>JAEIFI010000357.1:535000-2990000 GCA_018901815.1 Zaprionus lachaisei
GTGCAGTAATAAGAATCTTGTGTGCCAAGTTTCATCAGTTTACCTTCAAAACTGAGAGACTAGATTGCGTTGCAACAGACGGACACACGAATAAACGGACAGACGGACAGAGAGACGGATGCACGGACAGACAGCCATGGCTAGATCGACTCCACTATTGATTTAGAATATATGTATATACTTTATATTGTTAGATATGTCTCCTTAGGTGCGTTGCAAGCTTCTGGCCACAATTAATGTACCCTTTGCAAGGATATAATGAACCACAGCTGGATGCAATTATGCAATGAGAGCTGAGCCTTAAGGTTTGAGCTCTTAGTATTTTAATGAAATACATTAATAAATAAAGTATAAATTATATAGTTATTTCATAAATGATGAAATTGCACATGTCTTTTTTGAGTTTCTTGAAATCAAACATAAATATGATAAACTTTATGTACGAATTGAAAGATTTCTTTAATGCAATCAAATATTGCTTACATTCTCTATAAATCATTAAATTCCCCAACTTTCCGTTAATATATTCCCCCAAAAGTATAATATAATTAGCATAAAATCTATATCTATTATAAAAATAACTTTAATCTTCTCTTCTCACTCTCTGATATACTGACAGCAATGAGAATACTGTGAGGCGTATTCGAAAGTGAGTCTAATTTGACAATTTATTAAAACTTGTTGACGGCGAAGAAGAAGCTGCGGCAATCAAATTGAGAGAGTCAAGCAGAGGATGAGACAGTGCCTCAAGGATTGCAGTGTGAGCTGTGAGAAAAGCTGGGGGATTCATTAATTTCTAATTAGCCAAATATCAATTAAAGCAAGAGGGAGACGTTGGGAGGGAGACAGAGTGCAAAACAGAGATTAAGTCGACGATAGTGAGAAGTGCAACGAATTGAGGCAAGTGCGACAAATACGTTGGCATTTGCATGGCTCAGTCGAGCAGCAGGAAGGCAAGAAGGAAACTGGGGAAGGGGATGGGGAAGGAGGGGCCAGCAGGGTGTAGGTGAAACTACTTAAGCTGCTTGTAGGAAACCGCAAAGCTTTATGCCAGCAACACCAGAAGGAGCACGAAGATGAGGCACGAGGACGAGCGCCAAGCGGCTTATGAAAATCAAGATCAGCTCACAAAACGCAACAGAGATGCAGCTTGAAAGGGATGCCTCGAAGGGGTGGGAGGGCGCAAGCGAGGGGGGTTAACCGAGCGCACGCCGTGCATAAAATGTTTTTAAGTGCCAGGAAGCCAGGCCAAAGGGAATACGGGAAGGATGCGCGGAAGGCAAAGCGCACCAGGAGGTAGGAGTCAACGAAGGAGAAGCTCGCAGCGGGTGCAGGCAGCCGCGTGGCAACCGCAGCGAAAAAGCGAGACCAGTGCAAAGTGGCATCGCCATTGGCATCATCATCATCATCATCGTCTGCCTCTGCCTCTGCTGCAGCATCATTATCAGCAACGTTATCAACGGCATCAGCTGGAGCAGCACTTGAGCCGCCGGCAACCGCAGGACACGCATAATATGCCTCATTCCTGTTACCCATTGCAGCTGCCACTGCCACCAGGGCTTGCCCAGTGCCGCTTAAAACCACTTTCAGTTGCGGCTGCACGAAGCGTCGTCCGACTGCCAACTAACAACAACAACAACTTGCAACCCAACTCCGACTTTAGCTGCCCTTTTTGCCTCCTTCTTCTCCTCCCTTTCCGCCTGCTCGTCGTGCCTTTCCTTTGCCATTTCCATGTATCGGGCCGACGTTGCCTAATGTCGAGCACTTTTCCTGCCGGCAAAGAGCCAAATTAGGCACGATTCCGCACTGAAGTCTACTTGAAGTCTACAAAAAGAGATGTGATCAACTAGCACATACCCTGTAATGCATCAATGCAATACCATATGCAGGCCATTTAAAGCGTAAGTTGAATATTATTTAATAAACAGTTTAGCCAACGTACAACTACCCTAACATGCTTGACTATAAGAGTATACGGTATATTAATTAAAAGCTTAACACATACAGAAATACCCTGTCAGAAGTAACATATAAGCATGCTCAACTAGCCTATACCCTGTAATGCAGCAACGCAAAACACTATGGAGATCACATAAAGTAAGTTTAATATTATTTAAGTTGAATATCATATAAAAATCAAACCAAAATATCAATACCTAGACTTGCTCGACTAGCATATACCCTGTAAGTGACATATTACAGAGTATTCAGTATGTTTGCTATATTTCTAGTCAAGATTCTTCACGTGAACTTTAACCAACGCCAAAATATGCTGGCCCAAGTTATATAAAAACATGCTCAACTGGTTTATACCCTGTAAAGTGCAAAATAAAGCTTTTGCTCTGCAGAATAACAAAGATTCAATTACAATTTATAGAATACAACTTATACCCCTTCTAAATAAACATACTAACCTTTTACAAAATCACTACAGGGTATTTTTAAACATGGGTAAGTTAAACATCAACTTATATTGCATATATAAATATATTTCTATACATATACAACATATATATATCACAAGCAACGCACTTCTTCCGTTCGCAACTAATTTACAGGGTATTTATGGAAAAACAACATAAGAAGAGCATTATTAAAATTCAAAATTTAAATTACTTTCTGCGCCTGGCGACAAACAAATCTGCAACGGGGCTCAGCTCTGTGGTAGCAACTCTCTGCTTCTCTCTCTATCTATCCTTCCCTCCCTCTCTTCTTCTCCCCCTCTCTCTCTCTTTGTCTTCCTCGTGGCTACCCAAGATGCAAAACATTCGCTTGTTATTGTTATTGCTATTGTTGTTGCAGCTCGCCGCACGCTGTAACTTTGCCCGTGCCGCGTCCTTGGCTCGGACTTGTTTGCTAGAAGACTCACATGTTGGTTCCTGGCAGCCCTTCTCTCCACTCTCTCTCCCCCTCTCACTCTGCATCTTGCTGTCTTTTTTCTGTTTCTCTGTTTCTCTGTGCTTCTGTCATCGTCATAGGGAATGGCTGCGTGACAGCACAAGTCACGATTCACGCACGAACAATCGCAAGTGACAACTGCATGTGACAAACAGAAACAAAGGAATTAACTGAGGCAGAAACAGAGTGGCCAGAAAAGCGGAAATAAAGGGCTTATAAAACAGCTTAAAAGCTCGCGCAATAGAGAGAGAGTGGGAGAGAGACAGAGAGAGGGAGCTCTTTAAATGAGAGGGGGCTTATTAAAAGTGCATTTGAAGTTTGTGGAATGAAGGCAATTCCTCTAATAAAATACAAAAAAGTAAAATGTATATAAAATATCTCCACTTAGAAGAGCTTTCACTTAATAAAAGCTTCTTTTAAAGCACATGAGAATATTGTTTCTTAAGAGAGTTTCATAAACAGAGGGATCAAGTTAAACGAATAGGCAACTCAGCTCAATTCCTTACTTAAGTGAAAGCTTTAAAGTGCTTTACAAATCTGTATTTAACAAATTTTTTACATATATGAAGAAAATCATTCTGAAAATAAAATTCGATTACATATTTTTAAAAAAAAGTTTAAAAAATCTTTACTTAGAAAGCTTCTTTAAAAGCACATTACAACATCGTTTTGTACAAACTGCTCATTAACAGAGCGATGGTGTTAAGTAATGTGCTAACTAAGCTTAATTCGTTTGCAAACTAAATAGCTTTACTTAAGTAAAAGCTTTAATGTGCTTATTAAAGCATTTTTCAAAATGTGTATCATTTAAATAAAAAGCAAAGAAGCCAATAAGTATTTTAACTTTACTTTGAAGTAAAGATCTTAAGCCAGACAGCAGCTTTAATGCACTTTCAATAACTTTTAACTTCATTCACATACACGCGAAAATCACGTCACCAGCGCTACCTATCAACGTTGGCTTTCACTTCACTGTCGCTGAATCTACTGCCTCAATGTGGCCCCGGCTTGGACTCCGGCAACGGCTGCTGCTTCTGCTCTCACTCCTACTCTGGCTACAGGTCTGGGTCTGGGTCTGGGTCTGCTGCATCTTGGCTGTAATTAATCGTTGTTGTCACTTGGTTTGGCCACTCGACCGTCCATCCGTTTCATTGCCGACCAGTTGGCCATTGACTGCCAAACCTTTGCTCCCGTCTACTGCCCTCTCTCTCTCTCTCTTTCACTCGACATCCTGTTGGCTTTTTCTGTGCCCGTCTCTTCTTCCTTATTCTGCCACATTTTGTATTTATCTACTTGATTCAGTTTTGCGGCGCTTTGGCTAGCTAATTTTTATCGTCTGCCTTTATGTGCATCACTTCACACCCGAGGAGTGTATTTCACAGATACTTCAGTCATTGTTCTTCGGGCTTAAAAGCTCTTTGTTTGCATGGAAGATGAGCCAAAGTCGAGGATGGTTCAAACTTTAACGTGAACTGTGAAATTTGTATTTATAACAAAGTGAACTATACTTCACACAGAGACCCTTTTCTGCTTTGTTCTACGGGTCTGGGCTTAAACTTTGCCCTGCCGATGTTGGTTAAGAATGAAGAGAGAATGAAAATCAGTTGAGTACAGTTTAAAGTTAGCTGAGCAAGTGCTGCAACAAGTAGAGCTCAACTTAAATAAAGCACATTCATTTCTCTAATCTGTAATGTTTGTTTGACTTCTTTAAAGCAATAAAGAAGTTCATTTCTATGGCAGTTATGCGCTTTGTTGATGCAATCCAGATGCCTTCAATATGGAAATAATCCACACCAAATTTGAGCAACCTAACTACTTGAGAACCTCAGTTCACATAGGTCTTACAAGCTTAACTTCACTTTCACGTTGGCTTCTTAGTGCAAAACACTATCCACAGCTAAAGTTCTTATACAAATGACAATGTTAACGCTTGCCTGCTAGAGAAGAGAGAGAGAGAGAGGGAGAGAGGGAGAGAGAGTGAACATGATATGATACAACAGAGCTACAAATGTTTTTTCAAGGCCTTAACTCATAAATGTTATGATTCAGGGCAAAGTTGTGGCAAAGCTTTCAGGCAAAAGGTCGCCAAATTCAACTCACACACAGGCCATAAACTTAACTCGGAATGAGATGAAAGAGAGAGAGAGAGAGAGAGTGGATGTAGAAGAGTAGGAAGAACATTGCCAATTATTATGCAGCATCTTTGGAATATAGAGCGGGGAAAAGTTGCCGTGTACAGTTTATAAATTACGGTCGTACACGCAACTTAATCCGCTTTAATAGTTTTCCTCGCCTCGCTAAGATTTCATCAGGAACTTGAACCGAAACTTTAATGGACGAAACAGCAAGCGAAACAGAGAGAGGGAGATGAAAAGAGTGAGAAAGCAAGGGTGTGCGCACAAGGCTATAGCTATAGCCATAGCTAACCCTAACTTGCACTGCGGGAATTGCAGGTAAGAGCGAAATGACCGAAATTACAGGAAAAAAGGAAAAGTAACACCAGTGAAAATCACTGAACTTTCAACACAAAATGCCCAAAAAAGGAGAAATAAAATGAAAGCGTATAAAAACAGAGAGTGGAGTGCAAGGTGATTAAATACCTTGTAGAGTAAAGGAAGAAATTTTCTTTACTAAAACTATGTGGAATGGTATAATGTACTATAAAGTTTAAATAGGAATAACAATCGATAACACCCAAGATTATCGATATATGTTACTTCAAAATATCGAAACACACTGTTCCAATAATAAAGACAATAATAAATATATGATCTTAAATTGAAAGATAACCAAAACTATCGATTATTTTATAAAGTTATCGATAGTTTAAAATGCTATTTAGGTAATAAATATAGACACCGCCTTTTCAAAATATAGTCCTAAATTGTAAGACAATAAAAACTATCGATTATCTGAACAAGTTATCGATAGTTCGATATGTTATTTAGATAATAAATGGAGACAGTGCTAATTCAAAGTAAAGTCTCCAACTCGATAGTTTAAAATGTTATTCTGTTATCGATAGTTTTGATAACAATGCACTATGGAAATTCCATAACGAGAACCATTCCTTAAATTTATCGCTCTTACTATCGATAACACTGAACCCTTTGCTCTGCTTGCACTTAACTGCCCACGACTCGGCAAAGCCTTTTATGCTACGACGTAAGCCGCTAAGCCGCTTTCACAGCTTACAGGGTGTTTATACTTTAATTTGCCAAGAGTTTATTCATTATGTGTGGCTGTTGAATGGGAAACGAGTATGGTGAGTGCATTCAGAGTCCGCCCCTCTCTCTCTCTCTCTATCGCACTCTCTCGCACTCTTTCTCTTTCTCTGTTCGCAGTATCTTAACAACGACGACGACTGCAGCCGGCAATGACAGCCGGGTTGCTTCCTGCCTGGAGAGACTTAAGCGGGTTGTTCTTGTTGTTGTTGTTGTTGCACTGCGCCAGTTTGTAAAGGGTATGGCAGTGGTGCAGCAGAAGGGAGGAGGGTGGCACCGTAAGGGGGGTGGTATCACTGCATACGCTGTTTAGAAACGAATGTCTTCCGCTACCGGTGAAGTGCATACGCATTTAAGCAACAACAACAGGCAAAGTTGACTCGCTGAGTGTGTGAGTGTGAGTATGTGTATGTGCCTGTCAGTGTGTGTGTGTGTGCGTAGTAGTGGGGTTAGTGTGCTTGAGAGAGAGATGCATTTGGCAGCCGAGCCTCGTGGTCGCCATCTCTGTCTCTGTCGGCAAAAAGGGGAATGCACTTAGAATGACATCAATTTCAGCAGCTGCCGAACAATTTAGTTATACTACGTACCTCACCTCGTACCCCGCAACCCCGCAACCCCGCATACTCTGCGCCGACAGCCCGTATACCCTACACAGCAGCAGCCCACTTCAAACTGTGAACCTCACATCCTTAATAACCTTTCAGATGCTGCGGCTTTTGGTTTGACTGCAGGCAGTTAAGATACAACATGCTCCAATACCCAATCACTCTACTTCCTTCTCCTTCTCCTTCTTTCTCCCCCCCGCCCCTCCGCCATCACCTGCCTGGTAGCTGCAAGTTTTGACAGTGCCAGACAAGTGGCATGTCTCAGCCCCAACCTGCGTTGCTTGAAAGCTTTAATAGCAGCTCAATTGAGATTTATCAACGCCGAGACTTAATTAATTGCATTTAATTAACATTTAAGCTGGCAACACTACCAAGGCGTCAGTGTGTATACCTCCACACTTTGGTTTGGGTATTTTGGTGTGAGAACAGCTGGGGACAGCAAGAGTTGAGAGTGTGCAATTGATGTATAATCCTATTATATAATACAAGTATTTGTTGGTGGTTTATCATACTATTAACTTCAACTAAAGACTAAAAGCTTAATATCGAACTTAAGTACATACACTACAAATATACATACGTATATGCCAAATTATTAAGTACTTTGAAGTATTTTAGCAAAATTTCAACTTTCTTAAGGAAAATAAATAGAGTGGGTTAATTGAGAATATAATAAAGCTTTGATGTGCTTGCAAAGCTCTTAACTACAATCAAAGAACGCTATGCATGAGCTTTTTAAATGTGTTAAGCGTACAAGCTTTTACATATCTTTAATTGAAAGCTTCAAACAATGAGCTTCCACTATACAAATATGTGTATATAAGTTTAAATAACAGTTTAATGAAATCCCAAGCAACATAAACTTCAAATGCCAAGCTTTCAAATACTTTCAAAGCTCTCAACTACAAGCATAGCATGTCATGCAAGAACTTTTTTAATTGTTAAGTCCGCAAGCTTACAAGCTTTTATATGAATTGAAAGCTTCTAACAAAGACCTTCTAATATGCAATAATAAATACAATATAGGTAAGTATCATACAATTTAGTGCACTCCCATTCAAAATAAATTTCAACTGCCAAGCTTTCCTTTACTTTCAAAGCTTTTAAAGTTCTTTAAATTAATTACTATTGGCTACTTTTCTTTTTTTCTTTCTACTTGTGAGATATATTGAACATGCTTTAACAAATTTTTAACCAATAAAAACTAAGAAATCTTAAACTTCAGGTAACTCTTAAAATGATTTAAATCTATACATAGTAAAAGTATACATTATATATGTATATGATATATACATATTTACACCGTGATACTTCAAAATAATGTAAAAGAAATCATTTTAAAGCCCCACTTCAAAAACACAGAGCGAATTTAACAGTTGCGACTCTTAACTCTCAACTCTTTGCACTCTTTTTTTCTGTGTCTTTCGCTTTTTTGCCCACTTCCTTTTAGTGTGCCATACTTGATAGTTTACAGGGTGCTTCACATTTCGTTGCGAATCGCATAAAACGTGAAATTCTTCAGCTCGTCTCGTTGTTGTTGTTGCTTTCTGATTGCTTTACTTGCCTCGGCGTCGGCTTTAAGATGGCCGCGTCCGTGTCCAGGCATGCCGACATATGCCTGGCATGTACTTAAGCGCACACAGAGCAGCACACACACACACACAAACACACACGCACACACAATTACAGATGCACTCACTGGCACACACACATTATGTGCATTAATGTTGATTTTTTTTCGAGCTGCGAAAAATTGTTATTGCGCCATCGACTTTTGTTTGCACTCTGAAAACATGAAATTGAAAGGAAGTAACTGCGACACAGACAAACACACACACAGACAGACACAGACACACACACAGAGACACAGACGTACACGTACGTGAATGGACGAGAATTTGTGTGTGCCTGTGCGAGGCGTTTTGTTTTGAGACAAAAGTTGGCCTGGCCGAGTGCTGAGAATTATGAGTTAGTTGAATGCAATAAACTCGTGCACACCCCAGCCTAGTATGTGTGTGTCAGCGAGCGTGTGTGGGTGTGTGTGTGTGCTCATGTGTTTGTGCTTGTATTTGACATGGAAACGCAGCCATTTAGGCGCAGCAGACACTCACACACTGGCACAGCAAGAAGGTTAGCCAGGCAGCAGCTAGTCCGAGTGCTAGCGAGTCAAAGGCTACGCCTGGTTAACTCCTCCCTCCTCCTCCTCCTCCTCCTACACCCCTCTTCCCCCACGCCACCCGCTGCGCACGTGACTCACGATGTGAGCATGCAATCTCACGCGAAGTCACGAAAAATATATAAAAAGCTTCAAGACACTTACAAAATTTCACAATTTCATGCAGAGTCGTAAACAAATTTCAATGTTGCAAAATGCTGTGTGAAAGTCATAAAAGTATATAGATTAAAAAGAACTGATTTGTTATCGATAACAGTTAAGAAGTGCGACTATCAACATATTGAAGTGTACTTTATGTTGCAGTAGGTATGGTATATCTGCAACAATTTTTAACTGACTAACTAGTTAAACTACTGCGTACAATATATATCGATAAATATCGATATCAACAAAAATATCAGTGCATTTGTTGTTCTATGTAATTTAAACAGCATACAATATTTGCTGACATGATCAAAAACAGTAACAAAACCTATCGATATATTACGCTAAGCACTGCAATATCAATATCTACGAAAATATTTATTTATTTATTTATTTAAAGTCAACTAAGAGCAGTCGACTGTAGGTAAGAAAAAAATAAAAAATGACATATAAAAATTAATATTAACATTAACATTTTTGTATATTAAAATTATATATGAATTACAAGTTCAAAAAACCAATATATATACGAATGTAAAATAAAAGTTAAAATGTACGTTAAACAGTAAAATTTTAAAAATAAATTAGATTTTAAATTTTAAATTTTGAATTTTGAATTTTGAAATTATGCATTAGTTGTTCTGTGTACAATAATTTAAACAGCATACATACAATATTAAGTTACATGTTTAAAAACAACCTATCGATATAATCAAACCAATAACAAGACCTATCGATATAATACGATAAGCTCTAGGACTGTTATCGGTATAATATACATACATAGTATAAGTTGCTGGCAACTTTACGTAGCTTCATACACACTGAGTGTCATCGATAAGAAAACCTATCGATGGTAAGTGACACGCTTGCATGGTTATTTTGAGAATAAAAAATACGTTTTCAATATTTTCTTTAGACATTTAAATAAATTAGGCATTTTAGCATTAAATAAATTAGGTTAAGTGCCATCGATATACAAGCTATCGATAGTTGTTGGCACACATCTCTAGCTGCCCCACCGCCGACTGTCAACATGCATATGACGAAAATTGAACAACGCAACAGTGCAAAATAATTGCAAGCAAACAACATTTTTCCTCGCAACGACGGGCAGACTAACGACACACACACACACACGCACAGCACAGCAGAGCATTATGGCATATAATGCAACATAGTTTGCACTTTCACCCGACAACATCAGCAACGGGCAACGGCGGCAGCGGCAGCGGCAGCGACTGCTCTGCCAGCGACAACTGCGACGGCTGCGAGTGGCGCATGGTGAATGCTTCCTGCTCGTCAGACGTCCGCCGTGCACTGGGTCACACACACACTCACACCCACACTCACGCACACACCACACACACACATGCACAGCGAGCATTCACATAACATATGCACAGCTAAAGTGGCGTCGACAGCGACGGCAACTGCGACAGCGGCGTCGACTGTAATGAAGCAAATTTGCTTAATTGCGTCGCTGCAGCAAACAAAAATATTGCACATACGCACCGTGGCCCCGGCTCGGCCAAGGCATGTGGCAAGGACAGGGCGAAGCGGCAAGGAAGAGCGTCGGCAGAGGCGAGAGGAGCCAGCTGAGCTGCGGCTCAAAACTTTCGCATTGCATTGCAGGAAGTGTTGCAACATTTCGCGGAAGTGAGAAACATGCACACAAAATGCAACCAAGCAGCAAATGTGCCCTACACACACACACACACACACACTCACACACACAGATTCTTATACACAAAGACTCCCATTGTTGCTGTTGCTGTTGGCAGCTGAGCTCCAAAGTTGTTTGCCGAGGTAGCATAAGCACAGCAAACGAACGCAGGAGGAAGTGCCATAAAGAAGGCGGCCTGGCCTGGGCTGGAATGGGGGCGTGGCTACACTGAGCTCGGCTCACATAAAGTGCGTTCTTGTATTAACCGATTTGTGAAGTTCATTTAACTGAGGCACACGACGCACGACGACGCGGCACGCAGCATGTGGCACGGCAGAGCAAGGCAAAGCAAGCGACGGCAATGAGAAATGAGCGCATGGCACGCTACCAAAATACATACATATATCTATATGTAAATAAGTGCGTTCATACATAACTATTGCATACTTTTTGGCTGAGCGCAGCAAAAGGTCAAACTGCAGAAATTCCAATAATCTCAGGAATATTAACAAATGTTGCCAGATATATTTTAAAACTCTGACCACATTTAAACATGAAAATCATTGACAAAATTTGAATAGCTTAATTAGGCAATTAATTACTTATTGCCATATCAATATTTTATAAATAATGTTCATAAAATCCCGTATGGGAATAGTTAGATAATGGCTTCTTATAACATAAAGCAAGGTTGCAAACACACTTTTCAAATAGTTCTTATTGGGAAAATGGTCAAAACACTATGGAATAGCACACAAGAAGCCTATGTGAAGCAAGTAGGGAAAGAGATAATAAAGAAAGTTCAAAAGAAAAAGCAACACCAAGTTAATCCAAAGAGAGTTGAATGACATCGAATTGCGGGAATAACTATAAAATATTGACATCAAGTTGACGAGAATATACACAAACAAAAATAGGCAATATGTGGCAATATTACTGGACAAGATTCTGTTCCAGATGAGAACGAAAGTTCGGCAAAGGAAATTTGTTTACATATGCGAATAAAAATAGTTATTTGCAGGTTTTAAAATGCATTTTAAACAATTAAAATAACCTTAATGGCTTAACATAAAAAATGAAAAGAGTAAAATGAACACCACATGTTGTGTAGACGACAAAATGAATGAAAGAAAGTTGTTAAAAATGAATAGAATAGGGAACTACAGTAAAAGATTCCCATCAAATGCCTGGAAAGAAGTTGACCACCAAAATACAAATTTACCAGAGATAAGAAATATGAGTAGATCATTGGACAAAGTGCGACGCAAGATAACGACGCCGATTCTCTGAGATAAAAATAGCTTGAAGTCAATTAAAATAAAGAAAAAAAAAATAAAATAAAGAGGCTTATCGAAACAAAAGCCAAAAATTAAAAAACCTTTATGGTTTTATAAAAATAAGAAAATAAACGAGTTCTTGTCGGAGCAAGCGCTCACAAGCAACTGACTGAAACATATATAATTTCTAGAAAGAGCCTTAAAATAGTGCTGTACAAAAGTATTGGTCAATTCGATAAGCTTAGCATAAATAATTATCGATTTGTGCTTATCATAATTACCAATACTATTTTACAGAACCAACCAAAACTATTGCTCAACACTGTCTAGTGAACAGTAAGATTTTGAACAGCACTCATAAAATAAATATTTTATAATCATTCAATTTGTAAATTTCATTTTCTATATATTTTCCTCCATTAAAATTAATCTGCAAAACTAATCAATCAGTTCAGACTAATCAATATTTTTTTTTTACACATTATTTTAAATCAATTCTCGCTGTAGGCAAAAAGGTGAGACCAAAATGAGATTCGAGGTGGGGCGTGGAGTGTTGTAAAACGTTTTAATACTCTTGCAGAGGATATAGTAATGTTGGCCAGGAGTTCGCAATGCAGCTTAGGAAACATCTCCGACCCATCAAGTATATATATTCTGAATCAGCATCAACAGGAAAGTCTAGACATGTCCCTCCGTCTGTCCGTACGTCTGTCTGTCTGTCTATCTGCCCGTCTGTCTGCCCGTTCGTCCGTCTGTCTGTTTCAACGCAAACTAATCCGTCATTTATAAAGCTTTCTTAATGAAACTTGGCACACATGCTTCTTATTGCTGTTCGCTGCATATAAGTCGAAACGAGCCAGATCGGAAAGACATATCGTATAGCTGCCATACAAGCTATCGGCTGATTTTTGTTATTTGTCAAGTTATTGCAACCAAATTGACTACATCAGACTTTTTCTGTATATATAATATGCATATTAAATTTCATTAAAATCGGACCACTATAACATATAGCTGTCATAGGAACAATCGGTCGAAATGAAGGTTTTTGTATGAAATAACTTAATTTAGAAGCATACTATTAAATATACACAGTACCGTTCAATGCTGCACCATTATACATAACTAGTATTGGAACAATCGAAGGATTATAGGCTCTGTAAGAGTATCAAACCTTCAGCATACCGCAGGTAGCCTTTCTTCCTCGTTTTTTTCCTGCCCTGGAAAGGGGCAATGGGGAAAATGAATTGATTCAATTTCTACCTCTCATTACTCAGTTCGAGGAAAAATGCTTTTTTGATTGTGGCGAAAATTAAAAATGTATTACAGAGAACGAAAGCCCAAAAATATAAATCGACTAGGTGGGGCAGGTGTGTGGCAAAATGACGGGGGCGGGGGAGCAGCTCATTTCTAGTGCGAGCCATCAATCAAACGGCCAGCGGGCAATGAACAAGGACGAAAACAGGAGGTGGTGGTAAATGTGCAGGAGGTGTAGGAGGGTAACAAGGCACCTTGAGGGGTACCTACGGGGGGTGCCTACGAGGGCGCTAAGGGCGTGGCAGTCGAATCAATCAGCCCCTCGACGCGGTTTCGTATCGCGCCATTAAATCAGAGCTTAAATATCAGTTTATTGCCGGTGATTTTATATGGGCGTTAGGGGCGTTGAGGCGTGGCACAGTACAAACAAAGCAAAAAAAAAACAAATTTATATTTACACATATAGTACATACAATATGTACAATTGACTCGGGCTTGAATTGCTCGTAAATGTTGTGGCCTGTTAATTTTTATGCTGCCGGCCATGAGGGAGACCAGCTTAAATCACGTGTCCACTCGCGCGGCCCACGGCAAAAGGGCATAAAATGTACACTGCCAGAAAACGGTGAACATATTTGAAGAGTCAGCTTAGTACCCGACATAGAATTGTATAAACTGTTCAACGATTTCCACATTTTTAGCTGAGGTTCAATCTTCTATGCAAGTAACCTCCTTTATTCAATATTCTAAGTTACATTATAAGTAAGTAACATTTTCTTAGTGACCTCCGATTTGGCACAGTGCAGCATTAAAATTTGCTCAAGTGCGCTGCGGGTCCTGCTGTGCTCTGCCATAAGGTATAAATACCACAGAGTGTTTTCTCTATTATTGTTCATGACTTTTGATGGCAAGTAATAGTTAGGTTAGACTCAACTTGTAATCAATTTTTTCGCAATCAAATTTTGCCATGGAAACTCAAATTTCATTGGAAGTTTTCTATTTATAAGATTATGTTTGCTGACAGAGATAATAGTGTATGTACTGTGTATAGATTGCACGACAAAAGGTTATTCGAATAAAGTTTGCTTATACATTCACTTCTGCTGCAACCTAAACATATTTTAGCATCGTTTATTATAAACGGTGATTTTTTAGCTATTATCTTTTTGGCAAAACTGGTTTAAACAGCTGACATACGTTTTGTATTTTGTATCACTATCAAACATCTTCAGTTTGGTCTATAATTTAACCATGAATCATCTTATAAACGAAAAAACGCTTACAAATTATTGATTTTTATTATCAAAATGCTCTGTTAAGAAAGTTCATCGCGCACTTCTTCCATTTATAGGTCAGTTTAATCGACCCACTGAAGCGGCTATTCTCGGGCTATTGTGACTAAATTTTGCACCAAATTTTATATTGTTGAACATTAAGCCATTAACACGCTTACGTAGAAAGTGAACTGAATAAACTGAATAAATATGGCAGCTGTATCAGACACTGTTAAGTTACTCGAGGTTTCATAAGAGTATTCAGAAAATCTCAATGAAAACTATTCAAGAACTATCAAATAATACAAATAAACCTCATAAATCCATGTGGATTGAATGTTTTCATTAATGTATCTTCACTTTCCTCGTGCTATACTATACCCAGTCGCAGCCAATTGACTTTCCTGCGAGCGCCATGTTTATTACTTCAGCTCTCAATTTGCATTCGAAATAGATATTTATTGGAGAAGCAACTGGTTGAATTGTTCTCTCTCTCTCTCTCTCTCTCTCTCTCTCTCTCTCTCTCTCTCTCTCTCTCTCTCTCTCTCTTTGTGTGCGGCGACATCGTATTGCCTTTTGTTCTAATTGTATCTGATGAGGGATATTTAGTATTTGATTTTGGGTGTCTCTGTGTCTAGGAAGGGGAAGAGGCCAAGGGGCAGGAGTAGGGGACGAGGTTAATTTATGGGCAGATGCACGTGGTCCATTGTGCCAATGACAAATGGGCAAGCAACGAGAACTTCTGCTGTGGCGCAACAGTTTTACGTGCTGTCGCATTGAACCGTAACCATGACCTAAGTCAGCCAACCCAATGACCTCAAAATGGCAGAGGGGAGGAAGGTAAGTGGGGGGAGTGGGTTGCCAGTTAAAGTTCAAAGCGCTGGCATTCGGTTAAAATTGTCCAAAACTATTTTAACGAAAGGATTATGCAGCAGGCAAGCAAGTTGGGGGCAGCCACGATTGAGCAGACAGGGCGATTAAGGGGCGTAAGGGTGAAAGGAGTGGGCGGCGGGGTATGTGGGATATGGACGGGGGGGAGAGGGGGAAGGCGATTTCAGTTGATTGACAGTCGACAGGCTGCGAGCAATGTCATTCACTTCAGAAACAAGCAATGGGTGTGCGAAATGTTGAAATGAATCTGAAACCGAATCTGAATCTGAATCGGAGTCTGCAACTGGCTACCAATCTGCTAAGGGCAACTCTGCCACGGTAGCTTGCGGCTGTGCATGGAGTTAGAGCTGGGTAGGGCTAAAGGGATGGGAGGAGGGGGTGTAGGGTAGCTAGCTCTGCTGCTAGTTGAAATACTTTGCCGGCATTTGCATAAAAATAATTTGCATTTTGAAACTTCACTTGGGTCTCGCAAGCGAAACGAGGCGAAGCGAATCGCACGTTTCTATGGGCGTATGCAATACGTACCCATCCCAATTCCACCCCCCGCCCTATCCCCCTCAATCACAACCCCCAGTCATGGCATCTAAAAACTCAGCTGAACAATTGAAATTGAATCAGAAACAAAATCAGCATTTCGAGCCGCAAGTAAATGAAAGCGACGCCTCGTTCAGTTTTAGTCCCAGTTTTGCCACGCCCACCCCGACCCGATCCTACGCCTTAGCCCTATTCTATTATAGGCGTTCGGTTAAGCCGCCCACAAATCACTAGAAATCATTTTGCATTCAACATCAGGCGTCAAAAGCAATTCAAATGTTTAAAAACTCATTTGAATACCACAGAGAAAAACGCACAGCAATGCGGCTTTCTTCCGTCTCTCTCTGTCTCCCCTCTCTCTCTCTCTCTCTCTCTCTCTCTCTCTCTCTCTCTCTCTCTCTGTCTAACTCTTTCTGCCACTCTGCCACGCTGTCTTGCCGTCTCTTTCTTAACGGTTTTTGCGGCTGCCATTGCCACTGTTAACCCGCTTTGCCTACAGCAGCAGCAGCAGCCTGTGTCTAGGGCCAACTTCAACTTCAACTGTTGCAACTTCAACGGACTCACAAGGGGCATATTCACTCTCACAGCACGCCTCATTGCAGTTAGGTATTATATATATATATTGTCTATATATTGTCATAAAAGAAGTATATACATTCATAGCATTTAAAGGCAGTTTGATGTAATTATAAAAAAGAAATTACGCCAAATATCCATGGAAAACAATTGCCAAGTGCTTGGAACATTCATCTTAAACTCCCTTGAATATTGAAGCTTAGTATAGCTACGTCTACACTGTAGCTAACTATGCATAATCCATAAATAAAATGCATTCTTAAAAAATGTAATTTAGTTTTCCGCGACCTTAACTTCCCACAACCGATTTAAATTGAATTGAGTACACTGCACAATAATCATCGTACTCGAATCATCGGTCATTCATTTTTATACCCTTCGATCATAGAAAATTTAAAAACAAAGGGTATACTTACTTAATGCAAATGTATGTAACAGGCAGTAGGAGGCGTGGCAGACACCATAAAGTGTATATATTCTTGCTCAGGATCACTAGCCGAGTCGATTGAGCCGTGTCCGTCTCTGTCTGTATCTCTGTCTGTCCGTCTATACGTCTGTCCGTCTGTCCGTTTGTATAAACGTCAAGATCTCAGCTATTCGAGGAGCTAGAGACTCCAAATTTGGCATAAAGCTCCCTATTTACTCTGCACAAATGAAGTTTATTTCAATTCATAATCAATCAAATTAATTATATATAAATTCTATTTGTATGTAACGTATAAAATATATAGAACTTTCTGACTCTACATATAACATACATTGCCAATTGAAATATCTATTTAATCCAATCAGACAATAAACACAGAAGTTATTAAACAAAGTATGAGCCTAGCATTGAAGGGAGTAGAGCTATGGCACCCTTCTCTTTTATATACTAGACTTTGATTTTATTATATGTATCTATTAAGGGGTAGAGAATATGATACACTTAGATACTTTTTACAGCAGCATAGGTCCAAAAATATCCCACTGTCACGTGCCGTTTAAATGTTGTTCTCATTCATTTTTAAACATCTCTTAAATTAAGTTAAATTATCTCTTGCACATATATCAGTATTACCTAGCATTATCTGTTAGCACCTTTATAACAATTTAAGGTATTTTATCCCTATAAGAAACCCATAATAAAGAAACATCTCTTTAGCTTCTCCTTAACCGATGAAATTCGACAAAACGGTAGTTTAGCTAGAATGCTAAACTTTGTTTAAGATTTATACATATACTACTGCTCTCAATACAGTTTCTAGGGTATCTTCACACTCGTCTTCATGTGGCACACCACAAGCTGGCTTTGTCTTTGGCGTCGTGACGCAGTCAAAGGAAGTGGCTCAGCAATTGGAATTGAAACTGGTGGAATTGAAAGGAGTTCGGTCGTTAGTTCGGTCTGATGGTTTTGCAGCCAGTTGTGCCCCCCATTGAGCATAGCAACGAGAGCAAAAGGGATGGCAATACAATGTAAATGAGAGACTGACAGAGCGGGTGAGATTGTCTAAGGCTCAGCGGCTAATTGGAAAGCGCGCGAGATGAAGCGAGCCACGGCAATCGAGCCAGGCCAAGCCGAGTCGAGCCTGTTGATGATGGGACAACAAGTTGGATAGCTAGCAACAGGGCGTGGCAAGCGGAGGGGGGGATAAAAGTGGGGCTGGCTGTAGTTGCTCGCAATAAAGCACGAAATCCATTAGAGATCAAAGCCATTAAAGTGGCCACTGAGCTGACAGGCAGGCGGATCCAGCATGGATCCACGTAGTCAAGCAAGGCTGATAGCATCATTTTGGGCATAAGTACACTGAGCGAAAAGGGGCAGCAGGTTGTACAAAAAGAGAGAGAGAGAGGGATAGGTAGCTGGGGCAAACGTGTGGACATTAGGGACACAAAACGTGTGCTGGGCAATGGACTGCGGCGAATTCGTATAATAACCAAGCAAAGCACGGAGAGAGGGAAAGACAGAGAAAGATAGAGAGAGAGAGAGGGAACGAGAGGGAGCGGGAGGAACGAGCAATTTCTGTGTCAGCTTCGTCCATAGATGGAGCCATAAACAGATGCGTGATTTCCATTAAAATATAATGGAAATTCAATGTATCGAGATTAAGCCAGCACACACAGTAAGTGCGAGAGGGAGACAGATAGAGAGAGAGAGAGAGAGACAGCGGCAGCAAGATGGCTCTGGGGCTACGTGAAATCATAAACAAAGCAATGCCACAATTCGTGGCGGCCCTTTGGCCAAGAAGTGCAACACGTACCATGGCCAAAAGGGCTCACCGACAAGCCATGACTACCAACTACAGCAGCAGCAGCAGGAAAATCAGCAGCAGCAATAGCAACAGCAACAGCAACAGCCACAGACAACATCAACAACAGCAACAGTATCAGCGGCAACAACAACAACAAATGCTCCAACTGTATCAGCTCCCGGGCATGTGCTGCTATTGCTCCGCTTGGCGACTCCTTCTGTGCTGGACAGCGCCAAAGGCTCGCTCAGCCAGCAACAACATTTGTCTCCCTCTCTAGCTCACTCTCTCTGCACCTCTCTCTCTTTCTCTCTCTCCCCTCTACATACACATTGTAAGCTGCTCTGACACGAACTGTGATTATGGCCCGCTGCTGGGCTGGGCTTGGCTTGACTTGACTTGACTTGGCCAACAGCTTAAAACAGCCTTCAATTTTAGCCAACTTAGTGGCGCATTCAGGCTTGGACTGTCGTTTAACGGTTAATAACTAACCTATGTGTCCTACATCAGATGCTAGAGCAGGTGATGGATTTGAGTGAAGGCAGAGGGTTAGCTAAAGGAGCTGTATAAGTTATGTAGGAATCCAAGAAGGCCTATACTGTTCCCCCTATAAGTTATGTTCGAAATCTCTACACTGTATATAGTCCGTCTGCTTCCGAGAGTCGATTAAAGGTAAAAGATAAATATCTGGGCTACACTGGAACTTAAAAAGCAAAGCAAGAAATAAATGAACAGTTAGTAAATAAAAGGAGGCGAGAGAATGACAATAGGGGAATGTGAATACGACACATACGACGAGGCCTGACGTGGACGAGAATAATTATGAGGAAAACGACACAACTGAAAAAGAGGTTGACATGGACGATACTCTGGATCCACAGCCACTAGACCAAAAGGCAACCAAAGAAAATGATGCAAGAGTCTAGATCCACAGTCACTAAACCTCAAGGGAAAAGAGGATGTAGTTTATGTCTAAGTTTTGTGGGAATCCAAGAAACTCTTAGAACTGTTTACTGTTCCCCCTATATGTTCCAAATTTCTATATTGTATAAAGTCTGTCTGTTTCCGAGAGTCGATTAGTAAACATGTTTTGGGTTTTTTGCAGAAACTAAAGAGCATAATGAATATTATAATCCAGCATAATGAACATTATAATCCAGTTAATTATATAAATGGGAACGTTTCTTTTTCGGTGCGCAGGAAACCAATTAGACGTCGGACAATCATAAACAACAACATTAACGAAAAAGGATGCACAAAAAGATGTGAAAGTGGAAGTGGAAGAGTGAGGCAGATCGAGAAGGAATTGTTAATTGGGCCAAACATTAAAATGTGTGAATTTATTTTAAAGCCTAACACAAAAAAAACAAAAATGCGCCTTTGACATGCCGAAGGTTTTATACCCTTATATAGTTAATGAATAAAGCAAAAAAGAAATGGCAATCTAAGTCAATCCAATGAAAGAGTTGAACGGCATCGAGTTAAAAAAAAAAAAAAAAAAAAAAAACCAAAAGACAATTTGGCAAACCCCAAAAAAAAAATATGTCTTGTCAGGGCAAGACAAAAAAATAAGCATTAAAGCTTTAAAATAAAATAAGAAAGAAAAAATAAAACGAGCTCTTGTCGGAGTAAACACTCACAAGCAACTAAGTGTGCAACATGAAAAATTTTTATAAAGACACTTGGAATAGTGCTGTATAACGTTGGTCTGAAATAAAAGTATTGGTAATTTCGATAATTTCACTTAGACAATTATCGATTCATGCTTATTGCAATTAACAATACTTTTTTAATACCAACAAAAGAAACTTTAAAATTTGAAATACAGTTAAGAGAAATATACCCTATGCAAGGGTATAAAAATGCAATTTTACACCTTGTAAATTGGGTAGAGAAGGGAATAGAAGTGGGAGAGGGGCAAAGGGTGTAAAGAAGGCAAACTGGTAAATTGTGCAAAACCCATGGAAGACAAATCCGACGTCGGTCGCAGCCTTTTCACATAATTATTAACAGAAATTAAATGTCAAGCCGCCGCACTGGCACTTCCCCCTCATCTCGCTTGCACACCCGCCACCCATCTGTGTTTCACTCTCTCTCCCTTTCTCTTCCAGCTACCTCCTGCCCTTCTTTCTGCTTAATCTTCATCCTTTTAAGCCATGTTCGGCGCTGAAATAAATAAGAGAGAAAGTTGAATAAACAACGAAGAAGAAATACTCTGCCACACTATCGCGCTCTCTTTCTTTCTCTTTCTTTCTTAAGGAATCAAATATACCTATGTCATATGTATGTCATAAGGAACTAAGTTGAATTTTTTTCTTACTCAGTCTGGCTTCAAGGAGATTAGATAAATATGAATATATTCATGTCATACCTATCTTAATATATGCCATATATATGACAACATTATCCATACAAGAAACTTACACCAACTCATATACTAATATATAAGTTTGTGTTTTCATCTCTTTAACTTACCATATGTGAAGTATGCCATATATATTTATCAGACATATTGTAATATATTATCAGAACTATAGTCATATTTTTTCTGATATTTTAGCTGTTTATTTAAAGTTTGCATATAAAAAGGAATGGCAAACTTTACATATAACACTTTAAGCTATTGACTGAGACCATATGACAACATATGACATCGTCTGGCAACTGAAAAAGGCACCTAGAAAACGCTTTAAATTTTCTTCTGCTGCAAATGCGCAATTTTTGTAGAAACATGAAAATTTGCCAGGCAGTTTGCCAGTTATGTGACTATATGACTTTATATGGCACGCTGGGAGTATTCGTTATATGTTATATCTGTGCGCATATAAATCCCGACAAATTTAACGACAGCATTTTAATATGCTGTAAGCAAGGGCATAAAACGGGCCTAAAGAGTTGGGTGGTGCTTGGCAAGAGAGAAGACAAAGGATGGAGAAAGGGAGGAGGAAGAAGAGCGAGAGAGAGAGAGAGGGTAGGCTGTGGGTTGGCACGTTCTGATTTGTGGCGCGTGGCCGAGCGTGGCGTCTGACGAGGCGAACTGCCTTTGGCCGCAATATTTTTCTTGGCCTTGTCTACAGGCCAGTTCTTTTTTTTGAGAGCCAGAATTGGGGGTAACTGTTTACATAATGCCGAGCGTAGCATAAAACCCGTTAAGTAATTATTTGGGCCGCGACTGCGATGCCGGCAACGGGATTTTAAGGCGTGCAACCCCAAACAACAAATGTGGCCCGATCTGGGCCATGTTTATGAAGTGTACAAGAAAGTCGCAAACATTTTACGCACTCGCTAAATTAATTGATTATGTTTTCTGCCAGAGTACAAACACCTTTTTCAGCTGAAGAAGAGAGGAAGAGGGGGGAGGGGTTACAAAGAGTAGGGTATACGGTGTAAATTTCTTAGCTTATTTCAGTGAAAATGCTGCGGGTTTTTTTCTCGTTTCTTCTTCCAGCACACAGATAATTGACCCACTCTAGTGAGTTAAGTTGTCATTGCCGCAATTACCCCAACGCGTTACTTACCCACTGACTTTCCCCCTTGCCTCATCTTCGTCTTCCAAGAATACTCTCTTGGTTGACCCTTTAAATGAATTTTCGAAAAATTCGCGAGGCTCTTAAATCAGCGCTGATTTATGGCGACTTCTTTGGAGCGGAGCTTTCTCTTAATTTATTGCGTGCTTCGAGCTGAGCTGAGCTGCGTGTCCCACAAAATGCGCAATATATAAATTGAAATTGAAACCAAAATTGAAATTGAATTAACTTGTGAAGCACTTGTAAAACTATCACGGAACACGCATCTAAGCTTTTAATTAAGCTCGAAATCTGATTAAATTGTGTAAGCTACAATTCAAGCTAAAATGCCTGAAGAAAGCTTTCAGTTTTAGTCAAAGTGCGTAGTTGTTAAGCATAGATTTAATGAGCTTTTAATTGAGGGGAACAACATAAAGAGAAACAGCTTGATAAGCACAATGATTAAATAAAATTTACTTGAGAATCACTTGTAAAAATATCGCAGAACGCGTCTCTGAGCTTTGAAGCTCATTGAATATTGTGTTATTTCAATTAAGGTAAAGTTGTTTTGCCTAAAGGAAGCTTGCAGCTTTAGTGAATGTGCACAGTTGGTAAGCAACTTGTGTAAGCTACAATTAACACTTAGTTCAGCTTGGTTAGCATAGCTTTAATGAGCTTTTAATTGAAGAGAGCAATACAAAAATAAAAAGCTTTATAAGCACAATGATCCAATTAAATTTACTTGTCAAGCACTAGTACAAATGCCGAGAGATGCGGTGAGCTTTTGATTAATGTAGAAAGCTTATAAAACTGTGAATCTCAATTAACGTCAAGTGTTTCTTTTAGATAAAAGCTTTCAGAATATGGCAAAGTGTATCATGATACATGTACCATGGTAAGCATAGCTTTAATGAGCTTTTAATTGAAGAGAAACACAAAGACAACCAGCTTTATAAGCACAATAATGATATAACATTTATTATCGAAACACTTGTAAAAACAAAACAAGACGTGGCATTGAGCTTTTGATTAATCTCGAAAGCTAAATAAATACAAGATTGTAAGATACAATCAACGTTGAAAAAAGCTTTCAGCTTTAGTCAAATTCCATAGTTGGTAAAGATGAGCTTACAACTGCTTTAAGCTCACAAGAAGGTACTCAATCTTGCAAAGAAACTTTTCAAAACCACTTTCTAGTTAACAGCAGAAAATACTATGAAGAAATTATGTTCACATAGTGAAGTTAATTCATAATAAATTACCTACATTGCAACGCTCAACAACTCTGCTATCGATAGCACTATCGATAACCTGGCAACTCCGCTAATTGCACAAGTGCAGCCTTCGTCTCTCTCTCTCTGCCTCCCCCCTCCTCCTTCCCGGATAACTGTGCAACGATCGCCTTTTTGAAGCCCAACAGGGACTCTACTCGAGTCGAGTTAAATACTTTACAAATTGCTTCGAGTTGCAAAGAAAATTCAATAGCCGCAAAAGTTGTCTACCCTATACCTCCTTCCCCCCCCTCCATCAGGTTTCATCTGGCTACCGAAAACCGCACGTCTTTCCCTGCCGGATGTCTGGGCTATCTGGCACGGCAATTCACTCAGCCGCAGGCACAAAAACTCTCTTTCTCTCTGCTCGACTTGGTCCGGCATATTGCGTATACGCACTGCCTGACAAGGACAAAGAGGGAGTGAGGTATGCAGGGTAGATGGGTAGAGGGGAGGGGGGGTGGGGTGGTGTAAATGGTAGGCTTGCAGGCAGCCTGCAATCAAGCGGGCAGCGACGCAGCGTGCGAGCGGGTCGGACGAGCGTTTATTGCTCTTGAGGCCTTAAATTAAAAACCAATTAGCAACATCTGTTGGCCATGTTGGCCATGTTTCCCATTTGCTGGCCACGTTGTCGTTGGCTCAGGCAAGCCAGGCGGCTGCAAGCAGCTGCTTCATCATCAGCATCGAAGGCAGCTTCATTATCATCATCATCATCATCGAGATGCCCTATCTTCGCTCTATCCCCTACCTCTCCTCTGAGGACAGCCTTTGTTTTTATGTCCCACCAATGGCAACCGGCGTCGTCGATGTTCGTCGTAATTCGTCTCTAATTCCTAATTCGAAAATTTGTAATTCGACAAACTGTTTTTTGCCTTTTGTTAACTTCGCTTTTTGCCATGTTTTGTGGTTATGCAATATGTCATCTCTCAGCTCAAGCAGTTACCCAGGCAACCACCTTCCCTAACCCAACCTCCCATCCCCCCTGCCCACTTGGTTGCCTTGGTGCTGAAGCTGCCTGGTGCCTCCCTCGCTTGAGTGAGTAATGACATTGGCAGCCCCAAGTGTCGATAATTGAGCACAAATCAAGACAAATGCGAATCGGCGACAACTGCCAACTCTCCAGTCTCCACTCTCCACTCTCCACTTCTCCACACGGCACACAAGTGACTCTCCCACAGTTCTGTAATCAATATCGCAATCTGCAAGGCAATTGAAATCACTCGCAGTCAAGATTGGATTAGCAGGCTACAGCAAAGCTATGAAGAACAAGAGTGGCAGGAGGAAGATAAAGAGAGAGTATTAATTTACGTATATATCTGATATTGTTTACAACTTGAAGAAATACAAAATACATAAGTGCCAGATCATCGAAAGAGGGTAGCAAAGAAAATATTGGTTAAATATAAGAAAAAATTGTATACCACCATCAAAATCCATAGATTTTTGAGGGACCTATAAGTACAGGTATTATTTACTTAGCCCAAATAAACACGATCTATATTTGAAATAAAGGAAAACATGAAACTTGTAACTTAAGCGGCCTAAGCGACCTAAGCGACCTAAGCGACCTAAGCGACCTAAGCGATCTAAGCGACCTAAACGACCTTTAGCTGAATAGGAACCTGAGCGTACTGCGAAGCTCAGAAAACATTGGTGAACATATTGTATAAAAAAAGATTATATATCTTATCAATTTACATAGATTTTTTTGGAAAATTTTGGCTATCTTTATTTATTCCTAATAAACTTGTTCTATATTTGAAATAAAAATAAACAAGAAACTCGCGACCTCAGCGATCTAAACTACCTAAGCGACCTCAGTGCCTAAGCATACTGCGAAGCATAGAAAGCATAAGTAACATATAAAGAATATCCTCTCCTCATCCATAGATTTTTAAGAGACCTATAAGTATTGGCACTATTAAGTTATTACTAATAAACTATAATCTATATTCGAAAAATAAGTAAAGAAGAAATTTGCGACTTAAGCGACCTCAGTGCCTGAGTATACTGCAAAGCATAGAAAGTGAAAGTGAACATATAAAGAATATCCTCTTTATCATAAGAGACATTTTTAAGAGATCTATGAGTATTTTCACTATTTAGTTATTACTAAAAAACTATATTCTATATTCGATATATAAGTAAAGAAGAAATTCGCGACCTAAGTGTACTAAATAGTTGCCTCAGCGTACTAAATAGGCACCTCAGTGTACTGCGAATTTGTTACGAAGGAAAGGCAAATACAGTGAGTTAATTTGGTTGATTTCTCCCTACTGCTGCGACCCTCGCACCTATGCCTAAGGCTAAAAATGAAAAATATAATTAAACGGATTAAGTAGAACGTCAAGCGGGCGAGCAACGAGTGGCACTTTCGACGCCTGCGGCATTTGGCAACGCTTTTTTGCACTGATTACGCAACTGAGTAGCTTACACACACACACATATACACACCAATCACACATGCATAAACACACCCCTGGGGATAGGCGGCCTGCCCCACACTCGTTTTGTTTGAGGAGTGTGGAGGCAAAATATGTAAAGTCGCGTCTGAAGAGTCGCGTCGAGCTGTTAATTACGTTAGAGCGTGCACAAAACGAGACAGAGACAGAACGTTAGAGAAGAGAGAGAGAGAGAGAGAGAGAGAGAGAGTGGCAAGAGGTAAAGAGTGAGTGGCAACCGCACGTTGCCGGCGGCGGCAAGTGGCGTCTAACAACCGCCTTGTGTCAAAACATTAAAGTGCAGAATTAACTGACATGCGGCGTCCATTTCGTGCCAACGTTGCCACCAAAATAAACCCACGAAAACACACAAACACCCACCCACCCACACGACAATGACCCTCACCCCTCGCCTGCCCTGCCCCCCCTTCTTCTCTGACTGCAATTCCCGGCTGAATATATTTTTGCTTAATAGTTGTTACCACTTGTTCCGGATGCGCAACGCGCCACGAAATATGTCTCTCTACCAGTTGCGATGTGCTTGTTGTTGTTGTTGTTCTAGTTGTTGCTCTTTCGATTATTGTTGGTGTTGTTGTTCTTCTTGTTGTTGCTGTTGCTGTCGCTGCTACAGTTGCCATTCCATGCGTTGCGCCACTTAACGATCATAAATTGCCGTCATTTTAGATACGCGACAAGTGCCTGACCAGCGCCATTTTCCCTTCCTCACACCTCCCCCCACCACATGGCGTATACGCAATGCGACGCCTTATGCCACATTTCTTAGGCAAAATTATGTTATCAAATTAAATGCCATTTGTTAATTTCGCACATTTCATTTTTGTCGTAGCATATTTTTTAATAACTCCCCATAAAAAAATCCATCAAAATTTCAGCATATAAAATCCACAAAGAGAACTCCATGAAAATAACTGTGCAAGATGAGGGGAAGGCGGGGAGGTTTAACTACTCCTTCAGCTGTGAAATGAGTTACGAATTTAGGTAGATCAAGGAAGGTTAACAACACCTCAATTAGACAGCTTGAGAGTTTACTGTGTGAATGAAGCCAGTGTTGTACTTTCGTGTTCTCATGCTCATTTAACTGCAACATTATTCAAATTATTTATATTTAACCTCTAAGCTTGTTAACCTAAACTAACCTTTGGGTAGGATCCAAACTGAAAAGAACCTAACCACATCACAACCTATCTCAAGGAATTTCAATTCAACATAAGCTAAATCTTACTCAAGCTTTACTACTTAGCTAAGGTAATCCTTACTTTACTTAAGGCTTCTTTACCTTACCTTAGCTGTACTTTATCCCTTATCCCTTCTCTCCACACCATGGACTTAGCCCCACCTTCTCTGACCTATTTATTTATTTATTTAATTTAATTTAATTTAATTTAATTTTATTTATTTATTTATTTAATATTTCAACCAATAAACTTCAAACCCCTCTGCCCTAAAAGAAACTAGCTCAGCCTTTGCAAATTGTAAGCAACTTCAACAACGCTATCGAACTGAAAACATCTCAAACCGTGCACCACGAAACATAACCTAACCTAACAAAATGCAATCTTAGCCAATCAAACATATCGTTTGCTATGGGAGCCCAATCTTAACTTAATACTTAACTTAATACAATACAAAAGAGCCCGACTTAAAAAACAACCTTAGTAAACCTTATTGTAAACCTTATTGTTAGCTACTATCAATTTAACCTAACCTTATCTATCCTATCGCAATCTAACCTTGCCTTAAATCCAATCTTGCCTTAACCCAACCTAGCCAAACAATAAACGACCTAGCCCAACCCAACTCAACCTTCAAACCGAGAGGAAGCCTAACTGTGCTCAACATAACCTCAACTTTCAACTAACCTAACCCAAGAAACGCACAATATCTCTTGCTATCATCTAACCGAACCTAACTTAATCTAACCTATCGTAATCTAACCTAGCCCTAAGCCCAATCTAGTCCTTAACCCAACCTAGCAAAACCATGAATGACCTAACCCAACCCAACTTAACTCTCAAACTGAGTGCAATCCAAGCTGTGCTCAACCTAACCTCAAGTTGCAACTAACCTAACCCAGGAAAAAAGCGCAATATTCGCTAATGAAACCTATGGCTTATCAACACCGTCTAAGCTAAGCCAGTTCAATGCAAAATTGCAAGCAACCCGATCCAATCGAACTAATCCCGTGCTATCCACAACCTACGGATAAAGCGAAAGTCTTAACCAACCGAACCGAATATGACTTAAAATCTCACTTTGACCTACTTGGGGGGCAAGTACACGTGCACGAACTATGCATGTATGTAGATTATATACAATATGGCTAAAGAGTGTGGCAAATCCGGCGGTGGCACATAAAATCTGATCACTCATACGTCACGTGGTAGTAGGTGCTCTCGGTACTCGAAAAAAGTGTTGTGTGAGCACATGAATTTTAATGCCGACTAAAGTTTAATCGAGCGAACTATTGAAAATTACATGCACATAGTGCCCCGTGTCTGTGTGTGTGTGCATAAAATTAAATGCCAGCAAAACCACCAAGTGAAGCGCTCCGTTCCTTCCCCCTTTGCCTAACTTTGGCTTGCCTCCGCCAGTGGCAAGCAGTTTTTGGGGCAAATTGAGCGAACCACCGCAGTTCGGAGTTGCCTCTTTTTCATTTTTAAACACTCTCAAGTTTGCCACTATGCGGTTGTGCGTGTGTGCCGCCATAGTGTGTGTGTATGTGTGTGTGCTGTGTGTGTCTGTGTGTGTGTGTTAATATTGACTTGCTACTTTGGCGGAAATTGGGTTAAATGGAGCAAAGCGGAGATTGTCTCCTTGCTGAAATTGCATTTGAATTAAATCAGCAGGCAATTTGCAGTTCGCATTGCCACGCCCCCAACCCACGGCATTCCCTTGTATTGCCCACAGCGCATCATCAACGTCATCTTGTTCTAGTCCCACCACAGGCGACAATTTTTTTCTAGCCTGCCTAGGACCCTTCCCTTCCCTTTGCCTTCCCTTCTGCCTGCCCCTTTAGCCCTGGCTCGACCCACAGCCGAAAGCTCGCTGGGCTAGCAATTATGGGTATTAGTGGTTAATAAGTCGTAGTGCCCCCGATTCCAGGGCGAACTTACTAATTGAACAGCGCGTTGAGTGGGTCATAGTGGAAGCTGGCCAAAGGGTGGGTTGATTCAATGGGTGAAAGAGACAGAGAGAGCATAGAGGAAGAGAGGGGGGGGACAGCGAGTCATTTCGATTTGCAAGAGCTCAAATTAATTGTGGAGCTGAGCAGGAGGATAACTTGGCGAATAACTGATTGATTGCTAGATTAATAGATTTACAGAGTGATTGCTTTATAGATAGACAAATCGTTTGAATGATAAATGCATAGATGGGGTAGATAAGAGACACAAATTAAGAGACAGATAGATAGATAGAGATAAAGATAGGTAGATAGATAGAAGAATATGTATATAAGATGGAAGACTACTTGAAAGAATAAGTTAATTGCAAATAGGTTAATAAAAAGATGGACTAACGGATGAATACAAAAATAAATAGGTTGCCAATAGGTAAATGAATACATAGAATAGATAGAAGGATGGTCAGATAGATATACGCATAGTTAAGTACATACATACTCGTAGAAAGAAATAAAGATAACAGCTTTAAGAATAAATGATTTGGAAGAGGAAGGTAGCTTGATAGATTGATGAAATGATAGATAGATCAAACGATAGATAGATAGATAAATAGACAGATAGATAGTTAGATAGACAGATAGATAAATAGATGGATATATAGATAGAGATATATATATATAGACAGATAGATATAGGTAGGTAGACAGACAGCAGCATATACATATATGTAAGATAGAAGATTACTTGAAAGAATAGGTTAATTGAATATAGGTTAATGAAATGATGGACAGAAGAATAAATGGATAAATATAAAAATAAATAGGTTATATAAGGGGAATATATGAATACATAGATATAAGGATGGTTAGATAGCTATACATAGCAAGGGAGAAAGTTAAACAGATTCAGAAACTAATTAATTGAAAGATGGTTAGAAAATTAGTTCGATAGATGGATACATTGAGAGATGTGTAGATCGATAGATAGAAGGATCGATAAATTTACAAATAAATTATTAAATATATAGGTTTAAAGACAAATGGAAGATGGATTTGTCTAAATGGCAAGATATCAAGATATAATGCTATATATATAAAGTAAATAAATTGATAGATTGCTAAATTGAAAGATAATATATTAGTGTGTAGAGGAATTTACTAATTATTAATGGATCAATGGATAGTTTGATCCAGAACAAGAAATGAGACAATTAGGAAATTAAAATATTCTGATTAGGATCTAAGGGTTTATTTCTTGTAATAAGCTTATCATTACCACAGCATTATTCTAGTCATATATATGTCTTACATCAATGAGCAGCACCGTAAGTTAGGAGATTTTAAACCCACCTCTCGATGATCTGTAAACTTGATTCCTTAATGTCCGAAGTCTTGACATTTAATTGGCATTTCCATTAGCCCAAGTCGGGGCAACTTTTAACAAGGACCAATGCGCCGACACTCCTCTCTCACTCTCCCACTCCCTGTCTCTCTCTCTTTCTCTCTCTTACTCGTTCTGCCAGAAATCTTCGTGCTTACTTGCGCTCACTCTCTCTCTCTCCCTTTCGTTCTCATCATTAATTGCTTTTTTGCGTTTATGCCCAAGATTATTCCCATTTTCACTTTTCACCTGGCCTGGCCTGGCCGCGCCGTGGCCCCTCTCAGTAATCGCGCCTTGCCTTGGTTTGGCCATTTAATAAACCCAACGCTTTACAGCTCTTCGCCAACTTTGCGGAACGGCAGGCAACTTTTTGGCAACTTAACAACAATTTTTGCTTATGCAAACTTGCAACTTTCCAACCAACCACGCAGCCAGTCAGGCAGGCAGGAGCCAACCAAGCAACCAACCAGCTACCGCGGCGAGCTTCCAACTCCCTATGATGCCCACCGTTCTACAGTGGAAAAAGCGGTTAAAAATATACAGCAGAAATATATAATACTTATATATATAATAGTACAAGTAAATATGTAAATAAAAAAACCTAGAAATATTTTAATCTGAACTTGTATGAAGACTTTATAATCTTGCTTTCATTTTCATGGGTTTTCGTCGATTGTTCATATGCCAATTATTTATAATACTTTAAGGTTCTTCAATCCTAATTAAGGGTTTTAATAAACAATTATAAGAGTTCTTTGGCGTAAGTTTTCATTGATTGTTTAAATTTAATTATTTATAATACTTTGCAGTTTTTAAAATCTAATTAGAGAATTTAATGAACAATTATAAGAGTCCTTTGTGGTGACAAAATGTTTTTAGTTTTCTTCTATTTCGACTGTTCCAATAGAAATTCTTGGGATATAATGATCTAACTTACATGAAGGGTTATATAATCATAGTTGAATATATATTCCTGAACAGTTATGCTGATTTACTTAAAAAATTCCTTATTTCAGTATAACTTCAAGGTATTTTTATTTCAGATTAAACGTTCTTTATATGTATGTACAGTGGTTTGATTATGATGAAATGTTAGTAACATATTATGAGTAAAGAAAAAAAAAAGAGTTAGAACCGTTTTTTTACTTACAATTTGTCGTCTGCAACCCACTGTGCTCACTCTCTTTCCCTCTCTCTCTCCCTTGCAATGCAGAAAAGTTTGGCGTTTTACGCGGTTAATGCTGAGAAGCCGAAAACTCGTTGCATGTGACGCAGTAATTTATGTGTAACCTGCACCAGTAACAACAACAAGAACAACAGAAAGAACAACACAACCGACAACAACAACATAAGCAGGTGAAGCAACGGTAAACAGCAACACCTTGGCAAGGACGCGTCTGCCTGCACTCCCTTTCACTCTCTCTCTCTCTCTCTCTGTCGTTGTTGTTCCCTCCTTAGTTTTGGGGGTATTTATGGCCATTATTTGCGTGCCTGTCGAAAAAGTTTGCATCCCTGGTCACCTGGGCAATGCCAAAGGTCATGCAGATGAATGTTCAACGGGGGCCAAAGGGTTCAATTCGAGTTAGTCGAAATCTCAACTCGGAGGGTGCCAAAAAGGGGTCGGGGCGGTACTAGTTCTGGTACTGACGTCTTACCGGAAGAAATTTCTTTTTCTTAATTTCAATTTCTACGTGGGCACTGACAAGGGTCTTGAGTTTTGAGCTTCAGCACTTAAATCGCAATTCGTGCCTGGAATTACTTGCAACAATTGGTGGCATTACTTCAAAAGCATTGCTTAATTACTTGTTAATGCTAGTGTAATTACTTAGTAATTAGAATTGGTTTATTTGTAATTATTGTGTAATTCTTGGATAATTATTGCATATTTACGAGTCTTGCCATTAACACAACTGAACTGGATGGTTTTTGGAATCATTATAGCATCGATACATCTGTGACTTAGATGCATAAAACTAACGTAGGTTTTTCCAATGCGATTACTTACTCTGAGTAATTTGTAGTAAATTAAAAGAGTTCTTTGCCATAAAGTTACTTAAGATGAGAACTTCTAATTAAGAAGACCTATTTATAAGCTAACTGACCAGCACTACCTAGAGGATTGAGTAAAAATGGTGATGTACAGGGCCGTAGTTAGGTGTATACAGGGTGTGCAGTGCACAAGGGCCCTCAACTGTTAGTGGCCCTCAGTTAGTAAACATAAAAAGGTTTTTATTGGTAATATATTTCAAAAATTCTATTCCTTTAGTAAACACATGTACATATATTCATTAAGTAAAGTAATTAAATAAGCGGCTCCCGAGAAGTATTGCACAAGGGCCCGTAAAACCTTCGCTACGTCCCTGATGATGAACAATACTATACTATATATACATAAGTACAATACATACACATACTTATATCTTTATTAGTTACCATCAATGTCCATTCCTAAAAGAGTTTCTTTTTCTTCCTCCTTAGATACTCTATGCCTCAATAAATGTTATCGTACATGAAGATATATTACACACACACTCTGGCACTCTCGCAGACGTCTATTAGCTGCAAATTTGATTTGGTGTGCGGCGCAGAACGTATTTTGCCGTTTCTGAATTGAAAATTAAACTGTCTAATAAATAATTTAAGTGGAAAAGTCGCTGCGACTTCAACTCCGGCTCCGACTCAGCCAAGTCAAAGTCACTTTTCGTTGAGCTTGAGAGTGTGTGCAGATGTATGTCTGTGTGTGTGTGTGTGTGTGTGTGCAGTATGTCTTCCAGTATATGTGTGAGTGTGCCGCGGTTGTCTGTTGTCTAAATTAAATTATAGCTGACACCAAGTAGCGATCAAGGGGAAGAGAGAGAGAGAGAGAGAGAGAGAGAGAAGAGGAGCACAGCACGATGCCTTGCACGTTTGTTACCTGTGCCCCAGGTGAGTGCGGCTTGCATTTGCTTTTTTTGCTCTTTGTTTTTTTGCAAGCGTAAAATTGTTGTGCAAAATTTATAAGTAAATTGCTTTTCATTTTGTGCAAAGTAAACCACTGTGCAAGCTGTTTAGTCTCGCGAAGTGTTGGCAAAATACTTTCGGCGGCTTGTACGCTGGCCTAAGCACGTGGTAGTGGTGGCAATGATGCGGGAGGGAGGTAGCAGCAGCTGCTGAAGTGCTAGGGGGGAAGGGGAGGTCTGCGGGTAACTTCGGTTGCAGCGCGAGGGAGTTAGCAAACCGCCAAAACAAGCTGCTTTTCGGCTATGGCAGCAGCAGCCAATTAGAGATGACAGTGTGAGCCAGCAGCATTGACGATTAATTAGAAAGAAACACTCGATTAAAAACAAACTAGACCGATCACATAATGCTGGACTTTAATTAGATTTTTCCATAAACAGTACATCTTAAATTTGGCTTAAAATTGCATATACAATTTTTGAAATATATTCTAAATTTCAGAACAGACAAATAAATATAACAGACGATACATAAGTCAGTTAAAGATTTACTAAAATTCATTGGGATTCCCAGGCTAAAGAAAATGCAAGCCTGCACAAAGACAACACTTGCACATCTCAAGATCCGCCTCCCACACACACACCTGGAGCGCAGAGTTGGGTACGAGAAGAGTAAAGAGGCAGGTTAAGTCTCTGGTAATGGCAACCGCGCGAATGCCCTGCGCATGGAAGTAGTTTGCGTTTTTGCAGCTTGTTTGTGTTGCACGCTGCAAGTGACGTTAAAAGCCTTATCCCATTGAAGATCCAGTTACACCTTTGCCCTGCCCTTAAATTAAAGCCACCAGATGCAGTAGATGACTGCACTGGGGCACAAATTCAAAGGAGACTATAACATTCGTCTACTTGCTGTCGCAAAAACAAATTGGCAAATCGTTCGGGGAAAATCATTGAAAATCGTGCAGAATTAAATGCCGAACTACGGTTTCGTATTTATTACATAAGGTAGGCATGGAGTATTGAGCAGAGAGACAATGCATAACATGTTTAAAGAGCAGTTTCCATTCTGAACAATCAGCATTTCATATTACATAGAAACATATATCTATTTAAGTATCATTTACTTTCACTCCATGATAATTATAGAAAACAAAACTATTTTTATACATATCTTACTTAAGATAGATTTCGCCTATCTTAAGATCTCAGATCTACCATTTAATGAAAAAAAATATATGTTAGTCTATAACTTAACTTAAACTTTGCAGGTTTTTAGCTCCATACTTTAGCTTCGCAAAGTGGAGTACAGTACGCATGCTATACTTTGTAATGCTAGAGTGTAGAGCTAAAATTCTGCTAGAAATATAACTTATTATATAAGAAATAGCAGAGCATAAGGTATATGGGATACCAACCCAATCATGCTTTGCGCTTCTTCTTCTTGGGTATATCTTCAGTTTTAATCGACTCGGATGAGTTTTGAAATTGCGGCAAATCAGCGCAGAAGAGAATCTGCAGGAATAGAAACATATTTACTCATTGCAAGCTATTTTAATCACACTGCCGCCTTACCGCCTGTGCCCATCCAGCGTATTCTCCATGCAGCTGCTGAAAATGCTCCGCCACCTCGGCATAGATTTTTGTGGTGACGCTCTTCTGTTTGGCCAAATGTGGTAGATAATATCGTTGTGCCAGTTTAAAGATGTGCGTATCAATGGGCACCGACTCCAGATGACCCAAGGACATGAGACAAATGCAATCGGCTACCTTATAGCCAATGCCATGCAACCGTACTAAAGCCTCACGTGCCTCTGTGTAGGGCAATTGACGCAGTTGCTCGAACCACGCATCGCCACCAAATTCTTCAATCTGCTGCAGCGACTGTGCAATAAACTTGGCCCTGTAGCCAAACTTGGCCGCACGCAGCTGCGTGGTCAAGTCATTGCAGCTGGGACCGCTTAGAGCCTTCAGCGTGGGAAACGTGTACTCATCCTGGCCATGGAAATGCCCAATCTTGCGACCGTATGTGGTGCAAAGCCATTGTATCATAGCCGATATGCTACAAAGGAAGAACGGAAAGCAGAATAAACATGATGCCAGTGATTATGCTTATTCGGTCGCACCGTTTTATATTGTTGTTCTGGCTGCACATAAAGCAGATGATGTTCTCGAGCGGCTCTTGGGATAAGATACGCACCGGTTTGCCAACAAATTTGGTAAACTTTTTGTCCGCCTTCATCCATGCGGCCTGTTGCGCCTCCAAATCGAAGTCAGCACGCAGATAATCCCGCAACAGTATATCGAAATTCCGTTCCTGATGCTCTGCTGCAGCATGTGCCTCGTAGACGATCTGCTCTTTCTCTGACCGAAGCACCCAATATGCGTTAAGGGCAACTCCGCAATATTTCATTTCCGGCTCATCGCACAATTTCCGCCAGCTAAAAAGTGTTTTGTAAGCACATTTCATATTTAAAGGATATTTAAATATCTACCGAAAGCTTTGGCCTCCCAAAAGGCTGTGCTCCAGATCGCATACACTTGCTGCGAGGCGTATTTTACCAATTTTCTTTATTATTTCGGACATTTGAACGTTTGAAATTGTAAATCAAAATGCGCGAACAGCTGTTAATACACCGATAGCTATACGCAATCATATCGATTGCGATTGCACAATTGTGCGATGTTTTGCAATGCGATAACCAATTTGCAATCGCATGCTCTTGCGCTGGTCGCGTGAGTCGCACGCGATGTTTGTATCGTGTTTAGCGTTACTTCATTAAATAGTGATAAAATCAATTAAATGTTGTTTGTTTTTAAAAATTAAAATACACAAAGATAATGTTTACACTAGAATTGATTAAAATGAAGTGCATTTTTTTGGTGTTTCCAAACTGACAACAGCAACGCGCCTGCTTGTTATGGGTGAGTGTTTTTCACGCAATCATCTCTAGTTTAAATTCACACAGTTACATGGAAATACAAGTTATTTAGTTTTTTAAACATAGATTGCTTTAGCATTCAGAAGTAGCCTTACACATAACAAACAAAAGGGCTCTCCAAAGCACAGCACACAATACAAAGAGGAACTGCATTAGGACGAGGCAATAGCAACAGCAACACGATTATTATGTCAGGCAGCATCAACAATTATTCGACTCTAATGTAAGTAAAAGAACCAGAGCGACCTTCCGCTTGCCACCCACTAACTGTAAATCTTTGTACAACCCGCACCCCCAACAAAAGGCATGCATCGAATCGTGGATACGGCGAACATACGCAAGCACAGGCTGAAGCACTGAAAAATATGCAGAAAATACCGCACATAATCGGTGATCCCGGCGCGCAATTGGTGAACAGGTACTGTATATACTCTATAGTTATAAATAATCATGTGTGAGCAATCATTTCAATTATATAAAACGCACTTCTAGCATCGACGACCGTGAGAAGGCAATTGTGGACAATATCAATGCGGATCAGAATGCCGTAACACATCTCAAATATATGAATTCGGAACGGGATTTATCGCTGCCGCTGGACAAGCAGAGCAAAGCGCTGGACAAATATCTAGACAGCCAGGAGGATGGTTAGTTGCAGCCCAATTGACTGTGTGTGATTGATTGATTGACCGTCTTCGTCTTTGTCTTCGTTTTGCAGATATATCACTGCGAAAATATCTGGTCTTTGGCGTGCAATGGGTGTCACTGGTCACAGAGAATCTGTTAAGTCATCCGTTCATTGTGCTGCGACGCCAGTGTCAGGTCTACAATGCATCCCAGCGCTATCATCTGCATCCGTTCCAGCTGCTGCCCAGCATAGTGCATCTGCATCGGCGTCAGGGCGTGACGACACTGTGGAAGGGTCTGGGCAGCTGCCTGCTGGTGCGCGGCATGACTCTGGCCCTTGACGATGTCATCTGCAAGGTGACCAGCTGGCCAAAGGATGTGGATAGCCGCACCACCCTCAAGCGTTTCGGCCAGCACATACTGCTCAAGTGGTTAGTGAGGAATGTGCCTCATGCATCAACATCATCTCATCCTGTATCTATTCCCCCTCTGCAGCATCAGCATTGGCCTGGTTGTACCCTTCTATGCCGCCTCGCTTGTCGAGACCGTGCAGAGTGATATTGCCAGCGAGAAGCCCGGCCTGCTGGACGTTTTCCGCGAAGGAAGTCTGCGTCTCTTCTACTGGAGTTCACCGCAAAAGGGACGCATGTTGCCCGCCTGGGCGTTAATTGGACCCAGTGTCTCCATGGGCATTACCAAATATCTCTTCTCGCTGGTCATACGTGGCGTCTCATCGCGCATTATGCGACGTCGCCTCACACAGAAGCAGGAGGAGCGAGGCGCTAAATTTCGCGATGATACGCTGGAGCATCAGAATGCCGAGATCTATGCCAGCCTCATTGCCATGCTGACCACAGAGGCTCTCTTCTTTCCGTTCGAAACCATATTGCATCGACTGCAGCTGCAGGGCACGCGCACCATCATCGACAACCTGGACAATGGTTACGCTGTGGTGCCCATATTGACAAACTATCAGGGTGCCATCGATTGCTATCGCACCACCATAGTAACAGAGGGATTTGCCGGCCTGTATAAAGGATTCGGTGCAATGATTCTGCAATTTGCTGCCCATGTGGCCGTAATTAAGCTAACCAAATGGGTTGTAGGTCAGATAACGGAAGTTATATCAAGTCGACCGCCGGCACGTATTGTACAGTACTATAATCTAGATCGTGGTGCTGGAAATTCCAACTCCACAACCATCTCGCCAAGCATATCGAGCACCGAACTGGATGTGCACAGCGTGGGACAGAATTCGCTAGATTAGCTCAAACGATTGATTGATTGATTTCCATAACAAAATTTGATGTACAACAATTGCCGTGAGGTGTGGACAACGAGTGGCAGATAGAGAAAGATAGCGCGCTCTATCTCGCTCTCACTCTCGCTTCGGTCTAGGCAAATGTTCTTTTCTTTATGTTCTGTTTCATTTTGCTGTGATAACTTCCGTGCTCGCCCAAGCAGCGGGTCTTATGTTTCAGATATATACTATATTCGAGAGGTGTATGCAGATATGTGTATATATATATATACCATGTATACTGATATATATATGTATGTATAGTTATATATTTTATTTTCCCTTCCGATCAAACACAGATTAAAGATTAGCCAAGGATGTTATTTATTGAGAACTGTACGAAATCGTCAGACATTGTTTTACTCGGCATTTCTTGTAGATTTTGCCAAATTATAACTAAATGAAACGAAAGAAAAACAATAACAAAAGCAGAAAAATAAAAAATAATTTCGATAAATAATTCAAAAAAGTTAAATTAAAATATGTTTTTGCCTTAAAAACAGCTGAAATTTGTTTTATTTGAGAAGGTTTATGGTATATGGGGAAACTATATGGAAAATATTAAAGATATATAACTTTTATATCGATATATATATGAAAATATGTATACATATTTAGCTGAAAGTACGGAAATCTGAGTTAATCACGGCAAACATCGAGTTAAACGTTTTTAAAGGAGTTACATAGAGGAAGAGTTTCCTTTTCGTTAAAAGATTTGAAGATAGAGTGCTGGAAACCTTTCCAAATAAATATTTCCAACATATAGATGATATAAATAAATATGCTACTGTTTAGATACACGTTCCTTTAACATACAAGCAGATATACTCGATGTTTTGAGTGTCTTTTTATATTTATTTATCTCTTAAGTTCTCAGAGTATCTCTATACATATACAACAAAAATATAAAACGATGCCCAAGCTCAAGATTAGTTCGCCTTGAAGATAATTATCGATATAACCAAGAAGATATGTATAGAAATTAAGCTTGAAATTCGGCAATCTAAGATTATTGCCAAAAAATAGAATTAATCCTATTTAAAGGAGTTACATGGAATTAAATAAATCTTCAAAATATATCTTACTACATAAAATATCCTGGACTTCCTGAGTTTAGAATAGGATACTATTAAGACACACATACTTTTAATATACAAGAAGATATACTCGATGTTTTGGGTTTCTTTTTTTATATTGGTTTATCTCTTAAGTTCTCAGAGTGTCTCTATACATATACAACAAAAATATAAAACGATGCCCAGCAGGCTCCAGATTAGTCCGCCTTGAAGGTAATGGTATCGTCCTTGAAGTTATGCACCTGATCATACCAAATGTCCTCGGGGGTATCCTCGGCACTGTCGTAGAGTGTGGGAAACGGTAGCGCTTCATTTGGCTTGCGCAGCGGAAGGATTGTGTCGTAAATGTAGACCAGACCGTTGGTGGAGCCGGGCACAGCGCTGCCCTGCACCCACATCACATTGTACTTGGTATTGATGCGCCAAATGCGCAATCCCTTAATGATTCGCCAACGGTTGCCCATGTGGCCGGGCATCTTGGTGCCGGGCCAGACGCGACCCTTTTCACCGCCACCACCAATGTTACCAGGACGTCGATGCGTCTTGGTCACACCATGGGAGGCGGGCATACCCTTAAAGCCGTGACGCTTGACCACACCCTGGAAGCCATGATCCACGCTGCAAAGGTAGAGTAGAAGAGTTACAAAAGACTATGCGAGAGAGAGAGATTTAGTTCAGACTTACGTCTTGCCGCGCACATCGACAAATTCGCCGACTTTGAAGTGACCCACATTGAGGGGCGTGCCGGGGGGCAATAGCTGCCTGTGGTGAGACAATAAAACGTGCCAGATTCTTCTTTGGCATGACACCCGAGTCACGGAATATGCCGCAATACTCTTTGGTCAGCAGAGCTGGATTTGTGCTCTCCGCGCCCACCAGAAGGCAACCGTATTTATTGAGGTTAGCAACATTTGGACGTTGCGCTGGAGTATACTCCTCTGGAGGTATGTACTTGATCACATGATTGTCGATCACCTGCAGCAATGTGGTGCGCACGCGTTCGCCGTTCTTGAGCCACAGAGGATACTGACCAATCTTGCGTGCAATGAGACCGCATCGTCTCACACTTGGCGTCCATGGTGCGGCATCTGCAAGTGGCTCAGGTGTCTTGATGAGCTGCTTCTGTTCGTAGGTCTGTACGCCCTTAATCAGCGCTGGAACGCCATAGGTATCGTGCACCACCTCCTTGATGAAACTGCGATTCTCGCCCGTAACAAAGTCATCTCTTTGCTGCAAATAACCACAATATATTAATTCAAAATGACTTGTAGACTCCCTTTAAGCCTGTCCTTACCGAACGTTGTTGGCGTATGAACCAGTAAGGATTCCTCAGGCGAGGCCGGCTCAAATGACCCTTCTCGCGCACTTGTGTAACCAAAACGGCGGCCGAACTGGTGCTGCCACTCAGCCTGCTCTTTGCAATGAAAATAGGGTTAATAATTTGCTTGAAATCGAAGTAAATCGTCTTGATACCGACCGTAGACGGGCCAAATCGCAGATGACAGTTCGCAGCATATTAATTATATAATTTTTTAATACAATAATTAACTAAAATAACATAAATAACAATATGCAGCGCACGGCTCAAAGTTAGTGATGTGCAGGAAGACCGTGCGCACATCGATATCGCGCACATATCGCTTTAAAAATGATAAGAATTACTATTTGAATAGGCCTACTAAATTAGGTTTCCGTTCTTGTTCTTTATTGTTAAAACATGTTAACTTATTTTTAATAAAAGTAATAGTTTGGGTGTCTTTCAAGATAGTGTATCCATAAGCAAAATTTCAAGAAAATACATCAACCCAAAATACCACGCCGTTATGATATCGATATATCGTGTAATTTGTTAAAGTATAAATTAAAAATGTTTGCATTTAGATCTATTAAGACAAAAATTTCGTTTATTTCTTAGATATATAATCAATAAGCAATGCTAAGCTTTAATTTAAATTGCTTAATTATTTCGATTTTTTATTTTTAAATATCGCACATCGATAACTTGTAAACAGCGGCAGCGCTGACAGAGCTACCAACTGTCTGGCAACTCCGCTGGCAACAGCAGAATTTACAAACACGTGCAACACGCGGGCGGCAGCGTGTTTTGTTTCTGTTTCTCTTCTTTTAATTCTTTGATTTTATTAAACTAACAGCAAAATGGGTAAAAAGTCAAAAGTAGGAAAAACGCGCAAAGATAAGTTCTACCAGTTGGCCAAGGAGACGGGCTTCCGATCGCGTGCCGCCTTCAAGTTGATTCAGTTGAATCGTAAATTTGGATTCCTTCAACAGTCGCAAGTATGCATCGATTTGTGTGCTGCACCCGGTGGCTGGATGCAGGTGGCCAAACAGAACATGCCCGTCTCGAGCATTGTTGTCGGTGTTGATCTGTTCCCCATACGTGCCATACCCGGCTGCATTGGTCTAGTCGAGGACATCACAACGGAGAAGTGTCGCCAGTCGCTGACCAAAGAGCTGCAGTCGTGGAAGGCTGATGTGGTGCTGCACGACGGTGCACCCAATGTCGGTCGCAACTGGCTGTACGATGCGTACCAACAGATCTGCCTGACACTGAATGCCCTCAAACTGGGTACACAGTTCTTGCGCAGCGGCGGTTGGTTTGTGACCAAAGTGTTCCGTTCCAAGGATTACAATGCGCTGCTGTGGGTGCTCAAGCAGCTGTTCAAGAAGGTGCACGCCACCAAGCCGAGTGCATCTCGTAAGGAGTCTGCGGAAATCTTCGTCGTCTGTCAGGGCTACTTGGCGCCCGATCGCATCGATCCACGTCTGCTGGATCCCAAGTATGTGTTCGAGGAGCTCGACTTGGAGGGCAAACAGAAGAACAGTCTGCTGCATCCGGAGAAGCAGAAGCGCATCAAAGCCGAGGGTTACACCGAGCAGGACATTGCACTCCGTAACGATTTGGCTGCCTCCGATTTCATGAAGGCGGAAAATGCTTTGGCCGCTCTGCAGGGCATCGGCTCGATTCGCATCGATGACGAGCGCATTGCCAAGCACAAGAAGACCACCACAGAGATAGTCGAATGCTGCAAGGATCTCAAGGTGCTGGGACGCAAAGATATCAAGGGTCTGATGCTGTGGTGGAAACATGTCAAGGAGGATTTGTTCAAAACCGAAAAGGAGGGCGTCATCGAAGAGGCCGAGGGGGAGAAGGAACAGCCCGCACAGCCACTGACACAGGAGCAAATCGAGGATATGGAAGATGCTGAGTTGCAGCAGCAGATCGAAACCTTGGCCGATGAGGAGCAGAAGGAACTGAAGCGTAAACGCAAGAAGACACTCAAATCGAAGGCAAAGTTGCATGAGAAAATGAACCTCAACATGGTCATCAAGGGCGACGATGGTCCCGTGGAGGAAGGAGAGCACGAGATCTTCGATCTGAAGGGCATCACCAGCACGGCCGAACTGGACGATATGTTGGACGTGGAGCCCGATTTCGATGTGGATGGCGAACCCGTGGAGCAACCGAAGTTGGCCAAGTACAAGAAATACGACAAGGATGACAAAAATCTGGACGACGATGCCAACTATGAGAACGATGATGAGCCCGATGTGAGTGCCGACGAGGATAGCGAGAGCGATTACGATCAGGAAGGATTGGGTCTCAGTGACAATGAGGATGCTGCAGGGAATAAAAAGGACAGCAAGAAGAAGAAACGCGGCGAACATCCGTTGATTAAGTCGGGAGACTTTCGTGACAAGGATACCAAGAGACAGCAACGTGTTCAGCTGTGGTACGAGAAGGAGAATCTACAGAATATCAATAATGATGATGAAGATGAGGAGGACTATGATCTGAATAATCTGGCCAAGGCATACAAGGCCAAGGGAGTCGCTGTGCTTGGTGAGAATCGTCCTGCTGCAGCCGAAGAGGAGACCGGCACACTGGCGCTGGGCAAGAAGGCCAAACGTCGCGCCCGCCACGACACACAGAAGGACAGCAGCTCTTCGGAGTCATCGGACTCCGATTCAGAGGAGGAAGTCGATGGGGATGATGAGCATAAAGTAGCCGGTGACATAGCTAAGGGTAAGTTGCAAAGACTTTGGCATAAACCAGCACCTAACTCATATTTCCCTCTCTCCCTGTCTCTCTTACAGCTCCCAAGCCTAAGAAGGTGCGTCTCAGTGAGGAGGAGCTGGCACTGGGCTCCCTGCTGGTGCGTGGCAAGAAGACACGTCGCGATCTAATCGATGCCGCCTGGAATCGTTATGCATTCAACGATGATAATTTGCCCGTTTGGTTTGTGCAGGACGAGCAGGAGCATATGACGAAGCCACAGCCAGTGCCCAAGGAGCTCACAGAGGAGTATCAGCGCAAGGTGCAGGAGCTGAATGTGCGCCCCATCAAGAAGGTGATGGAGGCCAAGGCACGCAAGAAGCGTCGCGCCACCAAGCGATTGGCCAAGGCCAAGAAAATGGCTGAGAAGATTATGGAGAATGCAGATGCAACGTCACAGGAGAAGGCCAAGCAGCTGAAGAAGGTCTACAAGAAGGCGCAGGAGAAGAAGAAGGAGCTCACCTATGTGGTGGCCAAGAAGCATACAGCATCGCGTCGGGCACGTCGTCCGGCTGGCGTCAAGGGACGCTACAAGGTTGTGGATCCACGTGAGAAGAAGGACAAGCGTTCCGTGGTGGCCAAGAAGCGACGCGAGAAGGGCAGCAAAGGTGGCAAGGGTAAGGGTGGCAAAGGTGGCAAGCGTTAGAGTTGATAACGACTACTAGATACCCTACCTAACTAAATGTAAATGATAGAATGTATAGCAATAAATGTAATCCTAGCGCATAACGGAAGAACCATTCGAAGAACTTCAGCCGTCTTTAATCATAGAAAGTTAACAAAGAACAACGAGAACGGGGGCACAGTGGGGTAATCTTCTAGAGCGCGCTGCTCGCCTGGTAGGTGTAGACCTTCTCGTCGTCCTGCCCGCTAACCTGCAGCTTGCCCTCCTTGTGCAGCTTGCTCAGATGATGATCAACATTGTAGGCGGCGGCGGGCCAGAGCTGCTCGGGTGTCTCCTTGTAGACAACGCGCACCACATCCATTGCCTGCCACGGCTTGCAGGGACGATCGACAAAGAATTGCAGTATCTGCTGTTCGCGCTGATTGCGATGCTGTATATAGTACTCGATCTTGGCCAGCGGCTCATCGATAATGTTGCCATGACCGGGATAGATGCGTTGTGGCTGCAGCTTGAGAATTTTGTCCAAGCTGCGCATATAATCGTACAGATCCTCAAAAACAGCGGTGCCCTCACCTGCAGAAGAAGTAGATGAAGCTTGAAGAGAGCGAAACAGTTGCAGAAGATCAATGCTTACCCAGTATGCAATCGCCGCTGAAGAGCGTGCCATCCTCTGTAATGAGCACCACATGATCTGTTGTATGTCCGGGCGTATGCACAATGCGCAGCTTGGCCCCATCGACGGCAAACTCCTGACTGTCCGTCAACGTATGCACCTTGATATGCTCCGGTATCTCGGGACATAGATCTGTGGCATCAGTGCGCTTGTACTTGTAAACCTGGCAATCTGGATTGAGGCGAACTTTAATGGAGAATGACAGAGACACAAAGATAGTTCGAGAGATGGAGATTGCGAGAACACAGACACACAGACCCAGCCACCAGCCTCCCTACACGTCCCTAGGCATGTTATGGCGGCGCAAGTCAACCTGACTCACCCTTGTCGGCCAACGTGGTGCCCACAATGTCCTTGACACCGCCGACATGATCGTGATGCCAGTGCGTCAGTATGATGGTGCCAATGGAGGCCTGTTCCTGGCGCAGCACACCGTTCAGATGCTCAATATACTGTGGCACATTCTCGTCCCCGGTGTCGATCAAGATACGTCTGGTGTATGCAAAAATATCAAATATAATTAACACTTTTTTATCCAAATTCAATTTGAACTTTGCTCACTTTTTGCCGTTGCCCAGCAAATACGTGTTGGTGCCCTGCAGCGTCATCGGAGTAGGGTTGCAGCCCAGTATCCTTATGATCGAGGAGGTGAGACGGGTTACCGGTGGAATAAGTGCCATTTTTGTGCTTTGTGACCTTTAGTTTTTCTAGTTTTATGCCTCAAACTCTGCCGCTTATCACTAGCAAATAAAACAATAACAACGCAATCGCCGCTCAGCTGCTCCGCAACAGTTGCGAAAGTGTGCACACACTGGTAAGGTTTGCCGCTCAAGTGCACCCTGTTGCAGACGAATTTATTAATGTATTTACAATTTTTTTTTTAATATATTTATTATTCCCTTATTATTCTTTATTTAATATTTATTATTATTAATTTCAGCTTCAAATGTGTATAAATATTGGTGCATCAACTGAAAAGTGTGTACACATGAAGTCTAGTAAATCCAACTTCCTTATCGATCAACAAAGCTCGAAAGATATCGAAGTTCAAATAAGACCATGAAAATTCACATAAATTCAACAAAAACAAATTAAATAAAAATTAGCCACATATTTTTTTATTTTTTGTTTCTGAGCATAGGTACACCCTGTTGTTTAAGACTTTATTAATTTATATATGTTTCTTATCACTCATATTTATTATTAATTCAATATAATATACTAAACTTTTATTTCCAATTGAAATCAGTTTCATATGTGTTTTTGAATATTTGCGCGTCAGCTGCAAAGTGTATACACATTAAGTCTAGTAAATTGTAACTTCTTTTCGATCAACAAAGCTCCACAGATATCGAAGTTCAAATGAAGCCATCAAAATTCACTAACATTCAATATGAACAAAAGAAATTTAAAATTGAAACACATTATTTTATGTTTTTTGTAAGTTTTCTTTATTTTTGTTTTGTTTGCTTTTCTTTTGACTAGGATGCAGATGCTGTATATATATATGCATATATACTTGACATGTATATAAAGATAACTATTTCACTGTTTTTTTCTTATTTCATTTTGATGCATTACAAATTACAATTATGAACTTAAAAATGCTGCTCAAAACTTTCAACTACTTCAATTTGCAATTGTTATTTTTAAAGAGAGATAAGAGACGATTTCGAGATTTGTAAGTGTGAGTGTGTGTGGGGGTACGGGGAGTATTAAAACAAATTACACATACATACAAACATAGTATAGTATAGTATATAAAACAGAGTTTTAGTTGTGCCTGCACACAAGATATAAAACAAGTTCGAATCAAAATCAAAATACAAATACAAATACGAATTGAGTTATGCATAATACAAAGTGGGGGAGGGGTTAGTTCAAATATCGATAGAAATGCGACAATATATATAATATAATATACATAATAATAGTAATCGCAATAGTTATACATAATGGATAGATAATAGTCATGGATATAATATAATATAGTTTAATTTACTCGTGTTTTGTATGCTCTTTTAAATATATATATCTATATATTCTCATGTATATTCCGTATAAGCCTAAATGAGTTATTAAGACAAAAGTACTCTCATAATATTGCATTATTTGTTGTTTAAGTTACTTATCATTTTTTGCTTTTGTTTTTTGTTTGAATTTAATGGCCACGCGTGTTTCTTATGTCTTTTATTTTGTTAATATTCTCTGAAGACACATTTCTCCAAAAAAATGTATAAATACTTTTTGTTGTTGTTCGTTTCGTTATCGTTTTTGTTTTTGTTTTCATTTGTTGAACACATTTCGACCTGGCTAATTACTAAAGTACAATTTTCATTACATATTTTGTTTATCCTCAATTCTTTCGCTCATTGTTTTATTTTGTTTTAGCTGCTTTCTCATACTGTATAAGTTTTTGTATAAAAATAAAAAAAAACACATACTATACGCTAGTTAAATATACACATATATATATGTATGTGTGTGCTGTTTGTATAATATGCCTGCTACACCACATATATATGTATATCTATGTATATATATATATGTATATCAAATACAAAATGTGGAAGAGAGAGAGAGAGAGAACATAAGAGACAGAAAATGCCGCGAGAAAAGCCGACTCTCTAATCTACTACTTGGAACTATTCTCACAATATAATATGCACTATATAATTTGATGATTTTTGGGCTCTCAACTGTGTATATACTATATATATATATATATATCTGTATATGTAAATATCTATATAAAAATGTAAATACATATATATGTATATATGTATAAACTGACTGTGCGCTTGTCTTTCCTTAGCTGATCATTTCGCGGTACTTCAATTTGTGCTTGGTCAGCATATCGGTGACAGTGACGAGTTTCTTTATCGATAATATGTTCGATAACTCTTGCAGTTCCGGCAAATACGAGACGCAGATGTGATGCAGTGTGGCCAGTTCGCGACCTGAAGGTAAACAAAAAGAAAGCGCAAAATGTAGTTTCAGTTAATATATCTATCGATAAATTTCTCAGTTATCAATCAATTACATACCCGTATCCTGTGCATTGTGATTGGAATTCTGCTCAACAAACATGCCCAATGGTGGATTTGGATCTGTCACCAGCGACAGCTGATCCAAGAAGACAATCATGCGTTCCTTGTTCTTCAGTATAAACGGATTGACCACCTCCATGTATTGTTCCTGCAGCGATCAAGTAAACGATAAGTAATAAGCCTTAGCTATCGATAGAAGTTAGACCTTACCTTGCCGCCAAACTCAATGAGATTGGCCAGATTCTGCAGGCACTTGGCCACCATGATGAGCGAACGCGTCGCAGCCGTTGGCGGCGTCTCGCTGACCAGACCAAATTGGCGCGGATTGAGCAGGGCCGGACAGAGTAGACGCAGGAATATAAAACCGGAGACGACACGCGTACGCACCAGGCGTTCCGTTGGCCATTTGGCAACCACCGCCTTCTGCAGGCAATTGCATATGTAACGCACATTGCGGGGACACGCATCCGGCGATGTGAATATCGATTGGGTGACCAGATCGAGTATTAGCAGCAGGAACTCAGCATTGGTGCATGCATCATCGTTGACATCCATTTTGGTTGGATTCAATTCCGCCGACTGTTTGCTCTCCAATATGCGTTGCACTGTTTCACTCACAGCCGATTGCAGAAATCCGCTGCACTCTGTACGCATATACAAATCCATCAATGTGGTGGCCAACGAGGCGCCACGGAACAATGTTGTGGTCTCATTCTCACGCGCCACCTCCGCCTGGCACAATATGCGTATCAATTCCGTTTCCCTCTTCTCGTGCCGGAAGACACGCAGCAACGCTGTCGCCAGCGGCACACGATCGTTGTGACAGAGTTCCGCCAGTGCCTTGACTGCATGCAGCTCTGGTTCGAGCAGAAGTTGCTGCAGTGGACTGTACTCTTCGCACGGCATTATCAGATCATCCAGATAACGCATACGCAGACGCAACGAACCCCATTCACCCATGGGCGTCATGCCTGTCAGCTGGTACCAGCCCTCTGTCTCCTGGCCGTTCTTCAGGCTGGCCAAATCAATGGTCAGCTCCGCCACCTCCGAGTCCTTGCCACGCTTGCCGCGCGACACCAGTGTAATGGTCAGCGATACAACATCTGGTGGCACATCGCTGCAAGGTGAAAGAGTAGCTTAATAAGTGGAAGAAAGATTAGTGAAAGATTTGCAACTTACTCGAGCACAAACTCCTCCTCCCACACGGGTTCGGGTGCAATCTTGACACGCGTCTTGCCCACCTTGACCTGATTTAGGGAGATGCTGCAATAGGGATGTGGCACCAGTTTAAATGGCAATCGATGCGCCTCCAGTACATGCAAATTAAGGCAACGCAATTCGCGCAGACGCGACACCTTCTTCTGTGCACGACTCAATTGCGAATCGCATTGTGCCTTCAGTGCATTTATCCATTCCACATAGCTCTCCTGACTGGGCGCACACAAGTATGTAACTGTCGCTAGGCAGGGCAGGGCACGTTCGACAATTTGAAAGCAATAGGGTCGCTCCCAGAGCGAATCGTGACACTGATACAGATACGCGCACGACAAATCGATGAGGCCCTTTGGTTTAGTCTTTTTGGGATTGTCATAGAAGCACAGCTGCGTCTCGGCATTCTCGTTGATCAGTGCAAAGTATAATTGCTTCCATTTGGTTGTCTTATCAGACTTCTTATTCAAATGACCATGATGCTTGATACCCTTGATTTTCTTTAATCCAATCTGATCGCGGCATTCTCGCAATGTGGCATAGATCTTCTCGGCGGCCTTCTCTACCACATATTGTTGATTGAACTCCGGCTGAGTGCCATTGACAACGGGATGATTTAACGAATGTCCCTCGACAATTTGCTCCTTGCGATAACGATTAATAACCGCATCGAGGCATTCGAATGTCCTGCCACCCATGAGATAACGTACACCCTTCTTCTCAATACGAAAACGTTGTATCTGATTGTTGATGTGAAAGAACAACGAATAATCACCCGGCGAATTGTCACTGGGACGCACCAGAAAGCTGCCAGGACCAGCTGCAAAGAGATCTCTCGCTGTCATGTATATATATAAGATAATTATGCATGATATATGATACTAACCCTTGACCAGCATGTCGACTGCCTCGTTCTTGGTGCAATTGGGATGAAACCAGGGAAACACCGTATTCGGATCGATGGAGACATCCAAATCGTCGACTAGTTCACGGAATATCATGCCCTGCTCACCCGTACGATGTGCCGTCACCCACAGCCAACCGTCGCCCATGTCATTGTGCACAAAGAAGATGTCACCCTTCTGGAAGCTCAGCTCGTCCGTTTCCGGCATCTTTGTGTATGGCAAAATGGCCACAACGCGCTTCTTATCGTTAACCGGCTCTGGCGGCGCCACAGGTATGACCAAACGTTCACGCTTGAGGAGATCACTGCATGAGGTGTAATAGCCGACGAGATCACTGAGCGATATAAACTGACGTCCGCCAATATAGAAATCACCACACACGGCCGTAATGCTGAATGAGTAGAAGGTATCGGAGGATTAGAGACTTGCGCTAGCGCACTATATTAATTGATTCCTACCGAAAATGGTTGATGCCTGTGCGTCCATAGTAGCTGAGCACATAGGAGCCTGGCTTGCGATCACTTTCCCGTACTGCAGAGAGAGAGAGAGAGACAAATGCAGATGTAGATAATGAAATTATATAGATATATTCCTTGATCGACTCACCCAAGTAGCTGCCCAATTTGCCGCTGCCGCGTAGACGTGTCTCTGCCGAATAGCGATCAAGTCTTCCATGGTACCATTCACTCTCCGGCGGAGCTATTATTGCCGGACGTTCGCCTGCAAGTAGATAATGTTGAAAAATACTCCAAATTAACAACATTACACAACACAAGACAACACAGCACAACATGACACGCGTGACACGTCACAGACAAACACAGAAAAAAAACAATTCAATGCAAGACGACCAAATACCCTTACCACCTCAAGTTACTGCTGAAATTGAAGTAATGAAAGAATCAATTTCGACAGACTATCGATGCAACTATCGATATACATATATATTGATATTGTATGCATGATATTGATATTAATTATAAAGTAACTTTTATTTCACATTATCATTGATAAAGCTAACTTTGCTATCATCTCTTATCTGCAGTATCTTTTCTTTGTTTGCTATAAACAATCGATAAGCAAGCTTTTTGCGTTATATATATATTTTCTATCTGCATAATGTGAAACATAATAAACAATAACAAAAAAGCTTTAGAAACACAGCAACACACACACACAAGAAGCTTTCATTTGCCATACAAAACTATCGATATCGATAGCACAATTGACACTTGCCTATACGCAGTACTGTTCCATTCTCTTTGTGGTTGCACTTTATGTTATAACCGAAACACCCTATGAATGACAATATATTGGCAACGCTGGCGAAGGGCGAACAAAATGCAACGGTAAACTTCTCAGATAACTTACAACTAACGTCGTCCGCCATTTTGATTAGCAATCACTGTCGATTGCAGTTGCTATAATTAACAAAAACAAAATATGAACAACACAAAAGCAACAACAAAAGAAATCACAATGAGAGCGATAAAATGTGGCGCAGCTTTTTGTCATAAATAGAAACGTGCCAGCTGCAAGAAACGTACTAAAATAATACTCGCAAGGCTGTGTCGTTTTCTAATCAATTGACGACGAGGCGCGCTACCCTCAAGTTGCGCCATTAAGCGTTCATAAAATATAAATATAATATATAAGCATACAAACAAAGAGACATACATATGCATGTATATATGCATGTATGCGGCTGTGTGCGTACTTATGTATTAATGGAGTGGCGATAAAAACTAATGCATGTGCGTCATCAAACATGCAGCGACAGAGGGACAGTGCATCCGATTGTTAATCGATAGTAACAGAATGTGTGTGTGTGTGTGAGAGAGAGAATGCAATCCACATGCAGACGGCCATTTTGTATGCGGATCAATTGTAAACAAGCAACTGCTGCTGCTGATTATCGGTTATCGAAGTCAAACAATGTTTAGTATGATAAGCACAACAGCAGATATGCATAGCTAAAGGTTACACACACACACAAAGAGAGAATAAGAGAGTGAGCGCAGTCAGAGCATGACTTGGCGCAGGCGCGTGACTCACGAACGGCTACGCAGACGCAATAATTGCCAAAGCTGTTGCTGCTGTTGTTGTTATTGTTGTTGCTGCCCATGACGCATGGACGCGCGCGTGCATGGCACAGTAGCGCACAGTGGAGTGCATTGCACCTTGGGAGAGAGGGAGTGAGAGCATAGAAGCAGCAAGGCTGCCTGCCACACAGCTGATGATTCACCTGAGGTGAACTCATGCTGCGCATGTATGTGTGTGCGTGAGTGTGTATTTATTCATATTTATATATTTTTGTTTGCAAACAGGTTTGCAGTAACAAATTCAACTTTCATTATCGATAACAATTTAATACTATTTGTCACACAGGGTGTTTCATTTGATTTAATTACTCACCATTCAGCATGTGAGGACCATCGAACTCATCCTGATCCAATTCCTGTGCCAGATCGGCCAAATCAATGCCGCCTGTTGCCATCATGGCGCTAAGACCCGTTATACCGCCCAATGCCGCTAGGTTACCGTCATCGGAGCCGCCCGTTGGCGAGCCAAGTTTATCTTTCTGAATGACAACGTCCACATTACCCAAACGCATTAAATCTGCCATTGATTGGTTGTTGTTTTTGTTGTTTGTTGGTGGTATTTTTGTTTTTTGGTATTTTTTGGTTAGTTTTCAAATAATGTTTCAAATGCAAATGCAATGCGTATGTTTTGATGTATGTGTGTGTGTTTGTTTGTGAGTGTCAATATGTGCGTAAGCAGCTATGCAGATGTTCGATGTTGTTGTTGGTGGGCAGCAGCAGCAGCAGCAGAGAAAGCGAGAGTGAGAGAGCAGCAGCAGCGCGCACGCTGCGCCTTAACTCACAATAACAAAATGTCGTATGAGTTTTGAGTTGCTCGTTGTTGTTGATATTATTATGCCGGCGATGCGTCGCGCTGTAATAATGCAAAATAGACACAGGCAAAACCAAAGAGAGAGAGTGAGTGAGTGGGAAAGCATGAGTAAGTGAGAGCGAGCTGTGTGAGTGTCTCTTCGACTGTGCATGCGTCTGAGAGATGCGAGACTATGTATGCGTGTGTGTGTGCCTGTCTGTGTGGGTGGCGTTAATGAGTGAGTGAATTTACAAGCAATTTGTTATAAACAAAGTGCAATATGCATGACTGCCCCACGACCATGTCTCTGTGTGTGTGTGTGTGCATGCGCCTGTATTCGTTAATAGCCTTATGTATGTCTGTCTGTGTGTGTGTGTGTGTGCCGGCAAAAGCATGCAACTTGAATTGCAAGCTTACAGACGTCGCGCCGCCATCTCGCATGCACATGTGTGCGTGTGTGTACATGCAGTGCATACACACACACAGTCACAGAGCTACGTAGAAGGAGCAATGGCACAATAAAATTCAAATGGAACCAAGAAAAAAACGTTGAATGAAAATTTCTCGTTTCCGTTTTAGCGCACCCCAAAGTCCAACATACACACAGATACAGAACGCCCCCCACAACACACACACACCCTGGGTCTATTCTTCACCCACACCACCCTGTGCTTGTTTGAAGTTTCGTTGAGTTTTGTGTTGTTGTATGTGGGCAGCCCCTTCAACGGGTGTTTCGTGTGTCCTAATTGCTAAACAATTGCGGCTATTTAACGATTCATTCAAATACCGTTACCGTTTCAATTAATATGCATACACATACACACATATGCGTGTGTGTGACTGGCTGACCCCTCCGAAAGTGAGATATATGTACGTACTCGATCTCAGACTCCACCCTCTTGGGGCATGGCCACCCCTTTCGCATACACGTACAATATTTGACACTCGCACGCACACAGTTGCATGCACACACACACACCGTAAGACACTTGGGGCAATGCAAACGAATAAGGCAACAAAAGAAAGCAGCAGAAATTATCTACACTTACAATGTATACGTCTGTATGTATGTGTTGTCTATAAGTGCGCGTGTGTGTGTGTCTGTGTGTGTGTGTGTAGGTGGGTAAATGTGTAAATTTTAGCACCATACACGAGACGACGACGACACACAGTCAAACGAGACGCACTTTCAACACACAAAAACAACAAGCTCTATAGACGTTTTTTTCAGGACATTTCCAATGGGTTTTATTTTGATTTGATTCGATAAAGTAATTCACTGATTTGTCGTTTAAGGAAAAAGCACAGCCAATTCAGAAATACTCGGTTCGCATTCGCTGTGTGTGCCCGCACCGTGCCCGTACAATACGCGTTTTGTTTTGCGGCGCACACACACATTGGGGATGTTGATATCACCGAGTATCGATGCATCGATACTTTTTTGCTGCTCCCAAACATATCGATGTTTATTTGAAAATCGATATAACGTGTTTTTTTTTAAATTTATACTATCAAGCAACTTAAACCATTGAACATGCGATATTTTGTGTCATTTATAAATGATTAATAGCGATTGATATGATATTACAATAAGTTAAAACCATAACTTAGTAGTAAAAATAAAATTGAGTGCCTTTGTTACGTATCGATGTTCTGCTAAGTTGCACTCGATGTTACCTCTATTCGATAGTTGCAAATATCTGCATCGATATATCGATCGTTGTGTTTGCACATCTCCATTACAAACTGCTTTATTTTGACAATGCGTGCGCGTATTTAGTTGGACGTAAATGTGTTATGTGCTGCTGCCAACGTGCGCGTAATACGTTTAATTTTAAGCTAAAGTGGATGTTTGCAATAATATACTAGGACAGTTAAAATAAAATTGATGACTAACTTCATGCCTAGCAGAACTGACAGCTAAGTGCACTTTGGGCCATATCTACACGCGTGCTTGAGCACAGGCACACACGCACACGGGACAGCACACGCATACATATACATATATATATAAAGTTAATATAATTGGCTGCAGGTTGCTGCAGCTGCAACTAAAATCAAAAACAACGGAAACGTTATACGGACAATATGCTTAATCTGGATACGACTAAGAAAAATCAATCGCCAATAATGCAACCGCTACCTTCATTTCAGGTAAGATACAGTAGAGGGGTCAATGCGGTAGCATCCAAAAAGAATAACAATAACAAGAGCAACGGCAGCAACAACAAAAACAACAGCAACCATATGAAATCATCTGTTCCAGTTGACATTCAGCGATTTCTGATAGTCTTCTTTGTTGTTGTTGTTTGGGCCAAAAAGTATTGCGCATTGTTAATTGTTTTTATTGTTCGTGAATCGCACGTTGATAAACCAAACACAAACACACACACACACGTGCATACACAACATACATGCATATACATATGTATATATTGTGATTTACAGCAAGGCTGTTTTCAAGCACTGTAAGCCCAGCCCCAAAACAGCTGCGACGCACATTACATTCTCGAAAAGGGGCACGGCGCAAAGGCAACTACGTAAAACACAAAGTGCTCAAAAACATCTCACTAGTTTATCAGCGCAACCACAACAACAACAACAACAAAGAGCTACTGTTGCGGCTTTGATTTAACAGACATCGCAAGTAGCATTTGCCATCTCATTCGCACTCCCGTTACTTGCATGACGAAATGCATGAAAAAACAAATGCAATAAACACTATTGATAAGGATGGCACATTAAGATATTCAGATCAATTCACTTAATATCGTTATCGATATCATTAGCTAAATCTGCATAGCCAAATCAATTTAGACAAAACACCCCGCAAACTGTTAACAGTCTGTAAACCGATTGAAGGCTTTACTGTTACTGCAAACACACACGCACACACAGCAGACACAGGCTAGCGCCTGCACTCATACACGTGCACTCTCTCGCGGGTGTACAAAATAATCATCATAACAAAAGAAACGCCAGAAGTTTTTTTGAACTGCGTTGTCATTTAACCGAACAGAGGCAAACACCGCACTTCGTGCTGCTGCTGAGTCATTATATATACAATATATATATTAAACGAAATCAAATCGCTGCTTAGACTTTTAAATGTTGTTCTTGTTGCATTTCGTACTTATTTATTTTTTAAAATGGCTTTTCTCGAGTCGATAACGGAGGTGCGCGCCAAAAAGCCGAAAAAAGCAATGGTAAACAAACGGTTAATTACTCTCTCTCTCTTTCGTTTTGGCGCTCTATTGCTCTTTTACAGGACGAAGCACTACGCGGCGATGTTTTCAATGATGCGGAATTTCGATCGATACCTTTTATCAATACAAATGAATTCGATTACGCGGACAATGCCAATGGCAGCGTGACACGAGCATTTCTATTTATCGATTCGGAGGAGAATTTGCAAATAGCAACGCCAGAGCTATTTTGCAAGAAACTCAAGTGTAAGGAACAGGACAAAATCAAAGTGATCTCAATATTTGGCAACACTGGCGATGGCAAATCGCATACGATGAACGAGGTGTTTTTCGATGGTCGGCCAGTGTTTAAAACATCGCAAGAGCAAAGCTCCTGCACCATCGGTGTCTATGCGGCAATGCAACGCAAACAGGGTGTTCTCTGTTTGGACACCGAGGGACTGTTGGGTTCAACAGCAACGAGCAATAAGCGCATGCGTATGTTGCTTAAGGTGAGTTTCGATTGCAAATCGATTGCATGCAATTAATCGATAAACATTTGAATTTATTCATATTTATTATTATTTACACATATTTATTGTTTGTGCAATGTTTATGCCTTCAGATACTTGCCATTTCGGATATTGTCGTCTATCGCACACGCTCGGAGCGTTTGCATAGTGATATGTATGAATTTTTGGGCACCGCATCGACGGCATTCTGCAAGCATTTCACCCAGGCACTGCACACCATGGGCAAGGGCAGCATACTGGGACCAGCTGTGATCATATTCCACGAGACGCACTACACAAAGCCACTGGAGAGCTGTAAGTAAACCTCCGAAGGGAAGATTATCTCTTCGACTCTTTAGCCTTCTGCTACTTCTACTCCTTGAGCTCCTTCTGCATCTCCTTCTCCTACTCCTTGAAATCCTCCTGCATCGCCTTCTCCTCCTTGAGCTCCTTCAGCATCTCCTTCTCCTCCTCTTGTATGTCCTCCTACTTCTCCTGCTCCTTCTACGCCTCCATCTCCTCCTAGAGCTCCTCCAACATCTTCTTTTCCTATTTCTTGAGCTCCTCTAACATCTTCTTCTCCTCCTCCTGCATGTGCTCCTTTTCTTGCATGTTCTGCTTCTCCTGCTTGTCCTCCTACTTCTCCTTTTCCTTCTCCTACTCCTTCTGCGCCTCCTTCTCCTCCTTGAGCTACTTGTTGATCTCCTTCTTCAGCTTTTCCTTCTTGAGCTCCTCCAGCATCTCCTTCTCCTACTCTTTCTGCACCTCCTTCTCCTTTCATTCCTTATCTCATCTGTCTGTCTGTCTGTCTCTACTCCTTTGGCTCCTTGAGCTCCTGCATTTCCTACTCCTGCTTTTCCTGGACCTCCTCCAGCTTCTCCTTCTTCTACTCCTTCTGCACCTCCTCCTTCCGTTCCTTCTCTCATCTATCTGCCTACCTCTCTCCCTCAGCTGTGGAGGAAAGCGCCGAGGATCAGCTGCGCAGCAGCTTTGCCCGTCACAATTGCGAGACGAATGCGTTCAGTTCGCTGCGCTATGTTGGCATACAAACGGATGCGAATAAGCCAACAAATTTCCAAAAGATACGCGATGCACTCAGCTTGGAGATCGACAACACGGCCGTGCGTTCGCCACGTCAACCTGCTGTGGTGTTCAAGGCAATGAAGCTATTGAATCAGAAATTTGCTGGCGAGATTATTGAGAAGACAATCAATCCGTTTCCAGACCAGTATTTCACCTGCAATGCCCACTGTGAGTCGTGCAGTCGACGCTGTCAGCGTTCCATGGGACACGTCAGCGATGGTGAGCCGCATTTCAATACGCAAATCTGCAACTATCAGCATCAGCACGAGAACAAGCTGTATCTGTGCAAGGCGTGCTATAACAATGGCAAGGAGGTGGTGGTCAACATACGCACACAGTCCCAAACGGACACCACCTGGTCGGGCTTTGCCAAATATGTGTGGAAGGGCGATGTCATTGAGTGTCCCTACTGTGGCGAGATCTATAGGGCGCGTCAGTATTGGTATGGCAACAAGTCGCCGGAGGCATCTGTGGTGCAGTGAGTAAACCAAACAAGATTTCAAGCATCAGTTTAACCCCCCCCTTCTCTCTCTCTCTCTCCCCCTCTGTGTGCAGTGTTCAGGTGGTGCATGTGTGGGAGGGCGGCAATGCAGCGGGACGCACCAATGCGCACTCGGCACAAATGGTGCTGGACAGCGTGAACAGCTTTAGCGAGGCGGTAAGCAGCTACTCGGGTCCCTGGGCCAAGGCTTTGAGCGGCATGCTGGCGGACAAGGTGGCGCCCAGCTACTGGCGACCCAATCAGGAGATCATTGTAAGTGATGGCAAGAGATTTATAAAGGATTATTCTATAACTAAATTATAATTCTGCTTTCTATTGCCCTTGCAGCTGTGCCACGCCTGCAAGCGTAACTTTGAAAAGACTGGCCTGTCCAAGCATCATTGTCGTGGCTGCGGCGAAGGCTTCTGTCATCCGTGTAGTCAGCACAAGGTGCCGGTGCCAGCGCGCAGCTGGTTGCAGCCTGTGCGCGTTTGCAACGATTGCCATCAGCAGCTGCAGCGTGAATCGAATGCGATACCGGGTAAGGAAGGTGCGCAGTATGGCCGAAGCAGCTTCTACCCCTCTCTCCCTCTCTCTCTCTCTCTCTCTGTCTCTCTCAGTGTATCACTCTCTTTCTATTTATCTATCTGTCTGTGTCTATCTCTCTCTATCTCTGCCTAGTTTAGAAGCAGAAGAGACTCCTCTAACTTTATTACTTTTGAAGTCTGTCATCTGTAATTGTCTTAACTGTACATCTGCTTCATAATCTATCTATCTCTCTTTCTGCATCTTCTACACCAGCTACAGCATCTAGTGCTCTCTGTCTTCTACACTATCTGCCTCTCTCTCTGTCTACTTTACTATCTATCTATCTCCATTTTGAACCCCACACTTGAACCCATTTATTAAAAACTTTTTTGCGCATTATTGCCGTCAGCTTATCAATTGTCAGATCGGTTTACTATATACTATATATAGTATACTACTTATCTTACTTCAGTATCTCTCTCCCCCTCGCTTACTTATACTCTTTCTCTCTCGCATTTAATCGGTATCTCTGTGTGCTCTTGAGTCTCTCTACAAAGAACTTGTCTTCATACTTCATGCTGCTCTATCCTTCCCCTTCTCACTCACACTCATTGCCTGCAACTTTAACAGTTTCTCTTGTGTTCACCCACACACACACACACATACAGTTGTTGCAAGTCAAGATCAAGCAGCCTCACTTACTTATTGCAATTCAAATCTGACTATCGCCTGCACAGGCTCCAAGCCAATGAACGATGAGGGCGACATTCTGGTGCGTAAATACGGTGAGACAATCTACAACACCATCAGCAGTGTGGCAGCGGTGGCCATTGACTATCCCAAGGGTAAGACTACTACTGCCAGTCAGTCAGTGTGTGTGTGTGTGCCCCTCAAGCTTATCTTCATCTTCTTTCTGCAGAGATGATCAAGGACAGCGCACGTCCCTCGTATTGGGTACCAGATGCCGAATCGCCACATTGCTTCATCTGCAAATCTGTGTTTGGACATGCCAAGGAACTGGAATTGGAATTGGCACGCAAGGCCAGCAACAAGGTGTCCTCGTCTTCCGCCAACAACAGCCACAACAATAGCAGCAGCAGCAGCAACAGCAGCGCATCATCGCCACATGCTTTGGGCAAACCAATTGCCGATGTGCGGCGTCATCATTGCCGTCGCTGTGGCCAGGCCATTTGCAGTGGCTGCTCAAAGATGCGCATGCCAGTGCCGGAACGTGGCTGGCTAACGGATGTGCGTGTCTGTGATTCCTGTGCCTGTGTGCCGCGTGCCTCGTGCGGCAGCAATGGCGCCGGCGCTGGCAATAGCATTTCCAGTGCCATCTCTGATGCCATTAATGGCGATGATGAAGCAGTTGAGCGGCACTTGAACGATAACAGGCGGCACAGCAGCAGCAACAATAGCAACAGCAACAGCAACAGCAACTGCAATGATTATCGCAATGGCAACGCAACTGTTGCACATGGCAGCAATGGCAGCAATGGCAACAATGGCAATGCCAATGGCAACTGCAATGTCAGTGACGATGTCAAGGCAAAGAGTGAATGAGACGCGCTGCTTGCGTGCAGCCACAATAGACGCAGCAGCAACAACAACTACTTCATCAAATACAGCAACTACAACAACAACAGCAACAACAACAATGACAACGACAACTGCAATTCAGTCACAATCTGGAGCAAGTGCCCAGGCAAACGTTAGGAACGCAACCGTCGGCTGCCCCAACTGGTTCAACATGAGAAATCATACAATGTGATACTATATGTTCTGATGATACCTACTATATACATGCATACATACACATATACATCTATCTATCCATATGTCTATCTCTATATAAATATATATTTCGTGTACATACATAGCTATATGTTAGGTATCTCTGTAATCAACTAGACATTTTTTTGTTTGACATTATCCACCACTTCTTTTTCTATTGTCCTCTCTCGCGTTTTGTATTTGAATAAATTTAATAAAATGAAACCAAAAAGCATTAAAAAATTAAAACAAATGTATCTGTATGTGTGAGACTATAGAGTAAGTATGTATATTCCACCTTATCAACCTGTACAGCGCAGTGGAACTAGCTCTGTCTGCGGCTGCTACTGACAAAGAATACATATTTATATACAAGGTATGGTACTGTAAGGCACTGTGAGGTGCTGTGAGGTACTGAAAGGTACTGCAAGGTACTGTGAGGTACTGTAAGGCACTGTGAGGTACTGTGATGCACTGTGAGTAACTGTAAGCTACTATAAGGCACTGCAAGGTACTGAAAGGCACTGGAAAGTACTGTAAGGCATTGGAATGTAGTGAAAGGCAGTGTGAGGTACTGTAAGCTACTGTAATACTAATAACGAGGCTAAAAGAAAGGCTACCTTTGGCATGCGGATGTCTTATACCCTTGCAGGTACTTATCTCCTTTGATTGTTCCAATACTAGTTACATATAATGGTGCAGAATTGAATGGTATTGTGTATATTCAAGATTATGTCTCTAAGTTAAGTTCTTTCTCAAATCAGAACTGGTCTTCATACAAAAATCGTTCATTTCGGGCGATTGTTCCTATGGCAGCTATATGTTAAAGTGGTCCGATTTGCATGCAATTTTATATGCATATTATATATAAAGAAAAAGTCCGATACTAAATTTGGTTGCAATATATCGAGCAATAACAAAAATCGGCCGATAGAAGAAACAGACAGACATGGCTAGATCGACTGCCCTGGTGATGCTGATTCGGAACATATATATACCTTATGGGGTCGGAGATATCTGCTAAGATGCGTTGCAAACTCCAGGCCAAATAAATATACTCTCTGCAAGGGTATCAAATAAAACATAACTTATCAGTGTCAATCAATGTAGGATAGTAATCGATGCATTATTTTTCACTTCTGCACCATTATAACCTGCCATAGGAACAATCGGTGGATATATGAAACTGCAAGAAACTTTAGCATGCTTTACATTCCGCTTATTTCTCCCCATAGAGAAAAGTAGACATCTGTTCAGTTCGATTAACTCCAGTATGGGCGTCGCACTACTGTTCATAACTTAAAATATCACCAGTACACATAACCTCAATTGTCAACTGCAATATATATATATATATAACCTCCCAATTCCTATCAGTATAAACAAATAGGCAAAACTCAACCTATTTTTGTTGTTGTTGTTTATTTAATTATAATATAGCATTGTTGTTCTTCGTTTTCTTTTCGTATTATTTTAAAATAATCATAGTCATATGCCATACATATATAGATTTATGTATATATATATATATATATATATTTATATTCATTCAGAGCGCTCTGAAGTTTGTTGTTCCTTTCCATCGAATACTAAGAGGAAGGAAGTTGTTAGTTATCAATATATATATATATTTCTTGCGTTTACAAATCAAAATAATAATACGAAACTCTCTGGGATAAATCAACGTTATATAGACGAGGGCAGGGGGCACGTCTAGGGATTTGACAACAGAAACAGGAAAAAAAAGAATTTTGCCAGAATGTATGGAAACAAACAATAATTTTAAATTGGATTTACATCGTATACATGATCTTAGTTTTGTTATTAGTATTTTCTTTTTTTGTTTTGATTTTTTTTAAGTATTTTGTTGTTTTTGTTTTAAGTTTAAGTTGCCATAAATATTTGTAATAAAAGTTTGTTGTTTATCGTTTGTTTATATGCGTAATACTTTTGTTGACAACTGTGCAGGAACTGTTAGACGACATGCCGTATAACAGTTGCATAGACACACGCATCTTGATGATGTTGTTATACGACATGCCGTATAACAGTTGCATAGACACACACGCATCTTGCGCATAGGCTGGTATACAATTTGTTAGTAGCTTTTATTTTCTTTTGTTTGTATTTCTTTATATATATATATATAGTATGTATATAGTTATATATATGTATGTATATATGATAAATGGGAGTTTCGTTCTAGTATACATTTGTTCTTGTTCTTCTTCGCGAAGGTATACAATTTGCGTAGCAATCGTGAGTATACGTATACGTACTTGTGTGTGTATATATATGTATATCTGTTATTCTTTATATATATATATATATAGTTCGTATTTCATGATTTTAGTATACATGAGTTTATCTTCTTCTTGTTGTTGTTTTTGTAAATTTAATTTTAGTATACAATTGTTTACGTTCTCATATTTGTTGTGGTTTTAATTTTTGTTATTGCGGCTTAGAGACTACGAAAAAAATATATAAACTATTTAAACTAATGCCTAGTAGAAAGTTATCTTCATCGATTTATCTCGAAAGTTGTTTTTTTGTTTTGTTTTATATAGTTATAGTAAGTTAGTTTTGTGATTTTTACGTATTTGAGGTTCACAATTAACGTTAGAGCGCAATAAGCGAAAAGTTTTCATATATATATTTTCATTTTGTTTTCTCTCATGGCGCGGAGGGAGGCGAAGTGAAAGCGTTGACAAACATAAAGGACGAAATTGGCTTAGAACATAATCTACTACACATATGTATATATATATATATAAAACATATGTATATATATATATATATAGAACTCGATTCTTAAGTTACTAAGCACACACAAAGTAAAAGTAAAAGGCAGAAGTAATTGAAGAACTAAAGACAGCAAACAGAAAAGAGAAAACCTTGTGCAGATTACAATTTATTTAGCAAAAAAATATATAGTTTTAATTAATTAATTATTATTGCAACGCAAAATGGTTTCATTAAGTGCTATGTGTACGTGTGTGTGTGTGTGTGTGTGTGTCTATATAATGCATGCACATGCAGTCAGTCAAGTAACTCTCTTTACATTACATTCTAAAGAGTGTAAAGAGTGACTTGACTGACTGTATATATCTGTATATAGAAATGCGCTTGGCTGGTTGTGCATGCGTGTGTGTGTGCTCTGCTGCTGGACTGTGTGTGTGTTGTGTTGTTGCTTGTTTTGTTTATCGTTTCGTACATAATATTAATTAATTAGGACATAATCGTATACATAATTGATTGTATGCTACATTCACACACACCATGCACACACGCACACTCAAACACACACACACACACACTCTCGCACATAAGTGTACATATACATATATATATGCCTGTGTGTGTGTGTTTATATGCATTTAATATATTTAAAAAAAATGTTCTCTATTTGTTAATAAAATTATGAATTTGTTTGTGTGTTTTAGCTTTGGCAAGCCTATCCTCAAGGGCTAAGATCCTGATGCAAATTGGGATCATAGCCGCCCATGCTATTGTCATACGGCTGCTGTTGATCATAGCCACCAGAGCCCATGGGATAACCCATTGAATCCTGTGGCGGTGCGGGCGACATCATTGGCGTTGTGGTGCCACTTGGCGGTCCGGCCATTGAATATGGCGAGGCGCCTGCCGCCTTCTTGGCCGCATACAAATTTGCCTCCTCCTGTGCCTTGCCAATGTTCTTCTTGTAGCGAATGCGCTTATTGCCAAACCAATTCGATACTTGCGACACCTGTACAACAGTAAATACATATTACAATATATACAGATAAAGATATAGATATATGAAGGGTGATTTTTTAGCTATTATCTTTTTAGTAACATGGGTTTAAAGAGCTGACGCACATTTCGTGTTTTGTCTCACTGTCAAACAGCTTCAGTTTGATCTATAATTTAAACATGAATTTTACAGTCTTATCAGAGTATTCATTTCATTCATTTATTACACTGTTAACGAAGTTCATCGCGCTCAACATTTGCATAAAATAAACAACAAACATTCAATTATATGCACCCTATCGATACAAATAAAGATCTCATGCATTTCTCTGCATTTTTTGTGTGTTCTTTTTTGTTCGAAAAACTTTGCTATAGCTCTTTAAAATATCACCCTTTATATATATATGCAGCAGTGTGTACTCACTGTGATGCCACACTTGCGCGCCAGCTCCTCCTTGGCCTCTTCGGATGGATACGGATTGCTCAGATGACTATAGAAATACTCGTTAAGTATTTCGGATGCCTGCTTGCTAAAATTGCGACGTTTACGGCGTGCATCAAGGAAACGGGAACGTAAGATCATAACCGCTTCACAGGTCGATTGCTTCAGCTGCATCTGTATCGAGCTGAATTTCTTGTGTATTATCTGCACCATGCGCTCAATTTCTTTGGGTGTGATGGGTCTGTATAAAGGCAAGAGTTTAATTATTAATATATGTATACAAATCTCTCTCTCTCTCTCCTCTGTCTGCTACTCACCTGGTGCGACTCTGCTCGCGCAGCAAATTCATGACGTGCGTGGTGAACTCATTGCAGGCCTGCTCATATTTCTCCAGCTCCTGATGATAGATCTGACGAATTTGTGCCAATTTGGCGCGATAATCCGAATGCTCGATGGCATTGTCGGCACCATCGATGGACAGCGAGCCACCCTGACTGGCTGCTGCCGCTGAGGCAGCTGCTGCACCACCGCCGCCCTTTTCGGGACCGGCCACACCCTCGGCAATCAGCATGTTGTCCAGGCGCATCAATTGCGGATCTGGTGGCTCCTCCTCTTGCGTGTTGCGAATCGACAGTACTGCAATGGGGAGGCAAGATAAAAGTAAAAACAATGAAATTAATGAAATAAGCAGCACAACTAGAAGAGATTCACATACAATCAGCAAAACATTTTAAAGTTTCTTTAACTCCCTCTCCGTCTCTGTATCTCTTTCTCTTACTCTATTCTCTCTCTCTCTCTCAATCTATCTCTTACTCCTTTTGCCTTTCTCTCCATCTAACTCTTACTCCTTTTTCCTCTCTCTCTCTTTTGGTGTTGCCACCACAGGCCCACCAACTAAGCCAAGCGCCAAGTTGCACGTATAGAGCTCACTTCCCTTAACAATCTTATTGCATTGTGTCGATAGTCTAAGTCTTGTGTGTGTGTAGTGTGTCTTGTGTGTGTCTGTTAGTTGTGCTGCTGAGCCAGGCACACGCACACAAGAAAACACATAAAATTTTATGACAACAACAAACGAAATCTACCAAGTTTCTGCCATATTGTCTAGGGAAATGCGTGTTGCTGTTGTTCTTCTTGCTGCTGTTGTTGTTCTTGTTGTTGTTGCTGCTGCTGTGACTGTTGTTCTCGCTGCTACTGCTGCTGCTGATGTTCCTGTTGTGTCTGCCGTTTGTATTATTCGCAAGTCATGTCTATGCATGAATTAGATTCAGCGCCAAATGCCGCTGCCTTCCTTTGCTGAATCTTAATCACGTTGGCAAGCCAAGGAGTTAGTCTGCTCAAAGCTACAAACATTTCGCGACTGCCAACAATTGACTACTCCTTGCTGCCACCTTCCTTGCCCCGCCCTCGCACCATCCCTTTCCTCTCTGCAGTCTGCCACACGCAACGCAAAAGCTCATCAGCATTCCGCACAATGGCAAAGCGCGCACAAGAAGACTGCAAGGGAGAGCAGGCATAGGAGGGGAGGTAGGTAGGGGGGTAAGTTAGTCGCCTGCCATGTATTATGTATATATCTGTGTGTGTGTGTGTGTGTACACGCTGCTGCAAGGCAAGACAATTGCCCAGGATAAGCGCCAAGAACAAGACACAACTAATGAAATCTTACAATTTGGCTAACCTTCCCCCTCCTCACTCTCTCTCTCGCCCTCACTCTCTCCCTCCCTCCCTCTCTTTCTCTCTCCTCTCGTTTGTCTCTGTTGCAAGCTGTGACCTCGCGCTGGGCTGCTTGAATAATACATGCTGCGACATGGCTCTGGGAACTGTCGAAACTGCTCACAACTTGCCTTGAATTCAAACTGATAAACGTTATAGCCAAAGTTCCCCGTTTGCAAATGGACATTAACTTGGGCATGGGCAAACCCAAAGATTAGATACACTGCGAAGAACGTTGTAGGGTTGTGTTATTCTCCCTTAACAAACTAACAGTTTGATCTTTTGTTAAAGCTCAATTGTCTTTTCTCTGCTTTCTTTGGCTTGGTGCTACAAGTTGGACTATATACATATATTTATATACATATGTACATATAGAAAGGAGTAGAGTAACATACGGTAGAAGGGTAGTAGAGGCAGCATGGTAGATCTCACAAGGCATATATATTCCTAAACAGCATGTAGAGCCGTGTCTGCCTCTCTTTCTATTTCATAGAGACTAGAAGAGTTGGTACTGGGTTCAAATTTCTTGACAATATGTTTCATTATTGGGCGCAGCTCAGGTTTCATTTAGAATTAAGCCACGGCCCTCAAAAGTTAATAAAAAGTGAATTACAAGCGTGATTTCAATAATGGAATGTACATTTTCTGTTGAGCACAATAACTAATATCATTTAAATGATTTCAAGTGATTTGACTGCAATCGGATAATTAATATAGAAGGTATTTAAGAAGTAATATTAGTGGAGTACAGATTTCTAAGGCTTCGCCTGCAAGTATGCAACACAAAACACGCTAAGCATAAGAATCTTATATTTAAAAGATGGTGTTAATGATGAGTGCCGAGTATATCACAGTCTGGCACTAGAGCTGGAGAAACATCGATGTTTCATGTGAAAAACATCAATGTTTCATTTGAAAAAAGTAAATAAACATCGTTGTTTCTCCAACTTTACCTAGCAAACTCCACTGTAGACTTCCTGCCTATCCCTTCATTCATTTGTTCGCTTTTCCAAGATTCTACAAGTTTTTCTAACATCTTCAAATCAAACCTAAAGAGCATGAACATTGTTCAGTCTTTAATTAACTCCCTTGACATTGATAATGCATCGTAGTCTGGTAGTTTGAGATACCATAAGCCCTTATCTCATCCCATCTAGTCTGCCTTTTCTCTAAGAACTCTCTCTACTTATACTTCTTATACTGCTCTCAATACTCACAGTAACTGCTTCATTGTCATTGCTTCAGGCCTAATCTATGCAAACTGCTCAATATATATCCATTAACTCGTCGCACAAGCAAAATGCATTTTGGCCATCAGACTAACAGCTCATTTACAGCGGCATAAAGGTGTTAGGGCGTAAATTAACATTAAAAGCGACGCATTAACATTTCTGTTACTTGCAATTTGAGTTGGGGCTAAAACTTATACACCATACAGTGGGGCAGAGGGAAGGGGGCCCCCAACATATTGCACGACACTGGCGACAGCTGCCCCAATAAGAGGACAACAACGACAACGACTAGGGAGGCTGAGATAATGTTGTAGGCAAGTTATAAAAGTGGGCGGGGCAGTGCGCGACTGCTGTGTGACATCGGTGGTTGCTTTATTTGGTTAAGGTTAGCCAGAATATTGCTAAAGTTTAGCAACTTACTGCCAGTGGAAAGGGGAGAAAGGTGCATAAAGGAGTGGGGAAGAGCAAAATGCTGAGGGCGTGGCTATGCGACCAATTTTCCCCAGCAAGTTTGATTAGCAAAAATTGCAAGAAGTTTTCTATTTTTTTGTTTCTGTTAAAGGAGCAAATAGTTTCAAGTTAATTTTAACTTTTAGCTTATAGCCAAAGTACACTGAAGATGAAAGGATAGCACAGAGTTTAAACGTATTTTTTCTTTATTAAGGTATGTAAATATTTCGTTTGTAACTCTATGAAACTTATAGAACTTGTAGGGTTAAGGTATTATGCTGATCATATGTATTGAATTCAGTGAATGAAGAAGAAATTCTTGTTAAATTTCCAATATCTCTCAGGTTAATCAATAAAATAATCTGTTAATGTTTCTTCTTTTTGTTGAAAGAGCTCTTTAAGCTTTAAAGTGTGTCCGCTTGTCTTCAATCTATAAATCCATCTATAAATAAACAATCTAGTCTAGTTGTCTAGCTATCTTCGATCTCAGCGATCATAAGAACTTTGCATTTAAAAGTTCTTTGGTTATATTTATAGACTCGAAGTTCTGCCCTAGTTTGCTTGCAATCTACTCAAGTTTCCAGCGTATCTTTAAGTCATTAAGTTGGCTTTAGTTGCGTTCTACCAGCTCGTAGCTAGAATTACAAGCTGCTTCAATTTAGACACGCGCTAAGCATAACCCTTTGCTTAGAGCTGATGAAGTAGGAGGAGTAGCTGGAGCACAGGGCGCATCATTTGCGTATCTAATGAAGCATTTAAAAGCAGCAACGCGATGCTGCCTAAGCATAGGGATACCACGCACACCCAAAGGGGGCCAACCATTTCATACCTCCAGACTCCAGTTGGAAGTGGGTTGAAACACGGAGCTCTGTTCGCAGTCGAAGTTCGGGTTTAGGGGGAGTAGTCGCGTTCGGTTCGGTTCGCTTTAAATGGCATTTCCAGCTCGTAAATTTGAATGGGAATGGGCAGAAAGAAAGGACATGCTGCATAAAAGAAGAAGAAGGAGCAAGGAAGCGAAAGAAGCGAAGCAAAGCGTTGCTGCTGCTGCTGTGCTCTTTTGTGTGTAATAAACATGTCGCGCAGACTGTTGCCGGTTGCTTGTTGTATGCACACCAACACACACACACACACACCAAGACAACACACACTCACACACACACACAGACACACCAACACACAGACACCCGTGCAATACTTGTGCGTGTATTTTATTTGCATGCCTGTCGAACAGGTTTGCGCATTTCAGAAACTAATTTCAGCACAGACACACACACAGACAGAGATACACTACTACAATGGCAACCCAGACACACACACACACACTCCTTCTCGCATACACGCAGAGTCAGCAAAAGCTGATAAAATATGTTAAACACAATGCGCGGCAACTGAAGCACAAAAAAATAAAATCATTTTTCTCATTTTGGTTTTGTTTTTTTTTCTTCTCTCTCTCTTGTATTTTTAAAATACTCGTTTCGGTCAACAGCAACCGCTCCCCCCACCCCCTTTAACCCTACGCTGAGTGCTGTACCCTGCTCCCTTCCCTTCCCCTTCCCCCTCCACCCACTGAGTTGGGTCAAGTGTTCTTCAGGCACGGCAAGTTTATTCTTGTTTACTTTGTCGGCGCCCGAACATCGATACGACGACTGCCCTCAAGTGTTATCGCCTTATACACACACACACACACCCGGACACATAGATAAAAGCTGAAAACTACTGTAAATATAATAGATATATATACACACAACAGATACCTCTTTATGGCAGACCTTCTCGGCAATTGGCCAAGCGGGATCTGGGGCGCTTTTCATACACAGATAGATATATTGTAAAATCACCTGATCGAACGATTGTCAACGTTGTCAGTGAGCTTAGCAAGTGGTCTTTATATGCACCTGTGTGTGTGTATGTCTGTGCGTGTGCAGGGCATTACATTTCCCCAGGTAGTCATAGGAAAGTAAAATATTACACAAAAGCTTTAAATAACTTTGTATTCAACTGTGAAATGAAATGAACTGCAGCAAAATATTGTAGATTGAAAGAACTTGGGAACAGTCTATATATGGTAGTCGAAAATAGACCGAATATACTTGTAAACTTTAGGAACTTTAGAACTATGTTCATATAACTGAAAGACACTTCCATTGTTAACTAGTTCTCATACTACTCATAAACCTATAAAAGATTTTCTCTTTAAACTAGATCTCATTTTTAGTGTAGATATGAAGTGATCCTTTTAAGAGTGCTACATTATTCCCATCCAGTACGATGTTGAAACACTTCTAGGGCTTTAAACTAGATCTCATACTTAGTTTGAATGGTAAACCTGTAAAGGTTGGTATATTATGGCCTTTCAATATGATATGAGACACACTTTTAGCTTACTTGTATTGCAGATTAGTTATTCAAATTTGCGCTAGTAATTTCATTCATTTTCATTTTCTCTTCAATGCACTGTGGGAACGGCGCAGCATATACATAGGTCATTCGATCTTGGGAACAGTCTATATAGTATCGAAAATGGACCTAATATACTTGAAAACTTTAGGAACTGTTCATATAACTGAAAGACACTTCGATTGTTAACTAGTTTCTCATACTAAGGTTGTGAAGTAAACCTAGAAAAGCTTCCCTCTTTAAACTAGATCTCATTTTTAGCATAGATATGATTATAAACTCCCTTATGATTATAAACTAGTTATCTTTCTTAATATGTGAAGTAAACCCATAGAAGGTGCTACATTTTCCCTTTCAATATGATAATAAAACTCTCTTAAGGCTTTCAACTAGTTCCCATTCTAAGTTTGTTTAGTTACCTTATAAAAAGTGATACATAATCCCTTTCAATATGATCTAAACACACTCTTTAGACTTTTCTTTGGCACTTGGTTCTATCGACAACTTTTGCAGATAAGATCTTCAAATTTGCATTAGTAAATCTTTAATTTTCAATCTCAAGAATCTGCACCATTCACGCCCCACACATAAGGGGGTACACACACACAAAACAAAACAAAAGAGAAAACCTCCCAAAACGCACAGAAGCCAAGACGCGAAATGGTAACGGAAAATGGAACCGGATGCGGACGAAGGAAGACGCGCTGCTGCTGGCCCAAAGCAATTTCGCAACGGTGCGCATTTGGGGGGTTTCTCTCTCTCCCTCTCTCTCTCTTTAGGTGGTGCACAATCGAATGGACTGTGCTGTGTGGGGGTTGGGGATGGCACACCATACCGTAAGGAGGGGGAAGGGTAGCTTGAGAGGTTGTTGTTTGGCGTGTACTTTAGGGTTAGGCAATGCCAATGGAGAATGGCGAATGGCAATGGCAATGCGAACGTCGGAGCCATTCAAAACATCTGGCCCACAATCAAAACGCGCTGTTATTGCCCATTTTGCGTCTCTGCGTGGGTGTAATATAAAGGAAAAACAAGAAAACCTTAGAAGAAGTAACAACAACAAGACCAACAACAAGAAAATATAATATAAATGCGAAGGCAAAACTCGATTTGAAATTCTCTACAGAAGGTAAAGGGCAGCAGCACAACAGAAGCAGGGGGCATTCAGAGCATGAAGAAGGGAAGGGGCAACTCGCATAATATTGTATATGCAGGGAAGGAGAAGCAGCAGCAGCAGCAGCACAACTGCTAGAAGATGTGTAGGAATTTACTTTACTACCCCACCCCAAACAGAAGTTCCATGTAGTAGGTAATCCTTGCTTGCATGTAGCCCTCCCCACATCAAATGCAGGTGGATTATAAGCATATAAAGAACACATGTTTTCCAATAGCTAAATGACAATATAGCTGACATTATGGGATTGCCCAAGCTTCCTTTAGTGAAGTTAGGAATCGAGGGACTGTAGATTTATGAAGTAAACAGAAATATGACTTCATTTCAGTGCATAAAACTTTTTTGATATCAAATTAAACCTTTGACGTACCCACCATAAGGTTGCAAGGGTTGTTTGTGGCAGTTACAACATTTCTTTGGGTTCTTTGGAGTTGATATACCTAGGGTAGTATGACCTTAACACTCTCTATCTATGTTTTGAGTACAAAACTTTAGTTTAACTCGTATTCTATCTCTGATTTATAGCACTATCTTATACTACTGCTTGTTTGCAGCTGGTATTATTAGATTTGTTGATGTTTGGGTTAGCAAATCCCACTGCAAAACTCAGTATGATCTCTGTATAAAATCGAACTATCAATAGGTCCACAGGTTAAATCCTAGTTATACATTCCCTGCAATTCCACCTTAAACCTCACATGTTTACTCAGTTAAGCTAAGAATATACAATATATATATAAATATACAAACTTACCGGTTTTCTCTTTAATCTCGCACAGCACCGAGAACAGGGCTGGCTTCATTCGATGACAGTTAAGTGTGTGCTTTCTGGCCTGTGCCTCGTCCAGCGATTGCTCCGAGATGCTCATGATTTGCTGTAGAATTTCTCCAATGTCCTTCTGCTTGCGCACCTCATTCTCATTGCCAGCATTCTGACCATCATCCTGGCCGGGCAGACCGTAACCTTGGGGTGCCATCATGCCACCAGTGTGGGCCATCATGCGATCCTCCATGTCGTCTATAGTTGTTGCCGCACTAGCAACAGCAACAGCAACAACAACAATCACACACTACAATGGGTTGGATGCACGGCAAAAAAAGAAGAAGAAAACAAACGCGTTTTCACACAGTTTTTAGCACATGTTGCAACAACAACAACAAGTATAATAATATTTATAATTTATTTAGTATTTGTTTTTCTATTATTTTGTGTATTTTTAGCGAGATATTTTGTATTCTATGTTTCTGATTTCTGATATTGAATAAACGCGCGCACAGCAAAGACGTCCACACGCAACGGCAGCGCGTCACCAACTGGTTGAACGGTTCCTCAGTCAGTCGGGCAGTCGCTGCGGTCTCCCTCGCTCATTCTTGCTTGCTCTCCCTCTCCCACTCACTCTCTCTCTCTCTCTCCCCCTGCTTTGCAGTGTTTTCCTTTTCTTTTTCTTTTCTGTGTGAGTGTCATGTGCTTCTGTTTCGGTTTTTGTTTGTGTTTGTGTTTATCTCGCTTTGGCTGGCAAAACGGACTAAAGATAATCCCTGACTTTGTGTCTGTGTGTGTGTCTTCTTTCCCGTCGCCTTCGACATTGTCTTCGTTGCACTGTGCAAAGAATAACGATAATAGGGATAGAGCCAAGCGGCACAGCACACACGGGGGTGGGAGGGTGTACACGGCTAAATAAACTCTGCGGTATTTGGGCGTCGGCTGTTGCAGCCTTTTGTTGTTGTTGTTCTTTTTTAGTATTTGTATGGGGCGTGGCAGTTGTAAATTGAATTCGCCTTAAAGGATCTGTCTATGCATTTTTGATAGCAATCTGCATGTAAAAAGTTTATCGATAGAAGAGGGGGAACACCCTGTGTCTGTCTTATTATTCAGCACCTTTCTAACGGCAACGCGAAGCTAGTTTGCAACACTAAACTTTCAAAAATATTTGCACTTGTCAGGCAACACTGACAACTATCGATAAGTCTAGTACAAAGCTTTATCGCAGCTTCCAGCGAGGGCTAGCGTAGGGGGAGGGAGAGATAGTGCAGCCCTGACAAAACGTAAACTACGTAGAGTACAAATGTGTGTGTGTGTACATGTGCGTGGGTGGTTGAAAGACCGGGCAGCTGACACACGCCAAGGGGCGGGTGCAGGCAGGTTACCTGCGTACGTTACGCGCAACTAGAATGTCAACAGCAACAACAACCATTAAGCGGCTTCCCGCTGTCCAACTGTGTGTGTGCGCGTGTGTCTGTGTGCGTGCGCGCGTAAAGTGCATTCACATTGCCGGACAGACTGTTAACCAAATGTTAATGTTAATTACTTTTTTCAAGTGGCCATAAAAATAAAAAATAAAACAGAAAGAAAATCCTAATTATGTTTGCACAGCAGCCCAAAACAAGCGGGAGAAAGCATCGTTGACCTTCACTCGGGCTATGCACACATACACACACATGTGCAAGCGTGCATACCCGTGTGTGTGTGCAGTGTGAGTGTCGCATGCAGCCGGACAAAGCGCATCAAAGGCTGCAAAAAAAAAAAAGTAAAACGGCAACAAAAACAACAACGATGTACAAAATAAAAGCGAATGAAAACCTGTTTAATGCTCTTCACACACACACACAGACACTCGCACACCCTCACAGAATTTGAACAATTCTTGGAAATCAGAGCCGCCGCTTTTTATAATGTAATTCTTTGCTACAGTTTTTGTTGTGTATAACAGACACACACAAACAGCCGCAGTGTATAACAGGCTGACATTGTTATACGCATGTGTATGTGACCCTGCTGCATATTTTTGATTTTCCCGTCTCTATATTATTTTATTCGTGTTTTGGCAATAAATAATCAACTTACACAGTTCCGATGCGCACGTTACAAAACGTCGTAGTGTTGGTGTATCTTTGTGTATATGTGTGATGTTTTGTTTGTTTGTATTTTTTGTCCAGCTGCAATTAGATTTTAGAGTTGCTATAAATATGATGTTGATTATATTATTCGATTCACTGAGTAGTTTTTCATGTTTCTTGTAAATTTTCAATGCGCTGCTTCCTCTTCTTCCCCTACGCAGCAGCACACAACGTCGCCACTTTTTTTCGTTTGGTTTTCGGTGATACACAATTTTCTTTTGGCCAAGTTAACACGATTTTTGGTAGCAGTTGAATAGAGTTTGTTATGAAACAATCTTATATACCGTATGAGACGCGCAGTTACGTGCACTTAGTTGTTGACAATAATATATGTGCACTATAAATCAACGAAAATTATTTACCACCAAAAAAATCTGCTGCTGACAAAAAATGTATCTTATATGTGTATTTACAGGGTTGTAATATCGATAAGTTGCATTTGTTCTTTTGCGTTTACGTTGCTCAATTTGCGTCAACATCGATCATTATGCGTTTACGTTGCGTTGCTTAGGCCCTGTTATGGGTATGTTAGCTTGACATTGCGGACGTTAGTGAGCCACGCCATTTTGAAATTGAATTTAATGTTTACCTTGTTACAAAAACACATTGATATAAGCAAGATTCACTAGATGTGCTTAATATTTAGTTGTAATCGAGTTGTAATTATTATTGCAGCTTTATAATCTGTTTACGTTTTTCTTGTTAGAAAATTGTCTGCTTAGAATAATTTTCTTATTGGCCTCTAAAGGGCGCGCTCGTTCAGTGTTGAGCAATTTGCGTTAACATAACACTTGCGCACAGAGATCTAACATTTGCGTGCGCAGCCAACATCAAGCGGCAGTTAACACAAGTCTGTTATTTCCCAAATTTGCGTCCACTCATAACAGCTGCTACGGCTCTGTTATTATGAATTGACAACTCGTTGAACGCGGTTGTGTGGTCGCGGCGCAGCATTTAATTCGAATTGAAATCGCGCGCGGGCTCGACATTGCAAAATTATTTGCATTTATTTATGGTGCACCCTACAGAAAGATAAATAATAAATAGAATAAAGGGTGCCTTATTGTTGTTGTTTATTATAAGTGTGTGTGTTTTTTTTTACTGTGCGTGTTGTTAGTGTAATGTTAGTGTGCCCAGAAAGGGTGTGTGCAGCTGTAAACAGGAGACACAGGACGAAAGGCGGCGTCCCGTGAGAGAACAACAGAAAGGCAAAAGAGAGAGAGAGCGGAAGCGGGAGACGCAGCGGAGAAAGTGCAGTAAGTGTGCGGGAGGTGGAGGGTGGTTGAACTAAACATAACAACAACAACAATGCAGCAAATTGTTGTTGCATTTTTGGTCTAATGCTTTTTCTAATTCGCATTGTGGCTTCGCTTATCTCTCCTTTTATTTTTGCCAATATGTGTGTGTGTGTGTGTGTGAAAAATCAATAAAATGCCCGCATGTGCGTGTGTGTGTGCGCGTTTGTTTTTGTTTGTGCAGCAGCCGGCGACAGCTCCTGCTGTCAGCGTCGCATGACTGCAGAGCAGCACCAACAACAACACCAACAACAAACACACCTAAATGAAATACAAACATTTTTGTTTATAACTTTAAAGCAAGATAAGCACAATTTGTTGTTGTTGTTGGTGTTATTTTTGCCATGCTTGGCGTGTTTAATTAGTTTAAATCATGTTAATTTAACACGCAAAACCAATCAAACACACAACATGCAAAAAGCAACAAGAACAACAACAAACGACAACAAAGCAAAAAAAGAAGGCAAAGAACAAAAACAGCAAAGCCAACGCCAACGCCGGCAGCGCTGTTTCTAACGGTGCACAACTTAACGAAAGCAAGATAGGCAGAGAGAAAGAGAGAAAGAGAGAGGGCACCCTGAGAGCGCGAGGCTGTTAACAGTGTGATAAGAGAAACCTTTGCAACCTTTTGCAAATCTGAGAAAAACAAATTAATTTTCAACTAATTTTCAAATATTTATCGAAAAAAATTTGCTGTTTTTCTCCTTTTTTTATGGCTTATCGCAATTATCAAATTCTTGAAATGTTTTCATGTTTTTAATGAACAGCCGGAGATGCTTGGCAACACACACACACAGGCAGAGCTGGGGACGGGTGTGTGTGTGTGTGCGTGTTTGGGTGTGCGTGCAAGTTAGTGTTATCAGTGTTTGCGCTTTGAGCTGCAGTTCGCGATTTTTTGTGTGCTGCCTGCGCCCTAATTTCAAATATGACACGATGAGTCATGCATCATAACTGTGACTCACACACACACACACACATACAGGACAGGTCAGGCATGTGCGCGTCCTTGACAGCGAGATAAGCATCTGAAATTGCCACTCAACACACACACACACACACAGAGAGAGAGAGACGCAGCCACGCAAAAAAAGTCGAGCAACTCCTTTAAAGTTTTTGCTTGGCGCCTATGGCGTCACTTTTATGGGTCGTGGTCCCGCATTGCGTTGCTCACCAAATTCCCGTATAACATTTGACGATGCTCGGGATGAGCTCACATAAACCACAAGCACAGTGGGGGCATACACTTACAGTGGGCAATTACTAAGCAAATTGCGCACGAACTTGACATTGAACTCATTCTCGGCAAGGAACAAAGTAGAAGGAGAGAGAAGGAGAGAAGGTGAGCAGAAGAGAAGAAGCTTTACACTGTTTCAAAGTGATTCAGTTATGTCTTCAGATCGGACAGAGAACATCTGGTTTTACTAGTGTGTCTTCAACAAATCAAAATCTATTAAGTTCCATCATTAAATGAATCAATGAATGATGAGTAATCTTTCTTATTATATATATTTAAGATCTACATATGTTTATATATGTACATATATGATCTTAAATATAACTAAGCTTGCTCATTTGTATGCTTGGATATGGAAGAAACCATCAAGCAATAAACTAAACCTATTTTTAAATATTATATTATCTTCTGAATCTCTTAACCTTGTGTACTTTCATTATACTAGATCAAGTAAATATAACAAGATGTATATCATCTCTTTTCTTTATATTTTATTGATAAATTATCAAAGTTCTTAAGAAAGAACATAGAGTATTGTAAAATTAATAGGATTTTTTAAATATACATAACTATGCTTGCACACTTGCAAGTTTGGAAATGGAAGAAACCACCAAGCAATAAACGACCTATTTCTACCTATTATATTCATTATATCTTCTTTAAAAGCCCTCTGAATCTGTTAAGCACGTAAACTTCCGTAGTACTAGATCAAATAAATATAACAAAAAATATGTCATCTATTTTCTTTATATTTTATTGATAAATTATCAAAATTTATAAGAAAGAATATGGAATACTTTAAAATGAATAGAATTCTTAACTTAAATAGGTTAGATAGACAGATCATCCTTATGAAATCTCTGCAACTCATAGAGAGTAGTCTAGGAAATCTTTGAGGTACAAGCTTAAATAAGTATAATAAGAAAAATAAACGATATTTTTAGTATAATAAGAAAAATCAAAGATTTCTATTATTATATTTAAACGATAAATTTACCAAATTCTAAAGAAAGAAATACTTTGAAATCAATTAGACGAGTGCATGCTAGATTTGGTGCATTGCAGTCAAAGATATATACAGCGTATGCCATAGTCCATTATACCCCCCATTGCCTTAATGAACTGCCCACAGCAGACTTACGGACTCCACGAGTTTGCCAGGCGCTTGCCAGATTCTCTTTAGCTGGTGGGAACCAAAGCAGCGCTGAAGTCACAGAAAAAGTCGAATCAGATCAGAGAGCAAAGAGAGAGAGAGAGGAGAGAAGGGAGTAGAGAGGAAGGATTACTGGGGGAAACAAGAATCCGCTGCCCGCTGCCGGCCCGCCTACTGAATGGCGCTGCCCTTTTTTGGGCTGCCTCCGTTCGCCTGCGCAAATTCCTGCAGATCGTTTGGCAACTGCGGCGCGTGCGCCACGTTATGCTCGAAGGAATTGCAAACTGGGATGCACGTACTGCAAGAATTGGGTAGCTTGGTAGTCTCGGGGTAGCAGCAGCGGCATCTGTGCTTAGCTCGACTCGAGTTGAGGCAGAAACTGCAAATTTATCGCTTTGCGGCGTGAGGCTCTGGCTTGATTTTCGTTAAATGCTTCCTTTCGTCACACTGCCCACTGTAAGGGGTATATTAGCTAACTCACTGAACTCAGTTTTTAGCATATATTGATAAGAATTTAATAAGAATGTTTGTTGTTAGTGTAGAATATATAATGTATATATGTTGAGATCAGTAGGATATAACTTAATTCTCCATAGTTTCTATAGGTTGAAAGTTTTACTAACTAACTAAACTCAGTGCCTGTGGCATATATCATGCTGAAATTTGATATGCATGCCTGTTTTTGTTGTAGAATGTATATATGTTGAGATAAATGATATATAACTTTATTCTTTATAGTTTATATAGCTAGAATGCTTCAACTAACTAATTGAACTCAGTTTCTCTGATAGATATCCAGCTGAAATTTGGTATGCAGGCTTGTTGTTAGTGTAGAAAGTATATATGTTGAGATCAGTTTAGTGGATATAACTTAATTCTAGATAGTTTTTGTATCAACTAGCTAACGGAACTCTGTTTCTATAGCAAATATCATGCTGAAATTTGATATGCAGGCTTGTTGTCATTGCAGAAAGTATATATGTTGAGATCAGTGCAATATAACTTAGTTTACGATAGTTTTTATAGGTTGAATGCTTCAACTAACTAACTGAACTCAGTTTCTATAGCAGATATTATGTAGAAATTGGGTATGCATGCATGTTTTTGTTGTAGAAAGTATATATGTTGAGATTAGTGGGACATAACTCAATTCTGCATAGATACAATACAGTTTGAATGCTTCAACTTACTAACTGAACTCAGTTTCTATAGCAGATATCATGCTGAAGTTTGGTTTAGCATCATGTTGTTGTTGCAGAAGGTATACATATATGTTGAGATCAGTGGGATATAACTTAATTCTCCATAGTTTCTATAGGTTGAATACTTCAAAATTAAGAGTCTTTTTTCCTATTAAGATTTTTTAATAAACAATAAAGTAATTTTAAGTTTCTTTAGATAAGATCTCTCTCTACAAGTTCTAATTCCCTTATAAAGGGTATTTAGGGATTTAACAACATTTCTTACTGTTCCCTTTGTCGTAATCTTCTTTGGCTTGTTGTTGTTGCTGCCTGGGTGCTCCAGAACGAGAAGGAGAGCTTTGCTCTTGGAGAGAGAGGGCAGTTTTACGATCTTGTTTATGGGTTTGTTGTCAATGTCACACACATTTGCGACAACAAAATCTTCAGATATGTTTGTCGTTGTGTGTGTGTGTGTGTGTATATGAGAAAACTGAAACTGAAACCAAGTCTGGCGCTCCGCAATGAGGGATTTGCTTTGTTTTTGTTTTTCTTTATTTTTTATTATTGTTGTTATTTTTGGCGCTGACTTGGCGAATTGGCGAGCTGAGAAGAAGACTGGGTAACGAAAGAGAATATTAAATATATGAATACACATGTATATTAATATGACAAATGCCGCTGAAGATGTAGATATAACTTGAGATATGTATAAAATTCGGGAATTAAGGCAGGCAAGATGTAGATACAAATACAAATACAGACAGTTGGGCATAATGATGAAAGATAATGATAAAGATACATTAGAGACATACAAAATACAGCTGTAGTAGCAGAGAACGGTTATAAAAGGCTAGAATTATAGCTAAAGTTAAGAACTATACAATAACTTAAAGTTTTAGATGGAACTTAAGATAGAACTTTAACAAAAGATACAAATACCAATGCCAGTTATCTATAGATACACAAAATTGTTTGCCCTGAGTTTATAATGATGTTACAAGCGGCGATTATAGCTAAAACCGATGCTGAAATATTTGTGTAGCCAAAAATAATCAATCTTCTACGGGGGTACCAAGAACCGTTTGTCAATGTCGGCAAAGTCGTCACTTCTTCGTCATCTCTCGCTGTTCTTCTCTTTTCTTTTCTTTTATGTTCTGTTTGGTTCTGTTCTGGTTTGGCAAACATAATTAGCATAAGCGGATGGGCTGCAAATTAAACGCCAAGAACTACATAACTGTTCCAGCTGAAAGAAATAAACAACAGCAACAACAACGACCGAGTGACCCAGCAGAGCTCCCTAAGCAATGTCTTCTCTCTGCCTCTCTCCCTCTTCTTTTGGGCTATTCATAAAGTTTATTGCTCCACATTCTGTCGCTCTGGCTCGTCTCCTTCTACAGCCAAATCAAAGGGCCATCCGTAATCAGCAATACAACAACAATAAAAAAAGGGCAAAACAAAACATAAATTGCTAAATTGGATAGTTCGGCTTGGCAAGGAGGGAGGGTTCTCAATTGTTTCCGATTGCAGAGCAGATAGAATCATCGCCTGACCACAGTACCAGTGTCAGCTGTCTGTGAGCCCCACTGTATGTCCCACTGTGTGTCCCACTGTGTGCCACACTGTGTGCCCCAAGTGTTCCGGTATTCACTTTGGGTGCAAATTCAATTAACTGCATTGCACTCACTGTATGCAAAGTGAGTGCGTTATGAATATTCAACGTGCATTCAATGGCTGATCTTTCGTAGATTATCAATTGGGGTCAGACAGGAATTAGTTGATTTTGACTGAGAAAATGTGAAAAAGAAATAGTTTTCTAACTGATGCGATAGTCAGTAAGCGATAGTAATGATAGTATGAATAGTAAACTATCGAAAACAGCTGAAATTAAGACAAGAGAAGATGTTTAAATGTATTTACACCTTTATGCACTAGTCTAGAATAATACTATCGGTATATATGGCTACATACGATATTCGAAAGTCAGTACTATCGGTATTTATAGATTATTTGATACTATCTGAGTTTATTTAATGCAAAAACTTTGCAAAACTATCAAAAGCTACGAATATTATCAATACTATCGGTTTATATGGATACAAACGATACGATAGGATAGTCTTAAGTCAATACTATCGGTATTTATAGATTATAGTGCACTAGCTGAGATTCTTTAGTTAAAAACTTTCCAAAACTACCAAAAGTTACAAGTATTATCAATAGATAATAAGATAAACCATATAGACAGAGAGAGCGAAAGAGAGAGTGAGAGAAAAGATCTGCAGACAAAGATAAAGCAAGCAAATTTCGAGTAAACTTAAATAAAGATATAAAATGTTTGTTGATAAGAATTATACGCAGTTTATATGCAAACCCACCAATCTTTCTCTGTCTCTCTTTTCCTTTCCCTTTCTTCCTTTCTCTCTCTCTCTTTCTCTCTGCTGCCCGCGCTAATCTACGTTGATATCTGACAAGTTGTTGTTGTTTATATAAGACAATTGCGACTGATCTTAGATCACATTAAATGCAATTTATGGCCGACTCACTCGACCGACTTGTTCGCAGACAGCAAGAAGAAGCCTTACAACACATCTATTGCTCTCTCTTCCTCTCTCTCTCTCTCTCTCTCTCTTTCCCCCTCTCTCCCTGTTTCTCTACTAATTTAGCATACAATTTGCAATGCTTTCAATTGAAAAACACTCATAGTACCAAGTGATTTGATTAATTGCGCAGTCATCGCAGACATTAGGCGGCAATGGTGAAGGGGAAATGGGGGAAGGGGACAGAGACTGTATAAGGCACCTTTCCCAACGCCCACACACACTCAGCCCTCCATCGATCGAAGATCTTGTGGTTTGTGTGGTCTTCAATGGATTATTGCCTTTTGTCATGGCATCATCTCTCATGCCAAGTCGGAAAAACTTTCCAAGCTGTTTTCAAGCACAACAGCTGTTTTTCCGCTTCCACTCGTAACTCTCCCTCTCTCTTTCTTTCTCTATTATCTATTGGTTCTTCTGCACATTTTCCGTTTATATGTTTCCTCTTGGTACTTTGTCTGTCATTTGGAAAAGTGGATGCCACTTCACGCACTACTCAAGGGCACTTTAAATCTGAGGCAACTGAGGATCGAGGGGAGTTCGACAGACAGACAGAAAAAGAGAGAAAGAGAGAGACAGAAAGGGAGAGGTAGAGAGGTAGAGAAAAACATATAGAGAGCGGGGGATGATGATAAAAGGGAACTGCAGCCATTTGTCGTATTATTTGTAGCCCGGTAATGTGTGGAAATTATTATAGCTGGAGTGCACTGTGAGAAACAAGGCATGTGAAAGAGTCAAAGTGCATTTTGAAAGTGGATTTAGAACTAGCAGAACTCTTCAGATTGCAAGAACTTCTTGAGTTGATATTGAAAAGAACAGTACAAGTAATAAATGAGTAAATTTTAAAGTGTATTGTATAAAGTTTGGAAGTATTTTCAACTTTATACATGTTAATAAAGTGAAAACAAACACGTAAGCTACAGTCGAGTGTGTTTGACTGTACTCGCTTCCCAATTGACCCAAAGGATGATAACTGCTATTTTTAGCGTATTTTGTGTTGCATACTTTAGGGAGTGGTTAATTCTTAAAATGGTTGCTTTAATTACTTCTATGTATATTATTCGATTGCAATCAAATTTTAAGAAATCATTTGGACGTTGATATTTATTGTGTTTAGCAAAAATGAACTGTCCTGCATTAAAATTACGCCTGGAATTTGGTTTTTACTGATTTGCGTAGGCGAAAAGGGGCGTGAAAAGGGGCGTTCTAAAACAAACTAAAGCTGCATGCAATATTAAAATATATTGACAACAAGTTTGGTAGCTCTAGCTCTTAAAGTCTCTGAGATCTAGGCTGGTCATACAGATGGACAGAGAGACAGACAGGCGGACATTGCTATATCGACTCGGCTGTTGATGCTGATTAAGAATATATATAGTCTGCGAGGTCTGCCACGCCTTCTTCTGCCTCTTACACACAATTTCACGTGGCCAAAGTTATAACACTCTTCCACCCTATGGATAGCGGGTATAACAAGTTGAATCGTTAATATCTTCAACAACTTAATAAATTCTATAACTTTTAAATCTTAATAAAGTAATGTTAAACTTTCAATAATCCCAAAATGATATATACAGCTACAAATTTGTTAAAGGTAAACAAGTAAAATATTACAAATATTTGGAATATCATCTATCACATTCCCAGAGCATTTTGTCGGAATGAAAGAGAAAACTCGCCGAATATGAAATTCAAGAAGTTTCTGGGTGATAATGTGTCCAAACATTGTCAGTAGATATACACAAACAATTGTACGCACACACACACACAGATGTAATTATATATAGTATAGCTGTGAGTAGTGTCTTTGTCTCTGTGTCTCTCTTCTTCTCCTCCTCCTACAGTCTCCCCGTCTTGCAACAATTAAATGCAACTTAATTTAAGTCTGCACGTGCCCGCGGCGCTGCGTGGCTTCTTCTCTCTCTCTCTCTCCATCTCTCTTTTTCTTTGGCATTTTGGGCGGCTTTTCTTTTTTGGGTCCCCCTTTTGGGGCTGCCATAGATGGACTAATTTTAGTTTCTTGAAGTTTACACATGTTGCAGGCCCCCGTTTCTTCAGCAAGATGATAAATGCTAGACGAAATTATGATTTGACAGCACAACAACTGTCTGCAGACACTGTTGTCTGTTGTCATGGTTCCCTCGCTACCTGTCCACTCCCCCTTTTCTGCTTGTCTGTTGCCCATTTCAATTTTCTATTCCGTTTTTTGCTGTCAGTAGAGAAACAACATTGAAATTAGCCAAGGAACTTAAAAGCGACTAAGCAACAACATTGTTGACTTTATGATGAGGAAATAAGGAAACGCTTGGCGCTTCGTTGTCCCCCCTACCCCCTGCCCCATGGCACAGTTGCAACTCGTGGAGAAGAAGAAGTACGTGAGAGTTGCAAGAGCGTTTAAATCGACATAAATCAAGTCGAGAACAGCTCCAAGCAGGCGCGGCAGTAAGAACGTGTAAGAGAGAGAGAGAGAGAGAGAGAGAGAGGAAGATCTGGAGATGGGGAGAAAAAATTAAATTGCAATCGATACAATTGCCAAAGTCCTCGGCGTGGCACAGTGGGCGAAATTTACTGAATCGTGTCGGCAGATGTAGAGAATCGATTTGACAAAGTTTCAACAATCTTTTGAGAAACTAGAAATCCTTTAGAAATCTTATTAATAATAATAAATAATATATATTATAATAATAAATATTATTGGCTTTCAAAAATATTCAATAATTTGCAAGTTTTCTATTGATGTTCAGATGATTTTGCAACTTCTTGGCAAATATCAAACCTTTTTTTAAACACGAAAATGTTCAAAAAATGGTTTACTAACCTTGTGCAAATGTATGTTTTTTATATGATCGAAGATACTTATCAGAAGGAAGCCATAATACCGTCAAGATACTAGAGAACGTATAAAAAGACTTTTAAATATAGATTATAGATAAGAATCTATAGTTTTATTTATATTTATTAATATACAAAATAAAAAAGGTTAAGAAAACAAAGCAAACTTTGCCATATGGTATTTATTTTGACATATGAAAACCCTCTTTATTTATTTAAAGCGCTTAATTTTAGTGTGCAGTTATTGTGCATTTGTGGCCACTGTGGCAACGCTTGCATTTCCATTTTTCTCAAGTGCCAGAAGCAGGAAGCGAACTAAATATAAAACCAAGTCATGGCCCTGCTCGCACCATATGTGGGGGAAACAGAGTGATACAGCCATACAGCCATACAGCCATACAGCATGCCACATAGCATGCCACATAGCATGCCATACCAATAGCCATTGCCATAGCCACAGCTATGCCCATTCCAGAGTCAATATCCATGCCTGGATACACGTACGTACGTGTAGAGGAGCATCTTGGGTTGCCTCGTGTGGTGGCATCAAAAGCGGGTTGTGCGTCCATTACATTATTGCTACGATCTATTAGCAAGCGACAATTGTGGAGCGTGCGACAGAGACAGAGAGAGGGAGAGAGAAAGAGAAAGAGAGACTGGTAGAGGGTGCTGCACGAACTGGAGCGAGACTGCACGAGGCTGGACTTGTCCAGGCAGGGCCAGCTGTGCGGCAGCCCTGCTAAAAATAGCCCAAAACAGACAAAAGGAAAAGGAACTGGCGACGATCTCTGGCTGGCTGGCTGCCTCTTGATCCGCTTCGATCTTCGATCTGCAATCTGCAATCTGAGAAATGTGATCTTGATCTGGTCGTGTCTGGCGTTGAAAGGCAGCGTAGCAAACATTCAAATTGCCACACGGCGACGCAGAGTGCCAATTGCAGTAAACCTCCTGAGCATTGTTATACCCTGTATGTGGGTGGGTCAAAGAGGGTATACATATGCAAGGTGAGGGGACAAACACGGAGATAAACAAGTTGAGAATATCTTTGTGCCCTCATAGAGTTTCTGTTTAGTCTGCCCTTCTCTGTCTCCCTACCACTCTACAGCTCTCTCTGCTTTTTGCTTGTCAAGCCTGTCGTCCTTTGTATACTTGCCTCATTATACCAACTTGCCACATTGCAGGGTATGTTACAGGTTGACTAAGCTCAACTCCTAAAGCTTCTTTTGCTTGTTATACTTGTTGTTGTTGCTGCACTTGAATTGATTGTTGTTTGACATGGCCACGAGCCGTGGGCCATGTACTTATGCACACAGACACACACACTTGCACACAGACACACACTACACATACACACACTACACACACACACACTCTTACACACACTACACATACACACACGTCTAGACATGGGTTTGTGCCCTGCCATTAGTTTTGGTTGCGAATCGAGTCGTCGTCGATTGTGTGTCGAGTTGTCTCGACTGCCGCGACTCGAGGCCAATGGGCAAAAGGTGATCAGCCTGATCATTGAGGAAGGCGAATGCAAATATTTGCCCAAAAATAAATATCGATAAGTGTGTGTGTTAAGTGTATCGATAGCACTTGGAGCATGTTTGTGAAGTATTTATTTAGTTTATATAAACTACAGTTAGTAGAAGAGCCTTAGAGAGTTCGAGAGTTAAAACATATCGATAATGCACATATCGATAATAGTCGTACTGCAATTTGCATTTATAGCTCATTATAAACAAATGTATTTCTTGTTTCCAATTTATCGATACATTTATCGATTATGCATTAATCGACTTTGCATTTATCGATAGCAATCTATTGATTTTCACATTTATATTTTACATTGCTGATTTTTTGATTTGCCAAACACTGCAAAACTATCATTAATCGATAAATATGTACGTGTATCGATAATGTTATCGATAAATATACATGCATATGTATGTTTTTGAATCGATTATCAACCTATCGACTTTGCGTTTACCAGTTTCCAACTGCATAACAACTGCCCAACATATCGATAAAGTTTCCGATATGTCACTGCTGTCAGTCTTTGATCCGCCCTGTTGTCGTGTTAGTCTCTTTCCTTAATTGTTGTTGTACAACTCATTTGCTGCTATCTACAGGCAAATACACTCTTTGCAAATATTTGTGCGCCGACAGGGGGCGCCACAGGCGGGACGAACGGACCGCGAGGCAGCAACAACAACTGACGCCGCTGGCAATCTTATCGCGAGCAAATGTTTAAACTTTTTTAGCATATATGGTAGAAGAGTGAGAGAAAGGGAGAAGGAGAAAGAGAGCGGGTAGGGCGAAAAAGAGAGCAAATGTGAGATCTGACTGTGTGTGTGTGTGTGTGTGTGTGTTTGCCTTTAGCTTTGGCGTTAAAGCTGCGCTAATGAAGGGGCGGGGCAGCTAACAGTTGACAGGGCAAACCAGGAAGAGGCAGGCAGGCAGGTAGAGAGCAGAACAACTACTGCGCGCCTGTCATTGACACTGCAACTGAGGCTTGGTCCGTGCCAAAGGATGCAACGTGCTTATCAGTCGTGTCTCCTGCCTGTGGCATCCTCTCCCCTCTCTCTGTGCTCCCTTCATTTCACCAGGCTGTCTCGATGTCTCTTGCAGCAAGCAATGACCTTTGCAAGAGCCACCCCCGTTTGTGGCAAGAGCTGCAGCTGCCGAGGAGAGCGTGACACGAGTCCAGTACGAGCAGAGTAGAAAGAAAGTAGATATATGGTATAAAGGTATGTAAAGTATGTAAATATATAAAGGTATGTAGAGTAGGTAAATATATAAAGTTATGTCTATCGATAAGTATCGATAACTACTAGTAGGGTATTAGCCAGTTGATCCCTTAGTAAGTTGTGCAAACAATTTAGCTTGTCTTCTTTGATATATAAAGTTCTCACTCTTACTTCGACATTGCTGCAACTCGTGTCACGCACTCCACACTCGTTGCACGCTGCACACGTCGCATGTGGCAAGCTGTGGCAGCTGTGGCTTCTTGCTGCAACGGGGTGTTGATTTAAGCAATTAAGGGGCAAGGGCTTACGGCCAGTTGCTTTTTCAATTCTCAAAAGAGAGAGAGAGATGCGGGCTGCAATCGCATCACGCCTTGCCGGGTCAATGGCTGCGTCATGCAAATATTTTGACAACAACAACAACAACAGACACTGGCAGAGAGGGAAGAGGGATAATGCGGGTAAGATAGGGGGGTGGGGTATATCTGCGCTTAATTGCCCATCAAATTGAAAATCAATTGAATTGCCATTGACTGATGATGCGAACAAAATTTCTTTATTTCCGTTCAAAAGAAACAACAACAACAACAAAGCAAAGATGCCTCAGCACTTTCACTCAAGTCAAGTGCTATAAATAAATAATATTGGAAAACTAACAACAATAACAGCAGAAGCAAACAAATGAAGAAGGGTTTCAAGTGTTTGATACTCTGCAAAAGAGTTCGCAAATTCAAATTTATCTAAATTTCAATTAAATTGAATGATATAAATTAAATTAAAACTTCCACTTTCAATTAAGGTTTTTCAATTCAGCTAGTAGGGGAAGATATTGACATCTTGGCGTCTAGATATGACCCACCCCTTTTTCACACTTTTAACAATTCGTTTATTATATGAAATTCTGAAAGTATTTTATGATCTTGTATGTGATTCGCTATTTATGGGAAAATTTCTATTATTTTATCGAGCAATTAGCTAACCTGAAAACAGGGTAAGGTTTGATAAGAAATATGCTACAATTCCAGGTTGAAATCTGTAAATAATGTTCCCCTAACGGAACTACATATACGACTTTATGTATATATAGTTAAATACTTTATATACCAAGTAAATTCGATTACGGCTTATGTGTCCAACTCAAACGATCTGTTCAGTCGATGTCGACAGTTTTTTAACATCACCACTTCTTGAAAGATGAGAATGAATGTTGATAGATCTAATCTATCTGTCTTCTATCTATCAATCTGTATTCTATCTATCTACCCATCTATCTACCCATATATATCCATCTGTATTTCCATCATTGTTTTACTATATTGATCTCTCAATCAGATGTTATGCCCAGCCAATAGTTTTCTCCCTCTTCCCTTCTCTTCCCTTCCCTTCTCTCTTTCAGACTTCTAATATATATGTTGCCACAACACTTTATAGTCTCTTCGGGGGCAAAGTGACAGCGTTAAGTGCCAAGCTGCGTGTTAAGTGGCAGCATGGGGCAAGAGTAAAGAGGAGGAAGGAGGAAGCACGAATAGTTGCCTTGAGGGTCTGATTCGCATTTGTTATGGATATAGGCTACGCATTTGATGACTGCACTTCACACACACACACAAACACACACACCCCTTATTGACACCCTCCGTTGCGTGAGAGCGGCTCATTAGGTCAAACAAATAAATGTGTTGCCTGCTTTTGGGCTGGTCACTAATTTGAGTACAACTCACGACTCCTTCCCGCGCCTTCTTAATTATGTTTTGAGGTTATGTCCAAGTGCAGTGCCCTTCAGTTTCGGTAAGTGTAACGTTTTATTATGTGTCGTCGTTATCGATTGCTCGGCTACTTAGCTGTGTGTTCTTTTTCAATTTAGTCTCTTGAATGTGAAACTCTATAAAAGTTTGCAAACAATGAATATGATAATGTATGTACAAATGTATGTTTATATATACAAAGATATATCTTTAAGTCTTGCTATAACTTGAGGAAATGTTTGGAATAATGCTGAAACTGTTGTATACATCAACCAAAGGACATTTTCTAACTTCCCATCATCCCTACCCAAAGATTCCCATTGTAATGCTAAACATACCACGAACTTGGCTACTTCACATATAGATCTAATAAAGAAAACCCCCATTGGTTTTATTATGCACAACGCAAAGGCAAATTGCATGCAACATCATAAATAACCATCTATATGAAAGTCCAATTATCCCATTCCCAACTCAGATGAACCCCAGCACAAAGGGAAAAACTTCAGGAAATTGAGGAAATTGCAAGTTTCTCTCCTGAAATTGTTGAAATATTTGCCGCATGTTTTATACATTTTGATGAAGAGTTTCGCCACTTATTCTTATTCTTCTTCTTCTTCTTTGTCTCTCTTTGCAGTTTATTCACGCCAAAAAACAACAACTTTTCGTATTGTGCGGTGCCAAAGTTAACGGTAAACAGAAACTGTCAGCAACAAAGAGAAAGAAGGAAGGAAACTTTAAGGTAAGTTCTCGCACTTCGCCTTGAGGGTGACGCGCGCTGTCCTTGTCTCGAGCGCCAGACTAAGTGGATGGGGGAGGGAGATAAAAGAATTAAGTGGGGAAAGAAGTTAAAGAAGTGTGGAGGCAGCATAGCGTAAGAAGTCTGCTGGGGAGTTAAATAATGTTAGAGCCAGCCAGCAACCCCATGACGATGACCCTTTCCGTATTCATTCCCTCATGGGTGGCAAGTCTAGAAAAAGGGGGGAAGAAGGGGGTTTTGCTGGCGTCTGCTGCTGCATATTAAGGCTTGCGGTTATTTTGATTTTAGCTTATGTTTCCCACACACACCCAACACACACACACCTAACACACACACCCAGCAGACACTTCAAACACGACCGTCAAGTGTTTTGTTGTTGTATTGCAGCCGTTGTAATTTTTATGACTTCGAGGCTTCACACACACACACTCGTTCACACAATCACACTCACAGCCACACCCACTGCCCACTTGCGCTTGGGTATTTCCCCCTTTTTGACTGTCTGCTATTTTGCAACCCTTTTAGCGAATCGTCTAATAAGTCTTCCTTCTTTTGTTATTTATTAACGCTTCGCAAGCGCAAAAATATTAAAGCGACTGTCCGTGTGTCCGTATGTGTGTGTGGCGCTGATGAGGCATATCTGCTGTTGTGTCTCTCAGTCTCAACCAGTGTTGGCAGTCTTTTTGAGCGAAGAAAAGCCAGTTTAGTTGAAAAAAGCTATATGTTTAGTGTTTTTGGCAGCTAGATAGAGCTATATTTAAGCCAGATAACTTGAAAAAAGCTATATTGTGCCATATTTCGTTGTTGTGCCGCTATTGAACTTTAAAAAGCCAGATTTAGCGGCAAGAAATCTAAATTGCCGGCTCTACTCAGTTGGGCCTTGAAAGTGTGCTACACCATTTTGCTGACGTCAAGCAATTTCACAGAGCAGCCGCAAAGTATGCAATGGCTCCTTTTGGGCTCCACTTTGCTTGTGGAACGCAATCCACAAACTATTTTCTATGAAATTTGAGAATTTTTAAATAAAATTAAATTTACAAAATATTTGTTAATTAAATTGTACAATTAATACAAAATAAAAATAAATTAATGTAAAGGCATTGCAGTAAAATTAAAAGATGTTGAAAATGAATTAAACTTATTAAAAGGAAATGAATGTGAAGAAAGGTTTTATTATTTGTAGTTTTTTATTTTCTTTTTTTTAAATTTTATTTATTGCTTGCTGTTACTATATTTAATAACTTATACTATAGTGATAATCTTATTTCTAATTAATATGTACATATTAACATAAATGAACCTAAATAGGGTCACGGAAAATGTTAAAAATTAGGTACATTTAGATAAATCTGCTAGGCAGATCAGTAGGGTGTGTGCGCTTGAGCCTTCTTCTAGCCCGTAAGCCCCATTATTTGTAGTAAATTTAAAAAATATAGAAAATGAAGTTATCAATATACTATGATATTTTTACTGTCTGTCGATTATATGTGAAAGGTTTTTAGACAAATTCATATGTAAATTCGTATTTTTAGAGAGATTTATGCAAGGCAGAGATTTGACATGCAGTGGGGCAATGAAGCAATTCTGCTATGGCTCTTTGCCTGCCAGCCTCCTTCTGCTCTTCCTCCTCCTTCTCCTCCTCCTTAAGTTTCCCCTTCTCTACCAAACTGTTGCAATCGTCGGTCAACTCATGTTGCAGCATGTTGCAAAGTTCATTTGTATCTTTTTATGGCTCTTCCCGTTGCTTTTTGCTGTTGTTGCATGCGTAACCCGTTTTTTCTTAACTCCAGCAACAAGTTCTCTTGTACTCCACCCCCCTCTGCACTGCCCACGTCCCCCTCTTGCGTTTCTTTAGCCAAATTAATGGAATTCGAAATGACAAAGATTTGCAACTACAGATGACAACAAGATTTAATGGCACAAGTGAGAAAGGTTAGAGAGGAGAGAACTTTAGCGGGGGAAGTGGCAGAAACTACATCTTTATATTGTCTAAATTTCAATTATTTCAATGTAGAATTAATAAATACTATACATAAGTTAATAAAAAGACATTTGTAATCTTCGAGATAACAAGTATTGAACAATCTACAGAAGACTCTCTGCCAGTGCCAGTCAACTCTATTAGTTGTCTCTGCTTGGTGTGCCACTCACTTATTAGGCATAAATTAGGCAGTCAGTGGAGATAAGAAACCCACGCGAATAATCAACAAAAAATGTTTATAAATATTTACAATAAATTATTTAATTTTTTGGCTTGTGTTCAATGATTTTAATTAAGTGGCAGCGTAAGGCGGAGGCGTTTCCCGGCGTCAATTAAAGGATCGTGGGTGTAGCACAGAGGGAATGATAAGATATGTATACATAGTGGAACTGGAGGAGTTGCTCTCAGCTGCTGCTGCTGGGCTTAATTAGCAGCATTTTGTACAAATTTGGTAGTCATCATTAGGCAGCAACATTTGTTTGTTGTTGTTGATGTTGTTGTGCGAGACGCATTGCGAGAGACGCGTCTGCTCATTGAATTGGGCAATCTCAGCCTCAGTAGACGACGATTTTTCATTTTGCGTAATGAAAATTGCAATTTCTTGACAAGTTTCTTGCCAGTCGTCCGCCCCCTTGGCAGCATCTGAAGTTGCTCAATGTTTATGGCATATTTGCAGATGTCTGTATGTGTGCGTGAGTGTGTGTGTGGCCCACTGGCCAAGTGGCAAATGGTTTTGGACATGGGGCAGTTAATAAAGTGGGGAGAAAGAAAGCGCAGCCTGAAGTACCTTCAGCTTGGCTCGTCTCTACTCAAACATGCGATGCATCGCTTGCTTTCCCGCGACGTGTCCAGACATTGCATAGAAATACCCCAAGTGAGCTTAGAGCTGGCAGCGTGACACGTGACACATCGTCTAACTATCGTTGCTTGCACTCAACTGCATTTCGTCTATAATAAACTTGAGATTGAAGTTAATGCTTTGATATTCGATATACTTGTATTTAAGTATGTATACTTCATGTTCTGAAAGTTTCATAAGAAACCCTGCATTTCCCTCTGCTTAGTTCCGTGTACATTTCGTGCTTCCGGTTTGCTTTCGTGCGCACAAATATGTGCATTGTGACCATCTCCTTGCGCTCAGACATAGACCTAGACACAGAGCCACACACAGTCCACAGTCAGAGACAGTCAAAACCATAGCCATACCCAACCCAAAAGCGAGCCCAGACTGTCAGACCGAGAGACCAAGAGACCATACCTGCGCCCGAACCAGTGCTGTAGGTCAAGGCTGGGCGCGGCGGGCGTTGCGTGTACGTGATGAGGCAGCGGAGCCAATTTTTTTCATTGCTGTTGCTGTTGTTGTTGTTGGTTGATTGTTGACACTTGCAGTTACATCGATAAGCGAATGGAGAAAGCAGCGACTACTGTCCAAAATAAACTAAAACATAAACAAGAAGAAGAAGAGAGAATGATGTGGCAAGACGAAGATTGTATATGCTAGCTAAAGAAACACACAAGAAGTGATCGAAAATAGTTAAAATTATGTGATATAATTCGATTGAATATATTGGTAATTTAATATGATCTAATCTGATATGAATTGGTAGGAAATTGTCTGATATGGGAGCATATGATATGATATAATGTGATATGTTGTTGATATGGTATAATATGATATGATATATTACGTTATTATATGATATAGTATACTACTATTATACATATGATATATGTATATGATATCATGGGATATGTATAATTTTGATTTGATCTATAGTTCTAGTGCAATAGTTAAATTTCGATAGTTCAATATGGTAGAATACTTGATGATATCTTTCTGATAATATATGATATGATATGGTATAAACCCATATATATATATCATAGGATATGTATAAATATGATTTGATAGATCGATATGTTATAATACATTACATATCCTAAATGTAAATATGATATTATCGACTTTATCGATAGTCCAATTTAAAGAGTTCAAATTCGATATATTATAATACATAATTTATTGTATAATAATATTATAAGCTATAATAAAGTATTATCCAATTAAATATTATATCATCGGATAGGTATACATATGATTTGATCGATAGTTCTAGGGCGATTGTTCAATTTGCATAATTCGATATGGTATGATCTCTTATAATATATGATATATACATATATATATATAATATATTGCATTCCTATTAAATATGTGATATTATATTATAGGATATGTCTAAATATAATAGGATCGATAGTTCTAATGCGATTGTTCAATATCGATAGTTCCATTTCGATAATTCCAGCGCAGCCAACTTAACTAAGCTTACCAAATTCCTCTATAGAATACCACATATACCCTCTTATTGTGTAGAGTATAGGGAACTATTAAAAGCGCTCTTGACACATGGCCAGGGAATGTGAAAGACAATAAAGTATAAGCAGAAGCAGAGGAAGGGGGAAAGAAAAGCGCAGAAGCAGCAAAAGATTTAAGATCTGCATCTGCAACAATTTGATTTGTGGCCAAGTGTGTGGAGTTTTCTCTCTTCCCCGCCTCTTCCCCACCTCTTGCCGTTCCCCTTCAGTTTTCCTACTGCAGTTCTGGCACTGCGCTTAGAAAGCCATGAGCTCTGACACTCTGGGAACTATTTTAGGGAACTATGGGAAAACTGAAAGTGCTGCCTCAGCACGTACTCTAAATGAATAGTAGGAACCAAAGAGAGGTACAAACATATATATTAAAGAAACCACAAAAAATCTGGGCTTGTTCTCGTTACAATTATTTCGGAGAAGAGAAAACGCGTAGATAATAATAAAATAAATTCATTGTGAATAGATGTGAAAAGATGAATGGATCGTAGAAATGGCATGTCTCACTCGGAAACTCGGAGACTGGTAGAAAGTTCAAATGGAACTTTGAGAGTTATTCAATAGGCTTATCAGTTGGCCAAGAAGCAGGTCGAAGAAGAAGAAAGTGTAGAGGAATATGATGGAAGAAGTACAGGGTGGTGGAAGTTTATATGAAAGAAGAAACATAACAAGTATAATATGAAAAAGAATATAATATTTAAAGGAAGAATATGCGAAAGAAGATGATCTATAAAGGAAGCATATGAAGAACAATTGGGAAAGGAATCAGAGAACTAAGAAGAGAAAGGTAGTAGGAAAATGTGTAAGGTGCAAGCGAAGATAGAAGAAGCGAAGGACGCTGAGATGATCGCTAAAATAAACTGGGAACTGTACTGTTGAATTCGCAGTGTATCATGTCTTGGTTTTAGTCCTTAATGATCGGGCTGTTCATGATCCCCAACTGTCCCATGGGACACCAAACGACAAAAAACGTTGTGGCATGGTGCCTGTTTACAATGATATTTTCGACTGTCGAGTTAAGACAACTGAAGAACTTTTTTCAATGTGCAAAGTATACAAAGTTATGTCGGCATTTTGTTGTAAAGCGATAGTTAAAGTTGTCCAAAACATATGAAAGCAACTCAATTGGTTGTCAAATGTTTAACCTTTTCAATGTAACAATACAGACATAAGAAATGACGCACTCTGTAGAAAAAAAGCAATCAATAACTAGCAATCCTGATCAAGCGATTCGATCAAACGATCCTGCTCAAGGATATATATGCTTTATGGAGTCTGCTTGCCTTTCTGCCTGTTACATACAATACATTTCTACAATGTTAGTATAAACGTTTTGAGCATTTTCATTCAATGTTTGAAGGTGATGAAAAGGGCTCCCGTTGATTTCAACATATGATTGAGAAAATATCAAAAATATCATATATAATTTTCGTATGCTAAATATGCAAACTGAATCCTGTCTTTCTGTAATATTAACTATATCTTATTTTACTTTATTAGAATCATAGCACAACCTAATAACCTTATAACTACAACATTTACCGTATGTGCTTGTACCTTATTCATTCTACTACCTTTCATTGCACGCTGTTCTATCGCAGTGTCACAGCAAGCAGCTGCTGTCTGTCCCCATTGTCATGCAGCATGCATATTCATGCATTATCTACTACTACGCCACGCCCCCTCAAACGTTTGCTTGAGCTGTTGTGTTAGTTTTATTCGCATTTGATACTTTTTGTGGGCCGTTAACAAATTAATTGTTCCGCTCTTTAAATGTTAATCAAAACAGACGCCAACTCGTTCATCGGACTGAGTATTAAATTAGTAGATATATTTTCAAGAAGGTGCCAGAGAAGGGGTGGGGGGGAGGTAATGAAGGGAAAATTAACAATTTTGGGAATTAAATAAACGCGGGAATGGCAAACGGCAAACGGCTCGACGCCTTTGAACATAATTTATGGGCAATTTGATTTTATTTTCATTCAAATTTTATTTCACTTTAAGTTACTGCCTCTCTATCTCTCTCGCTCTCTCGCGCTAGCTATCTCTTTCGTTGGGTTTTTGTTGCAAAAATTGTTGTATAGAAATTTACAGCCAAAACAAAAAATAAAGAGAGAGAGAGAAATAGAGAGAGGGAGGGGGAGAGAGAAAAAACCAAAATTTGATACCGCATTTGGTTTTCAAGAAATCAGTAAGAAGAGGAAAAGAAAGACGATTAATTGATGGGAATTTCTTTTTACAATGTGCTGTGCCAGTGTGTCTGTGTGTGAGTGTTTGCAGGGTGTGCGAGTGTGTGCAGGGTGTGCGAGTGTGTGTGTGTGTGTTTGGGCTGCCGGTCTTTTAGTTCGTTTACATATTCAAATAGAAATCGAAAGCGTTTGTATTTTTCAACTCTCTGGCTCCCTTCTGCTGCCTCTACCCGCTGTCTCCCTCTTGCTATCGCTATCCCTGTCTGCCACTCAGCTTCTAATTTGTTGACTATAGAAACAATAGACGCGTGTTGTGATCAACTCAAAGATCATTACGACGCTCGCTCCGATGGCTCTTGAGGATTACGTAAACTGACAGCGAAGAAAGACGTAAAGAAACCCAACAGAAATCTCTCGTTTATTCGATTTTCTTTTTAGCGAAATTAAGTAATAGATTTTTTACTTGTTAGTTAGTAGCTCCCCTCTCCCCATCACTCTGCTTACCTATCAATGTGTGGGGGCGTGTTTTGGCTAACGATGCGGCAGCGTGAGAAGCACTAAGAAAGGCAGCATATTCGAAAGTCTTGCAGGGCTTTCTTCTTTCATTGCCGCCCTCCCAAACTTGGCGCTAGTTTGCTTCATTTGTTGCCCTTCTTCTCTCTCTCTCTTTCTTCTGCAACTGCCTATGACACATTTCTGACTGACCGCACAATCGACGCTGATGATTAACAACAATAACAATAATAAATACAACAGTAATAACAACAACAACAACGGGTACAACAAGTACCTCAATTTGTTGTAGACATTTCACGCACTCACGTTTTTCAATGCAACATTTACAGCACAATAATAAAAACAGAAAAACTGAAAATTTAAGACGCACCACGCCCCTTGCACCGAGGCGTACATAAATTTTGATGATCACAACTTTATAAATACTACTCTCTCTCTCTCTCTCTGTCTCTGTCTCTGGGCTAGAGGAGTATGCGCACTATATGCTGCCTTGGGGTACTTTTTACACTGTAAAGTAGAGCGATAATCTTATTGAAATGGATGTAGAGTCTAAAAATGACAAGATAATAAGAGAAACTTGTAAAGATATGGCAACTGATAGTGTAGATATAGAATATATGTATATATAGTTAAATAAAGATATATATGATATAGATACAGCTGAAGTTCGGTATAGCAAGCTGAAATCAATGATAATAACTAAAGAGCAAAGAAAGAAGCTGTCTTGGTAAACTTTCTATGCTATTATTATGAATTAATTACATTACAGAAATATCTTATATGAAATACTGATTCCGTTATATACACCTCAATACTATTTTACTGTCTCAGTTAGGGTATTTAGCAATTCGTTTTGATCATCTTTTTTTCGCCATATTTCCCCTTAAATGTAGCCTGTTTTTATTTCAACTACCTGAGCTCTGTAGTATAAACAATTATAAATAAAATAATTTCAATGAAATCATTTTCGCACGTATTTACAAGTTGAGTGGCTTCACAAATGTGTGACTTAAAGATACCCTGTATGAAGGGGGGAAGACCGAAAGTCATTGGGAAAATGAAGATGTTCTCCTCTGACTGAATAAGGCAACTGAATGATAAGAGGAATTCTGTTTATATGCAGGAACTCTCTTTATAAGCAGTTACAACATACCACGTATACCTCTTAATCTATAGGGTATTTTATTGCCTGACTTTGGCACAGTTTTTTCTCTCCATTCGCAGTCGTAATTCACGCGAATCTTTTTTTTGGCAATTGCGCAAACCTTTTGCAATAAATAAGGAATTCGTGTGTGTGTTGGGAATGACCTTAGGGGTCATTTGCATTTCGGTTTCTTAGGATGTGGCCAGTCCAGACTAGGTGTGGCTCACTCACTCTGGTCTGCAGATCTTCGCTTTGTGGTAGTTAATGCAGATGAGTAACGCTCCATAATAAGCTGACAATTATATGTGGCATCATCTAATGCGTTGTCGCACGCGTATTTACGATGCATTTACGATAACTTTGCGTTGTGATTTCTTTTAATAGCCACGCCCCCTCGCTGCCACCTTCTCTCTTGGAAGTATTTGAAGAACTTTGCTTGGTTTAGTGGGTGTGGAAGGGACCATTAAACGCAACCGCAGAGTTAAAACTTTAATTTTAATGTGTGCAAATGGCAAAATAAATGTTTTGAGTGCAGTGATAGACTTGTGGTTACCGTGGAATGGTAGAGGTTAAAATTGTAAATTGAATTCAAGTAAATAGAGTCGAATTTTTAGTTGTTAAGTAATATTTGCAGGGTATAGAGTGGGTATGATAAACTACAACAGAAGTTTTAACCAACAACGTAATGAATTATGAATTTTGTATTTAAACAACTCTAAAGACTTATTTCATTGTGTTTAATATAACGATAAGTTATCGATAAGTTCGATAGTCATTGGGAAAATGAAGATGCTCTCCTCTGACTGAATAGATATACTGTATGCTATCGATAAGTTATCTATGATTTTTAACTATATTATCGAGATAAGGCACCCATATTATTAGTTTAATATATCGATTGGTTCGATAAGTTATGCAATCGATACTTGATTTGTAAATATGTTATCAATATATTATCGACATAACCCATATTATTTGTTTAATACATATATCAATGAGCTTGGTAAGATATGCTATCGGCACGTTATCGATATTATCGATATGTATTTTATGGATATGTTATCGAGATGAACCACCTATATTGTTTAATATATCCATTGGTACGATAAGTTATGTTATCGATATGATATCGATTATTGATTAACATATTATAGATACGTTATCGAGATAAACCAACCAAACTATTTGCTTAAAAGCTTCTTAATATGATGAATCTGTGCTTGCATTCCCCAATGATCCTTGTGCATATGTATATGCATATGTATCCTCCTCATTATACCCTCTTTCCACATATTAATTGCCACAGGGTATCAATAAAAACAAAACACAAATGAATTTTGTGCGCAAATTTAATTGCAAATTAAAAAGTCAGTCGCGATGCGGCGCATAAATTGCTGCGATGACGCTGACCATAGGCCACCATATCAAATGTGCCATATCTCAGCGGCATATGGCATATGACGGCACACACACACACATATGCACACACTCAATGCCAGATGCCATGGCCAAATTGCCACGCCCACCACCATATATCGCATGCAAAACTTTTACTTTGAACTTTGACAAGGAGCACAGCTGATGAAGGAGGAAAGGGGCTGCCTTGAGGGTCAATTATAGTCGCATGCGTGTCTGTTGCCTCCCTCCTCCTCTTCGTCTGCCCCCAGCCCCTTGCCCCTGCCCGTTGCACTTATCGTTTTATTGGATAGTTTGGTTTGATGTTGTTTTTGAGCTGCGCTTAAAAAGCTTATTTTATTTTAATTTGATTTCTGGTCACCAATTGCCGATCCCCAATCCCCAAACTGCTTCTTCCCTCTAACCTGAGTCATTCAACCCGACCGAGCACAACTTTCATATCTCTCCAAAGAGAGTGAGAGAGAGACAGCAAGAGTTTACTTTCTTTAACAAATTTGAAATACGCCACCCGCCTGGGTAAAAGGAGCTTTCGTTGTTGTTATTGCTACTGTTGTTGTTGCTGTTGTTGTTGTTTTTGTTGCTGTTGTTGTTTTGCTCTTTTGGTGGGTGAAACCGATATTAGCTGAGCGGAATTGTTAATTAACGCATACGCGACATATGTTAATATCGTGCGAGCATATCAATTTGTCTTGGCGAAACGCTGCAAGCCGGAAAGGCCATGACGGATGTACATACACACACACACACACATGCTGTCTGTGTGTATGTGTGTGAGTATTTATGATCGTGCCACCTGTGGAGGGGCCAGATAAACGGGTGGGTGGTTGCACTGAGATCGTTTTATGACTAATGCCTGAGAGAAATCAGCTTGGCAAAGAGTTATGCATTGTTATCGATAACTAAGTAGATAATTGGCATTGATAACAGCTAGATAGGTTTAATTACTGGCTATAAAATGTTGAATCTCATGTGGGGTAGTTGGTATTAATGTGACTTATCGATGCGTTACACTATGTTATCGATAATTAGTTAATGGTATTGAAAACGATATATTAGTCAGGTAAATACAACAAATACTACTAAATATAACAAATTCCTGTATGGCTTAAATAGGTTAAATAGGAATTGTGATAGCTAGTTATTGATGTTAAGTCGATAAATATCCATAGTTATCGACATTAAGTCGATAAATATCGATAACTATCGAAGACTTTGATGGGTAATACAAAATATAACGTTGGCACATAGTTACTGAAGTTTGTATCGACATGCTTTATAAGTAATCGTTTTTTTATCGATAAATCATTCATAGTTCTCATTGCCAACAGAACAAAGCGATAGATATATTATGTATGGTATATATTATAAGGATTGTCTTAAGACGTTAACTTATTGATGCAATGCATGAACTGCTATGATTTCCATCGATAACTGCTATCGATAACTGATATCAATTACATTTGTATACTAAATATTGCAATTGAATCGGGTGTTGGTTTGAACTGCTCTGATTTCTATCGATAACTGCTATCGATAACATTTGCCTAGTAAATATTGCAAATTGAAACGTGTGTTTGTTATCGATAAGTTTGCAGATGGAAGTGTGCTCGAACAATTAACAGCTCACAACACGCACCGAATCTGTGGCAAGTTCGTTGCCTAAGTCTTTTGTTTGCCAAACTGTGCAAACTGCTTCATCTGTCAACTAATCAGTCGGTCAGTTAGTAGTCAGTCAGTCAGTCAGTCAGTCAGTCAGTCATGCAGTCAGTCAATGGGTCTGTCGATCGGTCACACGCTTTAACTGTAAACAGCAGCTCATCACGATGCACCGCACTTGTCACCTCATCTTCGATCTGTCTTCGGCCTCGAACCCAATTGACATGCGTGGCATGTGTGCGAGAGAGTGTGTATGAGTTTGTGGCATATTATTATTTATTTTGTTGTTGTTGCATTTGTTGTTATGCGAGGCGCGTGTTGCGAGACGAAAAGTTGTGTGTTTATTTCTACATTTCGCTTCAATTTCTTCGGCAAGAATATCAAAAGGTTGTTTTGGTGCGGGCTTTCTAGTGAAATTGAAAACGCATTTAATAACAAGCCAAAATTGAAATGCTAAAGTAAACGACAACAACAACAACAACAACAAAAACAGTTGACAAATTTCACTTTCAGGCTAAGTGAAGCTCTGACAACTTTGAAATTCGTATCTAAATCTTTGAAACGAACTCAAAGGCGAACTTTGCGTTGCAGTTGAAGTCTGTTGCTCGATGCATAAATCAAAGATTTCACAAGAAATAGAGAAGAAGAGAGAGAGAGGGAGAGGGAGAAGGAGAAGGAGAGGAGGAAAGAGAGAGAGAGAAGGAGAGAGATGGAGAGAGAGATGCGAGTGCGTCGCTGATTAGCGATATCAATTTTTTATTCCACTCGGTTTTATTTTGTTTTTTGAATGGCGCCGCCAATGATGCGGGGAGTGCCAACAACAACAATAATAACAACAACAACAACAGTAACAACAATAACAGCAATTCGAACAAGCACAATAATCATAACAACAAATTTGATTAGCCGGAACCGCCACTGCAAGGCGTGAGGCATCATGAGCCCATGGAAAGTGTTTAAAACCGAAAGAGGGGCACTTTTTTCTTAAAATATAGAATACCCTATCTTCGAAGTGAGGCTAGAAGAGCTTGATGAAACACAGAGGGAACTATTTCAAAGGGCAATAAAGGAAGTAAGTGTTATAAAGTGTGGCTTTCTATCTCTTTGCCTATGTTTCGATCTAAACTGCAAGGTAGAAAACTGATAAGTAAACAGCTGAGTTTTTAATAAATTATAATTTGTAAATATCATTGTGATGGCTTGATAGCTGAGATACTTGAGCACATATTGAAACAAGTACTTGAGTATGTCTTTTAATTTTCATTATAATCCCATGATCAATAACTGAGTTACTAGAGAATATATAAAACATTCAGAAGGCTTATTATATACCATAATCTGCTAATTTTATTGCGATTGTGTAATTAATAGTTGAGTTACTTAAGAACATATTGAAATTTGTATTTGAGTCTGTCTTTTGGCGGTTCTGTTCTTTAAATATCATTTCAATCGCAAGATCAATTGTTCAGTTACTTAAGAACATATTTAAATAAGTACCCGCGTATGTATTTTTAATTTCATTGTGATCACATGATATATCGCTGAGTTACTAGAGAACATATGTACCTTTGTACTTCTTTAATTTCTAGTATATCCCAGCACTTTCCAGGGTATGTATGCGAGCAGCTCATTAAAACGTTGTGCCCTTATTTGTCTATCTAATTTTCTATGAATTTTTCGAATGGGTTCATCGGGTTTTGCATATGTGTGCGTGTCTGTGTGTGTGCTCTTCAAACTCTTCACGTTTTCTTGGGCAATTCGCGCGACGCGACGCCTAATGGAAAATTATGCTTATAAGCATTAAGTGGGGACTCTACTCTCGATTGAGATCTGTTGTTGTAGTTGTTGTTAATGAGTTTTCATGACTGCACATAACTTTTCACAATGAGTTGGCTTAAGTAGGTGAGTGAGCAGGAGGTGAGTAGAGAAAAGTTGTAATTACAAACTATTGCACAAGCTTTTTCCCTCGATTACTTACAACAAGAAAATTTCTAATTCGATATTTATCGATCTCACATATCTATATATTACAGCCAAAGATTAAGCAACAAACTACTCAATGTCTACAATAAATGAACTAAGCTAAGCTACATAATACAACAGAGAGGTAAGTGCATCATTTTAGTTTGTCGCGCTGCGAGTTCGTTGTCTAAGTTATTCGATTTATCGTATCCAATTTGAGCAGATATCCGTACAAACCTGTCGCATGAATTGCCAAGTGCGAACCGTTAATTGTGCATGACCAGAAATTGGCCACAACAAGCAGGTGGGTAATTTGGAGGGGGGCGGTAAGGGGAGTAAGAGCAACAGATAGAGAAAGGTAGGCAGATAGAGGCATTGACAACGATTTGATCAAGGACCGTTACATAAAAAATAAACCAACAGCCAGCATGATTTTTTCTTTTCAATTTTATTTGTCTTTAAATTTATTTGTAATTCTCTACCCTAACCTGTTGGAGCGGATATTTACGGTTTGTTGTGTGATATGTAACTAACTGTTTGATGTGATGTGCGTGAGTTTGATATGTTGTGAGTCAATGAATGAGTTTGACTGATAGAAGTCTCTACTTTAAACTCAAAGTGAAGGATTCTTAATTAACCTATCTAATTACATAACAACTATTGACCGATAATGTTATATATATAGTATATGTTCTGAATTCAACTAAGTATATGTATGTATAGTACAGCAGGCAACGCTGCATGCAACGATCAATAGGATCAGGTTCGCAGTTGACAAGAAGAATGGAGCACTAAAGGGAATCGTTAAGTTGAAGTCTATGCTAGGAGTTGAACTTGAAGGAGTTGAGTTGAGAGTCGCAGATTAAGGCTCATCGTAGAGTAGTCGAGGAAGTCATTAAAGAAGTTGTTCAAAAGGCGAATAAGTCGGTCAGCTTATTGGAAACATCGATCAGTCAAGTCGCAAGTAGAAGTTGTTTTGTGCGAATCAATCTGAGTTTCCTTAACTAAACGTTATCAACTTGACTTACATATATATACTAGCTAAAACTATGCACGTTAACTATTATTAATATACAATTACTTAATATTTCAATAAATATTACATGCATATCTTGTATATGCGTTAAAACTCATCTTCAATATCATTCTATACGTAACATCAGTCTGTAAATATTAATAATGAATACATAAATCTAAAAAGGAGCAACATATACAAAAATAAAAGTCACACATCAGAACCCCATTGGTAATACACTTACAGATGTTATATAAAGATATGATACTAGCTACAATTGTAAGTTGTACTACCTTTTTTAACCTATATCCTATAACCTATCGACTTTCAATTTGACAGCGTATTTGTACTTCGTTTGTTCAGGCATCTCTGTCTATATATATATATTAGCTTTGCTGTCTTGAGCATGACAGTTTGTAAATATTTTCAACTATTTGTCATTAAGCGTCCCGTTTGGTACCGTCGCAATATATATGTATGTACAGCAGGCGACCTTAAATGGTTTTTGACTTTGACTTCATTGGCTTTTGGGGCAGACACTTAACGTTTTTTTGCTTTTCTTTTTTTGCCAATTGTCCGTTTGTTGTGTTGTGCTGTGTTGTCAGAGGATTTGCCAAGCTAATTAAGTTATTCGATTGTTATTGATTGTTTAGTCACGCTGGACGAAAAAGCTCTTAATTCTCATTGTTGCCTGAAGAAAATAAAATAAGAAAAATCAAATGAAAGCTAAAAAAAAAATATATTTCAATATAAATAAATCAAAATAAATATAGACGAAGCGCACTTGCAAATTAAATTTAAAGAATTATGAAAATATGTATTTAAAATACATATGCAGTTTCATAGCTGGCAGCTTTGTAGGCTACTGACCTGAGTCTGCACAGCCTTGAGTATGAAAGAACTTGCGGTACCTTGTTCAGCTGGTTCTACTGCTATATCTAAGTCGGCAGATCCATTGAGTTCTTGAGTTCTTTATGTTTAGAGTGTGTTCTTTATATTTCCTGCCTGCTAAAACATAAACCTCGCCTATCAATGAGCTGTGGAAGTATGTCAGCTGCTGTGCCAGAAATATAAACATTATTTGCAATATAAAATACAAAGTATTCTCGAGTCTAGACATGTCTCCATGCAGTTAATATAGCTAGCTGATTGGGCAGGCTACACTGCAACATTGGCCATAAATATTACAACATAATAATGCATTCTAAAAAAAAGAAGAACTAGCAGAGAGGAAGGTATAACAAAGACTTCTTCTAACTTGACCTTAGAAAATTGGTGCTCTGTTGAGTGCATGATGGATTATCATTTGCTAGAGTTTATAGACTTGCTAGTATTTTTAGCAGTATTTTTCGTGCTCTGCTGATTGCTTAAGCCGCTGCTCGTCGCTTTTGCCAATCAGCTTGACTGACAGCAGCTCGGCTCGGTCTACAGTCAAGTCTCGCGGCATTTGGCACACCGGTTTCAACAAGCAAACGAACGTGCGCTCACTCTCTCTCTCTCTAGCTTGCTTACACTCTCTTGCTTTGCTCACTTGCTGCTTGTCTTCGCCCACACCCGCAGCATATGCACAGCGCTCTCTCTCTCTCTCTCTTTCTCTCTCTGCGCACCTGTCGCGCTGCAACGGCTTCTTCTTCGGCTCGCATCGCGTGTCATCGGCAGCATCGACAAAGCCAAGCTGAGCTTGTTTGCTGCGGCAAGCACGTCTTGAGCGTTCAATGCGTTGCCAACCGTCGATAAGAACGCACGCCGAGCTAAAAGCCGTCGTCGAGCCACAAAATTCAAATCGTATTGAGCGAAACGCGCGCGCGTGTTCAATTCAAATATATTTTTTTTTATCTCGCATCTCAGTGTAGCATTTGTTTACTGTTGTATTGCTATAACAAACTAACTAACAAAAGTTGAAGTAACTTTTATTATACATTTTTTGTTGTTTTGTTTCAAAAGTGTTTTCTTATTGCAAATGTGTTGTGAGTTCTTGTAAACAAACAATTATTGATGTCATGTGACAATTGTTGCTGTCAGGTGTCGCACCTATCGTTCATTGTTAAGTGAAGAGTTCGTTTTTTTTTTTTGGTAGTGTATCCAATGCAATATATATAAATATATATTAACAAGCTAAAATGTCGACGAAAAATCAAATAAATGTCTTCATGGAGAAGTTTAATACGGTGAGTGGAGCCTGATATGCTGGCATTACTGTAAACAGTTAAGGGGAGGAAAGTACGGAAGGTAGTAGCATATGGAAACTAAGATATGCGTGTATATATACTAAGATAACTGATGTGTTTATATTTATTTAAAGCTGCTTCAATAATAAAACAGCAACAATTGATTGTCAGTGTTTATTATATAATCTTAAGATCTGTTTAGGCAGTGATAATTGTTGAGAACTTAGTCAGTTTAGGATGTGTCTTCAATAGTGTTCTTGAAGGTAGTTTGCCCCTAAAATAACTCAACAATCTGCACTGCCATCACCTCTTCTAATTTTTACCTAAATAAAGTTAATAGTGCTAAATCAAGAGTTTGTGTTTAGGGGAAGTTTTTAAACAAAACAGCTGCAAATTTAAAAGACTTGAGTTTGGCGTAATTAATTTTAACTGAGTATAAGTATTTAATTTAGCTAAAGAAAGCTGTACATTTTGTAGATTTTCTTGAGTTTTTTGTAGTTAATTAAAATTGCAATTTAGTTGCATCATTCGACAAAGAACTAAAAACATATTGCACTTAGTTGTCTCTCATGCGACAAAGAACTAAGAACTCAGAACTTTCTTAAGATTTCTGTCAATAATCTTGTTGGTTTTTGTAGTTTTCTTTGTCTTTATCTATTCTAAACAGTTAGCTGCTTCAACTTGCTTAACTTATCTCATAGTACTGATTCTAATAGGTTCTCTAGTCTGTTTCAATAACTTTTAACTTACTTATAGCTTCAATTCTTCAACTACAGTTTCTTGAACTTTCTATACCTCTTCTTTTTATAGTTTTGCAATATTTGTTGAGGTTTTCTAGTCTGTTTTAATGACTTTTAACTTACTTATAGCTTCAATTCTTTAATTATAGCTTCGTTAACTTGCTAACCCTCTCTCGTAATTCTTTTAGAATACTCAATGAGGTTTTCTAGCCTGCTTGAATAAGTTTTAACTTACTTCTACTTCAATTATAGCTTCTTTAACTTGATTAACCTCTTTTCGTTATGCCTTTGCAATATTCTATGACTTCTAATTATTTCCTTACTTACTTCTTTCACTCAACTTACTTCTTACACCATATGCGCCTTGCAAACTTGTCTGACTCTTTGCAGCATGAGAAAAAGTGTTAGGTAAAGTTAAAGTTTGTCTGCAGTAAGGTCTCTCAGTGAAACCATTAGCAACGATTGGCAATTGAAAATGCCTTGGCTCGTTTGTCATTTGCATTCAGTGTGGCTGGCAGGTGATCAATAAATACAAATACAAATTCAAATTTGAATTGAAATTGAAATTTTTGCGCTTAGTTTTCCAATCGCTCAAAAATGCGAGCACACGCCGTCGTAAAATGAAAGTGAAATGCGCTTCAACAAATTTAAGTGTTTGCAGTCGATGAGGTTGAGTGTGTGTAAGTGTGTGTGTGTGTATCTATGGCGAAGTGGCTGGTTTGGGCTTGGGCTTCAATGAGCCTCAAATTGAATGACTGACGAAATGCTGCGCAGCGCATAATAAACGCCAAGCGTCCAAAAGAAGCGGCTAAGCAACAATTTTATGCACTCGCAGTTAGCCATTGTAGTTGTTGTTATTGTTGTTGTTGTTGCTGTTGCTGTTATGGCTTATTGTATGCAACAATAATTAATAAATAATGTTTTGTTTGTTTGTTTTTATTGTGCACATTTCATGGCATGTTGCCGCTGCGGGTGAGAGTTGTCCAATTGGCCAATTGAGCACGCTCGATAAGTTATCGAGCACACACACACACACATATATCGATAGTTCAATTGATTTTTAATAGAACTATTTGTTGGGCAAACTTATGCAAGTAGTAAAATGTATTTATGGTGGGAGTATATGAAAGGGGAAATGGGGAAGAAAGTATAAGTGCATTTGTATTGATCTGATGGTATTGTAGAGTTCAGAGTTGCCTTATATCACGTGCTCTTTTTCAAGAAAGGTCTATAGAAAGTTTCAACAAGGTGCAAGTAAAATCTGTACTACAATTGATCTGCTCTTGACCGATTAAATTAACTAAAGATTGATATTTATTTTATATAAAGAAATGAAATAAATTGTCAGGTTCTTATCTTAAACATAACATAAGCTTTAACAGATCTTAACAGTTTGATAGGTCTATAGAGACTATAAAATTATGTTTTTATATCTGTCAGCTACTGTTCGTCAAGATTAATTCTAACTGGCATAAAGTGCATTTGATGGCACATTCAATCAAATTTTTGAGGAATTTTCCGATTGATTTTTCACGCCATTTTATGCTGATTGCATTTTATGAACACACATAAAGTGCGCACACTCGTCTGCGATAGTTAAATGCATTTATCCTCATGATAAACATACTAAAATGCCTTAATGGCGAAACGCTTTTAAACTGCTAACTGCCTGTGGGTCAATGCCAATCAATGGCAGACAGGCAGCTTCTCTAGAACCAGATAGGCAGACAGACATGTCTGACGTCATCAACGGTTGCTTACAGCTTATGTGGCTGCGTGTGACAGGAACAGCAACTCGAACCAGTTGCAGAGGAGGGGAGAGTTGCAGCTTATGCAACCGAAATTCGCGCATGCAAAGACAGGGAAGAAAGCAAGAGAGAGAGGAGATGGAGGAGAAAGCTGCAGGTGTCGAGGTGCATCTGCTAAAGTGCGGGAGAGAGAGAGGGAGATAGAAGGGGGAGTTTGTGTTGAATTCTAGCACAGATTGCGGTAGTTGAATGTCACAAAACAAATGACTTAGGCAACAAACTTGTCTAGTATGTGTGCGGGCCATAGTCGAACCGGCCTGCACACAGCCTGCACTGCCTGCAAAACAACGGCGCATTCGAAATTACCGTTATGGGCATCACAGCAGCAATGCGCGCGCACACACTCTAGCGGATAATGCTATCGGATTTATTGAATTATTGCCCCAGACCAAGCAGATACATATCCGAATTGCTGTTACGAAATCTCGCCTGGCCACGCATTGAAATCGAACACCCAAACATGAATCGGACTTGCAACGGGCCTGCCTGCCAGCCTGCCTGGCATAGCTCGATCTCGTTAATCCATCAGCATCTGCAGTAGGCCAACTGCATGCTCCTCCTCCTCCATCTCCTTCTTCGTCTGTCAACGCATTAAGAGTGCATAAAGTGGGCGACAGCGACATGAGTTAAGTCTGCTCAGCAAGTCTGTTGGCCGGGCTAATAAGCTGACTGAATGTCTGTCTGTCTGCCTGTCTAGAAGGTGAGGCAGTTTCGGTCACTTTTCTAGCTTTAGCTTCAGCTCCATTGCAATTAAATCTATGCATGTTTCAGCGAGTGTCAAGTGCGTGGGGTGTGTGGTGTGGGGTGTGTGGTGGGGCTTGCCCTCAGAATGTCAGCATTGCCACAAGGAAGTTGGCAAGTCTGCGACTAATTGTTGCTTTTTATGGTCAATATGAGAAGTCATTGTGACGCATGAACTGAAACTGAATAGTTAGTAGCTGCAGTAAGGTAATAAATGAGGAATAGATTGCGAACTGTAAAGATCTATGTATGATCTGTGTATATCTAGTGTATGAAGTCGCTTGAAAAGGAAAGCGACAGTTTGATCAGAAGTGTTAATATATCTAAAGTAGAGAGTGCTTACTGCCCAAGCAAAAACAGGAAAGGTTCTCTTAAAGTTCTTAGTCATTTTCAGATGTGCTTCGACTATGAGTAATCTTATCAAACAGTAAAGTGAAAAGCTAATGGCAACTGCAACACTTTCTGTGCCAGAGATTACAAAGTATTTTTCATTTAATTGAACTTAATTTACAAGTAACTATTAGGAAACTATTTCCGCTCCCTCTCCTCCTCTCTGCATTAAACACTGAGTCAGTTGCAATTATAAATGTAAAACTTGCAACTTATTCATGCCAGTTCAATTGAAGTACTGAATCAAGTGTTTGTCGATCTTTAAATGCGTCTTTAGCTAGCTTTCTATATAACCTTTATGCTTTATTGGTAGTGGGTGTTTGTGTGTAACCAAATATCAACCGCCAATGTCACTTCCTCAACGAACCAAACCGATTGATAAGCACATGCTCAAGTGAGCTCTATGCCTCTCTATCCTTCTCACTGTGCCCACGAAATCGTTGCTTGCATAAGTCACTTAGAAAGACAGAGTGTGTGAACGAGAGAGAGAGAGAGAGTGAGAGAGGGGGGAGGTAAAGAGGGAGTGGGAGAGTGAGAGAGAGCATGTGCTGGTGACAAACGATACCGCAAAAAGAAAATCAACTTGCGGCGACAATGCGTCGTCTCATCGCTTCCCAAGCCAAATGGGATTTTCGTTACCCGATCCAAAACTTATGCCTGATTTAGCGAATTTGTTGTTGTTGTTGTTGTGCTAGCTGTAAATACTTTGACGGCCAATACACACACACACAGAGAGAGAGAGAGAGAGAGAGACACACATGGCGAGGCCTGGGGCCCATTTATGGTAGCGCTGACCCATATTGTAACCGTTGGCCAATGCTTTGCGGCCAAATACGGAAGCCATGTAATGCTAATGAATTGAAAAGCAAACTGAAAACCAAACCAAACTGTAAACCAAAAAAAAAAAAAAAAACTAAAAAACATCTAACTAAAAACTTGTCAAAAAACCAGGAGAGAGATGGAGTGAAGAAGAGAGGGGAAGACCACTTGACGAAGCTGTTAAAAAGTTGTAATAATAATTTCCTGACTTTGATTTGCATGCCAGAAATCGTGTTAACCACACTTAATCAATGCTACTTTATGTTGTCGACTTGTTGCATAGCTACTTGCAACATCGGTATGTGGTATGTGGAGCAGGCCACCTACGCCAAATGATATAGTGCATATACCCTATAAAGACGGGGAAGGCATATTTACAAAAGAGTAAACTTGCATAGATCTAGAAAGCAGCGGAACTATTGGACGATCTAAGTAAATATTTAAGGTTAAAGCTATACAATAGCTGAGTATCTAGTTTTAATCAATTTTAATGACATTTATTGGTTTAACTGTTAGATCTCTGGAACTTTTCTATATAAAGTGCTGAAATTTGGTGTGTGGATACTTATTTATAATTAATTTCCGAAATTGCATTAATAACTGTTTGATCTCAGAAATAGTTAGTAAATAGTTACAAAAAATAAGTATGCAGCTAGTCTGTTTCACTTTGCAGGGTATCCACCAGTCGTGCATTAAGACCTCTCCAACACTGACTGGGATGCGGGCCCATGACATGGGCTCTGCCCAAGTTAAACAATTTATTGAAATTGTTTCAACAAATGTTCCAATGTTCAATGCCAAACAACAGCTGATGTGAAAGTCTCAAATTATTTGTTGTTTATTATATTTAGTTGTCTTGCTGTTGTTTTTGTTGTTGTTGTTTATTGTTAACCGTTTTTTGTTTGCACAATTGTTGATAAGCGACCGTGACAAACGCGTTTATCACACACTTCTTTTATATCGTTCTTGTTCTTCGTCATGTTCATCTCAGTGTCAAGTCGAGTGAAAAACCAAATAAACACAAACAAAATAAATAAAAGAAATACGACAAGAAAATCGCAATAATTATTATTGTATTAATTTTTTCAGTTAGTCGCTTTCTTCCAGTTCTGTGTTCGGTTTAGTTTACGGATAAGAAAACGAATGATAAAGTGAATATATATGTGCAAATTTGCAAGTGCTGGGAGTGTTGAAGACGGTGCTAAGATATGAGAAATGCCTTGTGGAAAATTACAAGAATTGTTAAAATATTTTGAGAACAATAAAGAAGATGGTGATGATGTATGGAACAGTTGTCATTCCTTGGAACTGACCTATGGTTAGAGATAAAGTACACAGAGAGATACTCGTATGTACATAGATATAGTTGTTGATGGAATGACTGCAAAGAAGAAGAAGAACTCTGAAGATATCATTTAATAATGATAATAATGTGTAGAATGTCTGAGATTGTAGAGAACTATTTATAATACATTGATCTAAAGTATTGCACGTTGGAAATGGTGTGCGAAGTGTGTGTGTATGTGTACACTGAGAGAAATGTGCGATGTGTGGAGATGAGGACGTGCATAGTAAATACCGACAGTGTAAAAAGGCAACACAGACATAGTTCAAATATCAAAATACATAATTTTACTAAAAGTTAAGGTGACCATATTTGACATTTTTGTTTATATGGTCACCCTAATAAGACTTAAACATCGAGTTGAGCTTTTTAAGCTTCACATTTGCACTTTGAGCACAATTAAAGTGTTCAAATGTGCAATGGGGTGAGCATTTTGTAGTAAATGCCATGGTAACCCCTTTAATGTTATCACTTTTCTTTGCAAGTCGTAAATATTGACTCTTTCAAGAAACCAAGATGACCATATTTGATATTTCGGCATATATGGTCACCCTAACAAGCGCTTTTCAACTGCGCTTTGTTTACAATTTAAATGATTAAATGTGCAATGGGCAGCAATGTGCAGCAGATACAATGGTAACCCGTTTAATGCTTTCATTTTTCTTCACAATTATAAGGAGCTTTGAAAGTTACCGATCTTGTATATAACAGTTAAGATTATAGTGAAGTTAATTATATATTTCCAAGAATAAATCCTATAAAAATCTCAATTTATATAAAACAAAAACTTAGGCATCAAATTTGAAGGCATGGAATGGAAACTTGTGCGATTGATCATGATCAAGATACGATCTGTGCAATAGGTGTAGTGTAGTATGTCTGCCAAACAGGCTGCTAATCTGACACGTTTCGATCAGTTAACTCAGATTTGGGTTGAGTTATTGCTGTGGAATGTTTGTTGTCGCCTTTGACTGGTGAGAGAGATATAACTGTGTGCCAGAGGTCAGTTTGGCTAACCTGTTGGCATTGGTAAAAGTTTTTCCGCAAGGAGGCGCGGCGAGGCAAGGCAAGGCGACTGTGACTGTGACTGTGCAGTGTGTCAACAGTTGCAGTTGCAAGAAGAAGAAGATCGCACGGGGAGATTTCACCCAACAACAACAGCAACTCGTAATGGCCAACTTAATTTACAACATTTTCGATTCGTGGCCAGCACGATCTATGCAATCTTCTGCTTTGTTTTTTTTTCTTTTCTACACTTGTTGCTGTTAGTGTTGTTGCTGCTGCTACTGCTGCTGTATCTTTTCTTTGGCATTTTTTTTTTTTTTTTATTTTCTTTTTCGATTTTGTCGCCTTTTTAAAACATTTTCACTTTCGTTTTCAATTTGTGTGTTTTGAGGTTTCGCGCTGCCGTCGAGCCGGGGCCAATAATCACAATAATCGTGGTAAGCGGGCAGTCAGTCAGCCAGCCAGCTAGCCAGGCCAAGCAGGCCCGAGAGATCGGCAAGCAAACTGGTTGCCAACTTGGCCGGATGCTTGGAATTTTCGGATGCGAAAGAGCAAAACCAAAACGAACCGAACCGAATGAAAGTGAAAACGGCGGCGGCCCCGGACAAGAAGCAAATGAAATCAAAATTGAATTTAAATAAATTACGTATGTTAATTGCAGACGTGGCCAGAAACAGTTTGTGTCTGCCATCTCTCTCGTTTACTCTCCCTCTCCCTTTCGCTCAACAAAGCCCTGCAAAGAAAGAACAGCTAACTTTGACTTTGCCGCCCTTTTGATAGCACAGCACACACATGAATCAAGTTGTATAATATCAATATAATAATGGAAGCACAAAAACAAAATACGTATAATAATGTGAAAATAATAATAAAGAAAACAAATCATGAATAAAAAATAAAACGTTAATAAAAAAATAAACTCTTATAATGATCGATTAAAAAAATTATACTTAAAATCAACACAATAAACTGTGAATGAAATTCATTCAAGATATATCTATCTTTATGGCTATACTTTATATTATATGCTATTATAATACCACTGTATCTGCATTGATATATCTCTCTGGCTGTACTCTCTCTCCCAGTGCACTCGCTCCAACTTCAACCCTTCAAGATAAAAACCAAAACTGAAATCGAAACTGAAACTGTTTTTATTTTGTGTTTTTTTTTCGCGAATACTTGAATTAATGAGGGTCAAGATACTTGACGGCTTTGGCTTTCTATATCAACAACAGTAACAACAACATTGTCTTCGTGTTCATCTTCATCTTCGTGATCATCATCATCATCACTATCAGCTGCAGCTGATCGTTACGATCGTCAGCTTCATCGACACCTTGAAATTGCTGCAGGTGAAGTTAAAGTTGTAGATGAAGTCGAAGCTGATGCCTGAAGATGTAGCAGAGATTGATGAAGACGCTGGCGAAGGCGTCAACCCCGCGGCACCGCGCATGGTATTGTATTGAACTTGAAACGGGCAAGTGTGTGTGTGAGGCCAACCCAATGACAGTAAGGTGCCCAAAAGGGCAAAAAAGCCTTGAATGCGCCTCATTGTTGCTGTTATTGTTGCTATCCTCTATAAGGCGATTGGTTGTCAGCAATCAGCGAGCTATTGATAGCACTGAATTGCCTTAGAATAAGCGGGTCAAAGTGTCGTGTGCAATTGTGAAATTGTGGCATATATCCTGTTGCTTTGGAGGTCACTTTAAATATGTGTGTTTTAACTATATCTATATCTGTAGATCTTAAAACTATATATGGCCAGGTATGAGCTCATTAGAATGATTGATGGCGCTTGGCTTTTAGGGCAATAGATCGCTGATCGCAGAGACCTTGACAACAGTTCTGCGAGTCATTGAGATCGATTTCAGTATGAGATAGGATTGTTCTACACAGGAAATGAACGACTTGGAGATATGACATAAAGATTTAGAGTTAGAAATCGAATAAATCAAATATGAAAAGAATATATTGTAACAAAATAAAGGAAAGAAATCATTAATAATTATTTTAGAATTTCCAAGAGATTCTCGAATTGTTACTCCTCCTCCCCTTATATAATATGTTAGTCTCTTAAACTGAAGTCAAATTCAGGTCTTTAAAATACACTGTAACATTTAAATTTATGACATTTAAACCAAACATGGACATTAACTAAGAATTGACGCGCCACGCACAAAAGACTTGGAACACGAACTCGTGTCACATCCCACATACTCTACAACAAACATATATATAAAACAAACACGCGTTACATTTATCTCTTTAATCTTAACAAGCATCTGGTTCGTGGCTTGAAATGATCTCATAACAGACACCGGACAACGGACTCAATTAAAGGCCAATTGAACCCTGCCGAGTTGTTCAACAATGCGTCGCGTTTAGTCAATTAAATCGCCAGCATTTTTATTATAAACAAAAGATCTGAAAAACGAATAAGAAAAAAAAAAAAAAAACACCGTAACGAAAAAGAAACGAGTAAAAAATGAAACTTGTTTGGGATTTTCTTAAACTTTTCTTTTCCGCTGCTCGATCGATCGTTTTTTTTTTTTCTCTGCCTCTACTTTTTTCTCCGGGTTTTGCATTGTTTTGAATTAATAATTTATATCGATTTTTATAAGCGCCCGCGGCGCACATCAATTGATTTACCGGATTAGCATACACACGGTGTAAGAGAGAGAGGGAGGGAGAGAGAGAAGGAGATATTTATACATGATCCCGGCCGATGTCGAACCCATGTCGACTTCTTTTTTTTTCTTCTCTTTCCGCTTTACAAGTTGATTTTGGCTGAAAAATTATTTGCAATTTATGAAACGCGTTCAGCGGCAGCAGCAGCAGCAACAACAAAACGAGACGAAAGTAAAAGTTCAATTAAATAAAGATAAATTGCACAACAATTGTTGTTGTCGCTGGTTTCAGCTCAGCTCGAAGCCGAAGCCAAAGCCAAGTCCAAGCACTTTGGGCCTAAAGTTTACGTAAGCCACATAAATATTTCAAAAATGCAAAATCGATTTCAATGAGAGACAATGCCAAGTGTCAAGTTGCAAGTGCCAAGTGCTGCTGCAGTGCCGGCTAGCATGCGCCACGCCCCCAAAACAAAAATAAATCGTGAAATGACAATTACAAATTGATAAACATTTCAAGCAGCACCAACAGCAGCAGCAGCGAAAAGTGCATGGCAGATATTTCCCGATTTCCAATTCAGAAAGTAAAAGTTGCGCACGTAATGGTATGCGAAGTGTGTGTGTACGCTGAGAGAAATGTGCGATGTGTGGTGTGATGAGAACGTGCATAGTAAATACCGACAATGTTAAAAGGCAATACAGACACAGCTCAAACATCACAATACATACTTTTTCTGAAAATTAAGGTGACCATATTCGACATTTCAGTTTATATGGTCACCTTAACACGACTAGAATATCTAGTTAAGCCTTTTAAGGCTTCACATTTGCACTATGATCATAATTTAAGTGATTAAATGTGCAATGGGGTGACCATTTCGTTTATATGGTCACCCTAAAAAGACTAGCCCAGCTAGTAAAACCTTTTATGCGGCACATTTGCATTTTCATCACAATTAAAATGTTAAATGCGCCATGGGGTGACCATTTTGCAGTAAATACCATGGTAACCCCTTTTAATGTTTTCTTTAGTCATAAATATTGATTTTATCAATAAACTAAGGTGACCATATTTGACATATCACCTTATATGGTCAACCTGACAAGACTAGAACAGCTAGTTAAGCCTTTTTTTAGCATTTCTACTGCGCTTTGATTACAATTCAAGTTATTAAACTTACAATGGGGTGACCAATTTGCAGTGAATGCCATGGTAACCCCTTTTAATGTTTTCACTTTTCCTTGCTAGTCGTAAATATTGACTCTTTCAATAAATTAAAGCTACCAAAAACAATAATAATACCATAATAGAGTGTCAAAAGTCATTTGGCCAAAGCACGCCAAAGCAAATAGCAAATACTTTGACACGAGGTTGTTAAGACTTAATGGTAGACTTGCGAGCTGAGCTAGACATTGAGGTAGATTGAAAGGCGAAGCGATAGACAAAGAGATAGAAAAAGAGGTAGACTGAAAGGCCAGAAACGGTCGAGGCAGCATTTCATTTCATTTAGTTTCAGCACTTTCATCGTTTATTGGCAAACTGAAGAAGAAATGAAATTAGATAGAAGACAAGGAGAGATGAAATAGCAATGAGAGAGAGAGCGAGAGAGAGAGAGAAAGAGAAGAAGAAGAAGAAGTAGAAAACCATCAAGCATGGCCAGCTGGGAGTCAACGGCAACGGGCAGTGCATTCAAAGTGATACGTGACATTCAAATGGGCTTTTCATGCATTTGCGCTGATCATCATGATCGTCATCATCATCATCATGTGATCTCTACAATGATAATAAGTTGATGATGACTCGGTGGCCCAGAGCATGACATGTATGTTGCCGGTACTACGTAGAGCACGTGCTAAGTACGAGCTGCTTGAGGCTTAAAAAATAAGCTAAATATTGTGACACTGGAGGACAGAATGATTTTTCATAAATGATATTAAGGTAGCGCCGGTTTTAGAAGGTCCTAAGTTGACCATGGAGTAGCCCAGAGTTGACAGAGCTGAACTGACACTACCAAATGCAGCCCAGTTAACAGAAATGCCTCTGTTATATAATCAAATCGAAATGATAGTAATAAGATAGCATAATATCTACTAAATCGTCTCTACTTTATATAAACGACTTCAAAAAGTGATTCAGAAGAATCATATTAAATAGAAAATTGACTAGAGCTCACAATAGTTGCAAACTACTTTGCTGTTTAAGTAAAACTAGAAGAGCAAAGTAAGCTAAAGTTAGTCTAGTAAGTAGTGACAGCAAGACTAGCAGTTACTCTGTAAAAGAGATGCACCAGTTGAGTTGAAAATCATCAGAGTTTTCAATTCTTATCTCCTCTTTAAGTCAAATAACCAACCCATTGGCATGCCTCAGTCTTTATAGGGTGTGCGAAAACATGCCACAGAATTTTGCACGATTTTTATCAATGATTTTCAGTGAGCAACAACAACAACAATAACAGCAACAGCAACAAAGTTAGTTGTTGCCAGCTAAAGTGCACACGAAGATTGAAACTGAAACTCAGACTGAAGTCTGCGAACTGAACTCGCGACACCAGCAACAGCAACAACAACAACAACAACAACAGCGAACGGACAGCAACAGCAACAACAACAGTAATAACTACACCAAGCCTAAATCAAGTTGCAAGAATGCGGAATAAATGTCATGATGAAAATTAAACAGTACAACAAAAAGGCTAGAAAAACAGCTAAATGCTGCCATAGTTGAAGCCTTTGTGCGCGTATCTCAAAGATACATTTATTTATGATATGGATTTATGGCTTTGCTGCACAGATACTTAGTTATTGCATTAGCTCTAAAACATGTTTTTTTAATTCCAATCCCCAACTGGTGCACTCGAGTTGGGGGCGTACAGAGTTCCATTGGTGCTGAAGTGGGTGAGAAGGTGCCGGCAGTACCAGTACCATGAGAAGGGGGGCCTTTGACGTTATTTATTATGACTTCGAAACAAGTTCTAAGTTCCCGTCGCCTATGGCTCATTAACATTAACATTTTTATGTGTTAAAATAATAATTAATTGCCATTTGTGTATTGGGTGCCCCCCCCTTCTGCTCATTAGGAGTAAAAGTTCGAGGCGACCATTGTTCAATTGTGCAGCAATTTTCCAAGTGCTTTTCCAGTTTCAAGTTCTTCCGTCTCTGCAGCGAAGGTTGCTCAGTAGGTCGTCTGCTAATTGTTCAGTTCGATAATTATGTGCGAGCTTAAACGGAGTATCTATCTATAATATAAACATAGTTATGCCATACTTACGGCTCAGGCAATTATCTGTTATAGTTATTTCTATTTATGTTTTGGTTTCAATTGGTTTCCGAATAGACCAGTTTGTTATAAGCTCTCTACTTCCTATTGTTTTGAGAACATATATAATTATTTCTATTTAAAATGTTAATTTTCTCTATTTTTCTATGCCCTAACTTATTTCTTTTTCTTCTATTCCTTAATGTATTACTATCTTCTATTTTAAGCGATATATTTATAGCTTATAGATTTATTGTTATCTTCATCTATGAATCATATTGTATTGTAATATCTTTGCACTTCATCATATGATATCTTGTTTACTATTTAAATTATCCTATTTCCTCTTTCTTTAAATTTTTTTATCTAAATTCTACTCCCTCTTAAGATCATATTGTATTTTCAATTATATATCTGCTCTCTTTGTTATTCAGTTTATCTATCTATATACATATATATTCAAATAGCACTATATTTAACTCAAGTCATTTATCATAATCAATGTGCAATACTTTTCGCCTTTGAGCTCGTCTCTCTTTTTTGGCCATAACTCTGGCTCGCGCTGGCCTCTTAAACTTTAAATGTCAGCCCAAAATGTGCTGCAACAACAAAAATAGCAACAAAAATAGCAACAACAATAGCAGCAAGAATAGTGGCAGCAAGAAAACAAAAAAAAAAGAAGAAATTCCAAAATCCACAAACATTCAAATAGGAAAATGGCAAAAACGCCCCCATTGCCTTCCTCCTCTTCATCCTATCGCAAAACTTTTTGACTTGGGTCAAGTTTTCAATTTATTTTACCATTTTTTTTCTTTACTTTTCTTCATTATCATCATCGTCTTCCACTTCCACTTTATATAAAATTATTCCCACAATTTCTCGGCATGTCGAGTAAATAAATTTGCAACTTGAAGCAAGCAAATTTATGCAGATCGCATAACTAACTTTTAAATGTTTGCCATCTACTCGATACAAGTTGTTGTTCATTGCGGGGGGCATACGCTATATGTAGAAAGGGTATTTTAAAAGATATAATGTAAGTAGAAGTGCAGTTATTGTTTCCAAAAGTAAAGATTATTGATGTATGTCTTGGATAGATGTCTTAGAAAACGTATTTTAAAAATCTTTCATGTAGTTTGTCTCAGATCATTGTATCCATGCTGCTCGTTTAACTAATTAAAATTAAGGATTTATTTTAAAATTTTTTATAATTAATTACTCCCAAGTACAACGGTGACTCTGTTATTTTAAAAGCTACATATGTATATGCAATTCCTGCAACATTTTACTTTCACCTACTTATAGGGTATCCGCTTGTCCACTCTGTCTGACCACACTTCACACTCAGTTAGGTTTTTTGCTCATATGTATATGTTCATCTGTCCAATACATGCCACAATTACAGCAGCAATCGCGCTGTTAGCTATTTTTTGTTGTTGTTACTTTTCTGCTCTTTGGTTTTTTGTTAATAATAATTAAAAACCACTTTGGCAACAACTTGTTGGGAGCCTCATTTACAACTGCGATGAGCAGAAAACGAAGATTAAAGACGCGTTGATCACACTGTGTGGCAGACAAATCTTACAAATGAAGTTCAAGCCGAGCGCAGAAAATGGCAAATTGTTGTAGATTTTATTGTTGTCGGTTGTCGGTTATTGTTTTTTGTGTCTGTGTTGCGGTTGTGGTAAATGTTGGCATGACGAATGCGTTTCGGTTCAAGAGGGCGTCCGGCCAGACAATGGGCCACCATGCAGAGTTAAGTATCCAAAATCGCCCCCCAAGTTGCCGTTGCCTGTTGCCCAAGGCCCGCAGCAGCAGCAGCAGCAACAACCACAACGACAACGACAACTTTATCGTCAAGTGAAAGTTGTGTCCACCGTTTCAGATGCAGATGCCTGCCTGATAATGCCCCAGAGGGAGGGGGGCGAATCAAGTGGAGGGGGGCAGATGATCGCCGTTGCGAGACGAGCAAATCTTTATTTTATTTTCTCAAGTGTCGCATTTGGCATTTCAATTTTGTTTTTTTTTTATTTATTTTTATTTGTTTTTTTTTTCTTCTTTTTTTTTTGACCTGCCCCAAATCTTGGGACTGCACCCAGTCAAAATTGTTGAAGTATTCGTTCGTTTCGGTTTCGATTCGTTTCGGTTTCGAATGTGCTAGTGCGCGCCCGAGCTCGAGCCATAAATTCTTGGCCTGTTGACGCCTATTTGGTTAAATATCAAACGGTACTTAGATAAGACCTTAGACTCGCTTAAGATTCAGGCTCAGCGACACAGACACAGATATTCAACTAAGTCTCAAATGTCGTTGGCTCGATGAACAAATTTTAGGCCAAATTAGTTGGCCCAAATCCGAACAAAGCCCGAAACCTGTTGATAATACTCTGTTCTGAGGATATTGTATATCTCTCTGTATGTCTGTCTGTCTGTCTCTCTATCTGTCTCTCTGTCTGTCTGTCTTTCGTTCTGCATATCCAACATATGCCACCTTTTTTACAGTTATCGCCTCGTTTGAGTTATTTATTGCGCCTTGGCCCACGGCTGGCAGCTTGTTTATCCAGTTAAGTTTGAGATTAGACCCCTCCCTCGATAAGGCATAGAAGTTGGGAGTAGCTGACCGCTTGTCAAGTTGTTCTTAGTTTAGTTCTTAATTTGACAGTGCGGGGAGATTAGCTCGAATATATCACCTTTGGTATTTCGAGGGAGTCTATAGCAACTTCTATTACGTAACAGGCAACAAGTTTGATAGAACAACAAGAGATCTTTATCTCTTGACCAATTAATATGAAATACTCGTATATTTTAAGTTGTTTAAAAGGAACCAAAGAATGGCTTGTTGATATCAGTGATTAAATTGATATTCACTGTACAAAGTTCTTTACATTCAATGCAAACAGAAGTTAAGAGCAGAGACTAAGACGCTTTATTAGTTACAGGGTATATGAAAAGTCAAATCTAAAGTTCTTTGACTCGGGTTATACCGTTGCTTATTAGTTATCAGGTATTAAATAAAGAGCGAAATTAAAAGTTCGCATTTCTAAAAACCTACAAATAAGCTTGACCGTACATTATTAAACTCCAACCTTAAAAGTAAGCTCAGTTACTTTAGCCAATGCTGTGCTATAATTTACCTCAATCAACTTAGTTGTATGTATGTAAGGGTATCCAACAAAATTAAGGTGACCGTACATACTCTACCTTAAAAGAAAACCTGGCATTATAAAGAGCAACATTAAAAGTTCTAGTGTGGAAAACGTGCACATTTCCAAAAACCTACGAATTAGGGTGACTGTAATCTTAGGAAACCAAGTTAGCTAAGAAATTTCAGCCAATGACTTGCTATAAGTTACCTCACATAAATCAATTGTGTAGGGTATCAAAAAAAAATTAGGGTGACCGTAGATTATAAAACTCTAACCTTAGAAAAATGCAAGTTAGCTAAGTAACTTCAGTCAATGCAGTGTTACAAGTTATCTCAAGGTTATCAATCGAAATTGGGGTGACCGTACATCATCTATAACTATAACCTTAAAAGAAAACCAAGTACGCTCAGTTAGCCAATGCTCCGTTATAAGTTACCCCAATCAACTCAGTTGTGTAGGGTATCAAACAAAAAACTTGCTTGTATCTCCGACCTCAGCTCCTTATGAGTTTCATGTAATTTGTTGATTTCATGCAAAACTGTAACTGAAACTAAGACAAAAAGCGCAATTCGCATTGTTGTAAGTTAGTCGGCAGGTGGCGCTGTTGCATGCTGGCTACCTGTGGGATGGTAAACAAGGAAAGGGAATAGGGGGTGCGGTCTACTCGGGGTATTGCCTTGTGTAATAATTTTAACACCCGCATGCCTGATTACCAAGCGATTGCGATTTACCTTTCGGATTTGGATTCGAATTTGATTCGAGTTTAATTTCAGTTGGTGTTGCTGTTGCTATTGTTGTTGTTGTTTCTATAGTGGTTGTTGTTGTTGTTGTTGCATGTAAACAACACCTTACAACACCTTCATCACGGTCCAGCGCAGCAAAAAAAAACAAAACAAAAAGTGAGCAATAAGCGCAAAGTGATATGCGATAGTTTAGGCGATAGTCTTGCTGGTTTCCGTTTATCATGCTATGTGGGTGCATGCGGGTGTGTGTGTGTGTGTGTGTGAGGGTCTCTCTCTATGTGTATGTGTGGGAGGAGCATCATTTAACGCTTTGGCAGCTTTAACGAGAGTCTCTTCACCTTCTGGGATTGCTGTACTTGAGACGAAGCGAGCGTCACGTTGCGGCCTTGAAGTGGGCGGACGTTTTGAATTCAGGGGCGTGGCAATTGTCCAGTGTGCCTAAATGAAGTTGTTGAACCTCCAAGAGAACGGAGGTTTGAAAAGTAAGCAAGGAATGGTTACATTAGAGGATGATAGATCGATGTTAGCTACATATGTATGATATACATGCTATATATGCTATATAATATATGTATATATGCTATCATGCGGTTTACTATATGAAGCACTATAAAATGGGCCAATAATTGAAGAACTAATAAAGATAAGCTAATAACAAATGTCTAGCTTTAGAGGAAAGTAAGAACAGGAACTTTAATGCGATAGACAAGTCCAACTATGCTGATTTTATGCTATTCAAGAAAGTACAGGGTGGGCCATCTACATGTGACCCGTGTGATTCGTAAATAAAATTGTTAAGGAAAAGACAATTTGTTATTTTTTTGCATTTTTATTATTAACATTTAAAATATTATTTGGCTCAAGTGCTTGCCATTTTCCCTGATGACGAAATTTGCTCTTTTTTTCGGCATTTTTCATCACTTTCTCGAGCGTAGCTTTAGGTATTGCTGCTATTTCACGTTCGATGTTTGCCTTGAGTTGAGTCTTGTTGATGTACACTTTAGATTTAAAAAATCCCCACAAATAAAAGTCGGGTGGCGTCAGATCTACGCACAATTGGCATCAAAAATCGGTTATCATGGCTCGATATCGGTCGCCATTGACGGTAAGTGGATTCGATTGATCATCCTGAACAATTTCAGCGCGTTCAGGTGGAGTGTAGTTATCCATGGTTAATGACTACTTGAAATGAAGAATCAAATGTGGTATGACGTTTGTCGATTTGACAATGTATGTCAAAGTTATTAAGAGTTTACGTGGGTCACATTTAGATGGCCCACCCTGTATATGTATATATTCATGCTGTTCAAGAAACTTTATGCACATATTCATGCTGTTCAAGAAGCTATATGCATATACAGGAGCTGTCATGTTGATTTCTCAGTGTATGCAACTTATACAGACATATATTATATATTCCTGTAACCTTCTCTCTCTATTAGACATAAATCTCTCTTCACCTGTCCACACTTCTCTTTGTCTCTTTCGTTTATAGCTTTAATTCCTCTTATCTATATCTCGTTTGCACTCATCTTATCTCACTACGCAAAAATGCTCGATCGATATAGTAATTTATGCCTGGCTTAATGGCAAAATGTGAAATTGGAACACACAGACACACACACACACACATGGGGAATGGTATGCAATTAATGCGCTGACAAATGCACTGAAAATGCAGGCAATTAACTGTCAACTGTCAACTTGCATTGCATTGGCGTAGAAATGCTTTCGTTAGTTGCTCATAATGACTATTTTTGGACCGTGTGACAAGACCAAAAAAAAAAACCGAAAGAAAAAAACAAAAAAAATGCCAATTGCAAATTGCCAGTGTAGAGTTGCCAAGCTCCCCTCGCTTTTTTTTCTTTCATCTGCTCACACGGCAAAGCCTGCTGAAAGCCGATGCAGACAACGCGTCGTATGATTGACGCATGTGCAACTGAGTCTGCGTTGTGCATGTGTGTGTGTGTGTATGTTGATCAGCTGCCTAAGATTGTGATGTGACTGCGTTGATGTGACTGCGTTGAGCTGCATAAAAAGTGGGTAAAGATGCGCTTAGTGCCAGCTTGGCCCCCGCCTTCCCTGTGCCCGTACCGGGCCAACGTGGCGTCAGCTGATGAACGAGTCTGTGGCAAAAAAGGAAAAGTTATCCATTGTTGTTGTAGATTGTGTTGTTGTTGCTCTATTACTGCTGTCGTCAGCTACTGTCGCGTCGCTTTCAACATTCGTTGGTTTTCGTTCGTTGGAGTTTTCCTTGGCATGCGGAAAAACAAGTTTTCATTTTCATGCAGCTTTGAGCGCGCGCACGCCACTTGATTTTCGTCTTGTGTATTAAGGGCAGCTGCTACTGCTGCTGTTGTTGCTTTAGTTGTTGCTGTTGTCACTTCGATTGTTGTTGCTGCTGCTGGTGCTGCTGGCGCTGTGGCCCGCTTCTCGCCGCTTCCCACTTCCTGTCAGGGCGCATTTTCCACCCAGTTGCCATTTCACTTATTTCTACTCTCCCACTTTATAAAGTTATTACGACACAAGCAAGACAGTCAGGCAGGCAGACAGTCAGCCAGGCAGGCACTGTCTGGGTGGGTGGGTGTACTCGGAAATGGGCGGATGGGCGTGTGTGAGACAAGTGTGAAAAATGTAACGATCATGCGATTCGATTTGGAGCCTCGGGGCTTCTACTGATTTGCTGTTTTTGTTTGGTTTTTTCAAAAAGAAAATGACAAGCTGCATTTAATAATTGCATAATCACAGTCAATACCAAAGCAAAAGACAAAAGGTAGTCGGTATTGTACATTATGCGCCTTTAATTGACTCAAATCAACTTGAGTTGTAACTTAATTATAGCTCGTAATGGCTAGATTGCATGAGGGAAGTGTAATTTAATAAGTTCTTCGTATGAAATACTGAAAAACATACTCTTTATTCATTTTACAACACTAAAAAACAGTAATAGATAGTAATAAAGGTATTTAGTTTAGAGGGAAGTGTAAGTTTATAAGTTCTTTATATGAAATACTAAAAAAAACAATCTTGTTCATTTTAAAACACTAAAAAAAGTAATTTTAATTTCAACTGACCAAATTAAGAAAAACAACAGACACTTTAAAATACATAATTAGCTGAGCAAATCAGCTACTTGAACTAATATAAAGCATAAAGAAATTATAGCCAAGGTAAAATAAATAAGCTCACACATTTTCCAACACTACATTAAAGTTAAAAACTATTAGTAATTGAAATCAAAGGCAAGAAATTAGCTGCAAATTGTATCAATTTATAGCTAAATATTAATTACAACCATATTCAAATTAGCATAATTTGTAACTTACAGAGTGACCCTCGTAATTAGCCACGCTCTGCATGGCACTACGCTTCATTAGGTTGACCAACACTATTGACCCTTTTAATGAGCAAGTCAAATATTTGTCTTAAATTGTTGGCCAAATATGCCAAGACTCTGATGTCGGCTGCCCCACGCTTCATTTGTGAACAAAAGATGCGGATTTAATTAGTCTTTAAGCCAAAAATATTTACTCTGAGAATCGCCCACAGTGCCAGACAGACATAGAGACAGACAGAGAGACAGACAGAGAGACAGACAGAGAGACAGACAGACAGCGAGGCAGAGAGGCAGACAGATTGCCAGATCGGGCCTATGACAAGCCGCTAACAGTTTCCAGTCTTTGCAGCTGAAGCATTGACCTGATTTTCAGACATCGTCGACGACAGTTGGCGTTGAGTTACCAACTGGGGCGAGAGTCATGAATGATTCTGTGTGGAAATTGGCCTAAAACAGCGGATTGAGATAAAGAAAAAGCAAAAGAAAAAGAAACAGGGCAGGGGGAATAAAAGGAGTCACGAAATTGAAGAACAGCTGTACATAATTATAGCCGGGTTAGTGGGTGAGGAAGGCTTAGAAAGCATTTCAGCACTTGGCAGTGCTGCGCAATTAGCCACAGAAAATGTTACTTAACACTGCTTGGCCAGCTTAGCAAGTCGGCCAATTGGCCAAATGGGCAGTCGTCTGAAACAAACTCGACTCGATTATTCAACAATAAATATTGAAAGTATATGATTATAACTCATCATCTTATTTTCACGATGATGATGATGATGATGTATTCAAATTACGCTATACAACACTGGCGTGGATTAGCGTAAGTGAACTCATTATGCAGTTATTTGCATTGTTTGTTTAGGCCTGCTGTTGATATAACCCACATAATGCGAGCATACTTATGATATATAACATTATAAATGCTATTGATAAACAACATTAAGTAATATATATTATAGGAGTAATAAATGTAGTATAGTAATAATATATGTATTATCTCTAATGCAAAATAAAGCAAGTATATCCGGCCAAAATCTTATTTTTAATTTCAAATGTCTTATCAGTGGAATGCCAGACTCAAAGGGGCGTTCCATTCCCATGCTCCATAAGCATATTTATTCATCTCCCGCTTCGAAAAGTGCAGTCAAATTGTCCCACACAGACGCCTTGACTGGGATTAGCTGAAGAAGGAGGTACCCACTAGGGTAATTTTTCGTAATCCCCATACGATTTCCACACATGTCATTGGCAATTGTCAGACAGTTATGACAGCTCTGGAAAATCAAAAGAAAACGAATGCTGTAAATCGTATTTTTCTTTGCCCACGCGCCGAACAACAGCAACAAAGAAAAAAACGAAAACCTACAAAAAACTCGACTTGAACAGACTGCATATTGCTTGATATAAATCTTCAACTCACACACATGTGCTGTGAGTCTATTAAGAACTTGCTCGTACTCTCACAAATACACTCACGATAAGTGTCCGTTCATGACATGAGTGAAGTCAGGCTCTATACGAAGTTTTCTAATACTATCGGTTATACTATTGATACCCTTCGCTGACTACTATTGTTGTCGATCAATTGATGTACCTTCCAATACGATTATAATCGTCGTAGTGTACCCTTTCTTTCATTGCAAAACTTTCGTTATTTCAACTTTATCATTCATTATTAATTATCATAACTATCCTTTATATTACTGTTATTATCGATTATTAAAATCTATATTTCTCTTATTTACTTCAGTCATTGATCATTTATATCGATATTTCTCTCACTTAATGTTATTATCGATTACTTATATATTTATCTTATTTTGATTAGTTATTGATAATTTATATCGATATTTGTCTCACTTAGTGTAATTTTTGATTGTTTATATAAATATTTCTCTCACTTACTGTTAATATCGATTATTTATATCGTAATTTCATTCACTTACTGTAAGTATCGATTATTTATATCGATATTTCTCTTACTTACTGTATTTATCGGTTATTTATATCAATATTTCTCTTACTTACTGTAATTATCGATTATTTATATCGTAATTTCTTTCACTTACTGTAATTATCGACTGTTTATATCAATATTTCTCTCACATACTATAGTTATCGATTATCTATTGAGATTTCTCTGCTTTAATGTAATATCGGTTATTTGTATCGATATTTCTCTCACTTCTATTGCAAGTACTATCGGCAAATGCAATATCTTGACCTAACTTGAGCTCGTGTTATCGATAGTAGTGCTATAACTATCGTATACTTTGCACTTTCATATCAGCACTTTCAACATGAGGTACTCACAACTTGGACTCTTGCTCAGTAGTGTATGACGCGTAGCCATGGACACACACACAGACACACACACACACACTTGTGCCACGCACTGACAACAGTTGCTGTTGGCAATGGAATTGCATTTGTCTTGCCCTGTCTGGCAGGCAGCTTGACAGCAATTTGTCTGCCTCGACACCTAGAACTGTCAGCTCTACAGAGAAGTAAGAGCAGCGATATGGGGCGAGGGGAGGGGGCTGAATCAAATTGTGGGTAGTTCTTAAGTAAATTATAACCAAATTCCGCGACTAATGAGTATTTTCATATACCCGTCTGTCCTCTTGCAGAAACTACAGTCGTGTCCCATTGTCTGCATCAATGAACCGGATACGCACAGCACAAATACGGAAATATTGCAGACAACGCCGGAGAGCACGCTAGAGAAGCCTAGAAGCAGTGCAGCAGCAGCAGCCACTGTACACAACAACAACAGCAGCTGCATAACAATCAATGCAGCAGCAACAACTGGAACAACAGCAACAGCAGGAGCAGCAGCAACATCGACCACAAGCAGCTCAGCGGGTGTAACAAAAATTACAATAACCAGTGACAACAGCAGCAGCAGCAACAACAACAGTAACAACTGCAACAACAGCAACATTGTGCTCAATAGCTACAACAGCAACAGTAGCAGCAGCAGCAGTAGCAATAAAAACCACAGCAACATCAACAATAACAGCAACAACACCAACAGCTTGATATCCATAACAAGCCTGAATAGCTGCAGCAACCTTAGCAACGCCAGCACAGCAACACTTGCACTCAGCAGCAGCAGCAGCAGCAGCAGCGGCAGCAACAGGAGCAGTTGCAGTCCTCACGGCAGCAGCAGCAGCCCCAACGGTGGCAGCGACACCTCCTCGGCCAATTTCCAAGAGCGTTTCGATTTCGATCATTGGAAGAGTGTGCTCACCGATTTAAGTTGTTTCAATAGCTTATATCGTTACTGGAATCAATGTAATATTGTCAACAACAACAACAACAACGGGAGCAACAACAACGGGAGCAACAGCAGCAGTAACAGCAACGGCAACTCTGTATCGCAGTTGGGCGAAAACGATGCGCATGACACGCATGGTTCCTTCTATACACATAATATATTAGGATACACCTTTGGCTATCCCTTTGGTCTCAAGGAGGACGTTGCCAGCTCTGTTGCCGGCGACGATAGCAACAGCAGCGGCGTCGGCTTTAAGAAGTCACGCGACGGCAGCAGCAGCCATAGCAGCAGCAGCAGCAGCAGCTGTGAGACGCCACTGCAAAAGCACTACAGACAGCAGCAGAAGAAAAAGATGCCGGTCTTCAGGGGTAGAAGGGCCTGGTGTGGCTGCTTTAAGGTAAGTTTGAGATGAACTGCACTGAGTAAGATAAGAACGAAGCCAAGCTAGGGTATTGCTGTTGTATTGTTTATATAACAGATTTAATAACTGTATTCCTGCTGCATCTAGTAAAGTCTTAAAGGGAACGAGAACTAGGCTCAATAAAGTACAATTGTGTCATTATTTAACATATTTGGAGTTAAAATAAGGTCAAGTGAGTTATCACAACTTTGATTCGCATCCATATATAATTAATCTTGATTCCGTTGCAATCCCAGAATAGAATTTAATTAGAAACGGATCCAAATGTAATTAATCTTGCCCTCAATTCAAACAATCTATTCTACTGCACAAAAGAAACTATATGTATGCCTTGTAGGTTTGTAATCAAGTAGATTTCCCCGTTTAATTTTGTATGCATTCGCCACAGTCGCAAGCAAGTTTCTTCTTCTATTCTAGACAATTCATTCTCTTGCCTAATTTCCATAACTCTTTCTCACTCTCAACTCTACAGTCTGCAGTTGATCTCTCTACCCTCTTCAAACTTCTTCTTCTCCAGCATTTTCGTCGCATAATGAAGCCTATTCACAGACATTGTTCCCCCCTTTTTGTATACATTCTATCAATTCTCTGGCATATCTTGGCCTCTGTTCTCTCTGTTTTTTCGTTACTTATGCAATTTCGTGCACAATTTGATATGGCAAATCGGCAACTCGAATTACAGCACAGCTCAAAGCGCATTAAGTGGGTCAGGTAACCAGGCCCGGCAAGCGGTTGAGAGAGCTCAAAAGTTATCTGAACAATTGGCACGTGACTTTAGCTCAATTTGAATAATCGAAGTCGAGCAATAAACAATGCTCTCTCCGTCTCGCTCTCTCTCTCTTTCTTTTACTCTGTCTGTCTCCTAGTTGTTGCCACAATTTATGGCAAGTTCTGTATGCGGGTGAAATGTGATTGAACCCGTGAAGTAACCATAGGTTAGTCTGTTTAATGTAGCCGATCTCTGGAACAAGCAGAGTTGCAGTTATTCAATTTGTAATACCCTTGGCTGACTTCGAAGTGATTCAAAAAGGTCTAATAGTATCTAAACCAGTTGAACTTAGGTTCTGACTGTATGAAGCCATGGATTTTTACTATAGTTAGTATCAGAAACTGCATTTGAAAAGGTTCTAGTTGATACTAAGAGCATTCTTTAACATCTTCATTCTTTACTGTCCGATCTTAGTGAAATTTACACAAAACGTTCACTACAGTGTGTATGTTATGTGTGTCAGACAACTTTATATGGCAGCCAGGTATCTGGGGAGACTCTTTTGATGTGTTCTATTTGATATAAGCTGGAAATCTTTCGCAGACATCAAAATTATGAGGCAGACTTCCAACTGCCTGCGGCTGTGTACTGCCAAGACTGTCTTTAGGGTGACATGCCCAGCAAGCTGACAAAAAGTCAACTAAAACTTAGTGTCTTGCGCCTACCCGCTCTTTCTCTCCCTCTCTCTATTCCTCTCTCTTTATGCTACCTTTACTTGCACTTCACTAATGCAACTGAGCAAGGTTGAGCAATTGCTTGGAGTGTTCTGTAATTGGACATGCACTGTTAACGCCTGGCAGAGGCGTAGCAGGGGGATAGTAGAAGTGGGTGAAGAAAGGGCAGGAGTAGTTGAAGAAGTGGCAGTAAAAATGGGAGGAGGAGTAGGATAGTAAAAGGGGTTGTAGCATGTGGTTATGGAATAGGAGAAGTAAGATTAGGGAATAAGGAGTAGCAAGGGAACTATACGTCACCAGAAGATTAGGAAAAGAAGTAAGTGTAGATAGGAGAGTAGAAAAAGGACTAACAGTGGAATATGAGTAAATTCTAAAGTAAAGGTAGAAGGCATAACTAGAGAGAACCAATAAGAAAGGAAGGGTTAACAGGTGGAATATGAGTATTAATAAGTACAGACATAGGTAAGGCATAGGCATAGGCAGGAACACGACATAAGTCTCCCTCTCTACAACATTTCCTTCTTTCCTCTTCCAAGGATGATGAGCCACCCGAGATTTGTGTGGTGGAGGGAGCCTTTACACTGCAAACACTCACACCGACGCAACCAATGCCTTCGGTGGATGAGCTGGACACCAAGTTTGCAGAGCTGGTCGAGGAACTGGATCTGACGGCACCCAACAAGGCGGCAATGTTGTCGCTGCCGGCGCAAAAGAAATGGCAAATCTATTGTTCACGCAAATTGCCACTGGATGCCAATGATGGACCCGATGCGGCGACTATAACACAACCGCCCACAGCGGAACACTATATTGAACGACTGAAGGATCTGGTGGTGCATGTCTCGCTCTCCCCAGAGGATTCACCCAGTCACGAGCTGAGCACACGCCTGGACAATCAAGCAGCCTTTGTGGATGCACTCAAGACGGCGCTGCGCACCTCGACGCATAGCTTTGTGCTGCGCTTCGTGGAGCTAGATGGATTGCCTGCTCTGTTGGATCTGCTGTTGCAACTGGACATACGTGTGGCAAATAGTTCGCTGCACACGAGTCTCATTGGTTGCATCAAGGCGCTGATGAACAACTCCATGGGACGTGCTCATGTGCTGGCTCATCCCACTTCCATTGATACCATTGCCAGATCTCTGGCAGCGGACAATATACGCACCAAAATCTCAGCACTGGAGATATTGGGCGCTGTCTGTCTGGTACCTGGTGGACATCGCAAGGTGTTGCAGGCCATGCTGCACTTTCAGGAATTTGCCACGGAACGTTGTCGCTTCCAGAGCATTGTCAACGATCTGGATCGCTCCACCTATGCCTATCGGGATAATGTGAATCTCAAGACGGCGCTGATGTCGTTCGTCAATGCGGTGCTCAACTATGGCCCTGGCCAGGAGAATCTTGAGTTCCGTCTGCATTTGCGCTATGAATTCCTCATGTTGGGCATTCAACCCGTGATCGATAAGCTGCGCAAGCACGAGAACGAAACGTTGGACAGGCATTTGGTAAGTGCATCAGGTTTCCCTGCTCTTCTCTACTCCTTTGGCTAAGTTATCTCTTGCTTTTTCTTGTAGGACTTCTTTGAAATGGTGCGCACTGAGGATGAGAAGGAGTTTGCACGCAGGTTCAATGAGGAGCATGTGGACACCAAGAGCGCCACCAGCATGTTTGATCTGCTGCGCCGCAAGCTGAGCCACTCGCCCGCCTATCCCCACATGTTGTCCCTGCTGCAGCACATGCTGCTGTTGCCCTGTAAGTAGACACTGCGATTCCCCCTTGTATCCCCCACTTACTCACACTTGACTATTCCTACAGATACTGGCCATTGCACAGAGCATTGGCTACTCATCGATCGCGTGGTGCAACAGATTGTGCTGCAGGTGGAACAACGTCCGAGCAGTGACCTTATTGCTGATCCCGATGATCCGGCCAAGCAGCTGAAGATGTCCAGTGAGTCGCCAGTGCATGATCCCGATGTGGCGCCACTGCAGATCGATGTGAACAAGCTGGTGCGTCTGCTGGTCAAGGAGGAGCAATTGACACAGGCACGCAAGCGTGCTGATGAGCTGGAGAAGGAGAACTTCGATATACAATCGCGTCTGGCCAAGAAGGAGCAGGAACTGGACTTGCGCATGCAGGAGAAGGAAGATCTGGAGACGGGCTTGGCGCGCATGCGTGAGCGTCTGGAGAAGGAATCAGCACAGCATTCGCAGGCAGTGCAGCGTGCCCAGACCGCTGAGATGAAGGCAGAGGATCTGCAACATCGTCTGCACAGTGAACAGCAGGAACGCACTCGTCTGGAGCGTCTTGTAACCGAGGGCAGCATACCCGATGATCAGAAGGTTGCCGGTTTGACGGGCTGCAATGGCGCTGTGTCGCCACCACCACCGCCACCGCCCATGCTCAAGACGGTGCCACCACCACCGCCGCCCATGGGAGCCGCCATGTTGCCACCACCACCGCCGCCCTGTCCCGGTGCACCGCCACCGCCACCAAGCATGGCGCCAGCAATGGGTAAGCAGAGAATGAATACTGAAGGAATCAACAGCAACTAATCTCCCTTAATCTTTAAACTGCTGCAGCTCCCGCACCACCCAAAGTGGAGTTGCCAAAGAAGAACGTGCCACAGCCAGCGAATCCGCTGAAGAGCTTCAACTGGTCCAAGCTGCCCGATGCCAAGCTGCAGGGCACCGTGTGGAGTGAACTGGACGAGAGCAAGCTCTACAATAACATGGAACTCGAGTCCATTGACAAACTCTTCTCGGCGTATCAGAAGAACGGAGTTTCGGTAGGTTACAAAGAAGAGAAGGAGAGAAAAGGCATACAAGAAGTTAACTTTGTTATACTCCTCTTACAGGCCACCGATGGCTCCTATGAGGATCTGCGTGGCGGCACTGTGACGGCCAAGAACAAGCAGAAGGTGCTCTCCGTCATCGATGGACGTCGCGCACAGAACTGCACCATATTGCTGAGCAAGCTGAAGATGAGTGACATGGATATATCCAAGTGAGTGGGGAAAGAACCTTTTCTTCTATCTTTCAGCGTGGCTAACTGGGCTCTCTCTCTTTCCTAGAGCCATTCTCTCTATGGACAGCAACGAGCAGCTGCAACTGGACATGGTTGAGCAGCTGTTGAAGTTCACACCCTCAGCCGAGGAACGTGCGCTGTTGGACGAGCACAGCGAGGATATTGAATCATTGGCGCGTGCGGATCGTTTTCTCTATGAGATATCCAAGTGAGTGTTGCCCAAGGAGATTTACTACTCGACGAGAGATCTGCTCTGTTTCTTTAGGGCACCAGAACAGCTTTTCTTAGGCTAGGGAAGGTCCTCTTTAAGTATAAAAGAGCGACTCTAGTCGCAGTACCGCATCTTCTTTTAAATTATTTCTTAAATATAAATAACTTCTACTGACAGACTGACAGACAGACTGACAGACTGACAGATTGACAGATTGACAGACAGACTGGCAGATTGACAGACTGACAGACTGACAGACTGACAGACTGACAGACTGACAGACTGACAGACTGACAGACTGACAGACTGACAGACTGACAGACTGACAGACTGACAGACTGACAGACTGACAGACTGACAGACAGACTGACAGACAGACTGACAGACAGACTGACAGACTGACAGACTGACAGACTGACAGACCGACAGATGGACTGACAGACCAACAGACCGACAGATGGACGGACAAAAAGACAGACGGGTAGACAGGCAGACAGACAGACAGACAGACAGACGGACAGAATATCATAACTATATCGACTCTGCTGTTGATGCTGATTAAGAATATATATAGTTTGTAGGTTCTGCCACGCCTCCTGCTGCCTGTTACATACATTTTGGGCTGGCACAAAGTTATAATAGCCTTCAATAAGAATACCCAAGTTGATCCTGATTCGCTAAGTTAAACTAATCGTGACTTCTTCCCCAGGATACCCCACTATGAGCAGAGATTAAAGAGTCTGCACTACAAGAAGCGCTTCATGCTGACGGTGAACGATCTTATACCACGCATCGGCAGCGTCATGGAAGCCTCTCGCGAGGTGGCACGCTCGCGTCGTCTACGCAAGTTGCTCGAGCTGGTGCTGGCGCTGGGTAAGTCAATGCTACATAGTTTACTGCCAAAGACACCCTACTACTAATTTATATCTTCTCTACCAACTCAGGCAACTACATGAATCGTGGTGCACGCGGCAATGCTTCTGGCTTCCGTCTGGCCTCGCTGAATCGCCTGGCAGACACCAAGTCCAGTGCCGCCAAGGGCACCACATTGCTGCACTATCTGGTGCAGGTGATCGAGAAGAAGTTCAAGGATCTGCTGAAGCTCGAGGATGATATACCACATGTGCGTGAGGCATCGAAGGTGTCGCTAGGCGAAATGGATAAGGATATACAAATGCTGCGCACTGGGCTCGCAGATGTGGCACGTGAAATCGAATTCCATCGCAGTTCGGGACCAGCCCAGCAGGGTGATCGCTTTTTGCCAGTGATGCGCGAGTTCCATGCCTCGGCGTCGGTGCGTTTCGCTGAGTTGGAGGATAAATTCCAAGACATGAAGACACGCTTCGATCGGGCAGTGCGTCTGTTTGGTGAAGATGGATCTGTGCTGCAGCCGGATGAGTTCTTTGGCATATTCGATTCGTTTTTGGCTGCATTCGCTGAGGCGCGTCACGACAACGAGAGTTTCCGTCGTCGCCAGGAGGAGGAGGAGAAGCGGGCCAAGCAGGAGGCGGAGCTGAAGAAGCGCACCATCGAGCGCAAAAGCAAGTCGGGCCTGATGAGCAGCGTTGCCAGGAATTTGGGATTGAAATCATCGTCGCAAAATGGTGACGCTGCTGCCGGAGGCGGTGCTGCCAATGGGAAGGGCGACAATAAGGGCGAATTCGATGATCTGATCTCGGCCCTGCGCACTGGTGATGTCTTTGGCGAGGATATGGCCAAGTTTAAGCGTTCGCGCAAGGCACGCGTGCTCAATGGTACTGGAAACTCACCAGGTCCTGGCCAGACATCGCCACCGCGTCATGGCAGTCTGCAGCGCGAGGAGAGCGGACGTGAACGGGAACGCACTGTGCGACGACAGTAGTAGTTGCTGCATTAGCCTATATCCATTCCCCTCTCCCCCTAAACACGTATTTTTTGTTTCTGTAATTATTTATATATACATACATACACATATATTAACCTTTAACCTATATGATATATAACCTTATAGATACACCTATATAACACAGCTAATGCAAGCGTCAAACCAAATTTCAAATTGAAGGAACAGAAAAGAAAGAATGAAAATGAAAGAAACGAAACGAAAGTTAAATGTAATTTGTAATCTAATGAAAATGTTGAAGAAATCACAATTAAAATTGTAGCGTACCTTTTAAATTGTAATTGTTGCTGTACAGTGGTCACTCGCTACGAGAAAAAGAACTCGTAGGGAACTTTTGTAATTAGATTTGTAAGCTAAATTTGTATTTGTACTTGCAGGAGTATATGATGATGTATGCACACTCTGCATAGGATATTATATTGATCACGTTGTTAACTCGATAAGCTGTACAAGTTTTGATCGAGGTCAGGACTGTATAGATCGATTATCTCTTCGATTTAAGAAGAAGCTTATAAACAAAATTTGTAGCTCCAAACTGACTAATCAGTTAGCAAGTCTTTTGAGTGATCACTGTACTGTATGACAACTGTAACCCTACCTATATAGAGCGATCTTTAGAAACAGAAATCAAAATGTAAAACGATGAAAGACGTTACAAATTTCAGAAGGTTAAATAGCATGCAAAATATTTATAATAAAACTACACAACACACACACCCACACACACACACTTACACACCTACACACACACATTTACACACCTACACACATATATATAGTATCATGTAGTAGCAAGAACAAGAAGAATCCCAGAGACGAGTTTGAGCTGAGGCGCACTGCGGCCTGCCATAAAAAGTCATTGTTCATTATTAACAATTATATAGAAATATATATAAATATATATATATATATTATTATTACATTATTATAATATTATTGTATTCATTTTTTTTTTAGCACGAATCTCGCTAAAATATATCTTTACGCACTCTGCAAGTTTTTACAAAGTATATATGAAAGATGATTATGAATTAAATGAAAGTGTAATAATTAATGCGATCTATGATTGAAATTAAATGTGTTTTGATAAATTGACATTGGAAAATAAAATACAAATTTAATAAATGCAAAAATGCTTACATGAAATGTACAAAAACTTTCAGATTACATACATGTACATATATCGGTTATGTTAGGCACCACGCCCCGTTTCCTCGTTGCACAGCTTCCCTGCTGTTGCCTCGGATTGATTCTCTGGCTGCTCACTCTCCACCTCTTGCTGTTCTTCCCTTTCGTCCTGCTCCATCTCTTCGTGGTACATCCATTTGCTGATCGCCAGCCGCGACTCCACATCAATGTCCTTAAACCGTTGCTCGAACATCGCGTATGTCAAACTCTCCTGGCCAGCGAACGCCTGTTCCTCCAGCAGCTGCAGCTGCTCCTCCAACTCCTTGTCTATGCTACCGCTGGGCTTCCCCTTAGTCATCGTCGTTGTTGCCGCCGCGGTCGACGTCGCTTTAGTCGTCAGCATGCTGAGCATGGCTCGTCGGAAGTCGGAACGTTCGATGTGACCGCGTCGCTGTATATCGAACATGTGCGAGAGCAGACGCAATTTCTGATGGCGTCCATCCCAGCGCTGTTGTGGTGGCATTTCAGCAAATTGTGGCACCATGAATGTGGCACAGATGCGTACGAATTCCCCAAACTGTATGCGATCTATGTGCGATGCATTTGCAAAGAAGCCGTCGATGATCTGGCGATGTAACGGATTCTGTGCCAGCTGCGGTATGCGGAGCAGCTCAGTCGGCGTCAGATAGCCACGTTGGCGGCGATCCAACGACCGGAAGCGTTGATGCACCTGATTTAGTTGCTCCAGCGAGAGGCCTGTCGTGTCCTGAAACGCTTTCAGCTCCGCATCGCTCAACTGATGACTGACCCTGAGGCCCATTGCTGATGGCCGGGGGCCTGTCTCGAATCGCTTCCTTGATTCGAACGGTGTCTCAATTTGGTGAATATTTAGCTGTTTATTTATATATATATATATATATATATATTTATTTATTTATTTATTATTTCAAAGGTTTTGCTTTTTTTGACAAAGAATCCACAGCATTTACCGTTCAACGCACATGACATCCACTTGGGGAGATCTCTCCTGAGCGCAATGCATTCCACAATCGTGCCACAAATGTCACATACTTTTGTGCGCACCACCTCTTGACAGTCTACAGTGTGTTTACAGTGAACTGTTAAAACCGGCAGTAAATTCAAATTCTCCCGAGACACAACCCCATTTCTGTCAAGACACGATCCCCTTTGAATCCTGCATGTGTCTCGGATAATGCTAGTGTTTACAGTGCGTTAACAGAGAAATGTTAAACAGTGTTTTTTCGCTGCCACGCCCCCGCTGGCAACAAAGAGGGCGTTTTTCAAAAGGGGTGCTTGTAAAAAAAATGAGAGAAACTGAAAAAAATCGTTAAATCTTTGGTGCCATCTACAGGGCGGGCTGTGCACTTGGGAAACTTGGAAACTGGGCACTGCGAAGCGGAGAAAAAAACGAAGAGACTGAAAAGAACCGCATATCGCAGTCTTGTCCGGCTGGGACGCAATTTCGAATTGAAAATTGAAAAAAACCTCCGTTATTCCAAATGAAAAACTGCTTGTTTTTCGCTAACAGAAGCTCGTTTGCCAGGACACGATCCCATTTGTGTCCTGGATGACTGCATTCGCGTAAGCAGTACACTGCTGGGCACTGCTTGGATTTCCGTTACTTTTCAAAATTTAAAAATAAATAAATAATTTATTAATAATATTTAATAATTTATTTAATAATAGTAATAACATTATTGATAAATTAAAAAAATTGGAAAAAATTATATTTTTACTATTTTTGAAAACTTTCCTAAATAAATAAATTGGGCTGACAGGGAATTGTGCAAAAACTAAATGTGCCGCGTCTTGTTGCAGGTTTTTAAATAAATGCAACATTTGTTCATCCGTCCAAAATAATCTGAAGAAGAACAAAATCAACAAATGCTGTAACGACGGTCTCGGGAAAAGCATTTCCCATCTTCGGCTGCACTGCAAGCAAGGCAAAAAATCCATCCAGACATGCCGCGGCTATCTATTTTTAAGTATTTTCAACTTAGTTTTTTAGGGATCATTTACCCCGTTATGGTAAAATATTTTGGCTCTTCTAGAAAGAAAGAAGTCAAATGTTTCCTCTTGGCATACTACTATAATACGATATATAATAATTAAAGGGCAAATTTAAAAAGATCTCTGATGAATTTAAAGAACAATTTTAATTGAATAAATTTATCAAAGATGTTTTTTTATTTGTGTGAAGATTCAATACTTAATTAATTAATTAATGCAGGCAAATGTTCTAAAATATCAAATCATTTTATTTAACAACGCAACTCAGAATAGTTTATATAATTATTTTATAGTTTTATGTATTTATTTTAATAATTTTACCTCCGCAAAGTCAGGAGCAGAAACCGTTGAACGGTATTTGCATAATAATTGCAAAAGGCGCAAACCGCAAAAAACCGCACAAGGCGCAATCAGGATCAGCAGCAAGGATAACAAAGGAAGCATTGCCAAAAAAAAAAGAAAAGGAGGAAGCAGAGGAATGAAAGAGAATCTGCTGCTGCTGCGAATGTATTGCAAAACAATAAGCAAAACAATAAATCAAAATATGAAATAATAATGCCAGGATTTCGCCCGAGGCAGTCGCGGCCGTTGGTGGCAGGAGCTGCTGCTGCAAGCGAGAAAGGAAAACAGGACTCGCCCAAGAATGTGACTGGAAGTCGCTGTGCTCCGAACAGATGTGCCACCAGGTCCAGGTCCAAGCGGCGCCCATTGTAAGCAAACTGAAATTCGAGCAGGGCCAACGCGGAACTGAGGCGACTCTCGCTGAGGCGCCTCGCAAGGCAGCAGCAACAGCATCTTGTGTTTGCCTTCTGTGCGAAAAACTCCTTTTGTTTAAAAGAAAGAGAGAAGGAGAGGGAGAGTAAGAGAGAGAGAGAGACGGAGTGCACTCTATGGTCGTAAATCGCATCGTATATAAATCGTAATATGTCATAATTCGTTATAATTTCGACAGAAACCGCAAGTAGTTCGCGCGACCCGCTGTGCCTCCTCTCCTCTCCCCTTCCCTCCTCTCTGTCGACTTCTCTCTCTTTCTCTGCTTGGCAACAAATCCCACAAATTATTACCCTAATATCCTGATCTGCTGATCCTGATATTGTCGACGCGTCGCGACGTCGCATTTATCATCTTGCTGGCGAAATTATGAAAGAGCAAACAAATATGAAATGCACTTTCTCTCCACATATCTCTCTCTCTCTCTCTCTTTCCCTGCCAGGGTCCTCCTCTCTCTCCCCCCTCTCTTGCTATTTGTTTAACTTACTAAAAACTCTGACAAAAAGGGAGGCTGAAGAGGGTGTGGGTTGGAAGGGTGGTGACTGCCAAAGGCTTTTCCTATTGTTTGTGCTTTTTTAAAAAAAAAGTCAGCTGCGCCTCCCCGTCCCTGGCTGACCTTTTGACCCGCACGCACACACGCGGTCAGTTCGAGTTTTTTCCCAATTTCCATTTAACTTTTCCGCGGCCAGCTTTTGTTTGTTTAGGCTGCGGCGCGTGCGTCACAACGATCTGCGCGACCTGCGACCTGCAACTCCCTCCCTTCCTTCCCTTTGTTGTTGCGGCTGCTGCGCGTGCTGACCAAATATTGAAATACAAAATACATTTCCGCTTAGCTTTGCCAGCAGCGTCATAAACTCTCACTCACACACGCCACACACATCTGACGTGTGGGCAAACAAGGTTCCTTGTTTTTCCACAATATTTTCATTTTTATGATATGCAAATAATAAAATCGTGTAATTGAATTTAAAGGAAAGCTGAGGGGGAAGCAAGTTGAGCCACAAAAATAGTCAAACTTGGATGAAACTTTTGTTTGAATTCAGTAACAGAGAGTTCAGCTTGCCTTGGGAATTTTTTATCATTGATATATATAGTATAATTACATATATGAATTTTATTTCTTTATTTTACCATACTAAACACTTTTTGCATTACTTTAATATTTAATACTAAATACAGTAAGTATTTATGGTATACAGATAAACTATTATATTCTACATTTGTATGACTTTGTTTACTGATACTTCCCCCTTCCATTGAACTTTACTTATATGTTAGTACTAATGTATCTTTATCAATCTTTCAATCACTTCAATCTCTGCTCATAGTGTGGATCCTGAGAAAGAAGAAGCCACTATTAGTTTGACTCGGTTGAAGCACAGTCTGCTCAGGTATTATTTATACCCACCAACAAAAGATTAGGAGTGTAATATAACTTTGTGCCAACCAAAAATGTATGTAACACCCTGAAGGAGGCGTGGCAGTTCCCACAAACTGTATATATATTCTAGACAACCAAGCCAACAGCCAAGTCAATATAGCCATGTCCAGCTGTCCATATATCGGTCTGTCTGTTCGCCTATATGAAAATCTAGACCCCAGAGACTATAATGCAGATCAAATTCATTTTTGTATTTAGCCACGCCTCTTTCCGCCTCGTTAAGCTATAAAAATCTACTTATAAGAATGATTTTATAGCCAACAAGTATGCAACACATAATAAACTAAACACATAAGTTTAATATTTGAGAAATATCTTTGATCAGAATGGTAAAGCGTATAGAACATTAGAGCATGTTCGACTTTAGTAATTATAAATAATTAATTAATTATAAATAGTCACAAAAGGGTATACTAACTTTGTGCAAATGTATGTAACAGACAGAAGAAGGCGTGCCAGATCCCACAAGGTATTTATATTCTTGCACAGGTTCTATAGAGCTGATTCGATTCAAGCATGTCCGTCTCTCAATACGTCTCTCTGTCCATCACAAAGTTTGACATGCAGGTTTCTGTATATCACACATATACATCATACATACATATTTATACATATTTCAAATTAGGGATGCCACACCCACTTAATAGATATCTGCACAGCCCTTTATTTACTTCAATATCCAGTTAATTTTGCAGTTTCTAAAGCACTTTGCATCTGACAGATATATTTCTTTTCAAAGTTAACTTTGTGACTTGACAGTTACAACAACTGTATCCGTGTATTCTTTCAATTACAGTTTTGAATGACAACCCTGCGCCCCTCTCTGCGCTTCTCAAAGCACATTGCGCTGCCATTTAGACAAATCTTATTAGGCTACTTTAAATTTGAATATGAAAGCGAACTGCGCATTCGAACACCCATTCACAATCGCACTTACATTCACATTCGTATTCATATTCACATTCATATTCATAATCGTAATCATAATCATAACTGGTAAGCCCTACCCTGCTGCTGACGGCACACACACACAGGACACCCCCTTAGAGAGGGGTGAGAGTTAAAAGAGAGAGTTGGCTGATTTGGATTATAATTTGATATTTAGAGTTGAGAATTAGCATTTAAATTGCCTCATTACGGACTAAGCACTGCCACATGCAACAGTGGCCAGCAAGACGTCGCGACGTTAGCCAACACTGGCCAAGCCAAGGCAGAGAGAGGGGCAGGGGCAAGTGAAAGTGGAGCTGCCTCAGTTGCGAGCTGTAATTTTCTTAATCAAAACAAAAACAGCAATGCACAGTAGGCGCTGGCCAAGGGGCGTGCCTGCAACAGCATGGCTAGGGGTAGGGGTAGGGGTAGGGGTAGGGAGAGGGGGAGGAGGAGGGTTGCAGCCTGAAAGGGATATAGTACGATATATAGTACGATGAAGTGCCAACGCCCAGCGCAGCGCCGTGTCGATAATTTAGAAATTAAATGTAGCGCGCAAGGAGGAACACAAGGGAAACTGAAGCAGGGCAGAGGGGGGATAGGGAAGAGGGAGGGGTAAGGAGAGTAGCGAAATGCCACAAATAACACAAATCAAATCTAATCAAGCAAAAGAAAAGCGTAGCGACTTTCCCAAGACTTTCCCCGGGCAAGGAAGGGGTACACCAAAAAAAAAGGACTCTCCCTCTCAGCAGCCCCTGCGAGCTCACCCCCTCCTCACAGGACCTTGGACTAGTTTTTCTCATTTTCTTTTTTTTCTTTGCGCCTTTCAACTTTTTCCGATTGTTGTTGTTGTTGCTTTCCCTGCAATTACGCGTGAATTTCGCTTGGATTCCGTTCTGGATTCCGATTCCGTTTCCCAATTTTGATTTGGATTTAAGATTTTCATTTCGATTTCAATTTCCTTTGGGTGTTCGTGTTATTGTTTCTTGCTGTCCATCACGCCACCAACGGCGGGTTGTTGCCTTTGTTGTTGTTGGTGTTCTTTGGCTTGTTCCTTCTTTCTTTTTTTGGGTGTCGCACTTTCTTCTTCTTTTCTGTGCTCTGTTTTTTGTTGTTGGTGTTCACCCAGCCCGTCGTGCCCGTTGTAATTATTTAGTTTACGCTCTTTCTTTCAGCTTCTTTTGGTTCTCAGTGTCAGGAGCCCTCCCCACACTGCCACCCCCTTATCTCACTCTATTATTATATTGTTTTTGTTATCCTTAACTCAGTGGCTTGGAAAAACTTCGCATTTCATGCTTACTTATTGCATTTGGAGATCTCAAATGAAGTCTTCACCTCCGCGCTCATTGGGATTTATTAGTGCATTTACATAAGTTGGGACTATATGTGTGTATAATATATACAAGTATATAGTATGTGTGTTCCTTACTAGGATGCAGCACCAGCAAGTGACAGCAGTGACAGCACAACAGAGAGAGAGAGATAGAGAGAGGGAAATAGTTAGATACTGTCATGTTGAGTTCCATTAAAACAAGAAAACAATCTCAGTTACACAGAGAATGCCTGCAAGCTGCAGCAGCAGCAGCATGAGAAGAAGTGGGAGGGGAGAGGGAGTACACCATGTGCTAAGCTACTTGTGCTTTCTGCCATGTGATGCAGCAAATTGTATCAGGCAAACAGAAATTTGCAGCAGTAGCAGCAGTGTGGGTTGGAGAGGGGGGAGGACACCATGTGCTGGGCTCTGCTAGGCTAGGCAAAGCAAAGCATCAAGTGCGTCTGTGGATGCAAAAATATCTCAAAGATACATGGTGAAGATATTTATAAAAGTATAAAAGTATATAAACATTGATACTTGTAAATACAACGACACTAGTAAAATATATTAAAGATACAAATGTATCTCAAAGATACAAATGTATCTGAAAGAAACAAATGTATCTCAAAGATACAAATGTCTCTCAAAGATACAAATGTATCTCAAAGATACAAATCTATCTCAAAGATACAAAGTATCCCAAATATAGATATGTATCTCAAAGATACAAATGTATCTCAAAACTACAATTGGTTCTCAAAGATACAAAGTATCTCAAAGATACAAAGTATCTCAAAGATACAAATGTATCTCAAAGATACAAATGTATCTCAAAGATATAAATGTATCTCAAAGATACAAATGTATCTCATAGATATAAATGTATCTCAAAGATACTCAAATGAATAACAGTATCGCATAGCTACAAAAGTATACCATAAAAGGAGCTATCATAAAGTACCTCAATTAACAGAAATGTACCTTGTAAGTTGAAAGTAGGGTGAGCATGCAAAAGTATCTTGTAGTTATCTTATCAAAGACGAAAGGATCAGACATGATGCATAGTATCTAAAAGTTATGTGTGTGCAAGTGTACTTCAGAGAGACATTCGCAGCTCAAGATACAAAAGTATCTTGTAGTGGCAAATTATGTCTTAATTGGCTGTTTGGCAGCACATCGAGGCTCTGCACGTGGCGTCTCAGTTCGCACAAGGCAGATACTTTGCACGCGTCGTTTGTTTACGTTCAGTTGCTGCTGTTTCCAGTTCTCCTGGTAAAATAACCTACAATCTGCATGTGTTGTGCGCTCTCTCTTTCACTCTCTTGCACTGTCTGCAATTGATTTACCAAATGGAAACACACAGTCCCCAGTGCACCCACTCTCTGTCCCTCTTCCCCCCTCCCCCCAGCACTCGTTGCCTGCTGTTGTTGCTGCACTTTGAATGCTGTCCTCAATTTCATATTGTATCCTCCTTCAGTATATATCCTAGCACAAATATCATGTGAGTATCTCACCTTTTTCTCCTTGCATACATATTTAATACACATTAACCTCAAGCTAATGTATCTCATACTCCGTTTCCCTATAGAAGTTGCTTCTACAGTGCTGCTCAAAGATAATTACCAAACCCTTCCCTGTTCCCCTTCCCTGTTCCCATTCTCCTTTCGCTGCGCCTTTCTTGGCAGTCGGCAATTAGTTAATTAAGCGCAGCTTCGAGTGCTTCGCTATCCCGTTCAGGAATCCGTATATCAACTGAGAAACTTAGCGAGTTGACATTTCTGCAGCATCATGAGCACAATTTGCATATTTAATTGAAAATGTTTTCCACAATTTTCGTTGATTTTCATTTTTTCTTTTCACATTTTAACATTTTGTTTTCGTATTTTTTAATAAAAACATCGAAAAGTGCCTTGAGGAGCCAGTTTTGAGCGACTGCAAAGGGGGCAACATGGAAGTGGAATCTTCGTTCCGAAACGGGGCGTTCAAGGGTTAAATGCAAATGAAGCGAATGCTGAGAATCGGTTTTTTTTTGCTTTATTTCTGTTTTTGACTGGAAAGAGCAACATTCGAGTATCTGTCGGGGAACAGGACATATCCTGATCGCAACCCCTTCACGAATCTCCTTGAGGAACTGGCCCAGCAACTGCCTCATCACTCTTGGGATCTGCGCGAAAGGGAATTTTGATTTGCCGCCAACTTGATTGCGCTTTGCTTTAGCTCTGCCTTTCTCTTCCTCTTCCTCTCTTGCTCTTCCTTTCTCTTGCTATCTCTCTCGTTTTTAAGTCGAACTATGATAAGTTTATTGTCCATCTGACTAACCATGTCCAAACATTGTCACAAGTCTGCTAATACCTTCTCACTCTCCCTCTTTCTCTCTCTCTCTCTTCTTCTCCCTCTACCTCTGCCTAAGCCTACCTCCCTCTTTGTTCAACTGTTGTTCGTCGTGACCAACACTCCTTGTGGTTTGCATTATGATTTATGGGTTCCATTGGTTTCTCATATCACATCAAATCAAAATTGTCATAACAAACTGCTCGAAGGGTGCAACCGAATTGACCACTGCAAGCACAGCCAGTTGATGCTCTGTCAAATACCCTGTATTAAGCTTGCATAAATTTGTTGTGCATGCCTTTAAAGTGGTGAAATTTGCAGATTAGTTACTCTATATGACAAACTTAAAATATATTTATATAAGGCTTGCGGAATGGAGGTTAAGGTTGATATTTGCTTTTGTTTTGGGATATTAAGAGTTGTTTTAAGAAATAATATTATTAGTAGTAACTACTTAATGATGTTTAATGCCAGTGTCTTTCACTTATATTATTATTCATTAAATATGTATATAGAAGAATCTTAATAGAAGAATCGATATGTTAAGCATATTAAACATAAACTTAACGAGGAAGAAAGACTAACTTGGGCATGCCAGAAGTTGTATAACCTTGCAGATATGAATGAGAGACTAGTTTGCGTTGCAACAGACGGACAGACAGACAGACAGACGGACGGACAGACAGACGGACGGACAGAGAGACTGACAGAGAGACAGACAGAGAGACGGACAGACCTCCTTAATTATTAAAGAGCCACATCACTCCTCAGAGTCTCTCTTTTAATGTAACAAATAATACCAATGACATTTAAAGTAAGCCACTCCAATTCATCAATTACAAGCGCCAAGTCTATATCACCCCATACGCCTATTGTATACAGGGTACAACAAAGCCAGAGCTGACCAAAAAGCGCGTGCCGTGTTGCGATCGTTTAGCAAAAACAAAACAAAGCAAAACAAAGAAGAACCGGACAAGGAACAAGGAGTAGGGCTGGTCAGACAGGCGTGCCTCATTTGCAACCCTTTTGCCACGATGCTTTTCCCAATTTTCTTGCTGCAGCTCACCCGCTGTCAGTTGGTCAGCAGCAGCGGAAAATGCGCCATGGGTAAGCGTGAAAAATGAGAAAAACATTAAAATCGACGCATTTGATGAGGGTCGATGAGATGTCAACATAAAAGCGGCATGAGGCAGGAGACATGGTGCAAGCAGGCTAGCAAACAGAGAGGCATGAGGCGATTGAGGCAAGTGGCAAGTGGCTTAGGCAACTGCTTAGCATAGGCAGCTGCTGTGCAGGTTGATCTCGCCCTCGCGCTGTCTCACACTGCTCCTCCTGCTTCCTCTTTCTCTCTCTCTCTATTTTGGAGTCCCCAGAGCCACGCGCCATTTATGTAAATGCCAGAGAGTGAGGGCACTGCAACACCTGCTTGGGGGCAGGCAATCAATACGTGGCAAGATTAACGATTCACAAGGCAGTGGCAGGTGCACCGAGGCAACTGTGTTTACCATAGAGTCTTAATAGACTTCAAACATGGCCAAGATGTATCTGTGTGTGTGGCACATGCCAAAGGGTTTAAACGATCAAAGATAAAATATATATTGATGGATTATTTCCCTGTCAATTTTCCCTATCCACATGAAGAAATTCTATATTTATTTATATTTTAACTGCAATTGAAAAGAGTTTGAAGAGGAAAAGTAAGGAGAGAAAACAGAGGTATAGAAAGAGAGTCTTATTCAAAGTTATATATTCACAATATATCAAAAGAACTATATATTAAAGAGCTAACGATCAATCACTTTGATATCCTACAAATAAACTACCATAAAATGAAGAGTTCAGACTACAAACAAAATTATTATAATCCTTAGGGTCTTTTGTTAATCCACAGACTGTGTAGATCTTCAGCTGAAGTTATCTAAGAGAATGTCTTAGATAAGCTTAGCCAATAAGGCATATAGAATTGTGCCATAAACTATGATATATGCCATAAATGACACCTTGAGGCAGATGATAGATGCCCAACGAGAACTGTCTGTCTGTTGACTTAAGATGGGCTTGGGCTGGGGCTATGTATGTTATGAGTCGGCAAACTGATTAATGTCCGTAACGGGGCAGTCTAATGAGCTGAAAAAACAAGCAAACGAGTAGAAGGTGAGCAGAGCAAAGGAGGCAACGAGGCAGAGAGGCAGAGAGGCAACTAGAATATGAGGAAACAAGGAAATGAGAAATCACCGTGTTAGATTGCCATGGCAAACAATTTGAATAGAGCGCACATGGACTTAAGCAAATGTTAGAATTGTTGCACGAGTTGCGCAGTGTCCCAATGCCGAATCCAGTTCTCAATTCCGAGGATACCAGCACAGGAACAGGACAAGCCGAAGGCAGAGCAAGGAAGGAACTCGGCACAAACAGGAATAGGAAGAGGAACAGGCAGGCAAATTAATGCGTCAGTTGCAGCGAAGCGGAAAACTGGTTCGCAACGTTGAAAATTACCGAAATACAGAAGAAAACTCCAGGATGAAGGCGCAGTCGACGTCGTCTCTAGCGCAACATTTGAGAATTCGACACAGAGTCAGAAGGGAGACGGAGGAAGGAAGGAAGGAGAAGGCAATGAGCTCAAGATGGGACCATCTACACGGGCAGGATTACGTGTCCTGCTGTTGGCAGGTATTGCCAGTGAAAGAAATAGCAGCGTAGAAGGAGGGAAAGAGAGAGGGAGAGAAGGAGAGTGAGCGAAGGGGAGAAAGAGAGAGAGAGAGGGAGAAAAAAGAGGGCACGAGAGTTCGAGAAACAGAAAGCGAGAGCTCGTGGGATCCATCAAATGGTTAATAACATAAGTATTAAATTGAAGTAGAAAGTGGGTACCCCTTATGCCTGTAAAACAAATTGCTTCATAGGGTATTTTTTTTTCATTATTAACACAAAGCTGACAGCAAAGCTCTAGACGGCCATATCCGACTGTCTGTCTTTCTGTTCGTCCTTATGAAATCATAGATCTCAGAATCTATAATAGTTAGAGCTACCAAATTTGATATCCATATGTGTTATTATTGTACGCAGGTCAAGTTTATTTTAGATTTTAGCCACGCCTACTTCTGACTCCGTTAACCGATAACAACCGAATTCTACGCGTAATTTTAATGCTTAACAGTTCAGTTTTGGTAAACACAATAACTACCAGCTCCCAAATGATTTCTGAAAATTTGGTTGCAATCGAATAACTGAAATGGAAACTATTCAAGAAATTTTAAATATGTACTGATTTCGAAGACGCTTCCTGAAAGTATGCAACACAAAATACGCAAAAGAAGTTATGATATTTTAAGAAATCGTTTTGGTCAAATGGGTAGCGGGTATATCACAGTCGGGAGCGCACAACTGTAGCATTCCTACTAGTTTTTTGACTTATCCTATAGCAAAAACTTGAATTTTTAAAAACATTTCGAACATTTCGTGAACTTAATACAATGACAGGTATCAATTTAAAGCCAAAACCATGAAGGAAATGATATAGTAAATGTGTTTTTATAATTATTAAGCAATTTTCTAAATTTTTCGATCTTAATAAATGAAGAAAGTGCTAGACTAAACGAAAGTCCGTTAAGTTTTGCCTGAGTTAGGAGAGCTGAAAGTGCAGTTTGACTTGTTAGGTCTTCAAAATATTGAACTAACTTTCTATAATATTTTGATTGTAAATCATTGCTGTTAATAAATATATATATACCGAGAGTGGTTATAAATTGCTAACAAATGGATAATCCCGAAGCAAATGCAGTTTAGTTACAAGTCAGACTGAGAATGAATGTAGAAAGAACGATGAATCACGTCAGGTAGGTTCTTACTGTTTCATCGCTCACATCGGACACGCGTCTGAGCTCATCGCACTCTCTATGACATCTTCTTCCTTAACTCTCTTTGTCTACCTTCCGCAATACCCTTTCTATTTGATTCGCTTCGGTTTTGACTGGACTGCTGCTGGCTAAGTAGTTCCTAAATCCTTCTTAGGGTTTACGAGTAGTTGGCATTGCTTTTACCTGTTCCAGTATGCAAACCCAGGCGAGGTGTGCGGCATTTGCGACACATTTGCTACGCCTTTCCACACCTGTAGACAGAGTAGTAGTTACCGATACCGTCCTTATTTACGACACTGCGTCGGGTCCATTAGGGTTAGGGTTAGGGACAGAACGTCCGACTAAGACGGACTAAGACGCAGGCACAGCTAATGTTGAACTCAAGTCCGAACTGGAATCTATTCAGGCAACTTCTTCATTCATTTGTGGTTCAGCTGGACGATTAGCATATGTATATGCAATCGAAATGCAATCAAAATGGAATAATCGAAGAAGGATCAAGGTGCTGGGAGTGAGGAAGAGGGAAGAGGGAGACGCCTGCGAGAGGCAGTTGCACCTGTTGGCAGACAGAACGATTGACGATCGTTTGTCCTGCAACCGAAAGGAACTGTCTTTATTGCCCTCTCTCTTGCCGACTGTTACTCTCCCTCTCCCTCTCCCTCTATCTTCCTTGCTATTGATTACCCATCAACTCGGTCGATTCAAGTGGCGAACGATGACTCTAAACGGGAGCAGAGCCCGAAATTTTCGACCAGCCGCCCGACGCACGGCGACTTAATGAAGACAAAGACAGGTGCTTCATCGTCATCTTAGGACCCTGAAACAGAAAAATGCCACACGACTGCAGCAATGACCTCATCTAAACTCGGTGTACAGTGGCCTACGGAGTATAAAACACTGCACAGTGGAGCAGAAAGAGAACGCACAAGATGATATAGTATAGGTACCTTTATATAGGTGCTAGGTATAGGTACTATTGTCTAAGTACTTTAGTATAGATACTATTGTATAGGTGCTTAAGTATAGGGGCTGTAGTATGCCAGCAAGTACAAGCAACTAAATGTTAAATGATAATTGGAAAACAAAGTGTGCTATTTTTGTGAAACGACTGGATATACTCGATGATAAAACTAGTAGGAAGGCTATAGTCGAGCGCGCCTGACTGCGATATACCCGCTACCCACCTGACCAAAACGATTTCTTAAAATACCCTAACTTCTCTTGCGTATTTTGTGTTGCATACTTTCAGGAAGCGTCTTCGAAATCAGTACATATTTAAAATTTCTTGAATAGTTTCCATCTCAGTTATTCGATAGCAACCAAATTTTCAGAAATCATTTGGCAGTTGGTAGTTATCATGTTTATCAAAAATGAACTGTCTTACATTGAGATTACACGTAGAATTCGGTTTTAATTGGTTTACGGGGGCGAAAGTGGGCGTGGCTAAAATCTAAAATAAACTTGATCTGCGTGCAATAATTAAACATATTGATACCAAATTTGGTAGCTCTAGCTATTATAGTGTCTGAGATCTAGGTGTTCATACGGACAGACAGACGGACAGTCATGGCTATATCGACTCGTCTGTTAATGCTGATTCAGAATATATATAGTTTGTGGTGTCTGCCCCGCCTCCTACTGCCTGTTACATAGTTTTTCGGTTGGCTCAAAGTTATTATACTCTTCCAACCCATGGATAGCGGGTATAGAGAGGAAATGAAGTTTTGTTTGGCAAAGACTATGCTCTCACTCTTATCAATAGATAAATAAACTTGTATGCTGTGATCTTACTATATTCGGGGTATAAAAGACGCATACATTGGCTGCAGATCGTTGAGTACCTTTTGCAAAATGTGGAAGAATCTAACGAGTCTAGCATTCCTTTTCGGTCTGATTGCCGTTGCTGTCGGAAGAGGTTAGTTGGCGTTTAAACTCTGCAAATCATAACATATTCATACATTTATTTTATACCAAGATGCTGCCCAACTTGAAGCGCAATCATTCATTAAAATCGGCGATGGATACTATTATTTCCATCATGAGAAGAAACAGAATTGGTTTGAGGCTTTCGCAAGCTGTCGTCGTATGAACGCAAGTCTGGTTAGCTTCGAGACCATCGAGGAATACCACAGAGTCGCACACCCTCTGGAGGTACTGAAAGATACTAGGCGATACTGGGTATCTTCCAATTCATTGGCTAGAGAAGGTGAACATTATTGGCTCGCCACGGGCAAGCCAGTCAACATCAATATTTGGGCACCTAATCAACCTGATCACCCTACTCGCGAGCGTTGTGACATGATAAACTATAGATACAAACCAGAAAATAAACCGGGCATGAATGATGCTCCCTGCAATAACGCGGAGCACTTCATCTGCGAAGCAGATCTATTCTAAAAGGTCCTATCGCACTATGTAATGTATTAAACCTATTACAAGTATTAAATATTTTTCAAGTCTATCCAAAATTTATCAACAATACAAATGACAACCAGTAAGATACCCTTCGACCTATGTTCCCGTGTAGTTTAATTTTTTAAATTTATAAACATATACATACATATGTACATGCTTTACAATTATTCCCGACAGATGGCGCTTGCGCTCGCCCGCCTCTCTTGTTAACTGACAGAAGCATTTGGTTTTATGCTCATACTTTCTTAATTAACTTCTGTGATTATTGTCCGATCGGATGCAATTTCGAGAATACGTAGATAATACATTCAGCTTAGTATGTGTTAAAGTCCGAAAATTGTAGCTTTTATACAGCGCTTACAAATTGAGTTCATAAAAATTGAATTATTGATTTGCGGGGGCGGTGGGCGTGGCACCTAACACTTGATACTTACTATAAACTTGATCAGCTTATAGTACACAGGAGTCTTCCTGCCAAATTTGGTAACTCTAGCTTTTATAATAGCTGAGATCTGTCCGTTCACACAGACAGACAGACAGACAGACAGACATGGCTCAATCGACTCGACTTGTGATCCTGAGCAAGAATATATATACTTTGTGGGGTCTGCCAAGCCTCCTTCTGCCTGTTACATACATTTGCACAAAGTTAGTATACCCTTTTATGACCATTTTCAATGGTCGAAGGGTATAAAAAGTTGCAATAGTATTTCGCAATGTTCACTGTTGATTATCCTGGCGCGAGTAGCACCAGCATAACAAGACAACCCTCTTAGAGTGCAGTTGGTTAATTAGCCGCTGCATACGCTAATTTCAACACAAATTTCCAATGATTTCCAATATTTTCCGCCTTTTCGCACATGTCGCAAAGCCATTTGTAGCCGCAGACGATGCGGGCTCAAGCAGCACACTCTCTAGAGCTCACACTCTCTCTCTCTCTCAACGACTTTCTCTGTCCCTCCCTCCCTCTCTCCCGCCCTGTCTCTCTCTCTCTGTCACTCTCTGCCTGCCACACGCCCCTGATCGATTGCCGATTTTAATGATATGTGTGTCTCTTTGCAATGAAAATCCTCGCGATGTTGCGCCATAAAAGTTGCGGTCCGCTCGTAAACCTTCTCTATAGATCGCAAGGGAAATGTCGCCTTTTACGAGCAGTTTAAGAAATGATATGAGTATAAACTATTCAACTGTTTTACGCGTTTTTTGTGTGTAAATATTGTTGAAACATTGTGGGCCAATCATAGGGGAAACTTATCCTCACCGAGTGTCATATAAATGCAATGAGATATGCTGGGTATATCAGTTGAGTGCCATATAAATTCAACAATTGCGCTCAGTTTTATAGCCTTACCTGGTAATCGCACCCCATACGCGACGTTTAACGGGGAATGCAAGTGTTTGTATAGTTAATACATCTTGTTTTATAGAGAAAACTGCTGAAGAAATGTTAAACAAAGATTATATAAAGATTGTATGCTAAAGAAAGTCCAAAAGGATTACATATGTGGGAACGATGTACTGCGACCTTGTCAAACTATTGTAACTCCTTTTAGGGTTATAGTTCCCTGTGCAGTGTAGTTACTTTAAGGTAAGTCATAATTTAGCCAGCACTACTCAACCTCATGTCTCTCAACCCGAGTAGGTGCTTGCCAGCTCTGTACATTTGTACTTTACTTATCTGTACATCATTTAAAAGAAGGTACTGTTTTATAGAGAAAACTGGTGAATAAATGTTAAATGAAGATTATATAGAGATGGTATGCTGACGAAAGTTCAATAGGATTATGTGATGAAGATGTACTGTGACCTTTGTCGAACTATTGGACCTCCCTTATGGGATTATACCATAGTTCCCTGTGCAGTGGAGTTACTTTAAGGTAATATATATATTTGTCTAGGTGCTAGAGTAGGGGCTTGCTTAGCTCTGTACATTTGTACTTTACTTAGCTGTACATCATTTAAAAGAAGGTACTGTATTATCAAGATATATCACATGCCATATCACGAAGTTCTTTCCACACACTCCGCGCCAAGTAAACAGTAACTTAATCAGATCAAAAGATACACTTAGAGAACTGAATGCAAGATCATGATGATAATTGTATTTGAGAGCGTTCAAAGTTCGTCTGGGCTGAGGTTAACCCAAGTCCCAGTGGAAGTTGCCTCAAGACTTATCGAGACAATCGCAAGCCGCAAAACAAACACCAAGACAATGTTTGCAGGGAAATTGGGTTAAGTGCTTAGGCAAAACCGGAATATCCCCGTGACAGGACATCTAATGGAAAGCAATTAAGCAGACTCAAGGTGAAGCTGCGGCATCTCTGGCTCTACATCTCCATCTCTCTCTCTCTCTCTCTCTCTCTCTCACTCTCTCACTCCTTCTTTCTCGATGGCTGACCGTAAAGATTTCTAATTGCCTTATCCCGTTGCAGATCGTGGTAAATGTATATATTAGTTTGCATTTGGCATTGTCAAAGTTTGGTGTCAAAGTTTGTCGTGCAAACAACATTTGCATAACGAATCGCAGCCGGAAAACAAAGGACCACCCCTTTCGCGCCAGAGACAACGCTAGCTATCTCCCTCTCACTACCTCTCTCTCACTCTCTTGCTTATCTCATCTATTGAATTGTTTTCGCTTTGCATTTCTGCAGGGCAGTTCTTCTTACTGTGAATGGAAAGCAACTGAACTTGTGCTTGGCAAGAGACTTCCCCATAATGTGGGGGAACTATTAAGATCTTTTATAAAGAAGGATCTTCCTTTGCTCTATATTTAATTCACTAGATTCCAAATCAAAGTTCCTTTCACATATGATCTAATCAAAGGTTCTTTTCTTCTTTCCCTTTCACAGAAGCAACTCTCATTGCCTTGGCAACGCTAATCGAAATCAAAACTCGCTCGCATATCCTTTGTAGGTGTCCTTGGTGCGTTTCAATCAAAATGCGATTGTCCCTGGCACAAAACTCGATCTCAGTTTGGCGCGCAAACCGTTGGGAAAAGAAACCCCAAGCTGAACCCGGCCAGGCAAGAGATGTCCCAGGACGAGAAATGCGCACACGTCACATTGATTAATCGTCTCGTCTTACGCAGACGTGCTTGCCACTGCTCTCCCTCTCCCTCTCCCTCTCTCTCTCTCTCTCTCTCACACACACATTCGTGCTCTTTCACTCACCTTGGAAATCGGAGCCTTTTGACAAATAGTTGGCGAATCGTGGCTCCTCAAGCAACCTATCGCGCACGTCACACGGGATTAGTCCCTCTGCGTCCCTTCTCTGTACCTTCTTCGCCTTCTTCGGCTTCTTCTTCGTTTTGCCTTTTGCTCCATTTATTGACAGTTGCAATTGCTTCCACTTCCACGCTCCCTGACATTGATTGAGTTGCCTTGCAGCCTTCTTCTTATCTACCCCCCCCTCCTTCCTCCACTACTCTCTCTTCTCCCATGCCTGCCGATTCTTATCGCCTCATTTCCCACTTGGCCAGCTGCCTCGGCAATCTCTGGCGAAATGCAAGATCGCAAATTGTCGCAACACATTGCCAGCTTATATATACAGTTGCGATCCGCTCGGGCACTTCGGGCATCCATTTGGCTATTTCCGGCACTTAACCCATTACACTTCACGAACCCCCCCTCCCCCACACACACATACTCTTCGCTTGCCCTTTCTCCTCTTGCATTCGGGCCAACTACTGCGGGCGTCCACTTCAGGCGGCTTTGCCAGTTGCCAGGACACTTGAGAACTTGCCAAGCAGGGCGCGCGCAGCCTCACACACTACAGCATACACACACACACGCTACTACTACACACAGACACACACACGTACACACTGTACTACATTTACTCCTACGCACACACACACACTTAACTAGCACGCGCGACGACAGCTGTTGCAGGCACACGACGAAGGTTTCCTTTCTTGCTCTCTTTCTTTGTATACCCTGTGCTGCTTGAGCGCACAAGTGGGGTATGCTGACAAGAGAGACGTTTAATGCATTCAAATTGCTGAGCTACTTGCCTTAAAGAGCTGTGTGTATCAGTGCTGCCAGGTCAGCCTTTTGCCGAACAAATCTGTGCTGTATTTTTTACTTTTAGCCAGAAAAAATCACTAAATAAAACGCATTTTTATATATTTTCTAAATTTTCGATGAAGCATATCTGCCACACATAAAGAACCATTAGCATATTATCCATAGAGCATAAGAAATTACATGAATTTATAAATTGATAATATTTAACCTATTCTTAAACCAAAAACCTATAGATCAAATTCATATTTTAAGTACCAATTGTCTTAAAGTTAATAAAGCAATAACTTTTTTTAATTCAATGTGAAAATGTGCACATAATTCAGCTATAAATATTGTTAATCTCAATAATACAAGTTAAAATTGAGCTAAGCAAGTATTTTCTTAGAAAATATTAAACCGGTTTAATAAATAAACTTCAGCTTTTACTAAGGTCGAAGAATTGATTAAAGAAGAATTATAAATTTAATAAAAATTAAATTAAATTAAATTAACTTTTTGTCTTTTTTTCCTCTTGTCTATTCGCCTTTTCAAATTGTAATAATATATATGTTAGATTGTTGAAATTTGGCATACACTCAACTAAGTATATAAGCAAACTATTCTATATGTTTCATAAGGATCATTATACAATCAATAAATTTATAGCACAAATAAAACGATTAGATAGCAAGTGAAGTAGTTCATCAAGCAGAGTTATGCAAATTGCACTCATTTGAGCACGCGCTACAGGGTATCTGCTAGTTCAGCAGCTACTTAGCGCACCATTTTCGCTGCTTGTTTGTAGCTGATTATCCAATTTTGGCGCAATTGCCGAAAAGGTGTTTCTAGGCAGTTAACGCCGACGCAGAGGCTCGCCCTCGCTGCCTTTCCTTCTTCCCCTCCCTCTCTCACCCTCTTTCGTATTACTTGGCCGTGCCTTGAAGGCACTCGGGAATCTCTTAAGGGTACGCGACACATTTACAGCTCAAAATCAGAGCAGGAACTGGAGTAGGAGTAGGAGAAGGTGAAGAAGAAGAAGAAGGAGCAGGAGCAGGAGCAGAAGCCAGCGACGTCGCCAAGGCAAGCTGCAGCTGCCCTTGGCTTAGTCAATTGAGCGCACAGCAACAATGGGCACAGGACACGGGACAAAACAGGACAGGACTCGCCTCAACTTGAACAATGGCAAATAAAAAGCCTGCCAGGCATTTTAAATAGACATCGTAGGAGACGCAAAACAGAAGCAGGAGAAGGAACAGGAGCAGCAGGAGCTGCTAACGACCCACGCATTGGGTCGCAGATCCCTGCCAGCTGCCAGCACATGCAACCATATTCCACACAGAGTTTTGCATAACTTGGTTCTGGCTCGCTGCTCCCCACAGCTCAGTTACCTATTCAAATGGATGCAAATGAGGCAACGTTTTGTATTCCTTCGACTGCAGTCTGAACTCGCTGCACAGGTGTGTGATAAATGCCATGTAAATGCCGGCACACAGGATATGCCCGTGGCCATGGCCCCTATGTGCACTATGCAACCATGCACCCATGCACTAGCCGTACTTTATGGCAACAGGGTAGTTCAATGACTTTGCCAGCACCCTCACTCTGCCTTAACTTGCTTCCCCCATAGTTTGTTTCTTTTCCCCTTCGCCTTCCCCTTCCCCTTCCCCTTCACCGATCCTGTCGAGTTACAAATTTTATATCAACCGCAACATTTGTTAGACTGGATTTGTAGCATGCCAGTGCCATAAATATTGCTACAGTTGCTATAAAATAACAGTACAGAGAGACAGAGAGAGAGATACAAATATGCTCTATAAAGTTGAAAGAGTATAGGGAAATTTTTGCCAAAGGTTTCCAAGCTTAAAAGGTATACAGTTTTCCTTAGATATCTTAAAAGAAAAAAGGGTTAGATATCTTTAAAGATTGTTCAGTTAAGAAAGGAAATCACTTTATATTAAATTTATTATAGCGCAATGTGAAAACAAGAACTTCGTTGATATAAGTATATCAAAGGAAGAAGCGGTTCTGCATATAAGAACCTTTTTTTATAGTAAAGTAATCCATTTCCGATTCAGATATTTGCTGAAATCTGTTGGTATCAAGATATTTACTATAAATCTTCCTTTGAAGTTAATCATATTAGTTTTTAGATCTTAGACAGCCAAGTTTTGTGCCAAGAAAAACATAGATTAATATTCAAACTGGAAGATAATGGATTATAGAATGATAATAATATATACAATAAGAAGCCCACATTATTATTATTTTTCTGCACATACTTGTTTTATATATTATAAGAATATTCTATATATTATAAGAATAATATGCAGAAAAATAATAATAATATTGGATCAGCTTATTCTTTTTTATCCAGTTTGTATACAATACATTTTAATTAATTCCTTTTTTTTCATTTAAGGTTTTACCTTTGATTTCAAATTATTCTTCGTTTTATATTCTTAATTTAAAATTTACAAATATGTTTATTAATTGCTTTTTACTTTTAAACAGTCGACTATAAATTAAATAAATTTCAAATTTATAAAGAATACAAATTATATATAAAACAATATATCTTCTGTATCAAATATAAATTCCATAACATACCCAAAAACAAATCCAAATTTGTCGTAGTCAAGGAAACATTTCTTTTCTTTTCAGGTTACAGACAATTTTATTTAAGTAAAAAAAAATAGAATTTTCAAAATTATCATTTAGGCATTTAAGGAATGTGAATTTCGTTTGCTTTTAGCAACAATTTGCTAGTCAAAAAAAAATATATATATATTTCGGAATTTTCACATTTCCTTGACGCAACAAAAAACAGCGCAAAAAAAAATTTTCTTAAATTAAAGTTGACAGCCAAAAATAAGTTGAAGCTGGAAGAAGGCCCCAACTTCCCCAATTCCCTTCTCCCTTACCCTGCCCCTGCCTTACTCCAAAAAGAGTTCCTCGTGAAAGGAGAAGCTGAGACGCCGCTTGGTAGCCGCATCCACCAGACATGCCCCGAATGGGCCGAGCTCCTCATCGAAGTCGCTCGTCGAGTTGTGTCCACTGTCGGGGCTGATGTGACGCTGTGCCGAGCGGGCGACGGGGGGGCAGCTTGTGGGCAGAGCGGGCGGCGGCTGCCAGCAGCTTCTGGGCCGACTGTCGCACGCTCGAGGAGATCTTTGTGGTGATCTTGCGCTTGCGTCGCACCACGCGCTGCCTCCGCAGCTGCAGAGAACGTCGCTTGCTCTGCCCCGAGCCGGGTGGCAACTGTGGAGAGCGCACCTCGCGCTCCTCGTACCCATCGGAGAGAGGGAGGGATGCAGCTGCAGCTGGAGTGGGAGTGGGAGTGGGAGTGGGATCTGCTGACTGCCAGTACTCGCAGAGATCGCTGGCAGGATCGAAGGCGGGTCTGTAGGTGGGCGAGATGAGGCGTCGCTGCGGACGCTGTGGAGGACGCGCTCCTCCCGCTGCTGCTGCTGCTGCCCGACTACGACTGCGACGACGGTTGCGAGCTCCAGCCGGAGCAGTGGGTGGCTTGCGCGTGCTCTCGAGGATCGCATCGATCATGCGCTCCAGCGTGACGTCTCCCATCTGGCTGGATCTGAGTGTGGCCTCACCCGGAGGAGCTGGAGCTGGAGCAGGAGCAGCTGCTTCTCGTGCTGCTTCTGGTGCTGGCAGTGGCTTCTGCTCCAGGTAGCGGGGCTTCTCGAAGTAGCTGTCCGGGATGCCGAGGCCGCGCAGTGCCAGCAGCGGACCAGGCACCAGTTCGCTGCTGCCACTTGGCCTGTAGCTGGGCGAGTACTCCGCCTCGAAGGTGGGCAACGTGGAGGCATATACCGCCGGCTTCAGCTTCAACTGACTGCGGCGTGTGGGCGTGGCACAGGGCGTCTGCAGGGGAGACATGATGTTACTCAGGTCCCTCAGCAGCGGAGCACGTGTCGCAGCAGCCGGCAGCGGCGTTGAGGTCAGCGTGGAGTGGGAGTGGGAGAGGGGGTGGGCATGGTTCTCCTTGCCTTCGCCCAGTTGGGGCAGCAGCAGCGAGTGGCGGCGCAGCTTGGATCGTGGCAGAGGAGTGGGAGTTGGCGAGGTGGCAGGCGTCGTGGCTGGCGTTGGCAGCGTCTTGCCGGAATGCAGTTCCAGGTAAGAGGGGCACGGTTGATTCACCGCCCACTTAAGCATCTTGCTCGCTGTTGTTGTTGTAGCTGTTTTAGCAGTTGTTCTTGTTGTTGTTGGGGGTGTCTGCAAGCAAAGTGGTTCGGTTAGTTTCGAGCTGTGTGTGTGTGTTTGTGTGAGTGTAGGTGTGCATGCGTGTCTGTCTGTGTATGCGTGTGCCTGTCTGTCTGTGTGTGCGTGTGTGTGAGTTCGCGCATTCCTTTGTCTGTTAACATTTTGGCTTTTTTGTTTGCTTTTCGCTTGCTTTATCTGCGTTTGCTTCGTCCTCGTGGCAAGTTGCCGAGCCACTTTTTGGCGCGCATTTCGGCGACTTTTCGACTCTAGCCATAAAAGGAGTTATATATAGAACACACACACACACAGACACACACGCGCGTAAATCAGTGAAGCAGCAAAAATGAAATCAAAAGCAAAACGGAATATCTCAAGAGTCGCCTCTGGCTGACCACCCCCCCCCGCCTGGCCACCCGTCCCTGCCTCTGCTCTGCTACGTTTTTACATGCAATTAGCTTCCCAACGGGCAGGCGAAATACCCCGTTGGAAAAGCAGCCTGCAGTGACCCCTTGAACTTGAAAACTGCATTGCAATTAGCACGATCATTCACAATTTAACATAGAGTTCCTCTTCGTATTCCTCTTCGTGTTGTATCCAATCGGTAATTACCTTTTAGCACAGATTCTTGTAAGTTGCACCAGCAAAAAAATAATGTAAAATAATTTGTGATTTTTGTTTGTAGTATTTGTTGTTCCGATTGTGCGACTTCGATTTGGTTGCGTTTATGCGTAAGCAGAGCGAGCTGAGTACGTGCGCTCTGACCGACAACCGATTTTAGACTGACTGTTTGTTGAGGCCGAGGTTCGCTTAGCTGCGCGCGCTGAGAACGCAGCAGGGCACGAAACGTGTTGCGTAGCAGTGAGCAGTGAGAGAGAGAGAGAGCGGAGAGAGCCTGGCCGAATGAACGACTGTGTGAGTGAGCGCCTGTGTGATTGTGCGCCTGTGTAAAGGAGCGCCTGTGTAAAGAAGCGCTTATGTGTGTGAATGCCTGAGTGAGAGCCTGGGAGAGCGTCTGTATGAGAGAGCGCCTCTATGCAATCGCCTTACTGTGCGAGGGTGGCTGACTACCAGAACTGAGAGCACAGGAGAGCGCAACGTGCTGCAACAGTGTTTCCATGCTGATTGAATGCGGCTGTGCGTGTATGTGTCGGTATTCAATCGGCTGGTTGACAGTGCGTGTAGAGTGGGAGGAGAGCAAAAGGGGTATGCGCTGCAGTAACAAGTTGAGTGCGAAAGGGATCAGCGAAACTTGCAAGCTGCACTGTGGAACAACTTGTTGATTAATGAATTATGTTTTTATTTACTTATTTACTTATTTACTTTTTCAATGTAAAAAGTTATAAATAATTAAAATTGTATATTATATATTATATATTATATATTATATATTATATATTATATATTATATATTATATATTATATATTATATATTATATGTTATATATTATATATTATATATTATATATTATATATTATATATTATATATTATATATTATATATTATATATTATATATTATATATTATATATTATATATTATATATTATATATTATATATTATATATTATATATTATATATTATATATTATATATTATATATTATATATTATATATATATTATATATGTATATACATATGTTTATAGATTTATGAACTTTAGAGTTATCTTCATGAAACCTGGCACACATGTTTCTTATTGCTGCACGCTATAAATAAGTCGGATCGAGCTGGATCGGACCAATATATCGTATGGCTGCCATACAACTATCGGCCTATTTTTGTTATTTGTTAAGATATTGCAACCAAATTTTTCTATACCATACTTCGTCTGTATTTATAATATGCATTAAAGATTTCATAAAAATCGTACCACTATAATACATTATAAATGATTAATATTGGAGCAATCAGAGTAGATAAGAACCTACAAGTGTATAAGCCTCTCAGCAGCCTTCGCTAGCCTTTCTTGCTCGTAAAAATAAATATTAAATGAATTCGCATCATTTATCACAGCAAACACCTCGATGAGCCTTTTCTAAATATGTGGTATAATCCCGGAACCGTCTGGAAGTCTATTTCGATCCGTTTCGGTGGCCAAAACAGTTGGCAAAGAGAACCGCAGTTGGTCAGATAGATGTGAGTCTACTCGAGATCTGGCTGGGGTATCAGCCTTGGATATCAGGCTGCCTCTTTATCGGACTATCAGTTGAGCACTCGCCCTCTCTCTTTCTTGCTTACCTCTGGCTATGTGTGTGTGTGTGTACGTGTGTGTGTGTGTGTGTGTTTAGTTGTGCCAGCTGCTTGCCGCGCTGTCGCTCTGCTGCTTACGCCACAAAACATAATTTTCAATTACCTTTCTCGCAGCGTGTGGCTCCTTTCACCTTCGAATTTTCGCCAAGAAAAGGACAACACACACACACTTATACACACGCACACGCACGGTGAACCTTTGTACAATTTAGCTCATTGTTTATGGGACAAGCGCCGCTGCCGCTGTCGCTGTCGACTGCGCTGTCTCAGCTGAGAAAAAAAATGTTGTGGAAAATTGTGCAATTGTTTTGCAATTTATTGGTGAAAGGGCTTGCCTCGCATAGATACCCTCGGATGCCTTTTCGGGAATGCAACTTCCTGCGTCGCAGCCAGCGTCAACGCCAACGCCAACGTCGACGCAGACGCAGATGCCAACGTTTTGTCTTGTCTCGTCTTAAAGCGCAAATTTATTAGATTTGCCGTTTTAGACTGCAGAATCTGAACTGGCAATGGAACAGCTGTGCGAATGATAGAAAGAAAGACAGAAAAAGAAAGACGGAGAGAGAGTGCGAGAGAGAGAGAAAGAGAAAGAGAGTAGTCAAGGGGGGAAACTCAGAATAAGCGCCTTGTTCAAGTGACCAGCACAAAATTGTTATTATTTGTTTTATTTTGTGCAATAAAGATTTCCGGTTGGAGGACCACCAAGTGGACACTTGGTAGACCGTTTGGATGAAAGGTCTCAATGATTGTTGTGTTACGCATTTGATGAGCACATGGGAAACTCGTATGAAAAGCAAACTTCGAACTCTTGTGCAGCCCCTCAAGTGTTTATTTAACTTCTTACCATTTTTAGACTATTGAAACTCAGCTGCTCATGCAGCAATCTGGCTGGTAGAATTGGTAGAGTTGCTGCCTTGTACAGTACAAATTATTATGCTACAGATTCTCACACTATATACAAAGCTATCAGAGACAAATCTTAAGAATCTCCCATACATATCTCACATTTCAAGCAAATTGCTTTTAGCCAGCTTTCTTTTTCGCCCCTCTAAGGTAGTGCAGGCAACATTATCTATTGTCTTGCAAGATCTCTAATCTCTCTCAGGCAAATTGCCTTTGCCAGCTGCCTTTGCTCTAGTTCGGTAGTGCAGCAAATAAATCTACAAAAAATGCAACAGAACTGGGAATAAATCAATGGAATGGTCAAAGAAGAAGGTCCTGTCGTCTGTCCTTGATTGTCGTTGAGCGCGCGCTACAGCAGCTGCAGGCAGACAACTTCACGGCAATCTGTCCTCCTCTCCCGGCCCTGGCATTGAATCAGAGCCAATTTAACGCATTGGTCACTACAACGCCCCTGCCAGTACCGGGCGAGCGATCGTGTAAGGCAGGGGAGGGGGAAGATAAATTAGGGCATAGGCAACGCCTTGAATCACAGGATCGTCTCAGAGTTAAGCTGCATCGATTCGTCTAATAAATTGCCCGACAATTGTGCAATTTCTCATGGAGGAGATTGGCGAAAAAGGCGCTCTCCACCAATAGGTTCCTCTCCGTCTTCACGCTCAGATTTGCTACCGTTCTTCTCTTCCCTCCCTCTCTCTCTCTCTGTATTCTCCTTTATTTATTTAGTTTTTTTTCTTTTTTTTTTTGTCGGGCCTCACACACACACACACACACACAGGACAAGGACATCGCGATAAGGTTTGTCTGGGAGGTTTGTCTAGGGTACCAGGCAGCGAGGTAGCTAATCTCAAATCACACGGTTAGCGCCAAGGCAGCCCAAAGAACAGCTGTGTGGGATTAGGCGCTCGTGCTTCGTGCCTGCTCGTGCCCCCCTCCAACTCCTCCTCTCTCCTCTTTCTCCTACCCATTCTCTTCTGCTTGCACTCATCCCCTCAACAAGGTCTTGGTCTTTATCTTGGCTTGAATGGGCCATAACTTAGCATTTTAAACGCTTGCGGCATAACTATCCTACATATATTCCATATAGCACGAATTATGACTGCCATGTTCATTGAGATTCAACTTGGGGGTATATAGTATAGTATATATTATATAGTATATAGTATATACTGATAGAACACATACTGATAGTACTATGTATGTACAGCATTAGCCCGTACGGTATGTGCAAAGCTGGGAACCTTCTCGAAGTAAAAGAGAGAAGCTCATCAATTCAGGTTAAATTTTAGACAATAATATATAGTGTATATACATACCATGGCATATATACATACTGTAGTATATATACGTAAACATATAGTGTATTAGTCTTGTACATACAGTAATATCAGGCCCGTAGCAAGGCGTGTGCAGGCTGTGCAGTCCACAAGGGCCCCCGACTGCCATAAAAAAAACAAAAATACAATAAGTTGCCAAAGTTATTATACAAAGAAAGCTTCAAGTCAAGTTTGTAATTCTATAATATACAATATCTTAATATTGAAACGAACGAAAATGTCTAAATTGACCGCTATTAATACTGAACAAGAATATATATTTCATAAAAAACTATTGCTAATATAAAACGTAGCAAAAAAAACCACGTATTTAGTAAGAAGGTGCTTCATTTGCCTAAATGCTTTATGAACTAACTTTTATACACACTATATATAGTATATAATATATATATCATCCAAGCAAGGCAGTTTACAAAAGGGCCACCTAGAGAAGGGTCCCCACAAGGGCCCCCGTGAGCGTCGCTACGGCCCTGTGTAATATTCTATTGAAAGTGAAAGTGAAAACTTTTAATAACATAGTTCACTTTGAATTCCTCAATTTCTCGACTTCCTTACAACATTCAATATTTGATTTCAGTTTCCGAAATTCTACAAAACAGAGAACTACGACTTTTGTAAAAATTAAAACTAACTGTAGTAAAATTATTAAAAACAATTCTACTAAAATATGTGGCCCACTGAAACGTTGTTGCGTGTACTAATCATCAGTACAATGTCATTCATATATTTGCTACGACGGGCCCAGTGGGAGGATCAGCTCAAGTCATTGATGAGACTTCAACCTAAGCTCAGTCAATCGACAAGAGTGCATGTCACCTTGTGGCTGCTGCTAAGCATTTGCTTCTTCCTGGTGCTGCGTACATTCCGAGTGCATTTGGTGCACAAATGCAATCGCAGAGAGAGGAATATGGAGGAAATGCAGATATATCTCAATCTGCAGCAGATTCCGCCTCAGCCAATGCCCGGCATAGATGCAGCCAAACCGGCTCCACTAACTGATCAACGCAGCCAAACGCAAATTAATGGCGATGCCAATGAATTGAATAATGGACAACCTAATTCAATTCCACCTGCAGCTTCAAGTGATTGAAATAATGCTGTCTTTCCATTGTTAAATCTTTTTCAATTTCAATAAAGCAGTTCAATGGAATTAAAGCCTTGTTCAACTGCAGTTTTAATCTAGCACGTTCTCTCCCTGAACACACACAGACAAGAGCCCTTTGTGTGTGTTGCTCTCTCTGCGTGTCACTCTGCATGTTGCTCTCTCTGCATTGCGCTCTCTCTGCATGTCGCTCTCCTCGGCTGACTCTTGACTGCCTCTCTCCTTAGTCACTCTCTCTCGGCACTCTCTCACTATCGCATCGAGATGCCTTTACAAGACCTTCGGTGGTTGCTGGGCGGGTGGCTCAACCAGAGCCCGATCTCATACCCGATCTCGGACCCGTTGTTCGTCGCCTGTCCCGAGCACGCAACATGCCGTGCCAGTCCGGAATCAGTCACATTTCGTCTGCCCCACTGACAGCACGCTGCGCTCCATCCCGTTCTGTATCGTTCAGTTTCGTCCCGTCTCGTTGCACGTCATTTTTTTGTTGTTGTTGTTGTTGTTTTGTGTGTACTTCTCTTTTACTGGAATACTTCTTGAAACACGCACATTTGTGGATATACATTTAATACCAAGGTAAATCCCGCAGTACAAGTGCAAATACGAATAGAAATGGCTTAAAACGCAGCGAAGCGAAGTGAAAATTATAATTGCAAGGAAATCATTGAAATTGTGGAAGGAGGGAAGAGGAGAAGAGAGTAGGAGAGTGAAATTAGCGAGATTATTGCATAAATTACGCAAATCCTTTGCAAAACTTGAACGCGTGCGTCCCGTTACGGGATTGGGCTTCGGCTTCGGCTTCGGCTCGAATACGAATAAGAAGGATTCGAGCCTCAAGTGGCGGCAAAATGCGCAAAATGCGCAAAAATGCTTTTGGGCAAAGTGGCAAAAAAATAGAACGAAAAAAATATATATAAAAAAAAAAAAAACAACAAATTTGCGTTTTCGTTTTCATTTGCGCTTCTCGTTTTCCACTTGAGCAGCAATTCGAGTGCGCTGCCAACAAGCCAAAGGGGCAGATACCCTGTAAAGGGTGTGCCATGGTATACTCACACTTTTAACCACCCAGAGCAGCTGGAACTGTGCTTCAACTTTGCCCCGAGCTTTTTAGCGCGCCTTGCCTTTGCCGCCTCTCCTCCTTCGTCTCTGCCTGAGCCTCATTCTGCTGCTTTGTTCTTGCGCTTTCAATTGTTCGCACGCGGCGCCTTTTCAGCTGCTGCTGCTGCTGCTGCGAGTGCGAAATTGAAATCCTTCAATCCTTGCGAAATTTACTTGCAGATTCAAACACGTTTCGCCGCATCGCAGACACGTCTAGCGGGTTTCCATTGTCTGCCATTCCAGTTCCACTTCTTCCACTCCTAACTAGCCAGATCCTGCTCATCAACTGATCATCATCATCATCTTATGCCTCCTCCTCCTCTTTTTGCCTCTTGCAGACAACGCGCCAACAGCAGCTGCCGAGATGCTTAAGTGGGCTGTCAACCAGCCGCGTCCCTCCTATCTGGAGACATCGCCAACGCCCACTGCCACGCCCATGCCACTGCTGCTGCCCCAACTGGGCGAAGGCAAGGAGAACCATGCCCACCCCCTCTCCCACTCCCACTCCCACTCCACGCTGACCTCAACGCCGCTGCCGGCTGCTGCGACACGTGCTCCGCTGCTGAGGGACCTGAGTAACATCATGTCTCCCCTGCAGACGCCCTGTGCCACGCCCACACGCCGCAGTCAGTTGAAGCTGAAGCCGGCGGTATATGCCTCCACGTTGCCCACCTTCGAGGCGGAGTACTCGCCCAGCTACAGGCCAAGTGGCAGCAGCGAACTGGTGCCTGGTCCGCTGCTGGCACTGCGCGGCCTCGGCATCCCGGACAGCTACTTCGAGAAGCCCCGCTACCTGGAGCAGAAGCCACTGCCAGCACCAGAAGCAGCACGAGAAGCAGCTGCTCCTGCTCCAGCTCCAGCTCCTCCGGGTGAGGCCACACTCAGATCCAGCCAGATGGGAGACGTCACGCTGGAGCGCATGATCGATGCGATCCTCGAGAGCACGCGCAAGCCACCCACTGCTCCGGCTGGAGCTCGCAACCGTCGTCGCAGTCGTAGTCGGGCAGCAGCAGCAGCAGCGGGAGGAGCGCGTCCTCCACAGCGTCCGCAGCGACGCCTCATCTCGCCCACCTACAGACCCGCCTTCGATCCTGCCAGCGATCTCTGCGAGTACTGGCAGTCAGCAGATCCCACTCCCACTCCCACTCCCACTCCAGCTGCAGCTGCATCCCTCCCTCTCTCCGATGGGTACGAGGAGCGCGAGGTGCGCTCTCCACAGTTGCCACCCGGCTCGGGGCAGAGCAAGCGACGTTCTCTGCAGCTGCGGAGGCAGCGCGTGGTGCGACGCAAGCGCAAGATCACCACAAAGATCTCCTCGAGCGTGCGACAGTCGGCCCAGAAGCTGCTGGCAGCCGCCGCCCGCTCTGCCCACAAGCTGCCCCCCGTCGCCCGCTCGGCACAGCGTCACATCAGCCCCGACAGTGGACACAACTCGACGAGCGACTGCGAACTGGAGTACGAGCTGGGGGAGCCTATGGGCTTGGGGGATGAGCAACTGGAGGCAGCCTGCAAGCTGGATACAATGTGGATGCAGTCGGAGGCAGTGGATGCCACCAAGCGGCGCTTAAGTTTCTCGCTGCACGACGACGACAGCTGATCGCCTTTATATACAGATATATATACTATATATACTTAATTTTTTTCACTTTTTTTTAATAATCTTAAGTATTTTTTTTTGGGTTAATAAAAGAAACCATTTGAATATGATAATTGTTTTTATTCGTCACCTTAATGAGCATTCCCACAGTCCTCATCGTCTGCTGCTTCTTCTTCTCCTTCTTTTCTTGTAGTTTTCATAATTTTTATGACGATTCTTCCAAAACCACAAAAAGAGTGCAACTTCAAGGAACCAGCATGAAATGCAGAGCGACCTCTTCAAGCTCAGCCAAGCGTGGCGCATGCTCTGCACAAGGTATCGAGCTGGTACCCGCTGCCCAGGGTACAAGTGTTTCCCACAGCGCCAGCCTGCTTAATGGGCGTTTTTATGCTTTGATAGCTCCCAAGAATGAGCAGTAGAGAGACACAGATAGAGAGAGAGAGAGAGAGAGAGGGAGAGGGAGAGAGGGAAGAAGAGATAGAGAAAGGTTTCCTTATAATGTGGACGAAAGTCGAAAGAAGTTCTTACTTGGAAAAAGAAGTTCTTAGTGAAGATTGAGGTTAGAAAGTCTTTAGTACTATGAAATAAGTTGAAGATTTATGTAAGAAAGACTTGCAGAATATACTAGATAAAGAATATGAGAATGAACCTTTCTTGATGTCTATATTAAAGGATACTGTAAGAAAGATTTTAATAAACAGATAGAGAAAGGTTTCCTTATAAAGTGGACCAAAGTCGAAAGAAGTTCCTACTACGGAAGAAGTTCTTACTTGGAAGAGTCTGATTAATGTAGATTTGCAGTGAAGATTGAGGTTAGAAAGTCCTTAGTTTTGGAACTTGTTTGGCTATTAAAACTTTGCTTACTTTATTGAAAATAAGTCGAAGATTTAAGAAAGACTTGCACAAAATACTATATAAAGAATACAAGGAAAAACCTTTCTATAAGTCTAAAAAACTACAATTTACTATATAAATAACACCAGGAGAAATCGATTTATGTGTCCTTATTGGGTGATATGGTAAGAAAGATAGTAATATAGAGACGGAGAAAGGTTTTCTTATTATGTGGACCAAAGTCAGAAGAAGTTCTTACTACGAAAGAAGTTCTTACTTGAAAGAGTCTAAACAATGTGTGTCGTATAGCAAAAGGTTTGCAGAGAAGAGGTTAAAAAGGTTATGAAGTCTTTTGTACTAGAAAATAAATTGTAGATTTAGGTAAGAAAGACTTGCACAATAAAGGATATATATGTATGTAAACTATGTACTTTACATATGGAACTAGTTTGGCTATTAAAACTTTGCTTTCTCTATTGAAAATAACTTAAGGATTTAGGAAAGAAAGATAAAGAATACTAGGATGAACTTATTTATAAGTCTATATTGAGGGATATATTGATAAAGATAGTAATACATAACATGAAAACAACAAATCTGCCTAATAAAATATATACTCAATCATAGAAGTGCTAAGTCTCCTAAGTTCCTAAGTCGTAACTAGCAACTATTAGTATATCAAGACGAAGTACTGCTAGATGCCTGATTCCAAGTTCTGTTACTCTTGGAGAGCCGATGCTCAACAGAATTCTAACTCAACAAACCGTTTCAGTTTCAATTCAAATCAAATTAAAGAGCTGCCTGTTAAATGAGACGGCAAGTCGGGAAGTGGGAAACGGGAATCGGGAAATGGTAGCTGGAAGTATCCTGAGATACAACAGCGTGGAACCGGCGAACAAAGGTACCGTCATTAGAGGCACAGATAATAATGTGCAACTGCCCAAAACAAGTAGAACACAAATAGCAACATGGCAAGCAGCAGAAAGAAAGCAAAAGGGAAAAAGGTGAACTCATAATAAAAAACGATGATGTATCGCGACGGGGTAACCTTTTAAGTTGTCGCTCTCTCTCTGTCTCTCTCTCTCTCTCACTCTCTCACTCTCTCACTCTCTCTCTCTCTCTCTCTCTATGTTTCCAGTGATTTGCCTCTTAGGTCCGCGACACGATGTGAAAACTGTCCGCTGGTCAGCAGCCCCTGTCCGGAAGTCACAAGAAGAAAAGGGTATGACAGACAAAGGAAAATTGAGGAAAATTGTATTGTGGTACCTGTAGAAAGAACATATTCTATGTGATCTGGATGTGACGTCTGCTTGACCTACTTTTTTGTCGAAATATGTCCAGACATACATATCACGTCATAAGGTACTTATGTATTTTACAGTTACAACATTATTTCCTTCCAGTTTTCTCTCCCTCCCTCTCCCTCTCTGTCCCTCCCTCTCCTGCTGTCTTACTCGGACCTTACGCTCCACTGCGCATGGGTCTGAGAAGTCTTGAATTCCCTGTAAATATCCCAATAGTAAGGCCTGTGAAAAGTGTTAACGAGGCAGCAAGAGAGAGAGGGAGGCATGGGGGAAGGAGAGGCAAAGATTAAGACAAGGGCTGACCAGTCAGTTGGGGTAGGGGAAAATTTGCATAACCCTCGAATGTTATGACAGCTCATTTAACGCTGAGCCAATTCAGCGCGAGAGAAAGACAGCGAGAGAGAGAGAGAGAGAGAGAGAGCCTCTGCTGCCCAATGGACCTTAAGAAACTCTGGAGAACTTGACCAACTTCAAGCGGGCTAATGAGGCATAGCCCGTCTAAGTGATATGCGCACTTGGACTAATTGCAAAGGAGCTGTGGGAACTACAAATTCATCTACTTAGCTCTTTTAGCTGGAAAATGTGTATAAGCTCAGCGGGAGTTGAGAAAAATAAGCTAAACAAGCTGATCTACCGGTTTTATGGTATAGAAGTAACTTTGATTTCCTATTTGCATCGTTTCTTTAAGACAATTCTAATAGATTATACATCTATCGTTATATCTATGATATATCTATATACTATATTATTGGTAATGGGAAATACCGCAATCTCGTTAATCTGTTGTACCCCTGCTGAGCTTTTAAGTTCTCCAGTTCTGCTTATGAATACTAGAATGTTTCCTGTTTAATTTGTTAATTACCAACTAAATTTAACTTTATTATATAATATAATAAGATTGTTTAGCTAACTCGGGAATGCAGTTAACTAAATACACACTCATATCATATAAATCGTATATACAATATTTTATATATATTTTATATAATTAGTAATGGAAAATGCACCGAAAACTAGTAGATCTATTGTATCCCTGCTAAGCTTAAGACTCCAGTTCTCCTATTGAATTCTTGAATTCTTCCTGGCGTGTTTGTCTCCCTCTTTATCTCTACAGTTTTGAGAAGCAATATAATATATATATACTATACTATATACTATACTATACTATACTATTCCAACTATACTCTACTATACTATACTATACTATACAATAAGTAATATATCCCGCGAAAGCTTTGAAGAACAACTTCTTTGTCAATTTTGCGTTGATTAAATTGTTGTTTCATCTAACCAACTAGATTTAACTTGTTTATAAGCATTCATATATATTACATATACATACATATATCTCAAAAAATAGAAACATACTATATATATCTTAAAGAAAGATACTATATACATATATAATAAATATCATAGCAACATACTATATAAACATCACATAGAAACATACTGTATGTATCTCATGGAAAGTATGCGAAATTCGAAAAATAGGAAACTTCCAACAGACTACAATTTGCAACTGCATTTAAAAGATCACTTAAGCTGCCTTTGTTCCCATTTCCAAATTTACTCTATATAGCATATGGTCTATGCTATAAAAGGTCCTGAAGGTCCTTATAGGGCCATTCATCGGCGCAGTTGGCAACTCAATTCGCGCTAACGCCCCTACACTTCACACACACACTTTAATTGAGAGATAGATAGAGAGAGAGGGAGAGAGAGATAGAGAGATTGATCGTTAGTACAATGGAGAACGATGATCTGTTTTCTTTCTTCGCTGCTGCGATTCATTGGATGGCACACTTTTGTGTCGGGAAAAAGGCGGAAAAGTGGAAAATGCCCATTAAAAGCGGGCACACTTTCGACTCTAATTGCGATTTAAACGTTTCTCTCTCTCTCGAGTGGCGAAAATTGTAAATTGAAACAGCGACAGCAACAACACGCACACCTCGCTCTCCCTCTCTCTCTCTTGGCTCTCCCTCCCTCTCATGTACCTTTGGCTGGCAGTGCACCCGCTTGATTTAGCGCTGGCAGTGACAAAAGTCGAAACCGTCGATTGACACAGCTCGCCAGCCCGACGCACCTTTCGACCCGCACTTTTTGCTGGTTTGTTCCTTCTTGTTCCCCCTCTGGACCCGCTTGGTCGCTGGCCACGCACGCGTGCGTCAGCTTATCGAGCCCCTCACATCGAAACAGTTGCGAAAACTGGCTAAAAAACAATGGAACAAAGCGGGACGAGGCCGTGGCCTCAATGGACTCAAAGGGGCTGGGGGGCGTTGTAGGTCCTGCATGTCCTGTCCTGCGACTGTCAGGAAGTCAATGTCAGACTCAACGTCAGACGTCGTGCAAATAATGTGCAAACATGTGCAAAAAATTAGAAGAGAACAGAACTTGCTAAGGTACTTGACTAGCAGATATCCTGTACTGAAATAGAAACCCAGATATAAACCAATAAGCCTATATTTTATATACCCGATACCCCCTAAGTTTGTGCCTCTACTAACTATGTCTATTCTATTCTCTTTTGCTGTATATATTATATAATATTAATATAAGCCCATATTTTATATGTCTAAAAGTGCTAGGTACCCTCTTAGTTTATGCCTATACTTACGTGTACTAACATATTTCTATTCTCTTTCTCATCTTTCTTTCATAACCCAAGTTCTTTCTCTAGAATTTCAATGAAATTTAGTACACGCAAAGGGAACATTATATATTATATATATGTATATATTATTATATATGTATACATACATACTTGTCAAATATCCTGTACTTTGCTTAACATATAGCATAAAAAAATGTTTAATAATTATTCAGAATGTAACATTTTAAAGCCAAACCCTATGAGAAGCAATATGACAAATGTAATCAATGTAACTCTGCTAGTTCTTGAATGCATACAGATAGATAGATTATTGAGTTTACAAATGATGTTAGCATACTCCCTTTAAAATCTTGCAGCATTACAGGGTATACCGACAACGCGACATTGTAAATGTTATGTTGTCCCTAGATTGGCATGTCCTGGCTGCCATTTCTGCGGGTCTAATGCCCATTAGAGAGAGCGACAAGGGCCAGTGTCGAGGCGCTAAATATGCATGTCCTGAGCTGTGTGCAGCAACAAGGCACTCACTATATATATAGAGAAGAAGGCTCTAACAAACCGTATCCTTCGACAGCACAAAAACTCACCTGTTGTTTGACTGCGTGTTATAAATTTTCGACAATACGTACGATCAGGTTCAGTACAGTTTGTCCTTCTCCGTCTGATCCCCCAATTATGTGACGCATCCCGAACTTGAATGAGGGATATAACATGTTATTTGGCAGCAAAACCTCTCATCAACACTGTCGGACAGCAGGTGAAAAGGTCATGGCGCAACGACCTGACCGTTTCTTCAATATTCCACTTGACCAACTGATGAATTGACCAATCGGTCAATACCAAATTGAGACAATTTCAAACACACAAGCTGCTTTCCTTCAAAATCGACTGCGGTTACAGCTGAAAATCGAAAGAAATAAGAAACGGGCAATCTATAAGGTAGATTCCTGATGTGGCATAATATTTATAGGATTTGTTCAGTTCTTTCCCTTAGTAGATTCCTTAAATATCATATATGTATATGTTATATTTCATAAATGGAATAACTTCCATAGGATTTAATCAGTTCTTTCCCTTTGAAGATTCCTGAAATTGAATAATATTTAAGAAATTTGATCAGTTCTTTTCCTTAAATTTCACATATATGTCATATTAATGTTATATTTCACAAATGGGATAATGTTTATAGGATTTTATCAGTTATTTCTCTTAAAAGATTACTTAAATATAACAATATTAATATAATTTGATCAGTTCTTTCTTAGAAATTTCATATATATGTTATTGTATATACATATATGTTATATTTCAGAAATGGGATAACCTTTATTCGATTTGTTCAGTTCTTTCCCATAAAGATCTGTATTACATATAAGAATCTGAATGAAGCAAAGAAATGAAAACGGGCACTGTGCAAGATAGTTTCCTGGAATGGCATAATATTTATAGAATCAGTTCTTTCCCTTAGTAGATTCCTTAAATGGAACAATATAAATAGAATGTGATCAATTCTTTCTCTTAAATATCTTATTTTTGTTATTTTCCTGCCCATAACCCCATATTCACAACAATTTCGGCTTCACTTGCAAAAAATACCCATAGATAATCTATTCAGCTCCTTCATACTCAGCAAGTATAAGAGTTAAGGCGCTGAAATTTAATATCTATGCTCCAAAAAGTAATATTATATATTATATACTAACCATGAGCTGGGAAAAACAGTTAAGTTATTAGACTCTCGTATAATCAATATTAAATTATACAGTTTTAATACCGGGCTTCTGAAAATTATGCCTGGAATTAATGAAATTGCTTTTCTTTCCTTTGCTCTGTGATAAATGATGATCAATCAAGCGAAATCTGTAGCGAGATCTGCATATGTCGCCTTTGCATGCTCCTCAGCACGTACATATATCATTCTTATGCATCGACGGGCTGCCATAATTGCTCGGATACCTTTTCGCAGACACCTTGTTACCCCTAAGGGTAGAGTCAGGGCAGGAGGGGATAGAGCAGATTTGAGTAATGTGGCACATCATACGGCGCATATCATTAATGCAAATCTATGGGCCTGGGTCAGGTCTTACTAGGGTATTCTCGTGTCTTAGGTTCTTCTTTTTTTTTTGCACTACCCTTAGCTGTCATGTCACCGAAAATATTATTATAACAATTGCAAACTGTCGAAGTGCAGATCGAGAGATCGAAGGAAACTCGGGGGATCCTCACATTGGGTTCGCATGCTTCCTCATTAAGTGCGGCTCACTTGACAGAAGGGAAACCGTCGCAGTCGGTAACCCTTTCTCGATAGGATTTGCGGCCGAGCCGTGAGAGAAAAGAAAACAGCTTAACCCCCCCACCCCTTTGGCAAACTGGGTGCACCCTTAACCCTACCTTGAAGTGCGCAAAAAATTTAAATGACGACAGATCAGAAGAGATGAGATGAGAGCAACGGATTAGATTTGAATCCTTTGCAATTTTCCGCATTTACGCTAATGAAGAAGCACAAGCAAATGGGCCCCGAGCTAACACCTTGAGCAAAATGTGAAATCGCAAATGGGAAAACGTAAGAAAAATGATCTCAAGAGACGGGGTGACAGTTCCGTTTTTTGAATTTCGAATTGATTTGGCAAACAAATTCACAATGCACTGCCCTATAGAGAGGTGTCAGTGCCATACACAAATGGTTCGTATACTAGAGATGAAAGCACAGCAGGCACGAAGGTGACACGAAGGAAGGAGAATCAAATTTCCAGCATTTAAGAGGAAAAATTTAAATTTAAATTAATTTAAAGGTAAAAATAAAATTTGCCTTAATTTAATTCAAAATTTTTAATTATTAAAGTTTTAATTTAAATTGTAACATAAACAGTCGACTGCTATATCCGACTTTAAATAAATAAATAAAAAAATCAAAGAAGGAAATATTTATATCCAAATTCAAAGTTTATTTTAATGAATTTCCTCCTATTTAGTAAAGGGTTAAGTCACTTGAGTTGAGTTTAAACTTGTGTCACGTAGCAAACACCACTCTGGGCAAGAAAGTATGCTGACAGGGTTGCAACCAGCTTGTAGGGGTGGGAGGTGGGGCAATAATAGGGCACAGGTAGAGTACAGGTAGCGTGCGTTGCGCTTCGACGAGCAAGGCCAGACCAGACCATATGCAGGGCCCTGAGTCGACAGGCCTGACTAAGCCAGACATGGCACTATTTTGCATAGATGGAGAGAGGGAGAGAGTGATAGTGACAGGGAGAGGGAGATAGGGGGAGAGAGTGAGAGAGGGCATAGTAAAGTCAGTAGGGCAGCTGTTGCCAAAAGTTATGCAAAAACTAAAGCCTGCTCTCTCGAGGCAGGCGCCTCGACGTGTAATTGAAGTTGATGTCGAAGTCGATGTCGCCAGGGGCTGACAAGGGCAGAAGGTAGAAGGCAAGAGGCAACACGACAGCCAAGAAATCAAATATCATATATCAACTTACATATCACAACAAGATGGGAAAAACAAAAACACTCTCTCGGCTGCCGTGTGTCTGGGGAGTTTCCATTACCATTTTCCTTGATTTTCATATTCCTATTTCCATTTACCATTTACCATATTCCATATTCGTTATTTGCATTTGCAGCTCGACTCTCTTCTTATTACATGCGCTCACACCTTTGGCGAGGGTAGGGCAACAGCTGCCGCCACAGCAGACCCACAGACCCTCGAGTAGACCCAGAACTCAGAAGGAGACGCTGACGTAGAGAGAGATTCGTATGCAAATCTACCAGGACACATGATAGTTTTTTTTTTCTTTCTTTCCACTTCCACTTCTCTTCATTATGAATTATTGAACTATTGGCAGTCTAAGCAAATATAAATTGAGCAATAAATTCGAAAGGGGTTCACCTTCCTCGGGCGTTAGATTCAACGTCTCGCGAACTCCCTGACTTTCTTCAAGTGCTCGACATCGATACGCGTGAGTTTTTCCAACTTGTTTTTCTATTTTCCGTTCTCTTGACTCTTCCCCCAGCCCCTGCTTGGCTCTCGACATATGACATGACGCAGTCAAAATGCAAGCAGCATTCAGATGCAATTACCAGATAAGATATATGCGAGTATAGTGCAAGTAAAGTAGCGCTATGGTCAAGCTAAAAGGTCGTCGTCGGGGGGTGCCAATTAGATGAGTTAGTCGCCCGTTTGATGTGTTCAAAGTGAGGTGCAACCTGGGTAAACGGCCACGTGTCCAGTCGCAGCTGACAGGGTAGAGAACAGAGAAGGAGTGAGGTATAGAGAGAGCTTCCTAGGTGCCCCTTGGGAACCCTGCAGGGGCATGCCGTACCGAGTACATATACTGAATTAGTTTGTTAGCATTAGATCTAAAGATATGACGGTTGATTCGCTACCTTACCTTAGTTAACCTTATACCCTTTGGTATATGAAGTATTTACAATAATTAACTGAGAGTTTCCATAACATAACTTATACTTATACCTAACTTATAACTATATTGATGCCAGCTTATAGACAACTTTGCCGGGTTTCTCAGGAACTTAGGATCTTAAAATCCCGTCTATAACCGCATCTAATTATTTGTTTAAGTCGTGAAACTGGAACTATATTTAAATAGATGCCAGAACTTTACTTATGACAGTTTTTGGGTAGGTAGAGTTCAAAGAGGTTCCACAAACAATGTCCCTGCTAAGCCAAATGCAAATGCATTTAGCTGCACCCGCACAGCTGCAGGGAACTGGAGGGAAAGGGATTTGTGGCACCTTTGCAGAACGAGATTGTCGCAAGATTGTCGCAAAGCGATGCCAAGCGAGCTAAGCCAAATGAGTTTCTGGCTGCAAAGGATTAGAATTAGAATATAATGTGCGCACAGATCAAGGTGCACAGATAAGGATGAATGGCGCAACTAAACCAGTGAATGGATGAATAGATGTATGGTTGTATGGGTGAATGAGTGAATGAACGTAGAATGAATGCAGTATTTTCTTGCCTTTGTGCTCGTGCCACAGGCACCTACGGAGCAGCTCAGGTGTCGCCGGCTCATGCTAATGAGCAGGTAGCTACGTGCAGGCATCGTAAATCAATAGAAAAAACCCGCACGGTAGGCGTACTTAATCCTTTCGACACTTAATTAGTCCAGCCACACCCGAGCTCGGAAGGTGCAACAGCATTAGAAACGCCCCGAGCGGGGGAAGTTCCAAACAGATCTGCAAGAAAACGGTGCGAAGCAAGTTAAAGATCTTTAAAGAGATACAGATACACACAAAAATTCAAAGACACTTCCACAGTTAGCACCTACGATACCTATGGAGAATTAGAAGATCTTCTCAGTTTTCATTTCTTACTCGAGTATAAAAAATAAATATTTTTATTTAGACTCGCAAAAGGAAACTGCGCGAAGGAAGTTAAAGATCTTTAAAGAGATACAGATAGGCACCAAAATTCAAAGACCCTTTCACAGTTACCAATGGAGAATTAGTAGACCTTCTCAGTTCTCGATTATAAAAAATAAATATTTTTATTTCGACTCGAAAAAAAGGAGAAGCAAAAGTTTTGTATAATTACTAAAATCAGACCGACTACAATATATAAAGAGCAAAAATATAATTATCATTGAAAATAATTTGAAAACCCTACTCGCATTTCTTCTACTTTCTTCTCTATAATAACTGGCAGTAGTCTTGTCTTCCTTCTCAAGTTCACAGATAATTGATTTTATCGATAATCCGCATTAGGGTGCGACGTAACTGCGCATCGCTAATGTTCTTCAGCACCGAATGTTCGTAATCCTCATTGGTGGCTGCCGGCAGGAGTTCGGGGTCATCGGCTTCAGCAATAACCAACTCTGACTCCGCCAGCTGCTGCTCCTGCTCCTGCTCCTGCACCTGCTCCTGGCCCTGCTCCTGCTCCTGCTCCTCCTCCTGGGGGATCTCGGAAAGCTTTGGCTGCTCCTTGGACTGAAGTTCCTTTAGCGATTCCTTGACCTGACGCAAGGCTTTGCGTTCTAATTTGCTTAACTTGTTAGCACCCTTCTTGACGCTGTTCGCTTGCTGACAGCCAAAAGGCTGAACCGGTTCCGATTCAAGGGGAATTGAGTCCATAAGGTTATTCTTTTTGTTCTTCCTTCGCTTTGCGTTTGATTTCGATACAACTTTGGCTACATCAGCAGTTGCAACAGGTTGCTCGACCTCCAGTGTTGATATATTTTGAATTTTATGACAAGTCGGTTCCGTAACTTTCTCCGATTTTATCTGGCATGGCTCAGCTCTCTTGCCTTTTGGTGAATTCTTTGGACTCTTCTTGGGAACTACATCGAGTGGTAACTGCAAACAAAGGATTAAATTTTAATCAATAAATGTTTTCAATAATATTGAAATACCTTTTCAGTACGTTCGGCATTGGAGTGTCCTGCCAGTTTGGATCCATTTTTTTGGGGGAAACATTATCGATAGTTTCGGTTATAACTTTCGATTGCTTGCAAAGATCACTCTCGGAACTTTGCACTTGTCTGAGCTTACTTGTGTTCCCAATTTTAATATTTTCTTCATCGGATGTGGATGGTACGACAAGTTGGTCGACATCTGGTGATAATATATTTAGGATTTTGTAACAAATCGGTTCAATAACTTTCTCTGACTGTGCCTTATAGTGTATATCGATGTCTGGTTGAGCTAAACTTGTATCCTCCTTGTTTACATCTTTACTTAATTTAGCTTTATCTCCCTTAGATACTTGAACTACATTTAGGCGATCCTTGGGCCCCACAGTCGCACATTTAGGAACTCTCTTCTTCGATTTAACCGATTTAAAATTAGTTTTGGTTAGTTTTCCAGTTGTTTCGGTTTTGATAGCACGTGGAGTTTCTTTGCAAACACTTATACCCAACTCGGACTTGGTTAGTTTTCCAGTTGTTTCGGTTTTGATAGCACATGGAGTTTCTTTGCAAACACTTATACCCAACTCGGACTTGGTTAGTTTTCCAGTTGTTTCGGTTTTGATAGCACATGGAGTTTCTTTGCAAACACTTATACCCAACTCGGACTCAATATTATTCAAACTGGCAGTTTTTTGAGGTATCTCAATCACGTTTAGGACTTCAAGTTTTTCGAAAACATTGCTTATCGGTTTGAACTCGATAGTTTTAAGATCTTCAGGCCGTACATTAGACGACTCAGTGTTGTGTTCTAGTTTTTCAGCATTTTCGTAAATATTTTGAAGTGATTCTTGTTCACATTTTGTGGAGTTACTTGATGAATTAGCGTCCAAAACAAAGTCATTTGAAATTATAAAAGTCTGCTGTTCATGCTGTGGTGCAACAGCTTCCGGTAAGCAAACACCAATGATTGGAGTATTTCTCTCATCAGAAATAGGTGCAACAGTATAAGCATCAATTTGGACTGCCTGAGGCAGAGCCTCCAAGCTCCTTGGTACAATCTTCTCCACTTCCACTCGTTCCATTGCAATGGCTTCTTGATTGTTAAGATTGTAACATGAAGGTGTTTCGTGAATTACATCAGTTTCATTCAATGTAGTAACATTTAGTTGCTCATGGCATACGTTTGGCAACATATTTAATGAACTTATATAGATCGGTTGATGATTATGATGAACAACGCGCCTTGGAGCACGAAACTGATCGTATTCGTGTTCATGCAACATTTGCTTAGGAGGCTTTTGATCTCCACTGCAGTGTCCCTCGAGTTGCGGTACAAATTCCTGTTGAGTTAATAAATTTGGCTTCAGAAAATAAGTGGGAGCTTCTTCCTGCTTAAGGAATATATATTAGTAACAACAATATTATAGTATACCAAGCTGATACCCATTGCTCAGGCAAATATTGAGACTCCTCCGAATTGGAATACTCTTCATTATAACTCTCATCGGTGTCACCGGCAAATGAAAACTGAAAAGAGTAAACAGATAGTATAGTATGGATAGTATAGTATGGATAGTATAGTATAGATAGTTTAGTAAAGATAGTATAGTATGGAGGTATAGTATGGAAAGTATAGTATAGATAGTATAGTATAGAAAGTATAGTATAGAAAGTATAGTATGGAAAGTATAGTATAGATAGTATGGAATATATAGTATAGAATAGATAGTATAGAATAGATAGTATAGTATAAATAGTATAGATAGTATAGTATGGTATAAATAGTTACGAATAGATAGTATAGTATAGATGGTGTGTTTTCCCTAAATAAAACCCACCTCACTCTCATGTTCAAATCTCTCGTAGTTTTCACTTTGGTTTTGCATGTTGTCAGTTGGTGTGCGTATAACATAATTGGGTGCTTCATAACGATCCTGGACACGTGGTCTGGCTATGTTTATGACCAGCTTAGACGGGGCTCTGGATATGTAGACATCACAAGAGTCAGTCAGATCAATCTCGATGACATTGGAACCGTGAGCATTGCTTTCGGGGCGGGCAGTCATTGTCTGTTCATCTTGGTAGCGTTGGAAGGTGTTCATCTGTTGTGGTGCTCGCTGTGGGGTTTGCTGAGTGGGTGGCTGACAGATTCGCTGTGTGTATTGCTGTGTGTATTGCTGTGTGTATTGCTGTGTGGGTTGCTGGCAGTATTGCTGCTGTTGTTGTGGTATTGCGGATTGCTGTGTGGGTTGCTGGCAGCATTGCTGCTGTTGTGGTGGTGGTGCTGCTGCTGGTGGCACTACTTGGTACTGCGGCACCTGATGCGGCACTTGACTCACTCGCTGTACGTCCGGCACTTGATAGAATTGCTGTGCCTGCTGATAGTCGTAAGATTGATAGTAGTAAATCTGCTGCTGCTGCTGCTCCAGCTGCTGCTGCTGCTCCAGCTGCTGCTGCTGCTCCAGCTGCTGCTGCTGCTGCTCCAGCTGCTGCTGCTGCTGCTGCTGCTCCTGCTGCTGCTGCTGCTGCTGCTGCTGCTCCTGCTGCTGTTGGTCATCCTGTGCGGCAGCCGAACTGCAACCCGAGCTAGACCACTGTGCTAAGTTTTCGGGCTCAATGCTGTACGGCTGCGCGTTGCCGGACTCCACATGGTAGAAGTAAGCACCGTCCTGAAATGACTGCGGCGACTGAATGTACGGCATGGGACGGCTGCCAGTGTAAGGTTGCGGCTCGTACCCCAGCGGGCTGTACCATGTACCGTTATGATAAATACCAGAAGGATGGGTCTGCAAAGGCTGCTCCTCCATCTGCTGCTGTTCCTGGTGCGGAATCTGATAAATATTCGCGCACTTCCTCATTGTTGGCTCTCTTTAATGGCTTCTAAAAAAATTAAAATTTTCCTCTGACAGACAAAGTGACGCCTAGGTCGGACACGTTGCCAGCCCGAATGGGCTACTTATGTGGAATGTCGGACAAAAAGCATGAAGAATCGGCTAAATGAATCTGTCAGAACACGTGTGACCAGCCTGAAGTGTTTACCAATACTGTTTTAAAGCATTGCCAGCCTGACAAACCTTTCTGTCAGTTCTGAGCACAGATCAAAGCTTTCAACACTAACATGTTTTTTTTAACTTAGAATGACGTTTTCATCGCATTGACATCAAAATTAAATTTACTCAAAAAATATCCAACACTTTTTAAAGTGTTTTCAGAATTTGCTTAAGATAAATAAAGCAACTGTGAATTAACATAAAACAAGGAAGAAAGGCTACCTTTTGGCATGCCGGAAGTTCTATACCATTGCAGGTGCTTATCTCCTCCGATTGTTCCAATACTAGTTAGTATATGTAATGTTGCACAATTGAATGGTATTGTGTATATTCAATATTATGTTTCTAAGTAAAGTTATTTTTTAAATCAGAACTGGTCTTCAAGCAAAAACCTCCATTTTGGTCGATTGTTCCTATGGCAGCCATATGTTATAGTGGTTCGATTTTGTTGTGAATTTTATATGCATATTATATATGTAGAAAAACTTCCATGTAGTAAATTTGGTTGCAATATCTTGACAAATAAACAAAAATCGACCGATAGTTTGTATGGCAGCTATACGATATATCAGTCTGATCCGGCTAGGATTCCTACTTATTTACAGCGTGCAGCAATAAGAAGCATGTGTGCCAAGTTTCATGAAGATAGCTTGAAAACTGAGAGACTTATTTGCCTTAAAACAGACGGACAGACAGACAGACAGACAGACGGACATGGCTAGATCAACTTCTCAGCTTCCTAGTAATACCTTGAGAAGATAATATACCTTATGGGGTCGTAGATGTCTCCTAAGGTGCCCTGCAAACTCCTGGCCATAATTAATAAACCCTCTGCAAGGGAATAGCTAGAGTTTCAATAAGGTTAATACTGCAGAATACCAAAACTACACCATATTTTCATATATTTAAACACATTTACATACATTCTAGCATATCATATAGCAACTATACTTAGTAAAATTTAACAAAACATCTACGCTTTCAATTTGCCCAACTAATTTCACGTTTTATTTTCCTATACAAAGCACAATACAATTAGTTTTGTCATCCTAAACTTGGCCCCCCCCACCATTGTATATTTTCAGGGTCAGCCAAATACGGTCAGGCCGGGCCCAAGGCCAGGGCTGAAGGGCACGGGGGGGGCAATGCAACAAACGCTTCGTCATCAGAAAGATAAACGTTTAGCAGCATTTGCATATTTAATTGTCAAGAAAATTACAAAAATTAAGCAAAAGGAACAAAAAAAACAAGTAGAATTTCTAAAGAAATTCGAAAATGGAAGAAAAACATCAAGGGAAATCAAATTTTCACGAGGAAATGAACCCAAATGGGTTTTGTGCCGTGAAAAGAAAAGCGCGCACATTGTTATTGTTTGTCACGGGGAGAAGGAGAGAGAGAGAGAGAAGGTGAGGGGATGGATCAACTGGCTGCGCTGTTGTTGCTCGTAAATTGTAGATGACGCCGTCGCCGCCGGCCGCGTCCTTCCCAACCGCAAAAGGCATTGGGCGCAGAAAAGGGGGGTGAAAACGCAAGGCATATGCAAATGTGACACACACACACACACACACGTATTCCGTTAGTTGCGTTAGTTATCCGAAAACGGGACAAGGAGACGCTCCCATCAAATGTCGCCTGTCTGCCAGTGTGTATGTGTGCGTGCGTGCGTGTGTGTGTGTGTGTGTGTGTGTGTGTGTGTTCTGTCAAACGCTTGACAGCCAAGGCGATCAGGTTCCCTCCCGGTGCGAAGTCTAACGTAGAGAAATTAATGCATCGGGCATGCCTGCAATTAAATTTGAATAAAATGCTAAGTTTATTGAGTATTACCAGGCAAATGCCAGCAGCGTCTTACCCCTTTCTCCTGCACTCTCTTCTCTCCTTCTCCGTCTTGCCTCCGTCACCTCGACAGTTGCTCAAAGTTGCGTAATTGATTAGCCCGCGGCAAGAAGAACTCAGCTGCATCTCATCATGGAATACGCCGAAGAATGTCGAAGCAACGGCAACGCATCACTAATCAAATGTTCATTTCACTATGCTGACGTTGTGCAACACTAAACACAATTCTAACACTTTTCAGCATCTTCAACTTTGGGGTTAAAACTGACAATTTATAGAACATTCAATTCAATCAGTCATTTTTCAGGGAACTTGCAATATATACAGAAATTTAGTTTGTTTATATAATAAGCAAGTACTCTGCATATGGGCACCAACTTTGGTAGATGAATAGTTCGTTTCTAACATGGATATATGTATGTACCTCATGCAGAGGGTATTTTAATGTCGGCCAGGAATTTGCAACGCACTCTAGGAGAACCCATAAAAAGTGCATATAAATATTCAGAATCTGCATCACGAGGGGGTCAATCTAGCCATGTCTGTCCGTCCGTTCGACCGTCTGTCTGTCTGTTGCAACGCAAACTAGTCTCTTAGTTGAAGAACTATCTAAATAAAACTTGGTACACATGCTTCTTATTGCTGTAGGCTGTAAATAATTCGGAACAAGCCAGATCGTATAGCTACCATAAAAACTATCGGCCGATTTTTGTTATTTGTCAAGATATTGCAACCAAATTTAGTACATGGGACTGTTTCTATATTTATAAAATGCATATCAAATTTCATCAAAATCGCACTACTATAACATATAGCTTCCATAGGTACGACCAAAATGGAGGTTTTTGTATAAAGGCCAGTTCTGATTTAAGAAATAGCTTAACTTAGAGACATAACATTGAATACAGACAACACCATTCAATTCTGCACCATTATAAATAACAATTATTGGAAGAATTAAAGTAGATAAGAACCTGCAAGGGTATACAACTTTCAGCATGCCGAAGGTAGTCTTATGCCTCGTTTAAATTATTTTAACAAATTAAATTTAAAACTAAATTCTTTATTTAATATAAGTTTAATGAGTGCTGGGTACGTTGGCCTTCGACTTATCCTTGGATAATTATATATACACTTCATATACATATTAATTCTCTGCTGAAGGGGGATAGGATAGAATCCATCGATGCATTAACAAATTTCCTAAAAAAAAATCATTCTGAAATTTAGTTCATATTAGGAATGAACACTTGACGTGTTATATTTATATTTATTTTTAAATATTTAATTATTATATTAATAGTTTGCTGTAAAGTTAGGATCCCTTAGGAAGAAACACTTGACCTACAAGTATGGATATTTATATTTGATTATTATATTCAAAGTTTGCTGTAAAGTTAGGATCCCTCGCTGCATGGGAAATGCATTTACAAATTTCCAATCATTCTGAAATTTAGTAACAATTAGAAATCAGCAACTCTTGAAGTTCAAGTATGAAGTAGAGAAGTTAGGATACCTCGATGCATTTACAACTTTCCAATCAATCTCCATATATTGTATATTAAAATCATAATGTATACAGAACTGTAGTTAGAATTAGAAATGAGCAACTCTTGAAGTGCAAGTACATATATATACCTTTTGATTGTTATATTAATACTTTGCTGTAGGAAGTTAGGATCCCTCGCTGCATGGGAAATGCATTTCTGCAATGTGGAATTGTTTGCAATTTTAAAATGTTCCTGTTCCTGTGTGTGTGTGTGTGAGGTCTCGGTTTATTTGCCCAGTTTTTGGGCAGAGAGCAAGCAGCGCGCAACCCTTTTACTTTGGGGTCGTGTAGAGGATGAGGCATAGGGTTGCCCTGGCTGTGCAGCCTGTGTATGCCTGTCGGGTGGTTGTCAGAGATGATTTTAAACGTATTAACCCATGACCGCTTTAGCCATTGTTTATTGCCTAATTTGCGGTTAAATTTCGATTTTGCCACAATGAATTCATTTTCGAATTCACAATTTCTTGACAGATTGAGATTTATGTGTGTGCCAGCGACTCTCACTCTGTGCATGTGAGTGTGTGTGTGTGTGTGTGCGAGTGTGTGTTGTTTGCCAATAAAACTGCAGTGTGCGAAACTTTTGGCGCGCAGTGTGCAACGATCAGGAAAACAAAAACAGAACGGATTAAAAAAACTAAAGGAAAACAAAAGCAGCTCAAGATGGTAAAGAGCAGCAAGAATAAGAAGAAGCTGATGAAGCAGAGGCAGAGGCAGAGACAGAGGCAATGGGGAAGGAGACAAAGGTTACTACCAAGCGAACCTATCGCTGCCAACTGATCAGTTAATGACAATTCCGACTGCAGAAAATCAATTAAAGATATGTTAGACAGGGGAGAGCAAAACGAACACACCAAAAAAAAGGGAAAATAGCCGAAAATATGTTTGCTTGTAATGACCTTTGACCACCCGAAAGTGAAGTGCACGAGGCAGACAGCAGATCAACCCCCTTTCGCGCTGCCTCAAGGACTACGTAATGATAAACTGTCAAAAATGCACTATGAGATGCATATCGCACACCACACACACACACACACACACATAGTGTCCTGCCACCACCGACCCACGCGTCTAACACATTAACACACAGCACAGCACACAGGGCGGTAGCTCGTTGTGGGCGTGTCTGTTTTCATGTCGATCGCAACTTTATGACATTTTTGAAAATTTGTTTTTCGCCCCTTCTGCTGCCATCGGGTTAATTTCGCTTTTCCTTGTGCCTTATTCCCTTTTTACGACCTTACGTTGACAGTTTTCAATTAGGAATCGAGAATATTGTGGACAGGAAGTGGTCAACTTGCTTTAACTTTCGCCTGACTTTTAATGACAGCAGATTGGAATCTGTTTGAGGCTAATGATCATGATGTGGGCAAAGCTATTAAATCAGTAAGGGAAATACTAAATTATGATTCATGCTCAAAGCATGCAAGTCGTATAAAACTGTATACATACTGGGCAAATAGTCTAAATAACAGAAATATAAAGTGTGATTTTTTAAGAGCTATAGGAAAATAAAAATAAAAACACATAAAATTCAGAGAAATGTATCAAATCGTTTATATATTTGAATGTTTGAAGATTATTTCATGCAAATGTTGAGCGTGAGTGAGCGTCAAATGGTCCATCCCCACTTAGTCCTATTTTTGGCATATTCTTTCCAACATTTCGGTCAGTATCTCACGAATAAATAATGCTACAAAGTTGTCCTCAAATGCGTCAATTGAAGCGAGCTTGTCTTTATAGACATTCGATTTAACATAGCCCAACAAAAAATAGTCTTAATCTAGCCGGCCAATTGACTGAAATAAAGTGTTCACCTCTCAAGCATAAGAAATAGATCGCACTGCGTTCTTAACATCAGAAATAGATCGTTCAATCATTAACCTACATAAGGACTATATACAATATATAATACATAATGTACTTTATCATATAAATAGACAGTCTGTAAACAAACGATACTGGTTCTCACATATCTTAAGGTCAGCTAACTACACTGCATTGATACAAAGTGCTTTGCCGAATATTGTTTAAACTAGAACAGACTGAGGAAGTCAGGGTAGTTGCGTCTATTATTGAGTTAAAAGAAGTGACTGTATACTAAAGTTTGGCCTCATGGTGGAGAAATACACTACATAATAATAGAAATAATTGAATGTAGTAAGAGTCGTCCAGCATTACTATAAACTGCATAACATTCTAACAACAATTACCAAACAAAACTCGGAGATGTTACTTTGAACTGTGATCTAAACATAAGGAACATATACTATATAATAGATAATGTTCTATATCATTTAATATATAACGTACTTTATCATATAAATAGACAGTCTATAAACAAACGATACTGGTTCTCACATATCTTAAGGTCAGCTAACTACAGCTCATTGATATCATACACAGCACTTTCTCGAAAATGGTTTAAACTAGAACAGACTGAGGAAGTCAGGGTAGTTGTTGCGCTATAGATCGCTCTATTATTGACTGACAAGAAGTGACTGCTTGAAAGCTATAAACGCACATGGAACTATTGTAAAATTGGACGTGATTTATCTGTGCCATGTCCTGCTGACAACTCAATTCTCTCTCACCCTCTCTCTCTCTCTCTCTCGGGGGCCGAAGCTGACCAAAGCTGTTTACACTAAATTTATGTCACAAAATCAATTGTCCGACACAAAGCAATAAAAACAAGCTGAACCAGGGGCAGCCAGGGGCAGGGCCCTTTGATTTGTATGCGCTACAAATGCGCGCCTTGTAAAGGGGTCAGTGCGAGGCCGGTTCCGGTGATCATCCATCAGCAGGACACAATCGACGGTAGGCAGGCAGACGGGCAGCGCGGCGCAAGGAATCTTAACGGCGCTAATCCTCATGGCGTTGCATAATTTTCCAGTTCAGTGAACCGCCGATAACGTCGCCGATCCTGACCCGCCAAGATTGTCGCCGATGTCCTTTCTACCTTACGACATTGACATACATAATGAAGAGGTCAGTTTCGCACGCTGCACAGTCCCCGCTGCTCATGTGTTGTTTGTTTATGTTGATGCAGTTAAAGGATTACCAGACCCGCAACATGGGCGCGAACTTGTGGTCTGTCCCTGTCGCTTCCGTCGCCAGCTGCGCATGTTACATGCTAGCGCGGATCCTGCGCATCGCTACGTAGTTGTATCAGTTTTTTATTGTTGCAATTGTCCTGTTTGTTGTCCTTTTAAAAGGCAACAGAGGCAGGAGGCACAGGATGCGCTGTGCCGGCCACAATAATAATTTGTGCCCAGTCACATCCTGTCACATATCCTGCATGATAAATGAATTGATCTCTCGCCCATTCAGCCCACAACATTCCCAGGCTGCCGCAAAACGGGAGCACATCCGTCGATCTCAACCATGGCAAATCGTTTAGACAAAGATTGCCAGAGATTTAGAGAGAGAGAGAGGGAGACGAACATGCAAAGAGAAAGAGAGATTGTGGAGTTGTCAACTGGCAGCTGAATTGGGGAATCAACACAATTGATGATTATAGATCATGTTGACGCTGCGAGAGAGAGAGAGAGCAAGAGAAACCTGAATTACAAGATGAACTTATTAGATATAGCATGGTATATGGTATACATACAGTACAGGGGAAGTAAAAGGAAAGCATCTAGAACTATCCATAGATCTCTTCAGTACGCAGGCAATCTGGAAGAAAGTAAAAGTATAGCTTCAAATGCGCTATAATGTGGATGTTCTACTTATCCATGAGATAATCGACAAATAACCGCAAACAGATGGTATAGATAAAAGATGAGTGTGCTGCAGCCTTTGATCTTCAGCAAAGTGGACAGTAGCATCACACGGGCGCCAACTGAGACGTCAAATAGAATCGCCCCGAATTGACGACTCTGCAGAAGCGGAGGAACACTTAAAATATACTTGAAAATGCGACATACTTGAAACAAACCTTCTGCAACACTCAAGGCAACGGCAACAGCAACAGTTGCCCAGCCCAGTCCAGGCGCAGTTGCAGTTGGGTCGTCCAGTTGTGCCCAGAGGCAATCAACATCAATTGCAGAAGGGTCGCCGCCGCCGTCGAGATGTAAATGTGAACAAACTTAAATGGGAAATGGAAAGTGGAAAATGTTAAATGAAAACGAAAGTGGAAACAAAGTTCGCGTCACTTTGGTAGGGACTGGGGACTGTGCAGTGATGTGCACGCATATAACTTACATGTAATAAAAATCAACCTTCGTTATGGGACAGGCGAGAGGGGCGGACAAAAGGGCAAAAGACCAAGGGGCAGCAGGCAAGGCCGGCCTGGGATGGGCCGCGGTTCCGTCTTCGGTTTGACGGACAACCTCACAGCAGCAGCAGCATCAACATCCGCGCGACGTTGTAATGTTTTCTCTTAATTAATTTTTTTGGCTGCACATAAGAAAAAGGGTTCCTTGATTAGCCCAAACCGAACCGAAGCGATCTGAACCTGCCCCGGGGTCGTCAGCCCCTGCGAACGGGCTAATCCAATTACCAATTGACCGCGCGTTTTGTGTTTTCCCAACGCATTTGAGCAACATTTTGTTGCACGCCTGCGCTAAGCGAGGATGCGCTGCTGCCAAAATCGCTGCGACTGTGCTGCCTTTGCTGATGATGATGACGTCGTCGCCGCCGCCGGCCAGCCTCTGTTGCTGCAGCACGACAGCTGTCCTTTGGGTGTTATTTGCGCTGAGATTTTTTCACTTTTCCATTGTTATGCGCAGCCGCCTGTCTTCGATCGTTTTCTTTTGCCAGTCTGTGTTTTTTTTGCAGCAGCAGCAGCAGCAGCAGCATTTGTGGCATGCGCCGTTGTTGCGTCTTCTTCTTTTGCTTCTTCTTTGTGTCGTCATTGCAGCTGCCGTCGTCGTCGTCGTCGCCGCCGCCGCCGCCGCATTGTTACGCATCGGGTTTTTGTTCAATTTCTGTAAAATGTGCCAATTATGCCAATTATTACCGTTAGGCAATTGAAAAGAAACGAATGAAGAGGATGCAAACGCACAAGAAATCAAAAGGAAACGAAAAATCAAACTTCAGCTGCAAGATGGCGTCGACCACACACACACACACTTGTGCGCCGTCGTGCACGTGCCAACAGAGTTGTCAATTGCAGTAATACAAACATTTAATCGACTATTTAATTTATGCTTTGTATTTGAAGTCTACTGCCTGATATGTACATACATATTTCACAAAATTGTATCATACATAATCTAATTTTTATATTTTGAAAGCGGCAATCAAATTTCTCAAATCATATAAAAAGCTTTGGCCCGATGCAATTATCGATATGTTTAACGACAATTTCGACCAATTTAATTAATAAGCATTGTTGATTCGATAATATGAAACGACACTTGAAGTGGGAAGAGCAGTAAAGCAACGTCACAATAATCTGATTGTCACGCGCAAGGGCAGCCAGCGTTGCCAGTCTGTGCAGAATATCGCCAATTGTCACAGTTGTGGCTTACATTCATTTTTTTTACCTCAGCCAATCAACCGGCTGGGGGGTGCTAATTGTTTATTGAGGACCACGACTTGTTTCTTATATACAACTTCAAGGTATGTAACGGGAATCGGTGTAATTATTTAGGAGTAATTATTTTTAAAACATTTATGCATGTGATTTTTGTATGCCATGCTTATGTGAACAAAGCAGACAGTAGAGATATTTTTTATGACAAGAGAGGAAAATTGTCTTTATCATGTAGACAAGTTGAAATACTGTGATATGAACCGCTGTTTTGTGCATTGATTATAGTTTAGAAATATAATTTTGATTCCCTGGTCTAATTAAAAGTATCAAAGGCAGTACACACAATGTCACACACACGCACATGCGCGGCCTGTCACATTTTTGGGTTATGTGAAGATAATAACAGAATTTGTATACGAAAAACTCCCAATTACAAACAAAAGGGTTTTTTGTATTACGGTTTTGATTTCATGGCTGGGAAATGTTAGGCAGGTCGTCCCCCTTTCCCACTCCCCGTCCAAGCCAATGCGACTCCAAACCCCCCTCCAATAACACCATCGAATTCTTAATAAATATTTGAATTGGAATTTTCACTTAAGCCCCGAAAACAGCAGCAGCAGAAGCGATTTTTAAAGGGCAATCCAAACGAATCGGGCCGCACGACGCGCAACCCCGGGGCGGAAAATTTGTTTAAACAACTGTGCAAATAGCCTGTCATAAGGGGAGTACGATCAGGCGAGGGGGGAGAGGGGGTAATCATTTCATTTCTTTATTCAACAATTTTTTTTTTATTGTAACTTTTTCTCCTCAAAAAACGATAAGCCGGCAATCAAAATACAAACAGCAAAATAATAAAAAAAAAAAACTGTTGGAAAATCGGAAAATCTAGAGAGAAGAGAAAACTCAATGGGGCGGCTTTTGTTGTCCGATCAAGAGTAGAGCAGCACCTGAATGTGCCACACCCCCCGTCAGGCCTGTCGCTAACTTTGTTAAATTGTGCATTTTGCAACAGCTCCTTCTTTCTTTCTCTTTTTTATTTCTGGTCCATTTTAATCCCTTTTGAAACTGTTAACAGTTAATCGGTTGCATCACGGGACGGGCTAAACGGTTAACCGGTCTTTACAATTTCCCGCTTTGTTTGCCCAAATAGAATTTTCCGTATCGCTGCACTTTGCATCAATATAAAAACAACAAAAGCCTTCCGGTTTGCGCTGACCTATATAGGGACATGGTGAGGGGGGGTTTCCAAATGTCACGTTGAGTAGGAGAGAGTTTGAAAAGCTCGCTCTTTTCTCTCTCACAAAGAGAGACAGAATGTCAGTGAACAAAAAACAACAAAATTGGCGAATTTGAGTGCAATAGCAAATAAGATAGCAGAAGAAGAAATAGAGCAAAGCAAGGGGGCAGGGGCCGCTAACCTGATGACGCGCAGTGTTTACTATATAATTCCCATTATTTGAAAGTCCATTAGGCACAAAGTGTGAACCTTTGCTTGATTTTAATCGATAACCCGATATACATGTGTACATATGAAATGCCAAGTAGGCTCGTGTTTTTCGCTCTCTCAGTATTCCGTTTGACAGATATCAGGCACAAAATACTCTTTTATTGTCGTCATAGTTTTAGTCAATTGCTTAAATTCAAGTTCATAAGTATATTAATACATGTATATATGTTTATACATATACATATATACATATGTATATATATGCACATTTAAATGGCACACACGCACGTTCACATAAATGTGTATAGATCTTTATGCACTTTTGAAATTTGAAGTTCTCTCTACGTAAATGGAATTAGAATCCAGTAGAATTGGCAAAAGAAATGAACAATTCGCACTCATTCTGAATTAATTTCTTCGATAATTTTTCAAACTAGAAACGACGACGACAACTACTACAACAACAACAACAACAACAACAACCAGTACAGCAGCAGCAACAACAACAACAGAAGAAGAACAAGAAGAAGAAGAAAAAGAAGGAGCAACAATAAGAAACAGAACAGAAGCGGACACGACGGCGACATCGTCGTCGTCACCGTCACCGTCGTCAATGTCTCTCGACATCAACAACAGCCAGAAGGAGGAGGAGGAGGTAAAAGAGCAGGAGGATGGTATATTGGAGCTGTATAGAGAGGCAGAAGCTGTGGTGAAGACTATAGAAAGGCCAAAGAGTAAAACGAGGAAGGGGCAAAAAGAAAACTGCCAAAAAAGCCGCCAAAAAGGCGGCGTCGTCGTCATCACCGTCACCGTCGTCAATGTCTCTCGACATCAACAACAGCCAGAAGGAGGAGGAGGAGGTAAAGAAGCAGGAGGCTGGTATATTGGAGCTGTATAGAGAGGCAGAAGCTGTGGTGAAGACTATAGAAAGGCCAAAGAGTAAAACGAGGAAGGGGCAAAAGAAAACTGCCAAAAAAGCCGCCAAAAAGGCGGCTAAAAAAGCCACTAAGCATGCAACTGCAGAAAAGAAAACGAAGAAGGAAACCCATGACAAGGTGGCGGCTGAGGAGGCGTTACTCGAACAGACCCTGAAGGAGACACTGCTAAATGCCAGAGAGAAAATTGTCGCACTATCGAATGTGTTCACAAGCATGGACATGGATGAAAAGGAGCTACAGCGAGCACTGGATATGCCCCCCAGAAGGCTATCGAGCTTTATGTGTCGCAGTAAATCCATCTCGCATATGCCGCGTCCCAATGAGCTCATGGAACAGATCACTGCACGGCATCAACAGGAGCAACAGGAGGACGAGGATGATTTCGATGGGTTATTCAATGCGACACACAATGATGAGGATTGCGATGATCTGATGAATGATGATGGAGATGAGGAGAGTGCCATCACGCCGCTCACCTACGTAATGGAGAGTCAGAGCGAATATCGTCGTGGGGGCTATCATCCAGTTGCTGTCGGGGATTGCTTCCGTCAGCGCTACTATGCACTCCACAAACTCGGCTGGGGTCACTACTCCACTGTCTGGCTATGCTTCGATACGAAACAGGATCGCTATTGTGCCGTCAAGGTGATCAAGTCAGCGGAGCTGTATGCCGAGTCCGCACGCCAGGAGGTGCTCCTGTTGCGCCACCTGGCCCAATTCCACTGGCATCCGATGCGCAATCGTGTGGTCAGCATGACGGACAACTTTGCCATCAATGGTGTCAATGGAACCCATCATTGTGTCGTCTTCAATGGGCTGGGCGAGAATATGCTGATGCTTATACAGCGTTCCGGTTACCAGGGTGTGCCGCTGCACAATGTCAAGCAGATTGCCTACCAGGTGCTGCAGGGACTGCTGCTGCTGCACGACAAGGCGCGCCTCATCCACACAGATCTCAAGCCCGAGAACGTTCTGCTCGTCACAGACGATGTTGCATTTCGCACCTATGCGAATGAGGCTTCGCGCAAGTACCTGGACGAGCACAGCTCGGAGCAGGATCAGCTCGGCTTGTTCGAGCAGCAGCAGCACCAGCACCGACGGAGCCAGCAGCACCAGCACCAGCAGCCCAAGCCCCAGCGACTGAGTAGAACGGCAAAGCGCAAGTTACGTTCACGAAGCAAACAGACCGTGAGCTTCTTTCAGTCGCATCGCAAGTGGCTACGGGATCGTGGCCTGGCGGATCTTCTTCTGATCGCTCGCAATGGCCTGTTGCCACCACCCACGGCAGCGGATGCGGTAACCGGTAAGCTGCCGTGGCTGGCCTTCGACAGTCCCCACATATTCAGCGAGGAGGAGCAGCAGGAGCTGTTGCTCCTGCAGAGCGAACAGTTTACCGAGCAGGTGGGCGACAGAGACATGACCCATGAGCCGAGTCTGTCGCGGATCAAAACGCGTAAGAGATCGCATGAGAAGGAGGACAACGATATGGCAATAAGATTGCTTCGCACAGATCCGGAGAGCTTCATTAATTACGTAATGATGCGCATTGAGCGCGAGGAGAAGGATGAGCCGCACCACTCGCGCCGAAAGCGTTCCAAGTTGAAGCGTACAAAGAAGCGTAATCAAACTGCTGCTGCTGCTTGCAACTGCACCCCCGCATCTGACAAGCACAGAACCCAATTTGAATCTGTTGTACCCCAAGGATCCCGCACTGGAGCCCTGTACACTGCAGGTGGCCATTGCGGATGTGGGCAACTCGTGCTTCATTGACAACCACATCACTGAGGATATACAGACAAGGGAATATCGCGCTGTTGAGGTCATTCTCGGTGCCGGCTATGATACGTCTGCGGATCTTTGGAGCGCCGCCTGTCTGTTCTGGGAACTTGCAACGGGGGAATATCTGTTCGAGCCGAACAAATGGCGCGATCATGCCTCACAGGACGAGGTGCATATTGCTCACATCATCGAGACATGCGGCCCCATTCCCATGGAACTGATCAAGCGAGGGGAATGCTCCCGCGATGTGTTCAATGCACGCGGCAAATTGCTGCATGTGCGCAATCTGAAGGCGCGTCGTTTGGATAAGGTGCTCATCGATAGATATGGCTGGGGCACACGCGAGGCAACCGAATTCTGTGACTTCCTTATGCCAATGCTGACCATCAATCCCAAATCACGTATAACGGCATCAGATGCCCTCGATGATCCCTGGCTGAAGTTGGATACGGATATAGCTAACTAGAGATTCCCAAGTATATGTGGAGCGCCGTACATATATGTATGGGGTAGATAGAGCAGACATACATACATATATATATTAAGCATATGTATATTAAGCATTTCTGTCGAGGATTTTATATTGTTGGAAATTATTGAAGCTTGCAAAAGTGTGCAATACATACACATGTACACGTGTGTGTGTCCACATATATGTATGTGTGTGGCATTGCATATTTACAACATACCATGACTGAGTTCACGCAACACAGAAACACGTAATATATATATGAAATTTAAACTCTAATAAAGCCACGCGCCTTCCTATTGTTAATAGATCTGCAGTAAAATGGGTAACACTGCGCCAAAGCGTTGCCATATCCAATTGTAAGAGTGCTGCGCAATGCGCTCCAGCATTGCCTTAGTCTTTTCGGCAACCAGTGCAGTTTATGGGTAGCACTTGCAACATTGCTGGCGCACATTTCCCTAGTTAAAAATACAAAGTCCGTTATTTTTTAATTTTAATTTATGTGCTTTGTTTATAAATTATAAAGCAGCAAGCATGCAATACTGCAGCGAAAACATATAAATATATATATATATATATTCATTTGTTCGGCGCTCATCTACTAATTGTTTTGGTATTTTGGTCTTCAAAGAAACACGGTCACATTACGTGTTGTTGTGAGCTTTGGACACTGTAAACAAAACGCGCGAAATTGTAAGTATTATTAATTATTTACTCCGCAAACATAACGTGCTGTCCAGTGGAAGGTACTATCGATATAGTTATTACTTGTATTAAGTTATATTAGGTGAGTTGTGGGCTGTTAGTGTACAAGTGTGTGTGTGTGTTATATAAAATGCCAATCTAACGCTGATAACGCATGATAAACAACAACAAACTGCAATACGGAAACATTTGTGACGCGCTCTCTCACTTGCACACACAGGCACGTATACACAGACACATATAAGAGCATTCATTGTCATTCAAGGTTGCCGCCAGATTTGACTTTTACGTCTAACACGGTCTAAATATGTACGGTACATGGGATGGAAAAGGGAAGGATGAAAGAGGGGGGCTCTGACTCGGTCTTATCGTTGCTAACTGAGATAATACTAGGAGTCAAAGTGCCAGTATTACTCTCATTTACATTTGAAGCGACTGTGGTCACTTGTTTCCCTGAATAAGCGTGCGTCTGTCTGCCTGTCTGTGTGTGTGTCAGTAAGTGCACTGTGGGGAGTGCGCCATATCAGTTCTGTGAATGCGTTTGTCAAGCTCGATTAAAAGTTATATATAGGACAAGAATATAAATTAATGTAACTAACAATAATTGCACAGTGCCATATGAGGGTTATATGGTGCTGATCCTTAACTCGATTCGAGCAGAAATATTATGTTTATAAATATGTCAACTAAAATAGAATAATTGTTTCTTTTATATTTTGTCACAAAGTTGTATATTCCAAAGTTACACCCACAAGTGGCACGTGCAAAAGCAACAACAACAACAACAATAGCTTAACCAACTACTCCCACGCACACACACACACGCGCCACCTGCTGTTGAGATAGCGCATTTATTTAATGTCGTCAGTCGCATTGTTGTGCCGAAGTAATAATTTCATATCCAGCGTATTCAATTCATGGCGCAGCGGAGCCTTTGCATTGGTGGCAACAACAACAACAACAGCAGCAGAAGCAGCAACAACAACAGCAACAGTATCAAGAGTTAACAACAATCGAAGATATTTAAGCAGTCAGCCGTATCGACCCCTGCATAGCATTCATCGAACGTAAGTGTGAACTCGATAACCGATAACTAAATGAACTCATCTACATTCGTATCTCACTTGACAGCTTTGCAAGCATGGACCCGCCGGCGGATGTGTTTCGCGGTGTTTCGGATCGCTTCAGTGGTGTCACAGTCGATGGCAGGCAGGAGCCGACAGCGACTGCGGCGCAATTTGCCGAAAAACTGCAGAGTAATTAATCATTGATCGATATGCAGAACAATCGATGACTCTGGCTACTCCTTACTTGCAGAATCCCTGGACTATTGGATAGCGCAAAAGAAGCGCGCAATTTGGTTTCACGTCTACAAGGAGCAAGCCGACTGGGTGCCCCAACTGACGGAGGCGGGTTTTGACTTCCATCATGCGCGCTTTGGTGTAGTCACCCTGTACCGTTGGCTGCCCATTGATGAGTCAATGAATCTGCCACATTACGCCCACACGCTCATCGGTGTCGGGGGCCTGGTGATCAACGAACGCAACGAGGTGTTGGTGGTGTCGGATAAGAATGCACTTGTGCCGAATATCTGGAAACTTCCCGGTGGCTATGTGGAACCCAATGAGCATCTTGTGGATGCGGCCATACGTGAGGTGGAGGAGGAAACGGGCATACGCACCCTGTTCCGTTCGATGATCTGTCTGCGGCATTCGCATAGTGGCAATTTCGGTTGCTCCGATATTTATATTGTTATCGGATTGAAACCGATCAGTCTTGAGCTGCAGCGCTGCTCGCGGGAAATCGAACGTGTCCGCTGGATGCCCTTGGATGAGTACATGTCCCATCCACAGGTGCTCGACGCGAATCGACTGTTTGTTAGCACGTATCTGGACAATCAGCAGCGCGGCCTGGACTTCACCTGCGTCAACATGTTCCATCAGAAGCTCAAGAAGGAATACCAGCTGTATTACATTGAGAAGGAGAGCAAGGATACGGCGAAGGATGCTCCACAAGTGCCAAAATAGTAGTGCAATTTTCTTTTTTTAACAACTTTGTTTCATTTTATATCTTGTACATATTCTACACATAAATCTGTAGTTCAATTTTAGTCAAAATTCTTTTTGTTTTTCTTAAATGTAGTCTCTTTTTTGTGGCAGTGTACTGAGTGAACGGGAAGGGGGTAAACTGCATTTGCATATTGTATCGATAATCTACTTGCTGCACATCGATTGTCTACTAAATAACAGTTAAACGATTGTTGGCTGGAGATTTATATGCAAATATGTATATAACTTTGTTAACATTTGTACATTTAGATAATTTACTTGCTTTGCTAATTTACAATTAAAACGAATAGTGAAGAACTCTTCCTAATAATTTGATAACAGACAATATTAAAGTCCCGTTAGCTCAGAGAGTGGCCAAATGCGACAGACGACACGACTGCGTATAAGGCCCAAAGGCAACGGTCCATAATAACGCGAATCGGAGCTATTGCTTTTGTTATCACCCTCAATCCAGACATAACCATACGGCACATAATCTTTCACCATGGACGTTTCGGTGGGTGGCCTTGATCGCACTGCTTCGGTCTCAAGTGGATATGGCTTCAGTGTGGTTACCTGGTCCCCATAGACGGCAACAATGCGCTTACATATATATTGACTGGAATTAACCGGCGATACGGCAATTATAATATCGCCTGGCTTATATTTTCGCCAATACTTCGATACGCGCTCCGTTAGCAGGACATTATCCGAAAACAGTGTTGGCTCCATTGAGGGCCCTTTGCACTGCAATGATAACAAAAACAATCGACAACAATTATCGATTAGGGCGACAGAATGAGTTGAGAGGAGAAGGATCAACTTACCAAAACAAAATCACCGACATATTCAAAAGTGCAATGCGTTATACAAGCATATGCGATTGTGTAGCGTGCTAAGGTGCGCAACCGTGATAGCACTATGTAGCCTAATCTTGTCTTCATATTTCCGAAGCTGATTTAATTTGCTGGCCAACTTAATTGATTATTTTAACTGGGTCGTTGTCCATAGGTGGTAACAAATATTAGAATTCCAAAAAATGTTGATTTCAATAAGTAAACAACAGCACTTGGGTAGCGGTTGTATTTACGAGGGCTACAGCTCACGACGTCAGCTGTGCGTGTGTTTCATTTGGCAATTAATCAGGGCTGTACTGCCAATCGATAACTACGACCACTGCTGCTGTTCTGCTCTGCACCGATTGGCGCGCAGATTTCAAACACTAAATATGAAATCTGAAAAAATGTTATAAACCAAAAAATATGTATATTTTCATCAGTTCGATATGTTTTCGATTAGTTTTTCCTTGCAGCTGCATGTATTAATACACTGCAGTATTTTTTGCAGTTGATTTGACCAGGGTTTTCCAGTTGTGGCGCCAAGTTTAAATTGTATTAAAGTAGCTCTAAATCGCATTTAATTATTGCACACAAAAACAATTTATTTCACAATTTTACCAATGACAAATATATATACTTTTTTTTTTTACTATAACGATTTTCACTAATAACCGTTCTACAATTGATTAAGGTTTCGTTTCCAGGTATGTCCTTGTACTATGTGGGTATTGCCGCTGTCATACATATTTATGTTAGGAATACACATTAGAATCAGAATTAGTTGATAATACACTACATACTATTAGGATATTCACTTTAAATAGAAGACATCAATTTTAAAACCATTAACAAGATAGGCGAATTCTTTATATATGCATATACATATACAATTGTATACAAGTGTGTGTGTGTATGTATGTAAAAATAATAATGTACATTAATTATACAACTTAGGCAAATAAATATACAATTATAATGCTTGAAATCACTTGAGATATCTGATGCAAGTGCCGCGCGCCCGAATTCAAATGTTACAACTAAAGAGAATACAAAATAAAGTCAACAAAATAGCACAATATTACTTAATAATAACTAATATTCGACTATCATAAGTTAGTTGTTTTTGCTCATCTTTTGTTTTGTTTTGTTTTGTTTTGTATCTTCTGTATTACTTTTAGTTTTAATTATTTGGAATCAAGTATGTCACTTCGTACTCTTTTGGTTCTTTATCTACTCCAGCTTCTTGCCTGATCCCGAGATTGGCTCAGCCTTCTGACGCTTCTCCTGACGTTCGCGGACATCCACAGCGGCCAGATCGATGCCAGCCACATATGCATGCAGAACAGAGATCAAAGCCTTGAGCATCGCAAATGGACCGGTGAGGAAGGCCAAAATTTTGAATAGCGAGGCACCGAATACTGCAAAGAACATTGAAGATAAATAAAAAACATTGCATATTACAATAGAGCGCCCTTACTCAAGGGTCCGTAGGTGAAATGCAAGAGATATAAACAAACGTAGAAGAGCTCGTTCACGCAGCACATGAAGGTCAGCACATCCTTCTGGTAATAGATGCGCATCACAAAGTTATCATTCACCTTGTGCGATACGCGGCCAACCACGACGCTCCTAGAATAGGGATCACAAGTTAGGAAATATTATACAGGAAATGTATATGCCTTGATTACTTACGTTTGCATATAGAGCCAATGGCAGGCGACATCAATAGCGATCGACAACTGGAACCAGAACATATAGCGAGGATAGAAATATGCCAGGGTGACCAGCAGGCCTGTGGTACCGCAACGATCCGTCAGCTGATCCAGCATGGCGCCAAACCGTGTGCCTGTGGAGAGGGGTAATATGTTTTAGAAAAGAAATAAAGCAGATATCAAGGAATGTATGATATCACATTATTACAACATTACAACATTAGAAAATGCAGTATAAGCATGACGAACTGTTTGACCAGTAAGGGATCTTTATCTTAAGACTTTGATTCAGTTTAAAGATACAATAAAATGATAGGGGACTTTTAAGATTACAATGAATCTATCTATACTTAATATATTTTCTGTTTGGGAATGAGTATGAATGATGTACATTCACACATATGAATACAATGAGTGATGGTAACAAATGATATCAATTGTGGACACGTAACAATGATCAAAGTGCGCACAAAATACGCATATGTTAAATACATTTGCCTCTACATACATACATACATATGCATAGGTATGTATAAATATGTATGGACAGGTTGTACATACATATATTGATGAGTCGATAGATACCATTTGCCGGCTCGACCGACGGCGTTAATTGACATAGACCAAACAATGAAAATGGTATGAGGTATGAATAATGTGCTGTGGATTGTAAAGATGATTGTGGACTGTATGTTGATTGTGGACTCACTCTGATTGAAGGCCCGTGCAGCATGTCCATCGACGGCATCCAGTAATGCACTAATTATATAACACCAACCGGCAATCACGTAGTTTGTCGACATAAACCAAAACGCAATAATGGCCAAAACGATGCGTGCATAACCTGCAAAACGGCAAGAGAACAACAATAACACAAACAATGCAATTTCAAATCAATAATACATGTGAACACATACACATACAGCAGCTATGTAGCAAACATACACCTACACACACACACGTTTGTGACGTAGTTAATTGTAGGTGACATTGGCATTGTAATTGCTGGGACAGGGGGTGGTGGGAGGCAGCACCATTTGCATTTGACAGGTTGCAACGCAAGCGCCACCTACAACCGCTAATTCAATTAAGATGTTGGCCAAACAAAAACAGCAACAAAATTTGTGTGTGTATATACACTCATTGTTTGAGTTATACGTAGGATGCAATGCGGCGCACAGTGGATTTTCAATCTAAAATTGCTGACCAATATCGAAAAACTGTATCGAAAGATATAGATAATACATATAAGTTGAGTTGCTCAAGTAGGCGCCGTACTTCCGTTAGCCTTTCAAAAATAATTGGTAACCAAATCTACAGCTTCCAGATTTCTATATGTTGACATCTGGACCCACTGTGCGCCACATTTGTTTACTATGGGGAAACTTACCAATTAGATTTGGCACAAATATAAAAACGTTATCGTGCTCGGCTATGGCCATTTTAGATACCGCTTTGTTAAACACTTGATAAGAACAACTTGTATATGTATGTTTTTTTTATTTAAATGCGATGCGGCGCGTGAACGTGGCGTGCGCTGCAATATTTTTCTACGTTCTGTTCTACCGTTGTGCAGAAAAATGGCGCTGTATATGCACAGGCGTAAACAGCTGTGTGCAACAGTGTTGAGCAATTTTGCAAAGCAGAGTGAAGGTACTTAAGCATATTTTATGGGAAAACCATGTTTATCTAATATAGTAAATATTTATTATAGAACAAGAGCATTTAAGTTTAGTATTACTTAAATAAATTGTTAGCTACCGTTTTTAATTAATTTGTATCGCGTCCTGAACTTTGGAATGTAAATTCCGATGTACATTAATGACGTCATAAGCAACTTTACTTCAAATAACACCTCTTTTGCATGATTTACCATGCGCTTCCATGCGCTATTGAACACTGCAAAAAGCTGTTGCTGTTTTGACAACCTCAATAATAAATAAAAACACTTGCCAATAATGCATTCTTATTGAACAGCATGGATAAACTACGCAGCAGCGTTGGCGGAGGCCAAACGGCCGAGCAGCAACAGCAGCAACAACAACAGCAGCAGCTGGAGCAGTATCCGAAACACTCGATTGAACAATATCTGCGCGCCTCGACAAAGATCAAGAAAATTGAGAGAGTTGTCTTCTTCAAGTGAGTAATGAATTACTAATATTCGAACAGTAATGAAACCCCAACTATGATTCACACAGACGCTTTGCACCCAGTGTCGCTGACGTGCAGGCGGACTTCCAGCGTCTGGCCTATAGCTTCGAGGAGTCGGGCATTATGCAGTACGCGGCGATGTGTCACATTGGCTATGCCAAGTGCGAATCATATGGTGGCGCCGCGCAACGCGAAGCAGAGGCATATGTGCGTGCCGCACGCGACTTTATGCTGGCCGACAAAGAGTTCCGCCTACTGCACTTGCGCACAGGTCACAATGGCTTCCGTGAGGGTGCACTGCACTGCTATAACCGGGCAGCCGAACGGGTCGCCGACAGTGGTGTTTTTAAGGCGGCGGTGCTGCGCGAGCTGCAGCAATTGCAACGCCAATTGGATCGCACCAGCAGCTTTGCCTCGCCGACCCATCAGATACATGACCTGGAAATGGGCGCCGAGATGAGTATGCAGCGAGAGGATTATCGCAACGCGTTGCTTCAATTGGATGACATTGTGGACAACATATACGAGCGACGTGTGCCGTCAATGTACCACGACCTGCTGCGCCGTGTGGAGGTGCTGCGCTTACTGCTCCTGGTGCATCTGAATCTGCCGCCTGCGCGGCAATCGCCCGCACACATAAAGCTCATCGAATACTACTACACATTGGCTCAGTTCGAGCCGCAATTGGCCACGCCCTGCCTCAGCTATAACAACGAGCCGGTGGAGCGGCCCGGCGCCTTTGTGCCGCTCCAGCAACAGTATGCGCTGGCGGAGATTGTGTGTGCCTGGGTGGAGCGTAAGATGTGCGATCTCAAGCATATGCTCGCCGACTTTGCCAGCGAGCACAGTTCGATAAGCCACACAGAGCGGCAACTGCTGAATTCCATTCATTCCGAACTATCCAAGGTCTACTAGAGGTGGTTACCTCGCCCGGAGCGATGCCAAAACTCTAGAACAAGTAGCAAGTAGCCGCAAAAAGAACTCTGTATATTATTAATATTATATTGGAAGTATCGCTGTAAGTGTAATCGAGTCTACCAGCTAGAGCTGTAACTACAATCGATGTAGTGCCTACCACGCATCCAAGAAAGAGAACTATAGAGAGAACTTCCTTTCAAGGATTGCGAATAAAAACTAAACCAATTATACACGATCATCTGGAGTATGTTACCATATTTATAGACCTTCCCTGACACGATTAATGGCAGCTCTGGCTCTAACAACTAAACCTTTCCACGTGCCTAGACGATGCAACAATACGCGTGAGCATTTGTATAACTACTACAACAATAATTGCAGTACTAGATCAGTACTTTACCTATATGTTTACAAATGTATGTACGTATGTATGCAGCGCTCTTAAGTACAATAAAAAAACAAAACTGTTATTTGACCAATTCTGAAAAGGAATCCAATTTGAAACACATTCATATTCGATTTGAACACAAAACTCATTTATTTGTCGCATTATCTATGTGTATTGTTGTTGCTGTCTCCAATTGTGTTATTAAGGTTTCTATGTATGTATATTTATTTCGAATTATTTCCACTTTTGGTATATTTAAATGTACTATGTGTAAAACCCTAAAATGTTTTTCTGTTTGTGGTCGCCAGAGCGTAAAAACTTCTTGTAACTCATGTAATAGTATTTCAAATGTTTGTTGTATATGTTTTTATTTTTTATGTATATTTAGAAAAAAAAAATCATCTTGCTGCGTATTATAAGCTAGCACAACATATTTCCAATTGATTATAACCTATAAAATCAGTTTATCAATTTATTTCATTTCATTTGTTATCTGTCTATATATGTATAATAACTATATCTGTATATATTTGATGTATATAGAGATATACAGCCTGTCAAGTAACGCTTTACACAAATGTACATAACATTAAAATGTACATATGTACATTAACAGGTACTTATGTGTAAAGAGTTACTTGACTGTCTGTATATCGAATTTCTAAGCATCTGTTGTCTCAGTCTAACCCATGTGTGGCTGGGTTGGCCTGGACTTGTGCGGGGGGAAGTGGTTCTCGCAAGGGATGCAGCCGGGGCAGTAGCAATTCAATTCAATTATTTATTTCTAATTATTTATGCAAAAAACTGCTCAACTATCGTGAAATATCATCACTTCAAAGTTGATCTTCGATACGAGACGATCAAAGAAAATCTTTTATACGATAGTAGCAAACGATAGTTAAAGCAGTCTGTTGTCAATGTTGTCAATATATATATATTTACTATGTTTATTTTGTCTGTAGCTTTTCTTACTTGTTGTTTGGCGTAAATAATCAATTTGAACCCTAGCAAAGGAATTTATTTCAATGAAAGAAATTATATATTATTTATGTTAATAATAAATAATAAAAAAAAGTAGTAGTAGTAGTAGTAGAAAAAAAGCACTTTAGCTCTAGATCACAAGCAGTTTGTTGTTGTTGTAATATTTTGTTGGGGGCTGGTTTAATCTTAATCTTTCGTTTTGTCTCACATTTTATTAAATTTAAATCGACACAGAAAATGAAAATAATTCACCTATTAATTTGTGTGTGTGTTTGTGTGCGTGTTCATGTGTTTGTGTGTGTGTGAGTGGTTTATTGTTTGTTGTCCTTGTTGCTGTTTCAGACTTCTTGACAATAAACTCAAATCTAGTGTTGAACAATTTGAAAACAGATCAAGAGAGTGTGAGTCTGTGTGGAAGTGAGAATGAGAGATTGGATGTATCTATATATGCCTGTATTGATTTCGTTCGTTGTGTTTGTGTGTGGAGGTATGTGTACGTGTACTCGTGTTGGTGTGTGTGTGAATATCAATTTACTTGGCCCTAGCCTTCTTTTCGTTCTCCGACGTAATCTTGTTCTTCAAGTGATCCTTGTAGTCCAAAATACCGCCCTTCCATTTAGTCACCGTCTCTTTCTCGCACACCCAGATCTCATCGGCCACCTAATTAAAAGAGTAGTGTGATTAATAGCACTGAGAGAGGTTGTTATACGGTCTGTTTGCATACCTGATTGATCAGTCGGAAATCGTGACTAACTAGCACCATGCCGCCATCGAAATCATTGATAGCATCCGCCAGTGCATCGATAGTCTCCATATCCAAGTGATTTGTAGGTTCGTCAAGCAGCAGCAGATGCGGCACCTGCCAGGCCAGCCAGGCAAAGACGACACGGCAACGCTGACCATCCGACAATTGCCTGATGGGACACACCTGCTGGCGACCCGTCAAACCATAACGTCCGATTATCTTACGCATCTCCTCCTTCTCCTTGACATCGGGAAAGGCGCGCATCATATACTCGAGCGGACTGGCATCCAGATCGAGCAGTTCGTGCAGATGCTGATGGTAGCGTGCGATGCGCAAATGTGAATTCTTGCGAATCATGCCAGACGTCGGCACCAGATCACCATAGAGCAGTTTCAATAGCGTCGACTTGCCGGCACCGTTGGGTCCCACCAGCGCTAGACGTGTATCCAAATCGATACCGAATTCCAGATTCTTATAGATCCACGGCGTTTCATCGTTGTAACGGAAATTGACATTCTAAACCAAGACGGAGAACAATTGAATATCAAACAGACTTAGAGCATCAGTTGCAATGACTTACCTGCACCATAATCACAGGTGGCGGCACCGTGCCACATGATGGGAAATAGAAATTGAGCACCTTGTCGTCGGTGACCTTTTCGGTCAATCCCTGAGCGACCATCTTGGCCAGTGTCTTCTCCTTGGACTGCGCCTGACGAGCCAATTTCGCCGAACCGTGACCGAATCGTGCAATATAGTTCTTCATATGCGATATCTGATCCTGTTCCCAGTTGTACTGTTTCATTTGGTTCTCGAGCAGCTCCATGCGTGTGCGCACGAATGCTTCATAGTTACCCGTATAGTACTTTAGATGCTTGCCCGTCAGATGAATGATGTTCGTGCAGACGCCGTTGAGGAAATCCTGCGAATGCGATATCAGCACCAATATACGCTTATACGTCTTCAGCTCCTCCTCCAGCCACACACAGGCATCCAAATCCAAGTGATTTGTCGGCTCATCCAGCAGCAGCAGATGCGGCTTCACAAACAGAGCACGCGCCAGCGCAATTCGCATGCGCCAACCACCTGAAGACGAGAAGAAAAGGAATAAATGCATAAGGAATAAATTGAAGAAATCGATTTAGGGTTAGTTTAGTTACTCACCAGAGAATTCCTTGGCCTGCTTCTGTTGCATTGCCTTGTCGAAGCCAAGACCATGAAGAATACGTGCTGCCTTAGCTTCGGCCTGATCGGCAGACATATCATCGAGACGCTCATAGATATCAATAAGTTGCTCCTGCGCATCGTCCTCATCGCTCATCGCCAGCTCTTCGGCCAACTTCTCTAGCTTAATACGCTCCTCATCCACCTCCATGACACACTGGAGGGCACTCTTTGAGCTGGCCGGAATTTCGCGCGTCAAATGGAATATATCAATGTGTGGCGGTATGGGCACCTCGCGGTTACCAAGCGCAGCTAGCAGCGATGATTTGCCACAACCATTGAGACCGATAAGACCATATCGTCGACCGCAATTCAACTCGAGCATTGTGTCCTGCAGCAGCTCAGAGCCAAAGAACGTGATCGAGAAATTGGCAATTTTAACATCACGCGATCGTGGATGCACAGCCAGGGAGCCAGTACAGGATCTGGCCTCAGCACTGATCCTTGCCTCCTCTTCAAGTTTTGCGCACAGCTTCTCCTCCTCGGTCAGCTCGCGTTCGGCTTGGCCATTGGTTTTCTTCGAGGATGGAATCTGTTGGATCTTCTTGTTGCGCGCATCCTTCTTGCGTTGAGCATCACGTTTCTTAGCGTCCGATGGCATTTTTACTTCTCCTTTAGCTTTTATTCAAATACTTTTTTTTTTTTTTTTTTTCAATCGAAAATATTTTCTATGTGTGTATGCCTAAATTTTTTTTTTTGTATTTTGAGTTAGAGATTTCAATGTTTTGCTGTTTACGGTGCCTGCTGGTTTGTGTGTTTCTAATTTTATTTAGATGTCGGTGAGTTTTAGTGCGTGCATGTGTGTGTGTGTGGGGGGGGGGTGCGAAGGTTTACGTATGTGAGTGTGTGTGTGTGCAGTGCTGTCGTGTAGAAGATATAAAAGTTTGAAATTTAATCAGATTTCAGTAACATTTACTTTCAACTTAGTTGCTATTCAAATATGACGCACAATCGATGAAAGTTATCGATAGTTCTGCACAACTCTGCTAGCTATGGAAAATCCCCAGACATTTGAATTGCTGTGTGCGATTATTCTGCATTATTTTTAAACAAACTATGAATAAAGAACTACAACACTAACAACAAGAAAGTACACAAGTTTGTGTAACAATAATTATGAATGAAATGCTGCCCACGCACGCACACACACAAAGAATTCCATAGATATCAGAGACTTGACAGCAAGCGCGACACGTGACGGAAGCTGTCGCATACAAAACTGTATGTCGAAGTTACACAAAGCCGATGCCGCGTTGATGATGATCACCAATACATTCGCACAGTTTGTATCCGTATCCAGTTTCAATAATATTGAAAGAACATATGAAGCGAACGGAAACATACTGTGACTGCGACGATGACGCTGCATCAATGCGTCGGCGAAGGCAAGAGCAGTTGTCAATAAATCAACAAAACATAAAAAAAATAAAGACTAAAAAGAAGTAATGCAGAATAAAGCTGTCTCGTTTTCGTTGTTCTTAACATCTTTGCGCTGTTGGCAACTGATGCTGATGCCGTTGCTGCCTTCAATTTTGTGTTGCGTTTCTTTCTGACTGACTGTTGCCGAGAGCCACATTTCACCTTCATTAGCGTAATTTTATGAATCACTGTTGTTGGGGAACGCCGTTGCGCGCGCTCTCTCCATCTCTCTCTTGACAATGGAAATGTACAAAGGAATTCCGTTGCAGCTGACACGAGATTGGAAGTGTGTCGAGATAAACGCAGGGAACGGGGGGTGAAATTGCAACATATACACGCGCTAGACAACACACTAACACTTGAGGACTAATGGTTACAGCACACACGCGCACGCACAGACACACACGCACATGTATCTACGTAGGTACATATGTATGTAGTTGTGCATGTGCACAATATTGGATTTTCACGGCTGTTTAATAGTAGCACACAACATCTCACCTTTTTTATTGATGATGATAAAAAAGAACGTGTCACGAACAATTATTGAAACCAATTTGCATTTGTTAGGTTGTTAATGCTGCTGGTCTGGGCTTCTAGGGGGCTGCTGCTAGACGGGCTGCTTTACAACGGAACAGGAACACATCGAACACACACACCAACAGCAGCTGCAAAAAAGTGCTGCTAGTTTTCTGCCTTTTACCGTTTTGGCCGCCGCACACGTGTTACGTTGAAATAATCGCGATACGATACTTAATTCTTACAAAATTAATCGATAGTTTTTGTATGTAGAATTTTCAATTTACGAACAACGCTATGTAAAAATTATAAAAAGCGAAGGAGATTTTGTGTGGCGACAAGATTTTATTGATCTCTATAGAACCTAAGAAAATAAGGGGAAGAGATTAAATACATGTTTTTAATGCCCCGCTCAGTTTACGAATTCTAGCCTCCGATACCTTACATTTGTTCATACAGTTTGAAGAAAGCCGATAATCGATAGCTATCGCCTGTTAACTAACATAGCTTTAACTAACATAAGTTGAACATGAGGATATTTAAAATGTAGCATTCTCAAGACAACCGCCAAAGAAAAGAGTTGTAATTGCGATAAAGCCGGTCACAAAGTTAGAGTTATCGGAGGCTATATCTCGTAAACTAAGCGAGATATACAAAAATTGTGTTTAATCGTTTCGTTTTACTTTGTCTTTGTCCATAAGACCCACTAGTCAAATCTTCGTGTCATTGCAATATTGCCGATATTGGTCATTTATAAACATACTCATTGTATAAACATTTATAATTTAAAAGCAATTCCTAAAATACTAATGAGAATTGATTCATCGGCATCGATAGACGGATGGTTGATTTAAAAAAAAAAATCACCTGTCTGACAATTGTGAAACAGCTGTTTTACTTAGATGGCAACGAAGAAAACAGCTGTACCGAATAATTTTGTTTACGGGTACAAACTGCATTAACGTCGGGGGAGGCTTCGCTAATCAAATCAACCATCAGCCAAATAAATAATGAATAAGGAAATCAATTGAACACATTAACACTGAACCCAAACATATAAATATGCGCGATCCCAACTTGTATGTAATTTTATCGCACGCGCTAATTGGTAAGTGGTGTAATAATTATTGCCGGCCGCTACATTTATTATGCACACTCACAGTCACATATATATATATATATATATATATATGTACATATGTATTAACATATGCATGCTGGGCATTAGGCTCGGGTTTCTTTTTTCTGTATATGCAACATGTTCGCGTCATCTTTGAGTCACGCACCAACATAAGGCATCTCAACCAATTGGAACGCGAATCAATGCTGCGTCGCGAAGATGCCCTATACTACACATTCTACAAGAAGCTAGCCGATGGCCCTGACTTCTGGCATGGGTATGAGCAGCTGAAGAACGTAACTGACATTGAGTATCCCCACAGTGTCAATGTATTGCAACGATTTTATGTGCTACCCGAGTTGGTTGCTGCGTAAGTAATCAATACAAGTGCCCTAACAAAAGAATACATAATGTGCAGGCAAAGCTTTACTGCCTGTGTGTGTGTGTGTGTATGTGTGTGCACTTATGCACACATGCATATGAATTCAATTGGGGCAACAATACATTGTTTAAGTGGTGACTAATGTGCCCCGTTCCCTGATTACAGATACTTCTTTCATGTGGTGCGCGCCGGCTTTAATCCCAGCCTGCAACCGATGCTGTTCTACTTTGAATTTGTCTGGCTAATGGGTGGCCTCACTCTCCTGGTGCTCTATCTGTACGGCACGTTGCTGAGTGAGAATGTCTTTGGAGGCATCTATGGCGTCATATCCTACTTGATGTTCCACAGTTTTGCTGCAAAGATCTACGAGCGACCGATGGCTCGGGAGAATTTCGCATTCCCATTCATATTCCTGCAAATGTTTTACTTGTGCATCTGCATTGGCCGTGTGCTGCACCGGCAGAAGCACACTTCACGTTTATTTATGGTAGGTACATAGATATGTAATCTATCTCTCACTCTATCTTAATCCCGTACAATCCATTCCATTTAGATATTCGTGATGTCACTGTTCACAGCATGTGCACTGCTCTCGTGGCAGTTCTCCAACTTTATATTCTCAACACAAATACTGATTGTGATGACCTCGTGGAACGTTAGCTCGATGCCAATTGGAGTGGCCAATGCGTTCGCCTTTGACTACTCGCTGTCGCATTTGCTGGGCAACCTTATGGCGTTTGTGCTGTCCCATGGCAATTGCCAGTTGCTCACCTTTCAGCTAAGCGTATCGCTCAGTCTCTTCATGATCACAGTTGTGCGACGATTGCGCGGCAAACGTCATACCAATGATCTGCAGCAAGGGGATTACTTCTCGTTTAAGATAATAATAATGACAGTGCTGTTTGCCGGCAGCATGCAGGCCAAGCTACTGGATTACCTGGACAAGTCGGGGCGAATGCACTTTCAGGACTCGCACTATGGCGACTTGTGGGCGCACTGGATGCTGCAGGCAAAGGTGAACTTTGTCACCAATCTATCTGCCTGCAATCCACTCTATGCGCGCGTCACCTGGTCAGAGCTCTGGGAACTGATTAAGACGTTGATTGTTAAGCCCTACTGCATGTACGGCGTCGTCATGCTTGCCATGTTCTTTCGCAAATGGCGCAAAAGTAATGTGCCGACAGCGGCCAATCAGGAGCAGCGTGAACGTGCTCGCAATTATGTGCTCGAGGATTTCCTTGAGGAGCATCACGTGTCCATGAGTGATATGTCCAATAAGCAAACTGAACAGCAGCTGCAGCAATGCTTTGCCATGCTCGAGAGCTGTGATCACGACTATGAGCGATATAAACGGGAGAAGGCCAAGTTGCAAGCGGAGCACCCGCCGGCGCGTGATGATTTCATGCAGGACATTAAGCGCTTGAAGGCACAAATCCATCGCAACAGTGACAAGCAGCGCAAGGAGCGCGAACAGGCCACCAGTGAGCAGCCCAGCAGCTCTAGGGCGACAACAGCTGATGACAAGCCGGCAACAGAGACAGACAGAGAGGAGAATATTGAGAAAGATGAGGAAAATGAAGAAGAGGCAACTGCATCTGAAGCGAGCGAAGAAACATTGCCGTCCAAAGCAAGCAACAGCAGCAACAAGGAGTCCAACAATGGCAGACGACGTCAGACCCGACGTGACTCTGTGGTGCCCACGGCCAATTCACAGATATTCAATCTGCATTATATGTACAGTTTTATGCAGATGATTGTCTTCACACTTATCGGCCTCACTGTGCGCAAGCTATTCTTCTTGAGCTTCACACAGGGCTGTGTGATAGCGCCCACGATATGCTCCAAGGTGTGGTGTCATCGCCAGCGTAACATCTTCTGGTCCGTTTCGCTGGCTGTCTTTCTGCTCAGCATGTTCGATCCGGGCTTGGTGGTAAGTGTGTGTGTCTACATATGTAAGACATCTCTCTTGATTTGTCCATTTATATTACAGAACGTACGCGAGGAGTACTTTCCCACGCGTTACTCAAGTCCAACAGATGACTTGGAGGGCATGCTCGAGTGGATTAAGTTGAATACCGAACGCGATGCGGTCTTTGCCGGGCCCATTGAAATTATTGGCACTGTACACTTGACAACAAAGCGACCCATAGTCAATCATGCCCAGTTGGAAATGCCTCAAATGGCGTAAGTGAAAGATCGTATCGTATGTATGTAGTTTAGCCAACCATTCTTATCTCTTGTAGCGAGCGCACAGAGCAGGTGTACTCCATTTACAGTCGTCAGCAATCATCGGATATATATAATCAGTGTGCGCAATTGAAAATCCAATACTTGATCATATCTCTGGACGAGTGCAGCAATGAAGTGAGGTAATGTCGCGCTCATCTTTAAGTTTATACTCTATGAATTTATTTATTGCTATTCTTTGTTCGTTGTTTGCAGAGATGACTGCGACATCTTGGCCATTTGGGATGACAAACAGCCAGCGTTTCGAAAGTATCCGCAATTCTGTCACGAATTGTTGCAGAAGAATGTGCCCAGCTTTCTCAAGGTGTACACCAACGATAACTACGGTATCATTAAGATGTTCTCCCAAAGTGTGCAGATCAATTTGAAGCACAACAAAATGCCCGAAATGTCCATGTGAGACAGACAATATAACCCACCATATATGTTATCGGGGGGTTACAGGCAATGGCAAATGTGACTAGAATAAATTACGAGTGTAATTCAATTGTATTAATGTTTAGAGTGCAGTAGGCGCAAGTAGGATACACACTGGCAGATATTCCCTATGCACCAAGAGACAGAGAAAGAGAGAGATACCTAAGGGAAACAGAATAAGACACACACACACTCACACAACTCGCACACATATATGTATCTATATGTCTGTGCATGTGTCTGTGTACAATTTACTATACATTTCAACTGATTTTTAACTGAATTGCATTTACTATGTAGCCCCCTATGTTCCGAATTCATTTCAGAAAGCATTCCCCGGCCCCCTTTCCTTTAATGACATTTTCTTAAGATAAACATCATCTGTGAATGTGTGTACGGTATATAAGTTAAGTATGTAGAGATCTATTCGATACGACGATAAATACTTTGCGAGTGCAGCGAGCTATAGCCAGCTCATTCATTTTGTGCGTTAAGTTTTAATTTAAACTAAACTTTTTTAAAAATTACAAGTAAGCCCCACACACACACACACAGAGACGTCCGTTCGGCCCAGCCCATTGATGTCAATATTTATGATGTATGTTTGATGTATGTACGCTTCTTCAACGGGCTGCAGATTGTTTGATTGATTGAACCCAGAAGTTAAATTATTAAAAGAGCTATTGAAATAAAGTCTAAAGTAATGTTAAATACAAACTTGTGTATTCATTAAAGAGCAAAAGGAAATGCTGCAAATATATAATACTGGAAAGTATATAAATCTGGCAAGTATATAAATATATGTACTGTATATATACTATATAATATAATACCTGATAAAGAGAATAACACGTTCTTTGCATTGGTTTACTTATGTAAACTGAGTTTTATTTGTCATTATTTGTGTGTGATCAGCACAGATATATGCATGTATATATCATTGTTGTGTATATGTGTGTGTGTGTGTGTGTGTGTATGTACATAATTACGTACTATATGCACAGATATTCGCAGTTAGAGATTAGGTAGTACATATCTTGTGGCAAGGTTTGGTTTCGGAACGGGCTTTATTAACAGTAAACTCGAAGCAACAACTACTTTAGGCGTAGTTTAAGGCTTAAGCGTGCGCTTTCTTTCTTTCTTTTCATCTTCATCTTCATATCATTAATTCTTTCTTTAGCGTATACCTATTCATTATTCTCTCCAAAAATAAAGGGGACAACGTGTTTAGTTTAGGCTGTAAGGCGAGCGCAATTCGGCTAAAGTATATATGGTATATCGGTATATAGTAGATACAATATTACAAGGGTAAAATAATTGTTGTTAATTACAATGTTGAATTCAACTAAAGCATATATAGTAAATACTAGCAATCAGGCCAAGTGTCTCTTAACAATTAGCTACAGTCTTTCTTAATTTACATCATATACAGAAGAAGATTTCTGTAGATTTCTCATATACTTATATAAATATCATATTTTTGTTTACAATCCATTCGAATATTTCAGTTTTGTGCTAGATTCCTTTACTCTATCATAACTAGATTTGATTCGTGTTCCTATAACGAATATCATTTCCATAACAATTTCATTGTTTTGTGGGTGGTTGTGTGGAAGCAGTTATATTTGTATTATATTTCGATTAACTACCTGATAAATATGCAATGCAAGGATCAAAGAATAATGAAATTATTTGCAAATTATAGTAAAATACTTAAAACACAAAATATTTTCAACTTGAAAAACCTTATATTAATTGAAATTGTAGATTAAAACCAATAAGAAAAGCAACAGTCGCGCTGCACGCGACAGTGGAATACCCTTCGACCTATGCTCCTAGGTATGTACACACATACATATGCACATGCTTTTAAATTATTCTCGACAGATGGCGCTCGTGCTTCGCGCTCGCCCACCTCCCTTGTTAGCTGACACAAGCACTTATACTTTCCTAAATAACTTCTGTGTTTATTGTACGATCGGATTGAAATTAGGAGGAAAAGTAGATATTTCATTCAGCTTAGTATATGTTAAAGCCAGAAAGTTGTTTATTTTATACAGCGCTTACAAATTGAATTCAAAAATTAAATTATTGATTAGCGGGGGCGGTGGGCGTGCCACCCTACATTTGAAATAAACTTGATCTGCGCCTGGTACACAGAAACCTTCATTCCAAATTTGGTGTCTCTAGTTTTTATAATAGTCGAGATCTGTGTGTTCATCTGGTAATTCATACATCCGGACATTTGGACAGACATGGCTCAATGGACTCGGCTAGTGATCCTGAGCAAGAATATATATACTTTATGGGGTCTGCAACGCCTCCTTCTGCCTGTTACATACATTTGCACAAGTTAGTATACCCTTTTTTGACCATTTTCAATGGTCGAAGGGTATCAACATTCAATTGCATTAGCTTCGCATATACATATGTATGGATATAATGTTTCTTTATATTATGAACCATTAGCCAGCCATAATTTGCCATAACTTAGTCAAAGCACAAGAAAATAAGAAACTGAAATCGTATTTAACAACTTATTTCATATATGTATATATGTATATTATATGTAAAATGTATGCTATAAGGTATATTTATCTATGTCTATATATTTTCTTGTATGTATATCTTTTGGTGCGCGCTAGAGTGCAAAATATTTGCTATAAAATCGTTTCACAGTTTTATGTTTCGTCTAATTGTTTAAGCTAGAACTGAACAAAATAGAAAATTATAAATTTCTATGGGATCTGCACAGAACGAGGGTATTTTAAAACGTATTTCAAATGAGCTTCAGCAAATTTTGTGTGTGTGTGCCTAACGAAAATGCAAAAAGGGGTATCTGTGTTTTTCGATTTGATGTCGTTAGTTACGAGTATTAATTAATTCTTACAACGTTCTTCAATTGAATTTATATCACAGCAATATATTTGTCATTTTATCATGTAAAATTACACATGGCTATATAAGTAATGCGTGTCTCTCTGTCTGTCTGTCAGTGTGTGTGTTCGACATAATCGGCGTGAACTTTGATTCTTCGGGCATATGGCGTATAGTATTTTGACATATATCTTATGGAATCTGTGTGTGGTAGCCACAATTCATATAATTATAATTATAATATATATAGTTAAGAGCTAATTTACAATCTTTCGAGCACACTATATTGGTTTCCACAATGTTTCAGTACTTCTTCAAAATCACCTTATTGTAGAAACTCGAAATTGATTCCCTTCTTTTCTTTCCGAAGCGAACCTTAAAGAGCGTGTCTATATCAAATTGGAAATGTCCTTCTAGTGTGTGGCGGCAAATGAAACCAAAATCATCATAAGCTCTACATAGTATGGTACAAACATATGTATGTATATCGTATGTATGCATGTGTTGTGGTATATATCATATGTGGCATGTACATATGTCAAGTATGAGGGAGCACACTCAACCTTGGCTTGATGCACTTTGTACTTTCAAATACGTTTGATGGTGGGACCTGTAAAGAATACCGAAACTTTTCGCTTGAACTTCTCCATGGTTGGCTCCAGATCCTCCTCCTCCTCGTAATCATCGTCGTCATCATCATCAACGTTATTGGCATTGTTGTAACGCTGTCCAGTGTGACCAAATATAATGGTGCGTGTGAACGGCGGTACGCTCTTAGCTCCGTCGGATTCACTGAAACCGGGATTAAGTATTATATTCGGTATAAGCTCAATGCTGTCCCAACCATCTTGAAGTTCTGAAGGCAGCACACACAGAATATTGTAAGAGAGAGGGAGAGAGAGAGAGACAGATAGAAAGAAAGAGAGAGAGACAGCAACACGAAAGGTGGAGTTCGTTTGGGCAGGAGAGAAGAGGAAAAGAGAAATTGGGATAAATATAGAGAGAAAGAAAGTAGAACGAAAAGAAACAGAATTAGACATATGGCAACAATAACATTACCTGCGCAATTTCTTTTTATAGTTTTTTGTTTCTTGATGCTTTTTTTTATTTATTTAACAAATTGTGTAAGTGTGCAAAATTTATTGTTTGTGTATGTGTGTGTGTTTGTGACTGTACATCGATGTGCATTGAAACACATTATTAACAGTCAGCAAGCGCTTACTCCAAGTCAACGCTGCGTATACGTTATGCGACTGTCAGTGTACAATTGTGTGTGTGAGCGTGTGTGTCTGTGTGGGGGTGTATAAGTGTACATATATCTAGTACAAATTATTCGGCAATATTCGGAAAAATGTTTAATTTCTTTCATTATGGGGGGGAAACATTGAAACATTTAATTTGCGTGCCATAATAAAAGCACATAAAACGCAATTAGTTAACTACTTATAAATATAATATAGTATATAGTACACATTACATTCAGTTTACAACATCAATAAAGCGTTTATCTAAACATTGGGCATATCCAACTTCAACATCAACATCAACAAGAACGACAAACGAACGAACAAAGCAGGAAAGCATAAATCATATCAGCGATCTTATCACAAGCTAATCCCGTTTCATCTTCATACAGATACTGTGTGTATATAGTACTCTGTGCATAAGTATTGTAGATATATATGTGTCTTAAGAGTAAACTATCTATAAACTATATTCATCATTTGTTCGTTTGCTCTTGGTCGCATTTTAAAGCTTTTTATAGTACATTTTCTTTACATTTGACAACTTTGAGATCCCATGGGATGTTAGGTAAGTATCGTATAAGGCATAAGACATAATAAGTATGAGGTGGAAAGAATAAGATTTGAAATTTTAAGTTTAAGTATCTGGTTATCACAGCTATGGATACTGGACAGAGGCCTTACGTTAAGAATTATTTAAAAACAGAGAGTTTATATCAAATTTCATATAAAAACTCGTATACTATTGTTTAAATATTGTGCCCTAAGAGAGTAAACGGAGTGTAGAGATTGAAAAAATCGTTAAAATGTATCATAATAAAAGAGGTTTGCTATCAAAATATTTCTACAATGTTTCCAATCTATACTACATATGCCTATATATTTATGGTATATTGCATTGGATCTAAAAATGAATAAATTGAAGCCTTGCATAAATGCACTTAAACTTGTAGGTCTGCAATTAGATCTGGACTAATTTATATGAAGCTAAAATACTTATATTGCGTTTCAATTTAAAAATGTTTAAATTAAGTCTTACTTAACTGGTGCATCCCTAAAAACTACTTGGCATATTCAGAAACGAGTGATAATAAATTTAATAAACAAACGATCTGCATCTGATTGAAATTCAAATATAGTATTTCTTTCCTTTATATTCTATGCACTACTAATTGAAACTAATGTGAACCGATTACGATACAGGTATACTAATATTATTTATCGCAGATATGCCTACAATTGTTTATCGATTGCAATGAAATGTGTGCAAAAATAAAAAGTCTAGAATGAGAGGGATTCTAAAGCACTTGCTGTGGCTTAAACGATATTATACAATCGATAACGATTTGTTTTTTGTGGGCATTGTGCTTTTGCAGTTATCGATAACTAAGTATTTTGTAGGTTTAACGATTTAATTGCAAATATCACTATTAACTAATATATATTTCCTTGCAAGGGTTAGACTCCGTTAGTTGTCATTGATAAACAACGATCATATAGTAGGTATACATATGTTTAAACACATTTACAATCGATTAATGCAAAACAAATAGGAAACAGAAAACTTGTAACTTCCCATACATACGACACGACAATGACAACAATAATAACAGCTATAGATCTAGTACATACATACATATATATATATATATATATATATGTATTATATATATTTATATTCTAATCAACTCAAACAGCGAGCAAACAAAACGAAGGTAAACATACAGTCTGTCAAGTAACTTTTTACACATACATACATATGTGCGTTACATTAACATGTGCATTTGAGTAAAGAGTTACTCTTTAAACTGTATGTACATGTTAATGTAATGTACATGCTAATGTACATTACATAAACCTGTGCATTTAAGTAAAGTGTTACTCTTTACATTGCATGTACATGTTAATGGTATGTATATAACTGTAAAGTGTTTGTTGACATACTATATATAACATATATGTATATTAAATATTGTTTACTGTATGCATAAAATAAAAGTCCCTTTAAAGCATTCGATTTGGTTTTGGTTTTTGTTTATCTTGAAAATTTACAACATTTTGCAAATGACAAACGCAACACTGTATTTTTTTTTTGTTGTTGTTGCAGTTGCATTGAGCTTTAAAAGTTTATCGATTGTTTAAGTTCACAACAATAACAAGAACATTCAAATCATAATCGCTACAATCGATAACAATAGTTTCTTTTCGATTATGATTTGGATTAACTTTTGGTAGTTGTTATTGCCGTTATTGGCGAATTGGCTGTACCCATTTGCGTCGATTGATAGCACTCCTTAGAGAGCACAATACAGAGTCCGATGGCTAATATCACAAGTGTTCCCAGCACTATACTGACGGCGACTATCCAAATGCGTGGATCGAAATTATCTAAGTCGGGTTTTATAAGGCGTATGAGATCTGCACGAGGTCGTCGGTCGAGGCGTTTTTGAGATAGAAAAGAAAAAGAGAGGATGACAACAAAATTACCAGATACAGATACAGATACAAAGAATAATAAAAGAACAAAAGAGAGAGAGAGAGAGAGTACAAAATTATCGATAACTTATGAGTATCTATGAGTAATACGATAGTAAGTTGGTAGTATAAGAGGTAAGTGCTAATACTCGTACCATACATACATACATAGCTAAAGACGCCCTGCGCTGCGTACGGTTGACACCAAAAAGAGCAACTACTACACATAGATGTATGTACTATACGATAGTGACGACAGCAAGGTAACTATCGAATGGTTAATAGTAGTAGTAGTAGTAGTAGTATTATAAGTAGTAATAGTATTATAAGTAGTAAATGGCAAGTATTACCTAGGTAGTATAGCTCTAACTATGATTTCATACAAGTACAAGTATTTCGAATAAAAAAATTAGTTGAAAGTTATCGATAACAGTTGAGCCAATTGTCAACACTTTCAACTTACGATTACTCTAGACTTTGATTAGATAGTATACGATTAGTATTGTGTTGTTGTTGTCATTGCTTACCCTCCTCCTTGGTCTCCGGCAATGTTGTGACATTGGTGGTGACCACCTCGCCGCTGCCCAGCTCGTTGTTGGCCCATATTCGAAACTCGTAGGTGGTGTTGGGCGCCAGCCGATAGACTTCCATTTGACGCTGTTCCGTGCCCGGACCGGATGGTGATTATGGAACGGAAATGATTGTTGTAAAAATATATTGTGCACGTTGCAAGTACGTTTTGTGCTGTGCAAGATGTGTGCGACCTGAGTCACCTTGAGGTCATCATACTCACCACATTGGGTGCTATGTTAATGGGATCCATGCGGCTCCATTCGTGCTCGTAACTAGCATTGGCCGGTGGCGTACGGTACGAGATGTTGCGGTATTCGGCGGTGAAACTGCGCACCGGATAACCCCCCGATTGTGTCTTGTTAAAGCGCCAAATGAGAAAGCCCAATATGGTGGAGGCCTTGAAGTAGAGCTGGGTCACTGGGCCGGGTGTTGTTCGCACCGTTAGCTTGATGCGCTGAAAGGCTTGGTATTTCTGCTCCTCCTCCTCCTGCTTTTCCTCCTGCTCTTCTGGCATCCTGTTGTTGCCTTCACCCTGCGCTTCCTCTACTTTCCTTTGTGCCTGCTCCTGTTTCCTTTGCTGCTGCTTCTCTTCCTCTGTCAACGTTGAGGTAGTTGCTGCTGCTGCTGTCGTCGTTGCTGCAATTGTTACTGTTGCTGTTGCTGTCCCTGTGCGTGTGGTTGCTGTGGGCACCGGCAGCGTTGCAAAGCACACGTAAATACCGCTATCCGAGGTGCTCACGTTACGTAGCACCAGCACCCGACCCGTCTGCAGAGTGCAAAAGTAAACGAAAAGTCCTTTTCAATTTCAATCGGATACACGTTTTTACGATTTGCTGGCGAATCCACAGTTGCCTACCCCCTCCCCCAAGCGAACTCCCTTCTGCCTTACTCAATCTTGAAAATGATAAGAATCTGGCACAGCAGAAATTCTGAATAATTAAATGTATCTCAATACAAACTACACAAATAAAATTGAATTTTATATTTGCTATAGTGCAATCAAACTATTATAAATTGTCGAAGAATATGTATGGTATATGGGTTAGCTACTAACCTGTATAATGGTGCTGTTGTTGCCGTGCTCCTTTACCCACATGATATTGCCCTGTGCTATGCAGGGTATGCTGACATTGCCGCCTTTGTCCGTCGCGTATTCGTTGTACTTGATGGTGATACTAAGCACCGTCAGCACTGAAATAGAAGATATAGTACAGATATAGTAAGTATATATTCATGTACATATTCAGAGATAATAAAAGAGAAGATATAGTAGATATATATTCATATATATTCATCAGAGACACTATAAACGAAGATATAGTAGATCTGTATTCATGTACATTATTAAAGTCAATAAAAACGAAGATATAGTAGATATATATTCATGTACATTATCAGAGACAATAAAAATTAAGATATAGTAGATATATATTCAATGTAAATTATCAGAAACAATAAATAAAGAAGATATAGTGAAGTATTGACTGATAAAAATGAAGATATAGTAGATCTATATTCATGTACATTATTAAAGAACATAAAAATGAAGATATAGTAGATATATATTCATGGTCATTATTGGAGACAATAAAAACAAAGATATGGTAGATATATATTCATTTAAATTATCAGAGACAATCAAAAAAGAAGATATAGTAAAGTATTGATAATAAAAATTAAGATATAGTAGATATATATTCATATACATTATAAGAAACTATAAATAAGAAGATATAGTTAATACATTTTCATGTACATTATCAGAAACATTTAAAAACGAAGATATAGTAGATATATATTCAATGTTCATTATCAGAGACAATAAAAATGCAATGACAAATGACAATATAGTAAATATATCTTCATGTTCGTTATCAAATAAATAAATAAATAAAACAATAAAATCGAATATATGGTAAACATATATTCATGTACATTATCAGAGACAATAAAAACAAGTAGAGACTAGTCAATTGTCAACATCTTAAAGGTTTTTTATGGAACTTCTTTGTTTTTAATCTGAATGATGTCAATTATAAGGCCTACATCCCTCAATTCAGTCAGAATACCCACAAACCCTAACGTATTACAAACTCACAAATATTCAAAGATGAAATGGTTTTTAGAGCATTTTTCAACTTGCTTCAATCGATGTTTGCAATCGTCGAGCACTACGATTAATTAGACTGATTATTAAATGCATCGAAAACCAAGCAAAAAACAAAGACAGTCGACTGCAAAATACCCTGTACACACAACAAAATATTATAGTTATGTTCAATCAAATAATGGCAATTTTTGAATATAATGTTGGAATTTATAACTCGAAAATAAGTTGAGTTAAATATAACATTGTATATCTCTTTATAGGAATAGAGGAATGGATGTTTATAAGGCTAGTTAATTGCAGAGTGGTGCCTTGAAGATACCCTGCAGCACCCAGAGCGCATATATCGTGAACAAAGTTAGTGTTGCAAGTACTCCTCATCAGTTGTTAGCACCATGTCGGAGCGAACAGAGCCGTTTCTTATAGTCTACTTCAGGGCGCTGGCACTCAGCTGCAGTGCACCCAAGCGTGCCGTGCAACGTCTGCTGACGGTCTACCTGGCCCTGGTGCTGGGTGACATGGTAGTGCAGCTGTGCCGCTACTGCGATCCTGCTTGGTTATCGGACAACATTCAGTTGCACTATCGCCAACAGTTGCGGCTCTATATGCGCAGCATAAACCTCATGAAGGTGGCATATCTGATGATGCATCTACTGATTGTTGCCCAGGCGCTGGTCTGGCGCAATTGGGAGCGTCGCCTGCTCGCTCTGCTGCCACAGTCGTTGCCTGCCGGCAGCCAGATTAATGTGCGTTTCCATCTAACAATGGAGGGTGTCATCAGCAGCTGCGTGCTGCTCGTGAGCATCTGTAGCCTGCCACAGCTGCAACACATGATCAGCAATCTGCGCTACTTCTTCAACACACAAGCAGTGCGTGCGCGTTATCTGCAGATGGCTCTGTTTGTGCTGCGATTGGACGCGCAACTGCAGCAGCTGCAGCTGGAGTTGGAGCAGGCTGGACCAGGAGGAGGAGGAGGAGGACGTGGCAGGCAAGTGGAGCTGCGTTCGCGCTATGCGCATCTGGTGCGATTGTCGGCGCATATATCTCGCTTCTTTGGCTTCTCCATATTGCTAATGAATCTACTCTGCATCGGTGACTTCATTCTTGTCTGCTACTCCTACATTGTCCTGTGGCAGTTCTCCGATACCACGCTCAGTTGGATGCTACTCTGTCAGACAGTGTATGTGCTCATACCGGCGCTGGTCAAGATCTGGATATTGTGCGCCGCCTGTCATAAGTGCGCCAATCGCGTAGGTTCTTCATCATGTCTCTCTATACTTCTCTCACTTTCTCTCTTCATTCAGTCACATCAACTGCAGCTGCTGCTCAACGCTGCCTGCCAGCAGCAACGATCTAGATGCAGAACGAGCACCACTATCCATATGGCTGCCACACGTAGTGGAACTAACGAGTTCGTCCTGCAGATAATGCAGAATCCCGTGCAGTTTGATGTCTGTGGCATTTACAATCTCAATCTGAACACACTAGCCGGGGTAGGCTCTCTCTGTCCTTTACTGTATCTGTCTTCCTCTTTGTATTTGTCCATCTATCTCTCTTTCTTTCTATATACAAGTCTCTCTCTTTTACTGCATAACTATCTCTCTTTCAATCACTATTTCTCTCTCTACTCTGTCTGTCTGCCCCTTTAAATCTTTCTCCATATATTCTTCAACTCTATTAAATGTCTCTCTGTTTATATGTGCCTATCTATCTCTTTCTCTATATCAGTCTCTTTCTTTCAGATGTTCCTCTTCATACTGCAATCACTGGTCATCTTTCTGCAGTTCGTAGAGCTCGTCAAGCAGCAAATCAATTGAAGTTGCCTGACCTAACCAAGGTCCTAGGCGCTCTCCCCCTTTTGAGCTCAATTTTCGTGCCGATTTTATCGCAGGTGAATAATGTCCGTGTGGCACGCGAGCTCCTGATACAATTTATATACAAATAAACGTGGCTATATATACAAATATAGTTGCTCGAATTGGAGCACACTGATTAAGGTGAATTTAATTTGTGCTGGTTGCACAATCAGTTGAAAGGAAAGGAATATCAATCATAACATGTAACCTAACATAACCTAACCTAACATAATATAGCATAACATAATATAGCATAACACAACAGAACAGAACAGAACATAACAGAACAGAACATACCAGAACATAACAGAATATAGCAGAACAGAGCAGAACAGAACATAACATAACATAACGTAACATAACATAACAGAACATAACAGAACAGAACAGAACAGAACAGAACAGAACAGAACAGAACAGAACAGAACAGAACAGAACAGAACAGAACAGAACAGAACAGAACAGAACAGAACAGAACATTTAACATTTTTAGTGGGCAATGTAGTGTGAAGAAAGTAACCTAAAATTTATAGTAACTGAATACTTCTTTAAAAAGAATCTGTATAGTCAAGGCTAGGGAAAAATCAGTCTACAAATATATATTTACTCCCAACTTCACCCGAGTACTGTACAGTGTACACCCCTTAACTGATTTCTCGCTATTGAAGCTAACAATTGCAAATTTCACAATAACAATTGTCGTTCTCAAAGCTCTTCGAATATCTTGTGAATGGTTCTTCTTCGTCTTCCCGTCACGTTTGTAACTTTGACAACATTGAAGGCAACTTCGACAGAAGTTGGCAACCTTGTGGGGGCTAACGGCGTTGTCTTTGCCCTACAATGGGTGTAAGCTTTTAGTAACCCATCAACCCCCTTCATTAAAAGAGGTACGACAACTGTCGACAGACAAAATGATGAGAGGACAGTAGAAACATTTTGGGCAAGGATACCTACTACAATTCTACTCGTGACGTTGAGCTATTATTTATATTAAATGATTGTAGTAGTAAACTAACAATGTAGAATGGTTAAAAGTCTGCTATATATGTATGTATACCTAAATGTATAAAAAGTGCAATAATATATTCAAATATTAATTGAATTAAAAACTAGTGACTAGTAAATCTGCATACTCTACAGCTAATACTCCTCCAATTCATCTATATAGACTGTATTTACCCTACATGATATATGCGCTATTGTATCAGAGAACAATGCAGTGTAAACAACAAGCGCAGATGAAACAATGTTACATGTTCTCGCTTGAAATTACAGTCAGTACGTCAATTCATCAGCTAGTTCTATGTAGCTTCCATCTGTCAGTTCTCCAGTCAGTCAGTCAGTCAGTCAGTGAACATTTTGATTAAGCTGCGCGCAGGGATGCAACAAATGAGTTTGCCCTCAACAGTAATAACAACTCTGGAATGTTTGATATGCTCTGGCAAAAATAAGCAGAGCCAGACGAGAGATAAACACACATGTGTACGAGCCCACACACATACACATAGAAACAGTGGCACACACACACACAGTCGCACACAAGCCACAGGAAAATTTTGGGCAAAGTTGGTCAGTGTTGGGGAAGCGGGCTTAGCGCCAGATAAGGGCGAATCATGGCACGCTTAAATGGGCAAAAACAAAGAGACTACCACGACAGCAGCATACTATGGAGCCAGAGAGCACATTTTCTGCAGAAAACTCAATTTGGTGAAGTGAGCATAACGAAGTTTTATAAAAAAAGATAGTTTTTAATTATCAAACTTTAATTTTGTAATGTGAGATCTTAAGATGTTCTTAATAATAAAAATATACTTATACGTAAACGTAAACGTAAATATACAAATATTATCTATACATACATATGTATGTACATATAAGTAATAATTGTATTATATATATTCGCTTACGTAATGTACATATGTATTATAAACTCAATACAATATTTCCAGTTTCCTTTTAAAGCCATAAAAAGTACTTATTTGTTCCATAGTGCAGCAGCCACAATACATACACACACACACCCACACCTACACAGACACATGCCCAAGCTTACAGTGCAGCCAAAAAGTATGCATCGCGTGCCCGTGCTGACGTCACTTAATTGATTTCAACGCGCGCCAATTGCAGCAGCTGCACAGGCAGCTCCAGTTTCGCCCGCAGTTTCCATTTCTATTTCGACTTAGTTCGGACCGATTTCGGCTCGGACCATTAGTCACCCGGACGAATCGAAATCGAATTTAGCCGATAACCAAGCGAGGGAGGAAGGGAGAGAGCCTGAAATTGCTACTAAAAGTCAGCATGCTTTGCTTTTGATTAAGACACTTATTGTAATCAGATGTGGTAGTGATTTGGTCAGCAAATATTGTTTCTATTTCTAATATATTAAAAAATAAACCAAATAAACCTGTAGACAAGGGATGAGGTATCGCATAGAAAGGCAAATTAAGAGTCACGTTCATTTTCCAGCTGTCAGTTCATCAATTTAGCTGCAAGTTGACATTTTGACTGACATTGACCGAATCGATAAGTACTAACTGAGCTCTTGACTAGCGGAGATTGGTAAATATGTATGGTACAGTTTTTGAATTTGGTAAATACATATTTTCCATAATAAAACCGACTTTAAGCATGGCTTAAAGCGCATTTGCAGCACAACTGGACAAAATAAATGCCTATGGCTGCCATAAAAACAATTTATGTTTTCATACTTACGACAGCTGGATATTTGATGGTTATAATCCCGCTTTGCACAGAATGCATAGAGCAGAACCCATTGAAATGCAATGGGATATTAAAAGCATTCTAATGGAACTTGAAATGAAACAAAAGCAAAACCAAAATAAAAATGCAGTTGCCAAGCTCCGAAAGCTGTTGGTACCATGAGAACATTTTGTACATTTGGTCAAAGCCAAATCCAAAGCTCGAGTGTGCTTCAAGTGCTTTACGGGCAAAGTACCCTGTATGCATCGGAGACGAATTGTTATGTTACTATGACAGGATGGAAGGAAACACACATATGTATTATGTATATATGTATATGTATATATGTATGAATTTCGAAAATAATAAATAATTTATAATAAATTATATAATTATTCGCCAAAGCCGACAATATTTAAAAAAAATAACGTACTCAAAAGTGTGTTCTCAAAAGTTGGCAACTCTATCTGTATATACCGCGCTCTATTCAAAATCTGTAAATGTTATGCATCATAACATGGCCTTGCTTGATGAATGATGCAAGACAAGTTATCGATATGCTGATGCTGCCCATTAAAAACCTGTTAATGTTATGCTTATAATATGTTAATGGTATTTTATGTTAACCCAACATGGCCTTGCTTAATGAATAATGCGAGGCAAGTTATCGGTATGCTGATCTAGCATATGCAAATGTGCATTTTGATTGTTTTTCCTTATATGCAAATTTGTTTTTGCAATCGGATTAATTTGATTAATCTAAAAATGGCATGCAATGCAGGGTATTCTTGTGGTCGTCGCGTGGCCAGTGCCGGCCATAAAGTGCGACAGCTATAAAGTGGAAACACAAACAGTTCATTTTTTTTTGTTTTTTCAATTTTTTGTTGAGCTCCTTTATACAGGCTGGTCGACACGCTCTGCAAATGCTTGGTTCGCTTGGGGATTGGGGGCTTTGAGTCCAGTTGCATTTGGTGTGGCCAAAATGTTGTTAACCAATTGAAAAACATTTTAGTTATTTTGTTTTCAGCTTGGCTTCTCCTCCTTTTCTCTCAACTCGCATTTATTTTATTCCGCCAAACACGGGAAGCAAACAATGAAAAAGGAGGGAGCACAAGAAACAATATAAATATTTTTGCTATCAAAAAGGGAACTGAAAACATGATGCAGAGAGTATTAAGGGCACTAAGCAATGAACACATAGAGACCTCAAAACAGCGGTTAAAGTTGCTCCCGCTTTTTTGCGATCCAGCCGCCCCAGAGCCCGAAGCATTGAGAATAAAGATGCGCGTACTTCTTTTAGCTGTGCGATCATTAAGAGCTATATAGAATGCACAGGAAGAATGGTAACCCTAAACATGACAAACTTCACTGTACCCATAGTAATCGATAAGGTCTGTTAATGAAAATGATCGTAAAAGTTTCGTATTCTACTCATTTATCTATCTTAAACTCATCAGCTATGCCGGACAGAAACTTTAAGTATCGACACACAATATATTAATTGCTGTCATCCAAAAAGAAGCCCCGAGCAATTTCTTAGATTAACTATAAACAAACTTGAGCACGAGATTCCAAAGATGGAAACAAACTGCCAAAGTTGTCGGTTAAAAATGAGAGCCCTCATAAATAATCAAGTAAATTCTGAAGGCAGCATCTGCTGACCGGATCCGGATCCGGATCCAGGTGAATGTAATACGATTGGCAACAGTTAAAAAATATATATATAAAGTATGTACTTTGCTTGTGGCAGGGGGAAAAAGTACCTGACACAGCAACAACTGAGCCAACTTACTGCCAAAGGGGCGCAGTCAGCAACAAGAGGAGGTACATACATATATACAAACACACATACAACTACATAACTACACGTATAATGCCCGATGGCAGTAACAACAACAGAAACATCTGTTAAGCACCGAGCCATTCTCAACTTGGACCGAGAAATTCAGAGTAAGCAGCGGCAACAAGCGAACAAAATGGCCAACAAACGGAGCAACAAAATGCCAGAATTAATTAAAATTCATAATTAGTTCCAGTTTCAGTTGCAGTTGCGAGTCCCTGACGGCAACGAGGTCACGACAAGAGAGTGAGAGTGCTAATCCTGCTTCTGCTCTGGGGCACAAGGAGATTGAGGTGACTTGATAAGTTGATAAGTTCATGAGTTGATGGCTTGATGAATTGCCAGCACTGGGCGACGATGTAAATTCTCATTTGCTGCTGTCCGGCTTGACAAATGATGCTCCTCTGCACGTTGGTGTCCTCGTGTGGTACTGGCTACTGTGTGCACGGGGCGTATGAGCAATGTTAGAGGGACACCCTTTTATTGGGCCAAGATATAAGCAATCGTAGTGGAAACTTTGTAAAGGAAATTAGTAGAGGAATGTATCTAATAGGAACTGGTTTACACTTAATAGTTAAAAGAGAAATGGAGGTAATAAAATCAACACAGGTTTTATCTTGATAGATAAAAGATATATAATCTTTAAGGCTAATACTTTAGTTAATAGAGAATAGTTTACTTTGGGAGGGCATTTATTTTAAAGCCAAATTTATTGGTTTGTAAACCATACAAACCAGAAGAAAACTACAGACTGTAAGATACCCTTGGTCCAGTTTTAAAAAACTGTTTCGAATAGAGCTGGAGAAACAAAGATAAACATCGATATTTCATATAAAAAAGATCGTGAGCAAGAATATACATACATATGTATGTAGAAGAAGGTATGTTTGTACTTTGTAAGCTCTGCCACGTTTCCTGCTGCCTGTTAAATACATTTGCACGAAGTTTGTATACACTTTTTTGACAATTTTTGAAGGTTGAAGGGTATAAGAGCACACATACTTAAGAGGCAACAATATATACTTGTATTTTTGATATACAATAATTAATCAATTGATGGATGAATATTTAAGATACATTTTCCATGCATTACATAATTATTTTAAGTATTGTATAGATATGTACTTTATACAGGGTATTAGCTAGTCAGGCCACACAGCCTCAACGTAGTAAGGTTTCATTTTTATGACTTAGTACGCAATTATTACACATTTTAAACATGCTTAAATTGTATATAGGTTGTGTAGTGTTGGATATTCCAATGAGTTTCTGGCATTTATTTAAATGGGCACAAACAAGTACTATGAAAAATGCACAAATGACTCGAGGCGCGTCGTGTCGACAGTCTTAACCTTGTGTCCACTCAATGCCAGCGCGATGGAAAATCAATGCGAAATCAAAGTCACAGGCGACCCTTCTTCTCCTTCGGCACATACGTCAACACATATGCATACAAGTACAGTCCCATACAGTGCGGGGGGCCTATACATATCTCAGCGTGTGTGTGTGTGTGTGTGCGTAGGTGTGCGTGTGTGTGTGCAAAGAACAAACAATGCTGGATATTTGACACTTGACCTTTTGCGTTTGACATTGAATTTTGTGGCTCCAGTGGCTTTTCACATGTTCGTAAATAGCCTGGCGTAAAGCGCCGTAAAGGGGCGAAGCTCTCTAATTGCAATTCGTTCTGCAGCAGCAGCAGCCACGCCCTAAAAATAGTCAACGTGCAATTGTTGAGTTGGATACACCTACACACACACACATACACACAGAGAGAGCCTTCCTCAAGCCAAGTCAAACCACAAAAGCCATTGACAACTAACTAGACAAATGGCAAGGCGCATTCAACCTCAGACAGCTATTTCCCTGCTCTGTCCTCTATCCTTTCCCTTACCTCATCCCCTACTCTTTCCTCTATTCTTCCCCCTTCCCTCCCCCCTTTACCAGACATTTAGTAGCAACCAAAAGTCAGTTAACCAGTCTTAGCATGCGACATCTTCAAGCTGTGGCTGCCTCTTCTTCCAAGCTCATCTCTATTCACTCTCCCCTTTCTCACTCACTCCCCCATCTCTCCCCCCTTCTCTGTTGACAGTTTTGCTTGTTATTGTTTGTTTGCCGCATTGTTTTGACTTCTCGTTTGTCGTTTCATGGCATAAATCACAAAAAGGAAGGCGCATCTCGCGCCAACTATCGCATCACAATGGGAAGATGGAACGATGAGCAGACCGCAAATTATTTCGAAACTCTTAAGTTTTAATTGACAACAAATATCCTGACTTAACCGTGTACTTAACAAAACGAGTGTTGCTCTTTGAGTTCGGCTACCATTTTTAGGGGCTAGTTAATCTGACAATCATTTGAAGAAGTTCAAGAAGTGCAAAACAAAACCAATCAAAAGTTGTTCGATTGTGGGGTTAACCAATAAATGCAGACTACATTTTTATACTATACATATGTCAGTTAATGTATTGTATTTGTGATCAAGTTAATGATTAGTTTGGATTATGCAAATGAGCCTCTCTGAGGAAGTTACAAACGGAAACAAAGCAGATAAAATGAGGACGATAGTCTACCTGTGGCCTGGTATAAGTTTTATACACTTGCAGGTTCTTATATTCTTCGATTGTTCCAATACTAATTATATAGGTATAATGGTGCAGAATTGAATGGTATTGTATATATTCCATGTTATGTCTCCAAGTTAAGTTATTTCTTAAATCAAATAAAAACTGTTCTTCATACAAAAATTAATTTCGTCCGATTGTTCATATGGCAGCTATATGTTATAGTGGACAGATTTTGATGAAATTTTATGTGCATATTATGTATATAGAAAAAGTAAAATTTTATTAATTTGGTTGCAATATCTTAACTAATAACAAACATAGGTCGATAGTTTGTATGACAGCCATACGATATATGGGTCCAATCCAGCATGTGTGCCAAGTTTCATCAAGATAGCTCTAAAACTGAGAGAGCATTTTATGTTGCAACAGACGGACACACCGACAAACGGACACACGGACACACGGACAGACGGACAGAGCTAGTTCGATTCTTCTGTTGATGCTGATTCAGAATAAACTTTATAGAGGTGAGTTGCCAACTGCTGGTAAGGGATAACAGATAAACAACAACGTTTCGTTCAAGAAATATTGTCAAAAGATGACAAGATGAAAGTAATATTTCCTTAAGATTCTTCTTAAAATTTAAGTGCTTTCCATCCCTGGTGTAAGTTGTTTGATCTGCAAGGCCTAAACATACAATAAATAACAGAATTAGAAGACGAGACCAAGAGACTAATAAAAATGTACGTCTGTCTGTTTATATAGTATTGAAGCAAATTAATAAACCTTCCCACGTTATTCAAAAGCCTGTCATGCTTTGAATACTTACAGTTCAAAAGCCAAACAAAATACTGAGTAAACAAAAATATTTTATATATTATATTTCAAGCTACTCAAGGTTCAAGAACCCAATACCGTTAAGTTGTCAAAGGTCTGTTTTCATTTTCATAGTTTAGGTTTGCAATAACCAAAAAGACCACTCACAAAGTTTGTGTATACTGCATATATATAAATCATATACATACATACATATACTTTGTCGACAATTGCGGTGTGCTCGTCACACAGCGACGGCAACGTGTCTTCCGCTGGGCCCTGACGAAACTATGGTACATACTATAGACATATATAATATATACTGTATATAAACTTTTGTGTTTACACATTGTCCCAGCGTAATCAAATTTTCATTTCATTTATATAAATGCCGTTATCAAAAATGTGTGTGTGCTAAAGTTTGGGATGGCAAAGAGAAGGGGGTTAAAAATCTCGCAAATTGTGCTTTTTATGCGCTCGCTGGGGAGACCTGAAACAGGGCCCAATACCCTTGACAAGAGGGAGACAGAGAAAAAGAGAAGTTGACGTTGGTAAGTGAAGTACGCAAAGGAATTTGACTATTCGCTGCACCTAATTCGATGTACCTAATCAAGTATTTATAGTTATTTATAGCAAATTTGTTATCCTGTCTGGCTTGAATGACGCACATCCGCACACGAATTGTGAAATTTGCACCTGTGGTGTGGGGAAAACTGTGTTGTGGTTTTCCACGCGATTAGCATAAAACTCATCTAGGCTAAAAATAAATTGTTGCATATATTACGGATTTCAGAATGAAAAAAAGCAGTATGTAATCCCCTGAGTTAAGCTAGGCAACGTTTTTTTGTGCGATAATTGAACAGGCTGTCTCTTTTATACCAGATATACATGGTGTAGTAGGGTATTATAACAGGCGATCGGATCATTAACATAGAAGTTATTGATCGATATTACGAAGCCGCTTCCGCATTAGCTCCTTAATGTATGCAACGCAAATTACGCAAAATATCGAAGTTTTATGTTTATGAAATGGTTTTGTTCAGCTGGGTAGCGGGTATGTCACAGTCGCGCATACTCGACTGCAGCTTTGGTGCTTGTTTAAAAGAGTTATAAATATTTAATATGAAATGAACACACCAGGAAATTATTGTGGCAACTTTCCGTAACTCTCGTATTGTGAATAGATCCTATGGAAAAGATCTGAATTTTTAAGAATTTTAAAATGATATATAGCAAGGTTGGCAGATCAGTCTTTTGTTCTTTATTGTCGATATCTTACTGCATGGAAATATGAACTGGTTTTGTTTCTTAGGTATTATTTTTTATTGAATTGTTGTAAATATAGATAAACCATATAATTAATATGCAATTTATTATACCGGTATATCAATTTGCCCATCGAGCTTTAATCAGTTGTCAATTATAATGATTAACATGGACTAAGTAAATAATAGAAAGCAGTAAGATAACATAATCCATTAAAACTATAGTATGTAACTACACTTTTTGACAGGTACAAATGTGCAGGAATCAACTGGAATCTTCAAAGGATCGGGAAAATATGAATATTAATCAAAATGCTTTCCAAGCACTAAAATTTTGTTGACGGCAGCTGTAGGTATGTTGTATAAAGTACCATTCCACGTGAACGTCTTCAGTATTATCTGTTCAAAATTGAGCTTTATGCCATCGATTCAACATTGAACTTTATATAATTGTAGAAATTTTTGAAATGTTTTCATTTCTTAACCAAAATATAAGCATTTCTTGTTTGCTGTACTTTGTAGAGTTATTTTTCCCTTCTTATTCGTTTTTGTCTCATATATATCCCGTTTTTGTGAAAGGTTGCTAACAATACTGCTAAAGACTCTTAGTTAGGTGACTTATAGAACCATCCTGATATCGTGAAAGTCGAAATGAAGCCAACAGCAAAGGTATTACATACAATATCGTCCCATCTGTTGCAGATATACGCCCACAACATGCGACTTTAATGCTTCCAGAATATGCGAGGTTCTTTTGTTCCAACTCTGCTGCTGCACTGTATCTGTGAGTATCTGAAGAACGTGGTCTGATCGAATGAATGAATGCATACTAATTAGTTGGGGCAACGCTTGAGGACAAGCCAGAACATGCGGCAAGCAGCCCAAATGAGATTTGAGCTGTCCTTGTGTGTGTCTCTCTCTCTCTGTGTGTGTGTGTGTGCGTGTGTGTGGGCGATTTCATTACTTTTGTTGTTGATTTTGTCTTTGGTTTTTTTTTTTCTTTTTTTGACTTTCCAAAGAAGTTTTTAATTAAAAGCAAACGAGGCGGCACCGGCGGCTGCGACGGTGGCCATTCAAAATGACCGCGAACAGATCTCGGCCAAGGGAGGCGATTGCAGCATAATGGGATGGGATGTCAGTTGTTGTGCTGCCACGCCCCGCTGCGCGATTTGTGATTCGTCGTTGCAGTGCCCACAACAACAACAACAAAGACTAGCTGAGAAACGACTCAAGGATTTATATGCAATTTGCATGCAAATCAAGTCGGTCCGGTGTATAAGAAGCAGGTGCTCAGCAGGCTACCGCGGGAGAGTTGTGTGGGGGGGAGGGGGGTGCGATACAACCAAGATTTATCGTCGTACAACAACAACAACGAGAAGAAGGAGGAGCTTCAATCGATGTGGTCGAGAGCTCGTTAGATTGTTGTCAATTCAACGGAAAGTTAAATACCAAAGCAGCTGGAAAATGGCCGGAATCAGATATCGTCTCCCTCTCTAGTCTAAATAAACATGCACAAGTAATAAATCATTTTATAGCTTCATTTTCTTGACAGCAAGAAAATAATAATAAATTAAACACACACACAGCGGTTTACTTAAGCTACTAAAATAAGCTTAAACAGCATAAAGAACATTTTTAGTGCAGCTCTGAAATGTATGCTACATATTTTAGTGCAGCTCTAAAATGTATACTATATATATTAGTGCAGCACTAAGATTCTTTATTTAATGGTAAACAAGTTTTGCAGTTGTTTCAGTAGAAAAACTAACGTATATTTTTCAAATATTCCCATTGGTGAACTGTCAAAATGAGAAAAGTTCTAACATTGCCATATTCATTGGGAATTGACAAAACAAAGTTAAGAGAGTCTTAAGGAGCCAAAAAGTTTGGACAGTAGGAAACTGTTGGGTTAAACGCAAAAAAGTTGTAAAACTTCATGTTTTGTTTTTCCTTTACTTTCATATGCATAACAAAAAACGACTGTTACAATGGTTGGCAACACTTGCACAACATTTAGCAACAGGAGTTGTAATCGATACATTGCAACTATCGATTGATAAGGCAAATTAATTGCGTATTTAAAATGTATTAAATACTAACAATACATTTTGATCTGGATAAGCTTTAAAAAGTTGTAATCGATACATTGCAACTATCGATTGATTAGGCAATTTAATTGCGTATTTAAAATGTATTAAATACTAACAATGTAAACAGCAGTTGAATTACTTTTTGATGAAAAACTTAAACGATCAAAGCATTTATATTATCTGCATGAACATTTCCGTTGCCATTCAATATTGCAAGTTAAATATTCATATGACTGTATGTACATCTTTTATTAATACGCCAATTATTGAATGAATAATTTCCTTTTAGCGCAGCATTCCCAAGCGATGCAACTTGATGCAACATTTGTTGTTGTCGTTTATTGTTTATTGTTCCGCATTGCAAAAGTTTATTTGCCTCTTAATATCATCAATGATAATAATCATTATTAAGCATATGCTGATGTCATAAGAACTACAGTATGTCAAGAAACACTTTACACATATGTATTATATGTACATAAAATTAACATGTACATTTGGGTAATGTGTTACTTGACTGCCTGTATGTAGATGGCAAGCAGATAAAGAGACAGTAAGGTTGCATTGCCGTGTGAAGATCCCCGACATTAGGATTCCAATATATAACTTACAAAAGAAGGAACTATATTCGCACACTATAGTGTGGATAGAGTGACAATCGGACATACAGGAAGTTGGAAGGCAGATATACTGTCGATAACCGACGCAGAGGACTCAATTATAGAGCCAGAGCCCTTTTGCAAACCCTTTTAATGCACTTCTAGGAGCTAAGGAACGTTCGGGGAATTAGAATGGGACCTAGCACTAGACCTACATCAATCAAGGTTTCTTATAAACAGTATTAACAGACACACACGTATGTATTATCATTGTATTCCTAGTATAGGTTTCTGTACTTAGATATATTGACATTAACATGAGCCATTATATTTCATGTTATAAGGAAACGAGTACTGGCCTCAAGATTTCAATCTTACGAATAAGCAACACGTGTAAGTTGATCAATTAGTTCGACAACCACTGCAGCAATCCCAAAAGTGTTATTAGAATCGGGTCTGCCACACAGTCCAATTGCCGCACCTGGGGCAACACTGCCCAAGTGGCGTATGAGCAACAATTGTAAATGATGGGCAGCCAGAGACGCCGTTGGGCGACAGAGTACAGTGAGTTTATTTGATCGATGTCAAGGATGACACTGCAGATTATATAAAGCGGCGGCAACATGCGGTCGTGGCTGATTCCCGACCTGACCCCCCATGACCCGCAACCCGAACCCATTCAACTCCCGTATCATATAATTTATTCAACTAAGTCTTTGGGCTTACCTTGGGTGAAAAATAATAGATTGAACGATGACAGCGTTAGCACGGAGCTGGATGTGGAAGACATGCTTCCATAGTACACTTTACATAAGCGTCCCCGGGCACGAGCCGCGATGCCGGCTGAAAATCAGCAATAGGTAAAAAGAAAGCAAAAAAAACAATTGGGAATGGCAAAAGGAAGCAGAAGGAGGAGGATGAGTAGAAGGAGGTGGCAGGCAAATAAAAATACAACTACAACAAAGTCGTATAATGGCAGGAAGAGGGGCAAACGACGACGCGCCAAAGGCCGCTCCAGGGCCTGCTGGCGTGCGTTGCACGTTGTTGTTGCGCGTGTTGCCCCACGTTGCCTGTTTTCGCCTGACTGTGGCAACTTTTGACGTAACTTCAACGTCACCCAACACTCTCCGCAAGGAGCACAATCAACAACAACAACAAAAACAGCAACAAAATTGCTTCGAATCAATTAAACAAAAACAACAAAAATATTCAAACACAAAATTTTTGTTTGACGTATTTTACACTTGTCTCTCTCTTTCTCTCACTCTCTCTCTCGATTTGTCGCTGATTGTTTATATTTGTGTGCGTGTGTGTGTGTTGTTTTTGTTGCTGCCTCTTGTCGCGGCACGGCACCGTCCGTTGCGTTCGAGTTACGTAGCTCGACTGAACAGCGGCTCTGCCTCTGTTGCTGCTGCTACTGCTGCTTTGGCTCTGGCACTGGCTTTGGCTTTGACTCGTGGCCACGACTTCAGCTTCACTTCGGCCTAGACCCATCGTCGAATGCGAATGTGAGTATAAATCTGATTGTGAATATGTGTGCCACACACAGGACGGCACAGCAGAGCTGAGTCCTCCTCTGGCCCGCACTTCATTTTTTGGCACTCACGCGCATGCCATCACCTACGCAGTGGGGCACCCTTCACCCCCCATTCCCCTACGCCCCTTTAGCTGTGTTTTGGGGCACCCAAAACAGCTGCTGCTGCCGGTCAAATACGCCATTGTCGCGTGCCAAATTCGTATACGAGTTATTGTGCAACTCCTTAACCTTGAGTCCTCTCCCAGAACCTTTACTGTGCAGAATTATAAGTAATTATAATATATATATATTATATATAATCATGTTCAATAGAAAGATCTCTTATTTTATAAGGTAAAGTCCTTAACATTGATTGCTCTTCCAACTACCTTATTCTCCCTCATCCAGCACATACACTGTGCAGACCGCAGTAATTATAATATATATATATATGTTATATACATTCATATTCAATAGAAAGATCTTATTTACCTTATTTAATAAGGTAAAGTTAAGTTACCTTTGTAACTTCCCCATTTCAATGCATGTTTATTTATAATCTTCAACTCTATAAAATATTTAAACAAATTTGTTGTTGATTTTAAACTAGTTTTCATTATGCTATCGATCAGTTCTAAAGACTAATATGGAAATACTTTAAGAGTCATCGTATAATTGCAAACAGTTTATCAGTAATTACAAAGTTCTCCGTCTTATATACACATTTTTATAATCAGTAAATCGGAATATATGATCATTTACTGACGGATTTAAAAACAACTGTAGCTAGAGGTGTATAAGAATGTACAGTGGGCGACAAAGTGCTTCATACGGTGCATAATTTTGCCACATTACCTAATAATAAAAAAAAAACTGCAACAATATGAACCGTACATCGCCTTGTTCCCCCACTGTATTGAGACTATAGAGACCTTTCTTTAGAGACCTCTCTCTTTAGAGAACTGTCTACAAAGAAGGTGAACTGCCTTATCTTCATGCTTGTACATTTTCAGTTAAATCTATTTGTTAAAAACTTGTTGTTCTATTCGCTAAGAGGTATAATAATCTACATACTTGATCTTGGTTGCAATTTTCTTTTGAATAATAACAAACAAGAAATGAGCAGCGCAAAGAAAATAAATCATGAATATTCTATGATGATTTGGTTTGTTTTGTTTTAGTTTTTGCTTTGTAAATGCATACAAAATGAAGTGTTTGCCTATTTTGTGTACAAATAATGATAAAAATAATAATAATAATACAAACAAGTAATGGAAATGGTATTGGTTAAGAATGGTAAGGTATGGTGTGGTATGGATTGCAGGCTACATTGTTTGCCCTTCCTTCCTTTCTCTACTGGCGAATGGCAAATTGGCAAACACAGAGACTGATTAAGTGCATGCGAACATCAACAAAGGAAAGCCTATGGTACAATTAACTATTAAAAAGCAGCCAGCTCAGTATGTGCTGCCACGTGTGTGTGTTGGAGCGCGACTAGTCAGTGGAGAGGGGCATGGAAGGGGCTTGCTTTGTTGCCTGCTGTCAATAGTCAATTATCAATTGCCATTTGCCGTTAGCCATTAGTAATTTTCCATTCAATTGTTAGCGCCGTTTGTTAACGCGCTCAATGTACTTGGTTTTGTTGAGTGCGCGATTACCAGCATTGGGATCCATCATGCGTTTCCAATCGGTCTGGCCAACAACAAAGCCAATTGCCCGCATCTTCTGCTGTGCCCGCTTCTCCTCAATGTCTGCCCAGCGTACCTGGAGTGGGAGAACAAAGAAGAGAGTTATATTTCTATATATAGGGATATATAATCGAGGGTATACATACGCGTTTCTTGCCATCCGCTCCCCGCTTTGGAGGCTCCCAATCGTCGAGCTGCAAATAGTCGGCCATGCTAGCTGTTTTGCGCTTCTCCATAAGCCGATTGGTGCCATCAAGACGTGCTGTAAATCAGCAAAGTTGAACAATTAGTACAGCTATCTATTTAATTGCTTTAACTTCGTTTGCATTACTTACCCAGATTCTCCTCGGTGGTGTCGTTTTCCCACTTGCTTTTTAGAAAGCCGCACTATATAGAACACATACCCGATACACATGTCAAAAAAGATTATATAATAGAAGAATAGATGGAGAATTAGCGAAAGAACGCATAGACAACACACACAACGTGGGGGCAGTAAAAGAAGGGCTCACAACAAATTGAGCCACAAAAATAAACTATCCCTACAGACATACATACACACATACATATATCATCGTTAACTGATTCTTAAACCGTTAAAGTATAGACAGAGAGAGAGAGAGAGAGAGAGGGAGAGGGAGAGGGAGATAGCTAACACTTACATCATTTGTCGCATCGGCGCTGTTGCTGTCCTCTTCATCGACGGCAACGGGGTCGAGCTTGTCGGTGGCGGCAGCAGCAGCCTGCTCGCAATTGGCATTAGCATTATCTGCATTATCCTGCAATGAATAAGCCGCAATAAATCAAGAAAGGTTTGCTTGACCAGCATTTTTTGATTTGCCTCTTTACTTATCGATAATAATTAGATAATTAATTCATAAATCAAGTTTTGGTTGGGTATTCATTTGCCTACGTATTCTTTCGACATACAGTTTTGCAGGTGCTTATATATATATATATATATATATATGATGTATAGATTATATACGGTCTACATATATGGTACATGTATTTGTTGAGGGCAGAGCATCATCATGTATGCGTGTATGCGGATTTATTTACTATACGTTTATATGTGTGCGCACATACATATACACAAGTGCAGGCACACATTCATACAAGCGAATGTTTATATAGATCTTGGCATACATCGTACATCATGTGAGTATATATATCAGAGAGAGAAAGAGAGAGATACTTAAATTATAAGTTGCATTTCAATTGTTCCTTAAACATGGATTGGCCATCTAAATCAAACTCATGCTTACACTAAAAAGCTGTTCGCAATACAAATATACAGCTAGGTATAGGTATACGTATATATATATATATATATAAATGTTTATGGAGATATATATATATGTATAAGTTTGCATCTTCCGGACGTAGTACAGTGCCAGCAGCCACACAATAGTACACACAATATACACACACACTGCCACTGCCACTGCTGGCCTGATGGTCGGCTACCCTGAGACAAGGGGACAGCAGGACAAGATACAAGCCTCGGGCGTCACATTAGGGCATAGTTACCGTTGCCATGTTCTCAACATCTTCCATTTCAACGATATTCTCCAGCAGCGACGACACATCCAGCTTGATGTAGTGCAATGGCGTGCTACACCATGTGGCAAGCACATCTCGTATGTCCTTCTCGCTGCGCTGATGTATGTTGCGACTCAGGCAGGTCTCCACATCGTACTGTAGATCAATTATGTACGGCTGCCATGAAAACGAAAGAGATAGAGATACAGAGAGATGAAAGAGATAGAGATAGAGTGCTTACCACAAAATTAGAGTCTTTGGCATTGCAATAGAACTCGTTGAGCGTGCGCAGCGAGTTGTTATTGCAATCGACAATTACCAAATCGTACAGATTATCGCTGAGTGTCTTCTTAAACGATTTAATCAGATATTGCATATATGTCTCCTCCATTGTGTCGTCATACTCATAGAGTATCTCCTTCTTCGGTATCTGCAAGCAAACATATTATTATTATTATATCATTATCTGCTGGTGGGGACGCTCTCTCTCTCACCTTCTTTCCTGTCTTGGGACACTTCTCCTCATAGTCATTCTCAATAATGAAGTAATCATCTATGCTCAGTATGCGAGGATTCGCTCCGCCCATCTCCAGCTCTTTATCCTTAATCAGACGTGCCACATATGACTTGCCGCTGCCCGGTGGACCACGCAAGATAATGCAAATGCGCTTCGGTCGAGACAGACGACCGGGTGGCAAGAGCACCTCATCAATGGATATGGTATTACGATTCTCATTTGTAGGCACACTCATCTCCAGACGATGTGCATCACTTTGTTCCGGTATCTGCTGATTAGCTGATGCCGTGGAGGGGAATAGTGCGACAGGCGGATCACCAAGCATGCGACGCTGTGGATTGGGGGGAAACAATACTAGCTGCTGCTGCTGTGGCTGCTGCGGCTGTTTGATGAATTTCGGTGGCGGTGGTGGTGATTCAGAACATGCAACCTCCGTCAGATTACTTGGCAAAGAGAAGAGGCTGATTAGTCGGAAATGTGTGAAGAAAGGCTACCTTCGGCATGCTGAAGCTTCTATACCCTTGCAGATTCTTATAGCCATCTATAGTTGCTATAATAGTGATATATAATGGTGCAGACTTGAATAATAATACATAGATTACCGTCTCACTTTGATTGGCACTGACAAGTTAAGTTATTTCTCAAATCAAAACTGTTCTTCATACAAAAACCTGCATGCCGTACGATTGCTCCTATGGCAGCTATATGTTACAGTTGACAGATTTTGATGAAATGTTATATATGCATGTTATATACATATAAAAAGTCTGATGTAGTAAGTTTGCTGGCAATATCTTGACAACTAACTAAAATCAGCAGATAGTTTGTATAGCAGCTATAGGATATATCGCTGCGAACCGACTCGTTCTGACTTATTTACAGCGTGCAGCAATAAGAAGCATGAGTGCCAAGTTTTATCAAGATAGCTCCCAAGCTGCGAGACTAGTTAACATTGCAACAGACGGACTGGGCTAGTTCGATTCCTCTCTTGATCCTAAATCAGAATATATACACTTTATAGTCAGACATGTGTCCTAAGTTGCTTTGCAAACGTCTGGCCAAAATGAATACACCCTCTGCAAGTGTATAATGCATGAAATTCCATATTCAAACTTACTCCTCGCCATCGGATATATCTTCAAGATCATCGGGCTTATCAATTTTGCCGAATGCAAGCGCAGCACAAGTCTAGAAATAGAACAACATTCAAGTATAATGCGATAAAGCTATGGCAATGCTGCAACAACAGAGACTCACCTCGCTGCTCGACTGTTGATCTTGTTGTTGCAACTGTTGCTGCTGCGGCTGCTGCTGCTGACGCTGACGATTCTTATTCTTCTTTTTGTTTTTCTTCTTATTATTCGCACTCGCAACAATATTCGCATTCCGATTCATAGGATTCGCTCCAGTTAAAGTCTGTGGGGGTGTGGTATGCGAGGCATGGCCATAGTCAAATGTGTTCACGGGTCTAAACTCCGGCAAACCACCAGCGGCGGCGGCAATGACTCCACCTGCAACTGCACCAGCAACTGGAGCAGCAGCTGCTGCTGTCATGGCAGAATCTGCTGACTTGTGGCCATAGTCAATGACCTTGGCGGCGGTATTGCGGCTGTTTTGATAGTCAAACACTTGCATGGGTCGATAGACGGGCTCGCTACTCTTGACGATGGCATGTTGGTGGGGGGCATTGACGATGAGTTCCGCGCTGCAACGTTGTGTGACGCAGTGGCGAGGTTCGATTTTCGTATCAATTGTGTATCATTTTTGGCAATTTGTTTTTCATTCAGGTTTTGTTTGTTTTAGAATTACGTGTTTGTTGCAATATACTTTTTTTTACGTTTTCTTTTGTTGTTTATTAAGTTGCATTTATCGGTTTACATATAGTATATATATACATATATAGTAAACCGCAAAGAAACACTTCAACTTGTACATTTATTGCAATTTTGTCAGGGGGGAAAGCAATATCAGATACAAGACAAATGGGGGACAGACTGGGGAATCTTATTGATGAGATTGCTGTTGTTATATCTAATGATAGACTTGTCACTGGAGTTTCAAGTAATGCACTTAAGTGTAACGGAGGGGGGAGCAGGCAGAGAATACGAAGCTGGAACTGGAACTGGAACTTAACTAGAAGTTCTACAATTTCCCACAGACAGACAGAAAGCTTTACCGTACACAGACCGACTGAATCTTCTATCTAATTAATCTTTCATCTTTTCACTTCAAGTACTTTCAAACGGACTCAATACTTTAGATGACAAACAGAGGATAAAGCTGTAAACAATTGAAACTTCGAGAAGGGGTGTAAGCATAAGTACACCCGCATTGAATTAGGGAAAGAGGGTGGGGGGGCTCATTATACACAGCAAAAAAATAAACAAGTAATTAATGGATTAATTATAATATGTTTAGAAACCAGTTAGAATTGTATAAATAGATAGTTTTGTAAGAGAATTTCCAGATGATATAGAACAAAGTCTTCCCTTTGTGTATATTTCGATTTACAACTTTCCTTTTTGATTTATTCAATTCTTTCAATCGGACCAATCACATAATATAACAGATATTTATTGTATATTCGGTTACGATTCTTGAGAAGTTCTATGCATATGATATATGCTTGGGCAGGCTAACAAGACTGTCTTCTAACAGATCTAACGCAGCATACAATGTAAGGGATTAGTGCAGTAAATAATAAGATATTATATACATTAATACTGTGTAGTATCCTCATTCTAAGCGTATTTAAAACTGCTGCAAATATAGTTCCCAAATTGCTACAATATATCTTTCAAACGGACAAAACGGACAATGCGTCTAATAAATAACGGACAATTTCTAATAGAAAAATGATATTTGTTAATATTTAATATATTTTCTATATGGTTCTCTAGATACCCTTAAAGATACTCAATCAAATTAGTTGTTGAATTAAAAAACAGTTTATTTCAACTCGAATTCAATGTGTAGTTATATCTAGATATGTATATGTATAGTCTCCAACATACATATACCATATACATATATGTTATGTATATATTTATATTTTAATCAGCCCCAGCTTGGGGTACTCAAAGTCGAATACAACCGTTTCTGCAATAACGGCACAATTTAATGGCAATTCGTGCCACAGGGTTTGCACTTTAAATACCACAAGAATTTTGACCAAAAACTGAATAATTAATATATATTCCCTTCATGGAAGTTATTAAAGTTGAACAATTTCGAATCACTTAGGTACTAAGAACGTTTTATCGCATCGCATATGGAAAAACATGTTTTCATCTCTCATATATATTTCCTCAACGTTAAACAGGAAAAGGAGTTAGTTAGTTTGCAAATAAACTACGTTTAGATGTTTGTATATTGTCCGAGTGTGTGTGTGTGTGTGTGTGTGTGTGTGTGTGTGTGTGTGTGTGTGTGTGTGTGTGTGTGTATGTGTGTTGGAGTGAGTATGGAGGTTGTGTTTATCCTCTGTTGCCTCTGCTACACTAATGTTATAGATTCTTGTGCAAAAAGGCAAGATATAGCATTAATTTTCTGCCATAATCTCTACCTGGGTCCGCGTTGTTGTTGAATATTCCTATTAGCCTTAGATCGACCTCTGTTCAGACCACGGACAGTATATGTTTATTGATGGTTGTGTGTGTGTGTGTGTGTGTGCGTGTGTGTGTGGATGTGTGTGTGGATGTGTGTGTGGATGTGTGTGTGGATGTGTGTGTGGATGTGTGTGTGGATGTGTGTGTGTTCATCAATTGATGCCAAGTCAAAAGTAATCGTTTGTTTTTTATAGAGTTTTGATTTAGATTCACATTTTGGTATTCATGTTGTTTTTATTGTTTGTTTGATATTTTTTGGGGTGCATAGAAGTAGAAGAGAAGAAGAAAAAACGAGTATGGAATCGAAATTCCAGCATTAACGACGAGATCAAAACAATATGCCTGCGCTCATGTTAACTAAGAGAAAGACAGGATCCTTTGTGGGGGCACACGACAGATAAATTGCAAATGGAACAATTTGAAATGAACTCAACGTATATTCAGGTTGATTTTTGTGGGTCGGAAACGTGTTCTCAAATCAATATTTTAGTTATTTCTATGCTATAAAGAATATACAACTCAAATATATTTATACAGCTGTGTCCACAAAAATAGCAGTGCGAGAAATCCAATCAAGTAATGTTATTTTTTTTCAAGTTCCGTTACGATTATTCCAACGTCTACGCATTGTTGTTGTTGAATGGAATGTGTATAAGGAAGAAACGAAAAAATCCCGTTAGATATGCGAGATTTAAGCAAATGAACAACTTTTTGCTAGAAGCACCAGTCTTTGGCTGTTCATTAAAATAGCAGCGCGTATCTTGCTATTTTTATGAACACAGCTGTATATTCAAGCAGCAATTGTAGTTTGAACTTGGCAAAACTATAAAATATCAAACACAAAGCGCCATTGAACACAAATTCGTTTATCATTATCCTAATACTGTTTATAACATGTTAATTGTGTCGTTTTCTATCGCATAACGGACATAATTCAATCCTATATGTACAATATTCTATAATATGCACTATATCTTATCCTCAATAATATCCTAATTGGTAAAATTAAAGGTTTCAAAAACCAAACTTAATAATTCTGTTGCAAATATAATAATCGATATCTGATTGCGATTTCGATAACAACACTCAAACGAGAAATATTATATGTGTATCATGTCTGATTTAAAATATTGAGATATATTCTAGTTCGGGGCAGGTCGGGATACATTGGGTGGCAATGAGTATCATATCTTTTATATATCTGGCCATTATTTAACACACTTCAAATGTTGCATACATTATATACATGTATGTACACAGACTTAGCCCACCCAGGTAGACAAAGAGAGTAGGGGAGTATAGAGCGAGAGAGAGCAATAGACATATAATAGAGAATACACTGACACATACCCATCAGACCAAGGCTTGTTGTCGTTCTGTCCAGCGTTGCCAAAACTGTTTCGCTGCTGTTGTCCACGTCCGCGTCCGTGTACAAAACCGGGTCCTTCCCTTGGATCACATTCAAAGTTGTTGGGCCCTTGACCTCCTCCTGCTCCTCCGCCATTACGTCTGAAGGGGTTCTCGTTAAATGAGTTGTTATTGTTGTTTGGTCCATTGAAATTGGGTCTTGGGCCAAAATTGCGATCGTTTGGATTATTGGGTCCGCCTGGACCAAAATTGCGATCAAAAGGTCCCGGTCCGCCACCAAATTGTCCATGACCACCGAAATTTGCAGCTGGTCCAGGTCCATTTGGTCCAACAAAGTTCGGTCTAAATGGTGGTCCATTGCCACGGAAATTTGGACCGAAACCAGGTCCGTGCTCGTTAAAATTCGGACCAGGTTCAGGGAAATTTGGTCCTCCAGGTCCAAAATTGCGTCCAAAAGGACCTGGTCCTGGTCCTGGGCCGTCAAATGGTCCACCAGGTGCACCACCACGACCAAAGTTGGGTCCACCGAAATTGGGACCATTGGGAGCAGCAAAGTCATTAAAGTTCGGTCCCATTAATTCAGCATCAGCAGGACCACAGGGTCCAAAGGGACCAGGTCCGTTAGGACCAAAGCGAGATCTTTGATCTGGTCCAAAACCAGGTCCACCGGGTCCAAAATTTCCTCGATTACCAGGGCCATGAGCAGGTGCGAAATTGTTGCCGAAATTATTATTATTATTCGCATTCGCATCGCACTCTTCCTGCTCCTGTGATGCACCAGTTGTCTGGTTGTTGTTCTTCTTGCGTTGCCACTCGGCAAACGACAAGGGACGTCCTTCATTATTGTTATTGTTGTTGTTGCTCTGCTCAGCACGTTCATTAGATTGCTGCTGGTGCTGCTGTTGTTGCTGTTGTTGCTGCTGCTGCTGTTCTCTTTCACGACCCTGCGCCTGTGCCAGAGCCTGCGATAAGTTGTTCATAAACTCGGGATCCTTTAGCGCATTGCTTACATTGTCTGGCAGTGCATCGGCAACTGGTTTCACTTCCTTCTCTGCCTTGCCCTGCGATTCCTTATCAGATTCGGAAACAGTGCGCGACGGCGGCTTGACAATAACCACATCAAACAGCGATGGTATCTTCTTATTACTATCCGCATTGGATGCCTCTGAGTTCTGTGATGCTGCTGCTGCTGCTGTGGGCTCTACTGCCGCTGCTCCATCGGCAACCAAATCGAGTCCTGGTATGCCGTCACTCTTCTTGAATATATTCTTCATGGGCGTATCGGCCGTGGCATCACCATCCTTGCCTGCAGCCCTCTGCTGCTTGACAACATCGCCTTCTTCTTCATCATCATCATCGTCATCGTCATCTAAAGATATCACCAATATATTATCCTGCTTTGTCTGCTTAGCTGGCGTTGCCGACGATACATTGACGACCTCATCGTTATGACGTTTACCAAGTGTGGCAGTTTTATTCTTATCACCATCCTGATGCCGATTCTGCTGCTGCTGAAACCTGTTTGGCTTATCAACGGATATTGATGTTGTGGAAGTTGTTGAATTCGTTGCTGATTTTTTTATTGGTGATTGCTGCCCAGCTGCCAGTCTAGGCAACTGATGTTGTTCCTTTTGCTTTTGATCGAATCTTTCAGGCTGCTCTCTCATCTTGTTAATACCCTGTGCTGGCCTTGCACCCGGACTATGTGCAGCAATCCGTTGACCTCTATCATCGTTGGCACCAACATGATTATCATTCTCCTGTCGTGATCCATTGCTGTCTCCCTGCTGTTGCTGTTGTGGATTCTGCATTTGACGCCTGCGTCGCATTTGCTCACGACGCTCGGCAATGCGGCGTCGCTGCTTCTCGAATTCCTCCTCATAGCGTCGATACTCATCGCGATCCGGATGATTGGCATTGGCGCGTTTCCAATCCTCAAATTGCTGCTCCCACTGATCGAACAAACGATCAAAGCTAGCCTCATCCAAGTCAGGTGCACGTTGTTGCTGCTGCTGCTGTTGGTTAAAGTTTTGCTGATTGGGACCACGATTATTATAACCATCATTGTAGTTATTGTTGTTTTGATTCCAACGCCCGTTGTTGTTGTTGTTGTTGTTACGGCGATTGTTGTCATAGTTGCCGGGACCGAAATTATTCTCTAGACCTGCGCCGGGACCATTGCCATAATTGTTTGGATAATTCCCTGGACTAGGTCCACCGAAGTTGCCTGAATTGGAAGCTACTCCAGCACGAGATTCGTTATCATTACCATGTTGTCCAGAGCTAAATGGATTATTACGTTTATTCCCGCTATTGTTGTTGTTATTGTTCTTATTGTTGCCATGTGCATTCTTTTGCCAGCTGCGACGGCCTTCAAATGAATTTTGCTTATTGGCATGGTTTTTGTTGCCGTGCTCATTGGACTGCCAACGATTAATCCGTGCCGATGCTTGCTTTTGCTCTGATTGAGAGCTATCCCAACGGTTGTGACTATTATCCACATCATTGCTATTGCTCCTCTCATTGTTATTGTTGTTGTTTGATGGGCCCTTCGACCAACTGTTACTATCCGACACAGACGTCGGCGGCTGTTGCATAAACGAAGGCGGCGGCTGTTGCAAATTGGGAAACATTGCGGAATCACCATAGCCAACCGGCGGCATTTGATTAAATCTATTCGCTGGCGGTGGCTGTTGTTGCCATTGATTGACAGGCGCTTGGTGCTGCCGATTTGGCTGCTGCTGGTATCCCTGGGGTGGCGGTGGCGGCGGCTGGTTGTACATCTGTGGTTGCGCCATGATTTTACCCGGCAATTGTGTCTGTGCGGATGTGTGATGTTGCTGTTGTGGCTGCATTGGTAACGATGGCACCTGCATCTGAGCATAATATGCATGTGGCTGTGCCTGCTGCACTGGCACTGGCATCTGCGAATAGACAGACCCAATTGCAGGCACTGCGGCAGCAACTGATGCTGCCACCGGTACTGCTGCGGCCATAACGGGTGCAGCGACAACGGGTGTGGCCGCTACCGATGGTATAGCCGTGGTTACAGCTGCAGCGGCTGCCATTTCTCGCTTGTACTGCAGAAGAAAAGTAATGAACATTTTGCATTTATTTTGGTACGAACTGGAACACTAACCTGCTCTCCATACTGGGCGTGCCACTTTGCATATTCCTGCTGATAGGTCTGCCACTGTTGCCAATGTTGTTGCAGTGCATATTGTTGTTCTGGCGTCATGGCCGCATACTGGGCAGCCGTATACTGTTCATATGGATTAGTTGCTGATTGGCCACCACCTCCACCGCTCACACCCTCCATGTAGGCAGCACTAACAGCGGCAGTGGCGGCAATAGTGGCCGCTGCGGCTCCCGCCACGGGTGGTGCATTATCTGCTGGCGGTGGCGGCGGAGGTGCGTCAGGCAGTGGTGGTGGCACTGATGGCTGCGGCGGCGCTGTCATTGGCACGCCAGATATCGCCGTGACAGGCCATTGATTCCACATAGCTGATATATATTTATTTTTAATCTCTTTGTTGTTCTCTAAATTTTGCACCCAAATCGGAATATTACTTCATTTTCGCAATAATTGACTGTTTCTTTACTCACTTATCTTGTGGATCCGGTGCAATATTTAAGTAATTTCTACAGATCTGCTAAGAAGGTTGACAGCAAACTCAAATACGAACAGAAATAAAATAGCACGAACTCACTTCGCCATTTTTGGCTTGAAAACTAGAGATGCAATATTGAATTGGTGTTGATGGTGTATCGATAACATACAGACCGTTGGTAATCGAAGCATATAAGCGCAATGACAATAATACTTGCGTTTATTCCGAGTGACCAGATGTTAGAAGGTTACCAAGGCTAAATTAACATATATGCCATTGATGTATACAAAGGAGTAATTAAAATGATTGTAGAATATTATTATTGAAATTATTACTACATATTATTAATGCAGTTACTCCTAATCAAATTTAACTTGCAAAATTACTTGAAATCATACATATCTCGTTGGGTTCTGTGACGTCACAAAATACATACAAAACCGATAGACACTTAGCAATTACTAAGAAACCTTATACATTCGATAACTCTAGCGAACAACACGTGCGAATTAAAGAAGTTGTGTTTTGTTTTAATGCAATCGTAACAAATATGAGTACCGAAAGCGAGAAAATCAAATATCTTGTGGCAGATACAACTGCATTTATAAACGCAGTCCCCCTTAACGTAAGTAAATAAATGTTAACTGCATATTGTCAATGAAATTGTAAACCTTTGTCTATAGGAATATGCGGAAAATGTACTAACAGTTCCGGATGTGGTAGCTGAGGTGCGCAATAAACGTCAAATACGCCGACTTTGTGTGCTACCCTTCGATCTGCAGGTGCGTGAGCCGCGAGCTGAAAGCCTTAAGCATTGTGTGGAATTTGCCAAAAAGACTGGCGACTATGCGAGTTTATCGGGCATTGATCTGAAGGTGATTGCGCTCACATATGAGCTGGAAGCGGACACACTAGGAACCGAGCACCTGCGCAATGAACCTGTCGTATCGCAGGTGATCGCCTCCAAAGACAAGCCCGAGGAAATGCAGGATGTCAACAATAAACGTCTTGTTGGCTGGTATATGCCCGAGGGCGATGAAGAGGAGGAGGAGGAGGAAGAAGAGGATGATCAAGATGTAAGCGAAGATGATGATGAGGCTGAGACCGAAGAGAAAGATGAGTCGAATGAGAGCAGCAGCAACAATGTGGACCACGTTAAAGAAGCCATTGAAGCACAGCTGAAAGGAGAGTCGGCACAAACAACAACATCGAGCAAAGCGGCAGACGCTGGAATGGATGCCATAGCCGGCAACGAGGTCCAAGACGACGATGAGGAGGATGATGTAACACAAGAAGAGCTGGACAAGCTGTTCGAGAAACTAAAATGTGCGCCATCAGTCGATGAGGAGCGCACAACATGCGACCTTTTGGTGGTACAGTCCAAGGAGGACGACGACTCCAGCGACGAAGATCAGCAGCAGGGGGACAAAGAGGCCAATGACAATCAAGATGAGGACGTTGGCAACGATGGCTGGATAACACACTCGAACATCAAGAAGGCCAAGAAGGCGCTCGAGGGCAAAGTGGAAACAGATATTGTGCCTCCTGTGGCTTGCATGACCACAGATTATGCCTTGCAGAATGTACTCAAACAGCTCAATCTGCAGCTGGCGGCGCTCAACGGGCGCATCATCAAACAGTTGCGTACCTACATACTTCGTTGCTATGCCTGCTACAAGACAACGAGCATCATGACCAAGGTATTCTGTCCAAATTGCGGCAACAAGACGCTGAAACGTGTCGCAGTCAGTCTAGACGAGAATGGCAAACAGGTGATACACATTAATACACGCCGTCCACTGACGTCCAAGTATAAGAATCAGAGTCTTCCTCGCTTCCACGGCGGCAAGCATTCTCGCAATCCCATACTCTTCGAGGATCAGCCCATGCCGCGTCAGATGCCTTCGCGTGTGGCCAAAACAAAGACAAACGCATTGGACGACGATTACATTGCCGGATTCTCACCGTTTGTAATGCGCGACGTAGACTCCAAATCTGCCATGCTCCGCTCCAAGGGTAACCTCAAGGAATGGGCTCGCAACAATAACTTCGAGGAAGATCGTCGGCGCAAGAACTACAATCGTTTGTACAAATAGAATTTGAACTGACTGAGGTCAACCGGGCGGGGCATATTAGATGATGTGTGTGTTGTTTCCTCATCTATTTAGTTAATTATCATAAATAAAACGTTTACTATATAACGTTATAATTTCCTAATCATAAAACTATAATTTTTTTCTGCTTTTATTTAAAAAATGAATAAATCTTTTGAGTATCACAAATATTTAAATGGTAAATGTTGTTTACATAACAAACATTTATAGAAAACAATTTTGACAAGTTCTTAGAGCCTTCAGCCCTTATTTACAACTCCACGCACAGTTCGTTTCCCGAATAACTAGGCAAATTTAACTGATACTTTGCCTGCAGAGCCGGAGGCACAAATCGACCGCCCAGAAAGTGATGTTTACCCTTGAAGTGTTTGGCACAGAGCTTCGGTGCAGTCAGCGAGATGAGCAGTGCCGGCTCCAGATCACAATCGTTGAGTTTGCCCTTCTCCACATCCCAGCCGCTGGGTATATCCACGCTATAGAGTAAAGGCCATATATATATATAGTCGAACCAGTATAGGCAGCAACAAGGAAGTTTACCTGGCTATGGGCAGCTGTGTCTGTTGCAGCAACTCCACCACGGGCACAAAGTCCGGACGTACAGGTGGCTTGAAACTGAAGCCGAAGAGTGCATCCACAATAAGGTCATAGGTTTCTGCCGATGACTGTACGCTGGGACAGTCGGAGATGCTGCAGATGTCCATGCGCTGGCATTGGTATGCCAGATTCTCGTACAATGGCTTTGGCGTTGGCTTTGGATAGTATATGGTGGGTTTATAGCCCATCAATGCTAAGTGGCGGGCGCAGACCAATCCGTCGCCGCCGTTGTTGCCAGGTCCGCAGCAGACAAGCACCCGGCAGTGGCTCTCAGCCGGAAAGCATTTGCCTATGGCGTGTGCACAGCTGAGACCCGCCAGCTCCATTAGCTGATCCACACTGAACTTGTACTCGTTGAAAAGGTCCACGTCCACATTGATGGCCTCGTTTTGATTTAAATATTTTAACATATTTTTGTTGTCGCTGCTGCAATGACAAAATTTCTTACGTTGTATTTCTTTTAATATTGTTGTTGTTTTGTTTTGTTGTGTTGTTACGATGTTTTGCCGGCTTCGGGCTGAACAAATCGCTAGGCTGCTGAATTTGGCAAGTTGCTGCCGCAGTTGCAGCTGTATCTGACAAGCAATCGCTTGCATTATTTAATAATAATAATTTCTTTTAATGTTTTATAACTTAGAAACAAACAAATAAATCGGAATATGCTTTTTTACATTTTCTATAAGTAGATTGTTTCCAATAAATCAAATAGAATATATCGATATTAATACAGCTGTTAGTAATTGCTGGTCACATTATTAAATAACCGCCATCAGTTGATTGTTGCCAATAAATCGAATCGAATATATCGATATTCCCCGTCTATGGCTGGTCACATTATTGAACAACCGCCATCTCTTAAAATGTACCTGATATGCAAAACCTACTTTGGTTGCATGACCTCTTTACAGTTTCCAAAATTTCGACTGTCAGGAAAATCAAACAAAATTCAAAGTTAATCAGTTCGGCAGACATATTGGCGCCGTCTCTGGCAGACGCAATGGCCTGGTTTCGCAGGGTTACAACCCCGAATCGGAATGAAAAGACCGCAGATCCGGATGAAAGCCCTGGGAACAGTGTTGACTCGACCGCAAGTAATCGGCACCCAACAATGTGCCAAAATGCAATTGAAATCATTTGAATTGAAAACATTCTGTCTGCTCCACAGAGAAGCAAGACAGTAAAGATCATTTAAGCGATCAATTGGATGAGGATACAACAACAACATCGCATGCCCGCGTCTCCAAGGCGCCCGAGGTGATGAGCTCGAGGTTCAAGGGTATTCTAGCGCCGGTTTTCACCTGCTTCAAGAATGACGAGTGAGTAGTTCCCTGAGTAGGTAGATCACTCAAGCAACTTTATCTATTATAGTCGCCGTTCCCTCGACGTACGGCCGATTAATCGCTATGCGGAGTGGCTGAAAACCCAAATGGTCTCTGGCGTCCTAGTCAACGGAGTTGTCGGCGAGGGTCCAATGATGCGTGTACGCGAACGCAAGGCCAACTGCGAGTACTGGCTGCGTGCCGCTGTCCGACACGATCTGATGATACTGGTCCAGGTGGGTGGAGCTCCACTGCCCGATGTTCTATCTCTTGCCGCCCATGCCGAGGAGATGCAAGTCAGTGGCGTTGTCTCACTCCCTGAGCTCTTCTATCGGCCACGCAATGTCGACCAGCTGGTGGGCTACTGTCAGCATGTGGCCAGCCGATGCCACACTCGACCTTTCTTCTACTATCATGTGCCGTCCATGACAGGCGTGGATTGTAGGTATCGTCCTATAAACACTAGATACCCTTATCCTAATCCTTTTCTCCCCTCTCTCTTGCAGTGGACATGGTTGAGTTCTGTGGCAAGGCCGAGCGATTAATACCTAACTTTCTGGGTCTGTACTACTCCAGCGCCGATCTGGAGGTGGGACAGCGTTGCCTGCGTTTCGAACGTGTTGTTATGCTGGCCTCAACGGCACTCCTGGCCAGCGGCCTTATGTCCGGCTTCAATTGCAGCAGCCTGGCCATTGTAAACATACGCCCCGATCTGGTTAAGCGAATTTGCCACGCCTTCGATGAGAACGAACTGCAGTTGGCCCGAGACTATCAGCGGGAGTTGAATCAACTTATCGAGGTTCACACACATGTTGGCTCGAATCTAGAGAACTGGGTGGTCTCCATGAAGAATTGGTTCAACAAGGAGTTCATCTCACGCGACATTGGATGTTTCACTTCAGGCCCGGCGCGTATTATATTTTAACATGGGGCATATGATTTATGTATCAATGTTCTGCCCTTTAAGTATGGCATCAAATACACATTTCGAATTGTTGCCAGAGCCCCCAGAGATTCTCGCATATGGGGAGAGCAGTAAGGGAAAGCAGTAAGTATCATATCAAGTTGTAATCTACGATCTAGTAAATTGAAACTATGTGCAGGCTGTAATTGGAATCGGAATCTCTGATATCCAAGTCAGTCCCCACAGTTTATAAACAACAGATTGTTGATATCTTGCATTTTCTTGATAAGGAAATCGTTTGAGCTGTTCCAGCTTTATACAAAAGTAAAAAAGAAACATAAAACAACAGTAACAGAATACAATATAAAGCGAAAGCAGGGCTATTCTAGCTAACAACGCTAACACATTAATAGAAACTGCTAAAGTATTGTCTAAACTAATATTATTACATGAAAAGGGGGTTCTCTTTAAAGCTTAAATGATGTAGGAAATTTGAAATGTAGAGAATATATCATATACGATATAAAGGCTTCTCTACTCTGTAGGGAAATTCCCTTCCAAATGGAAGACCATATACGTTATGAAGAGTTTTCAACAAAGCATATTATGTAGGGAATTTGGAATAGAATACATGATATAAAGGGTTATATTTAAGGCTTATTATGTAGGGAATCGGGAAGACCATATATGCTATGAAGGGTTATCTACAAAGTCATAATATAAAGGATCTCTTCAAAGCATATTATGTAGGGAATATGGAATACAATACATTCTTTTGAAAGCTTATGACGTAGGGTATTTGGAATGCCACATATGGCATACGATATATTATCTTAAAACGTGTCGACGTGCAATCGCTCGTGTCGGCGCTGCGAGGCGTGTGTACCGAAGCGTTTGGGACAGTGACCACACTGGAAACGCCGCTGACCCTCGTGCACTACGCGCACATGGCGACTGATGGCGCTCTTGTGGCGAAAGAGCTGCGGACACTGGTTGCACTTGAACTTCTCCCAGTCGGGATTGTGGATGCGCAGATGGGTGAGCAGTTCGGTGCGTGTCACCTTTGCAGCGCCGCAGTGCTCACATATGTGCGGCCTCTCCTGGGCATGTCGTTTCAGATGCTCGCCCAGCGCATTCTTGGTACTGTACCGGCGATTGCATTGCTCACAGATCAGCTCCAGCTCCTCGTTGGGGGCAACTGCAGCAGCGGCAGCAACTGCTGGATGCACATTGCGCATATGGGATCGCAGCTGCTCATAGCGTGTGAATGCTTTGTCACAATTCCTGCAGAGAAACGGCTTTGGATGACCCTCGTGCACGCTGCGTATGTGTGCCTCCAGATAGGGTAGCTTGTACACCTGCTTGCCGCATTGCTCGCATGCGAGCAACTTGCGTTTGTTGGCCGCCTCAGCTCTGGCGGCGGCATCTGTTGCTGTGCATCTTGTGCCTGTGGCCTCATCGTCATCATCATCATTATCATCGTCATTGTCCACAGTCTGATTGGCATCATCAGCGTTAAGGGCATCTGCAGTGTCATCTGTTTCCGATTTTGTACCATCCTCCAGCTCGGAATCGTATGCTGGCTGCGGCGGAGACAGCGTCTGGGGCTCATCTTCCATGGGCTCCTCTTTCACGAGCGATAACTGCAAAAATGCTGGCTCAGCCCTAAAACAAGCTGAATCAACTGTAATCATTTGTATATACCAACCAAGTTAGCGTCAGCGTCGGCATCAGAGGCGTCTTGGGGATGGGCCTGCGCTGGGCTTGCCATGCGTGTCAACATCTCATTGCTCTGCTCGGCCACGGTGCAAAGTTGCTGGAAATATTCGAGGGCATTGTAGCACAGTGTGCATATGTTCTGTGGAAAGGTGTCCGGTTGCTTAAACACGTCAATGGCAAAAAACTGATTTAACATTTTGGCCAAATGGGGCAGAGCCTTTGAGTTGTAACTGGCTCTGTGGCGTTGTGTGTATTGGCTGTCAGTTGTTGTTGTTGTTGTTGTTGTTGCTGTTGCATGTTGCTGATCGTTTAGCTGGCGCAGATGGCGCATGCAAATTCGGCATAGTTCGGAAATGTTTGTTAAATTCAACATAATAACACGGAAACCACTTTAATCGCTTTGCGCACGAAACGCACGGCCGTTGGGGTTTTATAGAGCATACCAGTGTGACCGTTGCATGAGTTAAGTCAAATACCTTGACTTTGCATTGCGCGAAAAACTACTTAAATACGCGCACATCAAATTTGATATGAAATTTTTTTATAAGCTACTATAAATAACATTTAAATGCGAGACCTTATAAATGTAATTTTATGATTTTCGAATTATTTTCGTCTTGCATTCATCGATATGTGCTTAACATATTGATTATCGAGTTGGTCAAACACATAAATCGCCATGCAAGACTTATCGGTACAGAATTAGCAGTTTTAGTGGATTTGTTGGTTTTGGTCACACTGGACGTTGTCTTCTACGGTTTTGTCTTGCAAATTAAGCAAATCTCAATCAATTTTTTTGATTAGCCCTTTTAGTTAGCACTAAATACATTTTAAATAAATAACAGACACAATGGCACTCAATCCACAATATGAGGACATCGGCAAGGGATTCGTTCAGCAATATTATAGCCTATTTGATGACCCGGCGAACCGCGCTAGCGTGGTTAACTTCTACAGCGTAAGTAGCGTCCATGGGCTGCTGCAGGCCCAACTCTCTTCTTCTGCGTGTGTTGTCATCACCATCAGCGTGAATTTGGCAGTTAAACCTACATATATGCATACAATAACCTACATATCTGCATAAACACCAAGTATTACTCTCTCTGGCGAAATAAGTTACCATTTCTGGTGCTGCTGCTGCTGCACAGATGACGCCCCGGACAAAAATTGGCTGTGAAACATAAAATTTTGCATCGACCTGTGGCAAGCAAAAAAAGCGCGCAAATTATTTTCTTCGTGTCTGTGCGCGTCAAAACTGAAGTGTCAAATATCGCATAAATAGATAAATACACATGGATTGTGCATGAATTGAATAGTTTTAATAGTTTTATAGTGCGCGCTTGCTGTTCTCGAATTTTCCCACACATTGTATGACACACACATCTCTCTCCCTGTACATATGCATATTTGTATATATATATGCACACACATATATGTATGCATATGTGTGTGTGTGTATGTTGCCATGTTTGTGTATTTGCGCGCACGCAATAATCGAATTCTTCGACTTGTTTTCATTGATGTGCTGTCTCTCTCTCTTAGGCAACAGACTCCTTCATGACCTTCGAGGGACATCAAATACAGGGAGCGCCAAAAATACTTGAAAAAGTGCAGGTAAGTGCAGCTACAAGAACAACATTGTTTTGCTTGAATATTTATAAATATATGTTCCATATATTCTATTCACAGAGTCTGAGTTTCCAAAAGATCACGCGCGTCATCACCACCGTCGACTCGCAGCCCACATTCGATGGTGGGGTACTGATCAATGTGCTTGGACGTCTGCAGGTGAGAATCCCATTGTCGCTGGCGGCAAAGGCAGATCAATTGCGGGATTTGCGTTAAACCTTTTATCTCTATCTATATACATATATATTATTGCAAAATACTATATAAAAACGTAACGAACCCCACCGTGTTTGTCTGTGTAACGATACTGTACATATAAATATATATCAATATATGTATATATATATATTTGCATATATATCGTATTGTCGTATCGTACACATCGATGCAGACGGACGAGGATCAGCCGCATGCGTATATACAGACCTTTGTGCTCAAGCCCGTCGGCGTTAGCTTCTTTGTGCAGCACGATATATTTAGGCTAGCGCTGCACGATGTGTAGCCAGAGATACCGAAAGCAGCAGCGCAGCCACAGAAACCACAACCATCGCAACACTCAGAGAGTGATCCTACTGGCCAGGCAAAGTAAAACAAGCATTTTGTTGCTAATCTAATTGTAACAACAACAACAACAACCACAACAACAAACAGCAACATGCCACAAGAACATTTAAATCGTCTAACTAAATTTAATAATTTTGTACAATTGTTCTAATGGAGCCAAGCTAACAACAACAACTAAGACAAAAATAACTACATTAATGAACAACAAGAACTACTTCTACAACAACTACAACTACTACTTACATACACATACACCCCGTGTATATACAAGTTGTATACCCCCACACACAAACATATATACCTAATGCTCCTTGGCTCCTTCCTGCTCCGGCTATGGCAGCGGCTCACTGTGATTGCCATCGTTGTCGTTGTCGCCTCGCATGGTCTGTCATTGCAGTAAGGGAACTGTGTTAATGCCTCTCTTCTTATAACACATGCTACTATACCACAGCACTTTGCATCACACACAACACACACACGCTTAACATGTTTGGTTGTTTGGTTTAATAAAAATTCAAATTTACCATTGCAGTGTTTAATTGTTTGTAAATAATCGTGATAGATCAACAAAATAAGTTCCGTACTGTAAAAAATATGATAGATGTAGAATTGAATTAGGGAATTTCTTTATGATAAGAAAGATCATCTTCTTACTTTTCTTTCACTATATTTTCAAGACTCTTAGGAGTAAGCCACAATATTATAGAACACTTGGAGTGCTAGGAGTTAGTATCTATAGATAGAGATAGAGACAGAGATAGACAGCTAGATAGATAGGTATTTTTGGCGTGTGTGTGTGTAGATAATCCATTCAGTTTATTATTGGTAGCCTTATATATAAAGTGTTTATAGTCAATACAACCCTCTTATCTCTTCAGGTAGTTTCTTCCCTTGATTATCAAAAAAAAAAAAAAATGCACTTAATATTTGTTCCATACTACCGTTCTAGGTTCATTCTCCTCCGATCGTTGCAAAACTCGTTATTTATAATGGTGCAAAGTTGAATGGTTTTGTGTATATCCCAATATTCTGTTTCACTTTGATTGGTACTGATAAATTAAGTAATTTCTGCAATCAGAACTTTTATTCATACAAAAATCTTCATTTCCTCCGATTGTTTCTATGGCAGCTATATGTTATAGTAGTGCGATTGTGCTCAAATTTTATATGCTTAGTTCTTATATAGAAAAAGTCTAATGTAGTAAATTTGGTTGCAATATTTTGACAAATAACAAAAAACGGCCGATAGTTTGTATGACAGCTATACGATATATTGGTCCGATTCGGCTCGTTTCGATTTATTTACAGCGTGCAGCAATTAGAAGCATGTGTGCCAAGTTTCATCAAGATAGCTCTTAAACTGAGAGACAAGTTTGCGTTGCAACAGACGGACGGACGGATTAGGAATATATATACTTTATAGGTTTAGAGATGTCTCCCAAGTTGCCTTGCAAGCTCTTGTACAAACTCAATACACCCTCTGCAAGTGCATAAAAGATTGATAAATAAACTTAATCAGGTTTTAAGTAACTCCACATAATGTTATATAGACAGAGTAGGATAAATAAATATAGCAATGTGTTTATGTGCTTGAGTCGCATATAGTCTATGCAATTGATACTTCTGCAATGGTATCCCCTCCCAGAGATTCGAAACAATTCAAATTTCCAAGTTTTGTTTGTTTTTACTTCAAATATAATCCCGACTTAAAAATACTCCACACTCACAATTGCACTATTTTGTATGGTTAATATACATATATTTTGATTTGAAAGTGTATTTACTGTAACTGGCATTACTAATTGTGTTCTTTTAACATTTTACAGTGCGACGAGGATCCTCCACACGCGTTCTCTCAGGTGTTTGTGCTGAAAGCCAACGCTGGCACCTATTATGTTGCTCATGATATTTTCCGCCTTAACATACACAACACAGCCTAAACAACCCGCGCGCGCGGGAGAGAGAAAGAACAACAACATCCAAAGATGCAGCCAGACCTTGACAACAACAACAACAGCAACTATCATCACGACTAGAGCAACAATAAGAAGAAGAAGAACAACAACAACATCTAGAACAACAACATCATCAATGTAAACATCTAAAAAGACGGCGTTGCGTACATATTTTCTCACGTTTATCAAACATGAAAAATCATACAAAAAAAAGAAAGAAACAAAAAAACAAACAAAACAAAACCAACAATAAAATTTAATGTAACTACTAATAACATTGTAGAGAGAGATTTCCGTGTGGACAAAGCTAATTGACCCGTCTCTGTGTGCGTGTGTGTGTCTGGTGGGCGGGTCACAAGCTAATTGTAATCACTTCCAATGCAGATTTTTTCTATATATAGTTTTTATTGACACAGAAAAAAAAAAACAAAAAAAATTGTATACACTTTTGGCATAAGTTATAATGAATGAATGTTTAAATCGATTGTCAGTTGTGTCTCTTTGAAATCATTGTACAAAATGTCATGAAGTATCCTTGTTAAGTATAGATAATGTATGTATGTATTTTCTTTTTAAATGCACGGCGTATATCGGGTGTTGAGCTGGGCTTTTCATATGAAACATCGATATTCATCTATGTAATATCAATGTTGCTGCAGCTCTAATCGAGTGTATCAGGATATCTCTGTCACTCTCACTTATCCCGAAATGTAAAGATCGCATCGAAGCCAAAGAGCACGCCATTCACAATGGACAGGGATGCCTTGATTAGTGCCAAATCGCGTGTACGCGTCCTGAACGAAAACTCCCAGGCCTCGATAATAAAGACGCCGCTCGCCACAAAGAGAGCGCAGCCCAGGACACTGAAGAATATATCGATGCGCTTGTGTATCGGTGCGCGCATCAGTACGCCTGAGTAGGAGAGAGAGGGAAGAAGTTGTAGGTGTATAGTATATAGCAGTCTTGCAGCATATCTTACCTGCAAAAACCCCAATGACCACAATAATATAACCTGTGAAGGTGCCTGTCGCCATGAAGGATGTCATAATGTCGCGATCGTTGAAGCTATAGAAATGCAGCACGAGGCAGGCAACAGAAAAGGCCTAGATATATGAACAAGATACATGTATATATTATATACATATATATTCAAATCTGGTTAGAACTCTTGAAGCACTTTGGTTATTATAAGTTTCTTTACCAATTCCAAAAATTTTACCACATTCAGGCGGCCTTTACGATCGCCGTGCGACATTTTTGAAAGTGTATCGATTTATCCAATTGATCCTATATCCAGTATATGTATATCCTCTATATATCCTGTCACGTGCACCAGCGTTGTCTGTGGCTGTTTTTCCGGCAGTGACGCGTGCACACGGCGAAAGTGGAACGTTCACTGAGCTGCACTCGCGGCCCCAACGAATGTTATGCAAATTTTGCACATAATGAATCATTATTTATGTTTTATAACAACAACAACAGCAGCAGCAGAAGCAGCAACAACAATGAGCCCATCCCCAATGTGAATGAGGCTGGGGAAGCGGGTACAAAATTAATTAATTACACTCAAGAATCGGGAGGAAAAAGACATTTCATTTTTGAAGTGCGCGCCGCCGCCTGTGGTTTTCTTTTGCGAAATCTCGAAAGAGAAGAGACTGGAGGAGAGGGTGCTGGAGACTGTAATGCGATTGGGTCGACTCTTGTTGAAAAATTCTCAAATTGCATTCGGTATTTTTGTAGGGTCTGAACGGAGTTTGCTGTTCAGTTTACACAGCATAATTGGAGGTCTCTTAATGGAGCAACCCCCTTCCGTAGCAAACTCGGCTGTGCTCTAGTTTTTTCACTGCAAGTTCTTATGGGTTGTCAAATCATTTATTGTTGTCATTTATAATCAAAATGATCATACATTCAATGTTGTTACCAGGGGAACGATCGATAGACTCTTACATAGCGATGTATATAAAACACTATATTAAATATTGAAATGTATTATATTATATGTTGATCTATCGTTCTATCCACGCATAACTATATCAAAACGAGAGTAACAATCGAGCGCACGCGACAGGGGGATACCCTTCGACCTATGTCTCGGTGTAGTGTTATTTGTTAAATTCATACACATGCTTTAAAATTATTCTCGACAGCTGGCGCTTGCGCTTCGCACTCGCCCGCTTCCCTTGATAGCTGACACAAGCACTTGTTTTTATGCTCATATTTACTTTCTTAAATAACTTCTGAGTTTGTTATCCGATCGGATTGCAATTTAGAGAATACGTAGATATTTCATTTAGCTTAGTATATGTTAAAGTCAGAAAAATGTATCTTTTAGACAGTGCTTATAAATTGAGAACAAAAATTAAATTATTGATTTGCGGGGGCGGTGGGCGTGGCACCCAACATTTGAAATAAACTTGTTCTGCGCCTGGTACACAGAAACCTTCATGCCAAATTTGGTGTCTCTAGCTCTTATAACAGCTGAGATCTGTGTGTTCATCTGGTCATCCGGACATCCAGACAGACAGGCATGGCTCAATCGACTCGGCTAGTGATCTTGAGCAAGAATATATATACTTTATGGTGTCTCCCACGCTTCCTTCTGCCTGTTACATACATTTGCACAGTTTTTTGACCATTTTCAATAGTCGAAGTGTATTAATATAATAATTTGTTATATTATATGTTAATCTATCGTTTGTATAACTATAACAACTATTATAATATACATATATAACCGCGTATAAATGTGAATATGTATACAACATCCTTAATTCAGTTACCAAATATCCGTCTTACAATATCCGTAATAATCGCAAAATATTTGAAAATTATAGATTGTTAGTTTAGTTCATTATTTCATTTTGTTGTCATTGAGATTACTGAAATTATTATCTTTAATTCTGATTACGAAAGTCGATTGCAAACACGCATCACAGTTGATAAGTCTGGCATGTAATGAAAGTTGAGGAACTTCGATTGACCTGCTTGGGTAGAAACTGTTCCCAGTTCTCTTTCATTGAATAATCCATTCAACTATATAGTAAGTATGTTTAGCAAGTTGAGCATTTTCTATGTTTATAATCTAAGTGGATTCTAGGCCAATTTTCAAATTATTCGCGTTTAACACGTTTTTTTTTTTGTTTTCAATTTATGGTAATTACCGTAATTTGTTAGCTTTTGTATTGTCATTTAATAGTCGCATATGTACACTCGCCCGACTATGGTATACCCTGCCAGAGGGCGGGGAAGGCGGTCAGCGTTGACAAGTTGCTTATCTTGCATGCAATTTTCAATCGTGTTGAAATATTTTTTTAGACTATACTATTGTGGGATTGACGTGTGTACTACAATATATACTATGTATATCCTGTAAATACATGTGGAATGTGACGCTGTAATGCCAGTTTAACCAGCTGTGGATCGAGACTCGAGTTAGTCTTCAGGTGGCTTTGAACGCGAGACGATGCTGAATCCCGAGCTGATCTCTTGGCAGAACGATGTCTTTCGCTGCTATGTGGGCTGGACCGTCGTTTTGGTCCTCAAGATGTTTGCCATGAGTATGTTGACGGGTCTCTGGCGATTCATAAGATTGGTAAGTTTTGTTTTATATACTTTCGTGTTGTCAGTGTGACTGTGCGATTTTCACGACACACACACACAAAAACACACACACATGATTGTCGCTCTCTGCAAGTTGTCAGGAGAGAGCAACGTTCAGTGGGCCGTGAGAGCCCAAAAAAACATTGCCAGAGCAAGAGTGCGGGAGAGAGCAAGCCGGCATATAATGAGAGATTACGCTGTGCTCACCTCAGTTCAGCTGCCGCAACGCACGAGAACGGAGGTGTCTGCCTAACGTACAAAGTTAAATTTAATTAAGTATATTAAATATACCAATAAAAAAATCAATTATGAGCTTGGAACTGTTGAGCCTCACCAATCCGGTGTTCAAGAGCTACACCTTCTGGGCAGGTGTTTTGGTTATTAAAATGCTGTCGATGTCGTTGCTCACAGTCATCCAACGCTTCAAGACCAAGGTAAGAGCGACGGGGAGCATCTTTCTGGAACTGGACCTGGGCCTGTGCCTGGGCTTGGGTCAAAGTCCGGTGTCATGAGTGAAAGCGAAGGCCACAAGAGATTGCAGACATTCGCGTTCCGCGTGTAATATTCGCATGCATTATGACACAACTCGTTTTTTTATTGTTATTCATTTCAGACTTTCGCCAATCCGGAGGATCTGATGTCGCCGAAACTGAAGGTCAAATTCGATGACCCCAATGTAGAACGTGTGCGTCGTGCGCATCGCAACGATCTGGAGAATATTGTGCCCTTCTTCGTAATCGGTCTCCTCTACACGCTGACTAATCCCAGTGCCTTTTTGGCGATAAACCTCTTCCGCGCCGTCGGCATTGCCCGCATTGCACACACACTGGTGTACGCCGTTGTCGTGGTGCCGCAGCCGGCGAGAGCACTCGCCTTCTTTGTGGCACTGCTGGCGACCGTCTACATGGCTCTCCAAGTGGTTGTCGCCGCTGCATTTTAAGCATACTATGCTGAAGTTTGTCTATACACAGTCTATTATTGTACGCGGGGCTGGTGTCTGTTTGTAGCGCACACGAAATTTATGAGTATAAATATATATTAATTTTTTTTTATTAAACTATCATTGTTTATTTACACATACTTCAAAGCGGTTTCTGCAAATCATGTTTTGAATTACCATATGAAGTTGGTAAAGTTCAATTGATAACTTTCGCAATAATTATTTATCGATAAGTATTTTTGGTATTTTTTTGCAATTGGTGGTGCTTTTTGGACTAGTTGGCAACTCTATGGAATGCCGCAAACAAATTTGATGATCTGGCAATCTATTGGTTGGCGGCATTTCTTAAAGAATATGGAAAACAAAAGAAATTTGTTGGCGTGCGTAACGTTATGTACAGTATTTCTCCATTAAATATGGACGTATATATTTTGAAAAATGTAGGCTAGTTGTTTAATCTCACACAACTTGCAACATAAACAGATTATTCCTGAACTAAAATCAGTAGTCACAAGCTCGTCACAGACTCCACAACACAAATTACACCTGGAGAAATGGGCAACGTCATACGGACTCTACTTGGACGGGGTGGTGGGTACCGAGGTCCCGGATATGGGCCATGGGGCCCATGGGGCCCTGGATCATACCCCGGGGCATACCCAGGCCATTATCCAGGTGATTACGATAGGTGGGGTGCAAGACCGCAAGAAACATCTGACGAGGATAAAGAAAAGGATCAAGAACAGGATCAGGATCAAGACCAAGACCAGAGTGATTCTACACCAGAAGAGCCACCGCCAGATCAGGCAGATGAACCGCCGGATAATTCCTATTCAGAACCAGAACCAAGTTCGCCACCTGATTCAGACTCCTCCGATCAGGGTGGGAACGATTCTATGAATTCTCTAGATCCCAAATCACGTTTTCATTTCGATTGGGATTACGATTTGAAGAAAGAATTTTTCTAGCTTTTAAAAGTACTTAAACTGTTATATAAGCGAACATCTTTTGTGTAGAAGACGGCAATATTAATCTGAATCCCACTGCAAATTAAAAGTGAAAGTAGTAAGGTAAAAGTAGTTTTTCTACTTCATAGTAAATGCCTTCGAAAGTTTTTTTTTGGTGGCAACTCTTCCAAGTTTTCAGATCAAACCTGTGGTAGCAACTCTTTCAAGTTGTCAGATCAAACATGTGGTGGCAACTCTTCCAAGTTGTCAGATCACGCCCGATTGCTGCCGTTGGGCTTGGATTTATTATTATTATTTATTAATTTATTTACCTCGTAATAACTAATAAAATGTATAGAATCGTCAAATTCACTTTCTTAATGCTTCTTTATTTATAGAATAACTAAAATACATATGTTAAAATTTGGACTTCCCATCAACATGAATAAAGTAAAACTTGTTTAACAATTTTTTTTTCTATCGCATTCTTAAAGCCTCGTGCTGCCTATATCCCCATCGTTTTTTGCACCTTCAATTGTGGTTATCGCCACAATCAGTAATCTCCGGCTCATCCAGCTCCATTGCCTCTATGTCTGTGACTCCTTCAATTCGATTGTGCAGTTCCTCTCCTTCCTCCGACTCTTGGCGGCCAGATTGCCAACGCCTTATATTTGCCAAGAAACGACGCAAGGCTTTGCTAATTCTGTTAGAACCAGGAATCCTGGCGGACTGGCGTTTTGCACGGATTTTGATTACTTTGCCAGGATTATTGGCAACGCGATTCTTTTTGGCAAGCGATTTCTGAAACAAGAAAAATACCAAATCTTGCTTAGATCCTGCGAGACTTTTCTAGGATCAATTAAAATTTGGAGCTTACAGATTCTTCACCATTTAAATCCATTTTTTCAAAAAAATATAAATATATATAATATTATTTGTACAACCTTATAGAAAACGTGTGCTTTCGTTAATGTAACTAAACACAATGAATTCGAGCATCATTCGACTAGGTGCTGACAGTTTGCGCACAGTTTACTTTGATTCCCAAATAAATCAAAAAATTAATTTAAATAAAATGGTATTTATTATAAAAATAAGGTAGAAAGGCTACCCTCGGCATGCCGAGAGTTTTATACCCTTGCAGGCTCTGATCTTCTCCGATCGTTCCAATACTATTTGTATATAATGGTGTAGAGTTGAATGGTATTGTGGATATTCAATAGATTGTCTCACCTTGATGGGCACTGATAAGTCTAAAATCAAAACTGGTTTTTATATTAAAATCTGCACTACGGCCGATTGTTCCTGGGGCAGCTATATGTTATAGTGGTGCGATTATGATAAAATGTTATATTCATATTATACATATATATAGAAAAAGTAAGATGTAGTAAATTTGGTTGCAATATCTTAGCAATTAACAAAGATAGGCCGATAGTTTGTATGGCAGCTATACGATATATGGGTCCGATCCGGCTTGTTCCGACTTACATATATACAGAGTGCATTAATAAGAAGCATGTGTGCGAAGTTTCCTCAAGATAGCTCTGAAACTGAGAGACAAGTTTGCATTGCATCAGACGGACACACGGACTAACGGATACACGTACAGACGGACAGTGCTAGTTCGATTTCTCTGTTGATGCTGCTTCAGCATTTTTAGATTCAGAAACTTCACAGTTTCGGAATTGTCTCCTTAGGTGCGTTGCATACTGCTGTCCAAAGTGAATATACTCAAACTAACAGGGGGAGATAGATGCAGGCTGCAAGTGTGTGTGAAAGAGGAGATGGTACACCCTGTATTTCAAGTTGTTTTTCCATTTAGCAAAGCCTATGGAGAGAGCTCTGTACATACATTTGTATACCGTATGGCCCAAGGAATTACAATTCGTGATGCTGATCAAGAATATATATCCTTTATTGGGTCTGCCACGCCTCCTTCAGCCTGTTACATATATTCGCACAAAGTAAGTATCCTCCTTTTTTAACAACTTGGGTGTAAAACATTTAAACGAGTAGAGCAGTAAGCTGCCCAGCCCTATTTTAAAGTGTTCTCACTTCTTGCATTTGCACATGATGCTGCACAGTGGAAACGCATTTCATGCGTACCGCGAGTTTTGAACAGTGCGAGCTTTCAGAGGACACAACAAAAGCTGGCACCTGTCACCTTAACAGCGCGCTGTTACATCGCTGTTATGCCACTGTTAGGGCGAACAACTTGTTGGCGCTCGATAACGAGGACGAGAGGCGTTCGTTGCGAATTCAAATTCATTCGTCAACAGACCCTCGTGCGATTCGGTTCAGCCTCTCAGCCTCAGTCGCAACCGCTGTCGCAGTCGCAGTCGCAGTCTCAGTCTCGGTCTCAGTCTTTGGTAGCAGCTTATCAGCATCAGTCGATGATTTCAATACGCAGCAGAAGTGACTACAATAAACAACTACAACAACAACAGCAGCAACAACAACAACAAGAGCTTGACGCGCGCACGGCTAACGGTTTGAATTTGAAAAGAAAATTAAGTGCATGTGTCTCTGTGTGTGTCTGTGTGTGTGTGTGAGTGTTGATTACTGTTTTTTTGTTTGTTTTTTGCTGTGCCAAAGCCAAAGAAATAAAGTGACCGAAATTATGCCGAGAGTTGATTGAATATTATCGTAAAACTCGAAAGTTTTTGAATTCTATTGGGAATTGTTCAAATTATATACATATATATAAAGCCACCTGGAAGTTGGGTGAACTACAGCAAAGAGGAAGAAGAAGTGTAAGTAGAGTTTTTTTCATTAAAACACAATTTATAATCATATTTTACATATCAATTAAAATTTGACACGATTTGAACTAAATCTGAGCAAAAATCATCGAAGGTTGAATTAATAAAGTGCTCCCAAAAGTGCTTCCAAAATACTCCCTAAATTGTTGGCTTTAAGTACTTTTTGTTTTTCCCCTTTTTATACCCTTGCAGAGAGAAAGAGACTATTCATTTTGGGCAGCAGTTTGCAACGCACTGTAGGAGCCAACTCCGAAGCTGAATCAGCATCAACAAAGGAATCGAACTAGCACTGTCCGTCTGTACGTGTGTCCGTTAGTCCGTGTGTCCGTCTGTTGCAATGCAAACTAGTCTCTCAGTTTCAGAGCTACCTTGATGAAACTTGGCACACATGCTGTCTGTTGCTGCATGCTGTATATATGTCGGCACGAGCCGGTTTCGACCGATATATCGTATAGCTGCCATACAAACTATCCGCCGATTTTCGTTGTTTGGCAAGATATTGCAACCAAATTTACTACATCGGCTTTTTATTGTATATAAAATATGCATATAAAATTTCATTACAATCGCACTACTATAGCATATAGCTGCCATAGGAATAATCGGCTGAAATGCAGGCTTTTGTATACAGACCAATTCTGAATTTAGAAACAACTAAACCTATCACTGCCAATCAATGTGAGACATAATTTTGAACATAAACAAAACCATTCAATTCTGCACTATTGTAAAGCTAGTATTGGCACAATCGGCGCATATAAGACTCTGCAAGAGTATAGAACCTTCGGCATGCCGTAGGTAACCTTTCTTCCTCACTTTTTTTTATTGTTTTTAACTCGCGCCATCTTTAATATTCATTTGCGAATCGAACCCAAGTTGGCATTATAAATAAATGGCTTGTGGTAGCTTCTGCTTCTGATTTTGCTGAAAGTGAATGTGAGAGAGAGCTGAGCTTGAGGTTTTTACTTCATTAATTTCCCTCGAAAATATTAGGGAAAAACCATAAGAGCGAGAGAGCGAATGCTAACTTCAACTGTCGCTTTTCCTCAACAATTTTCAAGGAATTTTGCTTAATTGCCTTCGCAGATAATAAATCATTTTCTTTGCACGTTCGCCCGTACACCCGTTCGCTTTTCCCCACCTCTCCCCATCCCTTTCTTCCCTCTCCACCTCTCTCTTTCGCACACTGACTTGGCAAAGCCACCACCTACTTGACGCTGAGCTAAGCAGGCGAGGACAGGTAGAGAAATTCGGCATGAAGGGAGGGGAGTCGGGGCGGGTGGATCCTCATTGTTGTCTTAGTCGTGTTGTGCTTTGGATGCTCCTTTTATTTTTGTTGCTGTTTTTTTCTATATATTTTGTTGCGATGTTATCTGTTTTTGCTAATTAACTTGGCTGCTTGTCGCTTGTCGTGCGACAGAGAGAGAGAGGGAGAGACAGAGAGAGAGAGAGAGAGAGGAAAAAAGGCGCACAGAAAAATAAACAGAACGAGCCAAAAAGTTGAATGAGCCACGCTTGAATTTCTGTGGAATTCGAAAATCTCATTAAAATGTTCGGCAAGCCTATCCTTTGTCAAGTATGAGAGAGAGAGAGAGAGAGAGAGAGAGAGAGAGAGAGAGAGAGAGATAGAGAGAGAGAGAGTAAGGGGAGAGAACCCTTTAACATAAAAGGAAGCAAATCAACAAGAGCAACAAGGGTAAAGAATCAGTGACAATTGCCTCATAGAGACGGCGGATAATATTGTTTATTGTAGTCCGAGGATTTGTTCTACCTCTCTCTACCTTTCCCTCTACCTCCCTCCACCTCTCTCTACCTCTCTTTACCTCTTTCTTCTTCTCTTTAACCCCCGCTCTCCTTCTCTATCTTCCTTCTCTTTCTCTGTTCAAATAGTCCATTTTTGAAGCTGCCTGTACAGACAAGGTACAAGTTCATTGCAAATCTAAACATCAGCACCCGGGAATGGGGGGAGGAGTTGCAGTTATGCGGGGGCAAGGTTAGAGGGAGAAGGGAAGTTAGGAAGGAGGGGGGTAGCTGTGGGTTATGTTAACTTGGCGTATGCGGAATTTAAATACAATTTTTTCCTTGTGAACATTCATTTACGTTGCGGCCGCCAGTTACTGTTTGTGTTTTACAGTCTTCCCCTCTTCCCCTCTTTTCCTCTCTTCCTCTCTCCCCCTCTCTCTCTATCTCCCTCCATCTATCTCTTTCTACACATACAAAACGATATGTGTGTGCGTGTTTCGCATGTATCCAAATATGCTTCACAAATCCAAGCTCGATTACAGACCCTCGCACAGAGATATTGCTGGAAAATACTCGTAATGACTTGTGCCATCAGCGGGAATATCTCATCAAAATAAGCCAAAAAAAACTGCTAAATTGTAAGAGTTTTCTCATGTATATAGCTACAATTGATATACGAATATGTTGTGCTTAGGTTTTCAAGGACGTGGATTCTTTTAATTGGTTTCGCTATCTGTTTCTGAGCTAGTTCTTTTTTATGTGTGATAATAAATTATTTTTCATGTTAGAATATTCTGTTTGAATTGGTTCTACAAGGTTTCGGTTCCAAATTTAGTTCTTTAGTTCCAATTTCTTGTTGTTCTTTTTGGAACAAGTTGGGGTTCCTATTTCATTTTGTGCCGTAAGTGCAGTAAGCATTGAAGTGTAATTAACTAACTATTTAAGGACTCGGTTCCGGTTCTGGATCTGGTTCCGTTACCAGTTCCGTTTTTAGTATTAGTTCTGGCTCCAGCTTCAATTCCAGTTTGTGCCGTAAGTGCATTAAGCAATGAAGTGGAATTAAATTAATGTTTAAGGACGCGGTTGCGGTTCCGTTTCCAGTTCCGGTTCCGGTTCCGTTTCTATTATTGGTTCTAGTTCCAGCTGTAATTCCAGATTTGAATTCTGTTCAACAAGCAATTGAGTGTAATTAACGTACTAGTTATGACTGGTTCCGGTTCCAGTTCCAGTCCTAGTTCCAATTCAAGTTTCATTTCCAGTTCCAGTTCCATTTCCAAATCCAGTTACAGTTTGAATTCTGTTCAGCAAACAGTTAAGTGTAATTCAAGTGCCATTCAGTGACTCCGTTCCGGTTCCGGTTCCGGTTCCGGTTCCTTTACCAGCTCCAATTCTATTTCCAGTTTACATTCTATTTAGCCAGTAATTAAGTGTAATTAACGTATAATTTAGGACTCGGTTCCGGTTCCCTTTCCGTTTCCACTTCCACTGCCGGTTCCAATTATAGTTCTAGTTCCGGTAAGCTTTTGTCTTCCCCTTGTAAAGTCACGCTGAATAAGTTGCTATAGTTGCTGCTTCCGTTTGCGCTTTAGAAACTACGATTAACACTTCCGGTTCCGGTTCCGGTTCCAGTCAAAGTGATTTTTTTTTATATACAAATCATACTCTCACACAACGGTCACCTGTGAATCGTCATACTCGCATCGCCATCATAGTCGCCAGCCACGCCCACTGCGCCTCCTGCTCGCGCTGCTGCCGCTTGTCGTGCCTCGCTGTCATTTTGCATCGCAAATTAATTGAAACATGAAATTATAATTGCATTTTTTGTGCACATTACACGTTCAACTCCAGCGCAATGGCGAAAAATGCCCAAATAAGGACTGGCATGTCCTGCCCCGATCCCCCTGCCCCTTGTCCCTGCTACTGCCACTGCCACTGCCACTGTCTCTGTCTCTGTTTCTGCCCCCCGTCGTTGTTGATGATACAACTTGCCACAAAAAAGCCAAAAGCAAAACGAAAAATTATAATTAAATAACAACTAACTTTTTTGCGTAGCAAGGGCTGCCAGGGGAGTGGCTAGGAGGGGGTGGTGGGGGATGGCGGCTTCCCATGTGCTGTAACCAGTTACAGGCAACAGCTTGGTCAGGATGTGGATCATAATTCACTTGGCTTCCATAGAGTGTGGCCGAAATGTGTCAACAACGGGAGACCAGGTCCAGAATATGAGTGCGACAACAAACTAAGGTCGTCGAGGACACACACACACACATGTCTCTCTCTCTCTCGGTGTGTGTGTGTGTGTCAAAAAAATAAATGGATGGAAAAAGGGTATGTTAAGTTTTGAAAAGTCTAACAGGCTCAAGCGTTAGCACTGTGACACAATTTTCAATTTCTATTGGTCAAATTTGTTAAATAATAAAAGTGAAATATATGCTAAATACAGCAGCGTAACATCTTAACAGATATTTACTATGTTAAGGCAACAGCTGTAAAGAATAACAGAATGTTATAATCTTAAATCTAACTGAAACATTTTGATAAACTTTTTCTTTTGGCAATTACTCAGCAAGTTTCTTTTAGAAATCAAGTGTTATACTAATATATATTATATATATACCATATGTTACATATGTCGTATATGTAGTTAATATTAATAATAAACATAAATATAACTTACATAACCATTAGAGTGCTGTACACAAACAATTGTTGTTAGTGTTAAGAAATGGGAAATAATGTAAGAATAAGATAGAAGAAGTTGTAATCATTTCTAGAATAAAGTTGACATATTATTGATAGATAAAGGGAGATCTGAGATACACCCAGTGTATCACAAGTTGACTGGTCGAAAGATAAACGTACAGAGACACTTGGGCAGTCAGGCAGACGACTTGCTTTAGTGAAAATAGAAATTTAAGAAAAAAAGTGTAAAATCAAATAATTAATAGGATAAACTTGTCTTCAACATATATTTACATATTTAGATATAAGTTTTAACTAAAATATTTCTTAAAATACATCTTTATATTGTTTTAAACAAAAGTTTCACGTCAAAAAGAACAAATTGAAAAGGCAAAACTAAATATAAATCTCTGTATGTTTTATAAAAGTTTTCTTGCGTATAGTTTATATCTGGAATTTGTCAGAGGCAGAGCAACAACAGTATATCCCAGTAAGTTTTAACATTTGCTATATCTTATATATATCTTTATGTGGAGCGTAAAGTCAATTTATTTATTGAATGTGATTTCATTGCCCTTATATGAGTTAAGTCGGCTATAGCTGCACTATAACTCACTGTGTATATGTGTGATATATGTATGTTTAAGATATGTATCTATAGTATTTATAACTCACTGTATATATGTGTGATATATGTTCAAGATATGTATCTGTAGTATCTGGTCAGCAACGCAGATTGATGAGGCGCGGATTGCCTTCAGCTGAAGAGCAAGTGTTGCTGCCTTGCGTGCATTGTCTGTGTGAGTGGTTGCGTGCGTGCATGTGTCTGTGTCAGTGTGTGCTGGTGTGTGCTTGAGTTTGTTAGTGTGTGTGTGCAATGGGTATGTGACAGGCGGTTGTCATTTTGTCGTTTGTAATGCGCGCTGCGTGAGACAAAATACAAAAGTATCATGTCTCGCAACAATAACTTATATGTAAGTAACATAAACAATGTGACACCTGCACATTTGCGAGCTGTATAGAACTTGCACACACGCACAGATACATATACCCATACATATACGCATACATGCACATACACAGAGAGACAAACACGCTGCGCAGAGAATATTCATACATTTTTGAAATAATTGTTTACAGACACTTTGCACGATTTGCATGCGACTGGGAAGGCACACACACACACACACACACACACACACACACATACCCACACACTCAGAGTAGTTGCTGCATGTGACAGATGAGCCATGTGAATACACTCATTCACTCGTGCACTCACATGGCGTGCCTTGAGGGACGCGCGCGTGGAGCTTTGGAGCCCAAAAAAAAAAATGCAATTGCACTCAAAGCGAATGCGCTGCGGCTTGAGAGAGTGTGTGTGGGTGTACTTGTATGTATCTGTGTGTGTGTATTTGTATATATGTAAGTGTGTGTGTGCGCTTATGTCACAAGTTAGTTCATGGGCGATTTATTTATTATTTATTCCGACTACTTCATTTGCTTCAGCTTGAGTTTTTCTGCGGCGCCGCAAAGTATGCTACGAAATTTCTTTGCTTCGAATATAAAGAAAATGAAATAAGAAAAAAACAATAAAGGATAACAAACTCACATCGCTTTTCCACACCATTGAGTAGCTCTTTAATCCCATAAGTATCCTGATTAAAATTTCGCTCAGTTCGCCGACAATTTTAATCACTTTGCATCGCGTACTTTGAATATTTTTATGGCCAGCAAGCAGCAGCATCAATTAAACACTTTGCCAGCCACTCGACCAGCCAACAGCGGCAGGCGAACATACACTTGAATGGTAGAGAGGGTGGCGAAGAGGGGGGAGCAAGAGGTAGGGGCGTGGCATGGTAGATTTGTACAGTTATAGTCGGGGACCAGTTGATGCGTTTCTTGCTCAGCAGTCGAAACGCAGCTAAATGGCAAACTTTCTAGTGCACTTGATAAGCTGCAGTTGTGTGTGTGTGAGAGTGTGTGCATGTGAGTGTGTGGTACAGCTAAAACGACAAAAACACTGGCCAATTGGCCAGAGTGCGCTCAGAGTGCACCTTAACACAAAGTGCTCACCATTAGACTGGTATCTCGTGTCTGGTCTGCTATCCCCGGTGTGGTCTTCTCCCCCTCCTCTTTCTCCACTCTGCTTCCCTTGCCTTTGCCTGGCCTTGGTTGGCAATGAAAGCTGGCAGCTGCAGAAGTGCAACTGTGTGTGTGTGTGTGCGTGTGTGCAGCTTGTTACTGTACTTTGTGACTTGTAAAACATTCGTTGATTCGTTAATGTCACTTATGCAATTTGCCCAGAAATCTCCTGTCTGCGCTTAACATTTCTGTGTGCGTGTGTACGGGGAGTGTGTGTGAGGGCGTGTGTGTATGTGTGTGTGAGGGCGTGTAAATGCTGCTATCACTTGATGCTTACAGGGAGTCGACTGCGTGTCCGTGTCTTTGTACCATATGTATCCCCCATCTCCGCAAGTGCAAGCAAGGTCCTTCACCCACCGCAAATTATCGATAACAAATCACAAATTAGAGGCTATTTTTAAATGTTATCTGGAGTAGCTCATTCGATTATATCATGCCAACTCTATCTCTATCTATTGAGTATCTGATTTTATAAAATGTTTAAATTGAAGCTCTATTTGATTAGGGCATAAGTAGTGCGACCTATAAGATCTATGTTAACCCCGCCGATTATTAATGCTGTTTTTCTATGTAATGTTCCATATTATGTTACATTCGCTATTCATTTAATTTAACAGTAAAATTAGTATACACTTCTTGAGCTCTTTCAATGCCTAAAGGGTGTTTAAGTGTACACTGATTTGTGCAACTGACTTCTTTCTAAATATAAGATCCGATTTCAAAGAAAAGGATTTTAAATTAATAATATAATGATGTATTTATGCTGCTGCATTTAACAAGTGTTTCGAGAAGATTTGCAAACATTAACAGTTGCTTAACAGCTGCTTAACATTAGATTAAACAGCAGCTTAGAACATATATTCGAACAGCTGATTTTTAAATGATATGGCAACCTTAAATTTTTAAATATTCAAATTAAGCAGGCGATAGTTATCGATATGGTGATCTTACTTATAATATCATATGTGTGTTTGTGCGTGCAAGTATCTGGGCACACTGAATCAGAGGACAGTTACAGCATACGCCTTGGGCAAACCACGAGTTGTGCAACATTTAAATTTAAAAATTAAAAGGGAAATACATACAATTTGTTTATGACTCGCACCTAGATCAAGAGACACACACACGCATGTGTTTGTGTTTGTGCCATAAGTTGCCACCCGTCTCTCTCTCTCCTGTGTCCTTTTCTCAGCTCCACTTTCCCTTTTTTTGGTTAAGGTATTTGGCTAACATGCGGCCTGGCCGAAGGGATATTTTCTGGTCGGACATTGTGTTTGTGTTTCTTGTTTTGGACACGGTTAATTTAACGCAGAATTGCGTCCTTTTTATTTTCTCCCATCTCCCTTTCTACCTCTGTGGGTGTGTGTGAGTGCGGGTGTGTGCGTGCCTTTTTTCTTTTAATTACACTCCGGTTATTGCTGGCAGGCAGCTGACACGCCCCCAATGCAAAAGGGCTGCTGGTTTGCCGTTTGCCTGGCTGGTTAAATATTTTACGCTCGACGTGGCACCAACAGCAGCAGCAGCAGCAGCAGCAGCAACAGCAACAGAGGCAACAACAACAACAAAAGCAACAACAGCAAAAAGAATTCGAAAGTTAAGTGAGCTTGCAAGAACGGGGCCAACATTGGCGGCAACAACAACAAGTATGCGGCGTGTGTATGTACATATGTATGTATGGTATATGTGGCACACAGGTGCATCAGTACACACACACAACCACACCCACATACCATTCACTCACTCATTCCATCAGCATTAGTGCGACAATATTTGCAGGCAACAAACTAATTCCCCCACCGTCCATTTCTGTTTTCCCTCCCCCCTTCCTATTGCCAAATTATCCCCTATCCCAACCCTCCTCCTTTCTCCTCCTACTCTTCTTCTCATCCCATGGGAATCACAGCAGCCGCAGCTCAAAAATATCATTTACTGTTCACAATTGTCAAAGTTTATCAGCGTGTGTGCGTTTACTTTTTGTGCTCACTGTGTGTGTGTGTGTGTGCGCGCGTATTGTTTCTGTGCCTCGTGAGTTTCGTTTTTGCATTGTGATTTTTTAATGATTGCACTACGTTGCATTGTTGTGCTCTCGCCTATTCTCGACTGTATCCTGCGTAGGAGGTTTGTGTAGTTTGTATTTCGATTTTTGGCGGCATGAGTGAAAAAACCACTTAAAAGCCTTGTGGGGCATGTCTAAAGGGGGAGGTAAGTGAAGTGGGGGATGTAGGGGAGTAGATGGTGGGTAGTGCAGTGAGTGGATAATGCAACGCGACTGCATTGCGCATCCAATAATTGAAATGAATATTCGGTGGTTGGTGATGAATGTTTGTCAAACTTAGAATACGGATGACGTAGATTTTGACTTTGCTGAATCGTAAACAAAGTAAAAAAGTAATTTCTTTAGTTAGTTTTAAGTTGAATAGTTATTATAATTATTTTATTGTTAATTTGTAGCACAGAAATGAAAATAAAATCAGACAATAAAGCAATAGCCTATGCACAGTGAATGTGAAAGTGGATATAGTATTCATCTTACGTTAACACATGTGCAGGCATGCCAAAAAAAAACTATAGTATACCAGCAGGGGCATGTAGCACTGCTTCGCGTTGCTAGAAACTTAAGGTAGTTCCAAGTTTATTGTTCGATCGTATTGAAATTTCGAGAAAAGATAGTTACTAGAGTTAGCTAAATATAGTTCAATGGCAGGGTGTTATATATTTTATACGTCGTACACAAATCGACTTGAAAAATGTATTTAATGATTTATATGGGTGGTGGGCATGGCATTTCAAATTTGAACTAAACATTAGCTGCTCGGGTAATGCAGAAAGCTTCATGCCAAGTTTAATACCTCTAACATTTATAACAGCTGAGAACAGTGTGTTCATACAGACAGACTATTGATACTGATCAACATTGTATACACTTTGTGAAGTTGAAGAGTAGTAATATATGTATGTATTTGCAGTAGAAGATAACCACGAACTGACATAAATGCAAATGAAAATTGAATTTGATAAACATCGCTAAGAAACAATACAGAAATCATGAGTGTAATTGTTCGAACGATGTTTAACATATTCTATACCGTTTTCAGCAATGATTCGATCGAAGCTAAAGCGATTTTATCTTGAAACTACTCTTGCTCTAATCCTATTCAAGTGTAAAATGCATAGGCAAAAAAAACAATAGAATTTGCAATTTGAAAATAAAAGAGAAAAACTGAAAATTCCAAAAAAATAAAATCAACATGCTGGCAAAGTTATTTATAATTCCATCGATGAAAAAAAGAGAGAAATTGCCAACGTGTTTGAGGTGTTTGTTTTTTTTATTGTATTTTGTTCTGCGTGTAATCGTTTTCGGGTATTGGAGTCCAAATGTAGCTTTTCAATTGGCCAATTGAGCGATTGTCCATTATCTGGGAGCTCAGTCAGGCTCAGGCTCCGCCTATGCTTCCGCATCGGCCTCGTTAGGTTGTGTGTGTGTGTGTGTGTGTGTGTGGCAGGCACGTGTGGCACAGAGCTACTAGTGTGCAGTGTGTTGTGCGTACCACAAAATGAAAATCAAAATGAAAATGAAAATCAAGGTTCAACAAATATCAACTTGGCCTCGGCTTGTTTGCGAAAACTTTCGCTCGCCCCAGTGCGAAGTTGTGCCTCGCTTTGCCTTTGCCTCTGGTCATGGGCATGGGCATGGGCGTGGGCGTGGCACAGTTGGTTGTGTTATGTGGGTGTGGCCAAGTATTGCCAGCTATTGAAATGCAACAGCCACACGCTGCACTGATTGGCCTGGCCCCGGGGAACGGGCGCTATGCAGTCGGGCGTAGTTGTCAAGCGCCTACACTGCGTATACACAACGCGTGCAACGCGTCGCAATGCTGTCGACGCAGACAATTGCCGCAAAGTGCGTTTCATATTGCATCTGGTGCACCCTTTGTCCCCAATCCCACCGAGAGTCGAGTCCAACTATTCGCATTGCCATTTATTAGCTGGCCATGTTGATATAGTTTCATTCATTCCGTTCTCTCTCTCTCTACCCTCTCCCCTTTGCCAATTGTTTTCCCTTCCTTACCCTATCATGTGACCCGACTCCCAGGTGGATCGAACCGTTGTTCGACAACATCATTACGGAAAGTAGCCGCTGTGGATTGAAGCACTGATTTATAGAGTGCTTTTTCACTCCCCTCCCTTCACAGCCACGCTGTGCCAGCTGCTGCTGCTGCTCTCCGAAACCAATAATCGCACTCAACTCAGACTCAGCCAGCTAGCAACAGCAACAATGCGTAGAGAAGCGGATGTACTGTTACATGGAGAACTACGAGCATTATCCAAGTTTCGACAGCATTACAATTTCCCGAGTTGAAGATTGAAAATCTGCATGAATTTTGTATGCAGCTGCAAAAGTTTCATCGGCCCAAACGGAAAAGTTCGTGAATTATGCAAATTTAAAGTAAACACAACTTGAGTTTTCATTGTACAAAACACACACACACACACACACGAACACAGATACATACAGCCAAGCACATGTGTGAGTGGTAAACATGTTTTCATTCTCAAGCAATTAGAAAAATCAAATTGAAGAGCCTGATGAGCTTTCTCGTTAATTAACTGCTGGTAGATTTTAACTAGCTGTCGACCTAATTGAAAAGTTTTAATTCAAATTTCATTTGAGGAGCTCTAACCTGGGGGGTATGTAGTGCATGTACCACACAATATGTAGATAGGTAGTGCTGCACATATAAAGATATTGCTGAAGGTATGTAGTGCTGTACATATAATATTATATAAAGGAAGTGCTGTATACCTAAAATATACCATTGGCCGGTAGTGCTGTAGATATAAAGGTATTGCTGTAGGTATGTGCCGTAGTAATGTTAGTGCATATTGGGCATATTGCCCGGTAGTGCTGTACATATAAGGTAGTGTATATATAAGGTATATCGCTTGTTAGTGCTTTACATATAAAGGTAGTGCTGTAGATATTTTACCCAGTAGTGCTGTAGATACAAAGGTAGTGCTGTATATATTTTACCCGGTAGTGCTGTATATATAAAGGTTGTGCTGTAGATATATTGCCCGATAGTGCTGTACATCGAAAAGGCGACATCGATGTGTTTGTTTTGACTAAATTCAATGAAAGTATTGACAAGGAGAAATGAGAACGTAGACTTCTAAAACAAGTAATGAAAGCTACATTCAAGAGCACCATATAGCCAAATACCCTTCGTCCAATTTTAAAAAGGTGTTATAAGCTCTTCCGTCCTCTATTGCTTTATCATTTTAAAATTTAAAAGTAAGATTTTGAAAGTATTTAAAATACATTTAATAACATACAGAAATCTACAAGCTAAATTCAGCGGCTTTTGCTTTTATTAAAGCTGACATCTGTTTGAGTACAAGAAAAGTTGTGAGAGGCGAACAACAACTTGAGTTCTATTAAAGAGCATAACGAGTCACTTAATTGCTAAATGAAAAGATCTTTAAAGAATTAGCAAAGACAATCTTGAAAAGTTCTTTCAAACTCTATTACAAACCCTAGAGCAATGATGTCGGTTATTAAACGATGCCACAACCGATGCACAAGCTAATCGCTTTTCCAATTAAGAAACTTGTAAGTGGGCGAATATACTATGTGTATGTGTGTATTTTAACTCAAAATGCATAACTAACTAAGAGTGGACAGTTTGTTGTACTCTAACATAGTTTCTTCTTGCAGTGGGGACAAAAAGGAATCCAAATTAATGTTTTACTTTTTATTAGAGAATAAACATTTTCCATTTTTATGTAAAACATTTCAGGCAATTTTTCTAAACCTGATTATACACTTACATTCTCGTCAAGAGTATTAAGACTTCGATGCGATGTCAAAGATATCGCGATGTTGCTTCCTTCCATCATGTTTTAGTTAATTTTACTGGTTGCCCAGAGCTATAGATAAAGTTAAATACAGATCCATCTGCCGAGAATTTCAATTGAAACAAGTCTGAGTTTGAGTGCAGCTGTGGGTGCGGGTGTTAGTGGTGAGTGTGAGTGTGAGTGCTGGTGTCAATGAGCTGCTGGTGGGGACACAGTCGAAGGGCAGCTGGAAAGGGCACCCAAGTGAGCACTCGGTGACAGCACGAGTGTATAACGGTACGGCTGGGTACAAAGCCATAAAGCGCTTATGCCCAGGGGCCAAGCGTACAAACTGGCCAGCACCCGGAATCACTATCTGAAGAGGAGAGAAGACCAAGAGAGAGAGAAAGGGCCGTGGCGAAGGCAGAACAAGGAAGGCCCAGCGTGTTTAGCTCGCTCAGTGTTCAGTTTAGCTAGAGTGTTGTACGCTTTATGCACGATATACTGCACCCTGTACTCATTTAGGCAATATGCTATGCACGGCGGATAAGTAACTCTACAAGACTGTTCCCAATTTATGATCTGTAGAGTTATTTAAGTATAACAGTGAGAATATCAAGGTTTCTTTTAGCCTTTTTCTCTATTTCTGCATTATATAAGTGAAGTAAGTCGCAGTCACTGAAGCAATTGCGCGAGTCGTGTTGTTGACGGCTGGCTGACAGCTGTCTACAGGGTATATAACAGTCGATTGCGCTCCGCTGAGCGGGCTTCGCTTGCTGCTCCTGCTTCTTTGGTGCTCCTAGCATAAGTGTCTTTTTCCTTTAGTAGTCGCACTACAAGCACATTCACATTCACGTTCACGCATGCATATTCGAATTGCGAATGGAATACTTCTGTACCTGTTACGCTCAGACTCTTGCGATTGTGAGTGTGAGTGTGAGTTTGAGTGTGCGAGTACCCTAGGGTGTAGCTTGTAGTAAGCAGCAGTGTATCTGTGCGCACTTGGACTATGCGCCACAGGTGTCAAAATGTGCGCAACACAAAAACGCTTGGCAGGCACTTAGCAGCACTTGCACACCCTGGCTTGCGAATGCGGAGACAACACGCGGTGAAAATTGAACAAACTGTTGAAATTCAAATTGAATTCTCGTTTCCAATTCCCTCCCTTGTTGAGGACAAGCACTGCACACTGTTCGATTTAACGATTGCTTGGCATGTTGTAGGGAGAGAAATGTCAGGAAAAATCAATAAAAACTCAATAAGGTTGCAATAAAATATCATACAGAATCCCTACATAACTCTGAATATGTTAACTGAGAAGTTGAAAAACTGCGCTGAGAAGTATGCAATATTTTTTAAAAATACATGTATTAAATCGTGAAAACCAATTATAAATATCTACAATATCTGAAAGAGACAAATTTACTGAAAGCTGGCAAGTTGAAAAACTGCGCTGAGAAGTATGCAATATTTTTTAAAAATAAATATATTTTTTTTATCTTTAAACTTAATTTTAAAGTATCAAACAATTGCTTATTATTATCAAAGCAGTGAAAAAGTTTAAATAGATGTCTCTGCCATCTGCACTGAGTACCTAAAAAAGTGTCAAAAATATGTGTAAGTACATAAACACACGTATGTAAACAGGCACACACACACAGCTGCGCACATATAAGTAAACTTTTGTAAGGGAAAAATGGCTTCTTGTCGTCGCTGTCAGCGTGTGAAAAGTGCGAAGCCAGTGGAAAGCGATCTGTTGTGCATTTTATTGAATTTTGGGGTAACTTCAGGGGCAACATTGCCGGTAGGCGGGGGCTAATCGCACTCCCAGAACAATGTACAACACTTTCGGAACATCCAAACCAGCTTTAAAGTTCAATGGGGAAATTCAAGCGAAACACAATTCACAAATTACACGCAACTTTGGCTTATGGCTGAAAAATGAGCGTACAAGTTTTTTTTTTGTTGTTTTATTTGTTTTATTTGTATTTTTTTTATGTCGATGCAAAAAGTTTTTAAAGTGCTTTTTGAACAGTTATTTGAAATCTGTTTCCATCGATTTGTGAGGGGAAACTTTGATATGCAGTTTTTGTTTGGCGACAGCAGTTTTAGCTGTTGATAGTAAAGTATCAAATGAACTAGAAACTAATTTTGTGCAACGACTGTAACATGGATTCAATTCAATTGAATATGCGTAGCGTATTTATAAATGGTCTTCAGTCTTGCTTATAGTTTCAATTTGATATTCATAAACGCAATTTAGGGATTCGATTCGCAATTTGTAAATTAAATTTACCACAATTATGTTTGTTATTGTTATTGTTATTGAAGTTTACCCTCGTCGAGCATTGACGCAATTAAGCAAAATCACAAAAGGACATGAATAATTAACAATCTGTCATATTCATTCAATTGAAATGCTCCAAAAACAATGGGAAAACTAAGCTTGAGTTGCGATATGTAAATTAGATTCAACCCGAATCTAAATCCAGTGAAGGCGGGGTCAAGTATCTCAAGCTGATGACCATTGGCACCCACACACACACACACACACACGCAGACAAGCAGACAGGCAGACACATATGGGGACATCTGTCAAATGTCAATCAAGTTCAGATTTGTACGAGTTTATTCAAACGCAATGAAGAGTGGATGTCTTGTTATTGGCCGAATAGATTCATTGTCAATTGGAAATTGGGGATTCCAAATGCCGTGTGAATAATTGAGATAGTTTAATGCTGTTTGCAGCGATTAAAGGAAGCAAAATATCAAAGTTATTAGACTTAGTTAGTTTCAGATGCTCTATAAATTGATATATATATATATATATATATATATTGTATCAGTAAAATCTTATCAAGTCAGTTCAAAGGAGAACAATAACTTAAAGTGCTCGGAACTTGATACAGTTTTACTTTATAAAGAGAAAAAAAGCTTGCAAGGAAAGATATTATGGTAACATAAAGTTGTGACTTTATAAACTGTTTCAGGTTTATCAACATAAGGAAAGTATTAATTTTTAATTTCATAGCTGAAACATGTAAATGAACTGAGATCTGCAGGAAACAGCAACTCCCACACACACAATTTGAGTCTCCTACTCGAAATGTTCTTGCAATTAAGTAAACTGGGCGAGACTATTGAGTGCTGTGTAGGTGTGTGTGTGTGTGTGTCTATTAAAGTTGCAGTTCTAGTAGTTCTACTGTTGCTGTTCTAATGGTTTTCTCATGAATCTATAGATACTTTATATATATAAATTATTGATTTTTCATTATTTATTTTTAATAACGAATATTTACGAATAGACACGCTACGTGTAGCTTCGAACTTTGGATTAAAGTCAACCACGGTTAAGCACTGCACAGTGGTATCAGACTGTCTGTGTGTGTGTGTGTATGGCAAATTCACTTAGGGCGAGAGTTTATCGGAAATGCTTTTAAAAAATGTTTTAAATTGCCGATATTTTTTGTCATAATTGAATTCGTTTACTTTGCGTTCCTCTTCTTGTTGTTGTTGTTGTTGGCTTGTTAAAAGTGGGTTACACAATTTCATTAGACACACACACACACACACCGCACACACACACTTCCGCCTAGCTAAATGTCAGCCATTTTGTTTTAGTTATGTTGCTGGCTACCAGGATACATGTACGTATATCAGGCAACTCCTACTCCAGCCTCAGTCCCCTTATCCCAGTCTTCTGCCCTCCCCCTCCGCTGCTGGCAGCCCAAACGCTCACAAAAAATATTGAAAATTTATTTATAGTCAAATACGGTACACTGCACCTGTTTGCTGCGGGTAGAGCTGCCCTCTGCTCCTGCCCTCAGCTGCTGCTGCCTTCCTCTTGCTTCTGTTGTACTTTGTCAACACTCTTTTATGTGAGTGTGCGTGTGTTTGTCTGTATGTATGTGTGTGTATACATATACACAACAAATGCTTGCTATTGTTGTAGTAGCTGGGGTGTAAAAATGATTGAGTGTTTGAACTCAACTTTTGTGCTGCCCCGCCTCATCTTGCCCCGCTTCATCAATGTGCTGGGTAAGTGGGCAAGTCAGCTCGACCTGCTAATACCCTACACACTGAGAGAGTGCGAGACAGATTTGCAGCAGACATTGCTGGGTATTTTCGCAATCGAGCAATTGCTGAACTTATTTTTTTGTTGCTGTCTCCATTTTTGTACAGTTTATTATTCATTATTCATTATGCGTTGCATTCAATATGTGTCCGTGCAATTCGTAATGCGGGCTCGATTTTCTCGATTTTTAGTATGCTGCCAATACTGTTGTCTATATATACTATATACAACAGGGAAACAATTTAAATTCAGTGCAGTTTTTTTAATTGCTTAACTGATATAAAGTGATAGCGAATTTCTTTATATATTTCGGCGTTTACTATTATTAAATTGTGTTGTATAACGCGACAAAAGCGAAAGAGTGACACTTTTGTTTGAGAATGCCTAAAGAACAAAATCAAAATTGTGAAAAAAACACATTTAAAATTGAAAGACAACTAGACAGTTAATAAAGTATTATCTACATTAATGTAGTTGCCAAATAACCTGCATATATACCCTACATATAGTCTATATTTATATATGCCTTACAACACTTACAGGTCATTGGCAAGTCGAGGCACTCAGCTCAAGCAACTCAACTCGGCAAGCTGAAAGCGAAGCCCCACTTGGTCGCACTCTTAACGCTGTAGCACACTATCTGCTATCTCCCTCTCCCTCTCTCTATCCCTCTCCCTCTTCCTTCCTTTATTCCTCTCTCTATTTGTGCCCTGTCTCTATCTATCTGTATAGCATATCGTATTCGAAAATTGCGATTTGTGTGGAGCCAGAGTGTTAAAGCTAATGTTACGCGCAGCAAAGGCTGCAGAGTTTGAAAGCCAGATGCTGCTCTCAGCAACGGGAGCAGCTTCTGTTGAGCCATTGTTGTTGGTTTTGCTGTTTTAGCAGCGACACAGGAAAATTACCAGATGACAGCCAGACTGCCAGACGTGCTGCCTGACGAGCCGTAGGGCGGCGGCGGCGGCTACTGTCAGCTCGATGTGGACTGTCGACTGTGGACTGCAGAATCTCTGCCTCTGCTACCACCTCTGCCACTGCCACTGCCACTACCACTGCCTCTGCCACTGCTACTACCTCTGCCTCTGTCTCTGCCACTGCCACTGCCCCTCTCACTGCCCCTCTCACTGCCCCTCCCACTGCCTCTGACTCTGCCTGGCAGCCAGTTTGTTTGTATGCACTTCAATAAAAATTTAGCATACGCTTCAATTCACTTCACTTGCCACACGCATTTCACTACCGCACACACACACACAGACATTGATACAACGCGAGGCAAACAACTCACCTGTAACGCTGTAACGCCCTCTGGCGGCCGTCGCATGAAAACATTGCTTTATATTATTTCGTCTGGCATTTTTCGATTATATGTTGCCTTTGCTTTCGGCTCGTTTTCCAATCTAAATGTCAGCACATCTAAGCACGTGCGTGTGTTAAAATGGCTGCCACTATACAGCTGTGTGTGTATGCTGTGCTGTGCTGTGCTGTGTGTGTGTGTGTGTGTGTGTGGGCGCGCGTGTTGAAGCAAATTACTCGAGTGAAGTGCGCACTTGAAGATGAAATAGCCAAGCAACTGACACGCAAACAACTCGCTTCACATCCCTCATCGAGGCATCAATAAAACTCCCTCTCAGTTTGCCTCAGTGTGTGTATGAGTACGTATGTCTGTGTGTGTACGTGTGTGTGTGTGTGTGGGTATATTTGTGCGTCTACCTGTTTCCTTTTCTAATTTGCATGGCGCAACTGCTGCAAGACAACTGTCTTTCTGTCTGCCTCGCATCTCTGCCTCCTGTTGCTAGTCCTTCTGTTCTTCCTGTTCCTCTTGCCCCCTCTTCCCCTGCTGCTGTTGCTACTACTGCTGCTGTTCCGCTTCTGCAATGCGGAAGCACAAGTCGCAAATGAAGTCGAGCAACAATTCATGTACGTGAGCGCGGCATAATCAGCACATTTCAAAGAGATACAAGCCCTCAAATCTGTGAAATCTTTTCCTCTCTCCCTCCTTTACTACCTTATCTAGATTTTAAATCTACTCATTTGACTAGATGTACCTGTACCTATATGTATTGTACCTATGCAGGGTTAAGGGCATCAGCTATACGTACACTTAGCGAAATTTGCTCTCATACCTTTCGACAAATATTTACAAACATTTTGAAGTGTCATATTCCTAATTGAAATCATGTTGTATATGTTATATATTCATGAATAGTTAATGATTTCTATAAACTATAAATAAAATATAAATCTGTTCAATCAGTACAAACAGCGGAGTCGATAAAGCTCTGTTTGTCTGTATGATCGCCTGTAGCTCAGACACTATAAGAGCTAAGGTCATCAAGTTTTGTGGCAACATTTGTAGGTAGTGCAGTGATAAAATAATATCCCCGATTAATCGATAAACATCGAATTGCTAGCCTAAAAACTAATTTTAGTGGGTGCTCCATATAAGTATGCAATAGAAATATGATATATATAAAGATGAAAATATGATTATTCCTTAAAAACTTAACTTGATAGCGAAAGTTGTAACACATAAAGGTAATATGTCTAGTCTACTTCTTTCTTGTTCTATTTACAATTTATTTATTATTGATTCACCATAAAACTCCCAGTGAGAAAAGTGTCGCAAATCCGAGTGTCAGTGAATCTCTTGTACATCTGCTTTGCCTCTACTATTTTATCTCTTATGCATGCCTGTTCTACACGTATGTATAAGTGTGTTCACACGTTTGCTTTTACAATAAATAGTAAGCCCTGCAGCAGAGAGTAGATCTAAAGCGGTCGATTGGTTGCAGTGGAATGTGTAGAAAGTAACTGGCAAAGAGTCGACCACAAAACGTGACAATGGGGTTTCGACTTTAGTGCAGTGTCAGGTAAATAAGAAAGGTATATAGAGAGAGTAAGAAGAGAGAGTGACAGGGATAGAGAGTGAGTAAGAGAGCAAGAGACTGTGACTTAGAAATCGACTTGCGTTCAGGATGCCTCCTCTTACAGGGTGCTGGCTAGTTAAGCAGGCTCGATTGAGTATGGCAGAACGACAGTGATTACAAGTGTCACTAATACACGCTCATTTGCAGCTGTATAACACTTGTGTGCGTGTGTGCGCGTGTGTGGGTGTGTGTGTGCGTGTATTACGTATACGCCATGTTTATTAACTGTGAGTCTTGCACAGCAGGAGGATTTGTAATGCGACACAGTGCTTCCCATGCGCTCACTCTGCCATACACACTCACACACACACACCTATGCACATGACACACACATACTTAGATACTCGTTGACATTTGATGGATGATGTTGGCAACGAATTTGCCGCAACTCGCCACTTTAAACGTTTGATTGATAAATATTACAAAATGTGATTAAATAAATTGCCCCATCTCTTGTGGCAGGTGTGCGCGCGCGTGCCTGTGCGCCTGTGTGTGTGTATGTGTGTGAATGTATTAAGTCTGATCCTGGTGTTTTTAATTAAATATATAAGCAAATGCGCGTCGCCATTTGCATTTGATTAAAGCGTCCGGCTAATTAAATCAACATATGAAATGCGCTCCAAACTGACCGACGATAACTTTGAAGCTGATGCTGACAGCGTGAAAGATGATAGCAATGGGGATGTGGATGTGGGTGTAAATAGGTATGGGAATGGGCAAGATTATGATGCAACTACATTATGATGTTACGATGATTAGAACGCTCATAATGTCGACTGGAGATGAGGCTCGCAACTTGAGCGTTCCTTTTGATTGCCTGCCCTCGGGCTGTTGACTGTAGCTGGAGCCGGTGCTGGTGCTGTTGCCAAAGCGGGAGCTAAAGCCGGTGTCAGCGTCGCATACAGAGTCTGAGTCAGAGTCTGCTGTCAGTCATGTTGGTGCGAGGAAAAAGCCAAAACACGAAAAGGCCAACCACAAAGGTGAAAACGCAGCAAAATAAACAAAAGGGAAGCAATAGGGAGAAAGAGGGACAGAGAAAATGAGAGAGAGAGAGAGGCGGAGAGAGAGGAAGACAATAAGAGAGAAAAAGAGAGAAGTGAGAGATGAACGGAGAAAAGGGACTGTTAGATACGGCTTAAAAAATTTTTGAAATTGGGTATAAATTTAAAGTTTTAAATTAATTTTTGCACATAATTTAAATATATTTTATTAAAAAGAAACTTATTTGGGTCTTATAAACCATATAAAAAGTCTGTATTACAATATATGTATATGTCGTAGCTTCAATTACTGGAAATGTTAACATTTATGTTACTAACATAACCATTAGAGTGCAATGCACAATAAAGTGTTAAGTAACGAAATATAATAAAAGAATACAATAGAAGAAGTGTTACTCTTTTCTAGAATAAACTTGACAGATTATTGATAGATAAAGACGTAGGTCTGAGTTGGACCCAGTGTGGCACTTGTACTGTTCCTCGAAAGATGAACAGACAGAGAGACTTAGGCAGTCAAGCAGACGACTTGCTTCAGTAAAAAAAATACTAACGCTACAGTCAGGTGCTGACTGTATAAGGCCATGGATTATCATATTATACCGTAATAAAAATTTTAACGGTATGGAATCGCCGCCCGAATATTATTAGAATAAAATAAATAGAAAAAATAAAATAAAATAATAAATAATTAATAAATAAAAATTCGCACCCGCCTCAACCGGGAGTTGAACCCGCGCATTCTTTCACAGCCGTCCGCCTCTCTAACCACTCGGCCATTGCCTCACTGCTTGGCCTATCGGCAAAGCTGCATTGTCAACCAATTTTGTTACCATACAATGCAAATAAAAAGTTTAAAATGATGTGTGTCTAGATTTGAACTTCGGTATGCTTGCGTAAATTAGGTCTGCTTAAGTATAAATGTATGTTCAAAGTGAGTTTAATTCGTATCATATCTCACTTATTAATAGTCCGATTTAAATGAAATTTTCACATAACGCCCGTGGCAAAGTATTTGTCATGTAAGATATACAACTTTGGTTGTTGAGCTAATATTGTAGTTTTTAAATAGTTATTACTGATTTACGGAGGCGGGAAGGGGCGTGTCCAAATTTTAAAAAAACTTTGAGACACTGCAATATATACGTATGTTGTCGCAAAATTTGATGACTCTAGCTCTTATACTTTCTGAGATCCAGGTGTTCATACAGACAGACAGACGGACAGACGGACAGACAGACATGGCTCAATCGACTCGGTTACTGATACTGATTCAGAATATATATAGTTTATGGGGTCGGAGATGCCTCCTTCTGCCTGTTACGCACAATTCCGTTCCGACAAACACAATAGACCATGAATTTTTTAAAATCCATGGCCTAAAAATACTAACGCTACAGTCAGGTGCTGACTGTATAAGGCCATGGATTATCATATTATACCGTAATAAAAATTTTAACGGTATGGAATCGCCGCCCGAATATTATTAGAATAAAATAAATAAAAAAAATAAAATAAAATAATAAATAATTAATAAATGAAAATTCGCACCCGCCTCAACCGGGAGTTGAACACACGCACCCTCTCACAGCCGTCCGCCACTCTAACCACTCGGCCATTGCCTCACTCCTTGGCTTATCGGCAAAGCTGCATTGTCAACCAATTTTGTTACCATACAATGCAAAGAAAAAGTTTAAAATGCTGTGTGTCTGACGCAAGATTTGAACTTCGGTATGCTTGCGTAAATTAGGTCTGCTTAAGTATACATATGTATATGGTATGTTCAAAGTGAGTTTAATTCGTATCATATCTCACTTATTAATAGTCCGATTTAAATGAAATTTTCACATAACGTGGTAACGTATTTGTCATGTAAGATATACAACTTTGGTTATTGAACTAATATTGTAGTTTTTAAATAGTTATTACTGATTTACAGAGGCGGGAAGGGGCGTGTCCAAATGTTAAAAAAACTTTGAGACACTGCAATATATACGTATGTATGTTGTCGCAAAATTTGATGACTCTAGCTCTTATAGTTTCTGAGATCCAGGTGTTCATACAGACAGACAGACGGACAGACAGACATGGCTCAATAGACTCGGCTACTGATAATGATTCAGAATATATAGTTTATGGGGTCGGAGATGCCTCCTTCTACCTGTTACGCACATTTCCGTTCCGACAAACACAATAGACCATGAATTTTTTAAAATCCATGGCCTAAAAAGCAACTAAACAAAAAGTCTAAAGCAAGATTAAAAATCAAATAATGAATAAAACCTACATTCTAGAAACCTGCATTTATTTTATTTTTAATTAATTAATTACGCGAAGTTAAACTCCCTTTATAATATACTATATGCCTCAAATCAGAAACACTGAGGAGTTATATGTAGTTAAATAATGAGAAATGCGTTTGTATTTGAGGAGTTAAGGATAGCCCTTTAGGTAGTCCTTTTCAAACTCTCTCTCTCTGATTTAAAAGTTTCCTAAAGTAATGATTGTATTCATCTTTCTATAATAACTAAATGTATTTCGAATTTTTCACTTTCATTTACCTGCTACCCACATCAAGCCAAAGCTTTGTCACACAGGGTAGAACAGAAAAAAACAGCAAGGAAAGCCAAGAGTAAAACTGACTAATCGAAACTGAAAGGTAGTAAGGTAGAAAGGTACTGCAGCATACAGAACGAGAGTGTACTATAAAAACCGTTACCATACCAAAGTGGAAACTGGAAAACAAAGCAAAGCCACAGGGAGGGAATTCAAGTCACGATGACAGTTGACGATGCCGGAGGGCGAAGCGCGTTTAAGATTCAACAACCTCACCGAGCAAAGGGCAGACAGTTACCGCTCGACACGGCTTGGACACGGCTGTAAAAATATTACACATAAAAGTGTCTATGTACTATACATACATATGAATGTGTATGTATTTGTCTAAGTACAGGCATGTTTGTATGTGTGTGTGTGGTATTTGTGGGGACAGTTGACTTGCCCCTCAAGAGAGCTGGCTTAAAATACAATTTTTATACTGATTTCTATTCTGCAACTACTGAATTGTGAGATATCCAGTAGGCAATGCTGGCGAGAGGGGTGCCACATACCTTTAATTATAGAACAAGTAGAGTATAGTAATATACTGGTATATGGTACTACTGAGTTATATTCTTATACATTTTGCAACTAGGTAGAGTTCAACTATAAGTGTCCAACTATAAGTTAGAGCTGTTTTTCTGTTACAAACCTTTTTGTTTTGATAACTTAACATTAAATGCTAAATACGTTCCATGTTCTTCATATCTTATTAGGATATGATATTCTCATTTAACATTTAAATAGTAATAATCTACAAGTTTGCATTTGACTTTGATTGCTCTAATTGGTGCTAGGTAACTTATAGTCGAGTTCACTTGAGATCCTCCTTTTCTACTTGTTGATAGTACAAATATAAACTTGAATTTATATTGGGTTTTAAAGGATCCCATTATTTAAATATTTGTTGAAAATTATTTCAGATTATTGCAGATTAAGTATTTCTATAACTTAATATCTCGCGAAGTTGCTTCTGCAAGACTACTTCCAAATAATTATAAAGAGTAAATATTTGAATATAAATTCAAAATTTGGTCGTTCAATTCCGCAAAAGTTCTTCATTAAAGTAATATGCACATATTGTTCAAATGAAAATAAAAATTAAGAAACTATAGTCAAGTGTTCTCGACTTTAATATACCCGTTAGCAACACAAATTATATCGTTTATGTCCATTTTCTTACTAAACATAATTGTTATTGCATACTTATATGGAGCGCCCACTAAAATTAGTTTTATTCTTGCAAATCGATTTTTATCGATATGCAGAAACGTTTTTTAGTCACTGCGCCACATACAAGTGTTGCCACCTGTAAGGCGATCATACGGACAATCATACAGACAAACACAGCTTTATCGACTCTGCTGTTTCTACTGATTAAGAATAACAGTATTTAGTTTACAGAGTTGCAGGTATCTGCTGTATGTTACGCACAATCTGTTCTAACTTATGGCCTAAAAAGCAAGCAATGTTGAATTTCTTATACAAGAATATGAAAATAGTTTAGTTTATCGATGTCGAGACTAATCGATAGCAATTACTAAAAGGACCCTTTGTTTTTATTACATAACAATTATCCTAGATAAAGTAGGCCTCTTCTTGGCCTTACTGTGGGTTGCCTTGGGATACTGTGGAAATAGGCTCTTAAATTCGTTTTGCCCCCAATTCAATCTTTTATAGATTTAACAGATTTAGAACGGGGGAACAGGGTTGCCAACAGCTAGATACATATGTATATTAGGTTAATTGAATTCGCAGTCTGTCATGAGTAGCGGCAAATGGAAGGGTACCCAGTCGGGTCGCATTTTCTGCGCTCTTCTCGTGACGTATGTCGTTTTCTTTCTGCTGCTTTTAGTTGTTTTCGTCCGCATTGTTGTTGCTCTTTAATGGGATATGTTGATGGGCAGGAGGGCAACGAGAAGGGAGCAGGTGCGGAGGTGTGGACGACGTTTATGTAAATGACAGGTGACCCCGTTTATTTGAACTTTTTGAAAGCGCAAAGAAAATATTGCTTTCCACACAGCGACGGCCAGTTCAGACGGACGGACAGACAGGCAGACAGATGGTGTGTGTGTGTGTGTGTGTGTGTGGGAAAACAACAGCGCGTCCTTCATAATTTTATTTCTCAACAGTCGCCGCTGCTGCCTCCGCTGCTTGGCATTATTTCCTGTTTCCGATGCTGTCAGCTTTTATTAAAAAATTCATTATACCCTGCACTGTAATAACAGCAACAACAACAACAACAACAACCACAACAACAACAACAACAACAACAACAACAACAACAACAACAACAACAACAACAACAACAACAACAACAACAACAACAACAACAACAACAACAACAATATCTAGCAGAACGAAAGCGCTGCGAGAATATTTGGCCAGACAAGCCGTAGTATTCTACAGTGAAGCTAATGAGCGTCTGCCATGTGAATTATTCCCGCTTGGCACTCTTACTCTCTCACTCTCCCTTTCTCTATCTCTCTCCAGGCACATTTCCACTTCAGTTGAACAGTTTTTCATGGTTGTACTAAAGTAGCAGCTATAATTATGACATTTCTACTGGGAAATTTAGGCTGTGTGGCTAAGGAACTGTGACTAGTCAAAGATATACGTAGAGTATTTTACAGAGTATCTAATAAATATAATACACCTTGCAGAGGGTCTGTTCGTTTTGGGCAGCACCTAAGGATATAGCTTCGACCCTATAAAGTCTATATATTCTGAATCAGCATCAACAGGGACATCGATCTAGCCATGTTTGTCTGTATGACCACGTATATCTCAGAGACCACAGAAACTAGGGCTATCACATTTTGTGACAATAAGTCTTAATATGGCAGACAGATAAAGTTCATTTTAGAAATAAGCTACGCCCACTTCTGCCTCTGTAAATCGAAAGAAATGAGTTAAAAGCGCACTTGTCTTCCAGTTTTGGAGTTATTTTAATGAAATTTTGCATACATGTTTTCGTATTAGTGCGTGCTATATATAAGTCGGAGCGAGCTGGATCGCACGGATATATCGTATAGCTGCAATACAAAGTTTCGGCCGATTTTCGTTATTTTTCAAGTTCTTTTTTATTTATTTATTTATATAAAGCTAAGTTACAAAGTGAATTTATAACTTAACTTAAATCTATAGCACTGGCTGCAAAGGCCTTTTTTTTATTTTTCAAGTTATTACAACCAAAGTTACCACATTTGATATATTCTATATATACAAAATTACAAAATTAAATTAAATTTACACAGTCGACTGACCTTAGTCCGACTATAAACTAATTACATAAATGTGACTCTGATGTTTCTTACAATGCCCCAATGAGGTCTACTTAAGATCTCTGGTTCATAGTAACTAAGTATTTTTCAGATATTTATCATTTCCAAACAGATATAGTATATAGATCTAGCTGCATTCCAACATTGTTGCTATTGCTGGTGTCAAACATAGTTTGGCTTTATGCTCCACAGATATGGGCAAATGTGCTGGGCGCGTCTGCAGTTCTGTAATAATTTCATCTGTGAGGCCATTAAACAGGAATGGTCATAACATTTGTAGTTTTAACTGCCCTGTGGAGGGGGAGAAGGTGAAGGGAGTGTGTGTATATTGTGTGTGTGTGTGTGTGTGTGTGTGTGTGTTGGTAAATTGCTCATTTGGTTGCCTAACTATTTGGCAGATGTTGCCGCTTTAATCGTTGCCCAACACTGCAATAAGCTGACAGTAATTTCAGTCATAATCCTGCTTGGCTCGGGTTAACAACTTGAGCAACTTTCGTTTTAAGCGGACGGTTTGCAATTTCATTTTCATTTCACTTTAAGCACATTTTCTTCAGCTCTCACTGTCTCCCTCTGTCTCTTTCCCTCTGTCTCTCTCTCTGTCTCTTTCTTTCACTGTCCCCTTCTGTCTGTGTCTCTCTCTCTCTCTGTTTTCAACGCACTTTCGCATGCGTTTGTTCCAAAAGCGAATAAAAATCTATTTTGCGACAATCCGCTCAGCTCAGCTCAGCAGTGGTGAGTGGGGGGGGGGCGAGGCAGGGGAAGGAAGGGGAAGGAAAGCTACCGGCTAGGGAGTTTTAATTTTAGCTTAGCTCAGTTCGTAAATCACACAAAACAAAAAGTGAAAAAGAAAATGGCGAAAGTTTTCAATAACTATTCCGTTGCCACACAGCTCGTACTGCCCCCTCTCCCCTCCGCCCCACACACACACGCCATCTCAGTCCCACACACACACACACATACACACAGAGAGAGACATATACATGACACACATGGCACACTTCCGTTACCAACTGTTGAGTTATTTTATGTATTGTGCCGCCTGATTCTGCGTCTGGTTTCGGACCAAGCCGGACACTGCTCGCCCATTGATAAGCTGCAAATAGCAGGCAGGGGTGAGGATAGGGGGTGATAGAGTGAGTGCTGCAGGGGGGGAGTGTGCAAACAGTCAGGCCAGCAGACTTGTTCAAAGCTCTCATTCATTGAGGCTGTGCGGGAGGTGTTCGTTGGGTTATTATTATTGTGTTTGTTGCCGTTGCCTCGTTGCCTTGTTGCCTCGTTCCCTTTCATTCCCAACTCTCTCTCTCTCTCTTTCTCTCTTACTCTGCCTGCTCTGCTGGCTTGTGCCATTGTTGTTGTTGTGGATAAAGCGCCCCAGGCGCTGACTGCTTACTATAAAAGTTAAATTGCAATTTCAAAAAGTACTAATGTGACAGCCATGTGCCGAGACCAAAAACGAGCCAGAGGGACGAGGCGAAACGACGAGCGACGCCGCTCAAAATAGACAAAGACCGAGTCAGAGAGGGAGAGAAAAAGGCAGAGAGAGAGAGAGAGAGAGAGAGGGAGAGAGGCAGTGCGCGTATAAAAGGGACGAGCGATGCAACAAAAGTTGGCTAACAAAGCAGCAACTAAGACAAGCAGCAAGATGGCAGTCAGCGTCGCAGTCGAGCGCAGTCGACTGTGCGATACACTGTAATTTACTGAAAGAATACACTACAATGTAAGCTCTGACACGTGCATGTGCTCAGCAACAATGTTTAACAAACTATTTCCATCCTTTTTGATCTAAAAGTGAAGTTAACATTGATTCGATCGATATCTGTGTAGAGGAAACTTCAGGAAACAACACAGAGAATCCTATGCAAATTAAAGATATATTGTACTTGAAGGCACCCACTGGAGATTGAACAACCCTAAGCAACCCTAAAAGCCAACGAGTTGTGCCCCCTCTTATCAGCTTGAGTTGCATAACAGTGAAGTCAGTGTTGCTGTTGATACCTGACTGACTAAGCGATTCATTACCGGCCATCTTTAAGCGGGCTTAGGTGCTCCGGTTTAACCTGCACGACGTAATTAAGGTAGCAGCATTATCAACGATGCCAACGATGCCAGGCCAGGCAGGCTGCAACGAGCAACAGCTGATTATCATGTGGGAATTCAATGCACTCGCATTGACTATTAAACCCAAATCAAGCCAACTTCTGCAGTGCCAGAGATTGAGAGTGGATGAGAGAAGGGGAGGGAGATACAGAGAGAGAGAGAGACCATGCAGGCACAGACGATCAACTGTGAAGAGCTTATTAGCAGAGTGGTTCATTTTATTGTGCAATTTACGCTAATTTTGTGGGCAATGAACAGCCGGAAGGGAGTCAGGGGCAAGGGGCAAGGGGTAAGGGTTTTGGCCACGTAATACAGCTGCAACCTTGCTGCCGGCCATTGCAAATATATGCACGTACACTCACACACACACACACACCCACACACACACACTGACATAGATGTACGTTTGCTAACTAGTTGACCATGGCCTTGGCCAGCAGCCCTCACGGCGTATACGCAATCAGTATGTGAATGTGTTCACATGCTCATAGCTGGCATTGAAAGCGTACAAAACAAAGCGCAATCATCTCGAAGTTGTTCTCGAATGCAAAAACTCCACTGTAGTAAGAGAGAGAGAGAGAGAGAAAGAACAAAACTGAATGCTTTAAATGCTTTATTAAATAATTACTGAAAAAGGAAAGGAAAATCATTGATAAAGAAATATATAAAAGCTACTGCATATTAAGCTTGTAAAGTTAGAGTTTTAATAACGATTGCATAATTAACACAGTAAAGTTCTATATGGTATAAGTTAATCTGGCTCTGGGTACCTCAATGTAGTACAAACAAACAAACGATCTATTAATCTTTTGCAAACTCGCAACTTTCCCTCAAAGTTTGCTCGTTAATTTATATGTGTGTGTGTGTGTGTGTGTAGCAGTAGACCTTAAAGAAAATTTCAAGTATTATTTCCTCGGATTTCTTGTGAAATTATGAAAAGTTTGCCAATACGCTCACATGTGCTACATGTGTGTGTGTGGCTTATACGACTTGATATAAGTATACGCTCGTATGTGTATAAAATTAAATTGGGTTCAATAAAAGTTGCAAGCCCCATCCAAAGTTCGATTCGTATGAATTGACAGCGCGGCAAAAAGAGTCGGCAAGGCTCTAAGTCACGCCCCGATTTTCAGGCTCCCAACACACACACACATTCACATGTACAGGTTTTACGACAGCAATCTCTAAATTCCAATAAAAAGGAAAAAAAACTGAAAAGAATAATTTATTTTTTTTGCTTCGCCCACCGAAACGCTGCACACACTGTGATGGAAATGAGCAATAAAATACCAAAGTTGATAGATCGCGTTTTTGGTGTATTTGGTATGGAGGTAGGCCGATGGGCAGCAAGATCAGTATCGATAGCGCTGTTAGGCCAAGTTTTGGTATTTAATGAGATTCTAGTATATTTTTGGTATTGAGGTAGGACGATAGGCAGCAGGTGTAGTATATCGATAGCAGTTAACATTACTTATCGTTAACATAACATATTCTTAACACAACATAAGCATAACATAAATTTCATCATTTCAATAAGGTAAAAAAACGAGAAGTCTTCAAGGTATTTACAGTGCGAGCAGAGTAAATAGAGAAATGGCCTCGGCCTTGGCTTGAGCAGGGTATGCGAGACGGCACGACTCGGTACTGCACGGCAAGGGCAAAGTCAACGTGGCACGTTTTGATTTCAAAAGAGTTTAAAATTCGAGGCGGGCCAATGGATTAAATATTGCTTACCGCAGCTAGGCGTAGCGAGGACAACTCTTTATGCCTCGAACGAGACAGTCATACACACTATGCACATAAATACATACATACATATGTACATACACATGCAGATATATACTAACGTGTGTGCGTGTCTGCTTGTATTACTTTCGTTCTCCCTCTGCCTTTATGTGGCATCTTTATCTGTTGAAAACATTTTGACAGCAACGGAAACGAATCTGCGACCAGGCCGGAAGTCGCGTCGGAGTCTTTACCGTTGGTCAATGTCAAGCCGGAATTAGAATTTCACATAAAGAACAATCGATGAGCGGGGGCGGGGCAAGGCTTGTGTAGATTGTTGACAATTGCAGGCGGGCTCTCTTTAATGAAAAATTATAATTTTTGCCACACAAGTTGATTTCAGGGTTGTTTCGGGGCTCTGGTAGGCGTGGCTTAGTTTGACAAAATGCAACTAAAATGCTAAATAATCAGGGCGCATGTGATTTGCATAATTTGTAATGTAAAATTTCCGCTTACATGGCGCTCATTTCCTGTACACACACGCGGCTATTACTGTCTCCCTCTTTTTTGTCTCTCTCTTTCTCTCTCTGTCCCTCAGCCTTTTGTGCTCTTCTACCTTGGTACTTCCTGTAATTCACTTGTTTTTGCAACAGATAGAGACAACAGAAAACCGCGGAGGGCCGTGCTTGAATAACTGTTTAATATGCACAAACTTGGCAAGCCCCCTCCACCCCCCCCTCGTCAGATTTAGGTCGTGTATCCTTCCGTTTCATTAAAAAAAACCAGCCCTGCTTAGCCCCAGGCAATATTCGGCGATGTAACAAGACAAAATCTTGACTAGAGTTCGTCGAGAGCGACTGAGATTGTTACTGGTAACAGAGACAATGCCTGGGACTGTGACTGGAGCAGCCAAGATACTGATTCAGCTTTGCTTCAGCTATAGGTTCAGCTTCAGCTCGAGCCGTAGTCGTCTTCTGTTTTTGGCCTAATTGGCTGCCACTGAGCAGCACCAAATCAGTTTGGCTACTGCTGCTTGTGCTGCTGCTCCCTTGCTTTGCCTGCTCTTTTGGAGCAACTTTACAATTGAACATTTTTATGTATCGTAACATATAAGGAGCATATCAATTTTACTTTTACCATTTTCGTTTATTAAATTGTGAGAAATTGTGCATAGGCCAAGCAGGAAGACATAGAAATCAGCAGCAGTCTCAGTGACTAAACGTGCCCAGTAAAATGAGGGTAAATCAAAAGTGATAAAGAATAAAGTAAATAACAATAATATGCAGTATAATCTTAGCACTGTTAATACTTTTAACAGACACACTCTAGTTATGTGCTGTAACTGAGAAGTCAGCAGAGTTAAGATTATCAGAAATTGGTTGTAGTAAAGCTGCTTATATATGATATTGATATGGAAAAGCTTTTTAATGTCAAATTTATATTCGCCGGAATGGAAGTAAAAAAGTGAAAAGCACATTGTTATTTCTCTATTGGAATATTAAATGTATATCTAGAGAGCAGGCACCTCTTGCTGCTGTCTCGTTGTTGTTTTGCTCAATTTTTGTGTATTTCCATTCCAACAGAATACGTAAGTATGCAAGGAATATTTAAAGCTCGAGCAATTGTATAAGTAAATGCAAAATGATAAATAATGAATTTGTAAATTGTTGCCAAAGCAGCAGCAGCAAAGAGACAGGCACAAATTGCTGCAGTTATTGATCCCGAACGGATTCCATGTTGTATATCCGTTGGAATGTGATAAGGTTTAGAGAGTAATAACAGAGTAACTGACTGGCAGACAGACTAACAGACAGAGAGACAGACAGATAGAGATACATGACAGACAGAGGAGCAGACTAACAGAGTAACAGAGTAACTGACTGATTAACATACTAACAGACGAACAGACGAACAGACGAACAGACGAACAGACGAACAGACAGACTAACTGACTAACAGAGTAACAGTGTATCAAAGTAACAGACTAACGGAGGAACTAAGCAACTAAGTAACAGAGTAACTGACAGGCTGACTAACAGACTTACAGGCTAACAGACAGGCACACTAACAGAGCAACACTGTAACAGAGAAACAGAATAACAGCGAAACAGATTAACACACTAACAGACTAACAGTCAAACTGACAAACTAACAGAGTTACAGAGTAACAGAGTAACAGAGTAACAAACAGATAGACGAACAGGGTAAATGACTGACTTACTAAGTGACTAACTGACTAAGACACTAACAGAGTAACAGAGTAAATTACAGACATACGAACACAACAAGAGACTAACAGACAGAATAAAATAAAATTTGATTAACAGCCATACAGACAGACAGACTAACAGACTAACACACACTAACAGAGCAACTGACTAACTGCCTGACTAACCCACTGCCTGGGGAACTGACGTGGCCCATTGACCAATCCCCAATGCCGTTGTCAGTCTTGGCAGGGAGCAGACGCCACTTAAAGCCACTCAAAAACGGCGGTCTCTTTAACATCGTTGTTGGCTTTGAGAAAACCAAACAAGCAAACAAACAAACAACGAGGGTACAGACAGAGCAGCAGCAACAGCAGATGAAACGAGGTGGGACAGGGGCACAGGGGGAGGGGCAGGCACGGGGCGTTTTTATGAGCATGAAACAAAGTACAACGCGAGTGTTTTATATTCAAAACGTTTGGACTGTCATTTTATTTCATCTGATTTTTACACATGAATTAATAAAAAACACTCATTAAACCCAGCCACAGATGTACACACACACACATACACAGAGCTGCACACGCGCACACACAGAGACACACACATACACTCTGACATATCAAAAGTTTTGTTGGGCCTGTAGTTTTGCCCCGGCGGCTGGCGTGGCGTATGAGTAATGTGTGAGTAAATGTAACCCAGCTGTAATTTGCATAGGAAGCTCCACGCACAGCGGGCTAATTTGCATGGGACGGACGTCGGAGTCGTTGATGAAGTGGTGTAAGGAAAGTGGAGAGTGTGGAGGGAGGGGGAGTGGTAGGGGGGGGACTGGCTGAAGGATGCTTAGCTGAGAGAGAGCTGCAAGACCCAACAGATTTTATACCCTTCCACTCGCTTTGTTCACTTTCGCTTTGTCTGATTATGCGTATGTGTGTGTGTGATTGTGTGTGTGTGTGTGTGTGTGTATTTTGTGAGGTTTGTGGCGGAGTTTTACAGCGGCTGGAAGAATTTTTATGTTTTTTGTGCTTTGCATACTTTTCGGGGCGTTATTTAACTTGCATTTTGAATACGTTTTAAATGCCCATTTGTTAGTAAGTGACTGTGCTTGTGTGTGTGTATCTGTGTGTGGCTGTGGCTGTGTCTGTCTGACTGACTGGCTGGCCGTGTCGGTTGCTCAGCTCTCTTTTGGCTGTTGCCATAAAAAGAGTTTCGGAGCCTCTTGCGGTTTTCACGTTTCGCTTGCCATAAGCCGTGCGCTGGACCCGACAGAGACAGAGAGATAAGAGAGATGAAGAGAGATAGGGAAGGGAACATGCCATGCGTGCAATTAAGAGCTACTGGCCGAAGGGTCCGCTTGGCCGCGTGGCCCCAGGCATTTGTGGCATCTGCTGCGCAGTTGCCGCTGGCGCGCCGTGTGCGCTGGGAACGCGCTCATTTCATTTGCATACTTTGAGGCGGATGTTGGCTTCAAATTGATTTTAACTGCCAGAGCACACACACACACACACACACAGGGACGCACACACAGAAACTGGCTAAAAATAATGCGGTGGCACTTAACTTGAAGCCACTTGGCACTCCCCATTCACTCTGCCCCTCTGCCCCTCTGCCCCTCTGCCGCTGACCCGCATGACCCGCAAAAAGTCTTTGGCAGCGACTTAATTAATGCATGTCAAATTTATTTGTAGCCAGCAAACAAATGTCATTTGGACAAACTTATTTTGTCTCGCTCTTGTACGTTCATGCAGGAATGTCGCAAGAAGCAAGAACAACAGCAAGAGAAACAACAACAATAACAATAAGAAAAGTAACAACGGAACAATTTCACCTTCTTTATCACTTAAATTGGCACGCACAAAAGGCCGAATAAAGTTTTGTCTTTTATTGCTGTAAAATGCTACGCAGCAGCATCTGAAAAACAACTCAAACTTATCTTATTACAGGCGCCGTCTTCTCTGCCTCTCTCTCTCTCTGTCTCCCTCTCTCTTTCTGCTGTCATAACTTGCTGCTCTCTCCTTCTTGGTTGCGACTTAATAAAAAATGCCAGCGTATCAATTTTTCTCAATTTCAAATCTCACTAGTCGACAGAAAACAAGTGCATATATTATTCATACGCACTGTGCTCCACACATACAGAGGCTATTAAAACATTAGAGACAGAAACACACACACACACACAGTGGCACTTGTATAAAGTATAATTTCACAAATGTTTTGCATTAATTCAACGATGTAATTGCTCAACGACATTCAAGTCCTGCTGCCGTAGTAGCCTCAGCTCCAGTCCAGCTTCAACTCCGAGGCTGACTCTGACTCAACTCCGACTCCAATTCCGACTCCGAGGCTGACTGTCTCCGGTTGGGTGCCTGTTGACGCAGTTGTCAAGGCAATCAACTTTATTACCCGCAGCGCACATGTGTGTTCTCTCTCCCCTGGTCCCCTCGCCAGTTCATGTGGATGTGTATCTGGGCTTATGTTATTTCATGCTACAAAAGGTATTCCCGCCATAGTTCGCGTTTTTAACAGACTGTCAAGAGACTTCATAGAACATCATCATCAGGTACTTAAGGTATTAAAACAGCATTGCAAGAGGGGGGGGCATAATTAACACGTGTAGGAGCAAAATAGCACAGTCTGCTACACAGATATAATGAAGTTGTTGAAAGCCATTGAAGTTGATATCAAGTTATATTTAAACTCTACAGGGTATCTGCTAGTTGCGCAGTCAGCTGTGCTGCAGTGCTGAGCACTTGTTACGCTTCTGTTTGTTGTAATCGTAATAAGTTTGCGAGTCTGTATATTCTTCCTTGTCATTTCACAGCTTCAAGGCGTCCTGCTTTCTCCATTTTACTTTCTCCAAGCAGAAATTGCAACGACATTAAAATGCACATAAAAATCATTAACTCAAATCGAGCCGTATACGGCCGTTGCCGCGTCAGCCTCTTAAGTAGGCAGTACCATGGTGCACCATGGGCATCATGTGGAAAGCAAGTGAACATAATTTATGCATGATATAAATACAAACGAGAAAGAAAGATTATTTTATGCCCTTGCAGGTTCTTATCCCTCTTCTATGGCTCCTATATTTGTTACATTAATTTATATATTTATATTATATATACTTATATTATATATATTTATATTATATTATATTTATATTATTATATATTCATATTCACATATTCAAACTTCACAAAGTTATAATTGCCATTAGATCCTTACTCTTTGTATGTTTGAACTGTATGATTGATATGTATAATTGAATTACATGTATTTATATTTTAATAACTCTTCTGCATCAATTCAGATGTGTTTCTTCAGCAAGTCATGTGCTTATTTGTACCACTGTGCAGTGGGTTAATGGTTTTCTTGCTCTTAGCTCTCTTGCCAGCACCGCGTCTCTCCAGAGTGTTTTCCCTTTGCTGTGCTGTGCTGTGCTCTGTGTTTATTCTGGCAATACAGTAAACTCAATAATTCTGCTTACTTATTGCTCAGTTGGGTTGCTTCATTAGCAGGTATATCTGGCAAGTCTGGCAAGCTCAAACATGTGCGTACAAGCACATGCATGTGTGCCCGAGCGCGCGTCCCTGCATGTCCTTGTAGTCCTGCTTTTCAAATAAAATTACACTTATTTGCGCTTGTGTTGCTCCTAACTTTACTCGACTTTACTTCTCTGTCTCGGCACCGTCCCAGCTCTTTCTTCAGCTCCGTTCCCAGCTTCAGCCTCAGCTGTTGCTGTTGCCGCCCGCTAAAGACTGACTGTGGGCATTCGAGAGAGTGTAGAGAAGCGCAGCAAATCAGAAAAAGGTTAATTTGCAATTATGTTTTATGGGAGAAGTGCGTGTAAGTGAGCATAAGTACTTGTGAGTGCCGTTGAGTGCTGGTGAGTGCCAGTGAGTGCTTGCGTTTTACTTTGAACTCTGTCCAAGGTAATGGCCATGGAAGTGTTTGCCAACCATTCCTCTCCCGTTCCAGTTCTCTTTTTCGCTCTTTCTCTCGTTCTCTCATTCTTCCGAATATCAAATACAGTCAAAGTTTCTTAAGGCGCATCGACTGGGGACAAGAATTTTAAGTTATTCACAAATCTTGCTTTACAGAAATTAGTTCAAAAGTGAGCTTGAATTTGACTTGGAATATTTGAAATCTTTAAGAACTCATTTATAATTTAGAGCTTTTCTTTGTAAATCTTCGAGCAAATCTTACAAAGAATGTACCATAAAAATCCACAGAAAAAGGAAATTCAAGGAAATTCCATAAAATTCTTTGTGGAAAGTTGAACAAAAAATCAATCCATAAAGGATAGAAAATTCTGCGAATTTTTATTGTGAACATTGTGAACAATTCATTTGCTGGACATTGGTTGACTTGGTACCGTCTATAGAACCGCGTGATATTTAAAAATATATTTTGCATTTATCAAATGCTTTCAAATGCTTCACACCTTACTGAATCAGGTACAAAAAAGTTCGGTCTGGTCACCTGCCTGCCTTTTACGAGCTAAAATTGAACTGTCAACCACAAACTTATTGCCCCGCGGTATCACGGGGTGTTTCTTTCTTAGTTGCGACTCCCTTTCGGGCTTTCGGCTTTCGCGTTGCAGCTACTCCGAGGAAAACAAAGAGAAAACATACCAGCAGAATGTACTTACTTAAATAAGGCAAGTTTTTCGTTTTCATATCTTTTTGCCCGCCGGCTGGGACGATGCTGCGACGCAGCCAACACAGAATAAACAGAAATACTTTACCGCCTCAACTTGAAGCTTTAAGTGTGCTGAGTTCAAATTGTTATTGCCATTCCACGCTCTAATTGGCAGAAGGGGTGTAGTTCGCGAACCTGAGCTGTAGCTCGTTTATTTTGCAATATTTACCGGTATACTATGTATTTTCACAATATATCATCAAAGTGAAAACTTTCGAGTCGCACATTGTACATATTAATAATCTACTCGGAGAACAGTTTACGAATTTGCACTCGGATAATGAGCACACCTGACGTTTGCAAACATCAAGTTGTTTCCCCAACTAATGAGCTAAGTTTGCCGAAATCTGTGAAGTAATTTTCAACTCTAATTTTGCTTAGATCGTGGCAAATGAGTTTGAAGCTAATCTCATTAAGCATTCAAAAGTTTTGTTTAACAGCTTTACGCTAGTTTATTTACTGTTGAGGGTGGAGTTTCCCATTTTCCACTTTCCCAACTCGCACTACACCGGACAATGCTGCTGCTGCTGCTGCTTTTATAACAACTTGACTTGCAAGTTTGTAGAAAGGAACTGAACACACTGATGATTTTTCTACACATAAGAACGGAAAAAGAACGGAAATTTCAAAGTTTTGATTGAATGTCGAATGTGTTAATAATAAGGTTAATATATGGAAAATTAGATGAGAGGAGGTTATAAAGGTAGAAACTAGAAATTGCTAAGGTTAAGAGGTTAGGATTGGTTAAGGTTAGGTTAGGTTAGGTCAAGTTAGGTTAGGTTAGGTTAGGTTTTGGTAAGGTTAGGTTAGGTTTGGTTAGGTGAGGTTAGATAAGCTTGGATTGGGTAAGGTTAAGTTAGGTTAGGTAAGGTTAGGTTATGCTGGATTAGACAGGGTTAGGTTAGGTTAGCTTAGGATAGGTTAGGTTATGTTGTGTAAGGTAAGGTTAGGATAGGTTAGGTTAGGTTAGGTTTAGTTAGATTACATTAGGTTTGGTTAGGTTGGGCTTGGTTGATAACGTTAGGTTTCTTTAGGTTAGGTTAGATTAAGTGTCGACTTGTTAGATAAGGCTAGATAAGTCAAGTTAGGCGATGAGAACTGAAGTAAGGTGAAGCAGGGATAAGTTAGGTGAGATAATTTGAGGTCAGTTTGGGTTTGATGAGGTAGCAGGATGAAAAAGGTAAAGTGTACTGAAATATGGAGAAATTAAGTAACGTAATAAAATGAGTTAATGAGTGAAATAAAATGAGTTAATGTGAGCTTTAGAAAGTGGAGTAAGATTACTTGGCATAAGTTATGAAGAGTAGATGTCCGATAATGTTTAATAGTAGGAGGTGATTGCAGGGTGTAGGTAATGGATGAGCTGGAGAGTAAGAAGACAGGGTTCACCAAGTTGCTTCTCGCTCATATTTCGCCTAGAATTGATGCCTACATCCACCAATCCGTTGACCGTTAGTTTTATTGCTTTTTCAACCGGTTTCTTTTGGAACACCTGCGTGGCGAGCGTTTTGATTTGCATTTTAATGTTATTGTTCTTGTCTCAGTTGTGGCTTCTTATTGTTTTTTCCCTGTTGTCTTAGGCCAACTTTGCGAACTGGCCCGACGTATTATTTGCATATGAAAATTGGCAATTGTCGGTTCGGTTTTTGGTTTCCGTTCAAGGGTTATTGGGTTAACGGCTTGGAAATCTTTACTTGCCAACCACCAAAAAAAAAAAAAATTTTTTTTTTTGCAAAACTTTTGGCGCTTTTTAACAAGTTTTTCCCAAAAAGAAAATTAACTAAGCAAAATTATGATTTTACTTTTATTACCTTTCACAGTTGGTAAGTTCAGTGAGGCGTTGCCCAATGGAAAAACTCGTTTTCCAACCGGGTTTCGATGGAAATCGAAAAGGTGATTTCTAATTTATGTTGTTTGCAAAGTTAATGAGAAATCGAAGGCGAAACTAATTATTAACGGGCCTAAGTATAATAAAGACTAGTAAGCATTTATTTAAATTGAACTTCCATCAAAACGCGCTTGCCCTTTCTCATTATTTTTCGCAATTCGCAATATATTTTCTAATCCAATTTCCGATGTTACACATTACAAGTACTATTGTGAGTGGAACATTTTAAAGGCTCAAAGTTATTCTTAGATTTATACTTGGATTGTTTAGTTATTGCCATTGGGGTTCCATGGATTGTGTTACCACTGTGAAATAGATACACATTATCCCAACAGGGTATTCAGCTGCACGCATTTTGTTTATTTATAAAACATCTTAATATCGACGTTTCGACTTTCAAGAAACCAAATTGGTCTTGTAACCGGTGACAACTTGTTAGTTCAGTAAAATCCTTAAAAGTGCTAACCAAAAATATACATTCATTCATGTCCCCTTTGTCTGCCACGGTCTTCGCTCAGCTTTAAGGCAAATGAACAAAATTTGACGCCTCAATGCGCACCCACATGCACACTCACACTCACACTCACACACACACTGGCACACTTACATATATAGATACACACACCCGCAGAGGACCCGAGCTTGTCACGCACATGTCAACCGGGTAGGTAAACACAAATAGGCGCTGGAAAATTTGGTGTTAGCATCTCTTGTTCCCTCTCTCGCTTCCCCACACCCGTTTGGGTCCCGTTTGTCTTGAGCTTACAATATTTATTAAGCTTTTATCCAAGTCATCTAGTACTCGTATCAGGGATACAGGGATAACGATGCGGCTTCAACGTCACGGTCTCTGCCAGCCTTGAGTTCAAGTTCGTTCAAAAGATCTGTTCCTGTCCTTCGAGGCTTATCATGCATTTATGCATATGTTGGGAGAGTTATGTATCTGAGTTAAAAGAAAGCGAACTAGTATATTTCACTTGTAATCATGGCAGACATTAGCCTGACTGACTGACTGTTTATGATGAAACGTTTAAGATAGCGAGAGTTGCGAGTATACTCAGTTTTAACTTTTCTCCTTTAACGATCATAAATTGTTGATTAAATTAGAAACGCCACTCTTTATTCATTTTTTCTTTTACATTCATTCTTTTATTATAACAGAAACTGATACCGTTGCTCTTCGCTTGACATAGATACCTAGAGTTGTCAACACTTAGAGAAACTGAAGGCATAGATACCTATTGCATAGATACCTAGAGTTGATTATATCAATTGTAACAAGAGGTTCTCAATCTAGTCTTCTTAGTTGAACAACTCTTGTGATATTCCAAAATAAATGATTCTAACTTTGCTCATCTCTTGTTGAGTAACAGTGGACATTGTATAAAGGCATAGGTACCTATTGCATAGGTACCTAAAGTTGATTACACTTAGAGTTCCAAGAGGTTGTCTCTCTCCAGTTCATGAAAAAGGTAGTTGGAACAATTCTTGTGCTTCCTCTAAACAAAAGATTCCAATTCGGCAGTTATTGATCTGCAGATCTCAAGTACATTTGCCTCAATTCATTGTTGTTGTTGTAGTGCCATCCATTGCCCATTGAGTTGTTGTTGTTTAACGCCGTTTCAATTATGTAAGCGAAAATGAAATGCAATTTAATCAAATTTGCCTGCTGCTGGCAAAATAATAGAAATCATAGAGCGCACACAAATTGCATGAGAATAGAAGAAACGAGATTAGTTCGAGAGGAGACAATGAGACAGCGAGACACCGAGTGAGAGAGAGAGAGTGTGCAGAAGAGAGTGAATGGCTGTAGTGGCGAGACGAGAAAGATGCTTCAGCCGAAAATCCATTAAAATGCACTTGGAGTGGCACATCGGGGCTGCCCGGAGGAATGGGGCTACCCCGAAAAAGTGCTTGCCTCAAGTCGAATGCAAGCTGACAGTTAACTGAGACTGGCGAGTTACGGAAGCGTCAGGCGAAGAGAGAAGCTGAGGGGGGAGTGCGGCGAGGAGATTGGCAGGAAAGACAGAGCGGGGCGAGGGTCGAGGGCAGGCCGAGCCGGGGCCGACAAGAAGAGGCCGCACAAGGAGCACGAGCACAGAAAATCACTGAATTCAATTTGAGCAATTTCCAGTTTTTGAAAGGTGGCCGTTTTTTGTCTGTGTGTGTGTATGTCGCATCCTCTTCCTTTCTTTTCCTCTCTCTCTGCTCTCTCCTCTGAGCTGTCCTGCAAATTAAATGTGCTAAGCAAACCGAAAATGGCATTAAAATGAACGCAGCTCAAATTCAGTTAGGCACACAACGAAGAACAAAACACGCATTAAAAAAACTGGGCAAAAAAAAAAAGAAGAAAAATACAAAAAAAGAAAATCAAAAACCAAAAAACGAGCGTAACGAACGCTGGTCACAATTGAAGCTGAAGCTGAAGCTGGGCAGGCTCTGCATATGCAAAGTGTGCTCTGCCTCGGGGCAAAGTGGGTGGGAGGGGCGCGACACTTAAATGCTTTTTGCATTTACAAAGAGCAATTTTCAATTGAGTTTTCAATATAAATTGAAATTAATATTCATTTTGAGGATATCAATATTTTGTTACACAATTTGCGATGGCAATGTCGACGGCCACGCATGTTCTGGCTGGGATTAGTCTGACAAGCACAATACCACAATGTCTGACTGACGATGATTATTATGACAACAGCAACAGCAACAGAAAGCAACATCGTTATGATGTTGTTACTGACGTTCATCATCTTTCTGATGCTGCCCTGAGGTGGCGAACTCACAAAAAAATCAATAAAGAAGCAGCCGCAATAATGGCTTAGGAGCCAGCATTAAAACGTTTCGAAATATATGTATATACCATATACCATATAGATATATGTAAGTAGTAAGTACGCGATTTTACATAAGTAGTTATTAAGCAAGGCTGGCAACGGACTAGATACCCAGTGACTTGAATATGCGATTCAAATTGAAGACTTGCATGCATATAAAGCTGAAGTATGAAGAAAGATAGGTTAAAATCGGTTGAGATAATCGATTGAATAGGAATATATATGTTGGATAAAAGAATCCCTTGTGGAATAATTTTTAAGTTTTCTTAAAAACTACAGATATCTACAGTAACAGAGTCATGTAGTTTGATATAAGTAGTTTTGGTTGTAATGTTTAATGAATTAGGAATATATATGTTGGATAAAAAAATCACTAGTCTATACATGCTCAGGAAAACTGAAGAACTTACAGATATCTAGAGTACACAGTACATGTATTTTGAGATAAGAAATATATATTAAATCGGTTGAATTATTCGATTAATTAGGAATATATATGTTAAAGAAAAGAACCCTTAACAAACTAATGGCTTGTTAAATAAACATTGAAGATAACTACAGTGCAGTTCTATTATATTTCTCCGGCATCCAAAAATTAACTTTATGATCCAATCAACTGGCTTATACATATTTCTAATATATATATATATAATATATTTTTATATATTTCTCATGTGTATGTAATCATATATACTTGATATGCAGAAACACTTGAAAAGACTGTAAGAAAATCATTCACTCTGTGACATTTTATGAAGAGGCAAAACATTTTTGACAGCGAAAACTTTTCACAATTTAAGCAAAATCAGTCAATGGCCGCAGAGAAGAGGGGCGAGACAGCAAGAGAGAAAAAGAGGGGAAGGTAAAGAGAGGGAGAGAGAGAGAGATAGCGCAAGAGAGTGCCGGTTTATCGATTAGACAGCAACTGGTCTGGTGTGAATTGTGAGTGAAATTGAAGGCGGAATTTGCTGTCACGATATTTTATGACTTGTGGAGGACCTCGAAAACTGTTTTTTTCTAACCGGCTTAACACGAGCATAACACTCAAAGCCAGATTGGTGACGAGTAGGGTCGGCGCGGGGTCGTCGCGGTAGTTCGGGGATTCAGACTCAGATTGAGGCAGGAGTACAGCAAGCGAGAGAGAGAGAGAGGGGAAGATAGAGGGGCTCTGGGCTAACAGGCGGCGACATTTGCACAGCATAAAAAGCTCGGCGCTCCAAATGACAGTCGGATTATTTTGGCATTAGGTAAATTAAGACAAGCAAATAGGATTTATATGGGGGTGTCCCCATGCAGTAGCACCAACAGGAGACAGAAACAGAGCCAACAGAATAAGCGACATTTACGACATCATTTGATTTACTCAAATGGAACTCGTGCCTCGTCGCTTCAAAGGCAAAACAAAGTCAAAGTCAACGACGACAACGCAGCAAGACGAAGAAAGCAAGATTGTAAACTGACAACAGACCCATAAAATGCGAACCAAAGCGTACCAAATAAAAAGAAATGGGTTACCCAAAAATAGAACTGGGCGTAACATGAGAGAGACACACACAGAGAGAGACAGAGAGAGAGTCGCATAAAAACAATCATCATAATAATATTGCCATTATAAGTTTAGGGGCAAATCAAGTTCATTCGTTCGATTGGCCTTGGCTGAAGGACCTTTTCGATTGGAACTACTGTTTGTGATATAAACAAAGTTATGTGTAAGTAAAACGAATCACAATATTCGATCACAACATTCGAGTATAAGAGCAGGATTAGCAGGACTAACCCATTATATGTTATGGCATTTCAATTATGCGCAAGGGGGACTAATGATCTATGGTGGATTACCATGAACTGACTCCCTGTGTAATCCAATGACAATGACAGCGACGCCGCTAAATTACTGGCTAAGATAATTTCCTCGTCTGCTGCTTGGCAACATGTACCGGATTGTAATCAGTCAATTTGATTCTCAACAATAGTTAACGCATAGATTTTCGTTAATAAACCAAGACAAAGTCAGCTTCAGCTTCATCTGTAGCTGTAGCTGTCTCAACATAATTAAACGTAACAATAGTAGCAATAACAATGGCTAGAACAACAACAACAACAGCAGACAACAGAGAACAGCCAAGACGACAGGCTGCAGTGGACACAGCGAAGATAAACAAAAAACTTTGAACGCTCATGGCGCGTTCAACTTGTGCATCCAAAGTTGTCATCCACCGTCAGGCCATAAAAGCCGTCAGTCAGCTGGCTCCGTTCGCTCATCCATCAGTCAGTTAGCCAGTTAGTCAGAGTCGACTCTCAACTCATTACAAGCGCCTCGACAGGAGAGAAAAGTTTGACTAATCTGAGGCTTTATATTGAGCGCGTGGCAGCCAAGCGGGAGGCCAAAACCGGAGCAACCCATTAGATAGGCATATTTGCCGGCCAAATCCCGACTCGTAGCACTCTCGAGCACTTGGCCGCCTAACGTCCGGTACCATAACCCTTAGACCCCTGTGTCCCTACCCGGACTGAGCCTGTGCTCGACCCTTGCCTTGGTCGAGCTTGCTACAGCTTTTTGTTACTTCCGGGCCAGGTTCGAGACTTGGGGGCCAAGAGGCCAACAAGGTTGCCTTGTTCATGTTGCTTTGTTAAGTCTCGAATTGCTGTCGTCACAATTTATTTATTTGCCACTCTATTTTGGTTCATATTTGGCAACCATTTGACATTCGCATACCCGGTGTGCTTATAAATGTGGTCAATGGAGATGTTATGATTTTTCTTCCGTTTTTGCCACCTTTTTAAGCGGTCTACGACTCTCTGCTTTGCTTGCTTCTCTAAGTCTCTGTGCACTCCATCAGCATTTTCACTTTTTTCTCCAACACTTACTCTTATTTTTCATTTGTATCTTTTTCTACTCTCTTCCTTTCTTTATTCTGTCTGTTTAGCCGTGATCTATGAAGTGTTTGATTGGGACAGTTCTTATACATAGTTTAGATCTTCTACAGGTCTGTTTCTTCGGGGATTCTTCCTTTCTTTCTCTTTCCTTTCAATTCTCTCAGTAGGTATACCAAATTAAATTTTCCTTCGCACTTCCTTTACTTGTCTACTTCCCTTTCTGACTGTCTAATTAAATTTCCACGTATTCATTTTTTTTTCGCTATTTTTGAAGTCTCCTTAAACCTTCTTAGTACCTCATAATCGATCACTCTCTCTCTCTCTCTCTCTCTCTTTATCTGTGTCTTCAGTCTTTTTCCCTTTGCGGCAAATGCCTGCAATTTAAATCAATAAATTTGTGTCCATCTTTCGGATTCACCATCATCATTCGCACTCGCATTTGCACCCATTCTGACCCGCATTTGCACTCACTCGCAAGCAATTCCGGATCCCTTTTTTTCAGTTTTGCCACAATTGTTGTTGTTGTTGCTGTAGGCATTCCTCTAGTCGTGTGTTTGGCTGCCGAATTTGTGGAAGGAGGAGCCCCAGAAAGCCGTGACAAATGTGTGATAAAAATGTTGCCTTCACTTGTTGAGTGATTTTCTTCTTTTTTTTTTCTTCTGCTTCTCGGCCTTCACTTTTTTGCCAGATATTTTCTCTGCTATATCTGTAGGCATTTGTAGCGCAATCACGTGCCAGTAATCACGCAGATTCATTGCGCCATCACTTATTTACAAACACACACACCTAGACATACACACACACACGCAGACCCACTCAGGCAGGCGGTAATTGTTGCACCCACGAAACAAGACGTGACAAATTTTCGTCTATTTAATGCGAGATCAGCGCCTTTTTTACTATATATATGTATATATATGCTATATATGGTGTCTAGTATTCAGCTTGAACGATGCTTGATCATAACTTAAGCGCACAGCTCTAAATGAGAGAGAGAACCTTGTGTTGTGTTGCGTTTCTCAAGGCTGTTTTCTTGCTTCGTCCTTGGGGTTTTGGACTGTCATTCAATTTGGATTTATAGTCAAATTCATGGACTTGTTTATGTCCTGTGATTACAAACATTTTTCTTGTTGCTGTCGCTGTTCTACTCGACTCATTTCATATCTGTAAGCAGGCAGAGAGGGATGGAATAAGAGAAATACGCATATATGTATGTGCTTTGCCCTTGGGCGTCGCTGTTGATGTTGCCTACTTTTCGGCGAGTCCCTTATTTATTTCAGCCAAAATTTGTCATTTATCTCAATAATGTTTGAATGGTAATGCCCACTGCTTTTGTTCTTGTTCTTATTCTTGTTTTGTTTGATGCTCAATATTATTTAGCGCTTCTTAGTCATCTCGTCGTTTGCCTTGCCACACACGTCCATTTATCACACGCCCAACACGCCAGACACACTCTAAATAATCGCCGCAAATATTGATAGAGACTGTCATGCGATAAATAATTATAATGAATCCCACGCCACACACGAGGGTTGCCCAGGGTAGGTGTCAATGCAAACACAAATTGCTGCTGTAATTGAATAATAACTAAAAACGATATTATTATAATTGTATCGAGTTCACCCAGTGCACACAATTGAAGCACAATTGAGATATCTCGACTGCATATATAGTGCTCATTTTAATTAGTATTGATGAGTGCACTGCAATTGTTTGATTGACAAATACGCTAACTTGTTGAGTACCATAAACCTTTCGATTGCATGCAGGGTATGCACAAGTCAGGCTGTCTATATGTTTGATAATTTCGGAATAGGTTTAATAGTTTTGTAATATAGTAGTATTCTTGGAATACCCACTTTGTCAAGGGTATTCATAAATCATTTAAATATTATATATACATACCCTACCTACACTGAGAGAGAGTGTTAATTTTGTAGTTCGCTTTTCAAATTGAGATACAAAGAAACTCACAGTAGCTTGACTCAATAAATAGTTGTATTTATAGTCATATTTTATTATTATTATTGCTAATGGAAAGTGCAACGCGATCTAACAGATTTACTGTATCCCTTCTGAGCTTAAAGCTCCAACATAAACTAAGTTTTCTTTCTTTTCTATAAATTCTATAACTATTTCTGGGAAAATTGTCCTTATCTCATAAGTTTAAAAAAAGCTCCTTTTCTAGTAGATGCAGATTAATAAAGAAATTAAACTGTTGTCGAGTGTGTTCCACTGTTATAACGAAGTGGACAGAGCTACATCCACTCGGCCTTTGATGCTGTTGAAGAATATATAGTACATTGCTATTCTTTTTAAGGTTCTTCTCTATATTGCATGTACTTTCGATTGGCACAAAGTTATTTTTATTGAATTAAGGTTCTGTGCTGCAATCAATAAGATATATTCTACCCCTGCTGAGCTTATAACTCCATTATCAGAGCAGTGTTACCTATAAATTTGAAGACATTTCCTTCACTGATTGACCTTAACTCTTTAAACAAGAAGATACCTTCCTAGTGTTGTCACAAACTTATAATGATATGATTTATCTGTGTCTCTACTCGCTTTATTGGCAGTTTTATCAGGTCAAACAACAATCTTTTTCATTCACTCGTTTAATCAGAGTTCAGTGTTTTCATTCATTTAAAGTCCTCGTTTGATTTGCTCAGTGTAACTGGTTTTGTTTTACTTTAATTGCTCTGTTGGCTGTTAGATGAATCGTTTAATCATAAGCACTTAGGCCAGCGACCACTTTAATCACAAACACTTAAATAGTTAAAGCTATATTTATTTGTTTTGCCTTTCAATTGAAAATTCGCTTGTTACATGGCACATGCAAAAGCTTTCATTGCGCTCAAAATTATATTTGTAATTCACTACACACAGACACACAGTAATATAGATGCGTGTGGTTTTAAAGTGGTGCACTGACTAGGAATGGTCTCTCTAGTTGACTGTTGGGACAGCAGGGACGGGGCATATTCCATCTTCGGCTCCGGACTCGATTTAACGTTGGCCTGGTTTGGGTTTATTTTGGGGTTTTCTATGGGGTCGTTGCCTAATTAAACCATTTAGAAGCTGATTGCGTACACAACTCGGTGTTGCTGTTGTTGTTGGGATTGTTGCTTGCGTTTTCAGATAAATCAAATTTAAATGTTTGAGTGGAATTCAAATGGCGTCGTTGCCACCGAGCAAACATGCGACAGAACAAGAGATGGCAAGGAGAGAGTAGCCACGTGGGAAGAAGGAATAAAGTGAACCAAGGGGGGGAGGAGAGTATGGTTAGGAAGGGAGGGAGGGGCAGTTTTGGTTTTGCTATGGTTGTGGCAACCGCAAACGGTAAACGGAATGGAACAAAATGAAATCGGAATCATTATGGAAGCCCATTTGGGGTGCGATTTTGGGGATGACTTTGTGCGTGTGTGTCTCTGTGTGTGTACGTATTTTAATGTCAATTTAAAACATAATAAATCCGCTTTTTGTAAATTTAATAGCAGCATCCAATCAACAATAAAGGAATTAAAAAGCTAAGTCGGTTGATTGATTTTCATAATGATTACGCATTCAAGTCAACCCAAAGCAACCTTAACAAGTCTATAAAATATAAGTAGAATGCAGTAAGAAGAAGTATATAGTTATAAATATATAAATAATGTAAACAAGTTATAGAGTGACTGCATATATTGTAGATATTAAATAAAGTAAAGGATACAACATTTTAATAGACTTTCCATGGCTTGACAGTCACTATAGGTTTAACTTATTTATTTGCAATCTCTTCTAGTTTATCTTTAAACACCTTAAATCTTAAAGTCTTCAGCCTTTAGCCTTATCTAACTGCAGCTAAGCGACTACGTGGCATTGGAAATTTCTTTGCTTGTGATCGGCTGCCAAATGTGACGAATACTTTTGTCGCCTGACTGTCAACGTTAACATGCACTGTTTATTGACACACGTGAACACGCACACAAATACACGCACGCAGACTGAGACGTAGCAGAATTCAATTTGGTGTAGTCCAAAAGGAAATTTAAATGAAATTTACGTGAGTTGCACGTTTCAGCTTCCATTTCTTTCATTTCGCTTCCATCGATTTCGTTGCTTTGTTGTTTCGGTTTCGCTTTCCGCTACAGCTTTGCTGAGTGTGTGCTGGTGTGTGTGCTGGTATGTGTGTACCATATGTGCTGGTGACTGTGTGTCTGCTGACAGGTTTATGGCGTATGTGCTTCATGTGCTTCCCATTCGCTGGCTAATTACATTGCTTTAATGCTGATTAAGTGACGCGTTCTGTTCGCCCCTCTCTCTCTCTCTCTCTATCTCCCTCCTTCTCTCTCTATTGCAGCTCCACCTCTCTTCTACCTGCCACTTTATTGCAGCACGTTCCTGCCTGCCTGTAGGAATCGAATGAATCGCTGCAAATCGTTAGCCTGGTCTTATTAATAGTGCTCATTATTGGCATTTCGGCAATGGCCAAGTCAGCACTAAACTCGCCCACCTGCCAGCACAGTCTGCCTGTGTGTGTGGCCAAGGTGTGTGTAAGAGCTCTGCGTATGTCTGTGTGCGTGTGTTAGTATGTGTGTGTGTGAGTGTCAAACGTCAATTGAATTGACGGCCTGTTGGCGCCAGCAGTGAGAAAAACAAGAGCAGAGCCCAGCAGACGCATTAAGCTGGCGTCGTCATCGGCAAACATTCGTTCACACACACACACACACACGTACACACACACACGTACACACACACACTCACACACCTACATTATATGGCATCACACACACACACACATGTGCGAATCTTTTAAGCACTCTGTAGTATAATTCTCGGCGCACTCTCTCTCTCTCTCTTTTATTCACTCGACTTTCCAGTCTCTTCCGCTCTCTGTCTCTCACTGTTTTAGCCTTCGGCTGTTTACCAAATCCCAGCTCTGGCCACATCCTTCTAGATCTTAGTCATTACACTGCAACAAAAACAACTGCAAATCAAGGGAGTTTGTGTGTATTACAAACAGTTAACGTAAATTTGACTTTGTTTTGTTTTTTCTTCTTCTTGCCTTTGCTTTAATGTTTTGCGTGGAAGAAGACGAAGAAAAAGAAGAAGAATCTATAAATAAGATAACAGAGAACAGATAACAATCTGTATTATCTTATCAATATATAAGAAGTAATAACTGCCTGAGTAGATCTGCGCTTTTGCGAGTTTTATTTATTATTTATTGTTTGCCTATCTTTAGTAACTCTAACTTGTTTAGTGCGTGACCCAAAAAGTGTCTTGGAATCTCAAGAAGATTTCTTTTGATTGCAAATAGATGCAATGGAAACTTTTAGTTTCGAGTTGAATAATAGTAAGTAGAAAATAGTAAATAATGCTTAACCATAGCGCGTTTGATTGCCAATAACTAAACTTAAAATTGTTTAAACTCTTTATCCATAGGGTATAAGGGTATCTTAACTTTGTGCCAACCGAAAATGTATGTAACAGATAGGAGGAGGCGTGGCAGACTCCATAAACTAAATATATTCTTTAAGCAATCTGTCTATCTGTCCCTCTGTCCCGCTGTCTGTCTGTCTGTCTCTGTCTGTCTGTCTGGCTGTCTATCTGCCCGTATGTGAATCTACATCTGAGAGACTATAAGAGCTATTACTACAAAAAATATATGAAAAATTGTCTTAATATTGAACGCAGATCAAGATTCTTTTAGATTTTGGCCACGTTCGCTTCCGCCCCTGTTTATCGGATAATTAATAAAAAGTTATGTATGAAATAAACCAAGAGTTACTGTAACTGTGCAACGGTTTCAGTTCAAAGTTTGTCAGTCTTTTCCTTTTTTTTTTTTATTTAAATATTTATTTATTATTATTATAGTCAGTAGGAATCGATCAGTATCATATGAACTTGACCTAATGTTTGGCTTAAGAAATAATATGGATAAAGTGTGCCTTAAATAATATATACAAAGTACAAATGAAGGATTATGCTATCTTACGGATAAGGAGGTCATGAGGGTGTGTTCTCTTCAGCCGTCGGAGGGAAATGGGGTCGACGAGATCATTCGCCAACGTGTTCGGGTGGGCAATAAGTCTGTCGGCGTATCGGCTGCTGTGGAAATTTATTTGGTCTCCCAATGGGACAACTTTAAGGTCCCTTTCAATAATTCTGTTGCTCACATACCAAGGTAGCCCAGATGCATGTCGTGCGGCTCGTGATTGTACTACTCTAAGCCTATTGAGCTGAGTTTTGGAGGCCGTTCCCCACACTTTAGTCTTTTCCCTCATCACATTAAATCTAGTTTTTGTTGAGTGTAAAGAATTTCCTAGAAATCAGACATAATATGCTGTATTAAAACGATTGCGAATACTAATTGTAATTAGCACGAATAGCAGAATTAATAGATAAAAAGGACACAAAGGATTGGATTTTTCCCGTATGACTTAATAATAAAAATAAAGATAAAAAAAATAGATTTAAAAAAAAGTTACTGTTTTTCAAGCCGCTCCCTAAAGTATGCAACACAAAAAACGCTTTCAATATAGGTTAGGTTATATCGGCAGGCCTCCAAGTGGGGGCCTCACATAGATCAGTATGATCCTTAGTGTTGCCGGATAAGTGATGGAGGCTGTTAATTTCACGATTTAATTATCCCAGTCTGGTATGCTGGTTAGTTTGGCAAAAGCCAGGAGTTTTTGTGGTGTCAGGCCCGCTGCTTCTTCCAGTGATGCAAGCAGTGGGCTTCCAAGGCATTTCGCTCTCGAGGTCATGAGTGCGGGGCAGTCGCAGATGAGGTGCTCCAGAGTTTCTTTTACTTCTGGTACCTTGCATTTCCTGCATTCTTCATTGTCGGTAATGTCCAACTTCTTAGCGTGCGCTGCGGTCAGGCAGTGACCCGTGAGTATACCCATCATTGTTCTGCAGTCTCTTCTTGGGAGCTGAATGACATATTGGGCCAGTTTCGCATTTGTAGTGCGGGCTGTCTTGCAATTTGTTGTGCTGTGCCACCTTCTTGCTGCTATTAATGCTGCAATATAAGTTATATATAAAAGAAATTGGGTAGCGGGTGTATAACAAACGAGCACAGTCGACTGTAGCTTTCTTACTAGTTTTAAATTATATTTTTATTCACTTTTAGTTTTAACCAAAGATTCCTTAAGCTCTTTCCAATGTTTTAAATCATGTTCATTTTAAATATATAAACCAAATCCCTATTTTGAAGATATGGCAAACATGATTAATTTTTAACTATGTCCGAGATTGATAAGACACACTGTGATAAATGTAACACACAACGAAAAGTTTCTACGCCATCTAGAAACATATCGAGCGAGGTCGGCGAATATTAATAAAATGTATGCCAAGAAAGTTTGGCACACGCACACACACACCCCCCACACACACTCACGCACACACAGTCACCAAGTGGTGCAAGTCGAACAAAAGTGAAGCTCAGCTTTGACCAAATTTGGGCAGGCTCATTTTAATTTGAGCAAAACTTTCTTCAGAGCTGGTTGTGATTATTGATTTATCTTGCTACTTCCTCTCGTTGCAGAGCCACAGAAGGAGTCGTCGTTCAGCTCGTTCACAACTCCACAACCAGTCAGACAGCAGCAGCAACAACAACAACAGAAACAGCAATAGCAACAACAGCCAAGATGCGTCGCTCGTCGTTTACACCCATATTCAATATAAGCACCCATGAGCCATTGATTGTGGTCGAGGAGACGCATCCCCGCAATGACGAGGAGGTGCTGGAGGGGGCCACTGGTGGATGTGATCCAAGCGTGGGCAAGGGCTCGAATAGCGATGAATCGGAGCCGGGTTCACCGGTTAATCCGTATCTGTTGTGCCCGTTCCCAGATATGATGCAGCGACGCAAGCATTCGCTGCCATCGCTGCAGATAACCGACGGCATTACGGCCAGTCAGGTGCGACGACTGTCGGATGTCGGCGGCGAGGTCAGCATCAGTACCAAGGAGGTTGAATTTCTCTCCACCCTCACACAAAAGGCCAATCCGACCGCAGGCGGGCGCCGCCATTCGGTGATCACCATGACGCCAATGCCCCCACCGCTTTTTGGGCCCGGCCGGCGTGAGTCCATTTCCGCCATTACGTTCAGGTAAATGACATTTTTATTTGCCTTCACCGTCGCGACCAAGAACCGGGGGCCTGCAAGGCAAGCCACTTTGGTCAGTAATTGGAAGTTTTGTGCGCCATTAGCGACGGAAGTGCACAGCATTGGGCCCGGGAATCAGCAAGTGGCAAGCAACAGCAGGCAAAGGCCAAGTAGCACATGCCGCAACATAACATTGCCGGCACTGCTGCTTTGACTTTTTATCTCTCTCTCTCTCTCTCTCTCTCTGTCTCTCTGTCGCTGTCTGTCTGTCTCTGTCTGTCTGTCTCTCTGATGCCTAATTGAATCGCGCCAGCGGCTTTTGTGCTGTGCCAGCAACAATTCACTGATCCCCTTCCCAAAGCTCTAATGAGATTGTCATGAAACTGTTCGCCAAGTTGAGCGCTTAACTCGACATCTGTGTGTGTGCAAGTTTTGATCATTTCGAAATCGTTTTATTGGGATTTCCATTCAATTACAGTCATTATCTAATTGAATATCTGCTCTGACTACTTACTGAGCTTGCCTCTTTGGGCGCGTGTATGTAATGCATACGTAAATTGAGTGCTTAAGTTCGGTAGCCCTTTGTCCAATGTGCATTGTGCAATTAGTTGCCTCAATATATAATTGCTAGGTCATTCAGAATGAAGAGAAAGAGAGTAAGGTAAATTGCAGCTCAAGAGTTTCAAGTGCCCGCCTAGAAGTAGGCAATAAATTTATGCAAAAAGCGCTCAAAAGTGCTCAACAGAAAAATGCTTTGCATGCAAATTAGTCGAAGACAATTGCTACACTGAAATGTCAAGTAAATTGCAATTCTCAAGTGACTGTAGTAGCCAGAGCCATACCAAGTGGGAGACAGGGGCAGCCTTGGCAATGTTGTAATCCGCCTACTTTGCAACACCTTAAGCAGAGACAGGCTGTGTGCCGCATGCACTTCTGTCGTTGGTGCCATAGATTAACAAGATTAAGCTAATGCTAATTTCTTTGCTTATCCATTGCAGTGGCAGTCGACGTGGCAGCATCATTAACGCCCCTGACGGGAAGGCACCGATTTGTGAACATCGTGGCAGCGTGCACAACCTGCAGCTGGACATTATGGATGGTCTTGTGCAAGTGAAGCTACCTGACGGAAACTGGAACAAAGACGCGGTTGAGGAGGAGGAGGACAACGATGAAATTGTGCTGGTTAAGGATCAACTTAAGGATAAGTCAAAGTGGATACCAGAAGCGGCTGAGGAGGGGGATAGCAATGTGCGCGTGGAGACATAAGCAGTGGATGCAACAAAGAAGCTCCCAAACAGTTAGGAATGAAAAGCACAAATACAAACACGCACACATACAAAGATAAATACACACAGTACACACACACACACACAGTACACACACTAACTAGACACGGTTAGAATTGACGAGCAATTGGACGAGCTAACAACAGCTCTCTGTTGTCGCGCTCTTTCCCGCCCACACTCTCATTCGACTTCTTCCTTCCGCTCTGCATAAAAGGCGTGCCACAAAGAAAAGGAAAACAAAAACAGAAAAAACCAAAAAAGAAAACAAACACAAACCGCAATTGCGAACACGAAAACGCAAATGAAAATGAAATAAAATGAAAGTAACAAACGCATCACGAAAATGTGCAAAATGGCCACATGGCAGTCAAAGAGAGAGTGAGAGAAAGGGACGGGAAACTGCATACAGAATGAATGCAGGGAAGCAGTGCCACCGATGGACCGGGGCAGGTAAAGGAAATTGAAATGAACACACACACACACATTCAGAGAAAATAGCTGTTAAAAAACCCAAGCAAACGCCCAATGTGATTGACAGGAAAATTCTGCAATTTGCACACCTGCGACAAGAACACCAAAACCAAACCACACCAGCATTACGACCAGCAATATACGAGTAGAAAATATACGAGTGCCCCTACTGGCATACACGATCGATACCACATCAATTTCACTGAATGCCGCACACTACTAACTACTCCCTTTATGTGTTTACTGTTCGAATTCGTTCGACAGATGTGGTTAAATACCCGAGTCGAGAGCACATTGCGATTAAGCTGGTAATTTGCCTGATTACGATAGGTGTAAGACTTGCCCAAGCTGAGGTCGTTTCTTTCACGCCTCTCCCTGAAGTGAGTCCGAAGAATCGAAGAATCGGTTAAGGGCTAAGCATATTTGGCATCTTAGGTTGCTTAGTTTGTTTGTTTGCAGACAAGCTCAGTTTTTAGTTTCAGTTTTCTATTTTCCTATTTACACCAATACAATAGCTACATACATATATCGGAACTTGATATATATTATATATATTTGTATACCCTTGCAGAGCATATATTACTTTTGGCCAGGTGTTTTCTAGGCACCTTAAGAGACATTTCCGATCCTATAAAGTATATATATTCTGAATCAGCATCACCAACAAAGTCAAACTATCTCTGTCTATCTGTTATCTCAGTTGTAGAGCTATCTTGATGAAACTTGGCACACATGCATCTCATTGCTGTACGCTATAAATAATTTTGAACGAGCCGGATCGGACTGATATATCGTATAGCTGCCATACAAACTATCGGCCTATTTTTGTTATTTGTCAAGATATTGCAACCAAATTCACTACATAAGAGTTTTTCTATATATATAATATGCATATATAAATTTCATGAAAATCGGATCACTATAACATATAGCTTTCATAGGAACAATCAACTGAAATGAAGGTTTTTGATTTTGGAAATAACTTAACTTATCTGTGCCAATGAACTATTAATTAAATATAAGCAACATCATTAAATTCTGCACCATTATATGTAACAAGTATTGGAACCATCGGAGGAGATAACAACCTGCAAGGGTATAGAACCTTCGGCATGTTTTCTATAGGGGTCAAATATACAATTTAATTAATAACCTATTGTGTAGTTGATTCTCCAATACTTATCATAGTCTTACTTAATTGTGCGTTCCTAAGATGCTCCATATTAACAGAGTGTTTTTGTTTATTTATAATTAGTCAAATGAATGTAGCAATTATAATTTCAACTGTGTATTATTCTTTGCCATCAGATATTCTTTATAATGAACTGTTTATGTCAATAATTTCATTCGAATTGACACATTTAGTTGGATTACAAAATGAGTTTTTCCCTTTGATGGTTGCATTTTCATTTGAACATTGCATGTGATGTCTGCTAATTGGATTCGTTTAGTAGCCCGACCGCAATGCTGTCCAGAGAAGGGATAAAATAAAATACCTTTATAATGATCAAACCTTTGCGGCATTGCGTTTTTAATGTGACATTGCAGTACGACATTAAATATATACCATATATATTTACACATAATGAATGCTGCAGCAAGTGCAGCGTAGGTCAAGGATACCCAAATACACCCACCCAAACACACAGGCATGCAGACATGCACATGTATAGTAAGACACCCTCAAGGATGTTGTGCATATAATGGTTTGCAGCACGTGGCTCACGCGGCGCATGAGTAATGTGGAACGCAGTCTCAATGCCAATGCCAATGCCAGTGTCACAAATGATGGCCATCGTTATTTTCGCTGATAAAATACGCCTCTTTACTTTGCCATACTCAATGCTGCTGGCCCCTTTCCCCCTTTACCATTCCCATGCCCACCCTCCTCTTTTGCCGGATGCAACCCGCACAGCCTCACAGCCTCGTCTCATGCCATATTTGCAGGTCAATCAGACTAATTTCGTATGGGCGGACAATGTTAATTGAAATCCCTTTCTCATTGTGAGTGGGTGTATGTGTGTGAGTGATTCTGTGTGTGTGTGTGTGTTTCTGTGACTGTGTGGGTGTGTATAACTTTGCATTGCTGAACTGCCTAATTACGACAATCAAAATGCAATTCTAAGTGCAGTGTGTGTGTGCGAGTGTGTCTGTGTGTATGAGTGGGCAAATGAATGTATGTGTATCTGACAGCATGCAACACAAAAGGTTGTTTCTCCTTTGTGGTTTATTTACCGCGTAGTGCCGAAAAAGGAAATTAAACTTCAGAATAAATGAGGGTTCCCTTTATCTCTTGCCTTTCTTTGTCTCTTTGTGTCGCTCACTCTTCACCCCCCGTCGATGGCAGCAATGGAAGCGGCTTTATTTCGTTTCTCATTACAATTTCTAATTGAATTTGCACTTTGAGAACAGAAATGAATAACTTGCGTGCTTAGATATCCATGTATGAATGTCTGAACATTCTTGAACAGCATGAGTTGGCATTACCTATGACTTTGTGGCAGGCAGTTGCGTTTGTTCTGGGCTTGTAAACTATTTAAGGGATGTACAAGCTAGAATTCGTACATATAAACAGAAAGTAAGGTTGCGAGCTTCACTTTAATAGGTTTGTTTACAAATTGATGAGAAATCAGATTGATATTGAGAAAAGAGTATCGTAGAATCAAAAAGTGTTACTATTTGTTTGTTGCTCAATCAATTCCAAAACATTTGAAAAGCAAATCTGCATTAATTGTACAACAATGAGTCAATCTATATATGAACTAGTGTGCGGTAGTGTAACACTACTTAATTCCTGTTGTTGCTCTTGTTGTTGGCATTAGCATTGGTATTGGTGTTGGTGTTGGAGTTGGTGTTAATAGCTTAGAGAGTCCTGAAAATGATAACCAAACAGTTTTACCACCGCTTAAGTACCACCAGTCGAACTACAATTTGTACCTCTTGACCGTTTATTGTAACGAACATAACCTCAACAATAACAATAACAGCTTAAAATTTATACACAATCTGGGGCTGAGGATGAACAAACACTATCCGTGCGCCCTCCGGTATTTGTTTCAATTTTGAAAGGTAATCAAAACATTAAATAAATATGTGACATGTGTAACGAAGTGCAAACTAATTAGCGAATCTCGTTGGCGCAACACAAACCACTATGATAACAAAAAACATAATCTATTTAAGTACTATATATAACGTAATATGAATTGAAATCAATGTTGTTTAACACACACACAAAAAAAAAGAAGAAAAATATGAAAAAAAACAGGTGATAAAACCAATTATTCGAAACGTTTGTTATTGTTTAATTAGAGCATTAGTCATAGTCGTGAGAAGGAAAGCTATAGCCGAGCGTTAGAATGTACCATGCGAATGTACCTAAAGCGTGTAACTGTAAACCTACAACTACAACTAATCCACCTATGGTAAACACATACACATACATATACATGCATATACATATACATATATATTGACTTAAATAGGCTAATAAGTACCTAGAACAATCAAATCGATTTGAAGAGAATCAAACCAACAATCAATCAGTATATCAATCAAATAACCAGACAACCACCCAGCCAGCCACCCATTCAGTTAGTCAGTCACTCAGTCAATCAGTTAGTCAGTCAAGTTATCAGTTAGTCAGTCGGTCAGTTAATCAGGCAATAAACTAGTCTCATTTATGTGTAGTTGGAAAATTGAACTCGGCTTGCTGGCGTGTCCAGCCCAGCAGGGCAGCAAGCATAAGTTCGAGCCCAACCGATCCACTGCACCATAGCTAACCTCTTCCCCTCTCCACACTATCTCCACCTCTGTGTATCTCTCTCCTTCCTTCGGCCCTAATCCTACCTTTCCTTCTCTTCTATTTTATTAATTAGTGCGTCTCGGTGTTGTTGTTGCATATGAAACTTATAAATGATAGGATAATTCAAATATATATATGTATGTATATATATATATATATATACATTTACTGTACTATCATAAGTATGTGATTCCCATTCTTGGCATACTTATCTCGACTACTGTATGCCTCATAAGCTTAGCTTGTACATAGTCCCGTGTGGAGCAGCTCGTTTGTTTCCGACTCTATTACCCGAAAATCAAAGAACTTGTGACTCTTTTTATGAATAGGGCAGAAAATTGAGTAACGGAAAACATTCGAACGGTATCTGATTTAGTTAGTACGTAATAGAGAACTCTATCTAAACCTATGTGTACTTAATTTACAAAAGCACTTTATGCATTTCTGTGTGTGAATTCTTTGAATGTACCTCAGATCCAACAGCAAGAAAATCATCTATTTTTGACTTGATAAAAATGTCGCTGGACGACGAAACACAATTCATCTTATTATTATTATTATTAAAATACAAGCATACAAGCACATACATACATACATATACATATTACATACATGTACACGCAGACCCATGTACAAGTGCTTGAGAAAGAATAGCCTAACCAAGGATAATCAAGAACTAAGCGCTTGAAATGGAACTTATATATTATATATTGATGATATTCTAGTATTTGTAGAGAAATATAATACACACAGACATATATGGTGTATACAGGTGTACTCATATATATATATGAAGAAATAAATATACATATATATATATAATTTATATAGTAAATATATATAATATATAAATATATATAAACCAATTGTCACAACGCAAGAGCAATCAATGTTTAAATTTATGAAATGTTACAATGTTTTAATACTAACTATACAAACTTAATTCATGATTATGAATATATATACATGCATGGATGTGTATATATGTTCATGATCATGGCCTATAATTCACGACTATTATCGAGAGCTACTCCTAGCCATGTATTCTAGTCGTCAAAATGGTAGCCAAAGAACAAAGTATATCAATTATGTGTGTATTGATAAAAAAGAAAGGTAATTAGATAAATTATATCAATGAATAATGCAAAATAAATGAATAACTATTGATTTATGCGAAAATAAGCATAATAATAATAATATTTCGATTTAGTGCGAGTTTTGATTGTTTTTTTTTTTGCTCAGCAAAGTCACTTATAAATGAAATGTGTGTGTTTTTGTCTCTAGCCTAAGGTTGAACGTATTGTATTGTATATCTATTACGCTTGAGAAAAACTCGTATTTTAATTATACTACCTACTATTACAAGCAGACGGAATAACCATTTAATTATTAATTATAACGATTACTTGACGTAGCATTAAGCGAGTGCCCGCAAGGCGTCTACATCCACATTAATAAAGAAAGCGATTTCCTTATATTAACAACTCTGTGTTCTGTTCATTTCTAACATGTTCTGTTACTAACAGCACGAGCTTTCAAAGCTCTGCAGCAAATGTTAAAATATCGTTATCAATTTTTAGCCGGAAACTTACGCAACGTTTCTTTTTATTTACCCTTCGAGCTTTAAGCTTGTGAGCTTTTGCGAAGGTACGTTTCTTTTCTTTTAGCTTTTCTTTCGAGCACTTTCAAGCTGGCTTAAAGCTTTTGACTGTTGGCCGCCCACAGATGGCTCTGGCCACAAAAGCTCTGTAGGGTCGCCCTGCTACCTTTGCAGATTCGCATCTTGTTGTGGTATATGCAAACATATGCCGGCGACAATCACATGTCGTGCTGCACAATTTACAACTGAAAATTAGCCAGGCAGGAGAGTTAACATTATGGCATATCCGATCCAATCGGAACAGCTGGACAACGGTCGAAATGGCACTTGTTAACAGCTGAGATAGGCCGCACGGCATGCTGCTAGTCAAAATTTAATTAGCATTGCGTGAATGCAACAGGTGCACTTTTATGACCTTGGAAAACTACGGTTTCAATTTAACGGAAAATGTTAGTTATATATTAATATATCTCGAGCAAATCATGTTGGATTTTTCCGATATTTGATTAACAGCTGCAAATTCGAATCAAAACAAGTGACAATAACTATTACACTCAAGTGTACCCGACAGTAAGATACCCTTTTTGAAGGAATGTGATAGAAACATGATACCTTTCTTATAGCTCTTAATGACAAACTCTGACCAAAACCTTTACAACTCTTTGCTCTTAACGTTATTAACAACGTTGTATTAACTAACTTCTAAATCTATAGTCGGATTCAGATTGAAATTGAGGAGATAAATACATATTACTTTTAATATGTATTTGTCTCCTCAATAAGTAAGTAAGTATTATATTTGGTTATGCTATGTAAATTTAACCTTACCCCAAAAGAGCCTTTTTCAATAAACCTAACCTCAAAGAGTCAATACAATTGACCTAACCTCAATGAGCCTATATTATAAACCTAACCTTAAAGAGACTATACCAAAAACTTAACCCCAAAGAGACAATACAATTAACATAAACTCAAAGAGACAATAGCATAACCCAACCATAATAACCTAACCTGAAAGAGACAATACTATAAACCTAACCTCAAGGAGACTATAACATAAACCTAACAGACAATACAATTAACCTAACCTAAAAGAGTCAATAAAATCAACCTAACCTTAAAAAGACTTTATACTATCACATATGATTCGCTTCACAAATATATTATATAATAAATATGACTAACTATGCATCAAATTTCTTAATATTTTATTAAGCTACCAGTTTTGGTATCTCTGCAGATAGACCTGCAGATGTTATTGATATTTACCAAGATTCTATAAATATATACAGATCTTTTCACAAATACTACTTTAGTTATGAGTTAGTAAGTAAAGCTCTAAATGTATACTACTGGTAAAATACTTTACCACTCAAACAAATTAATTGAAGCATATACTAGCTGATTAAGAATATACATCCATTGATTTGTTACTCTTTGTTTTTGCAGGTTAAAACATACTTCTCTGTACGCTTTACAGCACTTTTACATTTGCATAAGCCTATTAAAAAACCTACGGCCCGCGGGCACGAAAATAGCTTCTAAAGTGGAAAAAACTGTGTGTTTTCATCTTGATTACATTTTATATACCAAACCTACATATATTTGGTATATAGAGTACACACATATATATTTAATTTCAATCAAAATGGAATCCTTATCGCACAAATTCGATGCTTGCAGTGAAACAAAGCCTCCACTTGTGATAAACATTCGCATGGGTATATAATACACATAGGTACATATGTACCTGTGCTATATGTAGCATTTATTGTAATTGCATAAATTCTGTTAAACTATTTCTGTATCTGTCTGTGAGTAGTATTTGAGTTTGGCAACGGGTCACGCATTCGCTGACCTTCGGTTTTGGTTGAGTTTATGATTATACAAGATTTTGGTGTTTCACGCGTCTCGCTGATACGATACTGTTGATACTTGAAACACGAAAAGTGTCGCATGCTCAGCAGAATTGTGGAAATGTGTGATTTTGATACACCTTCTGTTTCAATAGCTTGGTAAATATTTTAATGGAAAAGTGCCGGTCTTACCTGATTCAATAGTTAAATGCGCAAAATTGTTTGTTTTATTTCTGTATAACTCGTAACTGTCGGTGATGTCACTGCCCAAGCGCTGCAACTGGATTTGCTGGGGAATATACTCTACACCGATATTGGGCATGTGGATGTGTGCAACGGGATCGATGAGACGATAAATAATCATATGCAGGTACTACAGGGCGTAATTAGTGGGTGAATAATATAGTCGAGTATAGTAAGTCGACATATTACAATTTAATATAAATATATGTTCATCTGATATTCTTAGCCCTAGTAAAAGTAAGAGCGTCATGGTTATATAAAAACCTTAACTAAGTGTATATAAATTTATTAAAGACAAATTCAACCGTGTAATGTTGTAGAATCATCATCATCTTGCTAGATCAGGCACTAAACACAGTAGAAAAGCACTTGAGACTTGTTTAAAATAAACACGTTATCTCTAATTAACTATATAGTGCACTTAAGATTCGTTGTTCTGGCTTAGGAATGTTTTCAAAGAGCCTGTGGGCAAAAAAAAAGGTGCGCGGTCGTAGCGGCCCAGCGAAGTTAGAAAGAAATCAGCGAAACAGCTGCGAAATTCAGTAGAAAAACGCCGACAAGTACATTTGCTGCCTCCCCTCTACGTCCAGCCTCCATAAGTCTCGCCCCCGTCATGAAGTTATTATCTCGGCAACCTGTTGCAGTCGTGTCATAGTTCAAGACAACAAGATTGTAGTTGGCATCCAACGTGTTGCAAGTTGCCAGCCAACCAGCGTCGATTGTTTTGGAATTTGAATTAGACTTCAAACGTGCAACCGAATGTGCATCGAATAATGAGGGAGCTTAGGTTAGGGGAACCTATATTGCTTAGGTTACTTAAGTCTTTTTTTATTTTGTAAAAAGTTTAAACTTAATATTTAACAAATATCAATCCATTTTTGGCAGCTCTCACATCCTTATAAAATGCCCTAACCCCATTTAAAAAGAGTATGAACCGATATCCAAATACTACTACTTTTCCGCACTCAGGACATTCAACTTAAAATGCAGAGCAGCTACGATTAATATGAACGATATGTATGCATGTATATAGTGTCTATATATGTATATATATAGGCATTAGATGGTGAAGACACTTGGAGACTTAGTTACATCTTGTCAAGGCAAGAATCAAATGTGATTGCTGAGTGCGTCCCTCCCAGGCGTAAGTTACTTACTTAAGCTGTTCTAAATAATAAATTCAATTGTAATCCGCGTCTCTGTAAGCGCAGAGTACTCAGCACCACCACCACCACCACCACCACCAGTACCAGCAGCAGCACCACCAGTAAAAGCTATAACTGTAGCCCCTGAAACTGTCGGGGCCTGAGCCCCAGACAATCACAGTAAATAAGTATTACATTAAGATAACAATAAACTCAACAAGTTGATCTCAAATGTGTCAATTAGAGGCGCACTGCAATAGTGCCGCAGTAGCAGTAGAGGCAACAACAACAACAGCAGCATCAGTATCGCGACCAACAATTGTCAAAAATAATAACACAACATGTTGCATGCCACATGTGGCTCGAACAAATGTCGCAAAGGCGGCGTTCAATGTTGAAATATCTTGAGAGGGGACTGTCCTTTTTAAATGTTTATTATAATAATACATAATATTAAATGTGTATGAAATGTGACACTGAATTGGTACCATCTAAGATGGGGTACTATTTAGATATTATTTTGTTGCAATTGTAAATCTAATTTTAGCAATAAAATACTTTGAGAAGAATATATGTACCTTTGCAATTATATATATTTGTGTATTGAAATGTAAAAGGAACCTATTGAATTCTCGTTTTACAGTAGAATGAATGCATTTCAAATGACAAATGAATCATTTATTTACAGTACAGTCAATGAAAGTGACTGTTTTGACAGCTAATGTACTCATTCCTTTTAATGTGGAACAGTAAAAAGTGAGTCCAATATTTTTGGGTACAGCTACATTTACTGTGCAGTGTTTTTAGTCTTCGGTTCCTAGTTGTACAATAAGTTATTTAAAACCTAAGCCAGTTGGCTTGATTGAAATGACAATCTATGACGATAAAAGTCATTTATGGAATATATATGTCGATATATAGATGAAATATTCAGACATTAAAGTCATATCACGATATGTGCCGATTTATAGAAGATATATGGCAATATATAGAAGTTATACGACTATTTATTATATTATGGCACGCTTTTGTTTGAAGTATGTATTGTTTTTAGACTGTACACCAATTCTAAACTCATTGTTTTTTATGGTATACTTGATCCAAAACGACACTGCACAAAGAATTCATCAATAAAGGGTCAATCAGTTTCAGTAAGAGCACTTCATTTACTGTACTCGTTTTATGAGTTCTCAAAAGAATAGTGCACAGGAAATAATGAGTGCGGTATTTTTTATAGGCAGTACAACATTGTCAAGCACAAAATAAATCTGTGCATGCAAGTCTCTATTTACAGTTTAATAGAATAACTGCACACAACGGGGCTTAAAGAGGATAATCACTGCTAAAGGCAGAGATAAGACTTTGAAAAGGGATTCATTTGAATAAGAAGAAAATACCTATAGACAACTTGTTGGAATCTGTGTAGGCATATACTGTTCCCTCAAGGTTATGTTCCTAAAGTTTACATTGTATATAATCAGTCCGTTGCCGACAGTCTATAAGTAAATAAGGTACTGAATTCTAAATTAAATAAATAAATATAAATAATAGAAATACGTGTATTTTGGGTTGTTACACAACTTATTTTCGCAAATTTACTATGCAAATAAATACATTGATACATACTATATATATACTATATATATATATATATACTATATTATGTATATATACACTATATATTATATATGCACATACATATATACACCTGGTACCTTCTAAATCTGCACAAATTGTATATTGTATATATATTACTGAAGGCACGTCTCATTCTCCAACCTTCTGGGCCTCTGTATTTAGTGTCCCCTCTTGATGGGTCGCATTGTCGCATTGTCGCCGCCACTGTGCAACCGCAACCGCAGACATCGAGCGAACGTCGAACGTCGAGCCGAGTGTGAGCTGTTGTTGTTGGCGAGGCAACGTGTTGCGAGGCCGCCGCTGCGTGCGGAGGTTCCACATCGCTGGCATCGTGGCCAGCGCATTAGTCGCTCTCGGAGCGTTGTCGTGTACGGTTAGCCAGCGCGGCAGAGCAAAGCAAGCAGCGTGTGCCCAACATCGTCGCCGTTTCCAGTGTTGGGGAGGCACCCACAAAAAATAAAACTCTAAAACCAAAACACACATCAAATCAACGCCAAAATCAGCAGAAGCAACGGTTCAAAGTAAATCCAATCAATTTTGTACAATTATTTAACCGGCTACAAATAATCTCAAGTCTATTGTTTTGATTTTTTTTCAATGTGAGTGTGCGCCTCTCTAACTATTGTTGCTGTTTTTTTTTGTTTGTAATGTGTTAAATATTGTCAATATTGAAGTAATTAAAATTAAATCGAGCAAAGTTCACAGAGATCGAGAAAAGTTGAATGATAAATCGAATCAAAAATCAAGACGAATACTTAACGAATTCAAAGCCAGCAGCGCAGCAGCAGCGATGCATTTGAATGGCAATCCCAGAACCGAAAAACCAAAAAAAAAAAAAAACAAAACCAAAACCAAAAACCGAAAACCAAAAACCAAAAACCAAAAATTAACCCAAACCAAAGTCCAAGTCGAAGCTGAACATAGAAAGAAAGCGTCACAGAATTTGCTAGCGAACTAAGTTGTTGTCGTTGTTGTAGACAGTGTTGTTGTTGTTGTTGCTATTGTTGTTGTTTTTGTGGCTCTTTGGTTACTGCTACCAGCGGCTTTCGCCACTTTACGAGCAACTTCCTTTTTAGCCACGGGGCCCGTCGTCGTCGTCGTCGAAAAACCAGTCTTTTTTAAAGCGCTACTGGCTCCGCCATAGACCCAGAGCCAGAGTCAGATTCAGAGCCAAACCCAGACAAGAGAGAGAGAGAGGGAGAGAGTGTGTGAGAAAGAGAGAGAGATATAAGAGGGGAGTGAGAGAGAAAGACCGACGGCAGACAGACAGAGCAAGAGCACGACCACGACCAAGACCCAGACCCAGACCCAGACCCAGACCCAGAGCCAGACCCAAGCCCGGTCTCGGTACCGCTGGCCGGGATACAAAGTGGTAAAAAAGAGCGTTTTCATTTGGCCAAAACCGTCACCAAAAACGTAAACAAAACACGCGCGTGTCGGGACTCGAGTCTGGAGTGTCGAGACGCCGTTGTCCGTCTGTCTGTGCCAGGATAAACGGCCAGGCGGAAGCGAATGATTTGCAAGTCTGCAGCCATTTGCAGCCAAGGTGAAAGCTCGCAAACAAACAAACAGACAGAGAGACAGAGAGACAACACACACATATACACATATATACAGATACAGATAGAGATAGAGAGACAGAGGGATAAACAAACGGACAAATCCCTCGACCAATCGCTGGCGCTGAGAATGCGGCTTTAAATGCCTTTTGGCTTATGATAAATGAGCCTGGAGTAGGCCAAGGGGCCGTAAATCATGCTGCCCTGACAATTTCACAATGAATTATTTTAGATATACTTGTAGTACGAAACCTTAACACATCCCCGCGGCATAAAGGTGCAACAGCCTTACGGATTCTATTTCCCGTTCGAAAAGCAAAGCTAAGCTTCTAGAGAGTCGCAGAATCGTTGCCGGTTCGACTTTTTCAGCTGTCACTTTGTCATGTAGATTTGCTTGCGCTCTCTGTGTGTGTGTGTGTGTGTCTGTCTCTGTGTGCGTGTGTGTGTGTGTGTATGCAGATGTGGAGTCGTCATTTCTTGACTCGACTCGACTTCGCCGCGACTCGCTTAGAAAGCCAATGAACAAGTTTTGTAGACTGTGCAACTAATTTTCTAATTTGACGTCGTCGCAATTGCCGATCGTGGCAGAAAAAAGTGGTGCCCCAAACAGCCCACTGGGGAAAACTGACTGAAACTGGCTAAAAGGAAATGTAGGAAGCGCTGAGAGATTAGCTTGGTGTGTGTGTGTGTATGTGTGTGTGTGTATGTGTGTGTGTGTATGTGTGTGTGTGGGTGGGGCAACATGTTTTTGTTGAGGCTGAAAGAAATTCCTGAGATCAGCGATCAGTGTTTGATTAATTGATCGGCCTGCAAATGAACTTGGCCAGCAGAACTTGCCGGTTGTCAGCCAGAAAAGAGCGAAAAGAGATAGGAAAGAACAGTGGAGAGCATGTGTGGGGGGGGAAGGGGGCAAAAGGAGCGCCTACGTAATAGAACAGTGCCAAGTCAGAGAAGCGCGGCGATCAACATGATAATGATGATAATGCTCATTAAAATAATGATAATGATATTGTCTATGCGCGTGTGTGTGGCTGTGTGTGTGTGTGTGTGTGTGTGTGCAGGCTAGAATTAAATGTACGAAAGAGCGTGCAAAGCGAAAACCTCAAGACTCTGGCAGGCAGGCAGGCAGGCCAAAAGAAAGGTGAAAAGAGGCAGAGAGACGACAGGTTGCTGTACACATAGATGATTATTGTGATGACGACGACGGCGATGACGACTAGCGCTGTCTCTGTCTGACTTCACTATGTATGCGTGTGTGTGTGTGCGTGTGTGTATGTGTGTGTGTGTGTGTGTGTGTGTGTGTGTGTGTGTGGACAAACAGGTATCACATACACGCAAGCGAACGCTGTGTAGAATAACTAAGCAGCGACTGCGACGCTGTCGACCCGATTTTGAGCAACAGCAAAACAACAACAGCAACAACAACTACAAAGAGTCGCGTCTCATAAAATGTGGCTTAAGAAAAAGATAGAGAAAGAGAGAGAGAGAGAGAGAGAGAGTGAGAGAAGAACAAGAACAAGAACGAGAACAAGATTGTTGCTCGCTAAGAACCAAAGATGGGCAACGCATACAATTTATTTTTATAAATTTCTTAACCAAAACGAACAAGAACTTTGCCACATGTAGAAAGCAGCAGCAGCAGCAGCCCAAAAGAACACAACAACAACAGCAACAACAACAAGAGCAACTGAAATAAGTGAAGAAGAAGCTGAAGAATTACGAATCGCGATGGTTTTCTGCGCAGTAATCGAAACTGGTTCTTCTGTTTCGGTTTCTGTATCGAAAGCGCAATAAAAATCTAAAGTAATTCTGGAACAAGCACTTAAATATGCCACACACAGACAGGCACACAAACACACAACACACACACACACAGACAGGCACACACTGATAGACACACACACAGGCACACACATGCTGTACAATTATTTCTCTCAAATTTAGCATATATTTTCATTAGTTCGCCGGCTGAGCCACACCTGCAATTCAGGTGATTTTCAACACTGGCCACAGCGCAGCACAGATTGAGAGAGCGAAAGAGAGAGAGAGAGGGAGGGAGAGAGCATGCCTGGCAACGCAAGTGAGAGAGGTAGAGCGAGAAAAACAAAAGACTTCAACGGCAGGCAACATACTTTACTTGTACTTTACTTACGTGTCGCTTGCGCCGACGCCGACGCCGACGCCGCAGTTGACGCCGCTGCCTCTGGTAGCGCTGCCCATGCAATCAGAGTTGCCAACGCGACGTCGCGTCGCCGCTTCAGTTGCTTTTCATAGGCGCGCCGTCGCAGTCGCAGTCGCAGCAGGCGCTCTTAGCCCCGAAAAAAGAAACAACAACGACAACAACAACAGTAGTTTTCTCTCTCGCGCTCGCGTGCTCTTTCTCGCCGTCTTCTCTTTCGCTCTACTCTGGAGAATCGCGCGCGAAAGTTTCAATTTTAGTCTTACATGTTTGTGTTCAGTTCTTTTTGATTTTTTTCATGTGTTGTGCCTTGTGTTGATTCCTTTTTGATCATTTGGTTCTTGGTTTTAACGGCTTTGCTGTATCTGTGGGTGCGTGTGTGTGTGTGGGAGTGTGCGTGTGTGTGTGAGAGTGTGTGTGTGTGTGTGTAGAGTGAATCTACCTGTTGCCATCGCCTGCTACTGCTCCTGCACTAAGGCACTGACCTGTCCTGACCCTCGACCCGTTGCGGCAGGCCGCTGCCACGCGTATTTGCATGCCCAGCCCAGGATACTTGCTCTCTCGCTCGCTCTCGTTGCCCAGTTTGACTGCACTGCTCCAGGGATTATAAGCACCTTTAGAGGGGCAGAGAGGCCGCCAGGATTTTGACAGGTAAGCGAAAAATACACAACAACCTCTGACTTTGCCTTTCAGATTTGCCTCTTTCTAATTTCCGTCTTTAAATTGAAACCGTGTTGGCCACAAAAGACTTCAAGGCAACACACAGCTAACTCCCCCCCTCTGTTCTCTTCCCCCTCGACTGCTCTTGAAAATCCTTTCAAGTTGTCCAATTGCCGTAAAACGACAAAATTTTGCAAGGATTTACTGGCTCCTTCTCTGTAGAACGTAACGCGTTTTGGGGCCACTTTGTCAACAGTATCCGTCATCGTCTGCTTACGTTTTCATCGCCTGCCTCTTTCTCTCTTCCTCTCCTTGTCCCTCTCTCTCTCTCTCTCTCTCTGCCCACCTGGCCGTTTTCTAGGTTGCCTCTCTGTGCTGTCTCTATTGACATACCCTGGCCCTGTAGGCATCAAAAGGAATAATAAGCAATCACTACGCACGAACTTATCCCGCAAGGCGTCTAAAAAGACATACAAACATATATACATATATATATATATATACATACATACACACATACATACATGCATATATGTAAACATATGTATCTATACACACACGCATGTAGCTAGATTTGATAACTTCAAAAATCAAAAATATAAATTTGACGGCAATTTATTTTCATCAGAGTTTCTTAATTCTTAAGTACGTACAGGGAATCGCAGACAGTGTGGGGTAGCAGTCAGGGAAGAGGGTGCTCAACTCGACTCGAGGGTACTCCCTGTCGTGTGATTACACATTATTAAGTGGCTGGGCTCGAACGCTCGCATGCAGGGTCTTTTCTAGGGCAACACTGCACAAGGAGCAAACAAATATGGAAAGAAACCAGAAACAAAACAACAGAAACAAGTAAAGAAAACACAAAATGTTCTTTGGGCATAATGTAATATACCATATACCATACGAACAGCTATCATACAATGCTGAATACTACTTACCATCGATGCCTTAACCCATTGTAACTAGAGATAGCCAACTCTTTTTGCCGCCTGTCAAACGCAGTTCAATTGGCTTAACTGTTAATCGATAAGCGCTGCAATCGATATGTGACTGTTTTTTGTAAAGTATGTAAATGCATCGATAAGAAAGAGAACTGATATTTAAATAGGTTAAATTAAAATTTTCTCTCTCTCCGTTTGGGTTTTTTTTCGAATCTGATTTCAGTTTTTACTGTAGCGAAGTACACGTGAAACCTATATCGAAATTATTTTCACCAATTTGTCATTATTAATGCAACATTTTGGTATACGAAAAAAAGTTTTCTTGTTTTTTTTTAGTTGTTTTGGTCGTTCCTACGATGAAAAGTGCATTGTTTCGGGAAACCCAATTTGAGCTTGTTAAAGTAGCTTGAAGACATTTTTTTTTTTTTTTTTTTGCCGATTTGTCAATCCCACCAAATGAAAAACGAGTAGAAGAAGCACAGAATGATCACTGTATGTAGCAGAACGAAGTGCAAATACTCTAACAGTGTTATGGTGAAGGATTAAAGGATAACTGTGAACACATATCTAAGTGTCTTTTACTGTGGTATAATATTTATAGTTACAGTAAGCTACAATTTATTAATAATTAAACAAAAAAATATTTAGTATATTTGAAACAGTTGAAATACTTAAGGTATTTAAGGTTTAAATAGACATAGGGAAAAAATGGCTGTAGCTACAGGTACCTATATAAGGTGTCGTCCAAGCATACTAGAATACTTCTACATCTAGTTACAAAGAACCTTTTATAAGGTGTTCTATAAAGAGAGAACCAAAACTACAGTAATAATATTATAGGTACCTATAACAGGATATAATAAAGTTATAATAGTAAAGGGTCCGGTAGAGCCCCTAAGTGCCCATACAAAAAAAATGTATGGTTCTTAGCCTATACCTTTGATACCTTTCTATATGAATATTCTTGGCAATCATACACATACATAACATGTATAATCGGGAAGTTATAATAGTAAAGGTACATAGGATAAACTACAGTTGTAATAGGATAACAATCTAAGGTTCTAAGCTTATACTTTTGATACTTTATATGTTATACATTTTTAATCGGGAAGTTAGAATTGTTTAGGTACATAAAATAGCATTAAGTACGGTTTTAATAGGATAACAATGTACGGTTCTGAGCTTATACCTTCGATACGTTTGTATATGAATATCCTTGGCAATCTTTAACATATGTAGGTATGTTATACTACATGTATAATCAAGATGTTTTAATATTAAACGTACTTATAATAGGATATAAATATAATAAAATAGAAAACAAACAAAAAAGGAAACATACAATGTATGGTTCTTAGCTTATACCTTTGATAGATACCTTATTTGAATATATAAATATTCAAGGCAATCTCTTTATTCTCATAATGTTAAGACCTTTCCAAATTAGTATTTCTTGTGCTCTTTAACATATGTTAAACTACATTACATAATCGTAAACAGATCTTAACTTCTGACTACAGTAAACTATGCAAAATTGTCAAGCCTTTTCAGAAATATAAGGTATCTGAAAATCGCACAAAGCCAGCATTGGGCTGCTTTTCTTTTCGTTTTTGGTTTTTCTTTTCTTTACTTTGTTCTTGTTTTATTTTTTCCTCATCTTTTGCCTCTTTGTCTTGGTAACAAGTTTCCCCAATGCCAATCACACTGGCCCCAGAGCTGTGGCTGTGACTGTTTCTGTGGCTGCGGCTTTGGCTTCAGCTACAGCTTCAGCTCCAACATCAACATCGACTCCGACTCCAACTCCAAGTTCGACTCCGACTCCAGCATCGACTCCAGCATCGACTCCAGCTTCAGATTCAGCTCCAGCTACAGCTTCAGCTCCGTCTACGACTACGACTTCGACTGCCACTTCGACTCCAACTCCATCTCCCTTCACGCTCATCAGCAACTTGTTGTTCGTGTTGTTGCTTTTGTTGCTGCTGCTGCCGCTGTTGTTGTTGTAACTGCTGGCGCAGTTTGTGCTTTTTTTTTTTTTTTTCAGTTTTCCACTTTAGCCGTCTAAACGATTTTCCTTCAGCGCCTGCCCCAGCAGAGCGCAGCGTCTTCGTCACTCGCCTCGTTCGTACTTCCACTTCCACTTCAATGCTGCCTCTGCCTCTGTCGCTGCCTCTGTCGCTGCCTTCCTTCTATTTTATTCGGTTTGGTTTGCTTGGGTTCGGTTAGGTTCGCTTTGGTTCTCTGCTCCCTCTCCCTCTACCTCTCCTTCTACTTCTGCTTCTCCTTCTCTTTCTCGCCTGCTCTGTTCTGCTCATTCCGTTCCGTTCTGTCTCATTGCCGCTTGCCTGTTGGCATGACGAGGAATTTGAAAGATCTAACAAGATTTTTCTTTGAGCAATGTTAAAAGGCAGCATCAGCAGTAAAGTCGCCATCGCCGTAGCCATCACAGTCCCCCCCTCTCCCCGCCCTCCATCCACTCTACACTCCTTCTGTCCCTCTTTCTAACACCCTGTCCGTCCGTGTTCTGTTTACTGTTTTTGTTGTGCTCCGCTGATTAAATTGTTTGAGAACTTTCATTTATAATTTGATGTGGTATCTCTCTTTCTCAGTCTTCATCTCTCCATCTCTCCATCTCTATCTCTCCCTGTGGTGTCATTCGTCTGCCATTTCCACATTTCCATCTACTCCTCAGTCTGTCTGTTTCATCTCTCTTTGTCTTGTTTCTCGAGCATATTTAGTTTCATTCTGTGTGCAATTAAGCGGCATTTATCTTGTTCAAATTTGCTTGCCCTCCTCCTCCTTCTTCTCATTCTTCTCTTATCGCAAAGCCAACAAAAGCCGCACAAAGCGCAGTCAATGGCTCAAACACGCATAGTCCACACACACACACACACACACACACACCTACTATGCAGATATATATAGTTATATATAGCTATATGGGTTGTGTATTTGTTTAGCTGTAATCATCACTGCCAACTGGCTTTTTTTTTTGGCGGAAATTGAAACTCATCGCAGCTTTGACACGTTTTTGTGTGTGTGGCGCTTATCGCTCTTTATGCGTTATCGGTTATCATTTATCGGCTTTGCGGAAGTGCGATAACTGGCACAAATGCGCGCAGCCAGAGAAATCGCAGACAAATCACAAAAATCGCTAAGCCAAATATGGAACAACAGCAACAGCAGCAACAACAACAAGACCAGCAACAACAGCAACAATTGCTACAAATATTGTCATGCAGCATACCTGATGCTGCCAATGGCATTTGCATATGGCTTCGAGAATGTTAGCGGAAAGTTAGAGCTGTGCAGAGGTAGGGGGAAGCGGGAGAGGGCAGAGAGGGGAGCGGGTAGTTGCCTGAGGGTTGCTTTGGGCTCATCGCAATTTGTCAACATGACAAATATCGCTGGCGTGCTTGGCAAAAGGCGGCTCTGCTCAACGGGCTGCATACTTCGTCAGCAAGTCGTGACTTGCTGCAACATGCAACAACACGAGCAACACGAACAACAGCAACAACATCATAAGAAGAGCAACACACATGCACGGCAACACAGTGTGGTATACCCCTTGTTGTTGCTGAGAAGACAAAGAGTATATCGAGACATCTAGTCAGGCAGCGCTGACTGAAGTGGCGCGTCCTTTGATTGCCACACAGCGCAGTGCAGCAAAGCGCTAAATGTATGCATGAAAAATGCATTATAAGCATCGCAAAGGGGGTGAAGGTGGAGGGGCAGGGGCAGCGGTAGGGGCAGGGGCAGGGGGTGTGTGAGGGTGCTAGGTTGCGGTGCATAGATGGAGTTTATAGTGCGCTTGTTTTCTGACAACATAGCACAACACCAGCAATAGCAACAGTAACAACAACAATAACAACAATAACAACAACAACAACAACAACAACAACAACAACAACAACAACAACAACTGTAAATCAACTAACAACAACAAGAATATTTCAATTGCATTTTCAATTGAAGCATCGCATGTGAGCAAGCACTAAGAAGGTGGAGGAGGAAGAAGGGGTAAGGCAGGGGGTAGGGTACAGGAGACAGGTTGCAGGGGGAGTTGGTTGGTGTCTGGAGAATGCAAATGCATTGAACACTAAGCTGGCGGGCAAAGAGATTGTGCTAAGTACCCGACTAAGCCTAATGCAATGAATCGATGCTATCGGCTTTAATGCACAACCAACTCTGTCTCAATTAGCTAACTATGGCATTATGCATACGCCGTGTGGTACGTGCTATGGTAAATAGCAAGAGACACACACACACACACACACAGACAGAGAGATACTGCGCGAAAGGATTCTGCAAGAGATTGCTGCACTTTCGTCAATGCTCATGAGCCGATCTGATTTAATTTCTTGATGAGGGCAGCAACTTAAAATGGATAGAGAGATGGGAAGAGGGAGAGCGAGAGGGAGAGGGAGAGGGAGAGCGAGAGGGAAAGGGAAAGGGAAAGAAATCGAATGGTTCAGTATATGATTTATATTATGTTCTGCTTTATTAAGATCGTAAAGATCTCGAAAAGGGAACTCTAAGTAGAGTTGTAATTGAAAACGATTGTAAACATTTATAGATTCGAGAACTCGTAAATATATTTTTATTTCGTTGGCAGCTTAAGTGAAGCCTTGAACTTACTCGCCCAAAATTAGCATACGATACATACGCTCTCACATGACGTTAGGGCAATAGTCACAGCTGGCCAGGCTGCTCTATTGGATGAGCAAGTGGTCGAGCTGCTTTTTGCTAAGATGGAAGGTGCGGATTGTTCTCCAGGCCCGCAGCAATGCGTGTGCAGCCACAAGGGCCCCACCGCTTGCCAGGGGCCTTCTTCTAACGGCAGCAAAACGAAGCAAGTAGCAAAAGCTATTGTAGAAATATATCACATTTGGTGTCTATAGTTGCTATAATAACTGAGAACTTGACGTTCATACGGACAGACATGACTAAATTGAGCTTTATTTATATTAAACAGGAGTATATATGTATTTATCTAAAACTGTTGATCTTTTTGCCAATAGAAAAGAAGTTAATTGAATTGGTATAAAGTTTGTTTTATTCGTGAAATGTTTTAGTCTATATAAGTAAGTAACCTATATTTGATAGTGCTATATATTAAGGCAATGCAATAACTATAGGGCCCCTGAGAAGTTTTGTACAAGGGCCCACTACACCGTTACTACGGCACTGATGTTGCCAACAAGAGTTGGAGTTGAAGTTGAAGGAGTGGGAGAGAGAGAGAGAGAGAGTGAGAGAGAGAGGGGGGAGAAGGAAGAACCTACATACATATATCGAGAATGTTCACAAGATTTCTAATTCTTATTTGCGTCAACTTTTGCGTTTTCTACATCATTGTTGTTATTTTTGTTTTCGTTCGTTGCTTCCCCTGCTGTTGCTGTTGTTGTTGTTGCTACTGTTGTTGTTTCTAATTAAGTATTTTTTTAGTACCCAACGCGAAAACACGTAGTAGATGAGTCGAGACCTGTTTTTTGTGTATTTGTATGTTATTTAACTCTATTTCTCTTTATTTTTTCTGTTTTTGTTTTTGTTTTTTTCCTCTGGCTGACAGACCCTAAGATCGATCAGTTGTCGGGGTTTTCCGTACAGTTTACTGCCCATGTAGCATATACCTGTTCACGTACCTTATATGAATATTATTATTATGATTATATACGCTCTCACTGGAGAGAATTGTGATTTCAAGCAATTAACAAATAACTGACTTTTCTTTGTTCGATTGTTGCTGTTCCTGGAAGAATGACGTGCGGTGTCAAGGCGTCGACTGGTACAGTTAGAAGTGCTTAGTAATGCCATAATTAAATTGCACTTCTGGGGAATTTGCTTATACATGTTTATCAAATGAAAACCCGATACCTTCTCTTCATATGTATGTATATGATATGCCCAGAGTAATGGAAACCTGTCAGATACAGCAGCCTAAACGCACAACGCAGCCCCCAAACTGAATTTGAATCTGCATTCGCAACGAAATTCAAATGTGAATAGGCAAAGGGGGAGTGAGGGGGTGAAGAGAGAAGCAGCGAGTTGAATCGAAACGAATGCACTGCACGGCGTAGGCAATTTGTAATTGAATATTCACATACCCAAGTTATTCACATGGCTCAAACGTGAACTCTGGCCTGGCCTGCCATTTGGATTCGGATTCGGATTCACATTCGGAATTGGAATCGAAATCGGAGAGGCCTTTTGCGCAAGTTTTTAATGAATGAGCTGACATTTTGTTGGCCAGTCTATGGCAAAGTTCAATATTGCTTGCCATCGCTTTACACACAAATTAAAAGTACATTCTGTTCCCCCTTCCCCACGCCTCCCCTCTGGCTGAGGCTGATAAGGTACAAATCAAAAGTACGACTAACCTGAAACTGAAAGTTAGTTAGCAAAAAGTTTGCAACTAGACATAATCACAATGGACAGTTAAGTAGGGACAAAAAAGCTACAACTTGTACACGGTACACGGTACACGGTACAGATCCAAATACAAGAGAGAAAGACATACAGAGAGAGATATGTGTATATAGATACTTGTGTTATATAGAGATATATGTGTGACCAGGGCTAACTTTACTGAACTTGCAACACATCTCTCTCTCTCCCTCTCTCGCTCTCTCTGTCTCTCTGTGGAAGTACGTAAGTTGAACGCAGTTTAGAAACTGTTGGCAATTTCGACTACCGTTTCGCCAGCAGCCTTTGCCCTGGTCGCCAAATAAAAGTTGATCATAAATATTTGGCTAACAACGCAGCGCAGAAAGCTTAAATTAGCAGCCGACAAAAAATGAGCGGATACCACGCGGCACAGTGGGCAAATCGATAAAGATTTGAAGATATTGTTCAGTTATATGTTTTATATAGTTTCAATATATCGCATGTTTGTAAGACTGTTTGGTTTCGATAGTGAACGATTGTGTACTTCACTAACCCTATTTGGTTCACAGGTTTTAAGGTTAGCTTGGGATATCTAAGGATGGAAAATCAGGCGAACCAGGCTTGACTGATTTGATGTTGGCAGCCCTGTAATCATTTTCAATAAGAGAATATCCGTAAACCCGCAAATATGTATTTAATTGTACTTAAAGTACTATCGCGATAGTATTGAATATATAAAGAGATTGCAGTTGCAAGATCTGATATTTTATATTTATAGAACTTTACGAGATAAGACGAAAATAACAAGTAGTTTGGGAGATATACCCTCCGATAACTGCTTCTCATACAAACTTTTAGCTGAAATGACCAGTGTGACTATCGATAGAATTCCAACTCTAATATGCTAATTCTGATGTTATTTGGCTGTGACCTTAGTCAATACACTATCTTAAGTCGATTTAGTTACCGATAATCTTGTCTATATGCCTATCGAAGAGTGTTGTAGAACGCAGTAAGAGAATACCAAGAGAATAGTTGGAAATTGTGCTGAAGACATTCTTCTTTCTCTTCTTACTGTTCTTTTTCTTACTTTTCTTTTCCTCATCAACATCTTTGTAGTGTAGATAAATATATATATTATTATAAAATATGTCTATGTTATAAGCGCTTATTGTGCACACATTTATTTTACTTCTTAACCTGAATGTATTCTGTATTTATTTATGATCATATTGAAGCTATAACAAAGTTAGTTGCTCTAGTGTTGAATAAAAAGCTAAAGAAATAGCTAAACAATTTATTCTGTTAAATGTTTGAAAATCATTAGAGTTGCATTTCACACTCTCCCTGAACACAATACAATACTTGTAGCAGGTTTCTTTGCAATTCGTTCCACTGTGCGACTGCCATAAAATGCAAATAACGAGAAAACAGCATCAGTATCAGCATCAGCCAGGCAAGACCATCCTGGTCTGTCTTCGAGATGATGAGAATGAGCACCACAATGAGCAGCAGTAGGAGAAGGGGAGAAACAGAAAGCGAGAGAGAGAGAGAAAGGGAGAACGAGAACGAGATGGAAATGGAGCTGTTGCTGGAGGAGAGAACTTACCAGAGGAGTCGCAGCTCAGCGCCAAAGCATCGGGCTCAAAGCGCTGAGCTGCAGGCTTTATATGTCTATGTGTGTGTGTGTGTGTGTGTGTGTGTGTGTGTTTGTGGCCATGTCCGTGTGTGTGTGTGTCTGTCTGTGTGTGTGTGTGTAAAAAGTTTAATGAAGATATTTGTTACAGTCAGTGCACCTTGAAATTGTTCTGTGGCAAGCAACGGTCACACTGGTGGCAAGGACATAAGCAGCAAGGAAAGAGAAGACCAAGGGGGGGGTATTGAGAGGAGTGTCTGCTGTTGTTGGGTCAGCTCAGGCAGACAATAGGAATGCCCTGACAGCAGCACAGCAAACAGCTTTTGTGTGCGAACAAATGCGAAGCCTGCAACAATTTCCATTGATAATTCTCGTTGAGCACGTGTAGAAATTGCCATAAAAAACATGCTACGAATTGCTATAGATCTTCTAAATATATATATGCAATATATATACATATACTGATAATATTGAAAAAGGTTAAAATATATACTTTATGAATCAATCATCTCTCATTCATATATTGAAGTAATTAAGTCATATTTCTCTCAAGTCTTTATCAACATAATGCGAATGTCTTAAGAGTTTCATTATAGAACAAGTTAAACTTCGCTTGTTTATCGATTACAGGGTATTGGCAAGTCACGCTAGTCAACTTTTTAGCTTGACAATTGCATTCTTTCTTCTTTCTTTTGTTAACTCCTACAGATATCTTTTATAGTCATATCCTGCTGCTGCTGCTCCTGTTGTTGTTGTTCTTGTTGCTGCTGCTGCTGCTGCTGCTGCTGCTGCCGCCAGCTGTGGCCTGCCCAGCCACGCCCTGCGCCGCCTTCTGCTTACTGGGCCAAGTGCCAGAGACAGATTATCATCAGTGGGCCCAAACTTTATTAGTGTCATTAGATGCAGTCAAAGCGCACATTCGCAATTCGTCTAGCTCTGCGCTGGCTTCCTCTTTCTCTCTCTTTCTCTCTCTCTATCTCTATCTTTCTCTCTTTCTCTGCTTCTCCCTCTGTTTATCAGCTAGTGTCTTTGCTATTTTTTGAATGACTAACTGCAAATTAGTAGCTACTTCTGGCAATTTATCGTGCATTGTACGTTGGCCTGACGTTGGCCTGCCCGTCTCATTATGAAGACTCGGCTGAGTGTCTGCTTGGCTTGGAGCTGGCTTCATTCATTGCAAAACTACTCCATGTTGCTATGTGTGTGTGTGTGTGTGTGCGGGTATTTCATAAATTTTGTATGCTCGTTATTTTTGGCTATGAAATGGCAAAGGTACCGAAGCGCCATTATTACATGTACCTAGCTGCTGTTGTTGTTGTTGCATTATTGTTGCTGTTGTTGTTGTTGTTGTTGCTGATGTTGCTGTTGTTGTGGCTGCAGCTTCTCTTGATGGAATGCAGCTCTACCTCTGCTGCTGTCGCTGCCTCTGCGCTGTGACTCCAAAATTGCCAGCTGTGCCCGTGTGTGCGAATCCTCATCAACGGCAATATGCCGGTATCTATGTGTGTCCGTGTGTGTCTGTGTGTGTGTGTGTGTGAAGGTAGCTAAATTATAGCAACAATAAGCGCTGCTCAAGCTCATCAACATCAGCAGCAGCAGCAGCAACAGCAGCAACAGCAGCAACAGCAGCAACAGCAACAGCAGCAACAACGAGTTGAACCGCCAACTAGTTTGAATGCCATCGCGTTGCTGCCAGCGCCAGCTGCCCCGTTCCATCTCCTGCCACCCTCGCAACTGCTCTCGCCTCCCCCTTGCCCCCCAGCTGTTATGCCTGCTGGGCTCCAGCGCTTTCTAGCTGCCTTGCAAAACGCTCTCAAAACAATTGTTTCCTATTTATAGCCCGAGGCGCAATTTTACATTTAACTCTCTTCAGCGACGTGGGTTGCCTGGGTTAGGTGAGGTCTTTTTTTCCTTTTTTTTTTGGTTGGTCTCTTATTGAATATGTGTGTGTGTGTGTGTGTGTGTGTGTGTGTGTTTGCATATGTGTGAGTGTGTTATGAGTATCTTCTTGCATTGTTTTCGCATTTCCATGCACAGTACGATATTCCAATCGGGGCTTATTAGCTGTAAAAGAGCCGCATGCAACGGTCAAAAGGTTACACACTCAGACCTCTAAGTGTGTTTGTGTGTGTGTGTGTGTCTGTCCCCCTGTGTGTGCTTCCCACGGTCAAAGCTTTTGACAGTGGAAACCTTAAGCCAATTCTTCTGCTTGAACTGGATACTGCGGCATAGAAATGTCTTTATTAATGGTTCCCCTAATAGTCGCTGCCAATCTTGGGTATCTTTAAAACTGGTACAAAAAGATCTTGACAAATGGCAGATGGCAAAATGAGCAGAGATCTTATGAAAGAGATGATAATCTTTTGGAATATGGCGTATGTTAAACTCACTTCTTGAACTGATCAACAGTGAGTTGAGTTTGGTTTTTCTACTTGGCTTTCTCTGTGCAGTATTTCATTATTTTCTTCGACAGTATTTCATTATTTTCTATGCATATTTTACAGTTATCAACTGCCATTAAAATACCAGAAAATACTAGAAAATAATACGAAAACAATTACAAGAAATGAGTGAAAAAGTATTTGCGACTTTTGCACAATTAATTGTCTCTCTCTCCCTCTCGAGATACTTAGGGAACCGTAGAGCATTTCTAAGCCATCATTGTTTACACCAGCAAGGGAGGAAGAGAGTGGGTAAGGAGGGAAGCAGGGGAAGTAATGCGGAGATAGGTGGAGAGTGGCTTTTCATTTCTCTACATATTTTAATACCGACTGTGAGTATTTTATTGTTGTTGCTCTGCTCTGCTCTGCTGTGCCCTCATATGAAACGTAAACTTTTGTGTTTGCAGTTATTGTTATTGCTGTTGTTGTTGCTGTTGTTGTTGCTGTTGTTGTTGTGACTGTTGTTGTTGGCAATGTTGCCGCTAGCTGTGCACATTAATAGCCAGTTTAGTATTTACAGTAAACGCTCGCGGTGCCCAAAATGAAATTAACGCCAAACAAAATGCTTAACGTCGAACTTTTATGATGTACAAAATAGTTTTAACGCCCTGTAAGCGGTACACTTCAAATGGGGTATATGGCTTACACTCCTGGCATGTGAATGCAAAGTCACGAATGCAAAAAGGAGAGAGGGAGAGGGAGAAAGAGACATATATACACTTAATTCGTCTTAAGAGATTCGAAAATATTTTTAATATTTCTATTTTTAATTTTGTCATACACAAAAAACTTTCTCAAGTTGCAGTTGAGTCTTTTACAGGGTATTGTGTGCTTCTATCAGCATAAGGACTTACTGCATTTTGAGTACTTTACGCTGTGTGAGCGCAAGCGAGTTCCGTTGCCCAAAATCAAATGTAACAATTAATTAATGAGAACGCTGGAGCAGCCAAAAATCGCAACGTTGTTAAACTCTATATAAACGAAGCGAAATGTGAACAACAACAACAATTGTAAACAAGTTCACGCAGCTGGCACAGCGCCAGCGAACCTACTAAAGCTTCCCGGAGTGTGCGTCCAACTCGACTTGACATTTGATAACAATTTCAAGTTGTGTTTGCCAAAAAGGTCATAGAATGGTCTGCGTTGAGGCGATGATCGTAGGTTCTATGGCAACGCAGCAAGGCATAAATTGTTTAGATTGCCTGGCAACCCTACTCTCACTCACTGAGTCATTTACTCATTTACTAACTTACTCTTTTACTTACTTACTCCCTTAATTACTCACTCATTCTGTTTCTAACTTACTCCCTTACTCACTTACTCCCTTACTTACTAATTTGCTTATTTACTTACTTACTCATTTATTTTCTCACTCATTCATTTGCTCTCTCATTCACTCATTCGCTCACATGGTCACTCTCACTCACATATTCACTCACTCATTCAAACTTAAAGTCACTTACTCCTTTACACTTCTACTGACTTACTCCCTTACTTACTCACTCAGTCATTCATTCATTCTGTTACTCGTTTATTCGCATACTCATTTACTTCCTCACTTATTTATTTACACACTCACTCATTCATTCACTTATTCAGTAATTTACTAACTATCTATTTACTATAACTTACTTTACTTTACTCACTTACTCCTTAACTCTTTTACTCACTCATTCCTTTACTTACCCATTTGCTTTACTCACTTACTTCCTCATTCATGCATTTACTCACTCACTTAGTCCCTTACTCTTCTACTCTTTTACTCACTTATCCCTTTACTCATTCATTCACTTACTCAGTCATTTACTTACTCTCTACCTCACTCACTCATTCATAGAAACTCTGGCGAGAGAAAATGATTTCCGTTTCCTGTTCATTAAACTGTCCAAAAAGAAAGCACAAGGGATGTACGTACTTATGCGTATGCTACGATGTGGGTGTGTGTGTGAGTGTGAGTAGTGTACACTCATCGTTGGCCACATTATGTGGCCAGAGCGAGAGCCAAATGAGACGCCGTCTTAGTACGATTTTTGCTTACTTTGCTGTCGTTACACAACTTCCTCTCTTGCCCTCTTTCTCCCTCTGCCCACTCTTCCCCCTCTCTGTCGCATATGCTCGCACACAAACAGACAGGCAGACAGACAGACAGAGTCTGCCAAACTTTGGTCGCTAATGTATTCAAAAGATATCGCACAGCAAGCGCTGATACAGCTCAAGATACTTATTCGCCAGTTACAGTTGTCGCTTTGCTGCCTGTTGCTTTAGTCCCTCCCTCCCCCCTCTGAACCTTCTGCTCCTTCTGCTCCTTCTGCACTGGCCTCCCCTCTACATTTTTGCTGTTGGCAGTTTTGGCCTGTTGCTCCGCCACACCCCCCTCGACTTGGGCTCTTTCATCAATTTCATTTCCATTTCCATTTTACGAGGACTCTTTTGTTTGCATATCATATGCATAAGTCTCTATCTGTGTATGTGTGTGTGTATACAGCATATGTATGCGATAAACACTCTCAAATGTCCAGAGCTCTAAGCGTAAAATGTGGAACCAGCAACTTAAGTATCATTAGAACCGCCGCGTCGGCTCGCATTCGTTTTCATTTTCTTGGCTTCGGATTTCATTGATCGCTCGCGCCTCGTCGCTCTGCGCTCTGCGCTTGAAACCGTAGACTCCCGAAGAAGACTAGGCCAGCGAAATGTTGCGAAGGGCTTAGGGCCGAATATGGGTCATTATAGCGAAAGTATTGCGAACGTCATTTTCACACACATAACAATTACACAATCTTCCAAATGAACTAAAGTGAATACTGGGGAAGGAGGAAGAAAGTGTAAAAAGGGGGAAGAAAGAGAGAGAGAGAGAGAGGGGGAGAAGAAGGGACAGTTCAATATCCAATATAGAAGAAACCTGAAGACCAATTCATTCTTGCATTGTTCAACAGGTTCGAATTTTGAAAGAACTTCGAAATTTGGAGCTTTGATAAGAGTTGAGTAAAATGCGATTATGCATGTCGAAGCTGCTTATAATTCTTCTTCAGTCTGACCCGCAGCTCAGTTTACCAAATCCCCTAAATGCCACTTCGATTCGATAGTATACGGATGACACATAACCAGCGACAGAGACAGCGAAACCTGCCCCGAAACCTTAACCGAAACCAGAAATATAAGTATATTGGCAGTCGAATCATCAAAGTGCGGGGTACCAATCTGCAGTGATTATTGTTTTTTTCTCCTCTTTCCGCTGCACAGACAGACGCACAGTGGGTGAGAGGGACGGACATAAGGCCAAAGCAAATAAACGAACGTGACTGGAAATTATAAAATTAACACGAATTTTGCGCATGTTTACTTGGGTTCGTGGACTTTTGCTATAAATTAGTCAAGCAATTCTTCATTTATAAATTATTTCAAGTGCGCTAAATGACAGAGAGATAGAGAGAGAAAGAGAGAGAGAGAGAGAGAGAGAGAAACAACTACAACGGCACACACTTAAATACTGTACATACGTATTTTTAGATATTGTACACAAAAGGTGCAAAGATGTATTGGGGTTTGTCATGTGGAACAGCAATGCACCAGGTAGAACTGACAATCGTTTGGATTCACTTGAAATCTTGGGAACTAGAGATAGTAAATTTAAGCTAGATAGTTCTATATATCATACAGATATAGACATATCATATATCATACAAATAAATACGAATATCATGTTGAAATATTCAAATATCTTTGGGTAAACTGAAGGTTTAAGAGCTTTCAGTATCTCAAAAACAAATTTGATTTGTAAATTTCAATATTCTGTATTATAAACATCATATTTTATATATCACATTTGAATCTTTGAACATATAAATACATGTTTATATATATATTTTTATAATAAATAGATCTCAAGCGTTCCACACTAGAGTTAGGTTACAATAATGCAATGCAATGCTTAAATCAAACAGGTTTGTTTTGTATATTCCAACGAAATTGAACAAAGCAAAGCGTACCAAATCGATAAGTTTATTAATATTATAATAATAATGCTGATGAGATCAAATGAAACAAATTAAACGCGACGATCATGTGATGATATACTATGAAATTGTTTTTATTACCTTCATTTCGCGTGACTCGCATTGTTCGATGATGCCATTTGATGTTCCTACAGAGAATAAATCCCGTAGATGAGACCGAGACTCGTGCGAAGTTGGGAAATTTCCCACAAATTAGAAAGCATTTGCTAACTTGGCAAACATATGTATTAGATCACAGTCAGAATGAAAGCAGATGATTCTAAGTGGCAGCAGGCACGTTTAACTCAGAAGAAAGACGCTCAGAAAGTATGTCAGAGCATGAGGTGTCAAATGTTGCATATTCCTGCAAAATGTAGACAAATTCTACGGTTCTTGGACTCTGTCGGACAAACATTTGACAGTTATGCATAGAGATGAATGAAAATTGAATGAGATTCGTTAGATATACGAGTGAGCTTATTGGAATTACCTTGAAGAGTTGTACCATATATGCCTTGTACACGTCTTTAACAGTGCTTGATAAAAGTTATTGCATCTACTGACTGTGTGCAATAAAAGTTTTCCCTTGCAAAGGTTTATAATTTAGAAATTGAACTTCTTATTCAACTAGGCTAAAGTGTGCTTCTCTCTCTATGTCTTTCTCTCTCCCTCTATCTGTCTCTCCCACTCTCTCTCAATCTTTCTCTCTCTTTGCTCTCTTGAAGACCTAAGCAACCGCACTCAAGTCGCATTGAGAGCATCCAAATTTCAGCTTAGCTTTGTGCGAGAGTTCAACTTCTAGTTTGAATCTCGTTATACACAGCCGCAAGGTACACGCACACACACGAACACACACGTAGTTAGAGAGAGACAAATACTTTATATACAGGTTAGTCTAAGCTAGATTTCTATTGAAAGCGATTATAGAGAGGACAGATTTGTATTTTGGTTGTGTATTTCTTTTTTGTTCTGTGTGTGTGTGTTTTCGGTTTGATTTAAACGGAATGCCGTGATTAATTGAATATGGCGCCGCATGACGCCATCGTGCGTGGGCGTGGTAGCTGCTAAAGCTGCCCCTCTGCCCCCTGCCCCACTGCCCCTCCATGTTGCCCCGACCAGATCAAATCGCATTAGGAGCAGCTGCAGGAGCAGCCACTGTAACTAATTGAATTTTGTACGCGTTTTTCAAATCGCATCCACAAACAGAGTTGCATTTCGAAAATGTTGATTGCATTTGGCAATGGCGAAATTAGCAAACGCATCTGCATCTACGCAACAAAATGTATATCCCCTGCTGCACACACACACACCATGTTGCATGCTGCATGCAGTCTGTGTGCCTGTGTGTGCCTGTGTGTGCCTGTGTGTGTGTGTGTGTGCATTATTGATGCTCTCAGAGAAGTAGTATTTTTCAGGTGGTTCCAAAAGTTTACAATGCATGTGAAAAATCATTAATCTTTTCTGCCAAAAAGCGTGTCAATAAAATGATTCTTTTCCTGTGGCTCAAGGGGGGAGACAGAGAGAGTGTGTGAGAGAGGGAGAGGGAGAGAGATGGCACACACTTGAACATGCATCTAGCTAAACATTTAGATTTGGCAATAGTCAAGCTAGCAAACGTGTTTGGTGTGCAAATACAAACACACACACACACTAACACACATACACACACACACTGGCACACACACATACATAAATATGTTCACATTGCAGTTGAAAAAACCAAAATAATACAGAATAAAATTGCACATTTCGTGTTAAATAGAAGCGCAATCGGAAAGAATACAAATACACAGACACACACACGCACATAGAGGTGGTGGCGGAAGGGGGGCATATGAAATTGACAATTGTCCATTGATATATGAAAAATAATAATAAGCATATCAAAATTCAATTTGACATTTTTAATTGAAAATGCGATATTGTTGAGCAAGTTATCGATGACAAAACAACAACAACAACAGCAGCTGAAAAGAAATGAAAATATTATTAAAGCACAAAGAAAGGTTAACTTCGATATGTCGAAGGTTTTATACCCTTGCAGATGCTTATCTCCTTATAAATCCCTCATTTCAGCCGATTGTTTCTATGGCAGCTATATGTTAAAGTGGTTCGATTTTAATGAAATTTGATATGCATATTGTATATAAAGACAAAGTACGATGTTGTAATTTTGGTTGCAATATCTTGACAAATAATAAAAATCTGCCTATAGTTTGTATGACAGCTATACGATATATCGTTGCGACCTGGCTCGTTTCGACTTATATACAGTGTGCAGAAATAAGAAGCATGTGTGCCAAGTTTCGGCAAGCTAGCTCTAAAACTAAGATACTAGTTTGCATTGCAACAGACGGACACTTGGATATACGGATAGACGGACAGGACTAATTCTACACTTCTGTTGATGCTGAGTCAGAATATACTTGTATATATCTCATAGGGTTAGATATGTTTCCTTAGGTGCATTGCAAACTCCTGCTCAAAGTGAATATACCCTCTGCAAGGGTATTAACAAAGTCAGATAGGCTCGACACTGGATTATCATATCAAATGTTTTACTTTTTTAACTGAACTCTGTTAAAACCTCTGTTCCTCTGTACAACTTCAACCTATAATTATGCATCATATATGATCTTTGTACTATATAGATATATGGATATCATCTATATACCATACAGATATCTGTTTCTATAATATCCAAAGAAGTTTTGGTTAAAATGCCTAATACATTCAGCGTATTTTGAGCTCATCGAATCGACACGATTCATGCTGAAATTAAACATGAACATTCAGTTGAGTTTCCCATTCAGGTTTTAAAGCGCACCCCCCTTTCCCCTCTCCACCACCTTTCCACTTGCTGTGGGTGTGGGAAAAGGTCAGCAGCGGTTCCACTTGGAGGCATCTTCTCTCACTCTGCGACTGGCAAATTTTCCGGCTTTGCGAGTCGGCGATTCCTTTAGGGTGTGTTAGCTGTCGCTTCTCAAAAGGCGCTGGCATTAGCAGCAACAGCAACAATGAACAACAGCAGCAGCCACACAGCAATAGCAACAACAACAACACTTCATTTAAGCTGCTGTCAGTCCGTCAGTTCATCATTTGCCTGGCTTGACTTTCACTTTGACGCGTTTTTCCTCAGTGCGCTCACTAATTTTCCGGATGCAGCTCGTTCTGCTTTTGGTTTATTTTGTTTTTTTTTTTTCGTTTTCCACTTTGGTTCAGTTTTTCAGTTGCCCGCATCATTGCAACTTCCTTGTTAGGCCACCTCTGCCGCCTGCCCCTGCCCCTCAACTGAGATGACAATGACCTTTGTCTAGGGCAGAGTCCAAAATGAATATATTATTTTTCAAGGCATTTTCCAAAATTTTGCATGGCTTATTAAACGCCACTTGAAGTTATTATTATATTATTATTATTATTATTATTATTATTATTATTATTATTATTGCTGCGTTTATTGGCATTATTATAATATTATTACTATCGGGCATTATTATTGACATTTCGTTGGGTCTGTGCGACTAATCTGCTAGCTGTTCCGCCACTGATTTGATTGTGATTAATGGCCTGACCCACTGCCAACTGCCTCCGGTGCTTTCCAGTTCAGTTCGGTTCAGTTTGACCACTCTCTCTCTCTCTGTGTCCCCCCCTCTCTCTCTCTCTCTCTCTCTCTCTCTCTCTCTATCCCACTCTCCATCTGTCCCCAGTGACTTTTGCTGCCCGTTTTTTGCCCACTGATTCGGCATTTGAATCTATTATTTCGATTTCCTGCAGCATATCAAATGATTCCACAATCCCTCCCTCCCTCCCTCTCTCTCTCTCTCTCTCCATCAGGCAATGTCCATGTCCCGTATGCCGTAGTGCATTCTCTTGAGTGGATTTTAATTTATAGCCCGCCGTCACATATCACATGACATATGCCATACACGAGGCGTCGGTATATGTGTGTATTCCAAACATTTACAGTGTATAAATATATATGCAGAAAGAAAACAAGCAAGCAGCTCAAGTAAGGGCAGGGGAAGCAGGGGGAAGCGTGCTGGACCGGCTTGAGTTACGTTTAGTTATCGTGTGAAAACACAAAGCAATCGCCGAGGAAACTCAAAAGGCATTTGATGCCAAATAGCAAAGCAAAGTTTCATCAGTTCAAAGGGTTTCCCCAGCCCAGCCCAGTGCGTCAATCGGTCAGTCTGTCCGTCTGTCAGTCACCCAGATGTGTGTGTGTTTGTGTGTGTGGGTAAAGCTCAAAGCGAAAGAGCCTCACGCTCGCGCACCTGATGAACTTACCCCAGTCACACAGCAAATTGAGTGCACAAAAAAAGGGATAATCGTGGCGAAGAGTCCCAAAAGGTTTTGCATATCCAGCAACAACAGAAACAACAGCAACAGCAGCAACGGCAACAGCAACAGCAACAACAGCAACAACAGCAACAACAGCAACAACAGCAACAACAGCAACAACAGCAACAACAGCAACAGCAACAACAGCAACAAGAACAAGCCAAACATTGACATACAAATCGAAGATTTCGTTACGAACAAATTCGGAAATACTCCAAAGGCGGGTTAAATACTCATACACACGATATACGATACCACCATCCTGATACACACATACACACACACACACACACACACACACACACATACATACATGCAAAGCTAGCCAAAGACTTGAGGCTAAAAGGCAAAGTAGTCGACTTTTATATACCTTCTTATTGGCAACGAAGTTTGTCAGAGAAGTTAGGGAGGAACTTAAAATACATATCATTTTGTTTTATTAATATTCTTTTTGGGAACTTGGGAACTCTACTAGAGCCTTTCATTGAACTCTGCAAAGTACCATAACTTATTAATCTATGTTCCTGACAGCAGAACAGACCCTCTACAGTATATGCTCTATTCAAAATATAGTTTATTCATCTAGGATTATAACAGCAGAACAGATTTCATTAAAAGCAAATTGCTTCTACTTTAATATATAATAATAAATTTATTGTTATTTCTATAACCCTAACTCGAGAACAGACCTCTACAGTAGTTACATAGGTACGATAAGACCTTATTCAACTATAATCCTAAGAACATAGGTACCTTATTCATCTATGATCTAACTAGTGTTTTCATGAGGTTTTTCCTATTTGTTTCGAATTTGTCTTTAGATGATTTCTTCCTTCAGTACATAGGTACCATAAGAACATAGGAACCTAATTCATCTTTGATCCTAATAACATAGGTACCTTTTTCATCCATGCACCTTACCATTGATTTCCAGTTCTTTTCCTTATTTGTTTTGAATTTGTCTTAATATGATTTCCCATTCATAAACAATTGGCAACTTTCTTAGTTCTTTGAGAAGCCAAAACAAAGCCAATCTTCTGTGCTTCATACTGTACCCTGTGCTAAGTCGTTGTGTATTTATACAACCCGTCGAAGGGTATAAAAACACGACCGTGTCAAAGTGGACAAAAAGGGATTTCTGCGCTGTTGCCCTGCTGCGCTGCTGGGCCCAAAAATTGAAATCGAAGCCGTAAAGCGGCATACAAACACCTGCAACAAATATAAGTATATGGCAACAGTAACAGCAACAACAAGAACAAATGGAACAACAACAAAACACAACAAAAAAAAGGCACAAGGCAAAAAAGGAGAAGCACAGAAAGAGACGTTGAAACACAATAAAAATGTTTGCCATTGTCGTCGCACAGTTGAGCGAACTGAGCAGTCCGATTCGGGATTCAGGATTCAGGATTCGGGATACAGTATATAGTATACGTTATACGTACTCAGTAGTGGGGAGTGAGGTGAGATGAGGAGGGGGGGGTATGCTGAGCTCCGTTTCCGCCAGTATCAGTATCCGTATCCGAAATTTCCGTGTTACCCATATCAGTATTCAATTGGCCTTGGCAAAGAGGTCGAGCAGAGGAATACGGGCATGGCTAGGCAGGAAGAGGGGGCAGGGGGGTTAGTGAGGGGTTATAGGTTAAGAGTCGGGGTTAAAGGTGATGTGTGCCTGTTGTACCTGTAATGTGATTTGCTGCTTTAGCAAATGTAATAAATAAATAAATGAAAATGTTTCCCAATTGATTTATGATGCTTCGCTTTGTTATGCTTGCTCTCCCCCCACACCCCCTTCCTATATCAGGCAAACTCTACGAGTTCTTTATTATGTAAAACCTTTACATTATTTGCTCCATAGGGTATAGGGTATACCTAATCATATGGCCATGACTGTTACTAGCTGCACACTGCAGCAGCTCTAGGCCTGTCATTGAGGTCTCTCGCTCTGCTTTGCATCCCTCTCCCTCCCTCTCTCTCTTCCCCCTGCTTGAAGAGAAGAAAAACAAGCAGAAGCAGCAAAAGGAACGAAAACAAATGTGCTGCATAAAGCGCAAATCGTATAAACTTCACCTATTAACACAATTTTGGGGCCCTTATTACTTCGTCGGCTAATTGCGGCCTCTGCGTCTGCGTCTGCGTCGACGTCGACAGCGGCGTCGATGATGCGCGTATTTAACCCAAATAGCATACACCCGCCTGCCTGTGTGTGTGTGTCTGTGTGAGTGAGACACGCACACAATTAAAAGTTCACATGACCGCAGCAAAAGTGCGCGAAAGAGCGAAGCGGCATGAAAAGTCAGCGCCAAACCGTGAAAGCAGCCACAAAGCAGACAACCAGAAGAGCCAGCAAAGAAGCGCGCTACAGCGCCACAAAGCGACAAAGCAACAAGGCAACAACTGCAGCCAACCTTCGACATGGGGTGCACGGAGTTAAAGAAGACTTTTGTCTCTATTCTACCTGCTTCGTGTGCGTTTTTTCGCACACTCATTAAATTTTTAACACAATTTGTCGCACGCAAATGGCGCAGCTCGCAATGAAAGCAATGACAAAGTCAGCTAAGCAAAGCTGGCTAAACAATAAGAAGAGCTACAAGAAGTAGAAGAAGAAGAAGAAGAAGAAGAGCAAGAACAAGAAGAAGATGCGCCGTGGCAAGAAATTCTGCTGACTTGTCGCACTCTTGGCCAGCTGCTCAGCTTGGTGCTTGGGCTAATAAGCGCTAAGCGCGACCTCAGCAGTTTGCAATCAAGTAGATATCACTCACAAACACACATATACACATACGCACACACATACACACATGTTCCAAATAAGTGCATTGAGTGGATACTGCAGAGGCAAAGCAATTGCTGTAGATACTTTTGAAGGAGACTCCCAATCCTGTGCTCCATTTGTTGTTCTCGTCCTTTGATCCACTTTGTTACTTCCTCTATCCATGTCTCTCTACCTCTCTGTGTATCTATTTTTCTATATCTCTCTATCTATCTCCCTACACCTCAAAGAAATTCTTTTTCTCACATAATTTCCAGCTTTATTCTCCTCTGTCTCTCTTTATCATCCACTTTTCAACCTCTTCTGATGTGTTTCTCTCTCGTCACTACTCTTTTCTTCATATCTCTCTCGCTTTCTCTCTTCTTAACAATTTCACAATTCTTCTCTCGCTTTCTTGTTAGTACGAGTCTCTTCTCTCCTCCCTATTCTATCTCTCCTGCTTTATTTAGCTGTACTTTACTCACAGTCTTTATTTCTCTCACTGCTTTCATTTTTTTCGAATTGTCTCTGCCGATCTTTACTCCATGTTGACCATCCTTCTGTACTGTGTATATCTATATATGTATATATCTATCTATTTACATATAATATATCTTTCTCTCTCTCTGTCTTCAAATTAACAAAATTGTCTATGGTTTTCATTCGCTAACTGTTCCACTTTGTGTTTTCTCTCTCCAAAGAAGAGCGTAAATTTATCTAAATTATATGAAATGCCTACTGAAGGTTCCTATGCTCCCCCCTCTAAGAGTATAAGTTCCTATGCTCTCCCTCTGAGTATAGAGGTTCCTATGCTCTCCCTCTGTGTTTATAGGTCCCTATGACCCCAGTGTGTTCCCATGCTTCTCTCTACGTGTATAGGTGCCTATGCTACCCCTCTAAATGTAAAGGTTCCTATGCTCCCTTCCAAGTGTTTTTTCCTATGCTCCTTTTCTGAGTGCTTAGGTTCCTCTGCTCCCCCCTCTGCATATATTTCAATTTCCGAACAAACACCGCAGATTTCCTATAAATACTTTTTCCATGCTGCAGCAAATTCAAATTTCATACTTTTTTCTTGTGTATATTTATGAATCGTTTCTGTTTTTTATATCATTATTCTCATTCTGACATAATACGCACCTGATGCCGTCAACGATGCCACGGCAAATTGCCCGACACTTTGGGCACTGCTTAGGCATCTTCCTTTGCCGCGTGCTTGGTAGCGTTGGCAGTACCTCTCTGCCACCCGACATCATCATTTCCCGACCACAGGCTCGTCTTGGTGTTAGTCCGACTCCGACTGTGACTGCGACTCCGCCTGCTTTTCAGCGCGCACATTAGGGCGGCTTTGAGAGAGGCGCGCAATAAATCCAGCTCAAAATGATTTTCAGGGGATAAATTCGAGTGGGGAGTGGCGAGTGGCAAGTGGCAAGTGGCAAGTGCGGGGCAGGGAGCGAGGACCCCAGAGCCGGTATGGAGATTGGTTTGTGATTGGCTTCCCCTTCTCTGCCGCTCTCCCTCGCTCTTCTGCTCCCCCTGCTGCCTTCTCCACTGGCTGCACATTTCAATTTCAAGTTATGATGACGACCAAAATGGCGCTTCCAATTTCCATGACGGTAGCCCCGCGCTAATGAAAACGGACAGGTGCGTCTAGTCCCACCCACCGCACTATCTCCCCCTTACTCTCACTCTCTCCCTCCCTCCCTCTCTCTTTCTCTCTCTCGCGTTTTCTTATATCTGCCGTTTGAAAACCTGTTAGGGCTTTAGGCCGTTTTGCTTGGCGGTTTATTGGCGGTCTCTGCCTTACGGCAGCTTTGCCAATGAAGCTTGGCAATGATTTGCTTCGGGACTGGGATTTCCTCTCAGCACCCAACCCCCTTTCCTGCACTAGCTGTGGCATCTGAATCTATACATGTATATGTGTTTTTCTTTCTCAAATTGAAATCTTAATCTTCTCAGGATTTTCATAAGTATTTTCCCATGATGATTTCCGTAAAGTCCAGTCAGATCTTAGACTTCGGACAGGTTGAGTTGCGCTCTGTCCATTATTAAGCTGTGAAATTGAGGCTGCAGTTGATTTGATAAAGCACAAGATATTTTATAATTACACGAATTTGAAGCCGAGCGGAAGTAAGTTAAATACAGCGATTTTTTTTTTTTTCGCTACGTTAGCTGGATTTCCTAAATCGCCAAGACAGAAATTAAGGCACCTATGTGAGACACTCTTTGAATGTTTAGAAAAAAGGAGTACCCAAAGTAATATGTATGTTCTCACTGAGAAATATAGACAGCAGTGAGAGACACTCTTTGAATGTTTAGCAAGAGAGGGGTACCCAAAGAAATCTACATTATTTCACTGAGAAATAAAGGCACCTTTGAGAGACACTCTTTAGATGTTTAGCAAGAAATGGGTACCCAAAGAAATCTATATTATTGGCTGTAATTTTGTTGTTGTTGTGCTTATAGATAATAGAACACATAATATATACACATATAAAAAAAAAAAAATAAAAAAAAATATGAAATTTTTTGATTCTATTTCTATTTTTCTGTATTAAAAGTTGAGTAATCTTTTTTGGGGGAATTCTTTCAACTGCACGAAATACTTTTAATATTGTATAATAGTAACACATAAACTATATGGTACACCCCTTCAAATAGAGTTAAAGCTGAATGTGCGGGGTATTCCCAACGACTTTTCAAGTTATTTTTCGAATTTTCTTTGCAACTTCCGTCGCTGTCTGATTTCATTATAATTGAGTTACAGTTACAGTTGAACTCGGGATCGGAAACCTTTGCTGAAATGTGTAGCTATTATTGCCAGTATTTTAACCAGTATTATTACTATTATTAATAATAATAAAGAGCGCGTATAAAATATTGTATAAACAGCTAATGATCCAAGACAATTAACTAAATTGCGGGCACAATAAAAGCGTACGAAGTACGCAGGGTATGTAAACGATGTGTTCCAACTTGGACTCTGGCACATGATAGATAAATATGATAGATCTGCCTGTGATCAAGTATGTATGAGTGCCTTTTGAGTGTGTGTGCCTGTGTGTGTGTGTGTCTGAGTGAGTGAGAGAGAGACTCTGTTGCCGTTGCTGCTTTGTTGTTCGCTTGTTTTCCATTTTTTGCGCACTTTTCCGCTTGCTGCGTCTGAGCCAGAGTCAGCGCCAGCGACTGCGTGCGTGATGAGCTTTTTTTGTGTGAAAACTGGTTTTACTGATTTTCAATTTCAATTGTCTTTTAAGTTCAGTTCAGGGAGGCAGTGGGAGTGAGAGAGAGAGAGAGAGAGGGAAACAGCAGGGGAGGCTGTGAGACGTGAGTCGGGCGCGAGAGATAAGCACGAATAAAACAGACAGACTGAGAGGGATATACATAAATGCAGATACGTTTCTGTGCGTGTATGTCTGTGTGTGTCTCTGTGTGTCTGTGTGTGTGAGTCTGCCTCACAGTGCCTGTGTCTGTGTGTGTGTCTATTTGTGCCATTTTTATTTGCGCACATTAGCAATTTCTTTTGTTGACTGGCTGCCGTCGACGACATCGTCGCAGGTCGCTCGCTCGTTTGTCCCGCCAGACAGACATCCGTGCGCCCCTACAGCAGCGCACTGTTGCTGCGGCTGCTGCTGCCTCTGCTGCTGCTGCTTCCTCTCAACTCAGCCGTGCTCCACTCTGCACACTCCACTGTCGCCAGACGACGACGTCGACAGTCGACTCTGTAGACTCTCCGACTGTTTTTTTGTGGCTTCTTTGTGGGCTGATTTTCCACTTGGTAGTGTAGTGCCACCAATGCCCGACCAGACGCTACCCTGTAACACCCCCCATCCCCCGGTCCACACTGTATGCGACGTCATCTGCTGCCACTTATTATGATCTTTGCTGCCATTGTATTTTATTGTGGCTCATTTTTTTAATACATTATTATTTTGCTTTTCACTTTCGCTGTCGCCGGCGCAGTTAGCGTCGCAGTCGACGTTGACGTCGCTGTTGCCGTGCATTTCATTTGTGCTTTAATTTAATGTAATCTGCTCAATGTTCTATTTTTCTCCACTACTTCCCTATGCACTTTCTCTCTCTCTCTCTCTCTCTCGTCTTGCTCCAACTTAGCTGCGGTAATTCCTCGGCGAGCCGCTTTTGTTAAATAAATACGTCTTTTATTATTGCCCATTGTGTAATGCCTAATGCTGAAATAATGGCCAGAAATGAATACTGTGTGTTCCTCTCTCTTCTACTATATGCATGCACAATGAGAGGCAGAGCTACAAACTGAGCAAAGACTGCTAAATACCCTGTTGAAGTACCTCCTCGAATGTTCTGTATGAATTGCCATGGAACTTGCTTTCAAGACTCTAATTTGTTGGGTTTCTACAACCATCGACCATTGATAGTGATCAAAATGAAGGTTTACCCTATGCACATGTCTATTGCAATCAGAGGGAGGCGCTGCAAGCCCCCCAAGTGGCCTGTTTGTTCGTATAAGCGCGTTGATCTTAGCAAGTAGATGAGCTAATGACACTAAAATTGGCATGAAGTTAGCTATATAACATGCGCAGGTACTGCTTACCTAAATGCATGTGTGCCATGTTACCTTCTTTGTAAATAGGGTATTTATTTCAGTGTATTTGTCATAAGTTGTATATATAAAAGTAGTTGGAATATCTAAGGTAGCTAGGGTATCAAACGTGCAGAGTGAACGTCTTTTAAAAGTTTCCACTCTCAATGAGAAAAGATTTTGTAATATCTGTAGTAAAGTTTCGAACTTTTATACCATGTTTGTTAAACTCTCAAGAACTTAACATTAATTGAAAACTATAAAATTATATTAATCACATGCATATTTTCTCGCTTTGTCTCGTTGCAGAAACTGTAAACAAACTTAAATTGTAATGCGAAAACAACAGCAACAACAACAACAATAACAGGAACAACAAGAACAAGGAGAAGAAAAGTGCACAATAAATTTCTGCTGCCTTGTGCTGCACATACATTTACATACAAAAACAGTACATGTGTGTGTGTGTGTGTGTGTGTGTGTGTGTGTGCGTGAGAGTGTGTGCAATATTAATTTTAATTTTTGAGTGCTGATAAAAAGTTGACGACGTCGCCGCCCGCAAAGGCGACGGCAAAAGTTCACATAAAGCGGCAAAAAGTTTTTCAATTATTGTAAAAAGTGTTAAAAACGGCGACCAAGTCGGGCAGGGTCAGAGCGAGAGAGATGGAGAGAGGGAGAGAGAGTCGGGGGAGTGGAGCTGGAGCAGTGCTGGGCCAAAAGAATTCATAAATATTTATGCATTTCAATACAAAGAGGGGAGAGAAAAGCTGATTAAACTGTATTAATGCAATTGCGGATCAAAATCAATCAACGCATTCATCCAGGAGGGTTTCAGTTTCAGTTTCAGTTTCGGTTTTGTTTTTGTTCAATTGGTTTTCGTTTTGTGTCAGTGTGTGTGAAATTAAAGTTAAACAATTGCTTTCTTAATTCCGATAGAAGCAAGAGGGCGCTACCATTTCGGGGGAGAGGCGAAGCGGAGCCTCGAAGTGCCTCGTTGAGAAACTGAAAAGCACAAACGAATTGAAAGGAAAGAACTATACAGTGTGAAAGAGAAGGAAAGAAAGAATCGAAGACAGAGAGAGAGAGAGAGCAAAGCCCAAAACGAATAAGAAAGCAACAACTGACAAGTGGCCAAAGTCGACACCAAAATGAATCCGAGGCCCGTGGGCATTGGATTCGGAAGCGGCCGCAAACCACCCAACAGCGCTAAGATGCGTTCTCGGTGGCCGCCACCAGCAGAGGCAACTTTGCCTGTAGCATCAACAACTACAACAACAAGAACAACGTGTGAAATACTTACTTCGGCACCCTCAACGAGTACGACAACGAGTGCTGCCAGCAGAGCGACAACAAGAACAAGAACAGCAACAGCATCAACAGCAAATACAAGAATACAAATACAAGAGAAACATAATCGCAACTATTGGAGCAACCCTCGCTCACAATTGAGCACTCTCGCCGTCCTTCTACTGGCCATTGTGGCCCTAAACAACCTCGATACATTCCTGGCACCAGCGGCAGCATCGCTTGCTCGTCAAGGACAAAGTCAAACAGGTGAGTCCCCGATATATACGATATATTTTTAGGTTATGCATTAAGTTTGTTTATAAAGATAACACTGAAGTTATGTGGAGTTTCTTCATCTTGAAAGAGAGGCACTTAATGTAAAGAACAACGATTATAGAAGTTGGCATTTTCTCATTTCTCTATTTATCCTACACAAGAATATATATATATATATATATATATATATATATATATATATAATATAATGTGTATATTTGAAGATGTACTTTATATGGAAACTCATTTATTCTCTCGATAATCATCAAAATAGAAACTATTGCTTATCCTTCTCAAGAATATATATACATATAATATAATATGTATAGTGTATAATAGAATACTTTATATTAAATCTCAACAATTCTCCAAAGAGAGTATTGTTTTTTTTTTTTTTTATACTATTGATGAGTATATATTCCCTGTTTATCCTACTCAAGAATATATATATATATATATTGTATTTTATATCTCGTATATAAGAAAAAGTACTTTAAACAGAACCTCATTAATTCTCTCGATAATCATAGAGCTAAATCTTTTGACCTCATTTGTTTGTTTATCCTATTCAAGAATATATATTTCCTGTTTATTCTACTCAATAATATATATATATATAATTTATATATTGTATAATAGATGAAGAACTCTATATTTAACCTCATTAATTCCCCAAAGTAAAAAACAGAAACTATTATCAACATTTCTTTGCTTATCCTATTCAAGGATATATATAGTATATACAGAAGGAGTGCTATAAACAACCATTCTGCAACGTGATCATAAAAACGCACATTACTGTCCCAATTCTCCTTGGATCTATAGAAGTGCTGCTGGCAACACTCTCATCCAACTTATCTACCCTAGTATAATATATATTATATATTTATATATATGTATATAGCGTAACCTCTCAACGATTCTCTTGCGGACAATTCAGTTAGGCACTTGGCACCAGAAATTAATGCATAAATCAGCTGTCCCTTTGTCCGTCTTCTTAATGCGTGCGCGTGTCTCTGTCTCTGTGTGCGTGTATGCGTGTGTGAGGGTGTGTGCGTGAGTACAGCAGTATTCGGTATCTGTTTGTGTCACTTGAAATCAGTGCGACTTTGTTGCCGTCATAATTTGCCCGCAGCATGACCAACATCTCACACACACACACACATGGAGACACTGAGAGCAAAGTAGAGAGTGGGGGAGAGAGACTGAAAGATACTGCCTTGGGGCCTTAGGATCGCTAAAGTCCCAAAAAGTTTCATGTTCCGCGCCTAAAAATTATGATGAATAGTAGAATAAAAGATGAAAGATAGGCGAAAAAAAGTCGCTGAGGACACGCTGAGAATGCAAGAAGTATTGATAAAGTTCTCAACTATAAGATACCCTGCACTGTGGCAGATATATAAAGATAGATCAATGTATTGTAGAACGATAGATATAATGTCAATTTAAATTGAGGAAAATGTTAATTTAGAATAAACAGAATGTGCGGAGCAGGGTAGAGCTTTCTTAATGGGGTACCTTGTCTGTAGGTGTATTGAAATTCCTATTAACGCTGCTAATGAATAGTAAGCCTATTGGCAAAAGACCTAATACGTGAGCGAAACTTCTATTGAAAGGGACATCTAGTAAAAAGTCCTATAGAGAAAACCATTAGGTGCCGTTTGAGATGAGATTAAAAACTTGCAAATTAACTTTACCTAATGCAAATTGATTAGATGAGTTCCTATTAAGACCAAAGAGCCTAAGCCGGGCGGGACACAGTGTGACTCTCTCTCCCTCCATCTCTCTCTCTTTCTCTGTCTCTCTCTCTCTCTTTTGCCTTTGTACAGCGTTGCTAACTGGGAACCGATGGTAAAGTGCTGGCCAAACACAGTTGCTTCCTCGCAGGCGGCATGGGGCAATTGAGTGAAGGGCGGAACTGAAGGGAAACACACAAAACACACACAGACACATACACACACGCACCCGCAGCCGTAGACTTGGGAGGGTCGAAGACGAGTGTGGAATCTGTTGTTGTTGTTGCTGCTGCTTTTGTAATCACTTTACTTTGCTGTCGTTGTCTTTTAATTTTCGTTTTGTGGTCCGTTTGTTGTTGTTGTTGTTGTTGTTGTTTTGTTGTCGTTGCCAGAAATTATGAATCAGGAAGTCTTAATAAGAGCAATTTCAGGTCGTTAGTCGCGTTTGTTGTTATTGTAGTTGTAGTTGTAGTTGTAGTTGTAGTTGTAGTTGTAGTTGTAGTTGTAGTTGTAGTTGTAGTTGTAGTTGTAGTTGTAGTTGTAGTTGTAGTTGTAGTTGTAGTTGTAGTTGTAGTTGTAGTTGTAGTTGTAGTTGTAGTTGTAGTTGTAGTTGTAGTTGTAGTTGTAGTTGTAGTTGTAGTTGTAGTTGTAGTTGTAGTTGTAGTTGTAGTTGTAGTTGTAGTTGTAGTTGTAGTTGTAGTTGTAGTTGTAGTTGTAGTTGTAGTTGTAGTTGTAGTTGTAGTTGTAGTTGTAGTTGTAGTTGTAGTTGTAGTTGTAGTTGTAGTTGTAGTTGTAGTTGTAGTTGTAGTTGTAGTTGTAGTTGTAGTTGTAGTTGTAGTTGTAGTTGTAGTTGTAGTTGTAGTTGTAGTTGTAGTTGTAGTTGTAGTTGTAGTTGTAGTTGTAGTTGTAGTTGTAGTTGTAGTTGTAGTTGTAGTTGTAGTTGTAGTTGTAGTTGTAGTTGTAGTTGTAGTTGTAGTTGTAGTTGTAGTTGTAGTTGTAGTTGTAGTTGTAGTTGTAGTTGTTGTTGTAGTTGTCGCGCTGCACGCGACAGTGGGATACCCTTCGACCTACGTTACTATGTATGTACACATACACATATGCACATGCACTTAAGTTATTGCCGACAGATGGCGCTCGCGCGTTGCGCTCGCCCGCCTCCCTTGTTAGATGATACAAGCACTTGCTTTTATGCACATACTTTCTTAAATAACTTCTGTGTTTATTGTCCGATCGGATTGCAATTTCGAGAATACGTAGATATTTTAATGAGCTTAGTATATGTTAAAGTCAGAAAGTTGTATCTTTTATACAGCGCTTACAAATTAAGTTCAAAAATTAAATTATTGATTTGCGGGGGCGGTGGGCGTGGCACCTAACATTTGAAATAAACTTGATCAGCTTATAGTACACAGGAGTCTTCCTGGCAAATTTGGTAACTCCAGCTTTTATAATAGCTGAGATCTGTGCGTTCACACAGACAGACGGACAGACGGACAGACAGACAGACATGGCTCAATCGACTCGGCTTGTGATCCTGAGCAAGAATATATATACTTTATGGGGTCTCCGACGCCTCCTTCTGCCTGTTACATACATTTGCACAAAGTTAGTATACCCTTTTTTGACCATTTTCAATGGTCGAAGGGTATAAAAATTCTCATATTCCATTAGCTTCTTTCCGATAATTGACACCCCTTAGATCTGCAGTACCAAGCACGGCTCATCACACACTCAGGTACCCTTCTCCTATGTGAGTGTGTGTGTAACAGATGTCTCTGGCACTGTGTGTGTGTGTGTGTGTGTGTGTGCATTGCTATACAGCACGTAGTGTTAAATTTTGATGTGCGCCTCTGATTTGAATTCTCGTCATAATCGTGTATCCAGTTATTTGCCAGTCTCCACTGTCTCCACTGTCTCGCCTGTCTCCCCCACATCCCACACCCTGCTCCATACCCCTACCAGGGAAGTCGGGGGGGAGGAGAGGGGCGCAGTCATGTGACAGACTGCGTGACAAACAGCCAGTCAAAGTGCAGTTTCTCTCGCATTTCTCTCAGTTCCTCCCGCTTTGAATTGTTTCTCCTACTGCTGTCGCAGTTGTTGCTGTTGTTGCTGTTATTGTTGCTGCTGTTGCTGCTGCTGCTGCTGCTGCTGCTGCTGCTGCTACTCCAGCAACAATCAAATCGCAACACAAAGTCATTTAATGCAATTTGCTGATTGCGCTCTCTGCTGTTATTATTATTGTGCTCTTCTCTCTGTTGTGCCTTGTACCTTTTGACATTTGAGCCGAGTGTTGAGTAGAGCTGACAGTGCAGCTGTCTCGCTTCCTCTCGCTCTCTCTCTCTTTGTCTCTCTCTCACTTTGGCTGGCGCCAAAGAGGAAAATGGCAAAAGCAGAAGAAATGACTTTAATGACATTTAATAAACTGCACACAAGAAAATTTGCCAAAGCAACAACAGGCGACCGCCAAGGAGGGTACACACTAAGAGAGAGGGAAGAAGGAAGGGGGAGCGAGAGAGGGGGGATAGAGAGGGACACAGTGTACAAGTCAACCGGATTTGAATTCCAGTTTGCAAAGCACACGTAGAACACTGAGAAGATGCTGCCTGCTGCATGTGACTTGCAGCTGACTCGATCGCTATGCCCCTCTCCCTATCTCCCTATCTCCCTATCTCCCTCTCCCCATCTCCCTCTCTCTCTGGCTCTCTCGCCCTCTCTGCAGCTCTGTGCTGGCAGGTCGCATCAATACAATTGTGCTAGTTACAGACTGACACCCATTCGATGCGACCTCAGTTGAAGCTGCGACTTGTTTTACACTCCCCTACAAGAAACTGGAGGAGGGGGTAAGGTTGTTTTTTGCCAGGGTATTTTTCATGATGTCATCATGTTGGCAACACACCTCAACCTGTCTACGTGTTGTGTCTGTGTGTGTGTGTGTGTGTGTGTGCAATGTCAGTAATGAATACGCTGCATGTGGCGGCTTAATCGAATCACAACTCACGTTATTAATGAAATTTATGAGAAACCCCAATTACCAATCGCATTAACAACTTTTATATGAATATATAAGCCAGACAAATCTGTACTCATTTGTATATAAAGCTGTTTAGGCTATATAAATGGGGATATACTAATGCCATGGGATACACATCAACATGAGATCAGTTATTGCGATTGCGATACTTCAACTGAAACCGTGAAATGAAGTTTATTTCATTAGAAACTCGTGAAGATAGGATTATTACATATTATAATCGAACTGGCAGTGCATCTATTGCATTAAGGAGTTCCATATCTTTCTTAAGGGAGTTCCCTATGGGATAGTTGAGCTAGTATGAATTCTCCTAAGTTGCTCAAATTGTTTACTCTGCCAAATTGAACTTCTTTTCTGTTTAGTTTCTAACTTTGTTTCTCCCGTTCCATAGGCATAGGTAATGAAAACATTAAGCTACATATATAAAAGCTTAAATATACAGCAATTATAATAATAATAATACTATAATAAATATAGCAATCAAACAAATCAAGTTGGAAAAAGTCACTGACCATTTACAGTTTGAATCGCAGTTAGAACAACTCGAGAATTTCTATATTTACACATGATATATGTTTGTAAATAAATGTATACTGATATTATTAAAATTTCGTGTTGCTAATTGAACGTTTACGAATGCGATGCGAGGCAAAATCGAGGAACAGAGCGAGAGGCAGAGGCAGAAAAGAGGAAGAGCGCTCAACGATGTAAACGAACGTGTACGTCCTATTTAATTGTGGGCAGTAATTACCTATATATGTATATACTATATATAATTGTAGGATTTGGCTGAACTTGAGGAAAGATCGACACGCTTTGATGAAGCAAGTGAAAGAGAGAGAGAGAGAAAGAGAGAGAGAGAGAGAGACAGACAAGGAGAGGGAAGAGCAGATAGAGCAGAATTTGTTTGTTGTACAAATCAAGTGAAGTTTTTCAAATTAGTTGAGATAGACATTAATATATATATAGATATATATAAGATATATATAGATATATATAAGATATATATAGATATATATAAGATATATATAGATACATTGAACTACTAAGTATATAACTCATTTGCCTGGCAGTCAAGCTGCCCCTCCTGTTCCCCTCTGCTTAATGTCGTTGGCTGTCGTCGTCGTCGTTTGCTCTCTAATCGTCCACGTCGACAGCAGCAACAGCAGCAGCAATGGCAATGGCAGCAATTGCAACTGCAACTGCAATGGCATGAGGCATGAGGCATGAGGCATGAGGCATGAAGGCATGAAGGCAAGAGGCAACTGCAACCGCAGCAGCATCAGCAGCAAAGCCACCGCCATTGCTGCTACTTATGCAGCTTCTTCTTCAACGACGCAGTGTGGCCAGTGGCAGTGGGTGGCTTTGGCGGTTGGTCGCTTGCTTCGCTTTGCAGCTGACCGCAAAGTTAATTGCGTATGTGTGTGTGTGCCACTGTGCCCCAGTGTGTGTGCCAGTGTGTGTGTGTGTGCTGTCTTTGTAGTTGTTGCTGCTGCTGTTGTGGTTGTTCGCCCGTTGCGGGCAAATAACTTTGCTAATACTTTGACCGAGGCAGCAACTTTTATGAGAGCTTTGTGCCAACTTTCGCTGCGTGAAATGGCAACTAATACGCACGCACACACACACACACACGCACAGACACACACACACACACACACAGAGACAGAGGCAGAGGCAGACATATTCAATATGTGAACATGACAATTTCTAGTTTTATGTTTAATGCTGAAATCTCAAGACTGAAACAAATGAAAACAAACAGAGGCGAACATTGCTGAGAGAGTCTATCGCCGACTGGCACCGGCGGCAACTGCAACTTGACAGTGGGAACAGCAGCAGCAGCAACGGCAGCAGCAATTGCAACTGGGAGCTGGGGCCGAGTGGCTTTGCCTATTAGATTACCTGTGTCAACAGCGTCGCAAATTGCAGTGCGACAAGGCGGTCGAAACCAGTTTCAACTGCATTGCCAACAGTTACTTGCAGCAAGTTGCACACACACACATAAACCTTTAAGAGGAGGGGGGGGTTGGCCTGCACATGCCGCCCACTTGGTGCGCAGTCACAGTCACTGTTTGCAGTCGCAGTCACAGTCACAGTCACTGTGCACGTTGGCGCTGCTTTGCGCTTCGTTGGCTCCTTGTCGCCTGCCTGCCGGCCGGTTGTTGTTGTTGTTGTTGTTGTTGTTTGTTTGTTTGCCTCGTCTTCATTTGCGTTGCTCTCTCTGTCTCTCTCTCTCTCTCTCTCTCTCTCGCACTCTCTCAGTCTCTCTCTCTTTCACACACTCAGTCTATGTGTTGTTGCTGTAACAACGTTGCGGTTCGTTGATGATCTGTTTGTCGTGGCAGCGCGACAGCAGCAACAGGGGCAGGCAGAGGGGACAGGCAGAGGGGACAGGCAGAGGGGCACGAAGTGGAGCAGGCAGAGGGGGCAGTGGCAGGGCAAGTTGTCTGCCCCCCGAAGGCGTGTGTGATGCCGGTAATAACAACGTAGGTCGCCCCCAGTCGAGGCCCGGCTCAGCTCAGCTCAGCTCAGCTCGGCTCGGCTCCACTCGGCTTAGCTTGGCTCGACTTGTTTTGTCTCAACCGAAGCGTCCGCTCGGTCACATGTCTCTCTTTCTCTCCTCTCTTCCGCTCTTCCACTCTCTCAGTGGCTTTCTTCGCCTCCTGCTGCTGCCGCCGTGCTTGATCGTCAAGGTGCGTCTGTGTGTGCGTGCGAGTACGTGTGTCTCTACTTGCTTGCTTCATTTTAGCTTTGCTCTTGTTGTTGTTGTTGTTATTGTTATTGTTGTTGCTTGCTCGCTCGCTTGCTATAAACAATGTTTTTACGTTGTTGTTGTTGTTGTTGTTGTTGTTGTTGTTGTTGTCGGCGTTTCTTTATTGGCTCTTTGTGTGCGCGCTGTTGCTGTTGTTGCTGTTGTTGTTGTTGTTGCTGCTTGTGCTTCGGTGCCTGGCACCGGCGATCACCGTTTCAAGCTGCGACAGCAACAGCAACAACAATAATCACAGTGCATGTGCACCACCAGACACACACACACACACACATACACTCACACACACACACACATGCATTGATCAAGTGTGCATGCAGATAAAGACGGAGATAGAGGGCAGGCAGTGTAAGCAGATATATACAGCGATATATACCATATACACAGATATATATGCATATTAATCGGAGAATCAAAAATAATAATGTGCTGTGCGCATGTGTGTGGGTGTCTACGAATTTACCGTTGCTCAACAGAGGCAACTACACACACATACACATACATATATATTCCCCCTCTACAGATGAAAGTCTGCGGAATGCCGCCAACTGCAACTTGTTGTTGTTGATATCCAAGACAATTTTGCATGCTCAGATCAGACATACTATAAGATCAGCCCGGAGGGAGGGAAGTATGTTATGAATAGAATATATGGTATATATAATGAATTGCAGGTAACTTAAAAGCTGCACTTGGCTAAATAGATTTGCTTTACTTTGAGGTAAGGAATGAAATCCATTTGAATAGGTTTAAATCTAGATAAATAGGTTTACATTTAGATAATTAAGTTTGCTATTCTATGAGGTAAGGAATAAAATCTATAGAAATAGGTTTAAATTTAGATAAATAGGTCAAAATTTATATAAATAGGTTTGCTATTTTATGAAGTAAGGAATGAAATCTTTTTGAATAGGTTAAAATGTAGACAACTAGGTTTAAATATATATAGATACATAGGTTTACTCTTCCATGAAGTAAGGAATGAAATCTAGATAAATAGGTTTAAATCTACATAAATAGGTTTAAGTTGAGTTAAATAGGATTGCTCTTCTATGAAGTAAGGCATGAAAATGAACTTTGCTAATATGTTGGGGCTATTAACTTAAATACAAATATCATGGGATCCTCTTAAGCACGTGAGATCAGTAATCACAAGCGAACTTCAAATCAATCTGTTAAATGAAGTTCATCTCTTTAGAAACTCATAAAGATAATAGAATTACATAGGATTTTTGCATCATCTTAACATGATCTAGCAGGAAATCTCTTCAAAAGTAGCTCCATTCCTTGTCAAATAAAAGTTTTTTTTAAGGAAAGCCAGCTAAGTTATTGACTTTGTTATTCCTATTCGATGGAAATATATAATATAAAGAAGTATATATATATATATATTTTATATATGCTAAGAACTTGACTATTGAAGTAGTTTAGCTCTGCTTGTACAGTTCTTTATCAGACTTGAACCGCAGTAAAAGATCATATGTAGCTAGAACAAGTCAAGGAATATTTTCATAGTCTTATTTCTGTTTTTGCTCACTTCGATTTGCATTTTACAATTGATTTTTGCAGTGTCTCTCGGCAAGTATAGTACATTGAATTCAACAATCATTGTTATTGCACTTTGATTGCCGTGTAAGCTTAAACTTTGCTGTTGCTGTTGTTGTTGTTATTGGTTTTGTTTTATGCATACGATTTCATTGATAGATTTGCACAAAGTTGTAAATAAATCAATGCGCAAGGCAAGGCAAAAGGTGCAACTGTAACTGCACTTTGTATTCTCATTCACATTTCAAATTGTGCAATGTGAAATTAGTGTTGCAAAGAGAGAGTTTAGCATAAGATATAGTAAGTATCTATATAGTTTATAGTTGAATATGAGTCGCCAGCAATCTGCACTACAAACAGAAGTCTCTGCTGCCCCTGTCCAGGGTATCTGGCAGTCAGTTGAAATCTCAGACAGTAACGCGCACTTAGTTAATTAAAACAAATGCGAATTTTGCTAGATAATAAATTAAGCAATTAAGCAGGTCCAGTTAAAAGAAACATTCGTTTCGTGTTCAAGCACAAAAGCATCATAAACTCACCATAAATAAACCAATTGTGCTTCAAGCATTGCATTACGTGTGTGTGTGTGTGTGTGTGTGTGTGTGTGTGTGTGCGTGTGTGTATGTGTCGGATCAAAGATTTATTTGTCTGTGCGACAATTAATAAGCATATTTCAACAGTTTGCCAGTTGCGATGGGGAGTTATCACTCTATTATAATCAAAACTGCCCTTGCGGATTACATGGCGTATGCGTAATCCCTTGTAAAGATGCAACTAATTTGGAATTCTGTTTTCGATGTCAAAAGCAGCAGCGTCAAATGACGAGGCTAATTTTATATGAAGAAAAGAGAATGATGTGTGCGGCATCTAATAAATGTGAATCACACAATAAGTACAGCAACATATATATATATCTTTATGTATATACAGATATGTATATAGGTGTGTCTATGCTTCACAGGTTCAAATGATTTCCTGCTTGCTCGTTGAACGCAAAAACGCACAACAACAATCATGCATTATAAATGGCTAAGTAGCCAAGCCCCCCCTTCCCCACTGTGCCCTCTTCTCGCCATCAACAAAGCCATAACAGGCATGTCATGTGCTTAATGCAAAATCACATTTCGTAGGCCACAGTCAGAGCGAGGGAAATGGAATAGTTTGTTCGCCTTTTCTCTCTCTCTCTCTCTTCCTTCTCCTTCTCCTTCTCCTCTTCGTTCTCCTACTTGTAATTACCCTGACCGCAGTTGATGAAAACGTCATGTGATAAACATTGCTCTGTCTCTCTCTCTCTCTCACTCTCTCACTAAATAGTTGCAAAGTGATAGATTCATTCGATTTCTTCAATGCCAATTCTAGCCACGTTCAATGCTGCGTATACGCAATGTGCGTTCTCATTGAATATTTGATGCATTCTAACAGTGCTTTCGCATGCCTATCTCTGTTGCTGAGCTACAGTTAATTGTTTGTTAAATAATTAATTACACATACATAGACACACACCCGCATGCACACACACACACACACATGAGCATTATAACGGAGCATAACGAGGCATTGACAACAACAACAAGCATCGTCAACGTCAATAACGAGTTTTTGATTAGGGTTCCGGCATTCACTTGAACATCACAATAGAATATTGAAACAATTGCAGATCTCTCTATCTGCTCTACCTACCTATCTCTCTCTCTCTCTCTCTCTCTCTCTCTCTCTCTCTCTCTCTTCCCAACTCTATTTATCTCTCTCTCTTTGTCTGCCTCGCGCTGATAGCGCAATGAATCGACATAAAACGACAAACATCCCATCAATGTCGCATTCAGTTCTATCTGTGCAAAAACCTTTCAGAAATCTCGCGTTTTTTCCATCGATTTACGTTCTATGAGCCAATATGTATTTCTAATGATGCTGAATGCTGTTTTTTTCCCTCTTTCCTACTTTGCCCCATTTACCATTAGCCATTTGCCACCCCTGAAAGGGTATGGCATAATTAAGCACCAACACTGACACGGAAATAAAGACAGCAGATGATGCCCCACTGCTGTAGCTGTCAATGTGGCATATTATAGACCATATTTGGTAATGGATGATGAGCACAATTTTGACAGCACGACATACGTCTGAGCATATCTTGCGCATTAACTGAAACATCTATTTACAAAACATACAAACATATTTCTCATTTTTGATACAACATCCATGCAATGATATAAATTAAAAACAAATACAAAACTTTAAACTTTAGTTGCTTATTTCAATATGTTATTTACTGAAAGATCATATCTCTCTCTCACTCTCTCTCTCTCTCTCTTTGTAAAACATGCATTTAATTTCCATTCAAAGATTTCAATCCAAAAATAAAAAAAACTTTAAAAAATTAGTTCCTTATTTCAATAACATAAGCTGAGCATTTAATTTCAGTTCAGCACTTTTGCGTCTGCTTTTGATTAAATGTTGAATTCGGGTTTCAAGCTATAGCTTGTTTTTTAGCCATTTTTGGCGCTTATTTGCCTGGCAGGCCTGAGAGGATTGGCAGTATGAGGGGGGAGGCTGACTTTGTTTTGTGTGCTACTCTTGTTGTTGCCTGCAGTCAATATGCAACATATTTCACACACAAAAAGGGGTTGCCACACTGGCACACACACTCGCACACTCGCACACACACCAACACACACACCCGCACACAGACACTTATAAGCTGGTCGCCACATTGGGCGCTTGCTCAACAGTATTAAGGTTTAAAATATTCCCTTTTTGGCAGCGCAAATATTTTTGCAAAACGGAATTAAATCGATTTTGTTTCACGGCTCCCATTGCCCAGTTAATTTTTTTTTGTTTTGTTTTGTTTTATATTTTTCGCCTTTTGTTATTTCGCAACCTCGTTTCGCCTTGTTGTTATTATTCTTTAATCAATTATTAAAGTGCTTCGAAACCGAGCGGCGCTGCGAAAATGTTCAGTTTATTTCGCATGAAAAGTGATTCGCCAAACGTTATCCACACTATATATAGTGTATATATGATATATATATATATATATATATATATATATATAAAGTTAATCTAATAAGCGAATCTGTTTCATGGAACATCACTTTGTGTTACTCCGTCCGACGATCAATTACTGCCCAATTGCAATTGCATTATGAAAATGCTGTACACCTGTGGCTCAGACGAGCGGCCCTATCCCCACCCCCTCCCATTCTCACCCACCGGGGGACAGTAATTTTTGCCGGATTTTCTTGATTGCACATGCACATGTTTTTTTTCTCTCTCTCTCATAATGCATTTATTTATTGGACACAACAGCAACAAGCAAATTAATTGAATGGCACAATTTTCCCTCTGTGGAAATGTGGAAATACCTCGCGAGCATCAGCCGCGTGTTTTTCAACAAACTTTACGGCCTATTTTGTGGGCAAAAAAACGAGTAAGAAAAGCAGTGGAAATGCGAAAGCACGACTGTGAAATATGCTGGAAGTGGACAAAAGACCTAATAAGGTAAGCTGGCATATGTTCATATATAGATTGAAGGTGTGCCCTGTAATAAGCCAAATATCTGCCTAGGTATCAAGATTGTTCAACAATATATATATATGTATACCTTTGGTATATATATATGTATCTATATGGTATATCTATGGTATATACATACAATAGTATCTTTTAATCTTCAGTCTAAACGTTTCTTATTGTCATCTTTCCTTCGTCTCAATCTTCTCTTATTTCTATAAGAGTTCCCCTTAGGTCTTTTATACCCCATTCTACTCTCGAGTACAACACTTACAATATGGCACAACAAAATGGCGTCGCTTTTCATTTGGCTAGTGATTTTTTCCGATTACTTTTATATGTACTGCCCCTTCGCATGGGCATGTGTGTGTGTGCGTCTGTCTGTGTTTCTTTTTCCTTTTTTTTCTTTTTTGGTGTAACCAAATTTACTTGAACCATCGCTCGAATGTTCAACAGCAAAAGTAGATTTGCAAATTTTATGCATGTGTGTATATGGCAGAATATCGTATATGTTTGGGAGGCACTGTACGGCACAGCAGAGGCAGAGAATTAAATACTCATAATTAAGTTGGCCAACGAATCGCGAGAGGACTCGTGGTAAGTGCATATCGGGTCTGGTACACGGCATCGGCATCGACTTTATCATGTAATACCCTAACAGAAGGTGTGTTTACTGGCAAATCAGGGAGAGAATTTCACTGCCATATATGGTTATATATAGAGAGTATTCATACATATAAACAGTATAAAATCAATAGAATATATTATATACAAATTGAAAGAGTAATTGATCGTCGACATGGCCACAGTAAATTCTTTCTTGTTATTTATGCATTCACAAAAGTGCTTTCAGTGTTGCGAACTGCAAAAAAAAAGACGACGGGGCTTAACTGTAATATTGAATTAGTGCCGAAAAGTCGACTGAACGCTTCCTGTTCTTCGGTCGTGCAGATAATACGATGGCTGAGCTGGTGCTGAAACTGCGACGGGAACTGAGAGTGGAACTGGGAGTGGAACTGGGAGTGGGACTGGGACTGGTGAGAGTGTCGAGAGGTTTCTCGGCTACTACTGCTGGCTATGTCAACGTCGCAAAATGAGGTCGATGGCCTGCAGAGTCAACAGTGACGCGTAAATGGACACATCACATGCAAGTTGAGCCACCGTCCAAGAAAGCAACTTTCTAGGGCCAAGAATGCTCGAGTCGAGCAAGAAGTTCTTGGTAAATAAAAAGTGCTAAGGGTATTTTCATCTTCCAGTTTGGTTTGGCTTAGTCCCAGTTAACTCTCTCTCTCTCTCTCTCTCTCTCTTTCAAATAGTGAGTTTACTATATCAGAAATGCAAAACAAAGGTTTAGTTAGGTGTGTTGAGAACTCTCTACCCTTCCATTCATGCCAAGAATGCGAAAACAGAAACGTGTTAATATCAATTTATAAATTAACAACAACTTCCTGTAAAATATCACGATTTGGAATGTGTAAACGACATGAAACAGTAAATAATGTGATAAGTCTGCAATACTTGAAGGTCTTTAGCTACTCAAAAACCTTACCTAAGACAGAACCCACAAATCACTTGGGCTTACTTCATTGCAGAAGGTTTCTACCTTACTCAAAACTACTTGCAATTCAGTCAAAAGACATGTTGAGTGTTTGGCAAGCCTTCCCCGTGCCTTCTGCTGTCCGCTATTCAAAATTCTAGCTGTGAAAACTAACACACATATAAACATACACACATCTGTGTGTGTGTGTGTGTGTGTGTGTTGTACATTTGCATATGTATATGATGTCTCTGTGATCATTATGCCTCAGTTGCTCTGCTCCAGTTTTACGAACTGCTTTGCCTACTTCTCTGTCTCCATCTCACAACCATCTTGGGCCCCTTGTGTCATGTGGCCAGGCGTGAATGGAAGACTGCTTAGACGCAGCTCAGCTGCCCAATAGCCCAATTATGGATTTGATTGGAAAATGGCCAATTGAGAATGCAAAGCAGGTGGAATATACATACAAGCCAGAGAGCGGGCAGCATTCGGAATAGCTTTGGGTTATGAAACTCCAAGAAAGCGTATTAATTGCACTTTGTGAACACATTTGGTCAAACAATTTGGCTACAAACTGGCTTAAGGTTTCGTCTGTTTTGCCTGGTTCTCGTGAAAAAACATCGCTCATACGCGCCGTTGACTGGCAGCAAGTGTCGTGGCATATCTTTTGCCATAGCTTTGTTTTCATTCGCGTTGACACAAGCTTATAATTTCTGACAGAAACGGGTCTGTCACTCCCCATCGCAGCTTCAGCTTAAGCTCGGGTTTCACAAAACTCCAGGCAACTCGACTCGCCTCTCCCCGGCCTGGCTTGGCCTGGCCTTACCTCGCCTTGGTCTCACCTCGTCTGAACTTTTATTGGCGACACCTATCAGTTTCGTGCAAAAAAGGGTTTTCAGCAAAAGTTTTTAATTGCTTGCAGTCACTGCAAACTGTTGACAAAAGTGCAAACATTTTATAGAGCTACCCTCAGGATAGTGGAGTATTTTAATACTAGCATATTGAAATCAGTAGAGAATGTGCTATAACTAAAGCTGCATTCGATTTATTACACACAGCATCTCGATTAACCTCCGCATTTCAATATACCCAAACTTGGGTTAACTCAACTCTTTCTCTTTCTCTCCCTCTCTCTCTCACTCTCCCTCTCTCTCTCTATGCAGCATTGTTACATGTTTTGTTGAGGCTTGAGGGAGTTGAAACATTCCCTTATGGCCCCAGTTACTTTACCCAACTACTGCCAAGTTTTGTGCTGCAAAATACTTATAAATTAACTTTTTCTACAAGCACAGTATACCCTATGAAACTGAGTAGTAGCGGCTATGCTGTTGGTATGCTAACTATTTAATTTAAAGGTGGCAATACTCGTAGTGTCAAAACTTTTTCCAGTTCAAGAGATTGCAACTTCTACTGAAGAAAGAGTTAGATATATAACAGAATATTTGACATGAAATTAGGTTGATATATATCTTAGATATTATCATATAATACTCTTCAATATTTCCACAATTTCATACTACAATAAAGACCTTTATGCAGGGTATCTGTCTATCGCCTTGCCCTACACGTTTCTAGTGACATTTTTTGCTCGCTGCTGAGATTTTATGACTGTGGCAGTTGCAGCTGCTGCTGTTGCTGTTGCTGCTGTTGCTGTTGTTGCTGTTCTTGTTGCTGTTGCTGACCAGCTGGATGCCGGCTCCTCATTAAGGTCCGGAGTGCTCTGGAGCTCAGAAAAATGTCCACTCGAGTGGCGTTTAGCGCGCAATTATGAGTTCGTTTTGTTGCTTTCGTGCAACTCGTTGTTTTGATGTTAAATTATTTCGGACCATTTTGCCCCACTTTGCCAGTGCACAAAGGGGGGGGGCGGTGTTGCTAGCGAAGAGTGACAGAGACAGATAGAGCGAAAGAGGGTTGGCATTAAAAAGAAGTGCACAGAGATAGCGATAGAGAAGAGATTCTTGCTTTAATTGCTCTGGTTCAGGTTCTTGTTTAATTGTTGCTGCCTGCGAAACTTTAATAGACATTCGTGGATTTGCGTGCTACAACAGCTGTGGGTGCAGAGCAGGGGGGGAGTAAGGGGTATAGAGCGCGTATTAATAGGGCAGATGGTAGCAGAGAGAGAGGGGGTAGGGGGTAGGCTGTCTGCCATGCCGTAGGCATTGAAGCGTAACAAAGCTGACTTAATGACTCTGAATCCGAATGCGAAAGAGAAAAAACCCCAACACCAAAATACACAAATACCCGCAAACACACACACACACACACACACACACACACACGCACACACACACATATACTAAGCAAATAAAAGGGAGAAACAAATTAAAAATGGCTTTTAAACGCAAATGAAATTTAAGTTGGGACTGCTTAGCGCCAGTTGGGTTTGTGTGCTTATGCAACAGCAACTGTAGGAACAGGAGATAGAGGGGGTAGAGGAGACTACTCGGAGACTGGACATACGGACTGAGGGACTGGCGAACATTGTTGGGGCTTACATTTTAATGACGCCTGCTCACTTTTCACTTTCCACTTTTCACACTCAACAAATGTCAACACGAAGGGGATTCTGTTTCCGCAATCATTTCTCATTTCGGGACCTTCGCTGCCTTTGAGCTGTGAAAAATTATTTACTGACATTGACGAAGATTCCCGCTGTCGACTCCCGACTTATGCCTATTGTGACCTTTTTAAAGGCACCAGATTACGCACCCATTGTCAGTGCAAGTTAACAGTGCTTGGTGAAAGTAATCAACCATTGCTTAAATCTGCCTTTGTTGTGTTGCGCAGAGCTTACATCTAATTTGGGAGAGGAGGGAAATAAAAGACTAAACGACTGAGTAATTGATATGGCTGTTGATAAGACTGTTGCTTATCAGCAGTATTCCTCGCTAAGTCTGTCCGTACGAGCGCCTATATCTCAGTGACTATGAGCACTAGGGTTGCCAAATTTGATGACAAAATGTCTTATTATTGCACGCAGCATATTAGCTAGCAAGAGTATCTATATTCCTTTGCTTTGTGCCGATTAGCTAACATGCTGTTGTACGGCACACATTAACTTACATGAGAGGCAATCAATATGCTGCACTGCTCTAAAATCTCTCAGCTAACCTTGCAGACATTAGAGAAGAACACGAGATACTTATGGTGCAAACTTTTGCAGGAGAGTTAATTTGAATTTGGAATTACATTACAATTACAGAACATAAATGTTCAATTTGCCAGTTACAAGCAGATGAGAGGGGGTAGAGGGTAGTGTGAGGGGGGGGGAGGGAGAGAGGGTAGTGACAGCAACAGCTGCAGTTTGTGCAACATGCTGCATAACATACATAATGCTTATTGACCAACTGATTGTTCAGCTCAGCAAGGGTTCGGTTTGTTGTCTGCTCTGATTCTTTGACTGAGTGACCAATAGACAGAGAGACAGGCAGACAGATAGACAGAGAGACAGAGAGACAAACAGACTGATTGACTGCATGGCAAATTGACGCTAACTGTGACTGTGTGACTGTGTGACCGAGCACGAGTGACGCCCACCTGCAGTGCCCTTTTAATTAAGCTCAACTGCAGTTGCAGTTGCAGTTGCAGTTGCAGTTGCAGTGGCTAAGCCACCCACAGCCGCAAATTTGCCACCGAAATATAATCAAATCCGCATGCTTTGACGTCACACCGCAGCATAGACAAGACTTGCGGGGGAGGTGTAGGTAGTGACCAATTGATCGGGGGAGGGGGAAGTGGAGATGCGTTTCTGCTTGCGATAGCTGCCAAGATGATTGTGTGTTTGTCCACGCACTGAGTATGCATATTGTGAAACGCCTATTAATTAGGCTCACAAACCGCTGTCCATCGGCTGTTTGTGGTTGCTGGTGGCAAGCGTGGTAAGGGTGCTAAGGGTGGCAAGGGTGGTAAGGTGGTTAGGCGGGTTCCCTTTCAAAATTATCCACGGAAATTTAAATGCGTTTAAACATACTCAACGCGACTAGTGATAAACAATGTTTGAGGCTCACTGATAAGTGAACTGGTTAACAGGGTAGCGTAACAGACACTGACATACCCTGCATTATGCGAGAAATACAATTGCATGTATTCATAACTAACTGAGAGAAAAAGTAATCAATTATTAACAATATTATAATCATTAAATATGAATTCCACTTCTTTATACTCGATTTGTAGCTGAATGAGTATATATAGCTTAACTTTTAAAATTGCCATTGTATGGATAGAACTTCGAGGCACCCGCATAACTCTATCTACATTTGTCACCATGATTCCCATATTTATTTAGATAAATGTAGATTGCAGACTCCGTTCCGCATATACCCAAGTGCATTGTACAGTTTCAACTTCTATGGAATGCAATGAATAAATTGTTAGAATTGCCAAACGGATTTTCAAATTTCAGTCGGTGCTAGTCATTAACTGTTTCCCAGCATTTGTTGTTGTTCCTGTTGTTGTCGTTATCGTTGTCATTGTCGTTTGTTGTCCTGTTGTTGTTGTTGTTGTTGTTGCTGTTGTTGTTGCTGCTGTGGTCAGCCGTTTCAGTTTTGGTTCAGTTCGACGCCAGTGACCACAAAATTGCTGGTGCCTGCCGCCGGCGAATGGTGCTGGGAATTTGAATATTGGTTGAGATTCGGTCGTCTCTGGGGCATGTGAATAAATACCCTGCACGTGTCGCAATACTTTACTTCAGGTAGATCTTAATAATATTATGTATGTGCCCCAAATTGACAAATTGATTATAGGGTTGATTAGGTTGTTAGGTTAGTAGGTTTGTAGGTTAGCTGAGGTTGTTTACATTGAAGAGTTCGTGTCAGTTTATTTGGATTAGGTTCGCTTTTCTTTGGTTAGATTCCCGATAAGGTTAGTTCGGTAAGTTAATCTTGTTTAGGGTAAAGTTAGGTTAGGTATGGTAAGCTATAATTATACAGGGATAGGTAGGGTAAATTGTTGATTGGTATTGTTAGGTTAGGTTAGGGTCGGCTAGGTATGGTTAGGTACGGATCGTTAAGGTTTAGTATAGTTAACTATGCTTTGGTATGGTTAGGTTAGGTTAGCTTAGTTTGGGTTAGGTTTGGTTGAGTTAAGTAAGGTTAAGTTAGGTTAGCTAAGGTTAGGTTAGGTTAGGTTAGATTAGGTTAGGTTAGGTATAGTCAGATCACATTAGGTTAGATTAGATTAGATACGATTAGCTACACTGTCCGCAATACAGTAAGGAAGATGGCGCCAGTTACGTTTCAATTTAAATGTTCAATGTCCACAGAGCCTTAAATAATTTTCACGCACACGCATCTGTGCATGTGTGTGCGTGTATATGCATGTCTGTGCTTGTGTTCTCTGCGCTATGCGCTTCTCGTGTTAATAATAATTGACATTATCGCCGTTGTTATTATTGCATGGTCGGCGACATTGTCCCATGTTTCAGATCTGCTCCCGTTTCGAATCCCGCGTTGTTCAGTGTGTATGTGTGTATTTGTGTGTGTGTGTGGACAAGTATTCAAATCAAAGTTGATTAATTTACAAATTACTACACTTAACTGCATACAGAGAGAGAGAGAGCGAGAGAGAGAGAGAGAGAGAGTGTGACAGAGAAAGCGAAAATTGGGCGCAACTGTACTGTGTACTCGATTTGAGATTGTTGTTGTTGTTGTTGTTGTTGTTGTTGCAGGCTTTTCAATTGCCGCAGGCATTTGCAAAATATAATTAGAAAATTATTTTAACAATCTCCTCCCCCGCCGCCCCTTACCCCGCATTCGACCCACCCCGCTAATAGCACAAAGGAAACTCATTAAAGAGCTGGGGGATTATTTAGCTTTCATGGAAATTTAGTTGAACAACGCGTTGCTCATAGTGTCTCGCAATCAATTGGCGAATTTGCATTGAAGCTGGCCAAAGGTCGTTGTCATTATTTGCCTCATCATCATCACCATCCCCATCATCCCCATCATCCCCATCATCCCCATCATCAACATCAACAGCTTCATCATCATCATCATCATCATCATCATCATCATCATCTTCATCGACATCAGCTTCATCGACATGTAATGAACGGGATCATTGTTAATGAATTGATGTTGCCTTTTGCCTTGTATTGGCTTGCTCGTTGGGTGGGGGGTGGTGCTGAGGAGGGTGTTGAGAGGTAGTTGTGTTCTCTGACGGCTGTCGAACTGACCCCGGGGCGAGCGCTGTGCGCGGGCAGCCGAAAATGTTGTGCATTTTCAAATGAAAGCGTAACTCAATTATTTGATGGCACCTCGAATAATTGAATCGCCATTCTGCGTAACGCTATCCCTACTCCCCTTCCTACTTCTCCCCTGCCCCCTGTCCTATGTCCCTTCCCTGCTGCCTTTTGCCTGTTTTCCCTCACGGTTGCCTAACAGACTTCGCTGACAGCTGAATGGAAAACGGCGGAGAAGCTCTACAATTGAATTATCGAAGTCGAATGTCGTTGCCGCTCTACCCCCACTACCCCCACTCAACCCCCCTGTGCCGCCCCCTTCACGCAGCCACTGGCTTTGCTATGGAAATGCAATTAAAATCAAAGAAATACGTGTGTGTGTGTGTGTCTGTGGGTGTGTGTGAGTGAATGCAGGCAACCAAAATCAAATGGAAACGCAGCAGGCAACAGAAGGAGGCAGCAGCAGCAGCAGGAGGCAGGCAACAGAAGGCACAAGGCAGGCAGGCAGTAAATAAAAAAGGAAACAAAACACACTCGACAATACGAAAATTGAAAAGTCATAGTTGAAAAGCTGAAAAGCAACCGCCAGGCAACTTTGAAGCCCGCTCCCTCCCCCTCCCCCTATGACTGCCCTGGCAAGTGCTGCTGAGTAAGACTCTCATTCTACACTTGCCCCAGTGAGAAGGGTCCACTGGAGTAGGATAAATGCCAACGGGCATGTCCATTAGGAGCGTCAATCAACGCTGGCAAACAGGCAGCAGCAGCAGCAGCAGCAGCAGCAACAATAACAACAGCAGCAGCAGCAGCAACAACAACAACAACAACAGCCAGATGAGTTGTATGAATTCCACATTCAGAGTTGATTGACTTGCTGCATGTATTTGTGGCAAGAAACCCGATTCTGTTTCTGTTTCTTCTACTTAAGTTGATTAACCAATGCACAAGTGCCTTGGAAATCCCAGCAACCACTTCGGGTAGCCATTTGCCTGTGTCTGTGTCTGTGCCTGTGCCTGTGCCTGTGCCTCTGCCCCCAACTCTTACTCTTTCTCTGCCTCTTTCTCTGTTTATTTCTCTGCCTCAGTCTCTGCCTCTTTCTCAGCCTTCTTCTCTGTCTATGCCTACACCTTTGCCTAGGCACCTATGCCTAGTACATATGCCTTGCATCTGCATCTATATACCTCTCTCCCACTCCCTTACAGAGTATCTGCCGCGTCGTTCAATAAAGTTTACCCTCTGCTTTTTGCTGCTTAGTTGCTTAATGAGCGCAAAATTTTCGACAAGCTTTCAATAAATGTAATTGACACATTTAATTGGCGAGTGTGTGCCGCTGTGCCTGTCTCTGTGTGCGTGTGCGTGTGCGTGTGTATGTCTCTCTCTGCATGTGTGTGTGTGTGTGTCAATGTATATATGTGCGAACTATGAGTGAATTTCATATTCAATAATAAGCTCAGCGCATTCCCAGAGTGTTTGCTTAGGTGTGCGAGTGTGCCAGTGTGCGTCTGTGTGTGTGTGTGTGTGTGTGTGTGTGTGTGTGTGTGTGTGTGTGTGTGTGTGTGTAAATAGACACTGGCGAGTGTCGTTGGTCTGTCTGTGTGTACGTCTGTACGTCTATCAATGACTTGCGGCCTTCTGCAGGCAAACAAAGCTGTCTATCGATAAGGAGAAAGGTGAGGGGTTAAAGGTGATGAAGAAGAGGAGTGGAAGAGGGGAGTAAGGAGGAAGAGGGCAGGAGAGAGGCGGCACACTATGGCTAATCAGGCTGCGGGGTTTGTCGACAGAGTGCAGCTGGCGGCTTTGCGGTTGCCATTTGCCCTGTGTTCAGTAGGGCGTAGAAGCAGGAGGAGAAGTATAACAGGGGAGTGGGGAGAGTGGAGCAATGGCAACTGGCATACGACCATGAAATAAATCTGCCATAAAACCGCAGACAACTTAAATTGAGGCAATGCGAATGCGAAAAAGGGTTGTCCGCACAAAGGTTGCCCCTCCCCACCCCATCCACCCGCCCCCTCCCACTTCCACTGGTTCTGGCCAAAAAAGGCCGCCGCAGCTGGCGACGACACGAGGCTGGAAAAGCGCTGCCTGGCAAGATTAATGTCTGTACATGACTATTAAATGTGGCCCACAACAAATTGCAGTTAGCATATATTGCTTGATACATGTGTCACACACACACACACACACACACACACACACATACAGACAAACACATACAGACACACATACAGTCAGTCAACCACATAAGTCCTGTGATTGCCCAAAGGCTTTGCAATTTAATTGCAATTTTATGTCAAATATTTGCCAAGTGGGAGCATTTTGTGAGAAATTATTTGCAATGTCAATGGTAAATTGTCACGACCTTTGCTTGTTCATAAATAAATCTCTTTATATCTATATACAGTTTAACTCTATATATGTAGGTACCACATCTGAATATCTATTTATATTATATATCTATATACTTTATCCCTATACATTATATATATTATATCTGTTCTAAATGGATGTAGCATAGATGGGAATACCCAGTGACGCTTGTCTCTTATTGAGATCTATTCAAGTGCAGCTCACAATTTTCCAGCTAACGAAAAAATACAACAAAAATACCGAAAAAGAATCTGAGCAGAGAAAAAGTAATTCAAACTCTCAAATAGGTACAACAAAAAATGTGTGAATGAACCGCGACGCGGGCGTTGGCAACAACCGGAGCAGAGCCGGAGCAGAGCCGGGGCAAGACAGGGCCAGGCCAGGCCAGAGGCGGGCGGAGGTGGAGGTGGAGCAGTTGACTGCGACGCTAGCAGCGACGCTGGCAGCACTTGGCGGTCATTGTTCCAATTTCTAACCTTTTTTTGTGTTCAACTCTGGCTCCCTCTTGCTGTCTGTGTGTGTGTGTACCCACGTATGTTTCTCTCTGTGTGTGTGTGTGGAGGAGATTTTTTCAAGTGTTGTTGTTAATTTGTTTGGCAGTGGCGCGCATTTTTCACACACACGCTTAAGAGAAATGCCGACTACATGTGTATGCGGTGTGTGTGTGTGGATGAATGGCAAAATAATAATAATAAAAAAAAAACCGGCTACAACGGCGGCCCGCTGCCCTTGGCTCTGCTGCGCCCTCCTCCGCGCCTGGCTGCCAAATGTCTAACCAGTTGTGTCTATGAGGCGAGCTGCTGCTGCCTCTGCCTCTGCTGCTGGTGCTGTTGTTGCCATTTTATGACTTTGGTTTGGTGCTGTGCATAGAAGCCTGAAGCAGCCGCAACAACAGCAACAATCAGTGCCACAAAGTACAGCAGTTTAAACATTTGTATTCGTGCCTGTGGCTTACATGTCAGGTTGACCAGGCACCAGCAACAACAACAGCCAGTAAACACGTGCATGTGTGTGTGTGTGTGTGTGTGAATATATCGTACGTCGGTGAAAAGGTTTAAAGTGGTAAACACGTTAAAGAATTGCACAAAGATACACAGAGGGAAAGACAGAGGGAGAGATGGAGAGAAAGAGATGAAAAGGAGTAGGGAGGGAAGGGAAGAGAAGAGAAGAGCTGTTCTCTCAACCCGCATGAGTTATGCACCAGAAATAAATAGCAAGTGTTGCAACGGGAAGCCCCTACACGACGAGCAAATCTGACTAGAGAAATGACTGAGAATAGAGCGTTGAAATTAATACAGAAAGAAGGAACATAAGCAGGTGGGCTAGGCAGACTTGTATACCCTGTAGAACATAACTAAAATTCAAATACAGCTATATTTATATATTTATAAGCAATATATGAAATGCTGGCAGAAACTCTAAAGAATTCCCCAAGATAAAAAGGAACAAAACACATATGGAATATGGTAAAGATCAAATAGAAAATCTGTATATATATATATATATATATATATATATATAATAGAATATATATAATAAGAGAATCGAGTGTATATATTTAGTTCCATTATTTAATACATAATTATTAGTAGAAATTAAGAAAATTAATCTTCGAATATAGGTCGAATATAGTTTCTTTTTAAGAAATCCGTAATATTTACATATATCAAATATATACACATAGCACATATATAGCATATATAAAATTAAATATATATATACAGCATACCTTACATTATGGGTACATAATGTAATACATAATTATGTGAAGAAATTGATGAATATTGGATTATCATCATCATCATTGTTAACATATAGTAATCATAATTTCAATAACTTACATTTATATAAAAGAAAATATATACATTCAAAATAGCATATATTAAAGTTACATAACTTCATACATAATTTATGTAGGAATTTATTCCTATCTCTTTATGCATATAGGTCGAATATAGGGTCCATTTTAATAAATTCCACCATTATTAACACATAATAATCCCTAATAGCTATACAGCTATGCTTCTCTACAGCTTAAGACTTCGCTACCTATCACTTAAATTGAAAACAGTTGCAACTGCGATTTATCAACCTCCCTCTTAAGGCGATTTGGTTATTAAAGAAAGTTAATGTGGCGTATACGCAATATACGAAACTAATTCGTATTTATTGAAACTGTTCTTAATATTATGGATAGAAAACTCTTTCGTCTAATGTGTAAAATTTGAAGGAAACTTTGCTGTGGCAACGAGGAAATCTCTCGTGTATGTGGAAAGTTGTTACACAGCAGCCGAGAAAGGGATTAAAAGTAACTCGCTCGGATGCCTGTGTAGGCAAATACATTGCACACGTGCGTAATTTCTTTGAATGCACTTTAAACAGAGTTTAATGGAACTTGAGTAAAATCTACCCATAAATGTATGTACCTATAAATTTGTGTGTGTGTGTGTCTGTGTGTGTGTGTGCTATTTCGCTCGATGTTTGCGAAGGCAACTCAGACGACGGTGGCCGAAGGGGGCTGAGCTATTTTGATACATATGGCGAGCCAAGGCTGAGGCTCTGTCTGAGAGAGAGAGAAGGGGGTGGCACGGCGAGTCGTGTTGTTGCTATTCGGGCAGTCTAGTCCAACTATTAAGCCGGCAGTTTTACGCATGCATGCCTTCCAAACACACACACACACTACAGTTGCCGTGGGCTTAAATGGCGATTAAAACGAACGAAAAAAAAAATCGGCGGCTGCGAGCAAAGCAAAACAGAACCAACAAAAATAAAATGGCAGAAATCAAAAACGAAAATAGGGTTCAACATGAAACTAAGTGGTACAACAACAACAACAGTAGTGCCGGCAATGTGCGGGCAACAACAAGTTTCTTTTTTATTTCGGCTAGACGCGAATAAAACAACCACAACAACAAAAATAACAGCAACAAAAACAATATAAATTAAATATGGAATAAAATTAACGCCGGCGCATAATTGAGCGCAAAAATTGTATTAACATAAAACAGAACTGAAATGAAAATTAAAATACTCATGGCCAGAAAATGAGCTGAAAAACAAAGGCAAAATGCGAGAGAAAAACAAGGGAGAGAGGGAGAATGGAAGAAAGGGAGAGAGTGAGTTGCAAAAGTCACCGCTAAGTGAATTTACAGTGTGAAAACTCAAAAGAAGAGGGCAAAGGGAAATAGATGAAAGACAGTTGATCACATTTGAAATGAATTAGTGCAGGGAGAGGAGTATCAAACTAGAAGGAGCTGTATGTTTATTTATTGGCATAAAAAGGTACTTAACCATATACCATAGATAATATGTGTATATTAAAGAGTATGATACCATATAGAATAGGTATAAACATATATTTAATACTCTTCTATTTCTAGATCTGTAGTCGAATCTGCTTGTGTATTTTCCTCAGCTTGCATGTATACTGAATCAAACTTGGTTATTCAGATTTCCCAAAACTAACACATGTAAAACCTTAAATGTACTGTGTTTTCTTTTTGGAATTTCCCTAATATAGAAAACCAAAATACTTAACTCATATATGATATTTAATATATTGTATTAGTTCATTATAATTTCCGACTGTCTTTTATTCCGTTGATTGATTTCGATTACACATGATAATGTTTGATCTCAATCTAACAAGGATGCCACCTAATTATAATACCTTTAATAATAATTGTATTTACCTTGAATCTCTCTAAGAATGCAATAATCGAACAGTTGCCAGCTCCAACACTACATAATGCCTATCAATATTTTGAATACCAATATTTAGAGTATTGCCAACACCTAAAAATGCTTTGCACATTTGTTAATTCCCCCACACTTGACTGAGACTGAAACTGTTTTAAATTTGATTGGAATTAGTTCTAGCTAAGCAGCTTCGCTCTCCACGCTGACCCACAAATGAGAGAAACAACTTTTCATTGAGCACATTTCAGATTTCAGAGATCTTTAAAAGAATCTTTTTGTTCGCGCAGATGAAAGTTTTCAGAACGTTAAGCAAATATTTGTGCAAATTATTTGCGCAAACCTCAGAGTTGAGTGCGAGTCAAGTCCGCAGCATCGCGTGTAGCGCTTGCATTCGTTTTGAAACAAACATACACAGGCAGGCACACACACACACACACACACATACACACACGCACACATTTCATTATCATCAACATCATCATCATCATCACATCATCATCACCTTCGTCATCGTCGTCGTGGCAGTTCGTTCAACTTTTGTTCACACCATAACGCCAAACGCGTTCGCCCCCCTCAGCTCCGCTCTACCTGCCTTCCTCCTCCCTCCTCCCTCTCTCTCAAGACGTCAAGTTATCCCCCTCTCTCTCTCCCCTCAGCAATTTCTTGCTTTCTTTCAAAGTGTCAATTTTTGTTTTAGCTATTTGAACCAACTCTCGAACTCGAACTCGAACTCTCCTGGCGAACATTGCCAGCGACGCATTCGATTTGATTTTTCGTACGCTAATTCAATTAGATTTATGTGCGCCATTTGACATGCCCTCCCCACTGCTTCCCCTGCCCCTCTTTCAGGGCACTGCATGTCAAGCAGAGGTAATGGGAGGAGTAAAGGGGGGGGTGGGTGGTTTATTTATTCCTGGACATGTCGCTAAATGGGTTTTCTTGTTTGCTCAAAATCAGATCATGGCCAATAAATCAACACTCAATTCGATTTGTATGCGCCAGGCAAATTGATTTGCCACGGAGAGAGGGTGACCAGCAGCCCCTCTCCCGCTCTATCTCTCCTTACCCCTTCCGATCTGCGTCTCTTTCTCAGCGTGTGTTTGTTTGGCTTCCGCTGCTGTCTCTATCAATTGATGATAATTTATAGAAAACAGAAAACAGGCAACGACAGCAGCAGCAAACAAGGCGAACATCATGTTAATAACTAATCACAAACAGGCTCTGCTGGCAAACGGGTTGCAGCGGATATTGTTAATTTGTATGCGGCTTTAATGATAGCCGGTCTCCGGTTTCAGGTCTCTGGTCTCAGATGCCTTCAACAGCAGGACCGGCAACTTGTTGTTGCAACCAACTGTGTCACACTCACACACACACACACATGCACACACAGAGAGAGTGCACATGCTGCGCTGGCTGTAGCTGTTTAGAAATCACGTATACGCCCTGTCAGCGCCGCATACCAAACACGCCCCGCCGCACTCAGAGGCAAAGGCACTGAGGCACTGAGGCTGAGGCAGAAAATGTCAATCGGCATCGAATTCAAATGGGACGCAGTCTCGGGCTACTTGACTCGACTTGACTTGCTCCACTTGCACAGTGGCCCTGCTCCGTTTTGCTTGGCCTTGAACGTGACCACAGCCTGGGCGTGCGTGTGTGTGTGTGTGTGCGGTGAGTGTACCACAGATTTGCTGTTTTTGCACGCATTTTGGCGCGCTCAATTGATATTGACATTTGTCGATCATAATTCCCCGTCGCTTATTGGAGTAATTGAATTTCCATTGCTGCAATCGACCTCCGGCATACCATAACATCGCAACTCAGTGTATCGTATAATTCACCAAAAGCACAACGGACTGGACAGACAGACAGACAGTCGATAGACAGACAGTCGACAGACAGACAGATCAATAGACAGACTGTCAGACAGACAGACAGCAGATTCAATGTTGATTTAATTAGACGTGCACAGCAAGTCCAATTGATATTGAAAATTCGTCAACATGCTCACCAGTTCGCTTACACGTACGAGGCGAGGCGATGACAGCAACAACAACAACAACAACAAATATAGAGAGAGAACAACAGCAACAAAAACCTTTCACCAAGACACTGTAATAATGCAAGCTGCAACAACGTAGCAACACTGACAACGACACAGAGAGGCGAGAATAAGTTGCAATTGTGCGCGCTGTGCCAAAAAAATATTTGACAGACTGCAAATTGCTCTGCACAATGTGTACAACAACAGCGGGGCATATGGACACGTACGAGTACAAAGAAGCAACCGCATAAGCACTCGACAACACGACAACAACAACAAACTAAGCAATGTCTGCGAAAGGGAGTTGCAGCTGTCATGCCCCTCTAAGTGTGCAATGCATTAAAGACCTAAAAGATCTAAAGAGTAAACCACAGTGTAATGCATATATATCGCGTATTTTCCAACCTATCTAGCCTTTTTTATACGTTCAATCTTAGCTATAATTTGCCTATAATGATATAAATATTTCCAGTTAAGTAAAAGTAAAAACTCTTTGTCTTCTTTCATGTCCAACAAATTTGCAGTTTGCTTTTATTTTGCTGTACACAAATTTGAATCTAGTTTTGTTTAGCTACGCATTCACACAGAAACATAAACACAACGACTCAATAAAAATAAAGCAAAAATCATGTTGCAATTTTCTGAATGATTTTCAATCAATTTTCAATCAAGTGGCAATATTCTAAACTGCTGAAAGTAAAGTTATTTAGTTGATTTATTTGTATATATTATATTCGATATATGTATTGTTTGTATGTATTTATATATATATTTGATATATTTTTTTCTATTTTTGATAAACATTTGATATATTTTTGTATATTAAATATATTTTTATATATTTGATATATTTATATTGCAGTATATTTTGAAATATATTGTTATATTTGTTATATTTTGATATTTTTGATATATATTTTCATAGATTTTAATATTTCTTTTATATATGATATATTTATCAATATTTATTTGTATATTTAATAAGCATTTGTGATATTTGTGTGTGTATATTTAATAAATTTTAATAAATGTGATATATTTATATATATTTCACATATTTTTATATATTAAATACATATTTTAATATTTTTTGATGTATATTTTTTTGAATTTGATATATTTCGATATATATTCTTATGTATCTAATATATATACTTATATATTCAATGAATATTTGCATACATTTCATATATATATTTGAATATTTTTGATTTATATTCTTTTATTTTTTTTATTTTTATTTATTATATGATATAGATTCTTATATTGTGATATATAATTGATATATTTGGATATATTTTTGTTGTCTTACATTTGATTTATAAAGTTTTATAATGCCCGCACAAGTTGCTCAACTAAATTATGCTGTAAAATTTAAATCTACCCTCTCCCTCGTTCTAACAACATAATCCACCACCTCATCAGGTTGTTAACACAAACTGGGTGTCGCTGATATACCCAGTTTGATTTGTCCGGCAGGCATTTGACAAGTATATGTGTGTGTGTGTGTATTTGAGAGACCAACTGACGTCGCATTGAATCGCGTCAAGGGGCGACATCGTCATCGTCATCGTCATCGAGCCAGAGTTGCCATCCCCATTTACCGTCGTCATGCCGGGCATTTCATCTTGTACACATCGTTGTTGATTTGAGTCTGTTTGAGTCTGCCGGGGGAGAGGGGGATAGGGCAGAGACAGGGAGGGAAGGCAGCAGCAACTGACGCTGGTCATTCACATTGCATGTATCGTGTGATAGCTTGTCCATAGGTGTGTGTGTGTGTGTGTGCGTGCGCTCATCTTTATTTGTTGTGCGTGCAGAAATTTAACAATTGCAGAAATTGAAACTTTTGCTGCTGGCGCGGTGTAAAAAGTCTTCACAAACACAAGACATAAATATGAAAATAAAATGTGCACACGTTGCTGCAGCATGTCCCCCTCTTTACCTTCCTCTTCCCTTTTCTTTGTTGCTGTTACCGTAGACACATTTGTCGATGCTTAATATGGCAATGCACTTTGGGAGTGCCAACTCGAAGGCATTCAACTTGCCCTTTCTGAATTGTCTTATTTAATTTGATTTTATTTGCATTTCATGCGAATGCGAATGTGAATGCGAGCTCGTGCTCTGTTCTCAGTTCTCTGCATTACGCATACGCCCCGTGATAAGACGTGACAGTCTGTCTGACTGACAGAGTTTTGCTGCTGTTGCTCTTCTTCATTAGTTTGCTTTATTTTCTTTTCTGTTGCAGTTTCAGTTTTTGTTTTAGTTTTATTTGATTTCACTTGATTTCATGCGAGTGGGTGAGGGGGAGGGGCAGGCAGAGGTACACTCTCTAGTGGTGGCGTAATTTGCACGCAATTTGTTGTTTATTGTTTTTAATTTAAGCAGCAAATGCAATTTGAAATCAACTTTTGGCGCAAGTTCTTAGCACAATTCCACAGCAGATGCGCTGAGTGTGATGTGTGTGTGTGTGTGCGGGTGTGGGGGTGTGGGGGAAGGTGTATGTTTGTCTGTGTGTGAATTGAGATGCTTTTTCCTCACTGGCCTTCGCTTTGCGGTGGCTTTCTCAGCTAATCATTTCAATGTAATTTTTTATATAATTTCCTTGATTTACCAAACACTCTACCTTTCTCTCTCTACCTTTCTCTCCCCCCCTCTCTCTCTCTCATTCTTCCTCTCTCTTTCTTTCTTTCTCCTTCCTTTCCTCGCTCCCTCTCTTGTGCTCCCTTCATTTCTTTGTTTGCGCTAATCCACTGTTGACATGCAAGTTTATTCAATTATCATGATTTAGTACGATGCCTTTGGCTCGGCACAGTGCCCCCCACTTTCCCCTGCCGCGCCCTCCTCTGCCACCATCGCGTTCTTCTGCCCCGCCCTGAAGAGCCCCGTCTAACGCTTTGTTATGGCTGTCGAGCGCAGCGTGGGAAAATTAGCAAGCTGCTCTCGTCTAACAACTGAAACAAAAAAAAACCTCGTACAATTATTCAATTTGCGGCAACATGGCGCATCGCAACGCCACATCACTTATACGCCCCGTCTAACAACTGGCACAACGAAGTCGCAATGCTCTACAACTGCAGCACATGTTTCCTATCTATTGTACATGTTTTTTTTTACTTTAATACCCTTTGAAATGCTCTTTTTATTTAGCTGAATTCACAAAAAATATGCATAATTGTTGCATGTGCTGGAAATAATTAGTTTGCCACACACACACACAGTGCACAGTGAAGCTTCGCCTCAGGCCAACTGTCTCTCCTCTCACACTCTCCCCCTTAGCGAGTGCAACCCGTACACGAAATTAATAACTAAGCGATGCGTAATGCGAAATTAAAACGAAATTTGCTGGCCAATTAATTGTTCTGCAGCAATTTGCCAAGCTCTTTATAATCGTTTTCTCTTCTCTCTGCCCTTTTTTTTGCACGTTGCTGTCGCGCTTTTGTCTGTGCATTTGCTCCTCCATCTCCCTCCCTCTCTCGCCTTCTCTCATCTCTTCCGCTCACCTCTTACTTTGATTAATGAATAATGCTGACATTACGCATTATTTGCATGCACATTTCAAATTGCATAATGAAAAATATTACGCGTATGTTCCGTGAGTACTTTCTTCTTTCCCTTTCCCCCTCTGCATCCGTCTCACGTCCACTCATTGATTATGTTTTTCATTTTTCGCTTTTCTCTTTCATATAATATCACTTGAAGTTTCTCTCTCACTCTCTGCTAAATTGCCCGGGCGTCCCCCATGTTTCATAATGTCATAACCAAAAAAACAGAGAAACAAAAAATATGCAAAAAATAAAGGAAAGAAAGAGAAGAGAGAGAGAGAGAGAGTGAGTGTGAGTAAGAGTGAGAGAGAGCAATGTTACATGTCTCGCCTCATGCAAGTTGCAGCAGAAATATGTATGTAATTTCTATGCAGCATGCAACTAAACGACAAAATGACACTTTCGGGTCTGCATATTTATGATAGCTCGCTGCCAGCACCGCGTGTGTGGGCGAGTGTGTGTGTACCAGTGTGTGTGTGCGAGTTCTCTAAAAAATAATTTGGTAGACAAGAATAAATAAAGCGGCGACAAAGATGAAGCGGGCAAAACAGTGAAGAAGTCACAGCGGGTCAAAAGCGGAGGCCAAAGCAAAACAGTTAAAAGTATTTACACAACCAGGGATGCAAGCTCACATTTTTGCTCTTCAATATACTGCAGCTTAAGTATTGTTTACTAGACAGAGCAGAGTTGATCTCAATAAAATAGCATAACCAGAAATGGATTGACAATTTGCAGGTTTGCACACAAGTATTTGGCTAAGCCATTTATATACAAGTAAGAGCAATTACAGTTTAGTTTTCATTGCATAAGGCAAGGCTGCTTAACCTATAAGCCCACTAATTGCATTTCTTAAATAACTGTTATATTTATTAACCAATTATAATAAAACTCTCTTAAGTTATTAAAGTGATGCTAGTTATTGAGCACAGCAGGTATGACCATGCTAGCTTTAATATTACACTTGCAATTCGATTAAAATTGTTTTACAAGCAAAAAAGAGGGCGTGGTCAAATTCAATTGTCTTTGTTTACTTATTGCAATGTAGACGAGTGTGGTCACAACATTTCAGAGCATAAGCTCTTATGGTTCTGGAGATATAAGCGTTCATACAGACAAAAATCATTAAAAAAAAAACAGAGAGACGAGCAGCTGATTGGGCATATAATTGAAGCGATATAGAGAGGTTAATATTAAAATCTTTAAGCTACTCATGACTTTAAACTCCTGTTTATAGCTATCGACCATTGAACACATTGGCACTCGACCTAGTCTAACTTTGTTTCTGTCTGCCTTGTTTGATCAAGCACTTTCCAGCTGCACTGCATCAACTGCTTGCCTCTTTTCTTAGCGTGTTGAGCACTCTATCTAGTTTCGATGCTCGATAATTACCCCATGTGTCTTGCTAACCGTATAATAGTAGAGCAAACTGAGGCGTATTTCAAGTGCAAGGCTGCAGCTGTGCTCTTCAGCCCTGGCAACAAGTTTATACTCAACGATGTGCAATACACATTTGGGAGATTTAGTAGCGTATAAAAATTGCACACACGAAGAGCGAGAAAGAGAGAGAGAGAGTGTGTGAGAAGAGCACAGAGACAGAGAGAAGAAGAGAGAGAGAGAGAGTGAGTATGAGGAAGTGCTGCAACCGAGGGAGCCAAGTGTTGTGGCATCAAAGCCAAGTCAAAGGGAGGGGGCGTTGCAGCAAAGGGAACTGTAGAGGGAAAGAGAAAGAAGCTGGTAGGGGGAGAGAGAGCAGGGGAAGGTGCTGCTCTTCACAGTGCTGCAAATGTGAAAAAGCAACATGGCAAAACACTGAACAGTGAAGCCATTGCTTGACCACTTTCCACAAATGAAACATGGTCAACCATTTGCGTGTGTGTGTTGCCGGACTGTGTGTGTGTGTGTGTGCCACTCTGTGTGTGTGTGTGTGTGTGTGTGCGTGCGTACACGTATTTGCGCTGCGAACGATAGAGCGGCGAATGCAGCTTAACAACTCAGACTTGCCGCTTCCCGCTTGCCACTTTCCGTTTCCCACTTTCGGTTTCCCACTTGCCAGTTTGCCACTTGCCACTTGCCACGCGGGTCCACTGACTCAATAACTTGCCGCTGCTCACTCGCAGTTGCAGATGGTTGCCACTGCCAATTGACGCTGCTGGTGCAGCAGCAGCAGCGGGAAAGTCGTCGCCAATCGAATTTGTGTGTCATTCGGCAAATAAGTCTCACCCACACTGTTAAACGATGTCTGCCTGTGCGTGTGCGTGCGTGTCCGTGTCTGTGTTTACCTATTGGGGGCGGGCAACAGTGTGTTGACATTAGTGGGCGGACGAAAGAGGAAGAGAAGAGCTGCAACACCTTGCCACAAAAAGTGTTTAGCATCGAACACAAATGGAGTGAAATGCCAACAGGAAATTGAAGACGGAAGCAGCAGGAGGACGAAGAAGCAACAACGGAAGCAACGACGAATGTGTTGCTGTGTATGTGTGCATGTGTACCTGTGTGTGTGTGTGTGTGTGTGTGTGTGTGTGTGTGTTTGTGTGTTGCCCCTTTTTGGCTTGGGTCAACATTCTAAGAAATTCCGTTTTGCGGTCGCTAGTCCACATGTTTCATAAATATTGAGTTAAGAGCACTTTGCAAGAGGCGTAACAGCGTGAAATAAATGCACAGACAGACAAACAGACAAACAGACGAAGGCAGAAATGAAGGAAGCGGAGAAGGAACAGGAATCGAGCACGAAAATCGTATTTTCGTATTTGCACAAAGCAAAGAGCATCGGCGACAATGTTTGACAAAGTATTTGCCACATCAGCAACATGAACATTGATTGATTTAACAGCGTACAATAAATTCAACTTGCCATTGCTTTAAATTTGCCACCAAGCATAGAGAACTTTATCGGAATGGCAGCAGTTACCAGAGAAACGATAAACGATAGGCGACATGTTGTTGCTAGGATTGCACACAAGTATTTGGCTAAGCCAATAAGATAAGGCTACAGTCAAGTGTAAAGAACTTCTTTATTAATCGATTATAAAGAAACTTTCTCAAATCATTAAAGGTATGTTCTTTATTGAATACACCAAGAAGGAACATTCCTGCATTAAAATAAATGTTGATTTACCTGAAAAGAAAATGAACGTGGCCAAATTCTCATGCATTCGTTTACTTACTGCAATATAGACAAATATTATCACAAAATTTGGAGGCATTAGCTCTGTTAGTCTTTGAGATATAGGCGTTCATACAGACAAACATCAGGGAAAACAGTGCTTGACAAAGTATTTGCCATTGAACATTGATTGATTTCACAGCGTGCAGTGAATTTAAGCTGCAACTAAGAGAACTTCAATAGGATTCAGCAGAAGACACTAGAGCAACGATGTGCGACCACATGCTGTTGTAAGGTTGAGTCAATTGCAGTGCAGGCATCTCAGCAGGGACTCATTGGTTCAAAGCTGCAAAGTCGCATATCATTTTAATTACTGCTAGCAAACACATATTACAATATTAAAGTTACTTTTAATTTGCGCCAGCTTGTCATGCCAAGGCCCAAAAGACCCAAAGGATTTGCTGGGGATTGGTTAATAAGCAACCAAGTTGGACAAGGGTGTGGCGAAAGTAGATTAGAGAGCTAGGGCAACAGTTGGCCAATACGACAATACAATTGCCAGATGTTCTAATACACACACACACAGACACACATACAGATGCATATATAATATATGCCATATATATGTGCTATATGTTCATGTGAAGAAGAAAATGAGAGAGAGAAAGAGCGAGCGAGGCAGGCAAGACAAAGGAGCTTAGGGACTTCGTTCATTGTGTGCCTCGTGTGTGTGTCTATGAGTGTGTGTGTGTGTATGTGTGTGTGTGTGTGTGAACTATACATAACACATACGTTGGTATATTTTAAATACTTAATGTGCTTCGATTTGAATACGGAATATACTTATTTCTCGCACAGCAAACACAATTTGTAAATAGAACAGCCTCTCACAGTCACAGAGCAGAGCTCTGGCTGTCTGTCTCTCTCTCTCTCTCTGTCAGTCTCGCCTTCTCTTTTTATGTGTCCGTCCCAGTCTGGTCTGGCATTTGTGTCCATTTTGGGTCGTCTTGACTGCGTTTTCCCAATGGCTTTGGGCACAGTTGAAGCCTGGCCAGGCAGGGACTGGGCCACAAATTAAATGGAAATAAAATGCAGTTGGTTGGGGCTATGAAAAAGTAGCATCAAACTAAAGTCTGTGAATGATTGCATTGCCACATAAAAGCATTTACACATACACACAGTTACACACACACGCACACACTTATGCACGCACACACACTCAAGGCGAAAGCAGATAAGTTTTGAGCAATTCTTTTTAAACGTTTTCCCTGTTTGTATATTTACCTTTGGGATTTATGAGATTAGTTGCAGATACGCACACAAGTCTGCGTGTGTGCGTGTATATGTGTGCATGTGAGGGAGTGAGTGTGTGTGTGTGTGTGTGTGTGTGTGTGTGTGGTATCTATAAGTTGACTGCCACTGCAAATGAAAGCAGTCTGCAATTGCACAGAACACAAGTGGAAAAATATTTAATATAGCTCAAAGCGTCTCACACGCAGACAGGAAGAAGGTAGAAAAGGGGGAAGGGAAAGTGAGGGAGCGTTGAAAGAAAGTTGAAGCAGAGCTGAAGTAACCGTTGCACAAAAGACAGTCGACAGTTGTCGATGTTGTCGTCGTCCTCATCGCCCACACAACTCTCGACTTTAAGTGCAGCCAAGCGGCGGTTACCACTAGACCAGCAGAGCAGTTCTCCCTCTCTCTATCTCTCTCTCTCTCTCTCTCTCTCTCTCTATCACTCTTCCTCACTCAAAAGTAATGCCTATAACAGAAGCCATCTTGTGTGTAGAGGGAAGCAGAGACTAGGGAGATACGGAAGTTCAACTGGCATACAAAGGGAACAAAGACAAAAGAATCAGCAACAGGGACGAAGGATGCTCGACTATCGATAGTGCCCTGCGATAGTCAGGCACGATAATTCTATCCGTGCAACATTCTTCTATTGTCTCCTCGTCTGTCTGTTAGTCAGTCTGTTCCGCTTTGTTGTATGTTTCACTTGGCTTCTTTTATTTCCCTTTTGCTGCAGCTACAGGTGAAGAAAAATTTAGCATCGAAAGGGGCCTAGGACTTGCACTGTGCCAGCTTAGCAGCGCATTGGGGAATAATGTTTGCTCTACAGAGCGAATATAAAGATAAATATAGTAACAAAAGAGATACTGTTTTAATCATTAAGGTTTATTACTATTATAATATTTATATTTAGAATTTACAAGTTATAACAACTTTATGGCAAACGAAACTGTATGTAACAGGCGGAGGGAGACGCGACAAAACCATACAAACAATATATATACTTAGTCGGCATTAACAGCTGAGTCAATATAGCCATGCCTGTCTATCTTCTCACTGTCTTTCTGTCTGTCTGCCTATCTGTGTGTCTGCCTGTCCGTCTGTCTGTCCGTATGAACATCCAGATCTCAGTGACTTCAAGAGCTAGGAATACCAAAATGTCCAAATAAATATTGCACGTAGATCAAGCTTATTTTAGGTATTGGCCACGCCCTTGCGCCCTCGTAAATCGATTAAAACCGAATTTCAAGCATAATTTTAATGTAGTATAATTTAATTTTGGTAAACACAATAATTATCAATGCATAAATGATTTCTACAAATTTGTTTGCAATCGGATAATTAACCCAGAAGTTATTGAAGAAATAATTTAAAAGAGGAACTGATTTCCCCTCCCTGCAAAGTATGCAACACAATATACGCTAAGCATAAAAATTACATATTTAAGTAATCGTTTAGGTTATCACAGTCAAGCATACTCGATTGCAGCTTTCGTGTTACTTTTTCAATGTTTTCATAATTTTTTATACTCTAAAATCATTCATTATACTCAATTTTTCAACTTGAAACTAATTGCGTTTTCTTCTTTTTCATTGCAGGTATGCCAAATTCCCAAAATTACCAATATTCTCCATATTTGCACATTTTCATAGAAGCAACAACAACAAAGACAACAAGAATGTCGACAAGGTAAGCCTGAAAATGTTAATGCACGCGCGTCAAACCGTCAATACGCCAATTCGCCAAGATTGATATGTTAATGCAGCAGGGTAGACGTGAAGAGCAAGTGGGAGGGAGAGGAAGAGTGAGTGGGAAATGAAGAGAGAGAGAAAGAAAAGGAATGGGAGTGAGGAAGGCAGTGGGAGCTGGCAACGGCTGCTGCACTTTGTGGGCCGCCCTTTTAATTAGGTGTCTCTGGCGAAAAATCACAAACATTACCGTGCTTTCCACAGCAGCAGTCTTACTCACCCTGCTACCCTCCTCCCCCCTTCAACCCCCAATCAGCTCTTGCTCTGGCATCATTGCTTTCCGCCTCATCAGGCTGACAAAGGCTTTTACGTGCCGGCTAATTTCGTTGGCACTTGTCGCCGCCAAAGCAACCAGCTAACGCAACTGCAAGAGGCACCACCCCCTGCCGCCCTCTCCTCCTGCTGCTCCAGGCCTGGTCTGACATTTGTCGAATTATCGAACCTGGCGTCACATGGTGCTGGCTGTTGTGGCAGCAAGGGGCGAGGGAGGAAGGCACTTGCCCTGACAGCGTTATTAGCACACGTTGAAGTCAATTTTTCGCCGTGGCAACTGAAAATGTTGCTATCTCTCTCTCCCACACGCTGCTGAGTATTGAAATTGGAAATTTTGGAAACTACACTTGACACAATTTCGGTTGCGGAAGGGGGTAATGGGAGGGGTATACATAGTTCTTTATGATTTATACAGTATCTAATTGTCGGTGCAAGCTGCGTTGCAGTTGAAGAGATGTGTGTGTGTGTGTGTGTATTCCCCCTCCCTCTCTATAGCTGGTGTCTGTGTATATAAATAAACTACAAATTGAATTGACCAAACGTTTGGCAAACACACACACACACACATAGACAGGCAACAAAAACAAATGGCTGCTACGGCATAAATCTCTCAATCAATCTGCCAGCTCTGCTGTGCTTCTCTTCCTCTATCTCCCTCCCTCTATATCTGCCTCTATCTGTACCTCCTTCTCTTTCTGCCTTCCTCTCTCCCTCATTCTGCTCTTCTCCCTCTGCCATTTTGTCTGCTCCTTCTCACATATCTGCCCTCCCTTTTGCCTACTTTTCTGCGTCGCTTCATCACCCAATCCGTCCAGTCTGTTTGTTTTTTTGTCGCTGTGTCTGCCGCTTTTTGTGCTATTTGTTTAGAGAAATCAAAGAGCACTTTAGACTGCCCACAGAGAGAGAGAGAGAGAGAACAGAGAAAGAGAGAGGAAGAGAGGAAGAGGGAAGTGAGGCCGACAAAAAGCTGTTAAAAGTTGTGCATCAGTTTTGGCTGTGCGCACACTGACGCTGATTACTGATCAGGCGATAGATTTAGCTGTCTGGCATGAGCGGTAATTAATAGGAAACGTACAAGCAACAACAGTAACAAACGGACAACAGCAGCAAACGGACAACATGGCCGACAAGGCTTTGCCAAAAATTCATAGCATACTTATGTGCGTCAGTGTCGAGATAAAGAATATTTCGGTTGACAGCTTTCAAACTGTTTATGTGCATTGTTATTGTTGTTGCTGCTGTTGTTGTGTTGACAGCTTAGACTGTCAGCTCTGCGTGTCAGTGTGTCCATGTGCGTGTGTGTGTGTGTGTGTGTTAGCTCTTTGCAACCGTTGTCGTTGTCGTTGACGACGAACAAGTAAATTAAAATTCAAAACAATTTTGGTATGACAAATTCTATTTTATGGCATCAAATTTATGCAATAAATATAAACCAAAATCCGTAACTAACAAAGTGACAGCACAATTCAGGGGACAGGAGGTGGGACGTAGAAGGGTGGGGAGAGGGGGAAACACAGCAACAATAGCAAAGTTACAACATATGGATAACCCATAACCCTTTGCCATTGCCCCTTCCACACACTACACTGCACTCTCTCTCTCTCTCTCACCTCTCCCTTTCTCTCTGTGTGTGTGTGTGTGTGTGGAAGCAGATAACGTTGGCATTACGTCAGGATAACGTTGAAATTACATTTTTCACACAGACTGCAAAGCGAACCCGACCCGAAGCCACGTCAAGGGCTGCAGCACTGACCAGCAGCAGCAGCAGCAGCACATGCAAATTTAGTTACAGCAACACCCACAAAAAACACCCGCACACACACACACCAACACACACACGTCTGCACACATAACGGTCTAAGTTAAGCCTCGCCTCGACGACCACAAAACAGTCTGACTCGGCACAGAGAGCCAGAACTGAGCTGGCCTGGACTGTTCCGCATGTCCGTGGCACGTCACAATATGCTGGCACTCAGAGCTGCCGAGCTGTAGAGCTGCTTGCTGAGTCGCTTTACGCAGCCTTCGCAGCTCGCCTCGAATTTTGGCTGGCTCTGCAGCTTGAGCAGTTGCTGCATATGTGGGCACATGCGTTATGCTAAAACCAATGCAGTATAATATATAATATGTATATATTCTTGTTCAGCAAGGCGATCTTGTTTTGTAAATGTTTTGTCCATTAGCTCTGCCTTGGTATCAGTGTGCCAGTAACCTTTTCTGTATATATATAGTATATATATTCTTGTTCAACATCACAAGCTATGTTAATCTAGTTCTTTTTTGTTTTGTGTCTGCCTTTCGCTTGGTGTCTCTATCCTTCAGTTGGTCTTATAAACATGCAGTTTACTATATATTATATATTATATATATTCATGTTCAGCAAGGCGATCTTGGTTTACTTTTGTCTTTTCTATTAGCTCTGTTTATATATCTCTATCTGTCTGTCAATCTCAAATCTGTCAGCTCAGTTGCTTTTTTCGTATTAAGTATATAGTTTCTTGTTTATCAAGGCGATCTTGTTTTCTTTATCTTGACTCTATGTGGTGAACCCTGTATTGATATCTCTTTCTGTTTGTCTTTTTATTGATCTGTATTTCAGTACCTCTTTATATATAGTAGTATATATATATGTACATAGTATATATATTCCTGTTGAGCATTTGTCCCTGAAATGAAGTCTTAGTATTAAGATCGTCTAAGCTACACTACCATAGTTTCGCAAGGGTATCAAATAGTCGACTCACCTCAAACCAATTCCCCCTTTCTTGTTTCTAATACGCTGCCTGCCTGCCAGCATTTTGGCAGCAGAAGACGCCGCGTGGCTTCTACTTCGTCCTTACCTGAGCGAAACATGCATGCAACGACTGCCAAAGGCGGTGCCGTCTTCTGCCACCTTATGCATTTGGCAATTCCATTCTCATCTGCATGCCAAGCTAAGCCATAAATGTGCGAATTAAAATATATTAAATGCAATTTACATTTGCGGCTTCTCTGCGAGACGGAGCCAAGACAGTGCCAAAAGTTACCCACCCCACTACCCCTCCCCCTCGTCAACTTCCCCTAAGAGATGCACACGCAAGCAGCATGTGCGATGTTTTTAAAGTGCTACTGCTGTTGCTCTATTTGCGGTCTGGCAGCTGGCAATGCGCATACGCCGTGTGCGCAGGCAAATGTTGATGGCTCTTTGGCTAAGCAAGCCATGAATTAAAAATACACTTGGCTTGGCAGCTAATAAAAGAGAGAGAAAGAGAGAGGAAGCAGAGAACACAACTAGAAATTAATTAAAGAAAATATAAAATAAAATAGCCAACCTCAAACCACCTTAGCCTGCTGCTCCTTCCATACCATTTATTGTTTTAGCCGTTTGTGGTATAACTTTTGAGTTTACCTTTCGATTTAGCTTAAATTTGCAAAGCCGAAAGCTATGTAGAAGTCAGAGGTAAGAGTTAAAAGTTCAGTGTGGTGTCAGTAAATTCAAGAAGAATCAAATAGATTACAATAGTTTGCTCGCAGTTGATAAATGCTTGAATTGTGCAAGAATTGCTGTCATAATCGCAACCTAAACGACTTGAAAAGATTCAATAAATTTCAAAGCGCTTTTTATGATAAAACATAAATTTACCTTCCCCCACACACACACACACACAGGCAGACAGGCAGACTAGGGAATTGCTGATATTTTGAGCACAATATAAATCAATTGGGTAAGCTTAAAGCCAGCGCAGGTTGAAAGAGTTGACGTAGCTCGTCCTTGCTCCCCATCGATTGGGGACTTTGACTTTGAGCTGCGAGCATATACTAGTGAGTAAGTGAAAGGCGGAGAGAGAGAGGGAGAAAGAGAGAGAGTCGGGTCAGGCATCGTAGGTCGTCTCTGGCTCCACTGGGAGTTCAGCCTCAGGCTCAGGCTCAGGCTGAGGCTCATTCAGTGTTGTATAATGAAAACCATTCAAGTGCAACTTCTGCACGAAGCCCCCCAAAAATATCATTTGCGCACGCAGTCCAGCTGAACCAGCAGCTCCTGCCCCTCAATAGCTTCCCCCCTTTGCCGGCATGTGTCTCTCTGTGTGTCTGTGTGTGCATGCTATGCACTTCGAGACATTCTGCAGAAACTTAAGAGTTTTATGCAATTAATTCGATTAAAAGGTTATCGCAGCAGCAGCGATAAGAGGTTGGCAGGTAAGGGAAGCAGGACAGTGGAAAGAGAAGACAGGGAAGGGAGAAAGAAGGTAAAAGAGAGAAAAATAGGCAGACAGCAAGGCTATAAAGTAGGCTTGCCTTTCTGGCTGCTTCTGCTGTTTCGAGCCAAATGACTTTCCGGTCGCTGCTTGGCACAATGGCTCAATATGGCATCAATTTTGTGCCACATCAGCAGAGAGTTGCGGCCAGTAAAGTTCACTTACAACAACAACAACAAAAAGAACAGTGATTCCCCGTCAGCTGCGTCAGCAATGCAAAAGGGTAGCCCAATTCGCAGAACTTGAACTCAGTGTAGGCGAAGTAGCCCTGAAAAGCGTTTATCTACCACAATATGAAAGCCTTGGTAATAGCTTGAATAGCCATAGAATAGTAGACAACAGACAAAGTCTGTGTCTGTGTGTGTGTATTAGGCAACTCTAACTGTAACTCTTCTCCTCTCCCTCCCTTCCACACTTACATCCTTCTTGGCAGTATTCAATATTTCATTTGCATTGAGTTCTTATTAAATTTTGTACTGCAATTAACAGCAAAGGCAAAAACAACAAGAAGACCATTGAGAGCTCCACTTCATGTACAGTCTGCAGTTGCCACGCCCCCTTCCCTTTCACTCTTGCACTGCTTCTTTTACTTAATGTTCACTCATTGCTTTTGTTGCTTTTTGATTTTGATTTTCCCTCCGTTTGTTGTTATCAATGCATTCTTCTTCCTCAACTGTAACTGATCTGTTTCGACTTGAATTAGAGCTGTGCCCGGCGCTAACGATAGTTTCCATATATCGTTTATGTCTGAGATCGAGTTTGTAGTTTCAATAATGAACGATAGTGTGGCAACACTATTTCTATTTGAACTTTTATTATGGCTACTGGTGAATAATGAAAAAACCTTTAGATATTTAAGATTTTATTAATAAACAATAAACTCACACATACAATTTATCATCTTGCCCGAGTAAATGTTAACTCCACTTTACTGACGATTTGTATTAACAGAGAAATGTTAATGGTAGTATTGTGCACAGTAAATGCATTTCAATTCATAGAGAGGACAATGATTAAATGACAGAGTTGCCTCGGTTCCTCAACAGATGCATTTCGTGGAGGCTCTTTCAATCAATCTAAGAATGGGAAATCAGCGAAAGCAGGCATGCCTAATTTAATATTGGCAGACCTGCAATTGTTATCGATAAAAAGAATCCTTGTATTTGATTTGTACTTTAAGTACTATAACGATAATATTGCATATTGAATAACATTGCATATACAAACTATCGATAGTATACCAGCTCTAACATGAATATACAAGTGTGTGTACACACACACACTCACACATGCATACAGTGATATTGCTTTATACAAGTCACAGTTGAGTTAACTGCAAATTTCCATCGTCATTTTGTATCAATTACCTTTGCACAAGTTTCTATGGCTGCGCTAAGTGTAGAGACACTCCTCCCCCCCCGCCATCCTCCTCCCTTGCCCTTGCTCGTTTAAGAGTGGCAACAGATAGGAATAGTTCATGTAGTGGAACAAGGGAGTGAAGGGGGGGGGGTGAGGGGATATATATTCGACGAATTTTGCACGCACATTTGAAATATGTTAGTGCATTTTTACGGCAAACGGAAACAGCAGCAACTTTTATCACGTATTGACGGTTGACTGCCCAGGGCCCGAAGGGTGAAACGCCTCCTCCTCCCCCCCTTTCAATAACCCCCTACAACCCACCCTCCCGCACTCTTTACCACGCACTTGCTTGCATAGGTGCACAGCAGTTTTCAAGTGCAAAATCGTTGAATTGCAGCACAAACTTTGCACGAATGAAGCCAACATAGAAAAAGAGAAGAAGAAGCAAAAAAGAAAACCTGGCTGGAAGATGGCAAGAAAAAAAAAGAGCTGAGAGAGAGGGAAGAAAAAAGAAAACTTTGCCGTTTTCGGGCTTGAGTGCCAGACGAGAAAGTCCCTTTAGCGGCGCTGAGAGCGAAGCGTTGGAAAGTTTTGCCGCTGCTTGGCCTGGCCAAGCGTCCATTAAATGTTGTTGCAGTTGTTGCTGTTATTACTGTTGTTGTTGTTGTTGTTGTTATACCCTTCGAGCATTGAAAATGGTTAAAAACAAAGGGTATACTTACTTTGAGAAAATGTATATAGTAGGCGGGAGGAGGCGTGGCAGACCCCATAAAGTATATATTCTTGTTGAGGATCAGTATCGAGTCAATTGAGCCACGTCTGTCTGTCTGTCTGTCTGTCTATCTGTCTCTCTCTGTCTCTCTGTCTGTCCGTCTGTCTGCCCATCTGTCGTCCGTCTGTCTGTCTGTTTGAACCTCGAGATCTGAGTTATAATAAAAGCCAGAGAAACCAAATTTGGCATGAAGGTAACTGTAATCTGCACACAGATAAAGTGTGCACCAAATTTCAGATGCCACGCCCACCGCCCACATAAATTGATTATTTGCTATTACAAAGCAAGCTATGTATGTCACAACTTGCTACTTCGACACACATATAAATAACTATTTTATACACACATTCTCCAAATTTGAATTCGATCAGATGATAAACACAGAAGTTATTTAAACTAACATATCTAATATCTAACATGTAGTTTGGCATAATGAAGTTGCGTGTAGGGTATCTGACAGTCGCGTATGCCCGACTGTAGTTGCTGTTGTTGTTGTGTGTTTTGGGTATGGCGTGTACTTGGCCTATTGTGGGCGGGCAGCAGTTAGTTGGCCGGCAAAGAAACCGTTTAAACGAAATGAATTCACAGCCCAGCAAAGTATGCAACAAAAAGTTTGTCCCGCTAGGGAATCGCAAGTGGATGGGAATCGGAAAGGGGTGACGGGGGGGTCAGAGGGGGTCACTGCAAGTTTAAAACAAACTACAGCAATGTCAGTTAGTCAGCATTGTTTATAATTTTAACTATGCAGTTGGGGCAATTATTTCAATTAGTTCATTATGCGCCTGATTGACTGGCGAACAAGCCAAGACAGACAGCTCGGCCAGCTTAGCGTAGACAGCAATGTTTGCCCTGCTCTCTTTGCCTTCCTCTTGCTCTCCCCTTGCCCTCGCCTTTGCCTGCACTGTGCCCTTCTTCTGTCTTGTTTTTTTGCCTTGCACACGCAATGTGAAAAGTTTTTGCAACTTGCCGAATGTGTTCATTAAATTAGCAAAGCCGTAAAATGCAGCAACAAAGACTTGTTTGTGTGTGTGGGTGTATGTGTGTAATGGGTGCTTGTGGCCAGCTGCATTTGCTGGCAAAAAGAGTGTAGAGGAATAGAAAGAGGGAAGAGGACAACCTTTGCTTGGGTAAAACGAAGCCGAGGTTTCCTGCTGCTGCAATTTGTGTCAAGCGAGGCAGGTGTGCGTGTCTGTGTGTATCTGTGTGTGAAGCTTTACCTTTGCATATGGGTAGGCTTGTCAAGTGTACGTGTGTGTCTGTCTATGTGTATGTCAAAAATATATGTCAGCTACAACTGCTTGGAGCATTAAATCAAAATCAAAGTAATTTTCGGACTGTAAGTTGCACCTTTGTTTTGCTCCACTCGTCGTTTGTTTATCTGTCTGTATGTGCATGTGTGTGTGGGCGTGTATGTCTGAATGTATGTGTGTGTGCCTGAGTGTGTGTATGCTTAAACTTGAAAGGAACTGCCGCCTGGCAGCTCTTGGGCCGACATTAATAACAATGGAATTCCTTTGATTGCCTTCCCACATAAAGAGACAGACTGCAACATTATTAATATACTTCCCTTCGGTAAATACAATATAACTGTAAACACACATACACACACTCACATACCTACTTATGTGTGTGTGGCTATAGATATGCACTTGTATTGTATTCGACAGTCGAAAACATGTTTATTTGCCCAAGCAAACGAATGCAGGCACAAAGGGAGCTCACATCAACAGATCAGAGTGCAAATATGTATATTACAGGAATATATATAAGGTGTATATATATATATAAATATACACATATATATATATATATATATATAATATTCATTTGCAGAAATACAATTAAATGTGGAATTATTGGGGGCTGTTGTTATTGGTCAAGCGAGGGCAGCAGCAGCAGCAATTTTAATGCGATAAGAAAGTATTTTATAGTCTGTGCGAGCCTTGAATAATGACTTTTTAAAATGCACATGCCACGCCTCCTCTCCCTCCCTCTCCTGCTCATAGGCTAAATTATGATACGCATTATACAGCAACAAATACAAACAAGCACAGCAACAATAAGTTGCCAAGCATTTTGCCAGCATTTTCGCTTGTGTGTTGTTTTTATACCCTGTACCCGAGGGTAGCAGGGTATTATGAGTTTGTAGCAATTTAAAATTTGTGTAACTGGCAGAAGTAGGCGTGACATATTCGTAGTGAGCATCAACTGTCGAGTCGATATAGACAGGTCTGCCTGTCTGTCTTTCCGTATGAACATCTACATCTCAAAGACCATGAGAGCTAGGGCTATCAAAAATATATGAAAAAATGTTTAAATTCTGCGCGCATATAAAATTCGTTGAAGAGGTTAACCACGCCCCCTTTCGCCTCCTTAAATTGATAAAAGCTAATTCCCAGCGTAATTTTAGTGCAGTTTAATTCATTTAAGGTAATTCATTTCATTTGGTAGGATAGGATTATGAACATAGAATTTATTAAAGAAATAATTCAATTGGTTAGTAATTTCCTATGCGCTGTAAAGTATGCAACACAAAGTATGCTAAGTATAGAAGTAACATATTTAAGAAATCCTTTTGATCAGGTGTTTAGCCGGTATATCACTGTCGAGTGTGCTCGACATTCTTACTAGCTCAACTCCATTTTGTTGTTCTTTATGTGGGTGTGTGTGTGCTTGTTTTTTATGTTTATTGTTGGCAGCTGATTAAGTTATTATTATAGTTTATGTGCATCGAGAGGGGGGCAGGCAGAGGGAAATTAATGTGAAAATTGCACTTGATTCGAGTGCAGTCTCTCTTTCTCTGTCTCTACCGGTCTCAAGTGTGTGTGCATAGCTAAATGTAGCGTACTCTGGCACACACATTTACACAAACATGCGCTCACTCACAAGTGCATGGCAAGGGGTGGAGAGGTGGAAGGGAGGCAATTGTTGTGCTGCAGTTCAAAGTGCATTTCAATGCGATTTGGTTGCCTTTTGTGCCTGTGATATGCGGGGCAGTGCACACAGGCAAACAAACTGTCGCTCTGCCCATCTCTCTCTCTCTCTTCCTCTCTCTCCCTCTCTCTCTTTCCCCAACTCCCTCTCTCTCTCTTTCTCACACTTCGCTACGACGCGTGAGCTCTGAAATTTATGCTGTAAGCGCGGCATGCAAATAATGTTAATTTAAATGCGAGTATCATCGGCAGCAGCAGCGGCAGCCACCAACAGCATCAACAACAACAAGAGTACACACACACAAACGCACAGGCACACACACACAGACACCGACCACGACAGTCAACAGACGCGACGCGACGCGTGCAAGTTGTTTTGTGGCAATACCTCGCAAACGAGGCGCCTAGACAGGGTAGCATGTGTGGGCAGCGGGGCGGGGCTGGACTGCATTTGACCTCTGTCTGGTATCGCATTGCCGATATGCCAGTTTATATTATTTTATTTGCATTATAATGAATGCAATTTACGCCTCTTTTCCACTGTCATTCGACAAGATTTCATGCTGAAAAAGAGTTGCGTGTTTTTGTTTTTGTTTGCCCCGTGACTCTGCGACATTTCGCTGAATTTGTCAAAGTCAACATTTAATTGTTGCGTTATTAATACAATATATATATAAATATATTTACATATATATATTTACATATGTATATATATATATATATATATATATATATATATGTGTTTGTATATGTATGTGACTGCTGGGAGTAACTCAATATATTGCCAAATTGATGGTGCTTTTTAATGTGTGCCATTTTTTGCCCTGACATTCTTTGCGTAGTTGCCTTGACACTTTATATAGTTAATAACAATAAACTACAACATAGTACAAGGCTAGTTGAGTGAGGTTATGATTGTGTATATTTCGTATATGGTTGGAGTTTATTTTCTAGCTACCTTTAAAAGTTCTTTATTCTTGCAGGTTCTTATTTCCTCCAATCGTTGCTATATATTAGGGTGCAGAATTGTAACAATTGTAACTTGACAAATAACAAAATTGGGCCGATAGTTTGTATGGCAGGTATACGATATATCGCTATGATCCGGCTCGTTCCGACTTATTTACAGCGCGCAGCTATAAGCAGCAAGTGTGCCAAGTTTCATCAAGATACCTCTTAAACAAAGGGCTAGTTTGAGTTGTCTGGTGATGCAGATTCAGAATATATATACCATATGGATATATGTAGATGTCTCCAAACTTCTGCAAGGGTATAATTGAGTGAGGCTTCTTTTCAGGCGCAACATTTTGGCAATGCTCTGTACTGTCTACCTCCCTCCCTCTCTCTCTCTCCGTCTCTCTCTCTCTCTCTCTCTCTCTCTTTCCCCTTCGTCCTCCCTCTCTCTCCCCCTCTCTCAACCATGCCTTCTTCTGTCTGTGCTCTCCATTGTTGCCGTTGCTGCTGCTGCTCGTTTGTTTTAAAGTGTTTGGCGTGTCACACGAAATTTAAAGCGCAATTAAATTTTGTGGCATAGACAGCAGCCATAATAAACTGCAGCAGGTGCGCTAGTATGTCTGTGTGTGTGTGTGTGTATGTGTGTATGTGTGTATGTGTGTATGTGTGTATGTGTGTATGTATGTATGTATAATGTATTGCATATGTGACAAATAATGTGCCCCATGGTTGTTGTTGCTGCGTTTGCGATTAAGTTAAGTAATAATGATGATAATGATGTCGCTGGCAGGCATAGCTGGCGATAATGTTCTTGTTAATGCTCATAATACCTCCCCCCAAGGGTGCACGCAAGAACGAGAGAGGAAGAGGGATGGAGAGAGAAGGAGAGAGGGAGAGGGAGAGTAAAAAAAAAGCGAGGCGCACCTGCCATTAAAATTGATGCGACGTCTTAGCGCCTACTTAAGCGCCTTAGTTTCGCATATTTGCCCAGTCACACATGCCTTAATTCAGTACGCACACACACACACATACGCTCACATAAACGCACATATATATAAATAATATATATCTGTCTTTGTACTATATATAGCGCTGTGTGCGTGTGACATGTGTTTGATTGAACGCACCAATTGGCTCTCCAGCATTCTTCAAAACTGCTGATGCTGACGCAAATATTAAAGCTGTCAGCCATAAATACCTGTGTATATATAATATATATATATATATCACATATATATGTATTTGGATAGCTCATATATTGTTCTGCCTGTGCTAATTATAATGAGTTGCATTAAATCGATGGGAGGATATTGAAATGTTGAGTGGCATTTTGTGAATGTACTTTGCAGCCTATTTTAGAACTGTTCTATAAGTTATTTGTCTGCTTGGTTTGTCAATTTAATATAAATGATTGTACATATATACAGCTGTGCTCACAACAATAGCAGTGCGAGAAATGTAATTAAGTAATGTTATTTTTTTTGAAAGTTCCGTTACATTTGCGAGATTTAAGCAAATGAACAACTCTTTTTGCTAGAAGCACCAGTCTTTGTCTGTTCATTAAAATAGCAGTGCGTATCTTGATAAGCCAAAAAAATGTTGTTAAGACGTTTAATTGATAAAAACTAAGTGGTGTTGTGTTAATGACTATTATTAACATTATATATATCGTATAACATTTCTAGATATCTATGTCTCTTTCTCTTCCTCTCTTTCTTAATCTATATCTCTATCTTTGCTCAAAGACTCCCAGTTAAGTTTGCCTAAAGTAAAGTTCTTATTCAGTATTTACATACAATGAATACTTCAGTTGTTTCATATTATATTATCATATTGTATTATCATATTGTAACACACACTTGCACACACAGACACACACATACTCAACACACACCACACAGAGTAATAATTAATTTTTCACATGGTATGGTTTGATTTTCACTCGGCTTGACTCATTGTAGATTGATTACGCCTACACTAATTAAATTCTGCCGATGCGCCACTTGACCTGCGAGTATTACAAGGCGCGTTTAACGAGCACTTAACGAGCCTGCCCACGCGTATGTGTGTCTGTGTGTGTGTGTGTGAGAGTGAGTGTGTGAACTTGTATGTATTTGCTGTCGTTGAAATAAGTATTTCTGCTGATTTGTAAATGCTTTTTTGGAGGTCTTTAGCTTATTTGGCTGACAAACAAATCCTAGCATGACATCAAGGTATTAATGCAGGCGTGTGTGTGGGGTGTGTGTGTGTGGGGTGTGTGTATATCCATCCCTGGCAGCTACAGTCAGCTTGCCACGCCCACGTAATGTGTGACCGCAATAGCAAACGATTGAATAGGCCACTAACTGGCATTTAAAGCAATCGCACACACACACAGGGCACACACACATACATATAAGCAAATACACCTTAAAACACACACACACATAGGCAGCCACATCTTGGCATACACACACACACACACATGCAAAGACACTCATATTTGTATTTATATTTTGCCAAGTTTTGTTGCAACTTATGCCAGGTGCAGCTTCAGGGCAAAGGGAGAGGGGTCGGGGCAGCGACAGGGTGCAGCTGGTTGAGCTGCAGTTTAAGGCATGTCCAGCAGTTCGACACACAATTCAAATGCAGGATTTGCTGCTGCAATCGCTTGTCTGCCTGCTGCGTATTCAAAGCACACTTGAACACAGAGAGAGGGGTGGGGGAAGGGCGAGGGCGAGGGAGGCTGGGGTGCGGCAAAAGGGCAAGAGAGGGGTGGGGTCATAACTAACACGCCCACTAGGCAGCTGGCAGCTGCTAAGAAATGTGAAATGCAGGACACACAATGAAATTGGACGCCCCAAAAAAGTAGGCAACATAAAATGAACAAATCGCTTGCAGAGCGAACGAAGGCATGAGAGAGAAGAACTGACAGCATTTGTGTGTGTCTCTCTGTGTGTGTGTGTGTGTTTGTCAGCTTTTGTTTGGTGTGTTTTGTGCATTTGTTAGTTGTCATGTTGCAACGGGCATTTGTGCCAGCATTGGGACGGGACTCTTGCTATTCCTGCCTAATTTGGCGTGCTCTGCTGCCAAGAGGTAGTCGAATTACCAAAAACACCAGCAGCAGCAGCAGCCACAGCAACAGCAGTCGACAGCTACATGACAGACAGCTAACAGAGGGTGTGTAAAGGGGGGAGAGGAGTAGAAGGGGAGCAAGTACTCTGCAATGCACGCCAAAGCGCAATGTGGCTAATTACTTTGGAAAGTCAAGTTATTAGCGTGATTACAAAGGCAATGTATGTAGGGGTAGAAAAGCAATTAGCAACGCGCTGGCACAGCCATGACGACCAACTAAATTCCCTGCAGCACAGCAGCTGGGCAATTCAATAGTAGACACATGTGCAGAATGAATGCGAGACTGACAATATGAAAACTTTGTGACAGTAAAGCCTGAAAAATATAGAAAAAATAGTATAGAAAAAAGCGAGCGGCAGCTTAAAGACTCTGCACAGTGCGTAGCCTTAACTACGCGCAGTCAACTGTACAGGGTATCTGCACTTGGCGCCGCACAATCAACATAGCACAACAGCAACAACAGTGAGCAGCAGCAACAGCGAGCAGCAGCAACAACATGAACAAGACAAAGGCTTACATGGAAATTAACGGGTCAGAGGCGGCGCCTGCCGAGGCTGGTAAGGCTGGTTGGCGGTGCGCCCATGTGGTTAGAGTGCAGCCACAGTTGGGGTATGCTGTAAGGAGGGGCAAGAGGGTGGGAGCTGCTCGCGTTGATGGTCCTGTAATAATAATAATAATCATAAAACGGCAACAGGAACAAGCGCAGTTAGCAGACGCAGTTGGCAGCAGCACCAGCAGCAGACTCAAGCGCGAAATTGCCGAGCGCGCGCGCTCATTTCATTTTTAATACCCTGCAAATAAAGAGCAGCAACAGCAGCAGCACGCAACAGCAACATGAGCAGCAACACCAGTGTAGATTATGTGCACAGCAAGAACATTGCCGCGCTTAACTTGCTTGCAATTTGTTTAGCTTGAAACTTCAGCTGAGCTTTATGGCTATATATATATATAGCACGTATAGTACCTGAATATATATAGCATATATATTATATATGTATATTGCCAACCGATCTGCTGCATATTCAACTCTTTACAGAGTGTAGTTGCTAGTCCAAATGCAAATGTTGCTGCACGTTTGCCGCAGCTTTTGGCTGCCGTTTGCTGCTGCTGCTGCCGCTTCTGTTGTTGCTGCTGCTATTTGTTGGTTGCTGGTTGGCTTGTAATTGCTGCGGTAGCTGCTGGACAAACTGCTGCTGTTTTTGGGCCTGTCAGAGCGAGAGAGCGCGAGAGAGAGAGGCGGCAATTGCTAGTTTAATGCTCGTAATGCGCATCAGCAACAGCAACAGCAGCAACAGCAACAGCGGCTACGTAATCATCAACTGCAGCTGCAGCAAAAGGCAAGGGCCAGAAAGAGAAGATGAAGACGGAGAAGATGAAGAGGGTGCACAGGGGTTAGGCATAAGGGGGTGAAGGGGGAACGCTGTATGAGCTGCTTAAGCTAAGCGACCTCATGGCAAACCTTGTGCAAGATTTGGGCTGCAAAGTATGCGGTTTTTAGCTGGTGCAATTAACACAAGCCAACGGCAGGCAAAATGGGGTGCAGTGCATACCCTGCACTGTAAATACTTGTATACCCTCTAAAAAAACACTACGGAACTGTCTACCAACTATTTTGTTATGTGACTGCGCGCTGCCTTGTCAGACAGGAAGGAAACGGCCTGACGACAATAATCTCACTGCAGCAACAGCAACAGCAGCAACAACAACTACAACAGCAGCAGCAACAGCAACAACCACGACAGCAGATAACCGCAAATAGTTAAATTGCATAATAGTTGCAAACATTTTATTTGCATTTGTCCAGCCAAAAGGATGCGCAACTCGACCTGAACCCACATCCGAACTGCGGCCTCAGCTGCCCCGGTTTGCTGCTGCTGCTGCCTCATTTATCTGTACTGTGCTGTCTCTCTCCCTCTCTCTTTCACTCTATCGTCCACTCTGATATCTGTCTGTCTGTCTGTCTGTCTCTCCATCCCTCTATCTGTCTGTGTTAATGTTTGTTAATTTTTAGCGCCACATTACCAAGCGCAGCAAGCGAACTATGCAAATTTTCGACAATGCTGGCAAAGTTAACTTCATTTGCGAGCGACACTTTTTATACCCTACGACCATTGAAAATGCACTAAAAAGGGTATACTTACCCTGTGCAAATATAGGTAACAGGTAGCAGGAGGCGTGGCACAACACACAGTGTATACATATTCATGATTAGCCTCACTAGTCGGGTCATATGAGTCCATCTTTCCTCTTGTCTGTCCATATGAACACACAGATCTTTGCTATTATCAAAGCTAGAGATGTCAAATTTAACATGAAGGTTGCTTTTTAAAATGCGCAGATAAAGTATATTTCAAATATTGAGTGCCATGCCCACCGCCCCCGAAAATTAGTAGTTTCATTTTTCAACTCGATTTGCAAGCGACATATAAAAGATACAACTCTCTGACTAAAACATATACTTAGGTTCATACAATATCTACCTCTTTGCTAAATTACAAACTGATCTCAAAATAAACATAGAAGTTATTAGAGTCACCCTAATCACCTTAAGTGTGCGCGTGCCTGCACTTGTGTGTGAGAGTGAGAAAGCAATAGCTTGTGACATAGGTGCAATGTCTTGTTAATACTGGATGTAGGGTAACTTACTATCGGGTATGCCTGACTGTAGCGTTTGTGGTTGTTGTTGTCGTCATTGCAGTCGCTGCTGTTGCTATCACAGTTGTTGTTGCATTTGATTGCAACAAATTGGCCATTGCAAATGCCATTGCATACTTTTGCGGGCAGTGCGAAATTCTGATTATGATTTTGGGCTATTATGTTGATTTGCCAAACGACACCCACACACACAACCACACGCACATACACACACATGCACACACACATACACACGCGCGCCAACACATACACATCTCAACCACATTTTCAATTACCATGCAAATTAATTGCCAGCAATTAAGTGCAAATTAAAATGCATTAGTGAAACACCCCGAAAAAATAGAAATAACAAAGCAGAACCACACGAACATCGTGTTCGGGTTGTGTAGTATAATTTAAATCTAAATCGTGCACGGCGCTTAAAATGCTAATAATTTTCTAATTTTTTTTTCTAACAGCCTGCATTGATTATACCCCCCGCCCTGCCTTACCCCTTTGCTTGTTGTTGCTCGTCTGTCTATTTCTTGGCGCCATCCAAAAGTATGCTATGCTTTTTTTGCACTGTCATTCATTGGCGATTTTGTCATTTAAGCTTACAAAAATCATAACTTTTAAATCAGCTAAGCTAATCAAATTATTGATATTGAAAATTATCAAGAATTGTCAAAGCTTTAAAATGAGTTAAAGTTTGTAGTAATATAATGCATAGTGGCTTACCAACAGGCTGTCAAAGTCATTACTTGTTAACGGCCTATAACATTCAAACTTAACCTGGGTTTGTTCAGCTCACAGTCAAACACACACACACATGCCCATATACGCATACACAAAAGTCGTTATATGTTTATATATGTGTATATATATGTGTATTTTCTTATTGAAAAGAAATGCAGACGCTGCAAAGTCCGTTCAACGCAGCGCAGCCTTGGAGCTTCCTTGAGTTCACTTAGGGCAGGCAAGCCATGACAGTAGAAGGGGCAGTAGGAAGAAGGGGAGAGCCCAAGCATATGCCAGCCGAATCTAATCAACTTAGTTGTCTACTCAATGTAAGTTGCTACTTGTGCAGCGTATGTTCTAGTCGTGCTTAATATGTTCTAGTCTCTTGCAGCTTGCATTGCATGTTTGCCTTAGTAGTGCGCGCGCGCCTCCGGCTATCGTCGATCTGGCAAGGCTTGGCAAAGCCTGCACAGACAATAGGGCCGTCTCGCAGATTGGCTCTATTTGGTCGCAGCTTGGCTACCCCTTTCTCCCCCTACCTCCCTCCCTTACTCCCTCTCTGGCAGCGTCTGCTTTGCTGCTCGCTTGACTTGGCCTGACATGCCTTTGGTGCACCGCGTGGCCGCATGGAGCGCAGTTTGCAACTGGCCACAGCTGCCAAGTGCCAGAGAGAGTGAGAGAAAGAGGGAAGGAGAGAAAGAGAGAGAGGGAATGAGAGGCAGAGACAGAGAATTATGCTTGGCAACGTTTCGGCCACAATTACAACATCTTAATAGGGCAAACATACACAGACACAGAGGAAAATGTTTGCTGTGGAGGAGGTTGGGAAGAAGAGAGAAAAGAAGAGAATGAAGAAGAGAGGGAGGCAGAGTGCTGGCAGAAACATGTAAAAATCTGATAGGGTCCTTGGCCTGTGGCTTGCGCTTGATTAGTTGCGAATGATTTTGTTGAATTTGCTGTGCCCGCGGCTAAAGAAACGCTGAACTGCCAACTGTTTGGCAGCATCATCAAACGATGCAAAATATTCACGAACATAGAACCCCCTCCCCCCTTCCCTTTGCCTTTTAACCCTCCCCCACTTGTTCTGCTTTCTCTGCTCATGTTGTGCGCGTATTAAATTTGTGTTGGCCGCCTTTGGCTTATTTGCAGGCAGAGCAGCGTGAGAAGTTCTCAAGTATTCCCTGTTTGAATTTCCCCAACACCTCGAGGACTGTGCAGCACACGCACACACACAGATACAAACACAGACACGCACATAACAGCAGTAGACACACACGCACACACAGACACATGCACGAGTTTGGCGAACTTTTCAAAAAGCGCTTTAGCGTAAAAACGCTCCGTTGGGCACCGCAGCGAAAGTGAGCGGAATGCGGTTGCAAAGAGGTGGAAGGTTAAAAACGAAGAAGAGACTGTAGAGAGAGAGAGAGAGCGCGGGGGGTTGATGGCAAGGGGTGCAAGGGGGGTAAACTTTCTGGCTGGCATGCTTGGCCAAATTTAAATACGCAAACTTTACCTGACAGCAACGTGGGGCGGCTTGTAATTTTCTTTTAGTCAACTTTGTGCACGAGCGAGCGCGCTCTCAAAATGATTTGCATGCGTGCCTGCTGCCTGCTGCCTGCCTTATCCCCCCCAACCCCCTGCCACAATACCCTCCACTCCACAGCTCATTCTCTGGCAACATGGCGTATGCGTTATATTAGTTCGGCCGCAGCCGTTTTGATCCGAATGAAATGCAAGTGCTGCGCTGCCACAAAAGAACGCAAGCTGGGGGGCAAAGAAAGTGCAAAAAAAGGCTCACACACACAGACACACACACACACGCTACCTCACACACACATTCATTGGCACTGCGAAACCGCTAGAAGAGTGCAAAACCACAGCAAACAAATGGACGCGGCGCTAGACGCGCTTTTCAAATGGAAAAGTGGCAATGAAAGGACGCAACATAAACACTGTATAAGTGCACAACTAGCAGATACCCCGTAACAGCAAACAAACAGCAAGAAACCATATTTTGGCTAATTGTTCCCATGGCAGCTATATGTTATAGTGGTCTGATTTTGATGAAATTTGTTATGCATATTGAATATATAAAAAAAGTCCGATTTAGTAAATTTGGTTGCAATATTTGTAAAAATAACAAAAATCGATAGTTTGTATGGCAGCTATTCGATATATCAGTCCGATTCTGCTTATTCCGATTTATATATAGCGTGCTGTAAGAGGCATGTGAGCCAAGTTTCATTAAGATAACTTTAAAAACTACGTTTTCAACACGGTTTTTTCGCTTTACGGGGGGCAGAAGTAGGCGTGGCTTAAGTCCAAAATGCACGTTACCTGTGTGTAATAGTTTGACTTATTGTCACAAAATGTGGTAACCCTAGCTCCAGTAGACTTTGAGATATATGTAAGTGTTCATACAGACAAAAATGACTAGATTGATTCCTTAATGATGCTGATTCAGAATATATTATATATACTTTATGAGGTCGAAGATGCCTGCTTAGATGCGTTCTCCGACACAAAACCCTCTGCAGGGGTATAATAACTCTGTAAAATACTTTTACCAACACTGGCAAACAGTGGTGCGCGCGCACAAAGCTAACTTTATTGACGAACTTTCAAAAATTAATTAAATTATGAATGTTTGCTGTTGTTTGCTTCCTATGTATATTAAATTATGAACAAATTCATGTTGTTGTTTGTTTCCAATGTTGCATAGTTTCAGCTAATGGATATTGCATATTTTTGCGGTAGTGTTGCAAATTTTCTCAATATCACAGAAAACACAAACTATTGCAAACTATTTAGCCGTGGCTCAATAAATGTTTCCTCCACTGGCAGATGTCAGTGCCTCACAGCAGCTCTCTACCTCCCTCTCTCCCTCTCTATGCCTCTCTCTGTCTCTTTCTCTCCCCTTTTCACCCTCTCACTTCCGTTCTATCTGCTGTATCCGCTCTCTCTGTGAAATCTCAGTTGACCCGATGGCAGTCAGCCAATGAATTCGTTTAGTTATTTTAAAAGTGTTTTGCAGTTATTTTCTCCGTCTCTTTCACTCTTCCGCTCTCTTTCTCACTCTCTCTCTTTAGCTTTTCTTTTTTTGCTGGCTTGGATAATTACCAAATGCAAGCAAATCGTGGCAAATGATGTGGCAGATACTGCACAATTTTCGTTAGGAGAAGCGGGAAAGCTGAAAGTGTTCCACATAATTTTGCGGTTTTTTACAGCAAACTCCCTGTCCGCCTGCCTTCAATGCCTGCCACTTCCCTCTGCCCATTCTCTGCTCTTCTCATTCTCTCCACTCTCCTCTTGCCACTCGCCACTCCCAGTCTCCCCATCAGCAACTCTCCTAACTCAGCTCACATTTCAATTGTTCATTCTCCGTCGCGACGCTCGTCGCCAGTTGCTGCATGCTGTATGCGGTTGAAGCCTCATTTCCTTGCACTTCCGCTTCTGCCATGCGAGCAGATAGTACAGCACACACCCACATACACACATACACACACACACACACACACACACACACATATATACATAGCGATACAGGGACACACACATGGATAGACAATGGTAACTGCTTTTTGGCAAGGAAGGTTGCCTGCTGAAAAATGCAAAACTTTCATTTGCACTCGGTGCTCGTTACGTTAGCAAGAGGGGGCAAAGGGGACAAGGGTGAAAGGGTGAAAGGGTGAAGGGGAGGGGCGGAGGGCCAAGAAATTGTACGAGTGTTTTAGCAGGGAGCAGGAGAGGCGGCCTTTAGCTCGGTTATCCCCGGTTAGCATTGCTGTGCAATTTATTAGAGTTTCGTCTCGTTTCCCCCTCGTTTTTGCTCTCCTTTCCTTTTTCTCTCTCTCTCTTTCTGCTACTACGAATTGCATAAGTAAATAACGCACGTAAATGCATTTCTCGGTAAAGAAAAAAAGCCAAACAAACGAACCCTCTTTCTGCAAACTGCAAATTAAACAAAAACAACAAAAGCAACAACTAAAAGCGACTGCAACAACAAGAAGGCAGCAGCAACAAATGCCAAATGCTCTAACTGCAATAATCATGAGCATGCTCAGGTTGTTGTTGCTCTTGTTGCCCCAGACAGCATAAGTAAATATGCGCAATTTAATTTATTAACTTATGCCGTGGCAGTTTCAAAATATATTCGTAAAACTTTTGAAACATTTTCCAAAATGAAAATTCATTTGAAATTCATTTTTGCATAAGGTTTGCGTGGGAAGTGTTCCCAGCAAAGTGAGTGTATATCAAGTACGGATTTAAAAACGTTTCGAGTGCAAAGTGTGGTGTGCTCTGTGTGGTATAGGTGGTTGCATGGGGGAGTGCGTGGCGTCGGTCAGCAGGCCGAAAAACATTTTCAGCAGGCCGCAAAACAATTGTACTACATATATTTAATAAACAAGTTGTTTGTGTGGGTGAGAACTCTAAACTAACAGAGGCAGAAACAACAACTAGTAAGAAAGCTACAGTCGAATGGACTCGACTATGCTTTACCCGCTAACCAGCTGACCAAATATGCAACTTCTATGCTTCAAGCGTATTTTGTGTTGCATACTTGGCAGCGCCTTGGAAATCAATACCTCTTTTAAATTGTTTCTTAAATAACTTCTTTATTACTTTTCCGATTGCCATCAAATTTTTAAAAACCATTTTTGCGTTCGTAGTTATTGTGTTTACCAAATAAGTCTGGAATTCAGTTTTTATTTATTTACGCTGGCAAATTCATATTTGTTGCGTAGTTCTAGCTCTTCTAGTCTTTCGAGATCTAGATATTCATACGGACAGACAGATAGACAGATAGACAGACAGACTGACGTACAGAGAGATAGACAAAGAGAGTAACAGACAGATAGACATGTCTAACTATATTGACTGTTGATTCTGTTTAAGAATATGTATAGTATGTATGGATCAGCCACGCCTTGTTCAGCCTGTTACATACATTTTCGGTTGCCACAAAGATATAATACCCTTCTACCGTATGTTTAACGGGTATAACAACAACAGGGACAATAACAACAACTTGAAATAGAAACAAGCAAAGCGACAGCTAAAATGAAAATGGAAACTGCAAAATGAAACTAGCCACATGCAATCGCAAGAAAAGTTTGAACGCCTTTTTGTGACTTTAAAGTTTGCATTATTGAATTCTGTCTCTTTCTTCCTCCCACCCTCTCTCTCTGCCTCTCCATCTCTCCCTCCCCTTCCTTCACTCTTTATGCGTGCCCCTTAGCCTAGAACAGCCCATTCACAGATTTCTTTGGCTCTGACTAAGTTCAGTTCCTATTTTTTTGCAAAATACACAAATGAAGAGCAGCATGAAGTGAGTGTGCTAAGTGCACGTCTGAAGAATACCCTGTTATTAAGTGACCAGATTAGCCAATACACACATATATATATACCTATATACACTTGACAGATCGGCTTATGCACGGGCCTGACTGTAAGGTATTTCACTGAATAATTTCTCTTGTTGCATCTTCGATTTTGTCGCCCAAAAGTCGCTTAAGCCTAATGGGTATTTGTGTGGGTGTATGCCTGTGTGCCTTGTGTGTGTGTGTGTGTGTGTGAACGAGCGACATTTTCATTTACAAGCAGCAAAATAACCGAAGCGACCAAAACCGGTCGAAGAGGGTCTTAGAGTGAGTGCAGGCAAGGCAGCATGCAAAGCAGCCCATTTGCGTAGCATACTTTCGGGCGGAAACAACACTTAATTGATTTGCAAAGTGGAACGAAGCAGTCAAAGGGTGAAGCTGCAGCTGAAACGAATGCCAGAATGCCAGAGAACGTTGCATGTGCAAATTTTTACTACAATCAAAACGACAACGCCTACGAAGAAAAAACAGATAGTGACAGAGAAGGAGGAGAATGGGTAGAAAAGACTGTGAACTTGTTAGGATAAGGCTAGTATACCTAAATAAATACCCTAACTGTTTGCTGATTATGGAATATATAAATGTGAATCAGCAGGCAGGTAACATTATTTACCTATATATATTTCCAGATATCACTAATATATATGTATATTACTCAGTGCATCACCAAGGGAGTCGATCTAGCGAAGTTTGTCTGTATGAACATGTTTATCTCAGTGACTACAGCAGCTAGGGCTACCATATTTTGTGACATTAAGTCTTACTATTGCACACAGATAACATGCATTTTAGATTTAAGCCACGCCCACTTCTGTCCCCGTCAGTCAAAAATTTACGAATTGAAAGCGCAATTTTAGAGTCATCTTATTGAAACTTGACACACTTGCTTCTTATTGCTACATACTATAAATAAGTCGAAACGACTAGGATAGGACCGATATATCGTATAGCTGCCACACAAACTATCGGCCTATTTTTGTTATTTTTCAAGATATTGCAATCAAATGTACTTCATTTCATTTTTTTAATATAAGTACTATGTATATAACATTGCATTAAAATCGCACCACTATAACATATAGCTACCATAGGAACAATCGGTCAAAATTAATTAATTTAATTAATTAATTTGTATAAAAACCAGTTTTGTTTGGAAAATAACATAACTTTTCAGTGCCAATCAAAGTTAGACATGATATTGAAAAGATACAATACTTAACAAGTCTGCACCATTTTATAATATGATGTCTCTAGTATAGGAACAATCGGATGAAATAAGCACTTGCAAGGGCATGCTGAAGGTAGTCTTTCTTTGTGGTTATTAATCAAAAGTCATATTGAGTAAATTTATTAGATTAGTAACAAGTCTTTTCTGAAGTCAACAAATTATATATTCATACCAACTGTCTACTTTAAATTGAACTTTACTGCACTCAATTCTACAACGAAATTCGACAATATTTAACACATTTTCTCAGCCCAAATTTCAATAATATCTACTCGATCATACTTATTAGGCAGTGTTGCCCTTATCAGTTTATTTATATCCTATGCATAGGCATAAATATGCATATGTATAAGCTATGTATGTGTGTGTGTGTGTGTTCAATTTTGGGTTCAATTCAGTTTCCCCACCTCTCCAACTCATCTTTCACAATTCAGCAAATGCAACCCGACTGTGAATCCAATTTTTGTATACGAAGATGCAAAAAGTGACCAGCAGACAATGGCAGCGCTATAGCTCAGCAGAAGCGCAGCAATGGCGAGGCAACAACAGCGGCTGTGGCAGTGGCAACGGCAGCGGCAGCGGCAACAATCGATAAGAAAAAATGCGAACGATGTGTAACGGCAGCAGGAATCTTCCTGCAGCAATGGCATAATTTTTCGGGCGGCATGCAAAATGCAAAATGCCTTGGCGAAGCGGACGCTCAGCTCTCAGCAACGGTCCATGGACGGTGCTAGCCAACCCCTCCTCCTCCCCACCTAGTCCACCCCGCCCCCCAGGCTCTCCATCATGCTCATATCGAAAAAAAAGGAGAATTCTCTGCTCTGCTGGCGCCTCGATAGCGCATCAATGGAAAGCAATCTGCAAATGCTTTGTTGCCAAAGCATTATTAAACTGGAATTTTCATTTGTAGACTGGCATACACACAGGAACACACACAGACAGACACACATACAAATGCAAACACTCTGACTGTTCTCTGGCATATTTGGTTGGCAAAACACAACCAGGCAGCTGCGGCAAGGGAACGCTTCGCAGTACTTCAATGTGAGGCAAATCCTGCTTTTCACATTTGTATTTAGAGCAGAGACAGCACCCGCTATCCCTATCCACCATGCTTCGTTTACCCTCTTTCACAACTGCTTCCCCTGCTCTCCTCCTTCTCTTTCTTCTCCTTCTCATCTTCTTGCCAGCAACCGCGCATTACACGAGCGGACAGCAGCCTTCTCCTCCAGGTGCTGCTCCTGCTCCTATTCCTACTCTTCCTCCCTTCTCTCCTTTCCTCCTGCTCCCTCTTGCCATCGCTCTGCTCTTCTTGGGCTGTTCTAGCTGCGGGCTTCTCGGCTTCTCGGCTTGCCAGCTGCCAGCTGCCAGCTCCCAGACTTGGCTCAGGTAAAGCCCAAGCAATAGCAACAATTTTGTTTCGTTGCGCTGCGTTTCGTTTGGCTTTGGCTTTGGCTTTGCCAACAGCAACAACAAAAAATGTCGACTCACACAATTTGAGCCACGGCCAACGACAACGTGCAACAGCAACAGCAACAACAACAACGACAACAAGGCGACAACAAAGGCACATCCACATCATTATGATTATGCAGCCCTTCCGCAGTTCCCCACTCCACTCCCCCTGCTCGCCCCCCCTCCCCCCACACGGCTCGACTCGGCTTGGCTAAGCTTAAGGTCTACCTGCATAGCATAACTTCTATGCATGAGTGTGTCTGTCTGTGTGTGCACCCCTACGTATACGTTATTTTTTGGTATAGCTTCCACGACATACATATGACAAGGGAAATTCAACTTTGTTTCTGCAACGTTTTCCACTCGAGCAAACCATTATTATTATTATTATTATTATTATGATTATTATTATTATTATTATTATTATTATTATTATTATTATTATTATGATGATTATTTTTATTATGTTGCTCTGCCTTGCCATTGTTGTTGTCGTATTGCTTTCTGTTTCGACAGCAACATCTGCAAAAAGGGTTATGGCAAATGTCGTTACTGATTTTTCTCCTTTAACTTCGAGAAAACTACAAAGTGGCAGCACAGGAAAACTTAAACAGTTTTCCCTTAATTTTCTGCAAAACTCTTGATTAGTTTCCCAAAACATTTTTGGCTTCTTCTTTTGCTTTTCCACGCCAAACTTTTTCAAAAAAAAAAAAAAAAACAAAAACAAAACGAAATAAAGAAAACGACGCAAAATTGCAGCAAAAAACTTGGAAAATGTTTATAAAATTAACGAAAAATTTAAAATAAAAAAAAAAACATGTGATTGCTTTGGCTACACTGTACAAAAACCATTAACATGACTACAGTAAAAACTTTAATTAAAATTAAAATTTAGTTGTAGATTACAAATTTAAAATAAAAATCAACACTTAAAAATGATTTAACAATTTTCATTGAAAAAAAAAAGAAAATAATTAAAAATTAAATCTAGTTTGTATAAATTACGATTTACAAATTCTAAAACACAAGGGAATCTAAATGCAACAATGCAAATATTTATAACAATTAAAAAAAAAAAAAAAAACATATATATGTGTATATTAAAAATCCAATTTAATTTGAACAAATTACGAATTACAAATTTGTTTTATAATTTTACAATGCAAAAATTATTAAATTGATAATTGAATAAGAAAAAAAAAAAAAAAAATCAATTCAAAAAGAATAATTAAAAAATTGATTTCAAATACCATTTGCAATTTTCTTTAACTATTTATTACAACTTCCTTAAAGTCACAAGAAAATATTGAGAGAAAATTGCAGCAAGAAATTTCCACAAGTTTTTTTCTGGTTTATTTCATGAAACATTGCAAAATGCCGTCAAAAAATTGTGAAGAATTTCGCCATCGATAAAGGCTGCTGTTTTTTTTTTTTTTTATAAGGTATATGCCAGCCAAGCACTTGTACAGCACCAGGGGTGCAGGCTCCCTTGCCTTGCCACCTACTAGACTTCCCTCTCTCTCTTCCTCTCTGGCTCAGCAGATACTCATATTTTCCTTTCGTGGCCCATTTGTGCTTCTTTGTTTGGTTGCAGCTCGCGCTGGCGGAGGCGGGGAAGGAGTCTCAGTCTCTATAAGAGTCGTATGTGTATATGTGTGTGTGTGTGTGTATGTACTTGTATGTGTTTGCTTGTGTATCTGTGTTGCTGTGATGAGCGCTATTGATAATCTTGGCTGCGCATCGCTGTTACTTTTGCTGCTGCTGCTTCTGCCGCACTGCGACATGCAAAATGGGCGTGCAACAGTGCCCTGCCCCTCCTCCTACACAGTACGACCCACTTTGTGGCGCGACTAAGCGCATTATCAAAAAGTGCTTAATGAAATAAGCAACGATGCTCGGCTTGTCAAGCCTCGAAATGCGACGGCATTTTGTTGTGCATGCGGATGCGGAAGTGCGCTTTAACTGCGACTCTCTGCCCTCTCCCCTCCCTCCCTATACACAGCAAGGGCTGTCACAGCAGCTCTTTCTTATTCCTTCTACCCCCTCCATCTCTTCACCCGCTGGCCTTTATTGTCTGCACTTGCTTATTATGTTGCCTGTTTCGATTTTGCATTCTACATTTTCTATTTCCCATTTTTTTTGTACTTTGTATTTGAATTTCTTCTTCTCTCTCTCTCTCTCTCTCTCTCTGTTATGTTAACATAATTCGCTCGCTCGATCAAGAGCGGAAATATGCGGACATTGATTGGGTAGAGGGGGACGGTATAAGGAGGGCAGCTGGAACTGTAACTGGGATTGCAGCAGTTGCTTGAAATATAGCTGGCAAGGCGGACAGTCAATGCAGCGTCAGCTAGTGCACTGATTTCAAATATTGTGCACACGTACAAACAGAGAGAGAGACTCACACACAGACAGAGACACACACACACACACACACACACACAAGTATCGGCAGTTGTGTGTGTCTGCAATCGCAGCTCAATGAAAGCACAGTTCGCTTTGTTGAGGAGCCATGAAGAAGTGGCATTGCTTCTTTCTCATTTTAATTGGCTTGCTGTGTATCGCCAACAGGCTCTACAAGGATGCTCGCACAGCGGGACATTCTTCTGCTTCAGCTTCTCCTCGGGCGACACAAACATGGCAATATATTTTAATTAAGCCAAGCAAAGAAGAAGCCGAAAAAAACGTGCCACGCCCACGTCATTTGGTCAATGCCGTGTGGCAAAGGCAATGCAAACGAAGGCAGCAAAGCGAAAAGAAAACAGCTCTGCCTGTGTTCCCTCTCTCTGTCCCCCCACTCTCTACTTCTCCCTCTTTGTCTCTCTCTCCCCTTCTTTCTTCTTTGCCCTACTCACCCCACGGCAACATATTAAATTTTCGATAACAAATTTGTGATTTGCGCAGAGCCCGCATGAAAATCACTAAAAATAACAAACGCACTGCTCGGCCAGTTCAACTGGCAGATACCCTCTATCTTTACGCTTAGTTGGCTATAGCTTCCCCCTCCCCCCTCTTCGAACTCCTCTCTGTGCCAATCTAAAGTGCTTTGCCCCCTGCTTGACTTGGCAATCTTCGTGCTGCGCTCTACACTAAACTCCATGGGGCAGGCACCCACACAGTGTGACCACATTGTTGTTGCCACATTGTGTCTGTCTGTGTGTGTATGTGGCACTGTGTCTGTGTGTGTGTATGTGTGTTGTGGCATCATCTAAATATTCATTTAAAATTCGCTGCTGCCCGCCGGCATCGTCGTCCGCACGTTTGCGAGGTAAAACCGTTTTACGATGAACTCGAATTGATATTTTCAGCAAACGAATTTGCCCATGCGGCGCTGCCTCTTGTTGCCCCATCATCAGCAAGCTCATTGACAACAACAACAGCAACAACAGCAGCAGCAGGAAGGAAGTTGGCATAGAGTGGGTGGTGGCTGCCACGTGATGCTTCAATGCCCAACGGCAGCCATGGTGAGGCAAGACGAGGCGACGCACCTGCAACGCGACTCGCGATTGAATTTCGTTGAGTCGCGGCACGCCTCGTTGACAGCACATGAGGGCAGGGGTAACAGGCGTGGCAGCAGCTGTATGGTCCTTTTTACAATTTTAACATACACCCCTTACACACAGGCACACGCACACACACACACTGAGAAAGAGTTGTTGCTTTAAGTTAACTCGCAAAGTACTTGTAATTTTAAAGTCGCCCACTCGTCGCATATTTTATTAATCGCCACTCCCTCTCTCTCTTTCTCTCCCCTCTCTCTCTCTCTCTTTGCAGGTAAATATCGGCAGCATGCAACAAATATTTGAGCAGCTTTCGCCTCTTGCAACGTCGACGGCATCGGCCTTTTCACTTGCGAGTGAGTCAACGCACTCGCTGGCTTCTGCTTTGTTATGGGCACGGGCAGAAGACCATGGCATACATAGTACTTTCTGTGCCACACACACACACACACACACCAACGCACACACCAACCCACAATCACGTGCGTGCATGTCTGCTGTGTGTGGTGTGGCTATGAGGTACACATACGTGGCAATTTCCTTGGCAGAATCGAATTATAGCAAGCGACAGTGCAACACAAAGTTGCTTGGTATCGCTTTGAAGAGCTTCAAGTGGGTACGAATATATATTCTACTATATAACATATACATACATAAAACATATATATCTGTATACTTTTGGTATGGTGTACTTGATCAGGCCTTGAGCAATAACAAATTTAAACTTTATATACATACATATATAATGTTATATATAACAAATAATAAAGTTATTTTAACTTTATTTCAATCAACACTACTTGTAGCAGTCAAAATCAGGCAGCTCAGAGATCACAAAGTTTATATGTTCTTGATCAGCATCAATAGTTGCATCGATATGGCCATGTGTGTCTGTATGAACACTTATATCTCAGAGATTATCAAAGCTTACCATGGTTACCATATTTTGTGACATTAAGTCTAATTAATGCACACAAGTAAAGTTTGTCTTAGAATTTGACCACGCCCACTTCTGTCTCCGTAAAGCAAAAAAAATGAATTAAATGCGCAATTTTCACTCAGTTTTAAAGCTATCTTGATGAAACTTGGCACACATGCTTCTTATTGCTGCACGTTGTAAATAAGTTGGAACGAGCCGAATCCGACCGATATATCGTATAGCTGTCATACAAACTATCGACCTATTTTTGTTATTTGTCAAGATATTGCAACTTAATTTACTACAACCGACTTTTTTGTATATATAATATACATTTAAAATGTCATCCAAATCGCAACACTTAAACATATAGCTGCCATAGGAACAATCGGGTGAAATGCAGGTTTTTGTATGAATACAAGTTTTGATTATAGAAATAACTTTAACTTAACAGTGCCAATTAAAGTAAGACATCATATTGAATGTACATAATACCATTCAATTCTGCACTAGTAAATATCACAAGTATATGCACAATCGGGGGATATAAGTACCTGCAAGGATTCACATCCTTTCTTTCTTGCTTTAATTAAATTATTTCTTGCATGTAACATCAATTTAAAACATAACAATACAAACTTTCAAGCTTGACTGTGTGGCAATAACAATTTGCTTAGTGTGAAGTCTTGCAGCGCTTAGGTTCTTCAAACAGCTTATCCAACACCTCCACAACAGACTGCAAATGTAACCCAAATCGATGTGTCAGCAATGAAACGATGCTGAGGTAGAGTAAAAGCAGAAGAGATGGAGAAAGCGCTTCCCTTTATAAATATGTTAGACAGGCAAATAGGAGACAAAAGACTTACATGCTGTGCAGGCCATAGACTGCATAATACTGTGAGGGGGTAGAGGGAATTCTTTTCTTGGTTCTTCTTCTCCAGGCAACACGTGTTGCCGGTTGCCCAACATTGCAACGTGTAAATGTCAATTTTCATTGCAGTCTCAAGCGAAAAGTTTCGTGCTGGCAGCCGGCAGAAAATTTCCTTTCTTTGCTACAAACAAAGAAAGTTGTCAGCTGCAAGAAGCGAACACAAGCAGCTGCAACTTGTGCTGCTGATGCTGATGCTGCAACTGCAACTCGTGTCACCTGACTTTGCAGACACTTGTTACGCAGGCCCCAGCAGCATCAGCAGTTACAACGTGTGCAACATAAACAAAGGTTAGCTGCGTGTTAAACGCATTTGTTGTACGCCAAAGTTTTCTACCCTCCCCTCCCCATCTGCCACTCTGTGGGGGCAACTAAAGCGGATTGTCAGCTCTGGCAAAGTGCATGCGGGATTTCAACTTTGACCCGTTTGATGCGCCGATTCTTGGCTTTTTGAGTTGTTATTGTCTCTTCTTCCCTCCTCTGCACTCATATTGAGCTGTCCATTCAAAGAGCATAAGTAGCCAGAGAGAGCTTATGGCCCCCAAAAGGGAACCTGGTCAACTTACTTGTGTCTCTATCTCGAGTGCTCAGTCCCGGTACAGGCTGCGAGGCACACTGGCTGTGCTAAGTATGCGCATAGCATGCTCAATATGTGCTCAAGCAGCGGGAATAACATAACATATGAGCGTAATAAAGTTACGCATAATAACATGAAAATTATCATAAACATGGCCTGGGGACAACGGCGATAATAATATCACCAGCAACAACACAAGCAACAGCAACAGCACAAGCAGCAGCAACATGAGGCAGGCATGCATAAAGCAACAACAAAACGAGCGAATAACAATTTGACACCGTCGCCAGCGTCGCGTAGCTGACTCAATTTTTGTCATACGCGAGCAACGGTGCAAAGAAAGAGAGGGCCCACGTTGGGCGCCCACCCCGTACCAACTACCAAGTGGCACCTCCAGGCACAGTTTGCGAGTTTGTCTGTGTGTCTGTGTGTCTCTGTGTGAGTGTCATAGCCGAAATTACTCACTTATGTTGCTCAACTTTTGAATACCCAAGTAAAGCGAGAACATAATGAGAGTATACGTATTAAGTATACGCATTGAGAGTAGACGCATATGCTTACATTATTAATACGGTTTGCGTTATTAATACCAGTATTCTTGCTAGTATTTTTATTATCTTTACTATTATAATTATAAATTTAATTATTTAGCTCTTAAGTTTACTTTTTTATAACTTTATTTATTATTTATATCATTGTTATTCTCATTGTTGTAGTTTTCATTATTACTTTCATTATTATTGTAATTATCATTACTATTATCAATATGATTATTATTTATGTTATATATTCGTTTTCATTATTATCATCCTTATTATTATCATAATTACTATCATAATTCTTATCATTTTGACTATCATTATTATTATTGTATAATTTTCACTATCATTGTACTTTTCATTAATATTATTATTATCACTTTCATTTTTAATATCATTATTATTATCATTACTAATTTAATCAATACAATATTATCATTAGTATTATCATTATTATTTTCATTACTATAATCATTATTACTATCATTATCACTACCATTATTATTATCATTATCATTATTAGTTTTATTTATATTTTTATTATTATTATCGTTACTATTATATTTATTATTATCATTTTTATTATTATTACTATTATCATTACTATTATCATTGTTGTTATCATTCATAATATCATTATTCTTATCATTCTCATTTACTATTATCAGTAAATTATCATTATTATTATCATTACCATTACCATTTTTATTAGTATTGTCATTATTATTATCATTATTATGAATATTATCATTAACTATATTTCCACTTACCTTATGCATTATATTTGTTAATCAGACCCTTTCAAACTATGTTTGAATTGCACTCACATATCCCAATCTACCCGACCCGTTCATCCATTGCACGAACGCGTAGCGTATACGCAGCGTGTGCGCGCCTGCAAAGTGAAAGAAATTGCTGACAGCGTTTGCATTTATGGCTCGTCGCTGAACTGAAATTTTTACACTTTATTTTTGGGCTACGCATATTAAATAATTGCCATGCATCGGCGGCAGCAACAGCAGCAACTGCCGCAACAGCCTCAGCAGCCGCAGCTGCCGTGCAATGCAACTTAAATGCGCTACACACACACACACACAAAAGAGAAGCAAAGTCTCATTTTTTGCATGCAAATTCAAGTTGACCAGCGCAGCAGCCTTCTCTCTCTGGCAGAAGAGACCCTCTCTCAATGGCTGGCGTTGTCTTTGGGTAGACTTTTGGGGCGTGGCATTTACCATTTACCAGCAACGGTAGCAGACAATCCAGTAAGGCCATTCGCTGGCCATGCGTCAGCAGTGACAGAGAGACAGAGGGACAGACGAGTGGACAGAGGGACAGGCAGACAGACAGACCAACAGACGGATAGACGAGCAGACAGTGCGACAGACAGAGAAAGAGAGAGACGAGCAGGCGAACGTTATGCGCTTTACGGTCTACGTTGAACAGAGTTAACCGCAACACAGTTCGTCCGCTGCCGCTGTGTATTAATGGCAGCAAATATTGATTCTGCGTCATTGTTGTTATTGTTGTTGCTGTTGCTGCTGCTGCTGTTGCATGTTTGTTTGCAAAGATGCGCTGTGCTCGCAGTTTGCGGTCACGCATAAAAGACGCTCGAGTCTATATACTTAAAATCCACATACTCAAACAGATCACACACACACACACACACACACTGACAACTGCTTTGCGGCCTGCTGAGAAGCTACTGCGTAATGTAGCACACACACGCACACACACACACGCACACCATCTGCATATGATAAGCAAAAGAAATCAGCAATGGTAACCGATAGGCCGATATGCGATGACTTTGCCAGCTGCGTGTGTAATTAACTATTGCAAATTGAAAGATTTAATAAGCACAGAGAGATGTATCTTTAAAGTATATATATACATATATATCTGATAAATATGATATAGTTATTTGAAAAGAAACACACTAAGAAATACATATGAATTTTGTATTTCCCTTGCAATCAAACACAAAACTCGTTTGAAATTTTATTTGATTATTTCAATAGGACAACAACTGTTGAAAATCTCTTAAAATAGAAACTTAACAATCTTGAATCTTGTGCAGTATACGGAAAATTGATTAAATTGTTAAGTCAATTCAGAGAACAGAGCAAAAAGACACAACGCACGACAACGAAGACGACGACGACGATAATTGAATTAAATCAGATCTTATCAACGTTGTCGGGCATCCGCCCACGCCCATTGCACCGCCCAGAGCGCACCTTCTCTGCTTCAAAATTGATAAATGCTCGTTGAGCAAAATGTTTGCTATATTATAAGGGAGAGAATTTATTTTCTTCTTCTTTTCTTATTTCTTTTTTTTTATTTGTTATTTATTTTTTGCTTCTTTTGCTTTTCTGTTTTGGTGAGGCGTGTTAAGCGTTCGCAAGATAAGAAAGGGAAACAACAACACAAACATGTTGGAAAAGTTAAGAAAGTTACACAAATATGCAGAGAAATGAAATTTACAGTTATTTGGTGATTAAACGAGAAAGGAGAGAGCAGAGAGAGGAGACAGAAAGAGAGAGAGAGAGTTAGATGAGAAATTGTCGTAGGTAAAGGGAATTTTCTGTGCCACTCGCCCACTGCAAATATTGCTAATAATACGAGAAAACGACGAAGAATTTGCAGGTAAACTATGATAAAGAACTGGCAGAAGTGGGAGAAGGGGTAGAAGAAGTGGAAAAGTGGCAGAAGTGGGATAAGGAGTAAGTAGGAGGCGGATCAAAGGAGAGAAAACTCTTCACATGAAACGTCTTGAATATTTGCAATTTTCACTTAAATGGCGATTTGCAAGAGAGCATGCTGTTGTTGTTGTTGCTGTTGTTTGGTGTATTGCCGCTGGCCTAAAAAGTGATTATACAATTTCATTAATTTAACGTTGCTGCCACGCCCACTTGCGCCCAGCGGCCACTTGAGTCAGCCACCTCACTGCGAGTCAAATAATATTAAAATTTACGAGAGACTCCGCAAATGTCTTGCTTGCCAAGCCACAGAGCGAAGAAGAAGGCCAAGAGCAGCATAAAGAGTGAGAAGAAGAGAGAGAGAGAGAGAAGAAGAGGGAGGGAGGGGCATGCATTGCGAGTGGCCCTCGAGACGCACCGTTTGCATTAATGGGGCAAAATCAAAAAATAAAAGCCATTTTTGTCAGAGAGCAGAGGCAACGCCAGCTGCGATTCAAGTGCACTTTGAACCTAAAAGCATAAGCCTCGCTCAGTTGCTCCTGCTCTGCTGCATGCTCTGCCTCTTTCACTCCCTCTTGCTGTCCTTCTCCATCTTTCTATGTCTCTCACTCTCTCTCTCTGCTGCACTCTTTGCTGCGCTCTTTGCCTATTGATGCAGGTGCTGCAGGAACAAAAGGAAATTGTTAAATTAAGTGCTTGCCGGGGTGGGCAGCGGGGCAGCGGGTCAGCGAGGCAGCGGGCACAGTGAGGCGGAACGAAAGCGCGCCGCTAGGGCAAAGTTGAAGAGTGCAAGGCGTTGCCGCAAAGGTAGCGAGTGAAAGTTTTTAATTTACTGTGCCACACAGACGCACACACAGAAAAAAGAACAGTGTGAGAGGGAGGAAGGGAGTGAGAAGGAGAGGGAGAAAGAGATAGAGAGATACTAGCACACACACATACACACACACACACACAGCCACTCTCTCTCACAGTCTAATCGAGTCTGCAGCAGGAGCAGCGACAACTTTTATCATTGCCTACTTTTTGGCGCGCTGCTTGTTGTAATCAACGCACGGCGCCAGCAGCCGCTGAAATAGATGCCACACCCCCACTAACACCTTCTCCTACCCCTCCCCCTCTTCTGCCTTCTTCCCCTCCTCCCCCATCCCCTTCCGCCACGCACACCTTTTCGTTTTCGATTTCTCTTTCGCCTGTGCACGAAGCATTCGAGTGGAAAATTAAATTCGCACGCTGTCTGGGGCAGTGCAGCCCAAACACGAATCCAGCATAGCGATTTCTGACTGCTAAAACTGCTCTTCTTCTTCTTGTTGCTATTGTTGTTGTTGAGGTCACAATCGTTGTTGCAGTTGGAGTTGCAGTTGCATTTCAAGTTGAAGTTGCAACCGTGCGAGGTTTCATTCAATTTTTTAGCAAGTGCTGCCTGCCACTTAATTTCCGCCAAAGTTGGTAATTTGCCGCCGAAGAAGGCAAAGGCAAGTAGTAAGCGTGACAGAGAAGGCAGAGACAGAGGTGTAGGTGGCAGGCAGGGGGCAAGCAGGGGGGCGTGGCTGTAAAAGTATTGGCTTGGCTGTGCGGGGCAATTGGCAAACGATTCACTTTTTCATAGACAAACGTGACGCTGACGTCGCCAAATTGAATTGTAAGCTGTGTGGTTGTATGCGTGTACACACACACACACACACACAGGCACACATTGAATACAAGTGCGCAAAGCGGAAACGGAAGTTTGTAAGAATGCAGCGTCGCGTGGGCGCACCACAAAAGCGACTTCCAACCCGATTATCGACGACTTGTGCTGAGCCTGAGCTGAACACGCGTCTAAACGCAGACACAGCTCAAGCTGTGGCTCTCCAGCTGTAGCTGCTGTCAGACTTTGTGCCATTGCCATTGGCAGAGCCAGAGCTGGCGCTCAGCCGCCCGACGAAGCGCACAAAATCACTTCCGATGAGATTTCAATTTTGCGATTACCTAATTGACACTCAAAGTAATGGAAGCTTGCGCCTTCCTGCCACGCCCATTGCACATCTTGCCTGCCTGCCTGCCTGCCTGTCTGTCTGTCTGTCTGTCCTTCTGCCTGTTTGTCTGTCTGGTTTTGAATGTGTAAGCCGCCTAATGGAATCCAGGCCTAGCCCAGACCCCAAACTAGACGCAGCCAACAGTTTAAAGCGTTTTTAAGAGCAGCCCCCTACAAACTCTCTAGCGAATATGCATCAAATATACATACAATATATACATACATATACTAAATATATGTATGTAATCAGATCTAGTATATACATACTATATACATGTTATATACACATGTTTCTAGTATTGAGCAACTCAAATGAACACCAAGAAATCAAATATAAATTGAACACACTTCATGCACTTCAACTTGATGGCAGTAATATTCTTCAAAACTATTTCTATAGGTAATTTAAACATTAACCAAACCTCACTATACATTATATAAATATACATATATATTTATATATATATGTAGTATATACAATATACATTCACATATTTCTCGTGTTGAGCAACTCAAATGAACACCAAGAAATCAAATATAAATTGAACACACTTCATGCACTTCAACTTGATGGCAGTAATATACTTCAAAACTGTTTCTATAGGTACTGTAAACCTGCACCTAACCTCATTTTTGCTTGCTACCTTAATAACTTTCGTGTGTCGCTTATCCGATCGAATGAAGCATAAAATGTTTACAGCTAAGCAGGTGAATGGGTTAGTCAAGTTGACGAGGTATTCAAAAGCGAGTGCTGTATAGTCTGACAGCTCATTAGGGCAGAGAGGGTGCAGGAATTAAAAGAGAATACTGATCAAAGTTAAGGCTGAATAGAGCTACTGCTGATGCAGCTCAGGAATATATAAAATATATATAGCTAACTATCCATTTTATACATACAAAGCTCTGTTATTCACTTCGATGCGATTGCTGCGATAATTGTGCACAATTGAGAAACAATTTGAAGTTAATTAAAAATATATATATAACAACAAAGGAATAAAACTACATAGCTGTAAATGTGTGAGTGGGTTAGCAGCTATGCTCGTCTCTCTGCATCTCTCTCTCCCTTTCATGTGCAATTGCAGCGGAAATGTTCTAGAATTAAATGCTTATATCGACGTTGTTATTTCGCTTGTTCTGCTTGTTGTTGTTTTTGTTGAGCTCATTGTTGGCTGTGTGAAGCGTTTTTATGATTTTACATGCCAAAAAACGGTCATAAAATGGTGTCAAGCTATAAAACGCAGCAGGAACAGCAACGGTAGCAACAACAACAACATGTTTGCGGTAAAAAAGATGCTTATGACATTGACTCAGCCTCGACGTTTTTCATTCAATATGAAAATTAAATTTCACGCTTAAAAATGTGCATAAAGCGTGTAGCAGGAAGAACAGAGTGTGCAGTGAGGAAGGGGGGGGCAGGGGCTAATAGAAAGTGGGGCTGAAGTACAAGGGCGAGTGCCAAGTGAGTGCCAAGTAAGGGGACCCGAATAAGTATCCCAGAAAAGTTGCTAAAAGTTGCTCTCAGCTCTTCGCGTCTTTTTGTTCCTTCTCTCACTTTCTTTCTCTTTCTTTTGCTCTGTGTGTGTGTGTATGGCAGCATGTTTGTGTGTGCGTGCCAGGTGAAAAAGGTGTTGTCGACCCTGTCGCATAGCGCCTGCTTAATCGACTGCAAAATTTACAGGCAAATTTGTAATATCAACAACAGTGACAGCCACAGTAAAAAAAATACGGACAGCTGATGCATTTTGTAGAATGTGAGATACCCTATAGAAAGCACCATTGCCATTTATAACTGTTATTTAATACACGAATGCGTTAAAGCGAATTCTAGCAGTGAAACTTGATATACAAGTAATTAACATGATTATAAAGCGAATGATCTTGTTGTCAATAAACAATTTACAATAACAGCTCCTTATTCTGTTCCAAAAAAGAAAAAAATTAAATAAACAACTAAATTTACTATATGTAACCAGATCTTGTACAACTACAGCCAAGTCAAGTGCAACAGAATTCCCTTCAATTCAAGCACAAACATATATGGTATATACTTCCTTCGTAAACAACTTTCCCTTTTCAACTGATATGCCCGGCTTGACAAATGTGTCAATGTTTACAGGGTAGAGAAGGCGAAGCATAACTGAATAATAAAAACAATAATGTGTCGCAAATTGTGAGCGAATGAATAAAACAGAACGGAAGTGGGGCCGTTTAAACTCGGCCAAAACTCTGGCAAGCCAACGCACAAACCCAAATGATATATGGTACACATACATAGATATATGTGTGTGAGAGAATACAGACAGACATGTGTTCTGCATACACACACAGAGATACAGAGAGAAAGGGAGACAGTTATATCTGCTAACAGACTCATAGAAAATGGCAGCCTGCTGCTCTGCTCTGCTCTGCTGGCCTGTTAGTCCGGCCAGGATATATAACATTTTATGGTACAACGGAAAACTCAGCGACTTCCTTCCGGCACAGTTTCAACTTGTTGGTCACCCGCTCTCAAACAGCCAACGAGAGTTGCTCATTAAGAAGCTGAAAGTTGAAAGCATCCAAAGAGGAAAGTTTTGTTATTTTTATCGACGGGGGAAAGAAGAGTCTCTCACTAGAAGAGAAGAAGAGTAGAATATGCTCTTAAATAGTGATGTGTAGCATACCTTAATTTTATATATATTACTTAAGTTTTCAAACAGCTCTTAGAATTTAATTTCAACTTGGCTTTCAATCAACCAATTCTCCATGCTTCTGCGAGCTTGTCACTTGTAGCTCATGTACATCTTCCTCTCTCTCTTTCGTGCCATTTAATTCTCTCCCTCTCACTAGTGTAAATAAGAAAGTATACAAAGCTAAACGTTTAAGTGACTTAAACGTACTCATCGTGTTGTTAAAAAGTTGTGGATAAATTGTAAAGGTTAAGCAAAGTTTAAACTTAGTTAGGCAACTGCTTCTTTTGATTGTAATGTCATAACATTTGTAGTTGTATACTAAATAGAAAGAATGCTATAGTCGAGTGTGCTGGACTGTAATATACCCGCTACCAACAACTGACCAAAATGATTTATTTAATTTATGTTGCATACTTTGCAGCGCCTCAGAAATGTGTACCTCTTGAAACCATTTCTTAAACAACTTTTATGTTACTTATCCGATTGCAAGCAAATTTTCAGAAGTCATTTAGCCGTTGATAGTTATTGTGTTTACTAAAAATGAACTGTTCTGCATTTAAATTACGCTTTTTATCGATTTATGAAGGCGGAAGGGGGCGTGGCTTATATCTAAAATAAACTTTATGTGCGTGCAATATTAAGATATTTTTTAATATATTTTTGGTAGTCCTAGCCCTTATAATCTCTGAGATAAAGATGTTCATACGGACAGATAGACAGACAGATGGACAGACAGACAGATCTCCTAAAGAAACCCAAGCAACACAATAAACCTAGCAATCAGGCAACCAATTAAGTCACCCACTGAAAACCAAGAGATATTTTCTTCACTGAAGTGTTCTTCAGCTGTACTCCCAATAGGAAGCCGATAAAGAAAGTATCCGATAGTGCCTGATTGATAGGGTCACGTCTTGACAGACGTGTGACTTGGTGGCAACGAATAGAGATCGGCAATGAAGAGCAGAGGGAGCAGTGGAGCAGGCGAGCTGACAGGTTTTGCGAAGGTTGGGTAATTTGATGCGGCAATTGCAAATGCAATTAGGATTTTGGATTACATTGTTGACACTGGCTGAACACGTGGGCTAGGAGTAAATGGGAAAGGTGAGGGGAGTAGGTCTGAAACAGTGTAAATGGACAATTTATTCACACGTCGTTTGGCTGGCAGCAAAATGGCAGCACTTGATAGCGATGGCGATGACGATAACGATAACGATAACGGGGGGATAGCTGTTGATGATGATGTTGTTTGCAGTTCGCTGCTGTTGTTGTTGTTGTTGTTGACAGAGGCCAAGTTGAACCGAGGCAGGCAATAACAATAACGGAGCGTTTACCATTCAAACGAAATGAGACAATCCAGTAGCCAATTTAGTCGTAATAGTAGCTGAATGTCACTTGAGTCTCTCTGCTGCAACATTGCAAATAGCAAACAGCAATAAGTGTGCTCTCGCTGCGCCCCTGCCAGGGCCTGTAGACGAACTGACACAGCAGCAGAAGGCAGGCAGGCAAGACAAGGAGAGAGAGAGAAAGACAGGGAAAGAAAGAGGAGCAGACAGGCAGACAGGCAGAGAGACAGGCGCACGGACAGACAGACAGACGGAGGGGCAGTTAGAAAGACAGAGGGCTAGAGAGAGAACAATAGATATACAGACAGAGGGACAGACAAGTAGTAAGACAATCGAACAGACAGCCAAGCAGGCAGACAGACAAACAGATAGACATACAGAGAGACGAATAGGCAGACAGAGGAACAGATACATAGAGCAAGAGAAAGAGAGATACAGAGAGACAGACAGACTTACAGATATACAGACAGACATACAGACAGAAATACAGACAGACATATGGGCAGACATATAGATAGACAGACAAGTAGGCAGACAGGGGGATGGATAGACAGACTGATAGACAGTGAGACAATTTGGGGGAAAGATACAGAGAGCAAGAGAGAGAGAAAGAGATAGAGGAACACAGAGGGACATACATACAGACAGACAGATAGACATACAAACAGACAGACAAACAGACAGACAGACAGACAGACAGACATGAATGAGCTTTGCCGGGCAATGCAAAAATGTTTTCCACCTCGTTGCGATTTCATTTTGTACAGTGTAGTTGTCTCTCCCTCCCCTCTCCCTTCCTCTCTCTCTCTCTCCCTGTCTATGTGCTTCGCTGCTGTGTGACATGGCTAAACACTGATAACAACAATAACAACAACCCAATGCCAATCACAGCTTGTTGTTGCTGTTGTGCAGGTGCGTGTTGATATGAAGTTGTCGCCTTTTGTGACCGACAAGCGGCGCTTGTCAGTGTGCTGTCAACAAATTTTGCAATTGGGCACTCACATATTTGGCCATTAGCAGAGGCAGAGTGAAAGGCAGACAGAGAGAGAGAGAGAGATAGAGATAGAGGGAGAGAGAGAGGCATAGGGAAAGCCTGCTGGGAATCAACTTCAAATTGGACAAAGCAGAACAGAAGCGTGTTAACGCGCCGCTTAAAGCGCGCCTCGAGCAACTCTAAAGTGCCTTTTGAATTAGCAACAACAACAGCAGCAGCAGCAGCAGCAGCCACTACAACAACAACAACATATACTACAACAACTACCACAGTAACAACAACAACTACAACAAACTGGCTAACGTGCCAAGTGTCAGAAAGTTGAAAAATGTTTGCCGTATGCGGTGAGCCACAGCCAAAAAAAAAAGAATAAAAGAGAAGAACAAAAATAGAAAAACAAAAAAGAAAAAAAAAATAAAAGAAAAAAATGGGGGAAAAAAAAGAAGAAAAGAGGGGGACAAAATCCTGTAAATCGAGCGCCAAAAAAGAAGAGGCCCAAAAACAATTTTCAACCACTTTAAGGCTTGTAAAGCAATTTGTTATTGTTACTGTTGCTGCTGGAGCTGGAGCTGGTGCCTCTTGTGTGCCACGGTGCGTATGAATAATGACAATTGCCAGCTGCCGAAATGGTGTGCAACAATTCTAGACAGGCATCCAACAAGGACTTGCCGGAGCACCTGGAGCTCAGCTGGAAGCACCTGGAACTCCATTTGCGTCAGAGTGCGATTCATTTGAAAGCGAGACGAAGCAAATCTTTTGTGTGTGCGTATACCCTATAAACGTAGCGGCGTGGGGTAGTGCTGACGAAGAAATAAAATAAGTTGAGATAGAGGTAGAGAGGGGGAGAGTCGGAGAAAGGTAGAGTGGGAGAAAGGTAGAGTCGGAGAGAGATAGACTCAGAGAGAGTTACTCTACAATAAGAAAGAACTAACTTCAATTCGTTAACCAACACTGCAGGCCACAGCTAGCTCGACTACAGTTATTGATTAGCCAACACTATAGATCTGAGCTTACCTCATTGAAAGAAGACACTTGTCAACACTGTTAGTCATTAGGCAACACTGAAATGTACTTTGCAAAGATAGAATTCATTAGCCAACACTGTTAAGTACTTTACAGGTATGTAACTCATTAACCAACACTGCTGACTACTTTCAGAGAGTGCACAGAGCAGCTGTGGCAACGCCTAATGCGTGCTGCAACCTTACAGGGTATTGGGCAGTCGTGCCAGGCAAGTGCAACTGACTGCTGCCTTCATATATGGCCATCATATTGAGCCTGCCTGCCTGCCTGCCATTTGGCCGCTTTTTGGTGCTTGCTCTGCCGGACGCTCTCTCTCATTTTCGTTGTCTCCCTCACCCTGCCTCTCTGCCTTCCCCTCGCTCCCCCTCCCTTCCCTCTCTCTCTCTTTCTCTCTCTCTTTGCGTGTCTTTTCGTGATGAGTGCATGTGTTGATGATGGCGTTGATGCAACCATGCAGTGTCACGCTCATGTCAACTGTCGGATTGTTATTACACACACATACACTCACACACACACATACACTCACACACACACACATAAGCATACACGCACAGCGGAGAACGAACGAGCCCAAAACGGGCATAAATATTGAGCCCCTTGTGATGCGTATCAGTACCAAAAAAAAAGTACTAGAACCAGAACAGAAAAGAACTTCAACTCGCCATAAACCGTTTGCCGAATTTCGAACTTAAGCTCGAACTCGAATTCGAAAGACAGAGCATGAACGCAGCTTAAGCGAACTTGCTTAATTGGCTGCTTAAACAAGTTGAGAATGCGCTGGCTGCGGGCTTACATGACTATAAATTACTCTACAATAAGAAGAACTTATGAGAAATCATTAACCAACACTACCAGCGCTAGGCCTACACTCGACTGCAGCTACAAATTAACCAACACTTTAGGTCTGGGCTTACTTCATTGAAAGAAGAAGTTTGTCATTAACCAGCACTGATAAGAGATATTGCAGAGAATTTACTCATTAGCCAACACTGCGGACTACTTTGCAGGATGTAGCTTATTAGCCAACACTGTAGATTACTTATTAACCAGCACTATAGACATCTTTGCAGGGTTACAATTCATTAGCCAACACTACAGACTACTTTGCAGACTTATAACTCATTAACCAGCAATGCAGACTATTTTGTAGGGAAGTAACTCATAAGGTAACACTACAGACTACTTTAAAGGGATATTACTCATTACCCAATACTACAAATTACTTTTATGCTATGTATCTTATTAGCCAACACTGTTGAGCTCTTTGAAAAGATGCAAATTGTTAGCCAACACTATAGAGAACTTAAGATAACTAACTCGCCAACACAACAAATTAATTTTCAGGCATGTAACTCATTAGGCAACACTTTAGATAACTTTCCAGTATTATAACTCATTAACCAACACTGCTAACTAATTTGCAAACATATAATTTATTAGTCAACACTGCTAACTTCTTTGCAGAGATGTAACTCATTAACCAACACTACGGACTACTAACTAACCTGAAGCCACTCATTAACTAACACTGTTAATTACTTTGCAGTGCACTACGTTTTCTTGCCATCTCACTCTACTTGATATTAAAACAGTTCTGAGAACATTTGAAACAGGCCTGTTTTGCTACGAGTAAAGATACAAATTCTTAAAAGTGAAGCATCCCTAGGCGTGTAATATCAGAGACAAACAGAGGCATGACTAGAGCAGCTGCAATTTGGCTGCAACTGGCACACACTTAATGCAACCTTTTTCGTGCATTTGCCATAGCTACATAGGAATCGAAATAATGCGAAATCGGTCAACTGCCTGGCAGCGTTGCGCTTTTGTGGCTTAGGTGGAAACAGTTGAACAGGTGAGCCGCCTGTGGGCAATGACCGGTGGTCAACAGAGTCAGCAACAGAAACAGAAATAGAATCACAGCACAAAGGGGAGAAGGAAGTGGAGCAGGAACTAGTGAAGGTACTGCAACTGTAGGAGTTGGAGGGGAAGTGGGAGTAGGAGTAGCAACAGGAGTAAAAGCAGGATAAGGAGCAGCAGTTGTAGCAGGAGTAGGAGTAGAGTTAAGAGTAAGAGCTTGACTAGAAGTTAAAGTAGGAGTAGGGCTAGGGGTAGAACAAGGTCCTATACCTTTTTCAATAGGAATACAACAGGAGTAGGAGTAAGAGTAGGACTAGGAATTGGAGGAAGAGTAACAGTAGGAGTAGAAATAGGAGTAGAAGTAGGAGCAGGACTGGGAGTAGGACTAGAAGTAGGGCTAGGAAAAGAAGGTCCTACGCCTTTTTCAATAGGAACGCACAAGGAATACATTAGGAATACAGTAGGAGTACTGGGAGTAGGACTAAGAGTAGGAGTAGAACAGTAGTAAGAGTAGGACTGGGAGTAGGACTAGGAGTTGGTGCAGGAGTAGGACTAGTAAGAGGAGAAGGTCCTACTCCATCTAATACACTAGGAGTAAGAGTATGAGTAGGTTCAAGAGCGATAGTATAGGTCAGAGTAAGAGTAGGAGTGAGAGTAGGAGTCGCAGTAAGAGTAGCAATACGAAAAGAAGTATGTGTAGTAGCAGCAACAGGAGTAGAGTAAAGAGAAGGTAGAGCAGCAGGAGTAGAAGTAGTAGCAGAAGTAGTAGCAGTAGTACTGGTAATAGGGATAAGAGTAGAAGCGCTGGGAGCACTCAGCGAATCAGTGGGAATCGAAGCAATGCCTGTTCCAGCTGCAGCCATGGCTGAACTCAAATTCACAGTCGCCATCGCTAAACGTGAATAACGATGTCCGTTGCCAATGGCAGTTGCTGATGTCGCGGCTGCTGCTGCTGTTGCTGCTGTTGCTGCTGTTGCTGCTGTTGTTCCCATTGCCGTTGCCGTTGGCGATGTTGCTGGCGTGCTTGACTTGACATGCTAAAACATTGGTAAGCTGCCACACACTCGGCAGCTCAATGGGCAGACGAGACCGCAGTGCAATACAACAACAACACGACAACAACACGACAACAATAATAGCAACAACAACAACTAAAACAATAACAACTAAAATGGTTGCAACAACAGGAGTGCAACAAAAAAAGCGACGCACCCAAAATGGCCTTTATGGCCGACAGTTGCCAGTTGCCAGTTGCCAGAGTTGCAAGTGGTAAATTCAATAGGAACAACAGCAACAGCAGCAGCAGGCGTGCAGTTACTGCTGGTAGTAACTGTAACTGTAACTGTAACTGAAAAGCGAACGAGTAACGAGAAATGAAACTATGAAATTTATTGTGCAGCCCTGGCCATTTAGCGCATTTCATGCTTGTAGGTCATGTTGCTGCTGTCGCTGCTGCTGCTGCTGTTGCTGTTGCTGCAGTTGCACTATTTCCAATGTCACAGTTTTATGCCCTCAGCAGCGATTGACATTATTGACAAGCGGCAAGCAGCGTGTGGCATGCGGCAAGCGGCAACCTTTTCTACTCATCAACAACGACAACCCTAAACGCAGCTATCCAGCTGCCTCCTGCGGCTACCCCTTGCTACCCCCTGCTGCAGCCTTCTGTCTGACAGTAAATTTCAAATTGAATTTATGGCTTTGGGACCCGCTCGGCCCCCGCGCCGTTACCCAACACTGCCAGCCGGCAACTGGCTTTATGTATTTATGTTTATTTCCATTTTATGATATGCACTGGCGCCTCTTTTTATGAACCGCACGTGGTTCATTGAACCCGTGTACAGGGTACCCCCCAGACTACCCTAGCTTATCCTAAGCCGCCTTACCCTAACCCAGACCCCCTTTTGCCTGCCTGATTTGAGATTAACTTGCTGGCCAGCTTTAGTTTTTAGTATCTGCAAATTCAGCTGTTTTTCGCTTAATTTATTTGTAGGGTAGCTACGTAAGCTCTACCGTACCTCAGTTAGGGTAGCTTGGAGTACAGTAGAGCTTACCTTAGTCTGGCCAAGGCACCTCTTCGATTCTTTTCTCCTGCCAAAATGCCTTGTTCCTTTTATTATTTACTGGGTACCTGCATGAGCTTTACTCTAGGCTCTAGGGTAGCTGCGTATGCCCTACCGTACCTTAGCTAAGGTAGATTGCAGTGCATTAGAGCTTACCTTAGTCTAATCATGTTTTCTTCCCCCCATCTAGCTTACCACGCTCCTTCGTTTATTTACAGGGTACCTGCATGAGCCTTACCCTAGGCTACCCTAACCTACCTTACCTCAACCTAGATACCTTTATCCCCAGCCAAATTGCATAAGAGCCGTACTTGCTAGCCAGGTTTAGTTTGTAGCTTTAGTGTCTGCAAATACAGCTGTTTTGTGGCTTAGGTGGAAACAGTTGAACAGGTGAGCCGCCTGTGGGCAATGACCGGTGGTCAACAGAGTCAGCAACAGAAACAGAAATAGAATCACAGCACAAAGGGGAGAAGGAAGTGGAGCAGGAACTAGTGAAGGTACTGCAACTGTAGGAGTTGGAGGGGAAGTGGGAGTAGGAGTAGCAACAGGAGTAAAAGCAGGATAAGGAGCAGCAGTTGTAGCAGGAGTAGGAGTAGAGTTAAGAGTAAGAGCTTGACTAGAAGTTAAAGTAGGAGTAGGGCTAGGGGTAGAACAAGGTCCTATACCTTTTTCAATAGGAATACAACAGGAGTAGGAGTAAGAGTAGGACTAGGAATTGGAGGAAGAGTAACAGTAGGAGTAGAAATAGGAGTAGAAGTAGGAGCAGGACTGGGAGTAGGACTAGAAGTAGGGCTAGGAAAAGAAGGTCCTACGCCTTTTCAATAGGAACGCACAAGGAATACATTAGGAATACAGTAGGAGTACTGGGAGTAGGACTAAGAGTAGGAGTAGAACAGTAGTAAGAGTAGTCTTAGTCTAATCATGTTTTCTTCCCCCCCATCTAGCTTACCACGCTCCTTCGTTTATTTACAGGGTACCTGCATGAGCCTTACCCTAGGCTACCCTAACCTACCTTACCTCAACCTAGATACCTTTATCCCCAGCCAAATTGCATAAGAGCCGTACTTGCTAGCCAGGTTTAGTTTGTAGCTTTAGTGTCTGCAAATACAGCTGTTTTTTATTCACAGGGTATCTGCCTAAGCCCTACCGTACCTTCGGTAGGGTTGCCTGTAGTACAGCAGGGCTTAGCGAACGTTATGAAAGACACCTCTTCTTTTCTTCCCCTCTGCCAGATTGCCTTGCTTCCAAATTTATTTACAAAGTAGCTGCATATGTCATACCGTACCCCAGGCTAGCCTAAAATACCTTACCAAAACTTAAGCACCTTTATCCCCCTGACAGTTTGCCTTACAGCTTTGATTGTTAGTGTCTGCAAATTCAGCTGTTTTTCTCTGCATTTATTTACAGAGTAGCTGCATATGCCCTACCCTACACACAGAGTACCCTACCTTACTCCTAGCTACCCTAACCTAACCCACCTTACCCTAAGCTACTCACCTCTTTTTCTGCTTCCCACTGCCAGCTTGCTTCACTTGCTGACCAGCTTGTGACTTGCGACTGCAAAAACAACACCTTTTTCTACAATTTATTTACAGGGTATCTGCATGACTTAACTAATGTTCTTGTTTCTTTTCTTTCATTGCAGGTAAATGATAATTGTAAAAGGAACAAGACCAAAGGCAGCAAAGTGGCCAAGCTTGGTAGGAAGAAAGAAACGGAGAGAGAGTAAGAAAGAGTGAGAAGAAGAGAGAGAGAGAGACGAAGTGAGAGAGAGAGAGAGGCAGCAATAGATTGGTAAAGATACTCGCAACGCGGGTTTGCGCCTAAATAAGCCATTTGTCAGGCTTACCATGGGCAAAAGCGGCCGAGAGCGCGCGTTATCTGCCACGCCCCCTTGGCTCACTGCTTCTCCTCATCCTTCTTCGGCTGCTTCTCCTCCTCCTCTTGTCCTGCTCAGTCGTTGTTAATTACACAGACAGGCGCACAATTTGGCTATCTGCAGTTCGGTTCACTAGTACGATGGGCGCATGCATTGTCAGGCCTGCACAGTGGGGCCGGCACGGCAACAAAAAAAAATCACAGCCTTTAACACGACAAACATTCATTTCAATTGCACCACCCCCCCTTCCCGCCACGCTCCCCTCTCATTTTCTTGCCAACTATGCGAAGCGTGCCTCGCAGGCCAAAAATGAAATTGTAAAATATTTCACAACATATTTTTGTTGGCGACGGCGGCAACGGCGGCGTCGTCTCCACTTTAAACAATCCGCATGACCATAAATCCACGCCAGGGCGCTCGTAAAAGCCAACACCCGTTGTACCACAACCCCCCTTGTCCCCCCTCCGGGCCCACTGTCTGCTCCATTGCGCCAATCCCTCCTATCCATGGCCTCGAGCCGCAACGAGCTCGGCCCCGCAGCTTATGCTACACATTTTTACCCTGCGTTGCCTTTTTCTTTTTGTCTCCTGTTTTTTGGGTTGGGGGGTGGGGAGGAGAAGCTGGAGGTTGGGTACTTTTATGACGCGTCGCACAACTTTTGACCACTTGGTCGACCACGACATTTTAATATCCACAACGCCTGTGCCGCCTGACCAAGCCAGGGGACGGCCAGCGCACGGACTGGACGCAATCAGCTCAAACATTCTTGTGCACGCCTGGAACTATGCAGCACGTGCGTGTGTGTGCGTGTGTGTGTGCAGCTAATTGAAACTGTAGATAGAAGCATGATAGAGTTGCCCACTTGCAACATGCACTCGACTCACTGTTGCCACCTGTGGATCTGTTTCAATTTGGCGAGACCATTTGGAAAGAAAAGTAGAGGTTATATATGTGGCTGATATATATATAAGACTATGTTAGCTTAGTATTAAGCTGCTATGGAAAATGTTTTACTACTTAGTAGTAAATGAGCCTCTTTTGATCAAGTCTGTCCGTATGAACGCACTAATCTCAGCAACTAAGAAAGTTAGCGACACCAAACTTGGCATGCAGTTGCCTATTTAGCATACACAAATAAACTGCATCACAAAAGTTGGCTGCCACACCCACCGCCTCTACAAAACGATAATTAATTGTTGAATGACAATTTTTAATGGAAAAAACTAATCTTTTAGAAACAGTGCGCAGCTTAGTATAATTATACTATATGCAACTAAAGAATATAATATCATTTAGTAATAAATCAGCCTCTTTTAGTCTTATCTGTCCGTATGAACGCACTAAACTCGGCTATAAAGAAAGTTAGCGATACCAAACTTGGCATGCAGTTGCATGTTTAGCACACACAAATAAACTGCACCACAAAAATTTGGCTGCCACTCCTGCCGCCTTTACAAAATGATAATTAATATTTAAATGAGAATTTTTTATTTAAAAATTGTTCCTTTAAAAAGGTAAATGATTTTTTAACATGTAACATATATACAAATTATATCTGTGCTTCGATCCACATCCATTTTGCAAACAACGCCAACAACGTAACCAAATGAAAACCTCCAATGAGGCGAAAGTTATATTAAATATTGATTGGACTGCAGGTGTATTGTGGCATGGAAATGGGGGAGAAATGAGACAGGGGAGAGAGGAGAGAAGAAAGAGTGAAGAGAGGAAGACTGCACTGCAATATGGCGTGTTGTTGAAGCTGTCGCTGAACTATTTCTGCACACAGGTGGCAGCATGGCACGAAGCCTGCTGGGGTCAGTCGCCATCGCCATCGCCATCGCCATCGACGTCGCATGTCGAGGCACTGCAAACTCTATCTATGGCGATAATTTCGGCAAAAATATGTCATAAATTGTTTACTGTGACAGCCAGTGCAGTTTGCTGAAGAATGCGCATGCAACACGTAAAGCACACGCCCACAACGCCGCCCCTTGGGGGGAGAACTAGAGAAATGCGGGCTTACAATTCGATTGCATGGCGAGTCGAGCAAGTCGATAGATTGTATGTACACTGCGCGAATGACAATTGCGAAAGAGAATAAATTGAGTATCACTCAACTAGCTAAATTATAAATACTCTTATAGCTCTTATACTCTAACACTTTCTATCTCTTTCTATGTATGCCCCATGTAAAAAAAGAGTCGAGTAAATTATAGAAACCATTAAAAATTTGGAAAGCTCAGTTTTTGTAATATTAAAAAAAAGCTGAAGGAATTTAATATTGTATAAAGAATACTTCATTCAGTTAGGAGTTTTTCTTTCATTTATTTCTTTTCTTTATTTATTTATTTTATTTTATTTCTTTATTGTATTTCTTTATTTCTTTATAAGCTTGCATAGGGTATTTTAATTTTTGCAAAGAGTTTTCAATGCATCTTTGAAGACATCTCCGCTCCATAAAGTATATATATTCTTAATCAGCATCACAAGGGAAGTCGATCTATCAATGTCTGTCTGTTCGTCTCTTAGTTTTGAAGATATCTTGATGAAACTTGGCACACAGGCTTTTTATAGCTACACGCTGTTAATAAGTCGGTACGAGCGGCATCGCACCGATATATCGTATAGCTGCCATACAAACTATCGGCTGATTTTTGTTATTTGTCAAGATATTGCAACCAAATTTACTACATCCAATATTTTCTTTATATATAATATGCATATTAAATTTAATTTAGATAAGACTGCTATAACATATAGCTGCCATAGAAACAATTCACAGAAATGAAGGTTTTTGTATGAAGAACAGTTTTAAGTTTTAGAAATAACTTAACTTAATAGTGCTTATCAAAATGAGACATAATATTAAACATTAACAATACAATTGAATTCTGCACCATTATATGATATATAACCAGGATAGATCGGAGGATATAATTCCATACAAGGGTATAGAACCTTTGGCATGCCTTAGTTAGCTTTTGTTCTCATTGCAGTTTTTATTCAGTCAACCTCAGCACATAACTGCAGCCACTGTGCCATGGGCAGTGGGCAACCGCAAACGCGTTCATCATAATTTCAATTTGACACATTTCACGGTCCATTTGGCATGCTCCAAAATTAAATTACACATCAGCCGGCAGGGAACGGGGAATGAGGGCAAAGGGGGCGTGACTGGACCCGATTGACGTTTATTTGCATTTAATTAATGTGACATTTTAAATGAACTGCACTGAGATGCTTTGTGATGCGTGAGGGCTGAGTCGCTGTCTTGTTTAATTTTGATTTGCGACACATTAACGCCAATGTACGCTTGTCTGACACGCCACCTGACCACACCCCCCCGCCCCACGCCCCCACGCCTCTGCCTTCGCCCACCTTTTCGTATATTTGTACAGGCAATTTCATTCAATTGCACCTGCGTCGGCAGCTTGAGCACAAAAGCAACGTCATTCTCTGTCAGTCAAAGGCCTTCGTGGTTAGCAGAGGTCCCGGCCCACCTACGCCTTGTCGCTTCAGCTGTCGCTCAGGCACATGTTTAATAAACTTACACACACTCGCTTTTTGTGTGTCTGTCTGGCTGCATGTGTGTGTGCGTTGTGGGCACGTATGTGTGCGTATGTCATGGCGAGACAAAGTAAACTTCACTGTGCAGACACGCGTAATTAAATGCAACAACTGCGAACTGGACGCCCCACACAGACTCCAAATAGTCTGTCTGCCTCTCTCTCCCTACCTCCCTCCCTCTCTCACACATGCGCGTCTCTGTGTGTGTGTGTGTGTGTGTGACAATTTGCAACAAATCGTTGCGACATGAATGCAACAGCCAACCAAGCGAACGACCCCAGAGCGTCGCACACACAGTGCCACGCCCACTGGGCAGCCGCAGCGCACGCCTAATGCGCTTTTGTCGTGCATTGTTAACATGTTGCAGAGGCGCGCGCGGTAAGGGGAATGGGGGGAGGGAAGGGTCAGCAGCAACAGCAGCAGAGCTTCATCGGTGCCTCGTTGTCGAGGTCCTCATCATCATCAACGCTGTCAACACGTCGACTGACGACAGGTGAGCGCTGCTCCAAAGGGGTGCTATACCTGCCCCTCTCCCCTCCTCACCCTTCCCCCTGCTGCCGTTGCTGCACCTGCTCACAGCTGCTGACAAAGTTGTTAGGCATATATACTGAGAGAAATCAGCTAGAGAATGAAAGATCCTCGCAGGAAAGATAAAAAAAGCTATAGTTGAATGGCCTCGACTGTGATGGCACCTCCTATTCTATGTTAAGTGTATTTTGTATTGCATACTGTGCAGCGCAATGGAAATCTACAACTCTATAAATTCATTTCATAAATAACTTCTATGTTACTTATCCTGTCGCCAGCAAATTTTCAGCAATTATTTATGCACTGATAGTTAATGTGTTGACCAAAAATGAACTGTACTGCATTTAAAGTACGCTTGAAATTAGGTTTTTATCGATTTATGGAGGAGGCAGGGGGCGTGACTAAAATCTAAAATATACTTTATCTGCACACAGAAATTAGACATTTTTTCATATACTTTTGGTAGTCCTAGCTCTGATAGTCTCCGAGATATAGATGTTCATACGGACAGACACACGGAAGAACAGAAGACAGACAGACTAAGAGAGAGACAGAGAGACAGACATGGCCATATTGAGTCGACTGTTAATGCTGATAAAGTATATATATATAGTTTGTAGGCTCTGCCACGCCTCCTTCTGCCTGTTACTATCTTCTTCTTTATGGGTATAAAAATTTTATATCTTTGACCACTGTGACTGCATTTTGCTCAGTGTAGACGACCACGCCCTCTCTTTCGCCCCCTTTGGTTGCATCCTACTTGACTGCGCTCCTTGGGCTTCGACTTGTGTGTGTTGCTTCCGTCAATTTGCAACGTTATCTGCGCCCTGCTAACCAGACAGGGATCGACCTGCCCTCGCTCATCATCTACCCCTCTCTCTCTACCACTCTCTGTCTCTCTCCCCCTCTCTTTCTTATGCACGTATGTACGTGCGCCTGTCGACGCATTCGTGTCGGGGTTTTGTACATTTTCATGTTTAATTTCCATAATTTATTTATGTGTGTGCGCAGCCTGGCAGCATTAAGCTTAATCACAAGCAGCAACAGCAACCGAGACAGACAGAGAGGGCAGGGGAAGGGAGGGAGAGTGGGAGGGAGAGAGAGAGAGAGAGAGAGAGATAAAGGAGAAAGGAAAGGAAGGCAGCTAGAACTAAGTCCCTGGCCAGTAATTGGCACTCACGTAACATTGATTGGGGCTCATAACCGAAAATCGACCAAAAATCAAAAGTAGACAAGGCACCGCTGGGCCATAGGGAAGCAGCAGTTGCAACTGCATAACTACAGTGAAGACTGCCTAGCAGGCAAAGGGAAGAAAGGACAAATCTCTACTATTGATTGTTAATTGCAGTGCAAACTGATAGAGATGCGTAGCTACAGAAAACATTGTGTGAAGGTGTTCTTTATACACGACATAAGAAGGTGTTTGTTATACACCATATAATAAAGAATAATATAAATAATATATATATAAATAATATATATATACACAGATAAGGTCAAGTTAGGATCCCGTACAGTTGTTCTACAATAGTTAAAGTGACACAATAAGTAGGGTTAGGTCCTGGTAATCAATTGAAGATAGCATAGAACCATAAGTAGAAAGTAAAGATAGTTTCATATCTAAAGCTAGAGTTTGAGCTAGTTTCAGTTTCGATAAAATAGTGAAGACTGAATGCAAATGAGTCATAAGTAAACGATAAGTAAGGTTAGGTACAGGTAAACCAATAAGATATAAGAAAAATAAGATATTTAAATATAAATAAGAAATAAAAGCTAAAAGTAAATACAGTATACAGTTCATGAAGTGCAAGCTAGTTCAGTGTCGATACATGCAAATGAATCACAAGTAATCCATAAATGAGGTTAGGTTCGGTTATAAGGAAAGTGCAATTCGAAAAATCTTTTAAATAAATCTGAAATTGAGAAAGAAAGCATTATGACAACATAAATCACATAAATAATCATTTAAGTTCGAGTATTCAGCACAGAATTGCCTTTAATGATTTACAAAAAAGAGAATAATTTAATAAACATAAGAAGAGCAGACAGACAGATAGATAAGGTTTAGTAAAACTCTAGCTACATATGTAAGTACAGTAAAGACTGTCTTGCATGAATGTTCAGTTAAATAAAACACAGAGAAAAGAGACGCAATAAATCAATTGATTAATCGAAGTAACTAATCAAGTTACTCCAAAGTAGCTTCACTGTACTTGCAGTTGTTCACTGCATGTGCCGTCTCTGCTGCGCCTGGGGAGCCTTTAATTGCCAATTGCCAGTTACCCAAGCCTTTCTTCCACTTCCCCCATTTTCCGATTTCGATTCCGATTTCGATTTCAACTGAAGCTGGGCGCACTAATCCGCTTAGGCGCCACAGTTATCGAGTGTGCAATAAAATTAGGTGCAAATTAAATAAGAAAATGCCGTTAGGATTTACAGTTTGGCAAATGAAGAGAGGTAGAACGAGAGAGAGAGAGAGAGAGAGGGGGAGAGAGAGGGAGTGAGAGAGAGGTGGTGAGGGGGGACAGACAGTGGGACGAGCTTATCTTTTGATTTCATTGCGTTGCTTTTCGTTTTGTTTCGTTTTGTTTTGTTTTGGTTTCGCATTGCTTTTTGTGGCCCTAATTTGCATGCATAAATATTTCAAAAGGCAGCGCAAAGCAACAACAACAACAACAACGAGAAATGGGACGAGAACACAGAAGGCAGCAGCAGTTCCCTTGCCCCCTCCTCCCCCTTTGCACTGCCCAATTCGACTGCCTGCACCGCAACAGCTGCCACTTTACCCCTGCCACCCATACCCCTGGCAAGCCCCTCGAGCAGGTGTTGTTTCGAAAACTAATACGTTCCACTGTGGTGGCGGGGGGGGTTGGCTCGTGGCATGCTCTGGTACACCATAGAATAAAATGTAATGAAAGCCTCAACCAAATGAAAATTTAACACAACTGCACACACACACACATACTAAGAGGGAGAGGGAGTGGAAGAAGGTGGGAGGAAGAAGAAGAGGGAGGGAAACCTCGGTTGTGTGTGTTTTGTTGTGCAAGTTTTCAATTACTTCGCTATGCAAAAGCTAAAATCACACGCAGCGCAAAGTACAGAGAGTACGAAAGAGAGAGTGAGAGGGAATGAGAAGAAAGCAAGAATGAGAGAAAGAGAGGGAGGCGGGTGGGAAGCCAGTGTAAACGACTTTGGGCTCTGCGGCCACTGCTGGTGCCGTTACAGTAACTGTTAATTGGCTGCTGTGTTCGACGCTCTTGAAAATCACTGCCAGATGAAGCAACACGCGTTCTGCACAGATTGAGAATCTCAGCAGAAGTGTTGTGTAATTGCCAAGCAGGTGGCATGCGGCATGTGGCAACTGCAATACCCTATTTGCGCAATTAGTTTACAATCATCACACATAATTATGTTAACTTCAAGTAATTAATAAACGATTATCGATATTTATTTGAATTATGTTCATGTTATTCCTATGTTAATGTTATGCTGTGGTAACAACTGCGAGTTATCGATCAAGTGACTTTACTAATCGTCAGCTTAGTCGATTATTATTTAAATATTGTTCATGTTAATGCTATGTTAATGCTTTGGTGTGTTAACAGTTATCGATATGCTGGTCCTGCAAATCGGCAGCCTAGCTTGCATAACACTGTTGATTAATTGCATTTTATTTCGTGCTTCACTTTCTAATTCTGCACAGGAATTTGCTTGAAATCGCCGCAGGCGTTGCTAAAACGCGAACGCTACATTTGCCCAAAGGGAGCGTGGTTGGAGGGGGGGTGGTGGGCGTCTAACGTTAGCATAAACAGCGCCTAAATGCGTGCATATCCGGCCTTAGGGAAGGCGGCGTGTTGCAGCGACACGCGATAAACTTTACCTGGCGGCAGTTTTGTATGCGAGCGTGAACTCTTGGAATTTCACCATGAGGCGTCAAAAAATGCGCCATTTGCAACACTATTTAATGGCTACAGCAGCAGCAGCAGCAGCAACAACAACAACAGGGACAAGAACAAGAACAATGCCATTTGGCCATTCCAGGGAGAGGGAACAAAATTGAATTCAATTTTTATGCTTTTTTCCCTTAATGCGTTCAGCGCGCTGGGGACGGCGCTATTAACTTTCTTGTTGCTGTACAACAACAATAACAACAACAATATTCATTTGCTGCGCGCACTTCACACAGAGCACGTGAGCACGAAGAGAGCGCGGAAAGAGAGAGAGAGAGAGTGTGGCTCCCTCAGCATTTGGCCTGCAATTTTTAGGAACAGAGTAAAGAGTGCAGAGTGTATGTCAAGGATCTCGCTGCTCCAGTTTGACTGTGTCTCACTTTCGCTTTATCCCCATCCATGCACTCTCAGTCTCTCTCTCTCCCACTCGACTCGTTTGCATTTAAAGTAAAAGTCGCAGCATTCATTTGTTGTTTGTGTTGTAAATAGAAAACGGCACAAGCAGAGCTGGAGAACAGCTGCAGTAGCAGAGGGGGAACAGTCGCAGCAGTAGGAACAGCAACAGCAACAACAGTAGCAACTGCAGCTGGGCCACTAAAATTTAACAGTGTCGCCCACAGTCGCGTCTGGCAGTATTATATATACCACACATACACAGACAGTTACAGACAGTGCACAGTGAGTAAGTGACTCTGCCATGGCGTGTCGCCTCCGCTCACTCTCAGTGTGGCTGTCAGGCGTTTGCCACATCGGGGCATAAATATGCATAAAACTGTCGCCTCATTCAAGCTTTTATTGCATTTTACGTTGGGGTCATGACTCTCCCTCTCTCTCTCTCTCACTCACTCACTCACTCTCTCTCTGTCGTGTGGTATACGAAGTACAGTATTTATATTTTTATTGTTCTTTTCTTTGGCCGTTGGCAACCCTGGGCAACTGGGGGGCAACCCTTGGCATGCGTGCATTGGCCCCTGCTTACGCTCTATTTAGCTGCACAATTTGTGGCCAATGCATTCGCCAGATACCATCGGCGCAATATTATGATATTATGACATTATGCATGGGGAAATGGAGATGTCATTTAAAGCGCCACTTGCCACACACACACGCACACACACATATGCATATACAATTCTTGCAGCACTCTTCTTGAAATTGCAGTTCGAGTGTGGCTGCCCTGGGGGGTGTTGCATGAGTAACGCAGCCACATAAGAAAGCAAGACTTACCTAACCTCACAACTAGTACCTCCCCCTGTCACAACTCAGCTGGTAAGTGCCAAGCATTTGGCAAAGAGAATGGCAAAGAGGCCACCTGAGCGAGCACCTTTGCATGCCAACAAAACATTTTAGCCAGAGGCGCGCGTGCAGCGGGGAGGGGAGGCGGCAGTTGCGCCTGTGTTGAGGACAAAACTTTCGAGTGCCAAAGAAACAGAAACGAATACGAGCTTGGCTCAAGTGCATTAGTTTGCGATTTACTTTGCAGTTTATGAACTCTGCCTGGGGCCACCTTTATAAGGGGTGTGCGTGTGTATGTGTGTGTGTGTGTGTAATGTGCATTATTTTGGAGCTGCCAGTGTGACCACATCATAAATATGCAGAGCCCCATCGATTTTGCATAGATCATAAGTGATTGCATGTGCAGTGCCTGAATTGAGTGTATTAAATATGTTAATGCAGGAACTGTAAAGAGCATGTTTAAGTGCGCTTTGATGACGCTTCTTTCTTTCCTTTCCTTTGCCTCTTTTCTAAGTTTATTTCCTTTTATTTATTGACATTGGCAAGCTCTCTTTGCTTCTTCTTTACTTTTAATTCACTCCTTTATGGCTGTGCCCACTGTACATTATGTTAATGTTGATGCAAATCATATATATTTATGTGCTGTTATGTTTACTCAACTTGGCTTAACATACGATACCCCCTATCGATATGCTGATCCTGTCTATCGACCTGCCGCCACAAGTCACATTTAATAACATTTACTGCAAGTCACCTTTGTTTACATGCAATTTGATGTGCAATTTCTCGATTCGTTTAAATTGTAGCAAGTTATTTGTGCTTTGACAACTAGAACCGAGCACGAACTATATACATATATATTGTGCATTTTGATTTCACAGTAAGTATTTCATCCAGACTGTCCAACAAGAAATGCCTGAACTTAAAAAATGAATAACTGCAATTTTGGTTCGATACATCAATGTTGCAAGGCGCTGCTGGGTCGTCGTGCTCTTGAGGAGCCACACAATTTACTGTGTTCAATATGCTATCAAATATTTGAATTGATTTTGCAGAATTATGCATGGAATGTTGGCACGCAGGTTTAAGTATTAATTAATATACGACTTGGACTACGAATACGAATATGAATTGTTTATTGAGATTGCAATGTGCGAGGACTTTTGCAGCCCAAAACTAAAGACAATTGCAGCTCAAATGGCCATTTCTGGACGGAGAGCCCTCATCCTCATCCCCCTTTCCTCCTTTCCTGCTTTCTGTCTCATGCATATTTCGCCAGGCATTTTCAAATATTCCAACTGCAATCGCAAATCGCAACTTTTAGTTTTTGCACACGCAAACAGACATCTAAAGAAATACATATGCATATGAATGTGTATTGTATATAGTTGCTGCTGCTGTCAGTTATTGCCATTGTTGCCGGAATTCCTTAAGCGTTTTGCATATTTCATAAACCGAAAATGCTCGCTTAGAGCAACACACAAAAACAATTGTTATTGTCATTGTCGTTTCTCGCTGTCATTGTTGCAGTTCCCCCTCGTCCCCTTCCCCATCTCCCAGTATCCGACTTCAGCTTCAGCTCCAACTCCAAGTGTCGCAGCAGCCCTGGTCCGTCTTCGACCTTTATCCCTGGCGGCCTTCGTTGCTCGTTTTATTTAGCATCGCAAAATATTCATAACAATAATTTGGTTTTAATTAAAATTGTGCCGGCTTTTTGTTATTTATTTATTTGGGTCAACGCAATTGACAATTTTACAGTTTGGCCAAAAAGCAAGCCAAGTGCTTTGCCCAACTAGCCTTTTGTTGATCACACACACACACACTAGTACACCACACCACACTCACACACACCACACTCTCAACACGCATGCATAATTCATTTATAAGTAAACATTGTATCGTATTCTCGCATCGTCATACAAACACACAGACACACACACACACATACACATGCCATACATATACACACACACATACATGGAGTATAAAGCATATATATGTTATATGTAGTGCCCTGTCAAAAGCTCATAACAATTTAATTAATTTTTCTATTTGCCTGACGAGTCACCGAGCTTCTGACCTCTGACCCCCCCATCCCTTGCAAGCAAAAAGGGACAGACGAACGTGTTAGACTCAACTCGACTCAACTCGACTTGACCTGTGACCTACGCACGTTGGAAAATTGCCTTGAAATGATTTGAAACCTTCGACTTTAAACCTTCTCCCCAAACTTTGCACACATTAAATTTGTAAATAAATTAAATACGGAATATTAAAGGGAAATATTTACAGCAAGCCAAATATTTACAGCAATTATCGGTCTGCTTTAATTGCTGAAACTCTGACTATTGCAGAGTTTTTGTTCTGAAATTTAATATGTAGACTTCTCTTGGACTGCACTATGTCATTACATTTGTATCATGACGACTATATAGGACTATATAACTAGAATTAAAAAGCTAGATAAGCCAGTAACATGAACTAGGTAATGGAACTTTACTTTATAAGTAAAAAGAAGACTGTTAATGTTATGCTAAACAAATATTAATGTGCTGTTATGTTAACTCATCTTGGCTTAACATACGATACCCCCTATCGATATGCTGACCCTGTCTATCGACCTGCCGCCGCAAGTCACATTTAGTAACATTTACTGCAAGTCACCTCTGTTTACATGCAATTTAATGTGCAATTTCTTGTTTTCTATAAATCGTAGCAAGTAATTTGTGTTATGTTCTGAAATTTTATATGAACACGTCTCTTAAACTGCACTATACCATTACATTGATGTCATGAATGTAAAGTACCTTATAGGACTATATTACTCGAATTCAAAAGCTAGGTAAGCCAGTAACATAATCTAGGTAATGGAACTTTACTTAGTTCATACTTTATAAGTAAAAAGAACACTCTTCATGCCTATATGTACATCTCAGAGTGTAGAAAAGTATATACTATAGAGTATAATATAGTATACATGCCTATATATCTTGAACTATAAACCTACATAAATGTCATGGCCATAAAATGCCTTTAAAACTATTACTAAACTTATCAAGCTATTACTGTATATAAAGTATAGAAACCTTACTGTATTAATGCCAAATACATAAAAAGAACACTACTATATAGTTAGTTTTACTCCCATATCTGAATCCCAGACTCTAGCAAAGCTAATGTTGTGAAATTCGGTTGGCAGTTGCCTCTGGGGCTGCCACAGATCGAGTTAACCTCAAATTTAGTTTTAGGCCAAGGAATTCACTTTGTACATCGAATTGAGCTACCAAAGTTTTCATATCAACTGATTTGCATAGTGGGGCAAGAAAAGTTTCTGGCGAAAAATGCAAATCAGAAGAAACTCAGAAGTTTCTCTCACATTCTTGCACGCCCACAAAAACACACACACACACACACACACACACACAGATTAATGTCTTGGCCTAGCCTAACCTTGAGGGAGGAGGGTTTGGGGAAGGGGAGACTGATCGAGCGTACGGCAGGCTAAAATTACCGACTTCGTCGAAGCGGAAGTGAAAAATAACACTTTGTGCGCCAAAGTGGCGAATTTAATATTTCCGCTCCACTAGCCACGCCCAGCAGCGTTGGTCACATGGTCATTTCCCGGCAGCCCCCAAAGACGACAGCGTCATTGTTGTTGCTTCCACAGCCTTGCTGCATTTTCCCCACTGTACTCCTCCTTCACGATGACCTCATTTTTTGGCCAGGCGATTTTTATTCATATGCTGGCCACATAAGCGCTAGAGAGTCAGCAGTGCCAGTGCCAGTAGATCAATGTCCAAAGAGGTATTCGATTATACATTATATATTATATACATATTTATATTACATATATTAAGATTGTTCTTGTTTTTTGAAAATTGTACATTTACTTTACAATTTATCATTCTCCTGCAAATGGAGCATAAATCGATAACTTTCTTGCTTGAAACCCCCTTGGTTAATTTATAATTTAACTATATGTTGCTGTATTCTTGTTAAATGATCTTAAATCGATAACATTTTTAGGAGAGTTTGCTGTATTCGTAGCGCCAAGATCTGACAATTGATCCTTATAGAATTCGACAAGATAAAACGAAAATATTAAGCAAAATTTGTCCCTTTTCGGCTTAGTTTGGCAGATATAGCCATGCAAACTGTAGTCAACCACAGTGTGACCATCGTCATGCATCAACATAGAGGCCATTTTACTTTCCAAAATCTGGTCACACTATTTATTGCAGCTGAGAATTCGTATGGAAGATCGGCACTTATCGAAAGCTTTATCTTCTAAACTAAGCTGAAAATGGAAAAAGTTTACTTAATATTTGCGTTTCATCTCGTTAAGTTCTTAAAGAAACAGTCATTAAATTTTGTATTTTTATTTATTACAAAGTTTAAATACATAAAAAATCATAAGTTTTCTAAAACTAACCCAAATCAAAGTCTAGTCAGCAATCTTTTACTTTAGTTCTACTTTAAATTAATAAAATGAAGTAAAATATAAAATAAAATGAACTAAGTGAAATAAAAAATAGATGAATTAAATAAAATGCAAAATATGAATAAAATGAAATAAAATAAAATGAATAAAATAAAATAAAGTGAATGAAATAAAATAAATAAAAGTTAACATGAATCAAATTTGAATAATAAAAAATAAATGAATAACAATATAAAATGAAAGAAAATAAAGTGAAGTGAAGTTAAATAAAATAAATAAAAGTTAACATAAATTAAATTAGATAACTTACATACCCATCAGAAACAGTTAAAAAGCTCAAATTGGAATTGCAAAGTTGCCAAATACTTAAGGAATTTCAAGCAGTTACACAACACTAAAGCCAAAGTTGATTTCGCTCAACTCAAAATCGATAAACGATTCGATAAAGTTGCCAAAGGGCATTCTTACTGCGGTCTATTGTCATTTGTATTGCTGTTGTTGTTGTTACTGTAGTTGTTGTTGTTGCTGTTGTTGTTGTTACTGTAGTTGTTGTTGTTGCTGTTGTTGTTGTTGCTGTTGTTGTTGTTGCTGTTGTTAGTGTCGTTGCCTTGGTAATTGTCGGTTATCCTTTGCAAACGGCATCGCGCCACGTTGCGTTTTACATTCTGCGGCAGAGCACATTGAAATTTGGCCGTGTGCTGACCCTAAATCACTGGCCACTGCTGTTGATGGCTTGCTGCCTGCTGCTGCTGTTGGACTGCAACAGTTGCCCCGCGGCACTGCAGCCATCGATTATTAACACCACAACGCGGCGCGAGAATACAACAGAGCAAGCAGGAAAGCAGAAGAGGGGGGAGGCACGAGGAGAGGGGCAGCTTGCCTCAGCCGTGCGCGCGGTGATTTACACGCTGCTGCCATTGGCATCGGGATGCGAGTGTAGTGCGCATTGTGTGCAGCACAAATTAAGGCTTTAAACAGTGCACCCTCTCCCTCGTTCCCCCTCCCTGTTTGCCTCTCCCTCCTCCTTGCCCCCAACACCTGCACCATCCCTCCTCTGCCCCTCTGCTGCAGCAGCGAAGCAAGTGCAGCGCAACAGCAATTGCAAATAATGCGCAGCCGGCGGAGCCAGGCAATTTATTGACGAGACGGGGGCCAGTCAGAGTGGGTAGGAGGGGGCAGTGGGGTAGACGCGTCACACGCACAAAAAGTGTTTGAAATTGTTTGCCGCCTGCTCTAATGCTAATTTTCAGCGTCGTCGGGCAATAAACAACAACAACAACAACTGCGACAGCGACAGCAGGCAACGATCGGGCACGCCCACGTTTAGATTTCGTTTTTGAATGCGCTTCAAAATTTGAAATTAATGCGACAAATGTTGCGCACAAGCAGACGCAAGCAGAGGCTAATTGACGGGTGGAGGAGGGGGGCGTGTGCGAGCGGCATTTGACATTTGATTTAAGCGCAATTGGCCGATGGCAATGGCCAAAAAGTTTGGCACACACACACACAGAGCGCAGCACTAAACAAGCTGCTCAGCCTGTGCAGCACAGGAAGAGGGGCTAAAGGAAGGGTACGGGTGGTGTGGCAGCGGGGGGTGGGGTGCTGGCACAATGGCAGACAACAAAAGGCATCGCTGTCATAAAATGGCAGCCGAATGCGGCGCAGCGCGAAAAGACGCAGCGCGTTTTCTCGCCCCTGCAGCAAAAGTTTGCGGTGTCGCTTTGGCTAATGGCATCAGCACACACACAGACAGAGCACAGAGCACACACACACACACACACACACACACACACACACAATGCAACACACATGCTCTCTGTGGCGTGTCTCTGTTGGAAAATGGCAGACGACGCCCAAGCGGAAATGCTTAGCTGGGATTTCTCGCAGACGACGCCAGACGACGCCAGGCGACGGCAGGCGCTGACAATGTCATTTGTTTCCGGCTACGTGCACTTTGCACGTGCTTGGTCAGCTGGTTATACCCGCTATCCAAAGCGTAGTAGGGTATTATAACTTTGTGCATACCGAATATGTATTTAAGAGGCAGCAGAGGGCGTGGCAGATTGCACAAATTATATATATATTCTTTCTGGCTTCTGTATCTCTGCCTGTTTGTCTATCTGTCTATCTGTCTGTCTATCTGTCTGTCTATCTGTCTGTCTATCTGTCTGTCTATCTGTCTGTCTATCTGTCTGTCTATCTGTCTGTCTATCTGTCTGTCTATCTGTCTATCTGTCTGTCTATCTGTCTGTCTATCTGTCTGTCTATCTGTCTGTCTATCTGTCTGTCTATCTGTCTGTCTATCTGTCTATCTGTCTGTCTATCTGTCTGTCTATCTGTCTATCTGTCTGTCTATCTGTCTGTCTATCTGTCTATCTGTCTGTCTATCTGTCTGTCTATCTGTCTGTCTATCTGTCTGTCTATCTGTCTGTCTATCTGTCTGTCTATCTGTCTGTCTATCTGTCTGTCTATCTGTCTATCTGTCTATCTGTCTATCTGTCTGTCTATCTGTCTGTCTATCTGTCTGTATATCTGTCTGTCTATCTGTCTGTCTATCTGTCTGTCTATCTGTCTGTCTATCTGTCTGTCTATCTGTCTGTCTATCTGTCTGTCTATCTGTCTGTCTGTCTATCTGTCTGTCTATCTGTCTGTCTATCTGTCTGTCTATCTGTCTGTCTATCTGTCTGTCTATCTGTCTGTCTATCTGTCTGTCTATCTGTCTGTCTATCTGTCTGTCTATCTGTCTGTCTATCTGTCTGTCTATCTGTCTGTCTATCTGTCTGTCTATCTGTCTGTCTATCTGTCTGTCTATCTGTCTGTCTATCTGTCTGTCTATCTGTCTGTCTATCTGTCTGTCTATCTGTCTGTCTATCTGTCTGTCTATCTGTCTGTCTATCTGTCTGTCTATCTGTCTGTCTATCTGTCTGTCTATCTGTCTGTCTATCTGTCTGTCTATCTGTCTGTCTATCTGTCTGTCTATCTGTCTGTCTATCTGTCTGTCTATCTGTCTGTCTATCTGTCTGTCTATCTGTCTGTCTATCTGTCTGTCTATCTGTCTGTCTATCTGTCTGTCTATCTGTCTGTCTATCTGTCTGTCTATCTGTCTGTCTATCTGTCTGTCTATCTGTCTGTCTATCTGTCTGTCTATCTGTCTGTCTATCTGTCTGTCTATCTGTCTGTCTATCTGTCTGTCTATCTGTCTGTCTATCTGTCTGTCTATCTGTCTGTCTATCTGTCTGTCTATCTGTCTGTCTATCTGTCTGTCTATCTGTCTGTCTATCTGTCTGTCTATCTGTCTGTCTATCTGTCTGTCTATCTGTCTTCTGTCTGTCTGTCTATCTGTCTGTCTATCTGTCTGTCTATCTGTCTGTCTATCTGTCTGTCTATCTGTCTGTCTATCTGTCTGTCTATCTGTCTGTCTATCTGTCTGTCTATCTGTCTGTCTATCTGTCTGTCTATCTGTCTGTCTATCTGTCTGTCTATCTGTCTGTCTATCTGTCTGTCTATCTGTCTGTCTATCTGTCTGTCTATCTGTCTGTCTATCTGTCTGTCTATCTGTCTGTCTATCTGTCTGTCTATCTGTCTGTCTATCTGTCTGTCTATCTGTCTGTCTATCTGTCTGTCTATCTGTCTGTCTATCTGTCTGTCTATCTGTCTGTCTATCTGTCTGTCTATCTGTCTGTCTATCTGTCTGTCTATATGTCTGTCTATCTGTCTGTCTATCTGTCTGTCTATCTGTCTGTCTATCTGTCTGTCTATCTGTCTGTCTATCTGTCTGTCTATCTGTCTGTCTATCTGTCTGTCTATCTGTCTGTCTATCTGTCTGTCTATCTGTCTGTCTATCTGTCTGTCTATCTGTCTGTCTATCTGTCTGTCTATCTGTCTGCCTATCTGTCTGTCTATCTGTCTGTCTATCTGTCTGTCTATCTGTCTGTCTATCTGTCTGTCTATCTGTCTGTCTATCTGTCTTCTGTCTGTCTGTCTATTTGTCTGTCTATCTGTCTGTCAGTCTGGCCACCTGTCTGTCTAACTGTATGAACATCTAGATCTCAAAGACTATAAGAGCTTAGACTACCAAAAATTCATGAACAAATATTGCACGCACATCAATTTTATTTTAAATATTGGCCACGCCCCGTTTCGTCTCCGTAAATCGATAAAAACTGAATTCCAAGCGTAATTTTAATACAGTACATTTCATTTTTGGTTAACACAATAACTATCAATGCTCAAAAGACTTCTGAAAGTTTGGTTGCAATCGAATAATTAACATAGAAGTTATTTAAGAAATCCTTTTAAAGTGGTACTGATTTCTGAGGTGCTGCAAAGTATGCAACACAAATTAAATAAATCATTTTGGTCAGTTGGTTAGCAGGAGGTATATCACAGTCGAGCACACTCGCCTTAAACTTTCGTGCTTGTTGTTGTTGCTGCCACAGTCAGGCAAGTTTCTTTTTTTTTTTTTGGGGGGAGGTGGGGTGGCCAAACTGCTTGTCACCTGCTGCGTGGCAAGTGCAACTGCAGCTGCAACTTCAATTAAACATAATTTGTACAGTTTATAAGCGACAGCCACAAACAGTTGTTGTCTCACTCGTCTGTCTCGCTCTCTCCTGCTGCTGCTTGTGCTCCTCCTATGGCTCTTCCTACGGCTTCCTCTCATCAGCAGCACGACGGCGCGTCTAATTATGCATCTAATTAGTGAGTGGATGCTGACGCAATTCCCGCCAAATTATCTTTGCAGTTTGTGCATTAATAAAGACAAACCACAAAAGACGCTGCAAGGCAGCGAGTCAAACAGACATGCACAGACATGCATAGACATGCACAGACACGCACGCAGAGTTGCGTGTGCAACTCACTGTATTTTATTCAGTATTTAATAAGCTTACCTCGCACTGAAGAGGCAAACGCGCGCATCCCGCACTGAGAGCACAGGGCACATTCCACAGGGCGACGGGGTTACGCCCCTTACCATGTTCACTTGTGTTGTCCTTTGTTGTGCTGTGTTGTGTTGGGTTGTGTGTGTGCTTCAGATAAAGTCAATTGAAACCACTGCATGCCACCATTGCTGCTTAGTGTGAACGAACTTCACAACAGGATGGGTTCAAGGGAATTAGGCATCGCGTTGGTATGCAAACAAAAGGTTGCGTAGAGCCACAAAGGCAGCTTGTGATGCAGATAGAGATTGGTATGGGTACCTTTAATCTCTTGAATGCAAACCTTAACGAAGTAGGAGAGCAGTTCAAGTAGAAACAGTAGAAAACGACCTTAGGGACTCTTCATTTTTAGTAATAGTTAGCCACTTATAATGAAATTCTTTCAGTTAAAAAGGTACGCCTTAAACACCCCAGGTTGGTACAGTCGTACTGTATACAGTACAGTACAATAGTTGAACTGGTGCAAAAAGTACACTATAAGTATTGTATTATTACTTATATTAGTATCAAATTAGGCAAACTGTTGTTGCAAAAGTAAAGTTCTAGGTGCACTACAGACAATGCAAAAACCCTAGGTGCACTACTGGTACACTACCTTACCAAAGCTACACTCTAGGTATACTTCCTATGCTCTAGGTATACTAAAAACACCCTTATTACTCTATAAAGGTACCCTAGTGCTGCACTACAGTAGAATAGTTACATTCTAGGTACACTTCTGATACAATAAGTAAACTTTGAACACCCTAAGTACTCTATAAACACACTAAGTTCACTTCTGCTGCAATACCGTACAATAGTTAGACTCTAGGTATACTTCTGGTACACTATAAACAAGTCAGGTACACTGTAAGCACCATAGGTACACTACTGCTGCACTACAGTACAATTGTGAGATTATAGATACATTTATGGTACACTAGGTACACCATATACACCTTAGGTAATCTATAAACACCCTAATGCTGTATTACAATAAAATAGTGAGATTCTAGGTATGTTTATGGTACACTAGGTATAACCACGCTATGTACACTGCAAACAAATTAAGTAATCTATAAACACCCTAATGCTGCACTGCAGTACAATAGTAACACTCTAGATATACTTCTGATACTCTTTAAAATCCCTTGGCCTACTATTAACACCCTTGGTGCACTACTGCTGCCCTACAGTACAATAATTAAATTCTAGGTATTATTCTGGTAAACAAGGTACTCCATTAACACCCTATTTATTGTTGCAATACTTATTTTATAGGTACACCAGTGAGATTATTTTTACAATAGTTAAACTAATTTACATATCATATATGTTTGATGAATTGAAATAATGCAACTGACTAGATATAATAATTATGTGGTGCCATAAAGACTTGGTTAAAAGAATGTAAAGAATAAATATTATATATTATATTGTAGAATATATATAATATATAGAATATACGTAACTTATGTTAACTCTATGGAAGTTCAAAACGTACAATGTGCTTGATTCAAAAATCAAACTATTCAAATGCCATAGTCAAAGTATATTGTACCATCTGCTTGATACACTTTAATAATGAACTAATTGTACCTATTTGATTGCCGTGCTGCATTAGATTTCCCCACAGCTTAATTAGAGCTTAATAAGCTGCAATTAATGAATTAGTTAATTAGCATAAATTATAGACTCGACAACATGACATGAAGCATGATAAGACGATGAGACCATTAACTCTTTGACTGGGCAGATTACAACAAATGGAGGCAGCTATATCAATTACCTGGCGACACTTGCTGATGGCCGTCATAAAGCAGAAACGGAAACCCCTTTTGGCCGAAATGTGGCTGCAAATAAATATTAAGTATTTAGAGAGAAATTATTAAAAACGGTTATGCTGTAAAGGTTTGCTGTTGCTGTTGTTATTGCCGCTGTTGTTGCTGCTGTTGTTCCAGCCTGTACCAGCCTGGGCAGATCGTTAGATTTTATGGGCCGTGCGACACAGGACACACAAAGAGATTGGCTCTCGGAATTTTGGCAACTTTTGCTGCAACTTTGTACCCGTTGCCAGCAACTTGAAATAGTTGAGGCTGCCCCTGCCTCGATGCCCCTGTCCCTACCTTTTCCCTCTCTACCTCTCTCCCTCTTTCTCTGTACCTCTCTCTCTTTGTATCTGCCCTTTTTCCCCTCCTGCCTTAAGTTTGCAACTATTTCGAGGCGAGGCTAGAATCTTTGATGCCTGCCCAGGCCAGAAGTTCTGGCACACACACACACACACACACACACCTGCATACGTTATAGCGCTGGAGCTTTATCCACCTACTCAATCTCAATCTGAAGACCCTTTCCCCTGCCCTCCTTCCCCCTCTGCGCCCTCCACTGCTGCCACTCTCTCATGCTGCTGCTGGACCCGTTTCCGTTCTCATCACGACATTATCAAAGTGCACGTTATTAGGTATTATGTTGTTGTTGTTTGTGTTGTTTGTGTTGTTGTTGTCGTTGGCGCTTCTATTTGCTTTTATTGTTATGGGCAATGTTATGGTTGTTGTTCGTGCTGCTACTGCTGCAGCAGCAGCATCAACGGTTTTAAAAGCTAACGAAATATTTGTAATTTTGTCACGTTTTAACTTTGGCGACGTCACTTAAAATTACATTTAAAAAAACAAAATAACAAACGAAAGGGAGAGGGAGAGAGAGAAAACAGAAACGCCAGCGAAATCGTAACAGTCTTAAAGTTAACCCGCTCACCCCTCTCTCTCTCTCTCCATCGTCCTCTCTCTCTGGCGCCATAAAAAGCGTAAAATAAAAGACAGGAAATCATGTTTGTCTGCGATTTTCCTTTTCGAAAATCAAAAGTAGATGGATGCGACTTGTCACTCCACGTATCCTGTTGATATACCAGCCAGCCACGCCCCCCTTTTGCCATATGTGCTCACGTGCTGTGCACATAATGAAAATCATGCTGGCCATAAGATTGACAAAGAGAGGGAGGTAGGGAGAGAGGCAGACTCGCCTCGGCTGCAAAGACAAATAGAAAAACGAATACAAATACGAAAGCGAATACAAATACAAATACGACATGTGACTGGAAATGTTTATGCGATATGCAAAACAGCTGCTGTCCCAGTTCCCACTGCTCCTCCTACCCCTCTCCGTTTTGTGCTCTGCCCTCTCCTGCTGCAGCATCTTGAGCTGTGGCCATTTTCCGGCTAAAACCACTGAACGAATTTGTCATACTTCGGCAGCTAACGCCCAACTAATCCGAGCTCAGAAAAAAAGAAGAAGCAGAAGCAGCTTATGTTGCAAGTTGCAAATGTTGCATGTAGTAGCACATAAATCAAGGGGAGAATGGCGGGAGAGAGATGAAGAAAGGGAGGGCAGGGCACAGTGCCAGCCATGAATAGATGGAGCTGCCCAAGCGGTTTGCTATTACCGAATATAACTGCCATCAAATCACTGATACACAGTCAATGCAGCAAGGAAAGAGAGAGCAGAGAATTAGTGAAGAAAGGGTAGAGAGAGACGGAGAGAGAGTCAGGGAGATATGAAGAGGAAGGCAGAGTGAAGGCAGGCAAGTGGCAACTAGCTGCTGGCAAGTGGCATCCAACTGCCTCGCAATTTAAGTTTCCACTTACTCAACTCTCTCTCTCTCTCTCTCTCTCTCTCTCTGTTACGTTAGCTGCTCCCTACCCCCCTCTCTGCCTGACCCTCTCTCTTCCCTCAGGCACTTGTACACTGCTCTCATAAATTTCCATTACTCAAACAGTGCAGCAGAGGCAGCAGCAGCCGCCGTTGCGGTCGTCAGGCTCGACTCGGCTCAGGCTCAGGCTCAGCCTCTACTCGTAGGGAGACAGAGACAGGCACAGTGGCAGGAAAAGAGACGAGGCACAGTCACTGGGACAGTCTCGTACCGCTTCGCAACGAGATTCATCAATGAATTTATCAGTTTTTATAGGCAATTTATTATTTATTGATGGCGCTTCGACGGCAACGGCAGGCAAGAAATGTACGAGAAATCGAGTAACTGGCTAAAAAATTCGGACAGTTTGCAGCAAGTGTGTGTGTGTGTGTGTGTGTGTGTACAAGTCAAGTTAGGGCCTGCCAAGTTATGCGAGTTATGCGATAATGATGCAGTTATCGAAACTCACAAACCAAAATCACGTATACGCAGCGTCGTATCGCTCAGCAACGCCCTGCGGGGGCATAATTTGTAAGGCCGCAATTTAGCGGCGCTACATGATGAATGAATGATGCAACTGACTGCTGGGCAACTGTGTGTTGGGCATGTGGGCGTGCCACGCATACACACACACACACGAACGCACGCCCACACACACATTAATTATTTATAATGCCGCATTGATTATTGAAAAGCGCAAAATGGCCAATGAATTTTACATCCCACGGCCGCCTCACTAAATCACAAATGACAAATGTTGCCACAGTGAAATGTATTAAATATAATAAATTCCAGCAAATAGCGTTTGCGGGTAAAACAATAAAAAAACAAAAGAGCAAAAACATAAAAAACACCCGAAGAGGCTAAAAAACAAACAAGCAAGCTACAGTTGAATGGGCTCCGTTGTGATATACCCATTATCCAGCTGATCTAACTAGATGTATAACTTCTATGTTTAGTTCATTTTGTGTTGCATACTTGACAGGGCTTGTATATTAGTAACTCTTTAAAATGATTTCTTAAATAACTGCCATGTTAAGTGTCCGATTGCAATCAAACTTTAGGAAGTTGTTTGTGCATTGATGGTTATTGTGGTGATCAAAAATTAACTGTACTACTTTTAAAGTACGCTTCGCATTAGGTTTTTATAGTTTTACGAAGGCGGAAGGGGGCGTGGCCAATATCTAAAGAAAACATTATCTGCGTGCAATTAACATATATTGACAGCAAATTTGGTAGTCCCAGCTATGAAAATCTTGATGATCTAGATGTTCATACGGACAGACAAACTGACAGACAAGACTCCATCGACTCGTCTATTAATGCTGATAAAAAATATATATAGTTTAAAGGATCTGCCACGCCTCCTTCTGCCTGTTACACACATATGCGGTTGACACAAAGCCATAATACCCTGCTAACCTAAGAGTAGCGGGTATAAACATGAGCTCAAATTACTGCATGAAAATAATGTAAATCGCAATCGCAAGTGTTTTTTCCACGGCGAGTGTAAGTGGGTGTGTCTGTGAGTGTGAGGTGTGTGTGTGTGTGTGTGTGTGTGTGTGTGTGTGTGTGTGTGTGTGTGTGTGTGTGTGTATTTGCCAACTCACATATGCATATTAAAATATTACAAATTGCACAAATGCCTGTGGAAAAACACGTACACGAACTCGAACTCGAACTGACATCGATGAAGAAGAAAGCGCGTAAAAAGCAAATTAAATAAATAAATAAAAATTAATATGCAAAATTAAAGCGGACACCGGAGGCCAGAGGGCAGAGGCCAAAGGACAACAGGCTGAAGGGAGCCAAACAGCCAAACAAGCAAGGCAAACAAATAAACAGACAGGCACGCACACACACACAGCAAGGGTAAAACAAAGTTAAGCAAATAAATGCAACGCCAAAAAGACACGCTGACGTTAATCGTGGGTAGGGGGAAGGCTCCCTCTACCCCTCTATCTACGGCACCACATTTCCCTCTCTCTCTCTCTCTGTGTCCAGCATAAAGTATCTCATTCCCTGCAGCCAGTAATGTTTGTGTTAGTTTTACCCCAAACATGCACATGACAAGCCCCCCCCTCTCTCTCTCTCTCTCTCTCTCTCTGCAATTGTTTCCCTCTATCTCTCCCTCACTCCTCTCTCAATCTCACCCTCTTTAATTTAGACCATTTGCTGCTTAAGTCGCTCGATTTGCATTATTTGCATAGTTAATCTCACAAATGTTCACACATTTTCACATATATTTCACACATTTTCCTATTTGCAATTTTGACATTATTGCAAAATATTTAAATACAAAGAGCAAAATAAGGAATTAATTAATTAAACAAGGCATGGCCAAGCTGCAGATAAACGAGTAGAAACATCTGATGAATTGATTGATTTTAATTGAACTTGACGAGGCAAAGATAATTGAATATTGACTTAAATTACTTTCGGATATTAACAAGTTTGTTGTTGTATACCCTTGCAGAGGGTATAGTAGTGTTGGCCAGGACTTTGCAACGCACCTTAGCAGACAGCTCCAACCCTATAAATCATACATATATACATATATACATAGGTATATATGCTAAATCAGCATCAAAAGAGAAGTCGAACTATGCCATGTCTGTCTGACCATCTCTCAGTAAGAGAGCTATCTTAATGCAACTTGGCACACATATATAAATACTATGCATATTATATTTCATTAAAATCGGAACACTTTAATATGTAAAATATAGCTAATATGGGAACAATCGGTCGAAATGAAGGGTATTAAACATTCAGCATGCCTTTCTTTCTGTTTTTTAAAATTATCAATCATTTTCAATGCTTTAAATCTTTCATTTATTCTGTTTTGAAATTGAGGCTAAAATTTGAAAATCGAAAGATAATTTTTCTATAAAATCTAAATACATAGTTATATGTAAACATATCTGTTTATGTATTTGCCATGGGCACACACACAGACAGGCATATACTATGCCATTTTCTACGAGCCAATTAGCTCACAAAACTTCTCAAACTTCGTCTCAATTTGCAGTTATTTGCAGAGAAATAGACAAAATTGACAAATGCTTCAACTAACCTTGACTATGTTATTACAAATATTTATGTTTATTTGTCACTTATCACACAGTTTATCTTACAACGCCAAGAATGGCAAGATGTTCGGTTGCTCAAAAAAGTATGCAATGTTTTTTTTAATTCGATTACCATTCACTTGGCTCAAGTTGCGTTTGCTGTGAGGAGTTTGTTGTGTGGAATAAACCAAAATTTGTGTACTACACTATATGCTATAGCATACTATATGCATATATACAGTTGATTTCAGACTTGCAGGCCATCAAAAGTGAGCAGAGCGCAGCACATGCCCAACACGTCGTCGTTGGCGATGGCGACGGCAACTGGCATAATTGCATGCTCTTACACATGGCAGACGGCAGCTGCTGCTACTGACTAGCAGACAGACTAGCAGACAGATGGACGGACGCACAGATGGAGGGACGTACGGAGGGACAAAGAGGCAGGGAGACAGGGGGAGAAATTCGTCGGGGGACTCATTAGCATGCACACGGGCGGCCTATTATTTTTAGCGTTGACGTGGGCGTGCACCAACTGCCCACGTTCTGGCAGGCACACACACACACACACACACACACACACTCGCAGACATCCACACAAGTACACAGGCACACACACACACATATGCAGATTGGCGTAATGTGAAAATTTTAAATGTATATTTGATGACTTTTGCGTTCGATGAGCGGAACGAGTCACGACAGAGACAGCGGCGGATCATTGCATACTTCAAAAGGCCTGCGGCACTTATTAATAACAATGTGAGCCAAGTGTGTGGCATGCCGCACGCGGCACGATTGCACTTTAAAGCGGCTGTAATTAATGGCAAAAGGCAATTTAAATGCAAATAAAACACGGGCGTGCCGCTGTGGGAGGGCGTGACGTAGCCAGCTACTAATTATGCTGTAGTGACACCTACAAAGTGTCTGCGCAACTGTATTCAGCAACTGCTGCGGCTACGCTGAATGTATCTGTATCTGTATCTGTTTCTGCAACTGTAACTGTATCTGCAACTGTGGCTGGAGATGGAGCTGTAGCTGGAGTTGCTGCTGCATCTTTCAGTGCTGCCAAGTGCTAAACAATTGCGGCTTAATTTGTTTGTCAACGCTGGCAAAATGACAGCGACAGGCCACAATGAGTTGGCAAGAAAGAGGGAGAGGAATGGGAAGAGGCAGCAATGCAGACAGAGAGAGAAATGGCAGCGATGCGAGCGAGTAGGAAACGATGAGAGGATGTCGCGACTTGGCTACGTGCCGCTGCAGCCAACTGGGAAGTGACTCCATAAACACGTCTAACAGCAATGGCAGCAGCAACAACAGCAGCAACAGCAACAACAGGAGTAGCAACAACAAAAACACCGACTACAACAACAACGGCAACTGGGCGGGCGAACGTTATGTGACACACGGGAGAAATTAATGCTACCAAAATGCGCCGGCTGCGCTCATTTTTGCTCTGTCGCTGCGGCACGTTCCCCAAACAGTCACAACAGCAGCAGCAGCACTAGCAGCAGCATCAAGGACCTAGACGAGCAGCAACATGGCGGCACGGCAGCCTAGGCACAACGTGCTAAAAAAGAGCTTCCTGCTGAGATTTAGCCACAAACTTGGCAACTTTAATGCGCCACGGCACGGCTGAGCAGACCAATTCTCGCTTTAACACTGCAGAATCTTGCATGTTTGTGTAATATCATCATCAAGTTGATTAAAAAAGAATCGATAACAATTAAAAACACAGAACACACATACATATACACACATATATACACATATATATATATATATATATATACTTGTAGTACAGATAGACCATAATGTGCAAAGGTCGTTAGCCTTCCTTCCCTACTAAGGACACTTTGTTTCCTTTCTACAATGTGATTGTTCAACAACTTCGATTAACATTAACAGTGCTGTTAACATATTTATAACATGCCTTATCGATATATTTGCTTAGCTTTGTTCTTTTGCACAAGGGTATTGCACAGTCGTACATAACCCTGCAGGCATATTTATAATTTCTTTTTTTGTGCTTTTTGTTTTTACTTGTTTGCCTTTGTTTTTGTCTGTTTGGCGCTTTAAGTTACCACAGCAGCAGCCTTTCTATAGGCTTAAGAGAGAGAGAGAGAGAGAGAGATGGAGGTATGTGTGAGAGCGGGAGAGGGCTAAAGCCATTGGACAGAGGCGGCTTTATTATGTTCGATGGGCGTTTTTGTGTGCCTTTTGTCTATTTACTGTGCAGCTGTTTGTCCAGCGTAATGCACAATGCGAACGTTCTGGTAGCGTCTGCAGTTGCACAGTGCATCTGCATTCCATTTCACTTTAAAGAGTTAAAGAGAGATGAAAAGAAAATGATAGAGAGAGATAGACAGGAAGGGAGAGAGAGAAATGCAAATGATTTCAAGTGTAAATGGAGATTAAAACTCTTTTCCATAGATGCTCAGAGATTATAACGAAGAACTTTACTCAAGTTGTATGAAATGAGATTAATTATAAAAATAATGCATTTAACGCGATTTTAATCGGACATTCTGAAAGTGTTGAACTCGCGGTTTATCGATTATGCTGTTGATTCATTGTTGACTATCGCATTTCACAAATTGTCTTTAGTTTTTTGAATGATTATTTTAACTATAAATGAATCTTATCAGTTGTCTTTCGTTTTATCTGTCAATGCCAATCTATCGGTTATCGAAATATTTTTATGCTCTGATTTATCGATACATCTAAGTTTTGCATTTATTTATTGTTATATATTGGTTGACTTTTAAGGATCTTTAGATCTATTTTTTATTTACTTTGCAAATTATCGATTTTCGATATTGGTTTTGGTTAAAGTTATCGATTATCGGAATTCTACAATAACATTTGGTCGGTCCTTAAGAACTTTTTTGCATCTTCACACCGAGTCTTCATGTACTTATTGAACTATTGATTGTCGATATCGGTATCGATTAGCGTTATCGATTATCGGTATTCATCGATTATACTTGGTTGCTCCATAAGAACTTTTAATCACCTTCACACCGATTCTAGACTTACTTATCTTTTTTTGTTGTTATCGCTATCGATTATTGTTATCGGATTTATTGCTGTATAAGAGTTTTTCAGCATCTTCAAAACAATTCTTCAATTTTGAATTATAATCGATATTTATTGAGTTATCGATATGCTTGGTTACATTTAATCGTATTCGATTTTTCACTTACAGCCTCAACTTGTTTCATTTGCAATATAAATTCTGACATTCCCTTCTTCTTCTTTCAACATTTTAACAGGCGGACGAATTGGCGATAATGCTGGCAGCAGCTCGATAGCCGCCTCCAATGTGCCATGCCCACCGGAAATGTTTCGCTGCAACAACGGCAAATGCATCACGTCCCACTGGGTGTGCAACTACCAAAAGGATTGCGACGATGGCGAGGATGAGATGCAGTCGTGTCGTAAGTTCCATTATCGGGGTGCCCGACTATCAATTACCAACATACCAACATAGCGGGTTACACTAATTGCTTTCCCTCTCTTCCCTCTTCCCTCTCCTTTTCTCTTCCACAGCGCCACCGGAGTGCGAGACACCCCAGCTGAACTGTGGCCAATATGTTTTCAATAAGACATACTGCATTCCGCCGCACTATCGCTGCGACATGATCGAGGACTGTGAGGACAAATCGGACGAAGCACAGTGCAGTAAGTACAGTAGAGATAGTTAAGACACCCCCCTCTCAACCCCTTCCCTACTCCCATGGACCTCCCTCTGTATCTTGCTCTTATTGCCGCAGCTTCACTTCTTGCTTTCAATACAAATTTGTTGACTCAACAAATATTTGTGAGCAGCTCGAGCAGCGCAGCGCGGCATCCACTACTACAGGGGGTATCCCCGCTCTTCCCTCTCCACCACACTGCCCTTGTCCCTGCCACTACTACACTGCCCCTGCCCCTACCCCTACCCCTGGCCTGCACTGACTACCTCCCGCACACTGTTCAGTTCAGTTGAGTTGAGTTCAGTTGAGTTGCGTTCGGTTTCGCTACGTTCGAGTCTGTGTGTGTGTGTGTGTCTGTGTACGTGTGTGTGAGTTTGTGTCCATGTGTGTGTGTGTATGTGTCTGCATGTGTGTGTGTGTTTGTGTGTGCGCCAACAATTTGCTTAGCAAAATGTTTACATTTTATTATACCAATTTTATTTATGCAAATTTTGCCAAATTTACACACCCCCACACACATACATATTTGCAGACAAACCGCATTTTGTTAGCTGTTGGTTTTTGGCAATCGCAGAACACACGTACACCCTTCTACATGTAACCCCCCCCCCCCCCTCCACTCCCCTGCTCGCCCTTTGGTGCCGCCCCTTCGAGCAACCTAAGCCAAAGTTAAGTGTGTGTAACCAAGGTGCGCACAGCAAAGCCAAAGCCATTTGGTCCCAGACCCAGAGAGAGAGAGTGTGCGAGTGAGAGAGAGAGAGAGAGCTGCCCGTCGAGGGAATTAGCAAACAGTCATTTCTGATGTGGCCCGCCCACTACGCCCACAATCCAACCGACTCGGGCTCGAGCCCAAGCTGCGGTCTGCTAAGTTTACCGAAAATACTCGCAATACCAACAGAACCAAAACCCCTCCCCCCACTGGCACAGGCCTTGTCGAGCACTGAGAGAGAAGGAGGGAGGAAGGGAGATAGAAGGAGGAATTAGTATGTGTTTAGTTCAAATTATTGTCCAAGCCGCCAGAACATTTCTTGTTGTGTTTATTCGTTTCTTCGTTTCGTTTAGACTTGAGTTAAATCTGTTTTATATCCTCATCGTGTACACTGTGCAAGGCATAGAAAAGGGGGCGTGGTTGAAAGGAATATAGAAATTTACACAATTAAATGTTTATATGAAACTTTAAATGTTTTGTATGTATATGTATTGCAGTCCAACGATATTCTGCCCAGACTATCAGAAAGAATTATAGAAATTTATCATACACTATCTTTATATATATTCCTATTCCTGCTAACAATATTATAATTGAGCATATGTATTCATTAGACAGTTTTGGATGTATCATAAAGTTGAAATCCTCTATTAATACTGTTCACTATCCGTATTTCCTTGTGTGCATATAATATATATATTCTGAATCAGCATCATCACGGAAGTCGATCTAGCCTTGTCTGTTGCAACGCAAGTTTTGAAGCTATCTTAATGAAACTTGGCACACATGCTGCTTATAGCTGCACACTGTAAATAAGTCGAAACGAGCCAGATCGCAGCGATATATCGTATAGCTGCCATACTAACTATCGGCTGATTTTTGCTAATTGTCAAGATATTACAACCAAATTTAATACATGAGATTTTTTCTATACATATAATATACATATAAAATTTTATCAAAATCGGACTACTATAACATATAGCTGCCATAGGAACAATCGGCCGGAACGAAGGTTTTTGTATGAAGAACACTTTTGACTTAGGATATAACTTAACTTATCAATGAAAAACAAAGTTAGACATAATATTGAATATATATATACAATACCATTCAATTGTGCAATATTATATTTAACAAGTATAGGAACAATCGGAGGAAATAGGAGCCTGCAAGAGTATAGGACTTTCGGCAGTCCAAAGATAGCCTTCGTTTCTGTTTTTAAAGCCACGATGTTCATTTATTCTCTGAGGATTTAGTTTCAATCAGTTAAACAACATATAATTTGTTTAAGGGGTTTGTTAAAAATAGTTATATGTATAAATTAATATTCCAACTACACCTTTTCTATATGCAATCAACAGTGCCCTGCTCAGTTCTAATGGCCTGCTAACTTCCACTACTCACCTGACTTACTACAATATATATCCCTTTGCATAGTTCAACTAAAGAGGCTCCTACCAACTGTTAATATGATTTTAATAACACGACGCCCTGGCAGACTGGGTGGGTGTGTGGGTCAGTTGCAGTGTGCAATGCCAGGGCTGCAGGGCTCAAGCGCTTTCACTGCCAGCACATTTTGATTAAAACTTTCAAGTCGCGCCAGTCTGGACAAGGAGGGGAAGGTGCTGTTGCTGCTGCATTTATTGCTTGTTATTCAAGATTTATATATTTAAATATCTTTGAGCAACCAATTCCTAAGTACTTCGTTGCCTTTACAACTTTGCTTAAGCTTTGACTGACGCTAGACAAACGCGCACAACTTTGTCCTCGACGTGCTGTTGCCTGCCTGTTCTCGCCTGTCTGCATGCCAGACATCGTTCGTTGTTGCTCCTGTTGTTGTTGTTGTTGCTACTGCTGCAAGCTGGCCAATTTGGCAGCCTCTGGTCGCCAGCGTCGGGCGCAAGATCAAGTTTAAATTTCATTTTAATTTAATAAGACACAAAGCAAATTTGCTTTGCACAGACTTAGCCACGTCAAGCAGCGCTCTACAGCTAGCTTCCTCTACCACTCTCTCCTTCTCTCTCTCTCTCTCTCAGCTTGTCTGTCTGTCGCTCTTACAATAATTTATCGCGCTTAAATGGCGACAAAATGTTCGCTCTTATTGCGTTCTTAACAAATTTATTTTGCGTACGTGTCAACGCGTCGTCTCTCGCTGTCTCTCAAAATGTGTGTCCCTGTGTGTCTGTGTATCTGTGTGTGTGTGGAGTGTGTCTGGCTGTATCTTCTGATGTGCGATTGTCACACAGTCTGCTCTCACTCTCTCTCTCTTTCTTTGTCTCCCTTCTCCTTCCTCATACTTCCTTTTAGACAGCTTTGCGTCGACTCTTTCCCCATTGTTTGCTTAATTTATGGCATATAAATATTAGAGCAAGCTTACTTCAACTATTTAATTACTTCAGGTGTGCGCTAAGATGTTGCTTCCCACACACACACATACACACACACCAAACCTCTACATTCCCCCCTCTCTCTGTGTCTCTCGCACTTGCTGCTTAGGCCTGCAAATTAATGAGCGCTTTTCGGTAATAGTTTAAAGACAACACAAAAAGAACATGCAAAAAATGCCGCAGCGAGGTCAAAGTGCGGCAGGTGCAGGTGAAGAAAGAGAGAGAGGGGGAGATAAAGACAGAGACAGCAATGAGTGTTTAATTAAATGTCCTAAGGCAGAGAAAGAGAGACAGCAAGCAGGGGAAAGGAACAAGCACAAGAGCTACAGTCAAGCTACAAGACACTGCTCGACTGTGATATACCCGTTACTCAGCTGACCAAAATGATTTCTTAAATATATATCTTCTATGTTTATTTTGTGTTGCATACTTTGTAGCGCCTCGAAAATTAGTACATCTTTAAAATGATTTCGTAAATAACTTTTATGTTACTTATCCGATCGCAATCAAACTTTCAGTTATTGTGTTAACCAAAAATTAAATGTACTGTATTAAAATTACGCTTGGAATTCAGTTTTTATCTATTTACGGCAGCGAAAAGGGGCATGGCCAAAATCTAAAAAAACTTAAGCTGCGGGCAATTTTTAGACACTTTTTCATATATATTTTTGGTAGTCCTAGCTCTTATAGTCTCTGAGATATAGATATTCATACGGACAGACAGGCAGACATACAGAGAGACAGACAGACAGAAGACAGACAGCTAAAAGACAGACAGACAAACAAATAAATGGACGGACAGACAAAGAGGCGGACAGAAGAGCGACAGACAGGCAGAAGACATACAGAAGACAAAGGGAGAAACAGACAGGCAGACAGATAGATAGACAGACAGACGAACAGACAGACAGAAGAGGGACAGACAGACAGACAGACAGACAGACATACATACACTAGTCTATTCATCCTGAACAAGAATATATACTTTGTGGAATATGCCACGCCTCCTTCTGCCTGTTACATGCACTTTCGATGGACACAAATCTATAATACCCTGCTACCCTGTAGTTAGGAAGGGTATAAAAAGCAAACGCAGTGTCTTGCGTGTAGTGCTTGTCGAATAGCTGTGTAAGGAGGGGGTGTAGAAAGGGTTGAGAGGCAGAGCTTAAAGCAGTTACGCAGCAGCAGCAGCGCTGCCTCTGCCGCTGCTCGTTCCCTTTGATAATAAAGAAACAGCGCAAGGCGGCGGCGGCAGCTGCTGAAAGCACTTCGTGCCCGCACTAAGACAACCGCAATGAGCGAGCAAGAGGGAGGGAGAAAGAGAGAGAGAGAGAGACATCTGCTTTTAATTGCAACCTTCAGTGCAGATGAGGTCGGGAGAATACACGAACTAATGAGGCAGCTGGCAATGAAGCCGCAACGAGCAACGGCAAATAAAAAGCAAAAACAAGCGTAAAAAGTGCGTAAATGCCAAAAAACTACCGCAATTCCAACCCACTCCCCCTACTCGCTTCATCCCCCTTGTGCACCTGCACAGAGCATCCGGCGCGCACAACACAACACTTTCACTAAGCCAACTCCCCGCCTCCCCTGGCCACGCCCCCCCTCCTGCTGCTGCTTAAGAGCGGCTACAGTTGTGCGCGCAAAACTGTCGTAAACTGTCGTTGAACCCGGCGGAAGTTGCCAACGACTGACGTTTATTTGACTGCAGCTGTCAGGCCAGTTAGACGTGCCGAAAGGCGAACATGCCAGAGGCTATAGAGGGGCGAAGAGAGGGGGTGGGGGGAAGGGAAGGATGGCAACTTGTCGCGCGTAATTACACACCAATACACGCATAAAAGTCTTGAGTTTCGGACTGCTCATGAATGCAATAAAACTTAATGCACAGAGCAGTAGCAAAGCAGCAACACGCCCCCCCCAACCTCCTCCATGTCTTCACTCCCCTACTCGCACTTCTTTGCCTGCCACGCCCCTTTTGCCAATTAGAAAGTGGGCGACGACGTTAAACCAGTTATGCTGCCCACTGTCCGTTTGTTCGCACTGCGCTCGTTGTGTTTATCAAGTGGCAACAACAACAGCAGCAACAGCAGCAACATGAATGAAAACACTAAGGTAGTCGACTTGCAGATACCCTACAATGCTGCATATTGTATGTGCAACGTTTGTTCTCCCTCTGACTGAGGAAGTTCTTGCATATCTTTTGTATTTGTTGCTTGATATGAAATTTGAAGTATAACTTTATATTTGCTTGATATATACATATGTTAAATCTTCATGTTGTATCTTTTACAATTGTTCTAAGAATCGTAAAAACCTATTTGCACAGAAGCTAAGCATAACACGCGGGTTTTTAAATGTGTTTTAGTTGCCTCTGAATATGAACAAAGTGTGGAACAAATTTGACGGCTCTAGCACTCAAGAAGCAGAGGTTGCAAAGAAACAAAGAATCCTTCAGACGTATCTTCAGTATTTGTTGCTGTATTGTAAAGAAGAAATGTTGAGCATATCTTGATATGTTATTTGGTTACCTGTCAGTCAAATCTTTAAGTTGTATTTTTAAAAGTACGTATAATAATCAAGAAAAAATCAATTATCCCAGAATCTGAGCTAGGCAAGCAGTTTTTCAAAATAGTTTCAGTTGCCTTTAAATATCAGCAAAGTTAGACAAAAATTGATGGCAGAAGCACTCGTAAAAACAGAGATTGAAAAGAAACAGAAAATCATAGAAACAGAATCAAAATTCATATCTTCACTATTAGTTGCTCGATTGTTATGGAATATTGAGCATATTTTGATATATTTATTGTTTACCATCATGCCAAATCTTTAAGTTGTATATTTCGAAATGCATATAATAATCAAGAAATCAAATTAAAATCAATTTTCCCAGAATCTGAGCTAGGCACGCAGTTATTCAAAATAGTTTCAGCTGCCTATGAATATCAGCAAAGTGTAGACCAAATTTGATGGGTCTAGCAGTCACAATAGCAGAGATTGCAAAGAAACAGAGAATCTTGTTACGTATCTTCAGTATTTTTAAAAAAATCAATTTTTAGTATATCTCACTTTTTTCATTCTTAACCTTTCTGGCAAATCTTCAAAATGATTCTATTAATCAAAAAAAAATAGAAATTCTTTATTTTAGGTTTCATGTTTATTTTTGTTGCCTATTAATGTCCACAAACTGTTTACCAAATTTGATATATCCAACAGAGAGTAAACAGAAACAGAGTATCGTGAGCTTGCTTACACCTTGTACGCACTGTATATACCCCACAGAGTGCAACAATTGTCAGCAGAGTATAACAATTCTGGCCTCGCAACCAGTTTAAAGTTTGCTGTCAAACTTTCTGCGAACTGTGAAAATGTGAAAAATGAAGCAGCAGCAGCAGCAGTTCTTCCCTCTGTTTCTCTCTCCCGCTCTCTCTCTCTTTCTCCCCCTTCACATTCAGCATTTTTATGACCTTACACAGAAGTTGGCGACACAAGCAGAAGGAGGGGGAGTTGAAGGAGGGACGTCAACTCGTTTGTCATTGTGATTTGTTTTTAATGTAATGCAACAGCAGCGCCAGCAAATTTGCAACAAATTGTGCGCGTAAATCTTGTCAATGCTGCTTCAGCTGCAACTGCCTCCCTCCTTTCCGCCTCCCCCTTCTGCCTTCCCCTCTACAATTGCCGCTGCACTCTGGCCACATTGCGTATACGCAGCGTGTGCGCCACTAATTCGCGCATAGCCGCAAGTGCGTGACACATTTGGAGCGTTTACAGAGAGATGGAGAGATATAGAGAGAGAGAGAGAGAGGGGCACGCCTTGTGGGCAACACTCAAGTCTTTGTAGCCTGGACACACACACACCTGCACACACACACACAGAGAAGCATTTTATTGTTATGCCATAAAAGTTGCTGCTGCCGGGGAATATTTATACAAGTTTGCCTTGTTTAACTTGCACTAATTAAGTTTGCTCTGCTACACTTGGCTGCCCCGGTGCGCCGTTAATGTGAGCCAGCAGCAGAGAGTACAGCAACAACAATAACAACAAGAAGAAAAACAAGAAGAAGAAGAAGTAGAAGAAGGAGAAGAAGAAGAAAAAGAACAACTCTTTAATGACAGCCAAACAAGAGAAGAGGGCGCGTCTCAAGAAGAACCCTTTTGCGAAGTTTATTTTGCCTATGCCAAAAGTAACTTGCAACTGGCATAGATCATAAAGTGCGCCCCTCTCTCACTCTCCCTCTCTTTCTCTCTCGCTCTCTCTCTCTAATTGTGGCACATCATCTTAAAGCCAACTACAGCTGGCTGCCACCTCTTTCTTGTTGGCAGCGTGATGGACTGTGCCCGCTTGCAGTCGTGTGCGACAAACGCTGCAACCAACTACTCGATAATTTATAGCACTTTGCCTGCCAACACACACACACACACAGACAGACACACACAACTCAAGTGCACAATACACGCTGGAGAGGCGAAGGCACAAAGAGACGGACAATCACGCCCGACATTTCTACAACTTGCCATGCATTATGTATACGCCATGCGTGCCCGTATGTTATGCCAATGTGTGTGCCAGTCTGTGTGTGCACTGGTGTGTGTGTGTGTTGTGTGCATGCCACTGACAGGGGTCGAGGCAGGCATCTACAGCCTCGTGTTGCCAACTATAGACAACGTCTGGCATCAAAATTTAATGTCTTTTGGCAGCAAATCGTCGTCCTCGTCGTTCTCCATGTTTAGTTTTGCTAGGCATTTTTAAGGCAGAGCTAGCTAATCCACTGCCAGCTACACTCGATTTAGATACAGTACAGCTGCTACATATATGTATATATATATATATATATATATATATAAATATAGTATATCTAGACAAGGTTTGTGCATTGAGTGAGGGCAATTGGCCAATTCAATGCGCTCAATTGCAGTCTTTGTTGGAAGATGAAAGAGGGACAGGTAGCAGATAGAAGAGGAAAGAGAATTAGCTGAGCAACTGGTGAACTGTTGAACTGCTGAACTGATGAACTGTTGAATTGTTGAGCTGTTCAACTGGCCAAGTGCGTGTTGACCTAATGTAAATTTGATTAATTTGTCTGCGAGACAGCTAGGAAACCGGACTAAGCCAATATAAGCAATCAATGTCAATATCTCACCTCGAAACGAGCTGAGAATGCGGTTTCACTTCATCTGAGATATATATATATCAACTATAGTTGCATTAGAGTATATAGTGACAGCTTAGCAAGCAAGCAAGGGAGAGAAGGAAGAGACAGAGAGAGAGGAAGAGACAGAGAGAAAAAGGAGAAGTATTCTTAGAAACCAAAATGAAGAAAATATAGATAGGGGCAAATAGAAATGGCTATAGATAGATGGACAGGTAGAAGGAAGATAGAGAAGACCGCTAGAGGAAAGAGGGAAGAGAGAGAGAGTGAGAGAAAATAGAGAGAGAGAGAGAAGGGGGAGAGAGAGAAGAACGCGCATGAGAGCAAGAAGAAGAGAGAGCGAGAGACAGTTTGTTGGGAAGAAAATGAGTAACTCAAGAAGATTAATAAATAAACTAAAGCAAAGAAAGCTAAAGAGATAGAGAGAGAGAAAAGAAAACAGACAGAAAAAGAGACAGACATACAGTGGCTCTCCCTATAGAGAGCGAGATACAGACAGCGAGTGAAAAAGGTTGCATACTTTGCAGTGCTTGGAAATCAGTAACTCTTTAAAATGATTTCTTAAATAACTTCAATGTTAATTAATCGATCGCAACCAAATTCTGAGAGTAAGCTAAAGAGAAAGAGAGCAAAAGAGAGAGATAAGGAAACACATTAACAGACAGAGAAAGTGACAGACAAAGAGAGAAAGAGAGGGAGATAGAGAGGCACATAGAGAGCAAGATACAGTCAGGGAGTGAAAGAGGTTAATAGACAGCAAGGCAGTGAGACAGTCAGATAGAGACAAAGATATATGAGGCTTACACCAAGAGAAGCAGAAAAAAAAAGAGAAAGCGAGAGAAAGAGAGAGAGAGTCACAGGATAAGCAGACAGAGAGGCAGACAGACAGCGAGACAGAGAGACGGACGAACAGACAGATAAATGAAGAGACAGAAGGACAGAGCGCCAGACAGTTGGACAGTCAGTTAATTTATGTGACAGCTTTGTGGAGGCTCCCAGACACGGACCAAACGATACAGACGCCTGGCGCAAAATGGGCAAAGAGCAAGAAGAAGAAGGGGAGAAGGATATAAGAAAGAGAAGAGCTAACAAAAAGTGGAAACTAAAAACGCTAAAACGGAAAAGTTTTCGCCTCTAAAACTGCGCTACAATTTGATTTGATTTGGTTTACAAATTGCCGACTAGAGCAAGACAAGGCGAGGCAGACGCAGAGAGAAAGAGAGAGACAGAGACTGGGAGAGAGAGAGGGAGATACAGAAAGCAGCAGTGAAAGAGGAAACCTGCTGTCGCGCTTTTTATTGTGCTGCGCGTCGAGTAATTAAATTGAAAGCTAGTTTTGTTTAACCCCTTGCGAAAGGCAGTCAAAGACTGAAACCTGAGCGAACTATTGATTCTGACCCCTGACCCTCTAGTAACAGGTACTTTGAGCTGGCTTAACTCACACTCCATCTTGATTGCAGCTTATCGCAAGTGCCAGCACACGGATGTCTTTTGCAATGCGCCCGCGGGGAGCACGCCTGGCAGCGAGGGCGGCAGCAGCAGCAGCCGCCTGACCGGACCGTGCGTGCCCAAGGAGAAGCGCTGCGATGGCTATCTGGACTGCCGTACCGGACGCGACGAGGAAGGCTGCAGCGGCGTTGCCTGTCGCCTGGATCAGTTCCGTTGCGCCAGCGGGCACAAGTGCATCGATGCTTCGCTCAAGTGCAATCATCGCAACGACTGTGGCGACAACTCCGACGAGCAGGGATGCAGTAAGTATCATATATATACTGGCGCTGTGTGTCTAGGAGTGCTACTTAACGATGCCTTCCCTTGCAGACTTCCCACCCTGTCATCATGCGCAGTTCCGTTGCACCAATGCACTGTGCATACCCTACAACTTCCACTGCGATGGCTATCACGACTGCGCCGATGAGAGTGATGAGGCCAACTGCACGGCCATTGCCTGTCCGGACAACAAGTTCCTTTGCCCCCCGCGGTGGTGCCAATGGCGCACCCAAGTGCATTTTGAAATCCCAACTGTGCGACGGCAAACGCGACTGTGAAGATGGCAGCGATGAGGAGACCGCCTGTTGTAAGTAATCCCCGCCCAATCAGACTAACTAGATGAACCTTAACCCTTCTCTCATGCTCCCTTAGCCATTGCCTCCTGTCCGGCCCTGAGCTGCGAGTTCAAGTGCGGCCCCTCGCTCACCGGCGGCATCTGTTACTGCCGACCTGGTCAGAGTCTAGCGCCCGATAATCGCACCTGCGTTGACCTGGACGAGTGCGCCGAGTGGGGACACTGTGACCAGCTGTGCACCAATACCCCAGGCAGCTATACCTGCCAGTGTGCCCAGGGCTATACGCTGATCAATGACTCCAAGTGCGTGGCACCCGATGCCAACAATCTGCAACTTATATTCGCACACGATCGTGCCATCATGCGCATGTATGTGCACGAGAGTGATCCCAAGGTGCTGACCAATGCCACCTCTGCGGCAGGCGTGGCCTTCCACTATGCCCGCAATACCCTGTACTGGTCGGACATTAAGACACGCAAGGTGCAATCGATACCACTGGATGCACAGAACAGCGCTGTAGCACCGCTAGATGCAACACTACCGGGCACCTGGGCCCCTGTGGCGCTTGCTGTCGACTGGGTGGGTGATAAGATCTATGTGGCCGATCTGGTGGGTCAGAAAATCGATGTATTCGAGTTGAGTGGACACTGGCATGCTGTGGTCTTGGGCTCTAATCTAACCAGTCCAGCCGATCTGGCACTGGACCCCACATCGGGACTGATGTTTGTCGCCGACGGGGGTCAGGTGCTGCGTGCCCATATGGACGGTACACACGCCCGTTCGATTGTCTCGGAGGCAGCGTATAAGGCAAGTGGTGTCACTGTGGATATCATTGCCAAGCGTGTGTTCTGGTGCGATTCCCTGTTGGATTACATTGAGTCTGTCGACTATGAGGGGGGTCAGCGTGTGATGGTGTTGCGTGGCCAGCAGGTGCCAAGTCCCTCACGATTGGCACAGTTCGAGAATCGTGTCTACTGGACAGATGCCACCAAGCAGGGCATCATGTCGGTGGACAAGTACGAGGGACCCTCATCGATACAGGTCACATACAAGGCGAAGGAGATACGTGAACCTAAGGGTATAATTGCTGTGCATGCGCTGAGCCAGCCTCGTGTCTCCAATCCGTGTGGCAACAACAATGGCGGCTGCAATCATATGTGTATCGTCACGGCTGTGAAGGGTGCTCCCACCGGACTGGGGTATCGTTGTGCCTGCAGCACTGGGTACCAGCTGCAGACAGATCTAAAGAATTGTAAACTGGTGCGCGAGTTCCTCATGTATTCCCAGCAGAGATTTATCAAGGGTAAGGTACTGGAACCGGTCATTGAGGGTTTCAGTGATGCCATATTGCCGGTAGTGTCGCGACGTGCTCGCTTCGTTGGCTTGGACTTCGATGCACGCGATGAGTTCATCTATTACTCGGATGTGCTACAGGATGTGATCTATCGTGTGCATCGCAACGGTACCGGACGTGAGATTGTGCTGGCTTCGCAGAACGAAGGCGTTGAAGGTCTTGCCGTCGACTGGGCCTCTAAGAATCTCTACTACATCGATTCGCGTAAGGGTACACTGAATGTCCTCTCCACACGCAATGTGACGCACCGACGAACCCTGCTCAAGAACCTTAAACGACCACGCGCCATTGTGGTGCATCCCAATCGGGGTTACATCTTCTTCTCTGAATGGGATCGCCCGGCGAACATCACTCGTGCCAACACCGATGGCACCGGGCTACTCGTCTTCCGCAATGTCACCCTCGGCTGGCCCAACGGTCTGTCGATTGACTTCAAGGAGGACCGTGTCTACTGGTGCGATGCTCTGCTCGATCATGTACAGCATGCGAACCTCGACGGTACGGACATCAAGACAGTCAATTCACGCCTGGTGCGTCATCCCTTCTCGATTGTCATACACAACGATTGGATGTACATTACGGACTGGCGTCTGGATGCGATCATTCGATTGCACAAACTCACTGGGGAACAGGAGGAGATGATGGTGCGTGAACCGCAGACGAATCGTTTGTACGGCGTCAAGGTCTACAGTCACGATGTGCAGCGCATTGCGGAGACACAGCCTTGCCATCTCAACAATGGCGGCTGTCAGAAGATTTGCTTTGCTGTGCCAATTGTACAGAATACCACCGACAGCCTGGGCCGCCTACAGTCACGTTGCTCCTGTCCGTACGGCGAGCGACTGGCTGAGGATCAAAAGAGTTGTGTACCCGATCCCAGTGCCGAGCCACCGGTACAACCGTGCCCCAACTCCTGGGACTTCACCTGCAACAACCAACGTTGCATACCCAAGTCATGGGTCTGCGACGGCGACGACGATTGTCTGGACAACAGTGACGAGGAGCAGAACTGCACAAGTGAGTAAAGTGGTTAAGCCACATAATGTAATTGTGTAAAGTAGTTTGCTAGGCAAGCACCTTCTGGGGGGGATTAGCTGACGAGCAACGTATACCAGGCAATGGAAGTACCTTTTAGGCTGCTACAACTTCGAGAGGTTTAAGGGGTTAATAAAGCTGATAAGGAACCCAGTAAGAATACTCATAGGGCCAATTACATGTCATTGTTAGCTAAGGTCGCACCCGAGGTACCTTAGTACGTACTTACAGTATGTCTGGCATTGGCCTTGTGTCGTTAGGCAAGCACCTTGTCGTGCAGTACCTGACTAGGAACAAACAACAGGCTTGCGGCAATCGAAGTGCCTTATAGGCTGCTACAACTTCGAGAGTTTTAACGAGTTACTAAAGCTGATTAGGAACCCATTGAGAATTAGCACATGGTCAGTTCAGCTCACTGTAAGCTAAGGTCGCACCCCAGAGACCTAAGCACGTACGACATACTGTAAGGCCTTGTGTCGCTAGGCAAGCACGTTCTCGGGTTAAACGAGATAAGGTCGATCTGTCCAGGCAAAATGATGGATTTCCTTAAAATAACTAGACTGCACAGGGAGTTATAATGCCAGAGGGGGGTACAACAGATCTACAATAGTGGTACCCAGAGCCCTATGCGGAGCGCATAGAAAGTGCCTCCGCCTAGGCTCTACCGATACACGTACAAGTTCGTGTGACTTCGGCAAAGCTGTTCGGGCAAGAAACAAGAAACAGACTTCGTGCTTGCTTGCACCACACAAACGCAACTGTATGGTCTACAAGGTCGCAGTACATCTTAGCCACAACAAATAATAATACAGTAGATTGCAAGTACGGCAGGGTATACTCGATTTGTCAGTCTGCCAGTTTGTCTTGATGCCTAACACAGCACAAATTAAAGCAGAAAGAAAGGCTACCTTATGGGTTTAGGTTTTCGGTAAGGTTTAATACCCTTGCAGGGTTTTATCTGCTCTAATCGTTTTTATAATAGGATATAGGATGTAGTTATCCAACTTAATTGAAATGGAAAAAGTATAGGTCGATTACTGTCTACCTTTGATTGACACTGTTAAGTTATTCAGAAAACCAATGAAGATCATACAAAAACACTCATATAGCTAGATTATTGCTACTTTGCATTTTGCTTGTTACTTCATGTGTATTGTGTATTAAATATTAATATTAATTTACCCTTTCGAAGAACCGACATGCGGCTCCAATGAATTCCAATGCAAATCGGGTCGTTGCATTCCCTTGAACTTCCGCTGCGACCAGGAGAACGACTGTGGCGACAACTCTGATGAATTGGACTGTGGCAATGTGACGTGTGCCTCGTCGCAGTTCGCCTGCGCCAATGGACGCTGCATACCGAGTATGTGGAGATGCGACAGCGAGAACGATTGCGGCGACAGCAGCGATGAGGGTGACTTCTGTGCGGAGAAGACGTGCGCCTACTTCCAGTTCACATGCCCACGAACGGGTCACTGCATACCACAGAGTTGGGTATGCGACGGCGACGACGATTGCTTTGACAAGCAGGACGAGAAGGATTGCCCGCCGATCAGTTGCTTGGCCAATCAGTTTAAGTGCGCCGATCTGCGGCAATGCGTGGAGGAGTCATACAAATGCGATGGCATACCGGACTGTAATGATGGCAGCGATGAGCTTGGTTGTCCCTCGATGGGACCGAATCAATGCAACCTCGAGAAGCATTTCCGTTGCAAATCGACCGGGTTCTGTATACCCATTGCCTGGCACTGCGATGGCTCCAATGATTGCTCTGATCACTCGGACGAGGAGGATTGTGGACAGATCACTTGTGCGCAGAACTTCTTCAAGTGCAACAATACGAATTGTGTGTTCAAGGCGTACATCTGCGATGGCAAGGACGATTGTGGCGATAACTCAGATGAGGGTACCGAACATGCCTGTGTGCCACCACCCTTCAAGTGCCCGCACGGTCAGTGGCAGTGTCCTGGTGTGACAGAACGTTGTGTTAACATCACCTCTGTGTGCGACGATACATCCGATTGTCCCAATGGCGCTGACGAGGGTGAGGGTTGCGATCTGGCCGAGTGTGAACATCAATCAGGTCAATGCTCTAGTTTCTGCCAGAAGACACCGAACGGGGCACTCTGCGTTTGTCCACCTGGCTCGGAGATCGGTGAGGATGGCTTCACATGTGTCGATACCAATGAGTGTGATCCACCCGGTCTGTGCTCGCAACAGTGTACGAACACAAAGGGTTCATACTTCTGTTCCTGTACACCCGGCTATGTACTCGGGCCCAATAAGAATACCTGCAAGGCAGTGAATCATACAGCCGCCTTCCTGATCATCTCAAATCGTCATTCCATACTTGTGGCCGATCTCAAGGAACAGGGACTGGAGCGTGTGCCCATCATTGTGGAGAATGTGGTGGCCACCGCATCGAACATGCACACAGGCACAATATTCTGGAGCGACATGAAGCTGAAGAAGATCTCACGATTGGATCATGGCATGGAACCACAAGAGATTATTACCACAGGTCTGGATCTGGTTGAGGGATTGGCCTACGATTGGATAGCACAGAATCTGTATTGGTTGGACAGCAAGCTGAATACAATTGAGGTTTCGGCAGAGAATGGCTCGAATCGTTTGGTTCTGGTGCGTGAAAACATTACACAGCCACGTGGCATGTGCATTGATCCCAGTCCAGAGGCACGTTTCATATTCTGGACAGATTGGGGCGAGAATCCGCGTGTCGAACGCATTGGCATGGATGGTACTATGCGCAAAACGATTATAAATACGAAAATATACTGGCCCAACGGTCTCACCTTGGACATTGCAACGAAGCGCGTCTACTTTGCCGACTCTAAGCTGGACTTTATTGATTTCTGCTACTACAACGGTACCGGACGTCAACAGGTGCTCGCAAGCAGTCACTACCTACTCCATCCGCACTCGCTGTCCCTGTTCGAGGACACACTGTACTGGACAGATCGTCAGTTGAATCGTGTGCTCTCGGCGAACAAGTTCCGTGGAAAGAATCAAACAGTTGTCTCGCACTTGATAAGCCAACCTTTGTCCATACACGTGCATCATGCATCGCTGCAGCCGATGTACCCCAATCCATGTGCCGCTGCCAAGTGTCAGCATCTGTGTCTGCTCAGTCCCAGTGCACAGGAGGGTTTCTCATGCAAATGCAAGCCGGGCTATCGTCTGTTCAGCGAGGGTCGCTGCATTGAGGAGGAGAATCCCTATCTGATGGTTGTCAAGGGATCCCAGATAGTCGATCTGCCATTGAATGGCGGCGATGCACGTGCTGGTGCTTTGGCACCTGTCATTGGTATCGAGAGCAGTACCGGCCTGGATTTTGATCGCAAGGGAGAGACCCTTTACTGGGTGCAGGGTCGCGAGGAGGATGAGGAGAACTGCACCATCTATACGACACCCTATGGTGGTGGCAACAAGACCCTGTTCCTGAACAACGATGCCGGTATTGTGGGTGCACCCTATACCATTGCCTTCGATTGGCTGGGACGCAATTTGTACATTGGTAACCGTGTGGCCAGCAACATTGAGGCAGTTCGTGTGGATGGCAAGGAGAAGTACCGCACTGTCATATTGGCCAACGATGGCAGCGAGAGTTCTGTGTCGAAGCCCAAGCAGCTGGTACTCGATCCCAGCGAGGGTAAGCTCTTCTGGATCGATGAGGGTGTACTCGAGGTGCCGGTGAAGATCGGCCGAGTTGATATGAATGGACAGGACTCGCGAGTGTTGCGCAAAGATCTCCGTAACCCCGAGAGCATTGCACTGGACACGGACAAGAAGATGATCTACTTCAGTACCAGTTCATCGGCATCCATTTGTGCCATGGACTACAATGGCGATGACTATACTGTTATCCTGAACAAGGAACAGGCTATTTCACGGCCACGCAGTCTGGGCGTACTCGATCATCGTCTGTACTATCTGGATCCTACGTACGAGAAGATTGTGCGCGTCGATCTGCCGCGTGGCGACAACCCCAAGACAATTGTGGACAATGAACCGGATTTGCGCAGCATGATGATCTACAAGAAACGTCCATTGATGCAACACCCCTGCCAGACAAACAAGGGCGGCTGCAAACAGCTCTGCATACCCGGCCCAGCTGCGTCCAGGACATGCGCCTGTGGCATCGGTTATCGCAAGGAGAACGAGGTCAATTGTGTTGCGTACAAAACATTTGCCGTTGTCTCCCAACTGGACATGATTCGTGGCTACAGTCTGAGCGACAGCTCTGAGGCTATGGTACCTGTCAGCGGTCCTGGCCATCATATACTCCATGTGGACGTAATGTTCCGCGATCAATGGATCTACTGGGCCGAACACAATCGTGGCTATTGGAACGGCATCTTCAGGTCGCGTCCCAATGGCACCGAACTGCAGCATGTGGTCAAGGTGGGCATCGGCGGCAATGGCATACGTGGTCTGACCATCGATTGGGTTGCGGGCAATATGTACTTCACCAATGTGTATCCGCATGAGAATTATGTGGAGGTCTGCTGGCTAGATGGTAGCAACCGCAAGGTGCTTGTCAAGACCACTAACGACGCACCACGTGAGCTGGCCGTGAATCCAATCAAACGTTTGCTCTACTGGATCGACTATGGGCAACATCCGCGCATTGGTAAGGCCCTACTTGACGGTACCAAGTGGCAACCGCTTGTGACATCTGGCATCTCATTGCCACGTGATCTTACCATTGATATGCAAACCCATGACGTCTATTGGGTAGACTCCAAACTGGATACGATACAGATGATTGCCTACAATGGCGTGAATCGTAAGGTCATTCGTCGTAATCTACCAAGTCCCATGGGCATTGCTATACATCTTAATGACGTTTACTGGGTCGATCGCAATCTGATGACCGTCTTCAAGGCCTCCAAGCTGTACAACAGCAACAGCAATGAGACCGAGGCGATACGTGTGCGCACAAATCTTGAGAAGCTACGCGACATTGCCATTTTCGATATTAACAATCAACAGGCAGACGATAGTAATCCCTGCGCTCAGTTGGGTAACGGTGGCTGCGATCAGCTCTGCTTCAGTTTTCCACCAGAGTCGATACCGGCATCGGGCAAGAATTATCGCTGCGATTGTGCAACAGGTAAACTGGGAGCTGATGAACGCAAATGCGAGACAGTCAACGAGTATTTGGTCTTTGCCACACGCACCGAGATACGTGCCGTCAATCTGGATCCTCACTCGACCGAGGTACCCTTTACGCCGCTAACGAACCTAACCAATGTTGTGGGACTTGACTTTGATTTCGCCGACAATCGTATGCTCTACACTCAGATCCGTCCGTGGGCAAGAATCGCCTATACGCAGGCGAATAAGCCGAGCCACAGTGACATCAATGTGGTGCTCAGCAAGGGCATCAATCCCGAGGGCATTGCCTACGATTGGACAGCGAACAAGATCTACTGGACAGATAGTTCGAATAATTCGATATATGCCATGAATCTGGTGGGCACTGAGCTAGTGATGATCGCCCGGGTGGAGCGACCACGTGCCATTGTGCTAGACCCTTGTAATGGTACCCTATTCTTCACGGACTGGGGACGTTTCGGTACATCGGGCAAAATCTTCCGCACCACCATGGCTGGATCACTGAAGCGAGCTATTGTCGAGAAGGATCTGTCACAGCCAAGTGGCTTAGCCATTGACTACGATGAGCGCAAACTGTATTGGACCGATGCGGTGCGTGAGAAGATCGAACGTGCTGATCTTGATGGTAGCAATCGCGAGTTGCTTGTGGCAGCCACAATTTATCCCTTTGCCATTACTGTGTTCCGCAACTATATCTACTGGACAGATCTGCAGCTGCGTGGCGTATACCGTGCCGAGAAGCACACGGGTGCCAATATGGTGGAGATGGTTAAGAGATTAGAGGATTCGCCACGTGACATACGTATCTATAGTGCCGATCGTCAGAAGTGCAGTGTGAATCCATGTCAGATCAACAATGGCGGCTGTGCGCATAGCTGTCATCCGGCACCCAATGGCAAGGCTGAATGCAAGTGCGACGACAACTCCAAGGTGGTCAACGAGGGTCGCATGTGTGCGCCCAGGAACAATACGTGTGAGGCCAGCAAGTTCTATTGCCAGAACGGAAAGTGCATATCGCGCATGTGGTCTTGCGATGGAGACGACGATTGTGGGGATAACTCGGATGAGGATCTCAACTACTGTGCCTATCATTCGTGCTCGCCCAACGAGTTCCGCTGCAACAACGGACGCTGTATCTTTAAGTCGTGGAAGTGTGATCATGAGAATGACTGCAAGGATGGTTCTGATGAGTTGGGGTGCAGTTATCCGCCATGTGTGGATGGTGAGTTTACGTGTGCCAACGGACGTTGCATACCACAGAGTCAGGTGTGCAATGGCGTCAACGATTGCAAGGATAATGCAACATCGGATGAGACACACGAGCGTTGCCCCATGAATACCACATGTCCGGCAAATCATCTCAAGTGCGAGAAGACCAACATTTGCGTGGAACCCTATTGGCTGTGCGATGGCGACAATGATTGTGGCGATAACTCGGACGAGGATCCGCTACACTGCGGTCAGCGTACATGTCCCACGAACAGCTTCCGTTGTCCCAATCATCGCTGCATACCCGCCACATGGTACTGCGATGGTGATGACGATTGCGGTGACGGTGCCGACGAACCACCAGATTACTGCAAGTCCGAGGGACGCACCTGCTTTGGGGATCTATTCACATGCGACAACGGCAACTGTATACCACGTATCTACATCTGTGATGGCGACAACGATTGCCTGGACAATAGTGACGAGGACAACCGTCATCAGTGCAGTAAGTAATCCCTAAACTACCCTACAGAACCCTTATTAAGAAACCTTTATTAAGACTTATCAAACTCATTAACCTCCCTTATTACTTGCAACTTCATCGTGGGTGTTCCTAGTGCCTCTGTTGGCAACTATCACCTACTTAATTGCAGTCATCGCACAACCTCTTTTGATCCTCCTTGTCATCTGTAATTTCTCAAGAGCTCTAGCCTCCAACCTCCCATCTTCAGCTTCTCAAGGGTATTCTTTTGATTTGATAAACCCAATAGACCCAACTGTACAACTACTCTCGAGTTCTAATTTTGGATTAGAGCCTTCCCTCTGCTTCAGCACCTCCTACTCTTACTCTTACTTCACCTACCCGACAATTCTTTCTTACTCCCTCTCCCTTTTATTCATCCCGCTCTCTATCCTTTAACCTACCATCTTCAGCTTATCCAAAGCTTTCTCTTCATTCGTTTCTCCTCCCAACAGCGATCATTGTAGACCCAACTGTACAGCTGCTCTCAGGTCTAATCCAAACCTCCCATCTTCACCAACGTCTTCTCCTGCTCGTAATCTCACTTCACCTACCCAGAACTCGTGTCTTACTACCTCTCCTTTTTGTTCACCCCTTTCTATCCTAAAACCTCCCATCTTCAGCTTATCTAGAGCTTTCTCTTGATTCGTTTTTCCTTCCAACAATCATCTTTATAGACCCAACCATACGTCTCCAAACCCCCCATCATTAGCTGCGGCTACTTTTACTCAAACTGTCATTTCACCTTCTCTGAATTTCTTTCTTACTCCCTTAACCCTTTGTTCACTCCTCGCATTTCTAATCGCTCCCTTCCTTTCGCAGATGATCGCAAGTGTGACGAGGAAACAGAGTTCACATGTGTGGAGAACAAGTCCTGGCAGCGTGCCCAATGCATACCCAAGAAATGGATCTGTGACGGTGATCCAGACTGCGTTGATGGTGCCGATGAGAACACAACGTTGCATAATTGCGCAACACAGCAGCCTTGCGGTGAGGACATGTTCACCTGTGGCAATGGACGCTGCATCAATAAGGTAAGCAGAGTAAGCAGCTGGCAAGTATTTCGACTACAGCATATATCGATTATCTCAGGGCTGGATTTGTGATCACGATAATGACTGCGGCGATGGCACCGATGAGGGCAAGTTCTGCAATTCGAAATACAAGACATGTTCGCCCATGGAGTTCACTTGCCAGAACTTCAAGTGCATACGGAATCAGTATCGTTGCGATGGCGAAGATGATTGTGGCGATCACTCGGACGAGGTGGACTGCAAGAAGGAGAATGTGACACTATGTGCACAGGGACAGTTTGCCTGCTCGAATGGACAGTGTATTGATTATAGTCTGGTGTGCAACAAGGTGCCCGACTGCACAGATGAGTCCGATGAGCCCGCACACTGCAATGTGGATGAGTGCGCCAAGGTGGAGATCAATCAGTGCGGCCACAAGTGTGTGGACACCTTGACGGGTTACTACTGTGATTGCAACCAGGGTTACAAGTAAGTAGCGGAAGTAGGGGAGAAGGTAGAATTGAACTGTAATTCTCATTATCTTCGTGTTCTTCTTCATCTTCTTTGCAGACTGCTTGCCGATGGCAAAGCCTGCGTCGATGTAGACGAATGCCTGGAACAGCCGGGTGCCTGCTCGCAGCACTGCTCCAACACGCCGGGCAGCTTCTACTGCAAGTGCGATGAGACCTACTACGAGCGTCAGAACGATGAGCACACGTGCAAGCGCAAGGACAACATACCGCCCTGGCTGATCTTCACCAACAAGTACTATGTGCGCAACATGTCTGTCGATGGGCATCAATACAATCTGATGCATCAGGACCTCATGAATGTGGTGGCACTTGACTTCGACATCAAGGAGCAATATATGTACTTCTGTGATGTGACGGCCAAGACAATATTCCGTTCCAAGTATACAGATCCAGCTGATGCTACAGCTATGCCGGCTGAGCGTGAGGCTGTCATACGACACGATTCACATGGCTTGGAGGGCATTGCCATCGATTGGGTTGGCCGTAAGCTCTACTGGTTGGACAGGCATTCAAAGAACTTGGATGTGTCCGAGCTAAACGGCACCATGCGTCGCACACTGCGCAGTGGAGTGGTCGATCCTCGTGCCATTGTCGTGCATCCTGGAATTGGATATCTGTACTTCACGTCGTGGCATCTGCAAGCCTACATTGCCAAGATGGGCATGGATGGATCGAATTTCACTCGCATACTCAACTGGAATGATGACATCGCTTGGCCAAATGCCTTGTCCATTGATTACTTCACCGATCGCATCTACTGGGCGGATGCTCACTTGGATTACATTGCCTATGCCGATCTGGAGGGTCGTCATCGGCACATTGTGCTCTCGGGTGCGAAGGTGCCGCATGTCTTTGCGCTCAGTCTATTCGATGATTTTGTCTACTGGAGCGATTGGAACCTCAAGGCGATTGTGCGTGCCAATAAGTTCCATGGAGCCAACTACACGGTCCTGCGCAACACTACACATCGACCCTACGATCTGCATATCAATCATCCGCTACGTCAACTGCCCTACACCAATCCCTGTGGCGAGAACAACGGAGGCTGCTCGCATCTCTGTTTGATAGCACCTCCCCCGGAGTCGACCTATCTGAATATTGAAGGCTACATCGAGGAGGGTGCTCCCATTTATAAGTGCGCCTGTCCCAATCAATTCTATCTGGCACGCGATTCGAAGACCTGCATTGCCAACTGCACGACGGGACAACATTTGTGCGGCGGCAGCGATGAGAAGTGCATTCCCTGGTTCTGGAAGTGCGATGGCGAGAAGGACTGCAAGGATGGCTCCGATGAGCCAGCGACCTGTGCACCACGACATTGCCGTGCTGGCACCTTCCAGTGCAAGAACACCAACTGCACCCCCTCGGCCACCATTTGCGATGGCGTTGACGATTGCGGCGACGGCAGCGACGAACAGAACTGCGATCTGCCCTGCCCCCTGTCGGACTTCAAGTGCAAGTCCAGCGGACGCTGCATACTCGATAGCTGGCGCTGTGATGGCGATGCCGACTGCAAGGACGGCAGCGATGAGGACCCTCTTGTGTGTCGTAAGTGTTGCTTAAAACTTAACTCTCTAAACTGATCGTGTTGCGATCGCTTGACAAACTTCCCATTTCATTTTAAAATCACTATAAAAAGGCCTAGTATATCATGATGTTAGCTTTAGAGGTGCCGAAACATCGATGTTTGCTGAGGTTTTTCATATAAAACATCGATGTAACATCGATGTTTCGGCACCTCTAGTTAGCTTACACAAGATTTTTTTACGTTTATTAACTGACTCCTTAGATCCTCTAGTTCCTTCTGTTTACAACCTGACTCCTTAGTAGAGCTGGAAGTTAAATCGATTCTGGAATCGATTAATCGATGTTTTCAATTATCTCCGATGCATCGATTTAATTTTTGAGAATCGATTTAATCGAAAATTTGAAACAAGTACTAAAATACTACTACTAAATTACAACTACTAAATTACTACTACTTAATTACTACTACTAAATTACAACTACTAAATTACTACTACTTAATTACTACTACTAAATTTCTACTACTTAATTAGTAAACATGTCTAGTGGTGGTACAAAATTATAGTTTTTTATAGCTCGTGAGACGGATAATCATTTGTTTTTGAAGAACTGCAGTTGGTTAATTGTTTAAAAGCATTATTCATTATATTGTGTAAATTATTTTTCTGTCATTTTAAGCCAAAACAAACTTTTTATTTTTTGCTTTAATTTCATTCCAAAAAACGGTTTTTGTCTTATATTTCAAATTTTCGATTAAAATCGATTTGAATCGATTTTTTCCTTAAATTGTTGAAAACAAATCGATTCAGTAAACATCGATTTATTTTCACCTCTACTCCTTAGTCCCTCTAATTACTCCTGTAATAAGATTGATTATGATGATCACAAAGATTTTAGATACAGCTAGAAAGAACATCGATAATGTATCGATACATCGATGTTTTCCAATTTGAAAACATCGAAGTTTTTAAACATCGATGTTCGATGTTCAACTGAGAATTTTATATGGGAAATTAGGACTTTTCGAAGGCTATATCTTCTAAACTAAGCCGAAAATAAAAATTTATTATAAATTATAATTAATTAAATTATTACAAAATTAGTATTTTCGTCTTATCTCATCGAGATTTATAAGGATCAATCGTAAGATCTTGACGCCTCGTAAACTGCAAGCTCCGCTCTTGATTTATTAATTCTATATACATATGTATAAATTAATCTGAGATACTTAGATATATCGATACATGTATGTACGTAAACATCGATGTATTTTCAGCTCTAGTTTTAAATGCACTTGCTTTGCTTGCAAATATTTGCAACAGGCTTGACAAAATGAGAGATGGTAACTAGCTTAAACACAACGTTGCCATCCTCTAGATAATAATCGATATCTTATTATCTAAACTTATTATTAAAGGGCATGAAACATGAATGACACTATTCCAACTTCAATCAAACTCTCTTGATCTCTGCAGATCTTATCTTGATCTTGATCTCATGTTCCTACCAAGTTTCCTTACAATCGTATGGTGTACTTCCGAATACCTTGTCGATTAGGGTACCTCCCTTCCCTGTCTCTCAATGCCTTCCCTCATCAATTATGCCTTCCCTTGAACTTGTAGACAAACGCACCTGCGATCCGGATACGGAATTCGCCTGCAAGAACGGACGCTGCATACAGCAGCTGTGGATGTGCGACTTCGATAACGATTGTGGCGACGACTCGGACGAGCCAGCGTACATGTGCCGTCAACGCAACTGTACCAATGGCTGGCAACGCTGTCCCGGCCAGTCCAACTATCGCTGCATACCCAAGTGGCTGTTCTGCGATGGCAAAGACGATTGCCGCGACAACAGCGACGAGTTGCCCGAGAATTGTCCCAAGTGCGCGTCGGAGACGGACTTCAAGTGTGGCAACAATCGCTGCATACCCAAGTAAGTATCTATGCCAGTTTTATCGGTTATCGATTTTTGTGTAGAACTGTTTCACTAATCTCCTTCTCCATTCCGCAGGCAATGGATGTGCGACTTTGCAGACGACTGTGGCGATGCTAGTGACGAGAACGACGCCATCTGCAAGGGACGCTATCGTGAGTGCTCCGAGTCAGAGTTCCGCTGCGGCAATGGCAAGTGCATCTCATCGCGCTGGCAGTGCGATCACGAAGACGACTGTGGAGACAACTCGGATGAGCTGAACTGTGAGGGTTATCAGTGCAAGAATGGTACGTTCCAGTGCGCCTCGGGTCACTGCATTGCCAGCTACTTCCGCTGCGACGGCGATCGTGATTGTCGCGACATGTCCGACGAGGTTGGCTGTCCGCCCCGTTTCCCCGGCGGTCGTTTCTGTCCCGAATCGCGTTTCCAGTGTACAAACAATCTGTGCGTTTCCCTCTCGGATCTCTGCGATGGCACGGACGATTGCAGCGATGGCAGCGATGAGGATCCCAAGGTGTGCAGCGATTTCAATTGCGACACATTGCGACGCTTCCAGTGCGCCAATCATCGGTGTGTGGCACGCTATCAGATCTGCGATGGCATCGACAATTGCGGCGATGGCAGCGATGAGAACAACATGACGCTGTGTGCCTCGAAGCAGAAACCCTGCGACCTTTACACCCAGTACCAGTGCGCCAACAAGCATTGCATCGAACGGGCTCAGGTCTGTGACTTCTCCGACGATTGTGGCGATGCTAGCGATGAGTTGGGCTGCCATCACACAAGCAGCTGCTCCGAACAGAATCGCGGTGGTTGTCAGCATCATTGTCACAATTTAACAGATGGTGGTTATATATGCACCTGCTATCCTGGCTATATCATTGCGCCGGACAACAAGAAGAAGTGCGCCGATGTGGATGAGTGCGCGACAAGGCAACACACGTGCTCGCATCAGTGTCACAACATGAACGGCACCTATTCGTGCAGTTGCCGTGAGGGTTTCCATCTCTCCGATGGCACAAGTGGCGTCTGCAAGGCCGAGAAGGAGGATGTGGTGTTGATCTTTGCAAACGGGCCAGAGATACGTGCACTGGATCTGCAGAAGAAGGAGGAGTTCGATGTGATAGCGGCAGAGAAACGCATTGAGGCACTGGACTATGATGCACAGCAACAGATTGTGTTCTGGGCGGATAGTTATGACAAGACGATCAAGCGATCGTATATGGTTAATGCATTGGACGGACAGGCAAAGATCGGCTTTGCACAGGATCTGAATATGAAGGGTGGCTCCAAACCGACGGCAGTAGCTGTCGATTGGCTTGCCTCGAATCTGTATTGGACCGAAGTGGATCGCACGGGATCGAAGCCAAGGGGTCGGGTCATGGTGGCCAAGACAGATGGACGTTATCGTCGCTCGATTGTCAATGCCGGCTTGGAGGTGCCCACATCGATTGCTGTCAACCCACAGCTGGGACGCATCTACTGGGCCGACGCTGGTTCGGCGCCCAAGATCGAAGTCTCCTGGATGGATGGCTCCAAGCGCCGCCCATTGATCACCGAGCAAATCCGTCATCCCGCTGGCTTAACCATTGACTACTCACAGGATCACATCATCTACTGGGTGGACACCAAGCTGAATACCATTGAGTCTATGCGTGCCGATGGCTCTCGTCGCAAGGCCATCGTCAAGGGCGATCAACTGCAGCATCCTGTGGCTCTCGATCTCTTCGAGTCGAACATGTATTGGGTGACTCGGGACACTGGAGAACTGTTGCGTCAGGATAAGTTCGGACGTGGCGTCAAGGTCACAGTGCATCGCAATCTGGTGAATCCCTCTGGACTGAAGGTCTATCATGAGAAACGCTACAATACTTCACTACGTAATCCGTGCTATGAGTCAAGTTGCTCGCATCTCTGCCTGCTGGTGCCGGGCGGACATCGTTGCGCATGTCCCGACACAAGTGGCCCGCTGCCCTCGCATCGCAGCACCGCGGAGGTTATCTGTGATGCTGCCGCAGAGCGTCCACGTCCAGCGCCACGTATCTGTCCGTGCCAGAATGGCGGACTGTGCAAGGAGGATGATCGCGGAGAGCTCTACTGCGAATGCCTGCTGGACTTCAAGGGCGATCATTGTGAGCGCAGCACCACGGGCGCCTTCGGCCATGGCGGCGCCAATGTGACCGCCGTTGTGGTGCCCATAATGGTCATATTGCTGGTCATGATGGCTGCCGCCGGCGCCTGGTATGTCATACGCAAGCGTCCATTGTAAGTAGCCCCCATTGGAAATGCCTGCAGGCGATGCCTAATCTCTTTTTTTCTTTACTTCTTACAGTGGCAAACTGGCGCCCGCCATGACCTCATCGCAGAGCGTCACCTTCCGCCACGGCTCGAATGTGGAGTTCAGCGAGAGCGGCTTCCCGGGCGCCTCGGCACCTGGTGGCAGCGACATGGCGCCCATTGAGGGCTACAACCTGCAGACGGTGAACGCGAACAAGGCGCGCGACTTTGCCAATCCCATGTACGATGCCGTGCAATCGGGCACCACCAGCGATCCAGGCATGAGCAACGGCTCAGGTGAGTGTACCTTAAAATGCAATTGCTTCTTCTTTACTTATGTATTTTGCATACTCGCGTCAGGCATCTATGATGTGCCACAGGAACCGTCCAAGTCGAAGGCCATGGGCCACTCTGGCTCATTCACAGAGCCCGCGTCGGCCATTATAGCGCCCAGCAGCATTACACACAAATCATCACCGCAACTGCAGTTGCGCACACGGGAGCTGGACCCATCGGCGGATACGGGCAAGGATACACAGTTTCTGGTCGAGGAGGATAAGTCGGAGTGCTGATATCAAGCTTATCAGGCGGCGGTCTCGCTACCGCTCAACTGTCGGCGCCAGCAGCGGGCGCAGACACGGCCAAACAGTTATCCGCTGCACACATAGCACAGACTTATCCAACACAAACAGAAACCACACAACAGACAACAGCAACAACAGCAGCAGCAGCCACATGAACTACAGCAACAACAGGGACACAGCAAACATCACAAATCGTGGCATACTGCGGCCAACGAGGGCACCACCAAGCTAACCACAAAGGTGTAAACTCCTGCAGACAGTTACAGATACAGATACAGATAGCAAGCAAAGTCAGATACATTTCGCAGATACTTTTTTTTTGTCAACTAAACAATGTACAATACATTTCTCAGATACTTTTTTGTCAACTTAAATTTGTTAAACATGGAAATCAAATGAACTAGCAGATACACCACCATTTAACCACAAATATCTACTAGATACAAATGTAAGCTGTGGTAATTGAAGTGTATCTGTATCTGTAGCAATGTACAATACATTTCTCAGATACTTTTTTGTCAACTAAAATCATAGCAATCATATGATGTAGCAGATACACCTCGGACAAATACATTTAACCACAACTATCTGCCAGATGCAAATGCCAGCTGCGGTTAGTGTAGTGTATCTGGTAGATAAAATAGCTGTCAACGTGTGGTCAGCTAATTTAGATACGTCAGCAAACATTTGATACAGATACAGATACAACAATCGGCTGCATCTGTCAGATACTGTTGCCAACTTCAGCTGTCAACTGCAACTGGTTGGATGCATCTATCTGCAGCACCAGCAGCTGCCTGCAGCTATGTATCTGTCAGATGCACTCTCTGGTATCTGTGTGTGAGTGTATCTTGTATCTCGTGTGTGCCCCACAGCGTGCGCATAGAAATTAAACACATCCCTCCCTGCCTCCCCCGCAGTTAGCAACAAACTTTACGCAAACATATCTTTGGAGACAAATGCGGGCGACTCTTAACACCCCGTTAAACTACAAAAGAAACAAGAAGAAGAAAAGAGACGAATGAAAGAAAGAAGCAAAACTAAAAAAAAAGAAAAACTGTTGCAATTACTATTATAAAAATCTTTATATAAATATATATATATATATATATAAATATATATTATATAAATCTCTATATGTATACACTACTATACCATATACCATATACCATATATATGTATGTATGTTTGTACACAAAGCTAGGTGGCGCCACCTCGGTTCTAAGCTGAAGCGCCACAGGAAAAGCCAGCGAATCTCTAAGTTAAAGCGCCCGCACACACACACAGCACACACCACACCACACACACACACACAATCAAACACACACTGCAACAAGATAAACAACTTTGTAAAGCCAAAATGAATTTCTTTTTTTTTTTTTGATATTGCGCCAGACTGCAAAAAAAAAATCGATGTTTGTAAAAAGGCTAGAATATATATTTTTCTGAAAGCTAAATGACAATATTAACTATATGTATGTATATGTATGTATACAAGGCGGCTAAGCAACGCGACAATTCGATAATACGATCTATGTGTATACATATGTACTATGTGTATGTGTATTTGTACTATCGTATTCATATTCGTATTTGACATTTTTTTAAGCTAGGCGCAACAAATCGATAAAAATAAACAACAAACTCCATAAAAAAACAAACAATATTCAAGCTAAAAACCACAAGCAAAGAAATAGAAGAAAAGAAACAAGAAAGCAGAACAAAACGATAAGAAAATTCCAAAACTCTCCAAGCAAATTTTCTATATTTTTCTAATAAAAAAAAGTGAAGAAAAACGCAAAAAAAAACAACAAAAAAGCTATGGAAAACGCAAACGAAACGAAAAAAACAACACACAACATAAAAGATAAAACACTTTTGTGCTAACAACAAAAAAGTTCTGTAGATTAATGCGTAATTAATTTAATATTTATTTTACTTCAGAAAGAAAGAAAAGAAAGAAAAAGCGAAATTTAAAAATAATTTGTAATTTTTGTCTGTGCTACATTTGCATTTCTCTACTGTGGTTAAGTTGTACGTGCGTATACCCTATAAAGAGACAAGAAGAGAGAGAGAAGAACATTCCAAGATACTTTACACTGTATATCATTATACTACGATCCAATGTATTCAAAATCAATATTCTTTATTATCATTTCCAAACCTTTTTTTCAATATTGTAAACTGTATTTTATTTTACTTTTATATTATTATTTTTTTTGTGTCTCGAACGCGAAGCGAAGCTTTGTCAATGTGTGTGTAATGTAACATGTAACGTTTTTTTATATACTATATGTTATTTTATAATGTTTTGATCCCCTGTACTCCCCCCCACCCTACCTACCTACATATCTACATAGCTATCCCGTAATACCGTTTTGGTCTTTCGATAGAAGTTTTGTAACTTGTGCAAATCTGTGCTTCCTTTCAGTTAAGCGTGTTTTTAGCATAAATTTTAGTGAAAGATGATCGATGAACTATAAATGTTTTATATACCAACCGAGTCGACCGACTTCCAGTTGGGCTTGCATCTCTCTATATATATATTATTAAATAAACTACGATGATAATGTGAAAATATATTGTGAAGAGAGTTATAATGTATGTATATTTAATGTCAAATGAAAAAGAAAACTATTTGTTGAAAGAAATTAATTTTTTTTATTATACAAAACGAAAAACTAAAGAAAAAATATGAAATAAAAAATAATAAAAGAAAAATGTAATAAAAAAAATACAAAAAAAAAACAAACAAGTAAAACGTGAAAGAAAGGCAAACGTCGGCAGGCCGAAAGTTCTATATCCTTGCAGGTTCTTATCTGCTACGATTGTTTCTATACTGCTTATGTATAATGGTGAAGAGTTGAAGGGGGTTGTGTATATGCAATATTATGTTTCACTTTAATTGGCACTGTTAAATTTAAGTTATTTCTAGAATCAGAACTGCATTTCATACAAAAACCTTTATTTTGGCCGATTGTTGCTATGGCAGCTTGATGAAATTTTATATGTATATTATATATATATATATATACATAGAAAAAGTCCAATATATTAAGTTTAGTTGCAATGACAAATAACAAAAATCGACCGATAGTTTGTATGACAGCTATACGATATATCGCTGCGATCTGGCTCGTTTCGACTTATATACAGCGTGCAGCTATAAGAAGTCAAGTTTCATTAAGACAACTCTAAAGCTGAGTGACGGACAGACAGACATGGCCATCCTTATGATGCTGATACAGAATATATACACTTTATGGGCTCGCAGATGAATATACCCGCTGCAAGGGTACTATAAGCAAAAACAGCGTACAGTGCTCTTATTATTATTATTATTGAATCGTCCTTTTAACTGGTACAGAACTTTTATTGTTTACATTTCTCATACATGGTCAGAAGAGGTTTGCGGTTTGGTGCAAATAAATTAATTGAAAATATATATAAATATTCATATATGCATGTTTATATATATGTATATATGGATATATATGTATTTGTGGTAAATGCTACAACCTAGACATAATCGGGCAACTATCTGGCCACGTCCGGGGGAGGGAAGGGCGTTGGGCGGGGGGGACGGGGCGCAGTTGGCGCCGTTGTTTCTACAGCTTTACAAAAGTCTGTCTTAAGCTTAATCCTGTGCTTAGCATAGCATCATAATTGCGTACATCTGTATCTTTATATCTAGAGTGTGTGCTACGAATACGTGTGTGTCTGTGTGGTGTGTGTGTGTGTGTATGTATGTATGTGTAGTAGTATTTACTTATGGTTAGACGTTAGGAGAATTGCTTAAGTCTTGGTGAGGCAGATGATTATCTTCGTACTCGTAATAATCGTAGTTCGCTTAAACCTATGAAAAAAACACGATATTAAATTAAACTCACATCCACGCACACACGCACAAAAACACACAAACACACATACACAGGGAGACACACACTACACCACCCACACATGTGTGTGCGTGTGTGTGTGTGTTGGTGTGCGTGTGTGTGTTAGCCAGTTATTAGAGCTGGTATGGCTGGATGTGCATGTCTAGCTAATCACTCGTTTTCAGACGCTTCACCGGCCCTTCGCTGCCCTGCGAATTGGAGTCCTCCGAGAAGGGCATGCTGGACACAAAGTCCGCACCTTGGCTGTCGCTGACAACGGAGAAACCTGCAGATACATGAACATTATTAGCACATTGGTTAGGAATATAGGCAATAGACAAGGCGCCAGCCTGTTGTTGTTGGTCTGGCACTCACAGGTATTGGAATCTTCGGCAGTCAAGCCGGCATAACTGGGCGTTATTTGGGGCGGCGTCGGTGTGCCTTTCTGCGAGTTCTCCTTGTCGCTGATCTTGTTGTTTAGCTGCAGCTTTGTCTTCTTTTCACTGTTCGATGAGATGGGCACCCATTTGTAGATCTTCATTGTCGTGTCGCTGATGGTCACCCATTTCTTTTCCCAGTGCCGCACCTTGTCCACGGCCTGCATGACACGTTTGATATCATCCTTGGCCCGGCTGCGTGTCTCTGCGCGCACACTGCGTGACATGCTGTATAACAACTTGGTGGGGAGTGTGATGGCAATGGCAATGGCGTCTGTAAGGCGGCTGCGGCAACGGCAGCGGCAGCACTGGAAGTACAATGTCGGCAAATCCAGCTGCGGTCCAGCTGAGGGGGCGCTGCACGGCGATACGTCTGTGTGTAAATTACGCTTTTATTGCAATTTCTCTCGCCCAGCTTCAGGGGCGGGGCTATTTTACTAGTGTTTGATTAAGTGTTTCTTTTTTGCAATTCTAAAGCAAGGCGAGAAGCGAAAATACATTTGTTGTTAAGTGTTGTAAAGGGCAGCAGTAATAACAATGATGCCGATAGCATATTATGTATGGCAACCTTCAACGCAATCGATATATCGATATAGAGAAAACAACGTGATTTACGCAATTCAATTTTTAATATCATATTATAGTTTCAAATAACTTTAAATTTATAATAATAAATATATTTATAAATGTGTATAATACATTTTTTAATAGCCCGTAATATTTTTCGGTTTGAGAATCGATAGTTGATACAGTTGTGAGGCCGTTCATCGTATTGGATATTATTTTGCAAATAAATAGTAATATAAAGAATGCTTAACAACTAAAAATCATGAAGTAATAATATTTTGTACTATTTTAATAATGTAAATAATATAAATATTTATATGTTGATAATAAGCGATATTCAATTTGAAGTGTCATATCACTAAGCTTTTGGGCATGCAATGCCGATATATGTAGATATAGATATAGAGATTTATCAATTTATTTATATGTTAACATTAAAATTAAATAAATAATGGTCATTTACAATTTTTGTAAAAAAGTCTTGTGTTAATTTGTGATTTTTAAGTAATTTTAATTTATGTTAGCCTCACCATAAATGCCGATCACTAATCGGCAAACGGTGCTGTAAATGGTCCGAACTATCGATAGGCATAACAGTGGCGATACATTGTGCCAGCACTCTGTTAGTTGTCTCTAGACTTTACATTGCAATAACAGACACAATTTTTTTCGACAGACGACGGGCGAGGAAATTATGCGCAGCGCGGTGTTGTGGTTATTTTTTTTATTTATTTTTTCGTAAATATATACATATATATACCTTAAAGTGCATAATAGGAATGAAGTGTAAATACAGAGTGTTCGGTTTAAAAGTGATGTATGTGCATTTGGCATTGACTTTCGATTGAAAGTTAAGCGCACAGTATTGCAGGCAACGCCATCGTGTGCTGCCGCTTGTGTGTGTTTTAGGTGAGGAGTGGTGTGAAAGCGGTGTGTAGTGGATAACATAGGATAGAAGAGGAGAGGCTAGGCGAGGAGTGAAGAGAGACGTCGAGAACGAGGAGAACGACGGGTTCGAGGAATATCGCAAAAAGTTGCTGCAGCAGCAACAACGTGCGTGCGTGTGTGTAGAAAAAAAACATTAAAAGCCAGAATAAGAATAAGAAGAAGCAGCAGCAGCAGCAACTCGAATGTACATAGGAAAAAAGGCAAACGAATCGTAAGAGCGCAAAGTGGGAACCAAGAATAACGAACGAAAGAAAAGGGCGACAGGCAAAAAAGACAAGAAAAACAGGAGTAGTACTAGCAACGTATAAAATTACGAACACACAAACGTCGTCTGTAAGGAAAGACGGCAACAACAACAACCACAAACATAACTACAGCGGCAGTAGCAGAGGTAGCGACAGCGACAGAGGCAGTGGCAGCGCGGCAACAACAACAACAACAAAATGTTAGCAAGCGCCAAGAGCAAACAATTAAAATAGTTTTCATTTGGATAAAGCTAAAATCGTATTGCCGCTTACCGCTTCGTCTCTCTGTGGGTGCATGCATGTGTGTGTGTGTGTGTGAGAGAGTTAGTGTCTGCCTCTCTCTCTCTCTGTGTGTATGTTTGTGGGTGTGTGGCGATGTCTTTTTATACCGTCGTCTAATTCGCAGCAAGAGCACTAGCAACAACAACAACAGCAGCAAAACGTTCGCAAATTACCACAGTGAGGCTGGAAAATCGACTGTAGCTAAGCAGTTGAACTGGCGACAACTAAACGTAACAACAACAACAGCAACAACATAAATACGAACGAAAGCAGCATCAACAACAACTATAGCAACAACAACAATAACACAACAAACATTTCACGCGTCGTCTGGGCGTCTCTTACGATATTCTTCTCTGTCTGTCGCACTTGCAGTTGCATACGGATCCGGCATTGCTACGTCATCATTATCGTCATCGTTATCGAGACTATCGACAGACTATTGCATCGGCAGTGCAGTCAACATTCTCATTATCATCAAAAGCTTCAAAACGGAGAGAAAGAGACGTCGCAGCAGCAGCAGAAACAATAAAAACAACAACAACAACATAAACAAAAACAACAACAACAACAACACAACAACAACAACAAACACACAATGCCCAAATGTGATGTGAAAACCCGTTACATTCCGGCGACTTTCGCATGGATTGTGCTGCTATTGACAACATTTCTCTTCTTCTTCTATCCGTAAGTAAAACTAGATAATGTTTATTTGGGTTTATCGATAGATGAAATTCGATGCTTTCTATATTTATAAATGCGATCGATTACTTTTTACATAGTTCCTAGAAAATGTTTGTTTGTTTTATCGCCTATCGATAGTGTTTTTCCCTTATTTATTTACACATATTTCTGCAAAATTGCCGCCTTGCAACTGTTCTTGTTGCAGGTGACAGCCAACGGAAGGGGAGGAAGAGTTGGGGAAGGGAAGAGGAGGGCTGGTCTCGTCAACTGGGGGGACTGCCGGCATTCATCATTTATTCGTTCGTTATTCGTTATTTACTTTGTGCACAATTTGGTGGATTATAATGGGACTACCCGACCAATTTGTTGTCGTTGTTGTTGTTATGTGACATATGTATGTATATATATACTCACTCAATACACACCATGTGAATACATATGTACATGTACATATGTTATTCATTCAGTTATTCATGCAATTGCATTGCAAGGATGTGGGGATACGAAAATGCATAATTGCAAACTCGATAAAGAGAAATGAAATAAAATAAAATAAAATACGATCAATATTTCAAGCGAATTGAGAAAGCAATCTGCAAACGTCCGTTATAGTTATGTAGGGGAGTAGCACAGTGGGGGGAAGTTGAAAGAATAACATACAAAAATGGTCTATATTAATTGCGCGCATGACGAAGATTAAATACTCTTTATTTGCCATAGTTAATGTGCCTAATGTACTGCATACATTTATAAGGTTATGTTCTGGCAGTTAAAACATATGACATATTTATGAAATTTGGCGATCGTATTAAAGATATAGTAAAGTTAGATATTGTTAAAGTTAAATATGTAAAGTTGGTTCTGGCAATAAAAAACATGCGTGCTAAGCAGGGCTGCCAGGTCAGAATTTTTTCGGGCAAATCTGTTCTTTATTTTTATCGTCTATCATGAAAATATCTCTAAATCTTACTCTCCGCATTATGTTCCTTTTATTCCAAAAATTAAACGTGTTTTTGATACAAATTTGAATAGACCTTTATCACGGTTTTTGGATTCGATTTTCAAACACAAAAGGAACATGTTCAAGAAACAAATATATCAAAAATATGGGTTTATATTGTCATACTTTGATTAGGCACGTTTTCAACATATAAAAAACCATTTGTTCAATATCAATAGAGCATGAGAGTTTAGATAAATTTAAATATTAATGATATTTTCACAACAGAAACCTATTGTCCTGTTTTTTGGCTATTTTTACTTTATTGCTCTATTTCTCTTAATCAAAAGGTCACTGACAACGACTAGTTGCTACACTGCTCAACGTATATATGTGCAGCCTTGCATGAACACACACACATCTATGAATATATAAATATTGTACATATTCATATGCCATTTTGCAATACTCTTTTATCACTCTCTCCCTCTCTCACTCTTTCTGTCCCTTTGTTAGCTGTCACAGTGAGTCAGAACTGCGACACACTGTCGAAAATAACCATTTATTTCTAATGAGAAAATGGCCTTACTGAAATGTCTGTCTGCCCTATAGGATGGTATAGTGCCCGTTGTAGCAAGTGTGCTTTTTTAATTTTAGACTACCCACACACTTAAACACACCCCCTGCACTCTTCAGCACATCGAAAAATAATCACAATTTCAGTAGATAAGGGGGCACTCTGCATTTTTGCTTACGCATAGTTTGGCATTCCCATATTAATCCCATTCAAAATCAATACAAAGATATTATTCAAGAAATTTATTTCGATATTGTGCGGTTAGCAGATTGTCTGCATGAATGTCTGTGTGTGTGTCTATGTGTGTGTGGTTGTGTGTGTGCAGAGTAGGATATCTCACAGCTGAAAACCGCAATTAATTCATTTACAAAATATGCAACTAGAAATATCTTCGACAATGCTGATGAAGCCTGCAAATGTATCCTTTTGATTCGTTACAGTGCAAGTTAAATTAATATATGTGTATGTCTGCGTGTGCCTGTATGTGTGTAGGTGTATAATGTGTGTAGTTATTGAATGACAATTAAAATTCTTGTTAATACATATGTATACATATTGATTAGCTTAACGCTTGACAGATTAGTTTAGTTACTTTGCAGAGGTGGACAGGCCTTTTGTACTGTGCTGAGTCATACATAGAATAAACCTGCATATAAATAAATATATGCTGGTATATATATGTATATACAGATGTACATATATATCTACTGTATATCTATATATATACCATTCGTAAACCCTAAAGTTTAGTGCTCTCTGTGTGTGCTTCCAAGTTCCCTTCAGTAATAAATAAACAAAATACAAATCAGCGTAAGAAAGGGGTGTCTGGCCACGATATCATATTACATGAAGTATAAATATTGTATATGAGACATATTAAGAGACTTCAATTACTGTATAAGAGTCTGTATAATTAAGTCGTAGTAGTATTAGAAAACATTGCTCAACTTTGCGATAGTAATAAAACAAACGTATCTTTTTCCTCTTTCTCCGCGCCTGCTGCTGCTGGTGCTCTATATGCTATTTCATTCATCGTTCAGTTGAGTTCATTTCTCTCTCTCCCTCTATCTCTCTCTTTGTCTCTCTTTCTCTGGGTCTGTCAGTGTGCGTTGTTAACCTTACACTTGTTGTTTAATTACCTTTTGTTTATTTAAGCGTCGGCATGTGATACCCAACCGTATCGCCTGTTAGCTCTACTGTGGTTGTTATGCGGGTGTCAAAGGGGCGTTAACCATGTGGGCGTGGTGTCGACGCCCGTCTGATTATAAGATTGAGATTCGTGTGCGGATCGGGTTAGCGGTAAATCAGTAATCGGTTATCGGTAATTGGCAACTGCAGGCAGGTTGACGAAACTTTTCTCTCTACACATGCAGTGCGTCATCTATGTATGTATCTATGCATATATGCATATGTGTGTTTATATGGGTGTATAGGTGTGTATGTGTCTGCCTGCATATGTGTGTGTGCCTGTCTGTCTGTGTGTGTGTGTGGAGCTTACTTTTTTACACACGTGTGCGTACGTTGCCAAGCGGTCGCTTTTTTAGTATTTTAATTAGAAAATATTAGAGTGGATTTGGTGGAGCGTGAGCACAGCCTGAGCTGCCTAAGTTGCCTTAGCTGCCTTGGCAGCAGCAGTAGCAGTAGCTATGTATATGATGGGTCTCCATCGTGGCCCGTTGTAGGCACATCCCGTTTTGAATTTCAAACGTTTGTCCGACGCATTTTTTGCGCTTCTGTTGCTGCTGTTGCTGCTGCTGCCTTTGTGTTTTCGACCAGCTGGCGCGATTGTTGTTGTTGCCACGCGAATGCCACAGGTTGTGTGTGGCCTTTGTCCACCATAACGCAAACGCAAACCACAATAACGAAAACGAAAACGAAGCCACCCCAGCTGCTATGTGGATGATGATGATGACGACGACGCGCCCAGAAAAATGGAAAAAATCAACAAAAGCGAAACGCGCAGAACACGCGCAAATTACGAGTAAAGCGTTCAGCAGCAACAACAACAACAACGACGACGACGACAGCGACAACAGCAGCAAACAAACAATACAAAAGGCAACTACAGTGAAGACTCGATAAAGTGTTTGCATTTGTTTTTGTTTGCTTAAGCAATTATCAACTTGTGGAGCTGATCTGCAGGCAAATAACAAACAGATTTTATAGTATGTAAGGCATGTTTAACGATCTATAACACTGGATAGCAGTAGCTACAGTGCTTATATATTATAAAGGAAATATATATATATATATACCTGTCTACTTATATCATTCAACTTGAAAGAATTGTTGAATTTATTGTGCAATTCATACAAGAAAGAAGAAAATAAACAGTTATAAATAAATAAATAATAAACTTGCTTCCGCATTAGCGATCACACACTGTAGAGGGAACATGCATAATACATATGTGTATGTATGTACATGTATGTGTGCATGTCTGTGTGTGCAAGTACAAAACTGTTAGACACGGGCACTAACAATGATAGCAACAACTGCGTCACTTTTTAACGCTCGACAATGCTCGAATGCCCCCGCGTCTTTTGTTCCGCCTCGGTCTCTCTCTCCCCCTCTCTCTCTCTTTCTCTCTATCTGAATGTTACACTATTTTTTGACCTCGTCCACCCTCCCCATTCTTCCGTACTCCCTCCCTGCCCTGACCCTTCCCCTTTCCGTTACGCACACCTTGCTAGGCAACCATTGAAATTGTAGATGACATCGATGAGCGATTTGTGCCTTGCCTGGCGACGGGTGTCGAATTTTCCACACACACACACGCACCTACACCTACATGCATTAACACATATATAAACATGGAAATGTATTCAGCTTTTTTTTGGCTGTTATCTAGTTGATTATGCGATACTAGTGACCAAACAAAGAAAAGGAAAAAAGTAGAAAGAAAGGCCGAAGGTTTTATACTCTTGCAGGTTCTTCTCCCTCTATACATTAGTATACATGTATACTATACTGTATGCTATACTCTTTACTATAACATACTATACCTTATACTATAATATACTATCAAATACTCTATTATACTTTATATACTGATGTAGTGTTGAATATTATTTTATGTTTCCATTGACAGATATACGAAAGTCTTTATATCCATCTGAATTTCTGAAAGCTATAGCATACAGTTGTCCGACTTTATGAAAAGAGTACTGTCGATTACTGTCTTTACTTTGATAAACTTTATTAAGTTAAGTTATTTCCTATTAATATAGCAGTCTTCATAATATATATTTTACATAATATATATACTATATAGAGTTGGAGATGTCTCCCTAGAGACCTTCCAAACTGCTGCCCAAAATGAATATACTATATACTCTCTCTATCTGCAAGGGTATAAAAAGAACTTCAACTTTAGCATATGCCATATTAATTGGATGAAACATGCGTGATACATATACTAAATAGACATATGTAAACACATGTATGTATTCACCTCTATATACCTGTCAAGACAGGCAACATAATAGGTCACTCTATGAGTATAACATTCAATTATAATGTGCCTAGCAAATGGCCTTACCTACTACGATTTCTTATTTAAATATACATATAACAAATGGTATAAATACTGTGGGCTATTTATATTTACATGAAACTCTCCCTTTCGTTGAACTCCCTCGATATGGCTGAGGTTAAACATATGTATATGCGGGCTCTCATGGTTTCTATGCACAAATTCCAATGTTTTCTTGGTAATGCCTTATCGAAAATGCAAACCACATGAGAAAGTTCATAACATATATTACTGTAATAGTTTCGATACATTCATAGGCATATTCACTTTCTTTATAACACTCAACCTTCCCCCAATGTTGAACTACTTCATTTGAAACCAGTTTGTGATGTCAACATTTACTCAATATCAATTTACGGTGATGAATTTGATGAGTTTTCATCGTTTGCAGAGTGGAAATTAAAATTTGGACAAACTCAAGCTCTCTATAGGTAAAGAGTTGAGACATTGTTGCCAGTGGAAACTAGAGAAACAGTTGAGGAAACTCTGATTGAATTGCTCCTTTCATTTCATTTATTATTCATTTATTTACTTTGTATTTCATGCAGATTGACTTTTGATAGATCTTTCATGCGACTGTTTAAGTTTTGTATGATGCCAAAGTATGGGATTATCTCTCTCGCCCTCCCTGCCACAAAGTTCTGCTTCTTCTACTTCTTTTGGGGACTGTCACTGCCAGAGCAGCATCCCTTGTTGTTGCTGTCGCCATGGCAGCTTAAGTACTGGTAAAAAAGTTATAGTAATTATGACAAATTTGCAAGTAAATTCAATTTTGAATTTCCTTTTCGTTTTTCGTGCTTTTTCACCGTGAGGGAGCACGTGGCAAAGCTATCTCTTTCTCTCTCTCTGTCTTTGGATGCGAGTTTGAATAATTAATTAATCCCAATTCAATTTTGTGTGCGCTGCTTTGTTGTTCTCTCTCTCTCTGTGTGCGTGTGTGTGTGTCTGCGAGTAAAGATAATAAATTGATTTTCACTTACTACCTGAGGCGAGTACTTAACAACAGTTTCAGCAAGCTTACCTAATATTGTTTGTGGCCACAGGGAGGGAGCAAGGGGAAGATATTTTCAATTAAATATTGTTGCTATTTATTGTTGTTGTTGTTGTTGCTGTTCTCTTGAGAGCATTTCAAGGACTTGGATTCTGTTTCTGATTCCTTGAGAATTATCTCTGTTTATTGCTGTTTCCTTGGCTGTTGTTCTTGGCAAATTAACTACACACACATGCACACACACAACACACACATACGCACACACACTTGTATAGTAAGCACGTTCAAGTGGGCCAATGCTAAAGCATTGACTAATTATATTATGGCAAACTTTGCTTATGGTTTCAATTAGGCGACATTCTTTGGTACACTTCAAGTGCGTATACGTAATGTACATAGCTAACATTATGTATACCAACTATATAGATATAAATATGTGTATATATGGTAAATGGCGAGATTAAAAGAGGGAAGGAGAGAGAGAGATACAGATACAATTGAATTTTGGAACTGCTCAAGGGGCAGTGACAAAGGCAGATGAATGAGGCAGAAAAAGGGACAGAGGAGTAGGGCTGCAGAAGCCACAGATGTAGCCGGGTCAGGTGTATGGAGGAGGTTGCTAAAAGTTTGCTTCAATAAGAGAGTGGAAACAAGAGGGGGGAGGGTTGCAAAAGTTTGCCTTTTCGTGTTGCCTCCGTTTGGCATCGTTTATGCCGCTGCCTTTTATATTGACTTAATAATTTTCTTGTTCACTGCTCAAAGGCCAAATTCGGGGTGCCAAGCAACACCTACACTCACTACATCCACAAGCCTTCTCTCTCTCCCCCCACTTCCCCGCGGGTTCAAGTGAATCCATTATTGAACCTTGAAAACTTTCTGTTCTTGACTTTGTTTCGCTATTCATCATCATGTTTTCATTCTTGTTCTCTCGATTATGGCAAGTTTTTTTGATTGAATTGCAAACTTGCGGCTGCGATCTAGATTCGCTTCCCAAGCACGACACCTGCAGCTGCAGCAGCTGCAAGTAATACTTTGGCCAGTGCTGCCACGCCCAGCGAACGTTGCTTGGTGGCAACTCTGTTTGACAATTTACTTTTAACTAAAGTAAAGAAGAAGTAAGCTAAATACAGACAGTAATAAGCTTTGACTATATGAGACCCTGTAGAAGAAGAAGTTACCTTAACAAAGACAGTGATAGAGCCTGACTATGCAATACCCAGTGGAAGAAGTAGTAAATACAGACATATGAATGATAACCAGTAGAGGAAGAAGTTAGTTGAAACTGTCTTCCTATCTTCTAGTTGGCTTAGCTTAGATTAGGGCGTGTTCCCTTATCAGTTAAATGCGCTTAGGGCAGACACGAGTTTGCCTTGACATACACTATATCTCATTAAGATAGAGACAGTCTGTTATGATAATGTTGAAACTACTGAAAATATGCAAGACTCCATGCAAGATTTATAACAGAGTTTGCAGTTTGCAAATTAGCAATATCAACATTTACAACATTTACATTTACAGGGTATAAGCATTGCTATTTTGGGGTGTGTAACTGTGGCATTTAGTTTATATACTGTATAAACTGTGTGCCATACTAGTTACGGCCCCCTCCCCTGACTCGTTCGCTTTGGCTTTCTCACATTTTTCGTATGTTTGTCAACTTGTTAATAAAAATAAATTTCTGACGCTGCCGTCGGCGTCGCAAATTGCTGATAACAAAACCAAAAAAAAAAAATAAATTCGAGGCGCTCTTGTTCCTACTCCTGTTGTTGTTGTCGTTGTTGTTGCAATAGTTGTGGTGTTGATGATATCCGCCGGTCAACGTCGGCAGGGCATAAAACGCTGGCCTGGCAATGAGTAACATGAAGAACAATAACAACAAAACAGAGAAGCAGAGAAGGCAAACAAGGCGTAAACAAAGGCAGGCGCAGATAGAAAAACGTGCAAAGTCGTGGCGAGGTGAGTAAAATGAGGCGAGTTGGGGCAAGTCAAGCTGAATGCCACGCCCATTGCTTGACTTTGGGGCAAAGTATTGGCCATGACTTAACTGCAACTGTTCTTTCTGTTGTTGCACTCATTATGAGGAAGTTCTTTACACGAGTCTTTAATCTCTAATCCATACTATATACTATAAGAAGGTGTCTTGAGGTAGCAAGTACATGAGATACTTATTAGTTTATAGAAAGGGGTGTATAACTGATTCGTAATGGAATAGGAAATATGTATAAATGAGTCTCTTTCAATTTTGAAATGCATCTGTAAATATTTCTGCTTTAGTTTTTAGGGTTATATAGCCGAAATTCAGTAGGCATATCTGGTAACACAAAGTGTATACATATACTATATGTATATTATATATATATGTATATATATACTATATATACAGCATCTGGCTACGCCCCCTTGCGCCCACATATATAAAAAAGAATAAGCACGAAAGCTGCAGTCAAGTGTGCTAGTGTACGACAGTAATATACCCAGCTGACCAGGAGGATTTCTTAAATATTTTGTGTTGCATACTTTGCAGAGCTAAGATATTAGTACTTCATTAAAACTATTTCTTAAATAACTTCTATGTTAATCATCCGAACGCAAGCAAACTTTGAGACATCATTTGGGCCTTGATAGTTATTGTGTACTGCATTTAAACTACGCTTGGAATTGGCTTTTTATTGATTTACGGGGGCGTGGCACAAATCTTAAACAAACTTGATCTGCATGCAATACTTTTAGACATGTTTTCATATTTGTTTCGCAGTCATAGCTCTTGTAGTCTCTCACAGACATGGCTATATCCACTCATCTGTTGATGCTGTTTAAGAATATATATAGTTTGTGGGATCTGCCACGCCTGCTTTTGCCTGTCACATACACTTTCATTGAGCTTTCAATTAAGCGAACTGACTTTAGGTTTTGTAGAACATGTCGTTCTACTATTCTATATATTCTCTCTCTATTCTATCTATCATTTTCAGTGGAACAGTAAAACCTACTTATGGTTTCAATTTACATTAGCGCGAATGGCTAATGAATTTTTGATAGTCAGAGAAGCGCCAACAGTGCAATATATTAAACTGAGTGTGTGTTTCCCTTGAAAATGTACTCTGATTTAGCGTGAAAATAGCTGCTGATTATTCGTGGCTCGAGAAGGGGAAGATTTGATGAGGTGGAACGTGTGAAAAAACCTGCCTGGCTTGGTCTGCTCTGTTCTACCTCCCTGCCTGCCTGGGGTTATCATTATCATTGCCAGTTTCATTTCATTGTTCATTAATATTCACGTTGCTTTGCCGTTTACTCAAATGGTAATCACGTTGACGCTGACGCTGACGCTGATGTTGACGGCAGAGGTCGACAGAGGCAGAGGCAGAGGCAGACGCTGGGCTAACCCGTCATTGTTGGCTTTGGGGGAGAGGGAGGGAAAAACGGGCTGCAGTTCAACATGATATTTAGTGATTTACGCATCGTTTACAGTTCGATTTCGTTGTTCATCTCAGTTATTAAGCAATTTTCTGTTGGCCATGTTTTATTGGTCGCTTCTAATTGAATTATCATTCGGATTCCCGCTCGCATTCACCACTCGCATTCACAATTCAATATTCATAACATTCACGAGCAATCAATATGCATTTTGTGAGTGCATCTGTAACTATGCAGTTATTCAATTGTCTGTGTGAAAGATATATATCATGTGGTGTTTATCGTGCATATTTTGGTCGGGTTAAACGGGTTAAGAGTTTGCAAACTGTACATTAATATTTATAAATGACAAATCAATATGAACTAAAGGCTTGTCAGTCAGTCGTTCAACTCACACACACACACACAACATTGTTTATTTGTACATTAGTCACACGCGACTGCTTTGAATTTGAGTTCAGATGAGAGCTAAAAAAGATGACGTTGGCCAAGAGAAGAAAAACGACTTCCTGTGTCTGTCTACCCCCCTCCACGTTATGTCTGCTGCTCACTCCAATTCGTGGCATCCACATTATCATACTGCATAATTACAAATTTTAATTAGCACAAAATCTACGCGTCAACTGCGAAAATGAAGAAAAGTCGCAATGTGTTAAGGAAAGAAACGAGGGGAGAGAAAGAGAAGGAGAAGGAGAAGAGCAGCAGACGGCGAAAATTGTTGCCCAAAGTTGTCGGGGAGCACAACAGAGCGAGCAAGCTAGCGAGCACTTGTTGTCCCCGAGCAGGGGCAGCATCAGTCCGCCCCTTGTTGCTCTGTCTTTGCAACCTCCCTCACAGCCTCAGGGTGGGGGTGTTGGCGAGAGTCAAAATGGAATTCGAAATGGAAAAATGTTTCACGTTTTGCGGCACAGGCAGCATTGAAAGAGATTATTTTTAGCTATAAAGAAACACACACACGCACAGACAAACACACGCACTCAACACACACACACACACACACACGCACGCACTCAACACACACACGCACTGACATACGCACATTACGCATACGCCACGGAGCACCAACAGCGCCTTGTATTGCTGGCAGCTTATTCAAAGCGGCTAAAGGCAACAGAAATCATTTCGCCGACTGCCATTCTACATTAAGAAGCTAAAACAAACGAACCGACAAAATAAAAGCCATAAAGCAGAAAAAGCCAAGTTGTGCTCTGCATTGGCTTTTTTTTCGGTTTTTTTCGACTCTCCTCCCCAAGGTCCGGTGATAAATTATCGATTCCATCATCGAACTCAAGTCTCTTGCACATGACATAAGTAAATTATGTTTTTTTATGAGTGTGGAAAATATTAAAACAGGTGTTTGACTCTTTGCAGATGATCTAGTCAAATATACATACTATATGCATATATATTCGTGATCGCGACGACGAACTGAGAGCTGAGAGCTTATCTCATTTTTATATAGAGCTTGTTAGATGATGCTAGCTAGCTACACATACATTTAAGTATGTATTGATTTAGGTTCATTACGTTGTTAGGTGCCTTACTAAGTTAGGTTCATTACTGAGTTAGGTTCCTTACTTAGTATAGGTTCGTTACTAAGTTAGATACATTACATAGTTAGGTTTCTTATTGAGTTAGACTCCTTTCTTAGTTAGGTCCCTTACGTAGTTAGCTGCCCTACTTAGTATAGCTTCCTTACTCAGTTAGGTGCCTTACTCAGTTAGACTCTTCACTTAGTCAGGTTCCTTACTTAGTAAGATTCCCTACTCCATTAGTTTCCTTAATTAGTATAGCATACTCTACATATTTCTAGGGTATCTGCACGTTGCACACTGCACACCACTAACTAGAGTTTTCGTACAATTTATAATTATTCTCTACTATAATTACACTGCATTAGATTTGTAATCTACGCAAACACACACGCACATACACACACACAGAGACACTGACACACGTCGTATTCAATACTTTGTTTCTATTCGGACAAAAACAAGAAAATAATTTGGGTTAATTCTTCTTGCTGGAGGCAGATAAAGCACAAGAATACGAAGAAGAAGATATTTTGTGCTCTGTGTGTGATTTGTTCTACTTTGCACATTGCTGGCTCTGATGCAACTGGTTGATCCAACTAAAGAAACTAGAGAAACTGAACAACTTTTGTCGACCCACATTTGCAGGCTTTATGTAAAGTCTTGTACAATATATACAAATAGAAATTTAAATAATAAAATACTCAAGTACAACTAGAAAAAGTTGTATAATACCCCTTATGTACAAAAACTGTATAATAATTTGTAGTTTTCATTTATTCTCTCTTGTGAATGTCATTTAAAGAACTCCCTTAAATGTGAAGCCTGTAATTTAAATTGAGTGCCCATAAACGTGTCATTCGGTCAGTTTTTTACATATGCACATATACATAGCCATTATCTATATTAGATATAGATGTAGATGTATATGTATTTGTGTAGATATATGTCATAAATAAATGGTATACACAACACGATGTGGCCCTTTTAAATGAAGCCCCGTGGCAGACAAACTCGAGTTCGAGTTCGCCAAAAGTTTACTGACCTTGCCACTGTAGCCAGTGGCCAGTGGCCAGTGGCCAGTGCCCAATGTCCAGTTGGGCAGTTGTGCAGTTAGGAGGCATCAGTTGAGCTTAGCTCCGTTTGGGACTTGGCTGCAGAGAGTTTTTATCGTTTTTATGGCAAGAAAATCAATTTAACGGGTCTACACTGCACATATGTGTACACATGCCCATCAACATATATGTATCCCATATGTATGTATAATTTGACAACACTTGGCGCATGACAACTAAGCCAGAGGACACTTCACACAATGCCCCCCTTTTTTTCGGGACACATCAAAAGCGCATGAGAAAAATAAGATGTGCGAGAGTGAAATTGTTTCGAGGCTTTTCTTTCGGGTCATTGGACTTCTACACAGAGCACACTCCTATTTATATATGTACCTATAGAATCGCAATGAAAGACTGTAAAGAACTGCAAGAGTAGTTAATCATTAATATCACATAGATAAGTTAGGGATCTCATGGAATCTATGTATGTTATGGCAACTAAGGTAGGTGCCTATGTTAAACATTAAAATGCTCATTATGATTGCTACTAATAATATATAGGGTATTAGAACAAACATTTATGTCTAACAGACAGTGTGAGTCTAACTCCACAAAGTATAAATACGCCTCATCAGCTTTCTGTATGAACACCTATATCTCAGAGACTAAAAGAGCTAGAGCTACCAGATTTGTAGACAATATACTTTGTAATTAGACTTAAATAAATGTGATTTAAAATTTGACCACGCCCCCTACGCCCCACTGAAACGCATAAAAACATATTGCAAGCATAATTTAGTGTGTAAAATAACCATATCAACATTGAAATGATTCTTTTATAAACAAAGAAGATTGTATCTGCAGATACAGCCTATGTTTCCATAAAATAAAAAAAGATATATTTATAAAATTAGGTTTTTTTTAAGCATTTGCTGCAACCTTCATCAGTTCTGGCGAAGTCGTAGCAGCTGCGCGAATGAAATTGATAAAATTTTAGCTGGAACTTTGGCTGCTTTTTGCTTATCATGGGCTACTTTCAGCGCGTATATACATACATATTTCAAGGTCAGAACTAGCACTAAGCTTAACAATGTTTGCTGTCAGAATCGACTTCGATTTCGATTACATTTACGATTTTGATTTCTATGTCGTGTAACATTTGCTTTGGTTTTGTTCTCTTCAGAGATAAGAATCGCTGTATTTGTCGCACGCTTCCGATTGTTTGTTTGCTGATGTTGTTGTTGTTTCTGGTGTTGTTGTTGCTGGTGTTCTTGCTGCTTGTGTTGTTGTTATTGTTATTGTTGTTTGCCCCGTTTCGCTTTCGCGAATGCCATCGCATGACGACGCGATGACTAATGCCCTGCAGCAGTGTGTGTTGTGCTGCCTGTGCGTGTTCAAATGCGGGGTGTGTGTGTGTGTGTGTGTGTGTGTGTGTACCGCGATAGTTGAGAATATTTCTGTAGTCTGTAGAGGGGCAGTATGAGGGGGGGGTTGCAGACAGAGAGACAGATAGATAGTGCGATGACAAAGCATTAACGCACAAACTGAATCTCTCGTAGCACCTCAATCAAATGTGTGTGGCGTCACACACACTAACACACACACGCACACTAACACACTCACACTAACACACTCACACTAACACACTAACACACACACACACATGCTGTCACGTCTTTTGCATGCACACCACAGAAGACAAACTGCCCGCTTAAATTAATTGCACATTGCACAATTTGAGAGAAGCGTCGTCGTGAACAGACGCGGTGCGGTGACTTGCTTGGGTCACGGTCATGAACTGTGACTGTGACTGACAGTGTAACAGTGCGCTGCAACGGTGACCGCGACGCGTTGGCATTGAAGAGTGTCGACTACAGTTGGCATTATATGTCTCACCCCCTCTCACCTTGCAATCCCCATCAGCGTCAGCATTACATAAGAATTCAATTTCCTGGACCCCGAGTAGAGGCAGCTATCGGTTGAAAGTTTGTCGCAGTGCACCGGAAATGCTCCTTGCCAAAAGGAAAAGCGAGAGTAGGGATACGCTTTCAATTCTCTCCCTTTTCCCCCCCCTCTCTCTCTCTCTCTCTCTCTCTCTCTCTCTCTGTTGTTGTTTCTCTCAAGTTATCCGACACCCGCTGCGAAGTGAATTTGCCTGCGGAGCCATCTGAACACAACCGCCTTCCAAGTGGCATTTGTCGCACATGCCACATGCCACAAAAGCCAAGCCAAAGTGGATGAAGGATGAAGGAAATCCAAGTGGAGCCAGCAGGAAATAGTTCCATGCACATTGCACATTGCACATTGATATGCGACATCATCTCTACCATCTTGCATAGCAATGCGTTCAGAATGCATTAAAGACAATCGTGCAGCTTAAATTAAATGAATTCAATGAATGCAAATGAATATGAATAAATTATTAATCAATTATGAATAATAATATGTTGTAAATAATGATATAAATTGAATAACATTCAGCATACAATTGTCATCTTATCTAATCATCTCTCTACTTCTCAACGTATCTTCTTATAATCTTCACGACTAAATTGAACTAAGGAGACTAGACTTAGACTAAGACTAGACCTTGGTAGACATATCCTACCCTGTAAAGTATATATGTATAATCTGCATCAGCATCACTAGGGGAGTCAATCTAGCCATGTCTGTCTGTCCGTCTCTCAGTCTTAAAGCTAACTTGATGAAACTTGCCACACATGCTTCTTATTACTGCATACTGTAAATAAGTCAAAACGATATATCGTATAGCTGCCATACAAACTATCGTCTGATTTTTGTTATTTGTCAAGATAGTGCAACCAAATTTACTACATCGAACTTATTCTGTAAATATAATATGCATATAAAATTTCATCAAAATCGAACCACTATAACGTATAGCTGCCATAGGAATAATCTCCCAAATTGAAGGTTTTTGTATGAAGAACAGTTTTGATTTTAGAAATAACTTAAATTATCAGTGCCTATCAATGTGAGACATTATATTGCATATACATAATAACATTCAATTCTACACCATTATCTATAGCCAGTATAGGAACAGTCAAAGGGAATAAGTACCTGCAAGGCTATAGAACTTTCGGCATGCCCAAGGTAGCCTTTCTTTCTCGTTTTAGTTATTAAATCAGTAATATTTCTGCAGTAATATGAAACTTAAATTCAATTTGAAATTGTACTTGCCTTTTTCAGTGCTTTCCTTAGTTCTTCTTTGGCCTCTTTACCCTTTGCTACCCTGGCTACCTTTTTCATTCTCTTCACTTAGAACTTTCCATAAAAAGATCGCTGTTGCTGTTGTTGCTGCCAAATTTGGCTGCAATTTGTTTCAATTTGATGGGCAACATTAATTGATGGCTTTGTGTCCTGTCGGGCGTTGTTGCTGCTTGCTTCTTTTTGCTGTTGTTCTTTCGTTGTTGCTGTTGTTGTTGTTGTCGCCGTTGACTTATTTGATGTATAATTTGTTGTTGTGTTTCGTTGCCAACAGTTGAGCCAAGGCGTCATTTCACTGCTCGGAAACCTTGCATCATAGTAGCAGAACCATGCCCAGAAACAACAGTACACACACAGGCATAGGTACACACAAACACACACACATACACACATACACACAAACACACAGTGGCTCCCTCAGTGTAGGTTTACTAGGTTAAACACAGTATTAAGTGAGTGCAAACGCAAGCGAAATCCTTGAGTAAATTCCACTGTGCACATGTCTCCGTGTGCTCAACTCTATTTCGAATTAAACTCAGTGCCCGCTTTCTCTGTCTCCATCTTCCTCTCCTCTCCCTGCTTTCTCTGTCACTTCTCTCTATCTCTAAAATCTAGCTGCACGTGCCGTTGAAAAGCATCGTACTCTGTGGCGTTGCGTACTTATGCTCTTAGTGGGATCCCCAGACTAAGCCTTTGGCTGTGGTGCGGGAATTGCATTCTACGTGCTGCTGCGTCAGCATCGCTATGAAATGAATACCTCTCCTCCTGCTCCACTTCTCTTTCTCTCTCTCTCTCTCTCTCTCTCTTTCTCTTTGCTGTCCTGGCTTGTGAACCACATCAGTGGTGGCTAAGCCGCTTAATTATACGAAATGAGAACAGGACATGAAAATCAGTCGCCAACGCCGACTATAAATCGTCTAAGAATGTTTAGATAGCAGTATGGCATCTCCATCTCTCTCACTCTCTCTCTCTCTATCCCCTTCTCTCTCACTCTCTCTCTCTCTCTATCTCCTTCTCTGCCTCACTCAATATCAATTGTGAAATGTCTTAAGTTAATTGCACAATAAATATCTTGTAGTGTTGCTATTCAGATAGAACAGATGGACTGATGAATGCTGATGATGATGATAATGTTGATTCGTGTGCGATTTGAGTAGATTAGAGCTAAAAGCTTAGTCACGCTCTGCAAATGAAGTTATATAATATAATTTTAATTGATAATCTAAAACATTTCAAGTGATTAGAATGATAAACCAATTGAGGCAATGACAACAAGTAGAGCTGGCGAAATATCGATGTTTGCTAAGGTCTTGCATACAAAACATTGATGTTTCTTCAGCTAAAGCAATATGTCAATGTTTAAGCATGAATTCCTTATGATTTAGTTGATATTATAATGATCATTTCCACTTCTACTTACCAATTCAAATGAAATAAGCTAAGCAATGAAACAAAGTAGCAGTTGCAGTCTCTTCTACCCTCTTTACCTTCTGCCACACATTGATAAACAGTCTCTACTTAAGTACACTCTTAACTTGGTTCAATGCTTGTTCAAATTCACTGTAACAATCTTTATAAATGTGTTTATTGATTGACATTTGCGGCAGCAGTTGCTTGTTCTACATTATTCAATGACGTCGAATAAATTGTGATAGGTCGCCTGCTTGCCCGCCTGCCTGTCTGCCTGCCTGCCTGAGTGTGTGTGTGTATATCTATGTGTGTGTTATGTTTGTGATACCGATATGCAATGCTAATGCAGTTAGTTACCGATACGAAACTATTAACGGAACTATCGGCTACGCAACAATATTATAACTAAAAGGTTAAAACCTTGGGTTGGCAAAGGGAAAGAGAGAGAGAGAAGGGACACATACATATGCGTGTCTCTCTGTCTACGTGTGTGTTGAGAGTGCCACAATGCGGGCCCAGCAAACAGTTCCAGTTGAGTGGACTTTAAAGCGGCACGACACAGGCCTACAAAGAGCGGGTTCTGAAAAGGGTTAAGGAGGGAAACAAATTAGAAGCTAGAACCGAAAAAAGAAAATGTGTATGCATTGCCAGCCTAATAATACTCTCTCTCTTTTTATACACTTTATATTTACAGCTGCCAGTACTATGTAAAGACGCATCCATGGGTGCTGGCCTATCAGGCCGTTATCACATTCTTTGTGCTGGCCAACTTTACACTGGCCACATTCATGGATCCGGGCATTATACCCAAAGGTATGTAGCGTGCTAAACGATACCCAGCATTATCGGTACAGCTTAAACTTGACTGAATTCTAGCCTCGCCCGACGAAGACTGCGAAGAGGAGTTCCGTGCACCCCTCTATAAGAATGCCGAAATCAATGGCATCACTGTGAAGATGAAATGGTGTGTCACCTGTAAATTCTATCGCCCGCCCCGTTGTTCACATTGTTCTGTATGCAATCATTGCATAGAGGTGAGTTAAGCTACTCTATATATAATAAATATATTTATATAATAAATAATATGAAATTCTAAACATATTTTTACTTTTAGACATTTGATCATCATTGTCCGTGGGTTAACAATTGCATTGGTAGACGCAATTACAGATTCTTCTTCTTCTTCCTTGTCTCACTATCCATCCACATGCTGAGCATATTTTCGCTATGCCTGTTCTACGTACTCAAAATCATGCCCAGCATCAAACAGACAGCACCCATTGTCGCGTATCCTTTTTATGAATATGATATAATCTATACATGATATTGATATATGTATAAGCCTCTCTTAGTGTAGAAACTGTAGAGAAGATTCTACTTGAAGAGAACCTCTGCATATGGATACTCTCTACCATTTCTCTTTCTACTTTCTCTGCATTATGTGCCCCCAAAGATCAGGCTACATTTCTCTATTTATTCTCTATTCTTTACGCAATTGGTTGAGCTTAACTATAACTTTATTTAGTATGATACTGATGGGTCTTGTCACGGTGCTGGCCATACCAATCTTTGGGCTGACGGGCTTCCACATGGTGCTAGTATCGCGAGGACGCACCACCAACGAGCAGGTGACCGGCAAGTTTAAGGGCGGCTACAATCCATTCTCACGCGGCTGCTGGCACAACTGTTGCTACACACAGTTCGGACCGCAGTATCCCAGGTTTGATTCACTGAAATACTAAACTATAATATGAATAATAACTATATTTCTATATATATATATATATTCAGCTTGCTGAAGCCGAAGAAATATGCATCACGGCGTTCACAGACGCAAAATCAAGCCATAAGCACCATATGCAACGATCGGACCAATCAACAGACCAATACCGGCACGGGAACCGCAACCGGAGCCGGTGGGGGAGCCGGCGGCAATGGCAGCACTGCCGGCGGTGTTGGTGTCGGTAGCGGGGGAATGCGCGGCACTTCGGTACAATATTCACCCCGCTCCTACTACGAGTCGAGTCGGGAGAAGCGTGGAATTCAGGTAAAGACTTATATGGCCGAGGGCAATGGTTATAATCAACGGTCGGGCAGCACAACGCTTTATAGTAAGGTGGGTAACATTTTGCAAAACCAAAACGAAACATTGCAGAAATTGCTATGCAAAAACCGATTCTATAAACTCTCTATCTATCTCTCTCTCTCTCTCTATATATATATATATATATATATATATATATATATATATATATATATAATTACATTAACTGTAACAATGTAACTGTAACTGTATCTGTGTTTCTCTGTAACTGTATCTACATGTCTTTGTCTTTGTCTTTGTCTATACTCTGTCAATCTATCTATAATTTTGTGTGTATCCTTTTTGTTTGTCTTGAGTGGCAACTATGAAAAACAAATGCTGAGCTGCTGTTGCCACTTGTTGCTTTTGTTGCTATTGTTGTTGTTGTTGTAATTGTTATTGAATTGTTGCTAATTAAATTTGGTTTATCTTGCTGTAGCTCTGCTAACTGTATTCATAACTATAACTCCCCCCCCCATCCAAAACTGTAACTGTTTTTTAGCTTTTACTTTGGCCGGATACCTATGCTTTATCTCCTTCTGTTAACAAATTTCAAATTTGTCATATGCTGCTTTTGGTCACATTACACTCACACACACACACATACACATACATGCATACACATGCATACATACACATGTATACATACCATGCATAGTTACACTGCATCCAGTACCTACTCTGGCTACACCCGAAACATGTACTTATATATTAAATGCACAGTTTGTTTGCCCATCGTCCTTGTATAACATGACAGCCTGCCACGCCCTTCACACACACACACACACACACACACACACACATTCAACCTGATACCAGCTTTAGAGATCAAGTTGTATTGGGCAAATTTTCTGGCTAGATGTTTTTGATTTATCCTTTTATTACATTCGCCTTGTGAGGTGAGCTTCATGAGATAGACTAATTGGGTACCTTCTCAAATTATCATATGTAATTTTGGACTTGAGTTTGCTACTTTGCTCTGTATTCACTCACTCGCAAGCGCAATTAATTTCAGTTATTTCATATTCTGGTAACACCTTTTCCACACGCTCTCTCTCACTCCCTCTCGCACACACACTCTTGCTTTAGCTAGTAATTATGTTGCTATGCCAACGATAAATGAATTAATAAACCTTTATCAATGTCTGTCCGTCTGTCTGTCTGCCTGTCACTCACTCAAATGAAAAGTACCATGACAGAGTTTTGTGTTGAAGAACATCAAGTGTAGATATAGTTAGATACATTGTAAATTTGTAATGATTTCAATAAGATAAATGTTTTGCAAGCATAAAAACATAACTACGGTTTCTTCCGTAGTTAATCACCTTTAATTACGAATGTATACTTTATATTATTGTCAGTTCTGTATAGTTTGCCCTATTGCGCTGCTTTAGCAATTGCTTATTTCACTATCACAACTAGCTAGGCTCAATATTTTTGTTTTGAAACATACTCTTACAGAGGGAATTATAGTTCGCAATCAGATCATACAAATGTCTTTCTTATAGTCTGTTTAAATACTCCAACTACCTTTAAATGAAACTTGCTTTAATTGGTCTTTAAAATCAACATATTTACAAAGAGTTTTCATACAGAAATTGTATGTTTAAGCCATAATTAAAGTAAATTTAGTCATTTCTGTCTGTATGAACACTTATAGCTATCACTAGAGCTATCAAATTTGTAGACAATATGTAATACTACTGTACGCACATAAAGTATGTTTTAGTATTTGGCCACGCCCTCTTCCGCCTCCGTAAATCGAAATAAATTGAATATAAAACGTTCCTTTTTATATGTACAAATGATCTACATCCATCTGCAAGTGTATTTCGAATATTTCGGCCATGCCGATCTCATAGTTGTTGTTGTGTTACTCTCTTGATTTCGTTTAATTTTGATTTGTTTCGTTTCATATTTAGTTTAGTTTTTAGTTCTGGTTTTGATTTCTTAGTATTCTTTTTGAATTTACACGCATGTGATTTCGAATTTTCTAAGTTCCTAAGTTCCCTTTAGTCGCAGTTTTGGTTAAGCTTTTGCATAAGCTTCTGCTCTGTTGCGTACTCTCGTTAATCGGCTCGTTTGTATTGGATTTGTGCTGTACATTCCTCCACGCCGAGTGTTTTGAAACTACCGCATCATCTAGTATGTTCTAGTCTGTAGCGTAAATAGCGTAAAGCATATATATATAAAACAAAAACAAAAAAGAATTGGTCAAAACAAAACTCTACACTTTCTGCAAGCACCGAAAAGGTAAAAAAGAAGTAAAAAAAAAATAAAAATAAAAAAATATTTATATTTATATTTATCATAATTATATATTGTACTTCTTATATTTTATGTTTATCTTATGATTCGTACCTTCTTTTCAATTGATAATGATTGAACAGTGATTGACTTGAATTTCTCACATGAGTTCTCTTTCGCTTCCTTCACCCAAAAATTTGATATCTTTCTCGCCTAAATTTGATATATAACTTTGTGAAACCACACAACCACTCTCTATATATTTCTCTATACAAACATATACATACTGGTATATATACATATATAATCATATATATTTTTATTTCATTTCGAATTGTCTCCCTCTCTTTCATATTCTTACCTCTCTCTCTCTCTCTCTCTCTCTTTCTACGTCTTTTTGAACTCTGATTGATTGGCGATTTTGGTCGATTTTAATGACATTTCTTTGTTTTGTTCTCTGAACTGCTCTGTCTATGGTTATAACTATCTTATTATCTTACTCTCCAGTTATAACTATCTTACTATCGAGTTATATTTCAAATCATTTCAAAACATTTTATGTCAAGCTTTGTAAAAGATAAAGAAAGAAAACAGATTTCCTTCCATTACTTAAGCCAGAGTCGGACAACTCACACACACCCAGATATATATACTATACACAGATTTATGCTGAAAACTATACAGACACTTATATGGACAACTATACAGATACCTATACCGACACCTTACAGACATTTCTAAAGACAACTATACATCCTTACAGTCCTAAACAGATACCTATACTCAGTCTATACAGACACCTTCACAGACACCATACAGACCTATGCAGACACCAATACAGACGCCTATAAAGCCAACAATTCAGACCCTACACAGACACCTATACCGAAACTTATACAGAGACCTACACAGACAACTATACAGACACCTATGTATACTGATACCTTACAGACACTTATACTGACCCTATACAAAAACCCTGTTTAAACGCCTATACAGACACCTTACAGACACCTATCCTATAGACACCTATACCGATGCCTTACAGACCTACACAGACATCGATACAGATACCTATACTGACTCTATACAGACAACTTCACAGACATCTTACAAACCTATACAGACACTTATGTAGACAACTATACAGGCACCTCTAAAGACTCCTTAGAGACACCTATACAGATACCTAGCCAATTATACAGAACCGTATACAGACACCTATACAGTCAAATACACTGCGCGTTCTACATATGGTACATGTGCATTTCTATTCATATGGCAGACTCATCGTATATCGAACATTTTGCTCAGGCCGATAAACGCCGTCTGCAGCTCATTTGTTGTGCCACACACACACACACACAGATACTCACACATCCACACCCACACACACACAGAATACAAACTCAAGATTTCGTTTCGTTTCCATTTGGTTTCAAGTACATTCCGAATCGATCAATCGCAACTACTCGTTATTTTATGTAGGTCTAAGGTTATTTTCTGTGTTTAGCACATGTACGATTCCTTCCTCCCTCCCTTGCTCCCCTCGATTCCCAACATCCCATCACCGTCATCACGCCCCTCCCCCCCCTTGTTCTTTGTATATGGTATATGCTGAAAGATACTTGCAATTAATTTGTAATACTTCTTTCCTTTCCTTCACTCTTTACACAGTTGTCGCCGGGACGCGAATGCTCCGACACGGATCTGGAACCGCCGCCCGCCTCACAGAGTCAAGACTGCGAACCGACACCACCGTTGCAGCGTCACAACTCAAGTAATTTCTACCTGCCGCAGGTGAGCGACACAGCGCCCGGTGGCATCAATATGAGCAACATGACCAACATGAACAACGGCAGCATTGCCAGCGGTGCCGGCGGTGTACAGAATGCATCACAGGCAGGCGGCGGTGGCGGTGGTGGTGGTGGTGATTCGCCGCGTCATCTGCGCATGTATCATCCGCGTCACAGTCCGCTGGCCAGGCCCAGGTAAGTGTAGAGTAGAGCTGGAGAAGCATCGATGTTTGCTGAGGTTTTTTCCAAATGAAACTTTGATTGACAACGATGTGACTCCAGTTCTCGTCTACAGTTCTTTTCTTAATGGAGTTCTCTCTCTCTCATTCTTTATTTCTACTTCTTCTGTCTGCAGGGGCCTGGATCCGCAGCGTGGCTATACGAGCGATGCGCTGTCGCCAGATCATCCTGGTTATGTTGTCGGTGGGGCTATCAATGGTCAGCAGCAGGTCATATCAGTAGCACAAAGCCAGCAGCAGCAGCAGCGCGGTGGTGGTGTTGGTGTTGGTGTTGGTGTTTCCACAACGGCAACGCCCACCATGCAACAACGAATTAAGCCATTGGGCGTGGCCACGCCTCTTGTCATGGCCAGTCCAGTGAGAAGGTAAGTGCCATCAGCCTAACAAGTTGAGTTCTAGCTAGGCTTGGAACAGACGATCTTCATACTCCGCTTTCATACTCTGCTGCTCCTGTTTCGCTCCTGCGTTGGCTTCAGCTGCTTGTCGCTGTTGTTTTTACTTTTGTTGTGCATTGCTTTGCTTTAGTTAGACTCCTCCCCCCAACAACCAGCGACACCGTGTCAACCCTACACCAAAGCGAGCGAGACGGCAACAAAGTTCATTGAACGCCAGATCTCTACATCTCTCGCTGTCTTTCTCTCTCGCTCTCTTTGTATCTTGCTCTGTGCCATGGTTGCCGCGCTCTCTCTCTCTCTCTCTCCCTCTCTCTTTCTCTGTCTATATCATTATTATAAATGCTTTCTCTCTCTCTCTCTCTCTGTCTCTCTCCCCCTCAATTCATTATTTGTTTATCACACTTTTCAACTAATTTATTTTCAACTTTTCTTTTTCGTTTTCTTTCGTTTTTGTTTCCTCCTCAATTGTAGTCAATACTCAAATTCTGAGAACAGTACTAATTCCTAGGCTTAATACAAAAAAGAGATAAAAAAGAAACTATAAAAGAGAACTTTAATTTTAATCAAACCAAACCAAGAGAAGACCAATCTAAAAATAAATATAAACTAAGATTAAGTGCAACAATGTGAAACAATTGTCCAGCCATATAAAGAGTATATATGTATATAGAGTATATATAACATACATATATAGAGATACCTGCGTGTGTATGGGACCAAAAATATATATGACGGGGGCACTGTACAACACTGTTTTACAGTACTGGCAAGCACTGGGCAGGCAGACCAACTCAGAGCCCCGTTCAGGCTTTCTTCTGCTGCTGTCTCCGTCCAATACTTAGTATACTCTACACACACACACACACACACACAGACAAACACAAACACACACACTAGACAGACACACATGTATGTTACACACACACACGCACACACACAGACACACCCAGCAAAGTGCCAGCACCCCCACGCCCACCCAGCCTCCGCCTCTCCGCCTTCGCAACTTGGCTATCTTTGTACTCGCAACTTGGAGGTGAGTGAATTCTTCTCTCTCTTGATTTTGGCGCCCGTTTCATCATAAACATCGATAATATCTATATGGGGTCAGGTCACACACACACACATACACACACACATGCCAGACTGAGCAGGCCTTGCACAGTTTGGCTAGAAAATTGAGTTTCATTTTTCATATACGCGGACAACAACAAACAACAAAATTGTGTTTCAAAGCACAAAAGGCAAATTTCCCATTTACATTTTTGAAAAAAAAAAAAGACAAACCAAACCGTTTAGTTGCATTCATTTTGGTTTTATCTCTCTCTCGCACTAACACAGACACAGGCAGACACAGTCCACATGCCCACAGACACACACACACACACACAACCACACCCACACGCACAAAAATACAGGCGCACACACACACACACCCCTTGGTATAAAACATTAAATTCTGGCAGTTCAAAAAATTCGCAATAATTTCGCAAATAATTTCGATATTTCAGTACTAGACACACCATTTTACCCCCCCCACACACACACACACACACATTTATATACCCTACACACACCCCCCCCACACACAGAGTTTGTTGTATACCAAATTGATCAATCCAGATACGCCTCGCACCGCAAAGTATGAATGGAAGTAAGCAATACCAATATCACCTGAATGCACAACAGGCGGCAGCAGCGGCATCTCCTGTCTGTCGCTATCACCGATCGCTCGGCCTGATCGATAAGGCGCTGCCATTGAATGTGGCATCGCCACCACAATTACGCCAGCGACGTCACTTCAAATTCAATGGCATGAACTTTGAGACAAATCCATTGATATTGTCGCACATGCCACAACAACATGATGACGATGATGATGACGATGATAATGCTGATGATAATGCTGATGATGTTGATGATGATGGTGATGATGATGTTGTTGTCGGCGATACTCTACCCCCCTATACGCAAAGGGCTGGCCATGCTGCATACAAAACATCATCGAAACCTTCACTTCTTACACCTGCAGATGCCTATGAAATGGAAAAGATGCTACAGCGCAGTGCATCATACAAGACAATGCATCAGCATCAGCAGCAGCAGCAGAAACATCATCAGCAGCAGCAGCAGCAGCAGCAGCAGGATACGTTTTCACACAGTTATCACGCTGGTGGTGAGGATTCCTATACCATGATCCCACAGAATCCGCGTGTGCAGCAGGTGCTGGCCAAGTACAGCTGGAAGGAGGAACAACGAAGGCAGGGAATAGACGAGGATGAGGTTGACGATGACAATGATGACGATGACATTGATAATGATGATGACAATAGAGGCAGCAATCTGCTGAAGCGTAGCAACAGTTGCTGCGACATGCTCAACAATGAGTACAACAATAATAATAACAACAACAGGCAACGAGAACAGCAGCAACATCATTATCATCGCATGCAGGATTACTTTGGCGGCAAGGAGATGTTGGAGGAGGAGGCAGAGCAGCCCAAGAAGAGATTAATATCGCATCGGATTAGGAGGAAAACAACTTGCAGTTACCGCAATCGCACTGTTGGTGGTACCACGGACAGTGTCGTTGGTCTGCGTAAAATGGACAGCAACTCAAAGATGGATTATATCACATTAATGGGCTTTCTGCTCGGTTATCTGGCATCGAATCTATTGTATTTCCTTTGCTGGTACTTCAGCTGGCTCAATCGGCAGGTAATGAAGATGCGCCAACATTTCCTTGGCCAGACAAATCTCTGTGAGTTCTTTGACTTCGAGGACACAACACGCTATTCGATAAAGCGCAAGTTATTCTTGGCACCGATCATTGTGATCTTTAGCATATTGTATTGTGTGGTCAACGTGCTCCATTTGCTGATCAAGCTGGTGCGCTCCGATGTGCCGCGGACTGTGGTTGATCTGGTCCAGCGGACTGCCAGAAGTTATCATTGCTAAGATGCCGCCATCTTCCTCCATCTCCTCGTCCTTCTCCTTCTCGTCATCGTGGTCATCGTCGTTGTCGTTGCCGTCGTCGTCGTCGTGATTCACCCGCTACAGTTGCCGCTCTGCCCCGCTGCAGCTATCATCAGTGTCTTGTTTCAAGCATTTATTCATTTCTGGTTCTGGTCATGTTTTATCCAATTGCACTAGCGAGTCCCTAATCAATGTACTTAATAAATGGTTCAGGAGCATAACCGACTACTGATTACTCTCTCTCTCACTCTCTGTTTACTACTGTTTGCAGACAGTGTCTCGTTCACTCTTTTTCTCTTGCTGAAGGGATAGAGTATTATTAAATTGCTGTTACTAAATGTTTAATACCCTAACGCGCATTGTAACCCCAAGCAACAGTTACACTTACACACACACACATACAAAAACAAACACAAGGTCGAGCACACTCGACTGTTACACAGCTGAGCAAGAGGATTTCTTAATTATTTTGTGTTGCATACTTTGCAGCGTCTTGGAAATATTATCTTCTTAAAACTATTTCTTAAATAACTTCTATGTTAGTTATCCGTTTTCTATTAAATTTTTAGGCATCATTTGAGCCTTGATAGTTATTGTTTTTACCTAGAATGAAGTGTACTACATTTACAGTATGCTTGAAATTCGGTTTTACGTGGGCGGTAGGGGCGTGGCTTATATCTAAGATAAACTTGATCTGCGTGCAATAATATTTAGAAAGTTTTTCATATGTTTTTTGGGTAGTCTTAGCTCTTATAGTCGCTGAGATCTAGATGTTCATACGGACAGACAGACAAAGGGCAGACAGACAAAGGGCAGACAGACAGAAGGCAGACAGACAGACAAAGGGCAGACAAAGAGAGAGACAGGCAGACGGACATGTCTATATTGACTGGACTGTTGTTGCTGATTAAGAATATATGTATATAGTTTCTGGGGTCTGCCACGCCTACTACTGCCTGCTATAGTTAGAATACCCTTCTAGCCTATGGATAGCGTGTATTTAAAACAAAGAAACACTCTCACACACACTCCGTACAGACACACACACTTACACTTGCATTTCTTTGATTGTGCCGTCGCTGTTAACAAGAATTCAAAGCGCAGCCTCAATGTTACTTAACATTAACTCGCTCTCTCTCTGTCTCTCACTCTCTTTCACTCTCTCTCTCTCTCTCTCTCTCTCTGTCTGACTTTCTCTAACACTCTCTCAGTTTGTCTGCCCCTTGTCTAATTCACTTGTGTTGCCTTTGCTCCTTCACAGATCGAACCCAGGCACGCCCACGCAGCCACGACGTCCTGACTTCATTGGCCTTAATGCGCAGGCAGCACAGCAGCAGCAACAACAGCAGCAGCAACAACAGCAGCAACAACAACAGCATCAGGCGGCGGCAGCAGCAGCAGCAGCAGCTGCATACTATGAATACACAAGCGGACTGCCGCCACAGCATCCGCAGGCGCCAACTATACAGCAGCAGCAGCAACTGTTGCTGCAACAGCAGCGTGTCATGCTGCAGCACCAGCAGCAGCAGCAGCAGCAAGGTGAGTGCAGAGTTGCTCCCAAGCTGACTACATTGTGCAACATCTCTCTCTCTCTCTCTCTCTCTCTCTCTCTCTCTCTCTCTTGTAGCCCTGCAACAACAGCAGCAGCAGCAGCAACAGTCACTCGCACAAGTTGCATACGGCGGCAGTCCGCAGAGGCGCTTCCTCTCTGAGGGGGAACTGGTGCGTCAGGGCACTGGCGGCAATGAGTTGTCGTATGCGCGCAGCAACAACACTGTGGATAACATACGCGAATTGGCTGGCAGTCCGCAGCGCGGCGTCTACATGTGGAAGGACACCTCGCCCGGCTTTGGCGGTGGCAGCGTTGCCGGTGCTGGCCCGCCCACCGTTAGTATTGGCAGCAGTGCCGGCACCTTGCCCAGTGGCAGCACCAACATGCAACAGCACGCACAATACATCACAGCCGGCGGAGGTTCTCATCCACTTATAATGACGCATTCGCGCCTGCAGGACTATGCCAACCAACAGCAGCAGCAGCAGCACCAACACCAACACCAGCAACAACAACAACAGCAGCAGCAGCAGCAGCAACAACAGGCTGCTGTAGCTGCTGCTGCTGCTGCCGCCGCCGCGTCATATCATCGCTCGAATCCCACTAGCCCCACAACAATGCCACAAACTTCCGCTGCACAAACGTACATTCTACGCTATGGCGGCGGCGCTGGCCCCGCCAACTCTGGCAGCAGCGGCAGCATTGCCAATGTGCCAACAGCGGCCAGCAATGCAGGCGCTGCAACTGTCACCGGCACCGGCACCGGCTCCTCTGTTGGTGTAGGCTATCAGCCACAGCTGCGTGGCGGTGTACCTGTCTTTCCACCTGGTGGCATTCCTCTGGCCGGCGTCAGTGTGAGCAGCGCTGCAGGTGCGTGCGCCGCGTTGCAGCCACAACCCTCGCCACAGATCAAGCGCAAACAGACGCCAACGCGACCCATGAGCTTTGTGCGTGCCCTGGAGATGACAGATTCCATGGAGATGCAATCGTTGGAACAGCAACAGCAGCAGCAGGCTGCCCGCAACAATGGTGGCTTGCCCAGCGGCGTGGTGGCCACCAGCATGGCACAGCAGAGTGCTGCAGCGGCGGCAGCAGCAGCTGCTGCAGCTGTGGGACGCAATGCAGCAGCGGCGGCGGCGGCAGCAGCTGCCAATGCCTCGGGCACACCGGATCGCGCCAGCATCTATGACATGAACTACGAGATCTCTGTATAACCCGTGGTTGTGCCCGTCGTCATAATGCCACCCGCCTCGGTAAACAGCAGTGCAGTCGCCACGGCAACGGCGACGGCAGCCTTCTACGGACAGCAGCAGCAGCAGTTGCAGCAACAACAGCAGCGCAGCTTATTGATGCAATGCAGTGCGGAACCTGCTGCCTACGCCTCTGTGCCCATCCCCATGCCCGTTTCCGTGCCCTTGTCGTCGAAGCACAGCAACGGCATCAGCAGCAACCAGAGTCACCTCAACAACATCAGCAGTGTCGGCGGTGTCGGCAAGACGCCGAACAAGCGCAAATTCTCCACGTTCTTCTGAAGCAGTCAAGATCGATCGATCGATCCAGAGTTGAGCCACGCCCCCGCTGCCCCTTCCTTCCACCTATTTCACAAGCAGTGTATAAAGTATCTGTGTGATTAGGATTAGGTTGGGCGCTGCTCGGTTTTAAATCATTTTCCATATAGGTTTTTTTTTCAATTCTTTTTTTACACCTTTCTCTTTTTTTTTTTTTTAAATTCCTAACGTTGTTTTTGTTTTCGCTTAAGATTTTAAATACTTTTCCCCCATTATTTATTTGTTATTGCTATTTTAAATATTTAATTTAATGCATATAACATCATTACAAGCGGGAGAGAACTTGGATATGCGAGAGATATTCAAGTGGAGACTCCAGTTTGTGATGTTATTTGATTTTAATTATTGATGATGGATTACGACACGGAAACTCGATGTGCTTTTATATTGTGAATATAATAAAATACTATCTGGTTAACTAACGGTTAAGTTAACCCATCACACACACACACACACACACACACACACACACACACACACATACACACACACTCATGACACGCCCAGAACCACGAGCTATATGGCGCATGTCATGTACGGCCTATAAATATAAATAGATATAGAACTATATACATATACGTTATATTTTGCATTGCAATCAATTTGAATAAAGAGCGAATCGGGTCTGAAACACACACACACACACAGACACACACATGAATATATATATATATATATATATATGTATTTATTGATGTACTCAAAACTATGTATGATCTACTATTACTAATACTATTGCAAACTTAACACCTAAGCGAAAGCGCCAAATTATCGAAAACGATCGAGCAGCGATCAATCGATCTGTATGTGTATGTATGTATGTGTGACAGTCTGTCTGTCTATAAGGTCGAGGCGTCCTTTGTGCTGCTGGTGCTAGCGATCATCAATATTGTCATCAAGCAATCAATCATCATTGTTAGAGATTTCTTTGTCCTCTGTAACGTTATATTTATCTGTAACTGTAACTGTAACTATTACCATTACTGTATCTCTAATTGTATCTGTATCTGTAACTGTAACTGTATATTTAATATCGTCCATTTCTCTGATTGTACTGTATGTAATTGTGTACATATATTAGACGTGTATTCATGTATGTATCATGATGATGATTATGTATTACGCTAAGTCGAGCATTTAATAATTGTGTGTGACAGATCGTGGTTATAATTTAAACTTTGTTGTTATGTTTTTAAGTCATATGCCTACCCCCTTTACAGCACCTTCCCCGACTAGTTGTATTATTTGTGACTAGCTTCGCACCACCTCTACCCCCCCCACCCTCGTTCATCATCAATCAAAAATCAAATGCGCTTGCCGAGACGTTTGTTTAGCAGAATTGAATTGAAATTGAAATTGAAAAAATGATTTAGATTTGAAGTGAAGCGATATCGGTGTAACAGAACAAAATGCAACAAATAAATAGAATTAATGTTTGTAATAAAGCTAGCTATATTTAAATTGAATGTTCTCATCATATACACACACACACACAACTCTTGTAGGGAACAGCATCGAAGTTGGAAAGCAAAGTAGGCAAAGTGGGATCGGATCGATCGATAACGTTGTCGTAAGTGTTTTTTGCTAACAAATAACAAATATTGAATTGAAAATACTTATATACAAAACACGGCATACATATGAACATGTATGTATATTTAAATATATATATAGAGTATATGAAATGTAACTGAAATTGGACACAAAACGAAAAAAAAGAAAACAAAAACAGAAACAAAACAAAATAACAGAACATGAGCAAAGAAAATAAGAAACAAACTGTAACATTGTTTTAGATTTTTATACCAAATTTAATTAACGTCAAGTCATGTTGTTTTATCAATTTATATACATACGATACATATATATATTATATATATTTATATGAACAGCATATAATTTTTTTGTCGTGCATTTGCCGCTGCTACATTCAGTTGTTAACCAGGTTAAGCAAAGGAACTCAAAGAGTATCTGATCCTTCCCTCCCCCTCCCCCCACAATATGTCAACAGTTAGCAGGCGAGAGAGAGAAAGAGAGAGAGAGAGAGACAGACAACAAACAGTTGTTGTCGACGATCTCGATTGTTTTTCATTGTTTTTCTTTTTTGTATACTGTGTGTACTTTGTAAATTATACAACAAGTAATTAAATAGCAACATAAACAGCAAGGCAATTAATATATAATAAAGATAATAAAACAAAATACAAGTTTACTTCAAATATGGTTTTAATTCAGCATTCTATACTGGGTAACTTAAGTCAGGAAACTAAAACAAATGTGCTATAAAAATGATTAGATTTCATAAACTGATAAAAGCTGGCAACACTGCTTTGCGGAAAATAGCGGTTTTATTCAAATTTACATAACATGCTTTTGAGCGCATTCAAAATCGAGTTTGCGCTGCTTGTTTTTCCTCAGTTAGGTAAGCAGTGCACTGCTTGAGCTGCTTGCACTTCAATGCAATTCCATGACACGAACCTGATTTGTGTATTAGCTATTGAGCACAGTGGAACAATAGGATAACAAATTTTTAATAAATGCATAATTTCGTTATTTGTCAACGGATTTTGGATTTTTAAAATAGGGCTTCCAGCAAACATCAGGAATTTATTTTGTGTGCTTTGTGAATTGAAACAAAAATTAAAATAAAAGTTAACAAATAAGTTAATGGTCTACACAAAACCAACAAAATGAAGTTCTGCAAATTTGTGATCTTTTAAATCTTATCCACACAGCAAGAATATAAAAACAAATATTGATTATTTTAAAACCTTTTTTTTTTTATTTTTTACATTTTGTTTTAATACATACACATAAAATGTAATTTGTGTGTGTGTTTGGGTGTGTGTGTGAGTGTTTAATTTGTCAATTCTTGGTCAATACAATGACGTATATATGTATATACTATATGCCTTGTTATAGCGTACGTGTAAATAGATATAGATAAATGTATTTATGTATGTATGTTCAACTATTCAAAAGTCAATATGTATACGTATGCCTGCGTGCGCGTGTGTGGGTGTTGTTTGTTGTTGAGTGCACGTACTCGTTTTGAGTCAGTGTCAATAAGCTGAAACCGACACCGCGAGCCTGAAAATTACACATAATTTCATTATGTTGTCCCTCTATCAAATATATCAAAAAAATTCATTTTATTCTTTCATTATTTTGTAAATAATTTGCTATACGTGTAGGTGTGTGTGTGAGTCAGTGTGGCTGTGTGTGTGTTTTGTATACATAACTTGTTCGTTTTGTTTTCACATCAATATATATATATATATATATATGTATGCCTTAGCTTGTATATGTTTCTTTGTATGTATTGAGTAAAACATTAATTTCAATATATATGTAAATGTATGTATATATATATATTTTGTATACGTATCTAAATCGTTAATGCGTCGCGTTTGCGTAGAAGTGTTTAAGTTCTTAGAGTGCACAATAAAACAAAAGAGAAATCCGTTCATACTTCGATTGGCGGCTAATAATCGATTAGAAGACACACACAGAGAGGACATACAAATATACGTGATCATGAGTTAAACTTTAGTTTGCATACACATACACACAACATCTACATAAGTATTTATACTTTTTTTTGCTGACTTTGGAAACTCCTTAGAAATCCCCAAAGTCTGTCCTAATCGCTGTTAATAACCATATATAGTATGTTGATTTATCGATTAATGTGTTATCAATTTGAATAATGAATAGTTGTTCAACTTTCCGTTTATCAATTATGCAGATTATAGACTAATACTTATTGTACATACAACATCATTTTGTAGCTTGGCTTAGCCGCTCTTTGTTTTCCCCTTCCCCCTAAACACTGATGTGCTTCGACTTCGCCCCAACACTGATCTACTCGGACTCCCCATATTGGACTCTCTATATTTCTCTGTCTTACACTTTGTTTGTATCTTAGATGCTATTACACTGCAAAAAAAAAATTTTATATTTGGATATTCACTTTATATTACCGATATACAATATGTATATAATATATATATTATTTATAGAAAAAAAAACACATTCTCTTAGATCTAACTATGCTGCTGTAAGCTTAATCCAAAAAAAAGAACGACAAAAGCAGAAGAAGAAATTTAAATAAGGCGCAGTTCAATGATTTCTATATGTACCAGATACATATATGCATCGTTTCTATATATATATATATTCCAGTTATCAAATGAATGCATAAACAAAGTAAGTGTATTCCAAGCGACATGTCCATGCATGTGCGTGCCTAAGCTTAGCCTAAACGATATCGATATAAAGAATGAGAATATATATATATATATAGCATATAGACATATATAGACACATATAAATATACTGTATATATGTCTGTGTTGTTGTTGTATTTACATTTGGCAAACGCACGCGGCCAGGCCCAGCCTCAGGCGCCGCCTCCTCCTCCGCCTCCGTCCCCTCTTAGAACTCCTTCAGGCTGCCGCCACGTTTCAACTTTGTCAGCCGCCTTAGGCTGGCGCCGAGCATGCCACCTCCACCTCCACCTCCACCGCCTCCACTGCTGCTGCTGAATCGATCGCCATCCAAACGCCAACTGCTGGTGCTCATGCCTGGACTGCGATCCCTGTGCCGCGATGTCAGCGTCGCACGGAACCTGACCCGGCCACGCCGCTGCTCACCCACACGCCGCCAGAGATCCGTGAGTGGCGGATGGTGCTGGTGCGGGTGCTGCTGCAGTGTACAGCAGCACACCAACTCCTGCGATTATAACTTCTTCTCCCACACCACTATGTGCGCATCATTGGAGTTGGCGGTCAATGGCAACGAGAGGCCCGAGCCGCCGCCGCCGCCGCCACCGCCGCTGCCACTGCCAGCAGCACCAGCACCGCTGCCACTTGCAGAGCCACCACCCGAGCCGGACGCACTCTTGTGTCCCGGCGAACTGGCATTGCTGTTGTACCACACATGACGCCAATAGCCACGGCCGCCCATCAAGGTGATCACGGTGCGTGGCCCGTCCGCATTCTGCTGCTGCTGCTGCTTGGTGTTCTGCTTCTGCTTGCGCTTCAACGTGGCCACAGCTGCCGGTGCTGCCTGCTGCTTGTCCTGCTGCAATAGCTTGAACCCATCATCGGATTTGGGTGTGCTGTGCGACTGCTGTTGCTGCTGCTGCTGCTGCTGTTGCTGCTGCTGTTGCTGTTGCTGGTGATGAATGTCGGCTGTGGTCATGAGACCATTCTCGGATATGTTGCCCAGATCGCTGCCAGTGCCGGAGGTCTTGTGGCTGGCGCTGCTGCTGTTGCGCGAGACCGAACGACCGCCAAAGAGACGTATGCCCATGCTCTCCTCGCTGCCCGATGAGGTGTACAAACTGGATGACTTGGAGTCCACAGACCAATTGGATAGATCGAGCGAACGCGGCCTGGAGGCCTTCATGCGCAGCCGTCGATCGAGGGTGCACACCTTGCCGGGTATTGCAGCCAGTTCGGGGTCAGAGCGACGCATGCCCTCGTACATCATGTCCATGAGATTACCCTGTGTACCCTCCTCGGCATCGTAGTCCTCCTTCACGAATATCAGCTTGCCATACAGTCCGTACACGTCGCAGTAGCCGTGCTCGCTGTGCTGCGACATGCCGCTGCCACTGTTCGCATGCAGACCGGCCACAGCGGCGCCTGCCACAGCCGAGCCTAGGCCACGTGGCAGTGTCTTGGACATGCGGGAGCCGGCATCACCCAGCGGCGATGCACCGGCGCCCAGGTCACGAAAACGTTTGCGATGAAACGCAGGCGAATTTGCCAACGAGGCGCGCAACTTGGCGGTGAAACTTTGATCCAATGAATGCTGTTTATCCAACTTAGAGCTGCGTGGCGATGAGGCAGCCGAGATGGGTGTGCCAGTTGCAGATGCTGAGCACGCTGCCGCGGCTGCTGCTGCTGCTGTGGCAGGTGTTGTGGCACCTGAGCCTGGTGTCGAGCTGGGCTCATCCTTGACCAGATCACGCCGCAAGATCACTGTACTCTCATCCAGATCAGCTTCCGTCAACTTCTTGGGATCTGCATCGATGGCCGGCAGCTGCAGATCATCACCCATGCTGGGCACAGTGGGTGCAGTTGCCACAGCCGGCGTGGCTGGCATTGCTACCGTGGTTGTTGTTGTCTGTGACATTGTTGGCTTGTAGGTGGGATACACCTTGGGTATCAGTGGCAACAGGAACGTGATGGGACCAAAGTGTGCATGGCACGACATGTTGATGCCGCCACTGATGATGGGCACACCCTCGAGTCGTGGCAGGGGAATTGTGACGGCAATGCCCACATTGGTGCCCACCCAGAGGAGTCCCTTGCAGGCCATCAGTGCTGTGACATAGACAGAGCTGTTGTTCAACGGTTGCTCCTTCTTGGCATCATGTCGCAGCACACTCGACGCAATATTAATGTCCTGCAGATGCTTGAAGGTCTCCGTGTGATACAGACACAACAAGGTCGAGTTCTTCAGCGATATCCACAATCCAATGCCCGAATGTGCCATCAGATTGACCTGCTGCGAGGCGCCGTGTTGCACCTCAAAGCTACGCTGCAATTCGCCATTGAGGGCATTCAGCACATAGACACGATTGCCACACGAGGCATAAACATTCATGTTGATGGGCAACAGACTGGGCACAGGCAGCCCCGTTTCCCCAAGCTGTACCTGCTGTGGTTCCCGCAGCTGCCAGACACCGTCGAAGGCCCGACGATAGATCAATACGGTGGCATTCGAGAGTGCCACATAGACGGCATCGAAGTGATAAAGAATACGCTGCACTGCACCAGGCACTGAGTAGCTGCCCAGCTGCTCTTCCTGTTCGGGATTGCGGGCCGAATAGATCAACAACTTGCGACTATCTGTGCCCAGCCAGACCAGATCACCCAACAGGCTGCTGTGCTCCTCACGTGTCCTGCACTGATCCAGACCCTTGACAAACTCCAGTGCTGACACTTGTGTCTCAATCAAATCAAATGCGCCTGCCTCACGCAAATTGCCCGCCTGCTGCGGATGCTGGGCAAGCACAGTGATGTGCGAGGAGTAACCATCGCTGCTGCACATCCACAAATAGTTCAACTGCTTGTGGCGACGTCGTGCATTGCCGCTTTGCTTGATGTCATTGGCGATGCTGTAGTAGCATCCACAGCGCACCTGAGCGAGAGAAGGCTGATTAGTAAGGCATCAATCACTGTGCGTATACGCAATAAACTTACCTCCGTTTGAAGCTGTGACCTGTAGATAGGCATCGCCTTGACAAAGAGCGGCATCTTGCGCGACTGCTTCTGCTGCACTGCCTCCTGCAGCTGCTGTTGCTCGTATGTGTGCAGCGTCGGCGCCGATGAGCTACCAATGAGTTGACCCCCTTGACCCGATCCACTGGTATGATGCTGATGCTGCGAATGATGATGATAATGATGCTGCTGCTGCTGCTGCTGATGATGGTGATGATGATGATGATGATGATGCGGCGCCGCATGATGCTGTGCAGCAGAGGAACGCTCCCAGGCAGGTGAATTATTCGGATCGAGTGCCAGCTGAGCCAGTCGCAGTTCAGTGATCCATTCCTTTTTCACATTCGGTGTCTGCGTTTGGAATGTGAATGTCTCCTCCTTGCCGGACTTATGGCGTCCAATCAATTGCAGACAGCATGAATCTACCCATGCCATCTCCTCATCCTTGCGCTGTATGGATCCCTGTATGGTGTTTAGTACATTGCGTGTTGTATTCAAGTTCAACTCCTTGTAGCTGCCCTTGAGGCTGCCCACGAGGTCCTGTATGCGTGAGATGACCTCGTAGTCGTACATCAGTGTGCTCATCTCGTTGCACAGGTTGTCTGCCCCATTGGTCAGCTGTGCTGCCGGCGAGCTGTGCGCATCGCCATAGGGTGACCCACCTCCCAAGCCTCCGCCCCCGCTGCCACTGGCTTGACCATGTCCCGACAACGTTGCATTGGCATAGGCAGCCGCTGCGCTGGTGTTGCTTGTGCTGCCATTGGATTTGAGGCTGCCACCACGATTCAGACCTGTCGAAGAAGTGAGTAGAAAGTTAGTGGGAGTGTCTGTGTGTGATACTACAGCAGGGATCTGCATGCGGTGCATCATTTTATTCATGCGGTTTGTGCAATCAACCACTGCATGCAGATCTCTGGCATTTTACAGTCAAAGGAAGCGGTTTACAGTGACTGAAAGAGTCTGAGAGTGATACTGCAGCAGAGATCTGCATGCGGTGTATCATTTTATTCATGCGATGTTTGCGGTGTGTACAAGCAACAACTGCATGAAGATCTCTGTCATTCTACTGTCAATGAAGCGATTTACAATGACTGGGAGAGTGATACTGCAACAAAGATCTGCATGCGGTGCATCATTTCATTCATGCGGTGTGTACGAACAACCACCGCATGACGATCTGTATCATTATACTGTCAAAGTGACTGGGAGTTTGATACTGCAACAAAGATATGCATGCGGTGCATCATTTTATTCATGCGATGTTTGCGGTGTGTACGAACAACCACCGTATATACCATATGTATATCTCTATCATTCTAAGAAAGTCAAAGAAGCGGTTTACATTGACTGGAAGAGTCTGAGTGTGATACTGCAATAGAGATCAGTAAACATAGCATCATGCGGTGTTTGCGGTGTCTGCAATTAAACACCGCATGCAGTTCTTCATCTAGAGCTGGAGTTTTTCATCGATTTAACTTTGGAAAATGGTTGAAATCAGAAGTTTGGTACTTTTTCTAAATTAATACTATTAAATTAGTAATAATATTATATCAATTGTTGATCGATGCACTGCACATTGATTTATTTCCATCTCTATCTCCATTATCAATGCAAACTTACCTGCTGTCAGTATGCGGGATAGCGTTGCCGAGGCGCTGTTGTCGACTATCTCGACATCGTTCACTGGGAACATCCACTTGAAGGTGAGTTTCTCAGTGGCCCCAAAGTCATGCGACTGTTTGGGTGCCACAGAGACACAGATGACCTTGTCGTTGAGCAGCAACAGACGTCGTTGTTTGCACTTCAATATGAATCCAGCCTGATTGAACTCCATGTGGGTCACATTGTCCTCACGCAACAAGTAGCGAGCACGATTAGCGCCATCGCTGCCGCTACTGCTAATGATGCTGCTGCTCAGGGATCGAGTGTTGAAGGTACTGCTAATGTGATCGAGCATCTCCTTGAAGGCCTGATACTGTTCAGCTTCGCGTTTACTCTCATTTAACAACTCCGCCAGCAGCTCTAGCTGTGACAGTGCCAACTGCAGAGACATGCGATCATGATGTCCCTGCGGCGTATACTTGAGCAGATCCTGCAGAAAGAGTATGAACTGGGGAAAACGCTGTACTGGCTTCACCATCAGACCAAAGAACGAGAGACGATCGTGTGCGCTGATCTGTTTCACTTTGAAGAAATCGGCCAAGGCTGATTTACGTTTCTCCTCCATTTTGGCCAACTCCATGGCGGCCGAAAAGTTGTTAATGAATCCCGAATAGATCTCTAGCAATTGTGGCTTGCCAAAGGCTGTGACAAAACAATCCCCGATCTTCTCATCACGATCCCAATTGCGCACACATTCGGCCAACGAGATGCGGAACAATTTGTGCGAGTGTAGAATTTCTGGCAAACAATGGAACAGGGTGGCGATCTTCACGGGATTCAGCACCGGTGGGCTGCACTCCTCGAGTGGCTTTTTGTAATCCTAAGAGGGAGAGAGAGAGGGAGGGAGAAAGGAGGGATTAATCATCATTTATATATGCACTGGGGAGTATATCTTCTATATCAACTCTTTACCAAAGTGGGGAGCCATCTCTGTTGGCCTTTTTACACTGGGTTCGTTCATTTTTGATGGATGTTTAACTAATTTTGCAACTACTTTTTGGTGAGTGGGTTAATGCTTATGATTTATGTGAGTGTCAGAGTGAGTGTAATGAGTATGAGTGCGAGAGAGTGAGAGTGAGTGAGTGTCAGTTTGGAGATATAGATACAATTTTCATGTATGTTTTGCAGTTAGTTATGACGGAGAGTGGCGGCATATGACGTGGGAATTGGATGGCATGTAAAGAAGAAAACAAATGAGTTGACATGAGAGTTAAGATTAGTTCACAGTGTGATTTCTTATAAGAGGCAAGCCGAGATAAGGTAGCAGGCAAACAGAAGGAAATAAAGAAAGAAAGGCATCCTTCGGCATGCCGAAAGTTCTTCATATTCTTGCACTCTACAATGATTCTTCGTAAACACATTACACTAAATACACATCAAACTATTCAGATGAATTAAAACTACGCAGATTTAGGTATGGGTTACTATAAACAACGTGCAAACAGATAAGAACTGTAGTCGGATGATCTTTTCTCGGTTCTCACAGTAATTGATAGTACTAATCGATTGTAGTAATCGATAGTATTAATTGATAGTAGTAATCGATAGTAGTTATCTGTAGTACTAATCGATAGTAGTTGTATGTAGTAGTAATCGAGAAAAGTAATCGAGAGTAGCAATCGATACTATTAATTAAGAGTGGTAATCGATAATAGTAATCGATAGTAGCAATCAATATTAGTAATCGATAGCAGCAATTGATGTGGGCAGTCGATAGTAGTAATCGATTGTAGAAATCGATAGTATTAGTCGATAGTTGGAATCGAAAGTAGTCATAGATATCTGCAATCGATTATAGTAATTAATAGTACTAATCGATAGTATTAATTGAGAGTGGCAATCAAGTAGGAATCGATAGTAGTAATTGATAGTAGTAATCGATCGAAGTAATCGATTGTCGTAATCTATATTACAAATATCAATGGTATTAATAAAGAGTAGAAATCACGTAATAATCGATGTAACTCATCGATAGTAGAAGTTGACAGAAATATCGACAGAAATAATCGAGAGTTGTAATCGATAGTAGTTATCGATATTAGTAATCGAATATTGTGATTGATATTAGTAATCTAGTATTGCAATCGATATTAGTAATCGAGTATTGTAATCGATATTAGTAATCTAGTATTGTAATCTATATTAGTAATCGAGTATTGTATTCGAGTATTGTAATCGACAGTTGTAATCGATAGTAGTATCCGATAGTTACTGTACCCTATACGATACATAGACAAAAAATTAAAGTGCCTAAAGCAAGTTGATGTTCCTAAATCAACTCGGCTGATGATGCTATTCAAGAACATATATTTATATCGACATGTGCACAAATGTTAGCATACTTCACTGGGTCAAAGCAGGTGCTGAGCCTCTCACAGCATGCCATGAATCTCAACTCAAGGCCCAGTAAGGCCGCAACTCTTTATATATATATTTACAAAAAACATTTACAGAAAATAAGTCAAACCAGCAGGACCTAATTTATCTAATATATTATATATCTAATATATTTGCTTTCTTTATTTGTATATTCGTATATCGTTAAAAAAGGGATTAAATTTTAGAATTGATTTATCTAAAGAAAAAAACATGACGACAGACAAAACACAGATTGCACAGTCTAAGGAAGTGGATTCGATACTTGAATTAGATCGGGACAAGTTATATTTGGTGGCAGATACATTCAGTTCGGCTACCATGTATCTGCATTCGGAACTAGAGCACGGCTATATAGGACTTAACGGGCCCGATCTCTATAGCTTCCAACTGCCCCATCCAGATGTTCAGCACAATGGCGTCACTGAGATTCAAGACAATTTCGATGTATTATACGAATGGGAAAAGGAAAATGTTTACGAAGTGAATATGATCAAACCGGAAGATGAGGATAAGCTCGGTGTATTGCAACATGATCCGGAGACTGGGGAACTCTTTATGTTTATACCACTCGAGATAGATGCGCTCCTGCAACCCGATCAGGATATTGATTTCTCCGACAACTGTACGATCAACATGCCTACAAGCGTTCAGATAAATATGCCCAACAATATAACAAAGTATTATCCAACTGGTTATCCAAATGATATACAAAACATTCAGAATGTTAAGGTGCAATTGCAAACTGAAGATCCATCGATCAATGATCGGAAGGATAATAGTGGCACCGATATCGATAGCAATTCGCTTATCGGTTTGAAGAGTGAGTCGAGCACTGATCCGCATGAATCTCCGGAAAACGATATTGCTATCGATTTAAACATCCTTCCGCATACCGATACAAATATCGTTCTGGATACCGCTTTGAATAGTGCACCCATACACGAGTATAATGTTGAAGTAAAGTCAAGAAGTCCCGAGTTAACTATCCATGGAAATGCCGATCAAAACCCTGCTGTTGATACAAATATTGAAGCTGTTGAGGAAACTGGAGCAAGACTCGTTCCCAGTGATTCCATAATGACAATGAGCGTAGATTATCCAGAAGAGAAGCTATCACAAATAACTCTGATTCGAGGACCGGAAGTAGAACCGGAACCAATCAAAGAAGATGATGATGAAGACGTAGCTGAATCTCTGACCAATATATGCAATGTTGTGGTGCCGAAAATGAGTCTCAAGTTTAGTTTGGCCTTTAATTTTGACGAAATATGCATCTGTCCGACGGACTTCCAGGGGAAACGTACGTTTGGGAATCGAAAAATTTATGATTTCCATAAGTTGCCGAATCACAAGAAGGAATTTGGTCACAAGGAGACAGACAAACAAGGAGGGGGAATGGCTAACAACAACAACAACCATAACAAAGACGATGACAAGATTCACAAATAGAGCAACGACTTCGAAAATGATCTAAACTAATGATAACCTTTTAACTGACTGACCCTCCCTCTCTTAAGTGATGTGTGTGATGCAACACTGTCCTACCAACACACACAGTTTTAAATATTTATAAATTTAGCGTTTTACGAGACAACAACAACAACAACAATATGCGATTCGTTCTGGCGACTCACATTGACTAGACGTTGCAGGGTTGCCACATACGAGTTCTCGCTGTGCACAATGGCGGCAACAATGTGACGCCTCTTGAGCTGCTGCTGCGACAATCCTGGCGGTGCTGGTGGCAACATTGGCACTATCAATCTGCCGTGTGCATTCCGTGCGGTGCCATTGGCTCGACTGCCCGGCGGTAGCATCAGGTCCATATCGTAGCGTCGACTGCCAGTCGTTGCTGACGTTGTCGTCGTTGTGGTTGCGCCCTCATCATCCTCGTACTGCAAAAGAAGGATGTGAATGATTTAGTTAATAAGTTTGTCTCTTCTTCCTTCCTCTCCACTCTTACCTCCGGCACATCTGGCATCATTTTGCTGGCACCCAAATTGGATAATTTTTGTGGCGAGGCAGAGGCATCTAACGTCGTTGCACCGCCTGACTTGGTTGTTGCAGCTGTTGCTGCTGACGACGACGTCGCCGCCGCCGCTGCTGCTGCAGCCGCATCTGGTATATCGAAACTGGAGGCCGATGACGCATGTCGTCCATCGCGACCACCCACATCGTATTGATGCGATGAGCCGCGTCGTATGGAGAACCAACGTGATAGTCTACCACCTGGCGACTCACCCGGCGTGGTGATGTCCTCCCGTTGGGTTGATCCACCTCCTCCCGATGCTGCTGGCATCGTGCAGGCGCTGGCACGTCGCATTATCATGTTGCTGTTGTTGCTGCTGTTGCTGCCGCCGCCGTTAGTATCGCTCTGACCGGATGTGGCTGATGTGGCAGAGTTGCTGGCGGTGCTGGTTGTGGCAGCCGTGCGCCATTTGTCAAAGGACAAATGCTGCTTGGCCTTGTTGAAGGTTGAACGCAATTGCGAATTGCGTTGATTGCCGGCACTTAACGAACTCACGCTGCTGCTGGTCTGCTCCTCCTCGGTTAATACCTCCTCGTCGGAGTGATGGCTTGTGTTTGTTGTTGTTGTTGTTGTTGTGGTCACTGTATCACGTCGCTCACGTGCCGGTGATTTGGTATCACGTTCGCTGCTGCTGCTTGTGCTGCCAACACCAACACCAACACCAACACCAACGGCAGCCTGGCCACCGTTGGCGCTGAAGCTTCCGCCGGCAATTGTGGCGCTGTCTATTGGCTTTCTGCCTGTCGCTGCACCTGTCCCAGTGCCAGTGCCTATGCCTGTGCCAGCAACTGTTGCTCCTCCCTTTGCCCGCTGCTCGGCAATGCGGCGACTGAATGCGCTGTGCAACTGAGCTGTTGTCACGCTGGCCTTGTTGCCGTTACTGCCTCCACTGGGTGAAGTTATCGATGATAACTGTGTCTGTGACTTGCACTGTGACTGTGACTGTGACTGCAATTGTGATTGCTGCTGCTGCTGCTGCTGCTGCTTCTGTTGATGTTGCTCTCTGTCCACTGGCTCTGCTAGGGTATCCTCCCATGAGACAGAATTCAGTTTGTGTTCATCTGCAAGAGATGGAATAGAAATCAAGTTGATTAGTTGGTGACGCCATCAATAAGTTCGTGCAATGTTTGTTGATTATGTGGCGGCAATTTAACGCCAGCACCGGATTAACGGCCCTCGACTTCAAGCCCCCAAGGCGTGCTAATAACCAATTGGCCATGGCCATGTGCAGTGCCTGCCATGCGTGGGCAGCATCAAAGCAATCGAAGCCGACGCCGCACCAAATTGCTTAACTGGTTAACTGCTTAAATCAAATGTTCTGGTTAAGAGCAAGAACTGTCGTCGCAACTCGTTAGCGCCGCCGCCGGCAGCTGTTGCTGCTGCTGCTGTTGCTGCTATGTGGGTCTTGTTTGAAGTGGCCATGGCCGCAGGCAGTACACAGTAACCAGTCAGTACTCAGTACCCAGCACACAGTGCCCAGCACACAGTTACCCTTTATTTATGCTCTATAAGAAAGTTACTGCTGACAGGGTTGATTAAGAGCAAAGAAAGTGTAAAAGGTATGGCAAAATATAATTAAAATAATATCTAAAATATCGGAACTTTACTTATGCACAATGATTCCCACGTCATAGTGCAATTAAATTTTCAAAGAATCTAAAAAACATAATCAGAAATAAAATGTGCTCAGTAAGGCTTTAATATCTTGTCAAACTAGTAAGCAAGCTACAGTCAAATGTGCTCGCCTGTGATATACTCGCTATAACTTCCTTGTTAAATGTAAATTTGTGCTGCATACTTTGTAGTGCTGAAATATCAATACCTCATTAAAATGATTTCTTAAATAACTTTTACGTTAGTTAACCGATCGCAATCAAATTTTTAGAAACCTTTTGGACATTGATAGTTATTGTGTTTGCCCAAAATGAACTGTCCTGCATTAAAATTACGCTTAGAATTCAGCTTTTATTGATTTAGAAAGCTATTGAGCATGATCAAGAGTAAGATGTGCTCAGTTAAGCTACAATATGTTGTAAAACAAGCAGAAATATAAGACACAACTCAATTTGATTCTAACAAGCTGAGTGACTAACAAATAAATCATAAATAGGATAAATGTGCAGAATATATACAGTATATACCCAGTTAATATGCCTTAGATGTGCAGTATATATACCACATATATGCAGTATCTATGCCATATATGTATAATCAGTAGATATACAGTAGAAATAAAGTATATACTATAACCAATATACCCGCACATGGCAAGGCAACAAAGGCAGCAATACACAATTACATCTTCAACTCTCCTACGCTCTTTACATTTGCTTTGCCACCCGAACAGCAAACAGCAACAGGAACAACAACAACAATTGTTGCCGCTGTGATTCGTGCCAATTCACGTGGTCGTAATTAATCAAGCAGCAGATTTAGCGATAACTGCGCTTTAAATGTTGCTTTTGTTGCGCTTGTTGCTTGGACACGCGCTGCCTGCCTGCCTGCCTCCTTTTCGCGGGCGTGGCATATAGAAATGACACCCCAGGGAGAGGCAGACGCCGGAGAGGGAGGGAAGGGGAGGCGAGGCAGGCCGTAACAAGACATGCGACACTCGAGCAACAAAATGGCCGCCACCAACAGCGCGTGGGCAACAAAAGAAAACAACAAAATGCCGGCAGACAAATATTTGCCAATTTCAAGGCATCACAAATTGCCAGCATGTGTGCGAGTGTGTGTGTGTGTGTGCGTGTGTAATAAGGCAAGAGTGTCTGCAAGTGGCACTCGCTGCTGCTGCTGCTGCTGCTGCTGCTGTTGCTTTTTGCAAAATTGAGTTTGTGTAACTTTTTATTTGCAAGCCAACAACGCATATTAATGCCGTCTGCATACTCTCGATATATATCCCTATATCCCTATATACACCTGCATATATCGTGTACATTATGCAGTACCAGCTACAGCAGATATAGCATACTTTACGGCTAAACAACTTGAAGGCTATGTCCATTCACAGGGTATCTTCCGTCTCACTTTTGTTTTATGCTTCATTCCTAATTTGATTGCTGTCTTTTACTCGCTTGCAGATACCCCGCATTTCTGTGCACAGTTCTGATTAGCATAAGTTAAGCTGCCACGCCTTCCCCTCTAGCCCAACGCTTCCGCTTACCCCTTATGGCTACAGAGCCCACAATAATCCACGCTTGGGCGTTGCTTGAGCTCTCGAGCTTCATAATTAATTTCGAGCAAACACACAAAACGAGTCAATGCAAATAGAGCAAGCAATATTTATGTGCCTGGGTCTGTTTATATATATATATATATATATATATATATATATATATATATATCTTTGACTTTGACTTGTGTAAACGAAGCCCTTCGACGTTTCGTTTCGCGTTTATTGTAATTAGAATATGAAATACACAAGCACTGTGAGATTTCTCAATGAATTATTAATTAAACTGGTTTATAAGACAAGAGTTCAAACAATGAAATTTTATAATAATAATAATAAAGCTGGATCTAGAGATAAGTCGGGGAAGTGAGGTTGTCATTACCATTGGCAACTTGTTGCAGGAGCAGCAGCAGGAGAAGAAAAAGTAGCAGAGGCAGGAGAAGTTGAGGAAGTAGCAATAGAAGTGGTAGTGGCAAAATTAGTAGTGGAAGTATAAGTATTGTAGAAGTTGTCGTTGACGTAGTAGAAGTAGAAGAAGTGGGAGAAGTGAAAATTGAAAAAGTAGGAGGTAGTATAAGAAATAAGAAGCATACAAAATAGAAGTAGGAATAGAAGTCGTCGTCGAAGTAGAACTTGAAAAAGCCAAAGTATAAGAAGTAGGAAGTAGTATAAGAATTATATGAAGTAGAAGTATAAGTAGCAGTAGAAGTAAAAGAAGTAATAGATGTGATAGAAGTAAAAGTAAAATTAGAAGTAGATGTATTAGAAGTATGAGGAGTAGAAGAAGTAAACGAAGTATAAGAAGTAGTAGAAGAAGTAAAAGAGGTAGAAGTAAAAGAAGTAGAAGAGGTAGAAATAAAAGTTTTAAATGTATAGGCATAAAAAGGGCTAGAAGTAGAAGTAGAAGAGCTATAAGTATACGAAGAAGTATAAGCATGAAAAGTAAAATAAGAAGTATAAGTATAGTAGAAGTATAAGAAGTAAAAGTATAAGAAGTATAAATATAATTCAACGCAGTTTTGGACGTAGAAGACGTAGAAGTAGAGGAAAAAATAGCAGTAAAAGTAAAAGAAGATGTTATAGAAGTAGAAGTAGGAGTAGTAAACTAAGTAGAAGTATAAGAAGCAGAAGAAAATAAAGTAAACGAAGTATAAGAAATAGGAAACATAAGACGAATAAGTAGAAGTAAAAAAGGAAGGGGAAGTAGGAGTAGAAGTAGAAGTATTAGATGAAGTATATGAAGTACAGGCAGTATACAAAGTAAAAGAAGAAGTAGAACTAAAAGTAGAATCAGTTCTACAGGCAGGCCTGGCCTGGTCCCTCACTCGGTCTGTCCGCCCACTCTGTTTGTTGCTGTTGCAACCCACAAATTGTTGCGCTTTATTTCCCTTCGCTTGGCACTCTTTGCAGCAGCGTCTATTGTGCAACGCTCACACAGAGATTACGTATACGCCGAGTGCAATGCGCACATTAATTATGATCAAGCAAATTGCGCGCGCTGCTCTCGCTCCTGCTGCGCGCTGCACGCTGCACTTCAGCACTTTGCACTCCACTCCTGCATCAATTTGCACAAAAAGCATATGAAAATTAATCATACGCCACGTGAGACCAGGCAAAGGTGTGCACCATGTTTGCAGCATTTTTGCATGGCAAAACGAGTTAGACAGACAGACAGAGAAGTCAACTGCATATTGGCAGTTAGTCAGTCAGTTAGACAGCTTGACAGCCAGAGTTGCCATGGCTCACTCAGTCACTCATTCATTCATTCATTCATTCATTCATTCATTAGCTCGCTTCATTGGCAATTTATCGAGGTGATTAATGAGCTTCATTAAAGCGACTGCAGAAGAGTGCCCTCCCTCTCCCCCTCCCCTATGCTAATGACTTACTTAAATTATACAAATTATAAATTATTCTTTGCCAGCTTTGCCGCCTGCATTGACTTGTCCATGTCGATGGCTATAAGCAACAGCAGCAGCGGCCCCAAGTTAAAGTTGAAGCACAGCACAGAACGCTGTCAATGGCAGGTCAAGGGGCAGCAGCAGGGGCAGTAGTAGGAGCAGGGGCAGGAGCAGGAGCAGGGGCTGGAGCAGGAGCAGGAGCAGGGTCAGGCGGAGGCTGCGTGTAATTTGAAAAGTTTTTTTTGGCTCCAAACAAACAATGACAATGGCGCGATTGTGTCAAACGGCGAAAGTCACCTGCTGCGCCAGTATATGCCGGCTGTCGGCTTGCCGCTTGCAGCATGCGGCAGCTAATGAGGCCACTAGGCAGAGGCAGCGCCTTGCCACAAGTTGCAAAGTGTTTTCGTATGTGTGTGCGTCTGAAATTGAGCGCACATGCACTTTACAAAAGAAGCTGAGAGGCAACAGAGCCAAGTTAGTTGAGTTAGCCAAGTTGCTGGCGGGTGGCAAAGCAAAGAATAGAAGGGTAGTTAGGTGCAGGCAGGAGGAGAAAGGAGGGAGGAGTGAGGAGAAGGCAGGAGAGAGCACCCTCTTCGGATTTATACGCTCTGCTTGGTTAGCTTGGGCGGCGCCTCTCATTACACGCAGCCTGCAAAGGAAAGCAGTTAAGAGATGAGCTACGCTGCGTGTGTTCCACTCTCCCTCTCCCAGTCTCTGTCTATCACCCTCCCTTCCCCTCGTACACGTGTCTATAATAAGTGTGGAAATTGCTTTCTATTTGCAATTTTGATGACGATGCCAGGGCCAGGGACAGGGACAGAGCCAAAAGCAGCGCGTGCCTTTGCCATAAACTAATTATTATAATGTAAATCACACACGCAACCCGACCTGAAGATGCTGCTGCTGCTTCTGAATGCTTTGCTTTCATCCTGGCAAGCGTGGGAAGCAAACACTAAGAGAGGGAGGGGGAGGGGAGTGTTTGGGGGAGACTGCCCAGGAAGCTGATGCTGGCAGGGTTAATAGCAGCTTTAGAAATTTCCAACTGGCTTATCCAATCACATAATTACAAGTGTTTCAGCGTGTGCGTGTCTTTCTCTCTCTCTCTCTCTCTCTCTCTCGCTCGCTCTCTCTCTGTGCACACGAGGGGAAAATGGGAAATTATGGAATTGTGCCATCAAGGCATATTGAAAATAAAAGCACATTGCGTGTGCTTTTCTCGTGCTCCCCTCGCAACGGGACGAAGCTGACAAAAATCTAGTTGTAATTCAAAGTGTGCAAATACTGAGAGAGAAAGAGAGAGTGGAAGGGGGAGAGAGAGAGAAAGAGAGAGAGAGAGAGAAGAACAGAGAGGTATACAGAGAGAGGTATAGATGAGGGCTGAGTGGGTTACAGAGGGTTATACTATACATAGGGGCACATAGTTTCTACTTGCAAGTTAAGTATATTTTATATTGCTTCCTAGGGTATTTCAGTGTTGTATAACACTGCCAAAAAGCACTCTCTACCTCCAGAATTATGTTTATATGCTGCAGCACAAGTTTGCTTAACATGACAATACTATTTACTATCTTAAACATATATTGCATACCTAATGCAATTTGACTGTTCTTCATACAAAAACCAAAAACTGAGAGACAGACAGACAGGCATGGCTAGATTAACTTGCCTAGTGATGCTGATTGAGAATATATATACTATATGGCATCTGACATGTCTCCTTAGGTGCGTTGGGCAAAATGAATATACCCTCTGCAAGGGTATACATATTTTAAGCAGGCAAACTAATCAAAGGCAGTCAACATGAGCCAGAAAGAGTAGACAGAAGAGGATCATGTAGAATATTGGTCAGAAGTCGAGACAGGGCAAGATCATAAAGAATATACATGCTTAGCTTTATCTATGACACACATACATGCATATATCTTTTATATATATACACATACATGCATACATGTTCGTATGTTTGCTTATCAGTTTAGTTTGCGTGCCAGCATCATCATGTGTGGAGTGGGAACGGGAAACTGTGTCAGACACACAGAGATAGAGAGAGAGAGAGGGAACGAATGATCCCACTGCATATTCGCAACAGGCTTATCATTATTATTATCACTATCATTAGCATTATGAATCATAATTAATGATAGTCGTCGTCAAGTCTAGAAAGAGCTTTCTCAGCTGTGCAATGTGATAAACTTGTGAAAAGTTCTGCGTGTTTATTAATGAAATTTCAAATTGTTGCAGACTGGCAGAGGGGATAGATGAATGGAGGGGGAAGGGAGCAGAGAGAGCAGAGGGGAGAAAGAAAAGAGAGCAGAGATGAGTGCAAAGACTGTGGCGGAGACTGAATCGTAGTGGGATCTGCTGTCTGTCTTGCAAATTGAGTTAGACGTCAATGTTCTTCCTGATTTCTATGGCCATCTGGCAGCAGAAATCTTGAGGCAGCTGCCCTATATTAAATCACACCCCCCCCTCCACCTTCCCTCTCCTCTGGCATTTTGCGCACTTGAAGGTGTGTGAAGAGTTGTTGCCGAATTTGCCTTGCTTTGCATTACGCGGCGTATGCGCAATATATGATATTGGTCAAGTCAAGCTAGATAAAGAAAACAGCAATCAATGTTGACCTTGCCACACACATGTGGCACACACACAAACACACACACACACACAGAGAGAGAGAGAGGCTTGAAAACTTTCCTTGCTGAATGACGACTAAATTGCCATAATTAAGCGAGCTGCAAGTTGCTGAGGGGAAGAGAGAGGAGGAGGGGCAGTAGATAGTTGAACTGGTTTACATGCATATGGGGGCAGCAGTCAGCAGGCAGCAGGCAGCACTTAGATCTTTATATTTGTACCGTTAGTGCAGCGTGCACCGGTGCAACGTTGCAACATCTCCCATATGCATTATTTAGTTTTTGCGCCTTTGATTGGTTCACCTCGTGGCGCCGCATGCGAAAATCAACTCAGAATCAAATTAAACTATTTGCGACTCGCGTTGCATGCAATCTGTAAGCCGCCTGCCGCTACCTCTGCCGTGGCACACACAAGTACAGAGGGTCGCCGCAGTCAATTGCTTTGCCAACTTGACGCTGCTGCTGCCCTTCTTCGAGTGGACGCAGTTGCAGCTGCTTGCAACGCCAGCAATGCCATGCAAAATGGCAAGCACACACACACACACACACACACACACACACACACACACACACACACACACACACACACACACACACACACACACACACACACACACACACACACACACACACACACACACACACACACACACACACACACACACACACACACACACACACACACACACACACACACACACACACACACACACACACACACACACACACACACAACACACACACACACTGGCCTTTCCTATTTTAAGGCATTTTCTTGCCGCTTTGAAAAAGGAAACTCGTCTCGTTTTGTCTCGTCTCTTTGCAGCTCCAGAGTGCTGTCCCGGCTGCCGATAGAGCCATGTTGAGCGATGCTAGATGAATGTGAATATGCTGGCATTTGTGTGTGTCTCTGTGTGTGTCTCTCTCTGTGTGTGTGTGTGTTTGTGTGAGTGTGGACCCTTGAATACCACATGCCTTTGACTATTTTTAGCGGGCGCTGAGCTGCAAACAATGCGGCGACGTCAAGTGGCCAAGTTGCATGGGCACAACTTCTGCTGCTGCTGCTGCTGCCGTTGCTAGTGCTTCCTCTTGCTCATCTCTAGCCCCGCTTCCCCCTGCTCCCCCTCTGTTCCCTTGTTACCTGAAAGCTCTGCTTTACATGTGCGACTAATACATGTACAGCTTGTTCCTCTTGCGACCCGCCTCGACAACAAAAACTTGAGCTTGGGGCATAGTCGTCATTGTTGTTGTTGTGGTTGTTACTTTGCCTGCTGTTCCCTTTGGCCAGCTGCATTAGCACCCTCCCTCCCCGTCCACCATAGCCACATCACTTGGCATTGCAAAGTGTCAACGCCCACGAAAGGATGTGAGGACTTGAAAAAGCCGCTGCTGAAAAGCTTTTGAGCATCGTCTTAAATTTAATTTGCCCCGTATTGCTGCAACACAATGAAGCCTGCATCTGGGGTTCTATACGTTTTGTCCAACACCTTCCCGCCCCTCTCTCATATTGTGTAGTTTAAAACAACAGACGAAAATGCACAAGGGATTTTGTGCTCGCTTTTTTCATATTTCCCATATTTCCATAATACTTTCTGTGCTTCTATTAAAGCGATATCAATCGCTGTTAGACATGTGTGTGTGTGTATGTGTGTAGATGTGTGTGTGTATGTGTGTCTATGTATGTTCCATTAGCAATATTAGATATCAATGTATTGGCTAATAGAGTTTTATCAATCAAATGAAAACAGCTAAGCAACTAAATGCAACCATTTGTTTTGTACTTTAATGGTAAAACATCATTTCAAATTGAAAATGTGGAAGAGAGACAGAGAGAAAACATTAACAAAAGTAGTATGCTTTAATAGAAAACGATATATAGAGTAAATTAGGTTGCCATATCTCCTCAAATTGTTCCTATACTAGCTATATACATATATATACATATATGTATAATGCTGCAGAATTGAATACTATTGTGTATGTTCAATATTATGTCTCACTTTGATTGGCACTATTAAGTTTAAGTTATTTCTGCCATCAAAATTATTCTTCATACAAAAACCTGAATTTCAGCCGATTCTTCCTATGGCAGCTATATGTTATAATGATCTGATTTTGATGAAATTTCAAATGCATATTAGATATATATAAAAACAGCGATGTAGTAAATTTGGTTGCAATATCTTGACAAATAACAAAAATCGACCGATAGTTTGTATGGCAGCTATACGATATATTGTAGCGATCCGGCTCGTTTCGACTTATATACAGTGTGCTGAAATAAGAAGCATGTGTGCCAAGTTTCGGCAAGCTAGCTCTAAAACTGAGAGACTGGTTTGCGTTACAAGAGACGGACACGTGAATATACGGACACACGGTCAAACGGACAGTGCTAGTTCGACTCCTCTGTTGATGCTGAGTCAGAACATATGGTATATGTATATACTTTATAGGGCCGAAGATGTCTTCTAAGGTGCGCTGCTTCTGGCAAAAATTTATATACCCTATACAAGGGTGTATACTGTTTATCGAAATTTATTTAAAATGCACATTCAGCATTGGAAAGTCAATTTATATGTGTGTAATTCATTAAATAATAAACAAATTGTCATGAAAGGCGCAATTGCAGTTAGATAAGAATCAAAACCGATTATTGATCTGCCAGTTATCGGTTTAGCCTGCGATAAATGATAAATATTTGTACAAATTTGACAATGTATTCAATTTGTTTCAATGTTGCTTCCTCTTTCATTCATTGCTCATTTTCATCGTTGCTGCTTTATTTGTACGCAATTTGTTATAATATTTTGTATATTGATCTACACTATTTTCTCTCCCTCTCTCTCTCTTTCTCTCTCTCTCATTCTCTCTCTCACTCACTCATTCCCTTTCTTACATTGCGAAATGCCAGAGCGCCGTTGAAGTTTCGTTTCGTTTTTAGATTGTTGTATTTATTTAAAGTTTGTTGCTGCTGCTTTTCTTATCAGTCCTCAGCCTTTCCATGCCAGACCGCCTGCCTGCATTCACCCTTTTATTTATTTATGATATTTACACACATACAATACGAATGCAGATAAAACTATATACTATATATGCTGGTGTGTGTGTGTGTGTGTTTGACACGGTTTCACTTTCATTGGCGCTTATCAGAGGCCCACAAAGCTAATTTTTGGCCAAACTTGTGTTTGTTGTTGCCGCCAATTGGGTGAGGGGTAAGGGTACATTAGCAAGGGGCAGGGTAGCAACAACAAAAGAGATGGAAAAGGGGTGGGGGGTACAACTGCAGCATGGTCACGGACATGTTAACCGGGCATCGCATCGCTTTCTTACTCGAATTTGGTAATTACAATTTACATAAATTTTGTTGTCAGCTGTCGCCGGCACTGGGCAATTTGTACACATTTACAAATATTTTGTTTTCAGTGTACTGACAGCCAGAGAGAAGGAGAGAGAGGAGAGAGAGAGAGAGAGAGAGAGATGGGGAAGGGTACAACAGCAAATCGACGCTATAATTATGGCCCGCCATCGTACAGCTTAATTTATGAGGCGCTCTGTCGATGTGACTTTAATAAAATAATAAGCAATAATAATAATTGATCATCATCAACGAACCTGAGCCCGAGCCCGAGCCCGAACCCGATCGAAGCTATGCGAAAAATGCCGGCAGCAGGTGGCAGCTGCGAAAGCGGCAGAGGCAGCAGTAGCAGAGGCAACAACTGTGGCACTGGCAGTGGCAGTGGCAGTCACTAAATGCAGCCAAATGCAGCATCAATTTGCAGTTGCCAAGAATGCGCACAAGTTCAAAGTGAAAGTCAACAACAATGATGATGATGACGACGACAAAGATAGCAACTGCAGCAGCTACAGCAACAACAGCAGCAGCAACAGCAGCAACAGCAACAACAGCAGCAGCAACAGCAACAATAACAAATTGGACAGGTGGTCTCTGGCAACAAAAAACAGCAGCAGCAAAAGCAAAAGTTGATTTAAAAGTCGTCAAGAAAGAAAGAATCAAGACCCTGTCATGATCAGTTGCCAATCAGTGTTGAGTGTAGCGGTAATTAGTCATATACAATATATGCATTTGATAGATCTTAACTTAATAAGGTTTATGTGTATATTGTAGACTAAAGATCTGCTAGAGAAGACTTAAGGTCTCCTGGAGTTCCAGTCAACAAAAAGTCAAGGCATCGCTGTGAACATGTGATGACAGGCAGAAGAGGAGTTATTTCCATGCATAAGGAAATATATACATATATACAATACATATGTATATACTTATATATATATACATATATATTCTTGTTCAGCGTTAACAGTCGAGCCAATATAGCTATGTTTGTCTGTATGAACACCAATATCTCAAAAGCCATAAGGTCTAGAGCTTCCTAATTTGATTTAGATATGTCTTACTAAGTATTGCATATACAGTTCATTCTTATTGCACGATATAAGCAAATATAGTTTGTCTGTATGAACACTTATATCTGAACAGCCATAAGGGCTAGAGCTACCTAATTTGGTGTAGATATGTCTTACTATTTCACTTAGATAATGTATATTTTACAATATTTCCACGCCCCTTTTTAAACCTTTAAAATGGAAAAGACAAGCTAAGTAAAAGATTTTAGGATGAATAAGGATTCAGTTGAGTTTAGATAATTTCTTAAAGAACTATTGGAGTCCTATTGGTTTAAATAACCTTATTATATTATAGAAATCTAAGCCAAGTAAAACCTTTAAAATATATCTATATATTCAATATATATGCTAGATAAGATATAGATGTCTTAGATCTGACGATGTTTTACCGTCAATTGCATTGCCAACAGTAAGTGAGGTTTATCCCTATGTGACTCTCTGTCAAGTCAAGTGTGCGTGGCTTCGATTTGCAGCCATCATTATTCAACGGAAATTCAGAGATGCTTATTGTGCGTTATCTCTGCACTGCATTGTAGGCGTGCGTAACTTCCCGTTCCCGTTATTATGTGAGCACTGATTATAGCTCGATATCAAAGGCAAAACGTAACCAAATGTCAAAGCTTTGCGGTTGACAGCCAACGTAACTCGCCTCCCTCAACATCCTCTCCTGCCTGCCTGCCTGAATGCCTGCAGTGCGTGTCGTGTTTGGTTGACTTTGAGGAAGTTGCCATACGGCGGCACAAACACACAGACACGCAGTCTGCGTGCAGCCTCACCCGTTGCATCCCAGGAGAGGAGCCAATGCCCTCGACCAGCAGATGGAAATGCAACTGCAACTGCCACGCAGCTTTGGCTTCATCTGCTGTTGCTGCTTTTGCTTTGTTTACGCATTTGTTGTTTGTGTTTTCATGGTTGTTATTGTCTCCCATGTCGTCATGTGCCCTTTCTTCCTCCACCCACTAGTTACCCCCAACTACCCAGCTGCTCCCCTAATGCCATTACTCTCCCCAGTTCCATCAACAATTTCATGTTCAATATTGAATTTCATTTGTATACGAGATTTGCGATTTGCTGTTGGTTTTCTCTGGCTCTGGCTCTGCCTTTGCCTTTGCCTTTCATTGTTATCTTCTTTCATGTCTTCACATGCATTTTTCTTCTATCGATTTCAGTTTTCATTTGTTTCCTCGTGGTACACAAATACTAAATTGATATATACTAAAGAATGCATTCAATTGTACTAAATTGCAGCAAACAAAGAGTGTGCGGGGAGAGAGACAGAGAGGAAGAGAGAGAGGCGAAAAGTAGTAAAGTATTTATCTTACTCAATGTACCTATGCCCGTATGTACCTATACTACCTCAACCTTTATACTTAGCTATAAATTGCACACAATTTCACAAAGATTTCAAACCGTTTTCTAGCTGAGAGAGAGAGGAAAGTATGAGAGGGAGAGAGAGAGAGAGAAAGTGTTGTTAAGCATTTATCTTACTCTAAACTTTGTTTGTACCACATTCAAATGAATATGTACCTAGTGGACCTAAACCTTTATACATATATCATAAAATGTTTTGAGTTGTACAAAATTGCACAAAGATTTCAAACATTTCTCTACCTGATCATAGAAATTAGAGAGAGAAGAACAAAGAGAGAGAGAGAGAGAAAGAGTAGTTAAGTATTTATCTTACTCAATACTTTGTATGCACCACATATAAATGAATAGATACCTAGCCTACCCTAACCTTTATACCTTAATAAAATGCTTAAAGTTGCACATAAAATGTTTTGAGTTATACAAAATTGCACAAAGGTTTCAAACATATCTCTAGCTGTTCATACAAGTTTGAGAAAGAGAGAGAAGAGAGAGAGAGAGACACAATATATTTAATAGTATACACCATTTATTTAGTATACCGCGCGTACCCTAACCTTTATACCAAACATTCAACGCTATTACTTTAATGACAGCTTAGTGGCTACGCTGCTCTGCGCTAATCCCTGAGAACATACAATCGTACATATCGTACATATAGAAACGCATATACTATATCATCTACGTTCACACAGAGACAGCGATCACATCATCAGTTGCTTTCAGAATCGATACAGCCTCAGCCTCGTTTTACTTAATTAGCAATCGTGATCACATTTTGACGCATTTGTTCAACGTTTCCGCCAAAGTCAGAGTCGGAGTCGGACGCGGACTTGGAGCAGCTCTTAATTAAGTAAGCGCGCCGCACTCTGCCTTCTACTCAAGGGGATAGGGGCGTTGGGGTAGGCGGGGCAGGGCGTTTAGGAATGGTTTAATGAATGCTATAAATATCTATGTTTTTTTGTATTTTTTTGGCAACAGGTTAAGCGACTCAACGAAACAATTTGGGCAGCTCAAAATGCGAAATGTCACACGGCGCAAAATGAGACACAGCACGAGAGTGCACGCACTTGAGATACCCCCTACAGAGAGAGAGAGAGAGAGAGAGAGAGAGAGGGAGAGTTATTACTATATCAATATTGCGCAATATTTATACATTATATCTTTATGTTAATTGGCATTTCTATGCGCATTTTACAGGGTATTGTAATAGCCAAAACGAGATGGAAATGAAATCACAATCAGAAATATTGTCAGCTAAGCAAACTTGTTTCGTTGTTGTCTATTTAAAGTTGCCAAGTAATGCCAAAATACACACAACCAGACACACACACAGAGACACACACACACACACACAACATAAATATTTTGCTAATATTCATTAATGGATTTGACGAGCAAAACTGGCGATAATTTTATGATTGATTCTTTGGGTCACTGCTGCGACATGTGGCGGCAGCGTCGGCCTGCATTGCAACATTTGCACGACGCGACGCGACGTGACACACGTATAGGCGGCGGCAGCAAACTTGACCTTAATTTGGCCAACGCTAAAGGAAACGGCAACGGCGCCGCAGCGACCATTGCGTGCCACACTGGGCCAGCCAGAAGTGTGTGTACGTGTGTGTTGCTGTGAGTGTTGTGTGTTTCTGTGTGTGTATGTTGTGTGTTGCCTATCGCCCGTCAAGCTGCAATCGCACTTGCAACTGCCACCTGTAAGTGGACATCGCGTTGTTGCTTCTCTACCTCCAACTCCACCTCCGAGTAGCAACACCCCCCCTACTGCCTGCCCACTGTGCACAGCGTGTGGCCAACAGGCAAATGCAATAAACAACAGCAACAGCAACAACAACAAGAGCAACAACAAGACATGCTATGCTATGTAAACAAACCGAATGTGTAACGCACAACCTTGAAGTTGTAAAGAGCTTCGGCTTGCGCAACCCCACACAGACTGCCAAATGGCCCAGGCAGACTAAGAGACAGACAGACAGACACAGAGAGAGAGAGAAAGAGATCGAGAAAGGGAATGAGAGAGAGAGATAGCCAGACACCAAGACAGCCACATGCACTAAGTAGTCCATCTACAACTGAAGGCAATTCTCTCTGCTCTAAATTGTTAAAAGAATTTCAATATTGCGATAAAAAACAAACGAGGCACGGAAAAATCTTGATATGCATGAAAATAAAAGCAAATCAAGCGCACTCACACTCACACTCAGTGTGAATAACACTCGAATGTGATTCGTGATTCGTTAATCAGCCTGTAGATTGTAAATATATAAGGGGATTATCAACGTTTTTTTTTTATTGTTTCTTGTTGAGCTGTTGTTGATTTGTATCTCTTTAACTGTTCACTGCACTTGCATACTTAACATTAGTAAATAACCTCTTTACCTCTCTCTCTCCCCTCTCCGTCTCTATGGTCTCCTCTCCGTCTTGCATGCCACTTACTTTCAATCAGCTTCATCATTGACTTGCTGTTGTTGACTTTGAAAGTGTCGCCAAAACAGGCGAAAGGGAGCAGCAGCAAGGTGGCAGAGAGGGGAGGAATGGTGGGAGGGGGGGGAGGGTAGCCATTTCACCAAACATGTCATGAGCAAACATACAACTATCTATCTATCTCACATACATATATCATCATCAACAACAGGTGGCTGCCTCTGCCAGCAAAGTGAGTGCGTCGATTGCCCAAGCGATTCAGGCGAATCAGCATGAATTGCAGCTGAGCTTTAAATCAAATAGAAAAACACACACACAGACACTCTTAATCGAAATGGCCAGACAACAAACAGCAACAACAACAACAACTATCAACAAACTACAAATAAAATTGCACAATTTTCGTTTTTCGTGGCAGCTTTTAATTAACAGACTGTCGTCTCCTAAATGAAACAGCTAGCAGAGCAGCAGCTCCACACAATGTGCAAGTAGTTAACGACTAATTGGATACCCTGTAAAGCGAAGGGAGTGTATAGGCAGTCAATGACTAATTGAATACCCTGTGAAGTGAGGGGGAGTGCAGCACACTGCGAGAACGAACATTTTATAGGATAGGCATCTTCAGAGTTATGTATATATAACATTCATATATATATTCATATATATTCACATATATACAATATTCATATATATGTACATTATATATTCATGATCAGCATGAACAGACAAGTCTATCCTAAGCGTCCCATACTTCCTGCTTTGTCAAATCGTTTTAGTTTATTGAAAACTTTCTTAGAAAATTAAGGGCTTTCTTTATTCATATATTATATATTCATGATCAGCATCAACAGACAATTTGATGTAAGTATCTTCTCCTAAGACTACTTACCTTTACGACCTTCAACATAAGTCGCACCGATTCAAACTGGTTCAATAGAAACCTTAAGTCTTTATGCATATATATATTCTTGATCAATATGAACAGATGAGTTGATCTAGCTTTAGCATTAGTCTTGAGAGTCCCCTACTTGCTTTTATTAAAATCGAATCAATACATCGTAGTAAAGAGTTCATAAGAACATGAAGCCTTTATACGAATATATATTCTTGATGAGCATGAACCGATAAGTTGAACTAGCGCTTAGTTTTCAGAGTTCTGCATTTTCTAACAAGATTAATCGAATCAATATATCGTAGTACAGCTTTAATAGACACATTGTCCTTTTGTTTGTACTTTTTTAGGCTCGTATTTGAACAATGCTAACTATAACTTAAATTTAATCAAGAATTATATTCAGAGTCAAGTCTAATACAGAACTATATAGAAACTAGAGCATATACATATTAATCAGTCATCACTACTATACATTTTCAACACTTTTCTACCGAGTATCATGCCTTAGCTGCCGCTTAAGCATACACTACTGTCTGAAGAGTATTACAAGTCTGACACACCCATTTGTTTTATTTGCCTGACAGCTGCTGGCGCAAATTGAATTGGTAAGCGGCAATTACAACAGCTTCACAGCTGAGCCCAAGTTCCCGAGCCCGAGCCCGGCGCCGAAGTTATCGGTCTAATGTGAAGTCGAGAAATGCAACAGGTTTTCTACTACACTGATTAGCATATTTTATTCATGTTCGTTTTCATTTGCCATGCTGCAATTGGCCCCCAAAATGGATGCGCTAAATGCCTGAGCAAACCAATCCGTGTTCACAGTTTGTCTCTGCGGTAGTTCGATACTTTGAAATTGCATAATTATGAACGGAGATAGAGACGGAGATGGAGGGAGGCCGCTCTGACTAGTTTAGCACAGCTCATTCACAATTTTGGGGGCTAGGCACCCACGCAATGCTTGTGATGAAGGGGAACAGCTTCATTAGTTCATTAGGAAAATGCAAATGCGACATTTTCCACATCGTTAAAAGCAGCTTGATCTGATGCCGCCCAGCCGATAAGTCTCTATATATGCATATGTAACATACACAAGAGCCGGGGGAGGCACGAATATAACTGTTACCCATATAACTGTTATGCATTTATGCATATCGGGTCAGCTCTATATATTACAAATATGCATACTCGGGAGCAAGATAAGGCATCATTAATGCCGTGACTAAAAGAAAAAGTGAACTAATCACACACCCAATTGGTTGTATATATAAATACATAGCATATATAAATAAACAGTATGTATGCATATATATATTACTGTAAAATATATATATTATTTATATACATATATATATATTATAAGCTTTCCTTACTTCAAACCTTGTCTCAGTTGATATTGCTTATTATCCTCATATTGTGTTCAGGTTGTGCTGTTAACAGACTAAACAGATGAGACTGAAGGCTGGCTCAACTTGTCGGTTAATGCTGATCAAGAATATATATTCGCACATTCAGGTTTCTATGAATGCTCTGATATGATGTATTGATCCGAATTAATTTAATAATTTTATTAATTTAACTCTTAAGACCGAATTAATTTAATAATTTTATTAATTTAACTCTTAAGACTAGAGCTAGACATAAATCAACTCATCTGTTGATGTTGAACAAGAATATATATGCTTTATAGCTCTTTAAATATGGCAGATTGAGACAAATGAAAGTATTACTAGAATGCGGTTTATTTAAGATAGATTTCATCAGAGCTTCGAATAAAGAAGAAATTGTTTTTCTATTCCTTTATCTCTTTCTCCCTCTTCTTCTTTTTATCTTCCTCTTTATTTCTTACTCCCATTCTCTATCTCTCTCATTCTCTCTATCTATCTTTCCCTCTTTTCCGTCTTAACTTTATAGCCATCAACCAACAAATTCATAGCACTCGCAATTGAATTTAGAGCAGCGCTTAAGCCCACAATTAGTGCAGAGACAAAGACGGTCTCATTGCGCTAAGGAGCACTACATGGTCTGGTATAGTCTGGTATATCTACTATAGCTTGTTGCAGACGCAACAATAACGGTTAACTGCGTAGATAAATCCATTAGCGCTGCTCAAGTAAAGCGAGAACACATTGTGAGTACTCTTATTACTTAGAGGGCGACCTCTATCTCAGTCTCCATCCACGAGGGGGTGCCTGTGAGGCTGACATATCGACAGCTGTGGGGCAGAAGAGTAGGGCTCCAGGGAGAGGGTGGTGGTCGTAAGTGGCTGGCGTTCTTTTAATGGCTATTTGATGAGCTGCGAACTGGGCAAAGGTTTCATATCAGTCAGTACATTTTCAGGTGTTTGTTTAATTGTTTGTTTGCTTGTGTGTTTTGTGTTTGTTTTACCTTATCAGGGGGCCCCAAAGTGGCTGTCGCGCGGTGAGGCCTTGGTGACCTAATGACTGACTGGCAGGGCCAACCAACAACAATAACAACAACAACAAGACAAGAAGACAAACGCAATTGGCGACATTCAAGTTTGGTCAACAGAAAATGTTCGCTCACTTGGAACTATTTATGTGCGTATACAGTCGACATTACTCATACGCCACATGGCCAGCCTGCCTCCCTGCCTGCCTGACTGATTGGCTTTGTCCCTGTGCGCTGCGATCAAGCATGAAATGATTGCCTAATTCCTGGCGAAAAGGAAACCCTGATTTTGTTTATTCTTTCGTCCAATTAGCCGCATTATAATTACAAGCCAATTTTTCAGCAATTAAACTCGTAACTAATTTCCTGCGATTGTGCAACACACACAGAAAAAACGAAGAAACACAGAAAAGAGCAAACAAAAGGCTCTCGTCCCATTTGGGACTAAGAATTTATGCCACTCTCACATTGTAAAATGCAAAATGATTTCATATTAAGCTTAATATAGCTTTATGCGCCCCGGACTCGGACCACAGCGCCGGGGGCTGTTGTAATTTTAGAAAATTATTTCAAAATCCCTCAGACGCACAAGTTTATTAGGTATAACGCGGCATCCTTTCCACCAAGAGAGAGAGAGAAAGAGAGACAGTGAGAGTGGGAGAGGGAGGGGGAGAAAAAAGCCAGACACAAGCAAAGAATTTTATTATTATTAAATGAAGGCAAAAAGGCCGAGAACGAGAGAATCCTTTAAGCTGTTTCAGCTATGAGAAAGATCCCCTGGTTGCCTTGTTGCAAGATAAATTTAGACGAGGCATAACGAGGGGCAGGGGCAGGGGCAGAATGAAGCAACTGACATAAAGGGATATGACTAGGCAATGGGGGCTGGAGTTTAATCTATCAAAATGAAATTGCTGCTCCTTCTTGTTTTGGTCGCATTCAAAGTGCGCCCGCAATTTACACACAGCACATTCCGAGTCGAGTCGACAAGCAATTAAAGCATTGTGCCAAACGCGCCCATAAAACGACAAGCAACAACAAACTGACAAACTGACAATGCGACAAAGCGACAAACAGAACTGAGCAATGAGCAAACGCACGAGGGTATTCAAAGTTGACGGAACCCAAAAGCCAAATAGACCATGACGACTAAAGTTGTTTTGTTTTTGTTTTGTTTTATTTTGTTTTATTTATTTATTTTTTTTTTTAGGGGGTGCATCGATATGTCAGTTCGCGGCCATTTGTTGTTGTTGTTCTTGTTGTTGCAAAGGAAACTTAAATTTGGGTGTGTTCTGCGTTGTTCTCTCGTTGTTCTATTTGTCGCTCATGAGACAATAAAAGTAAAACAGCAAGCAGGGAAGCTCTTCTGCAATGCCTGTATGACTGTTAGTTACCCTGCAATGCTAACCTGCATGATCTGCTAGAGAAAGTCTGCTGTATGCATTGGATTATATATATGTTTCTGTGTAAGACTCGCAATCTACTCAAGTCTTTATACAACAAGTTTTGTTCGTTGTTTGATGTGTCTGTAGTGTCTGAATGTATCCCTGTAACCAAACCATACTCAGTAGAAGAGTCTTCTCTTCCTCAACTGTGTACACTTCAGGCACTATAATATGGCCAAGTTTACTTATTCTATTTAATAAACTAAACACATTTGCCTACATATATTTATGTTATATTATTTCCCATTTGCACTCAATACCCAATTCAAACCGCTGGCAATCTATCCCATCGAACTTGCCCCATTTACAGGGTATAATAAAGTTGTTTGCCAGCCCCAAAAAGCAACGTGAGACGCGGCCGTTAACTAAAACTTATCCATGTGTGCGTGTGCGCAACTACTTAGATTAACAGGCCCAGCTGCGGAGGGGGTTTGTTTGGTACAAGCCACGCAGCAGAGGCGTGCCGCAAAGGGACTAGAGGGGGAGGGGTAGGAGAGGGGAGGTGACACCTAGAACGCAGCACGGCAGCTCACCGGAGACAAATGCGACATTCGTATCACATTTCAAATGCGCAAACATTTAAACGTGCCAAATGAACCCGGAGACGGAGCCGGAGCCGTAGTTAAAGCCCCCTCAGCCGTAGTCAGAGCCGGAAGGTAGCAAAAAGACGGATCCATCTCTCTCTTTCTCTCTCCAGCATTGAGGAATGTGGCCCGAAAAAAAAAAAGGTTGGCGTGCAACAAGTGGAAAACACGTTGTGAGGGCCAATTAAGATATGCGCTACGGCGGAGCTCTTCTCTTCTCTGTTCACTGTGCACAATCATAAGGGGTGTATGTATGTGTGCTGCTGCTGTTGCTGTTCAATCGTCTCGTTTGAATGCACTCGACATTGACTCACCTGAAAAGAGATGAAGCAAAAAACCAAATTAGTTTCGATTCAGTTTTTACTGAGGTCGCAACGCTGCAATCGACAACGTACTGCGCCGTACACACATACGTGTACTTACATGCATCAACGCGTCTGTACACGTATGTATATGTGTGTATGTGTGTGTGTATGTGCAACACGCTGAGCTAATGTATATATCAGCACGAGCCCAAATTGAATTAAAATTTACCCAAAAAAAAATAAAAAAGAAGGAAACGCGCAGATTCTTAATCGTTTTTTTTGAAAGATTTGCAAACAAATGTTTTCCTGTTTTTCTTTCTTTTGCATTGTTTTTAGTATAAACAGAACACCAAATACAATAAATATACATATACTGATGTACTATATATGCATAATAATTGGCAATATACATACGTAATGTCTTTGCCAATATTTATGTGAAAATTGATTTGAAAACAGAACGATGAAGAAAGGCTACCTTCCCCATGCCGAATGTTTTATACCATACACTTGCAGGTTCTTGTATCTTCCGATTGTTCCTATACTGGTTATACTATAATGGTGCAGAATTGAATGGTATTGTGTATAAGAGATAATTTGTCTCACTTTGATTGCCGCTGATTCAGAATATATATATGTACTATACCTTCTACAAGAGTATAATGATATTCCATACGCTAATGGGACGAAGGCATTGATACCATACAAAGTAATGATCCATACAAAGCAATGATCAGTAATGGGATCTTATTTGTGTTTGAAGATCTATAGATAGATTCAGTTTTATAGAGATTGTATAACTATTTATTTATTTATTATATTTATTTCATTAATTATTTCCTTTTTTTTATATACATATATAATATAATATAATGATATTTATATTATATAAACATATAATATAACTATTTAATGCTTATCATCTTAATAGATCTGTTAATAATTTCCCATTAATAAGCTCAACACTGAGCAGAAGATTGAGAGATGATTGAGTTGTCTGCAATTTCAATTTCGTTTTATAATTATGAAACTGCATCAGGTGGATTAGGTGGGTGTGCTAAGCGTCTACACAACAACAACAACAACAACAACAACAACACCAACAGAGAAAAACAAAAAATGATATATAACAAAAAATCAATAGAAAAAAGGCCAGAAAAAAAACGCCGACAAACGAAAGCGAAAATTGCCGAGGCTGGTTTCGCTTTTTGGTTAATAAGATTAATTTGCAGTCGCTGCCGGCTTCAGTTTCCTGCCCCCTCCCTTGACAGGGGTAAGCATTTTTTTTTTTTTTGGAGGAACTGGCTGGCGATGTCATTGGCATTGTTTATGTCTAAGGCGCTTAAAATATTTCACGCTTTTCTTTGCCCGTGGGCGAAATGCAAATTGAATGCGAGACAAAGCCATTAAACATGCAGCAGACAGACACTGAACCGTACAACAGACAAATAGTTGCTGGTTGTTTCTTGCCTGCCTGTTGCCAAACGAGGGCGGTTTGGCCACTTATCTCATATCGATAAGTCTATAGTGTCAAGTGCAAACAATTTCCCAAAAGAAACTCCATCAAATTCAATTCAAACAAATAAGTAAGCTATAACTTTAAAAATATGTTTGCAATTCGATATTTATCGATTTACAAGGCAACAGAGGGCGTGGCAAAGATCTAAAACAAACTTTAGCTGTGTGCAATCATAAGACATCTTGCCATCAAGTTTGGTTGCTCTAGCTCTTATAGTCTCTGAGATAAAGCTGTTCATACAGACAGAAAAGTAGAGGAAATGTTCAAAGTAAGAAAGTTAGCACTGGCTTCACGTAATCTACTCATGTTACTAGCATAGAAACAAGCTTAAGTAAATGTGCCCTCAGCCATTGTTTGCTAAACGTTTTAGGCAACCCTCGTTATATGGCATATGGCATATGGCACGACATGTGCATGTTTCAACAGTTTCCGTTAATGTTTGCATATTTGATTTCGTGGTACAATTTATGGCTCTCTTTTGAGCGCCCGTGTGTCCAGAGGGATGACGCCATACCATCAAGCAGGCCGACCGGATAACCAACTGACTGACTGACTGTCGTGGCATACACAGACCCAATAGATATGACAGACAAACAGACAGACAAACGGATGGACAGACAAAGCATTGACAAATTGCATTTTTTATTGATGTTGTATTTGCTGAATTGGTCGCCGGTATTTATCGCATTTTTATTACTTTTTGTGTGTCTCTCGCTCTCTTTCTCGCCTTGCATTTGCATTTCCATTGATCATTCGCTTGGGCCCTGGTGGTCAATAAACCGAGTGTAAAAATCAATTATAAGCTGCCCATAAGTTGCCATAAACAATTAATTAAAATAAAAACCAGAAAAGAGTAAAGAAAAACAGAGAAATAAAAACAGTTTGCATGTAAAAAAAGTCCCACGCAAACGATTTGCGACAAAACGCCCCCCGACTTTGACATTGAAGTTGCTCTTGCTGTTTACAACTGAATGAACGAAACAATGAAAAACGATTACTAAGTATATCATACTCCCCAACTGTTTCGACGCTCACATTGACGGTCGATTTGATAGATCGAAATCGAATCTAGTAAAGCAAATACATAGATCGATGGGGGGAGCCAGGAAACGATCACAATCATGGCTGACAGTCAGTGATCCATCGTTGATCTCAACTTAAAACTTTAACTAGATTTATTTATATAACATATACATGTGTATAATTTATACGATATGAAGCCTATTTGAAAGCGGAACTTTAGTGAAACAGTTTCGCAATCTTGGCAGTGTATACCGATAACCGGAACTGTGTATTATTTAGATCATTCTTTTTTAATAACTATGACGCATTTGCTTTGATTGATACACATACATATGATATATCATGTTTATAGAACCAGTTGCAGAACATGCTTCAAATTTATGCAAAAGACATAGAAAGCAGATTGAGTTGAAATTTATTGAACATAAACAAACAGAGAGACAAGATGGTTTATATAATATTATATATATATATATTTTATATGATATATATAATATTATTATACTTGCAGAGGGTGTTTCAAGTCAGACATAATATTGAATATACACAATACCATTCAATTATTTATTTAATCTGTATCCATGATATAATATATAACCAGTATGTGAACAATCGAAGGAGATATGAGCATGCCTAAGGTACCCTTTCTGCCTCGTTAAATTGTATTCTATTATAACTGTTTATTATATAGAAAAGTTCTTAAATTCGTAGTTTAATTATCAAATAGACTTCAAGTCGAAATGCTGCAAGTGTAATTGGAGGCGTCTCTGGTTCGAGCATTATTAAACAATTATACAAATTGGTGTGGGTGGCGAATACAAAGGGACGACACAAACGTGCGTCACACACAGACACATAGAGGGAGGGAGACAGATTACAGAGTACCCAAAAAGCCATATTCAAATGAAATTCAAGCTAAGCAGCTACTAAGGCCGCAAGTTGAAAGTGAATTTGAAGCGTTTATGTAGCCAGCGACAGCAAATTAAACGCTCATTAGCATATTCCAAGGAGCTGACTGGACAGACAGACGCACAGACGCACAGACGCACAGACGAACAACATGAGAGACGGACGGATGTGGGCACGCACGATTTCACAGAGGGAGAGCCAAAGAGAGGGAGAAATAGAGGGAGAGAGGGAGACAGGCAGGCGAGCAGAACGTGTGGGGCTGCCAGGCAGGAAGTCGGTTCCGGTGGCGATGACGACGACGAAGCTGACGCTGATGAGAACATGAGGTTGAAGTTGACAACAAAGCGCTGGTGCCGCTCAGAGCAGGAGTAGTAGGAGGAGGAGGAGCAGCAGCAGTGGGAGGGGGAGCTGTGAGGATACTCACTGTGAGCTGAGGAGGACGCGTCGTTGGGGGCGTCGGCGAAATAAATTAATTTGCTTTACTTTACGTTGTATTTGTGCCCCGCGCGAATTGTTGCCCTCGTTCCACGTTCCACAGTCTGAACTTAGCTGAGCCTGAGCCTCAGCCAGAGCGTCTCCTACTGCTCCCGGCTTGGCCTGCCCAGGCGAGGGACTTGCGAGTTCTTTGCGGCCGCGTTGCGTGTCATTCAATTTGCATTAATTTAGTTGATGTTCCACGGTTGCGCGCGGCGAAGGCGGCACTTTGCTTGAGCCGTGTCAGAGCAATTTGATTAGCCAACTGGACGAGGGGCAAGCAGACACCAGAGGGGATGTACGACCACCACGACGACGACGACGTGGAGCGTCAGTCAGTTAGACAGTTTGTCAATCAATCAATGGCGGGGCGTGGCAAACGCCTACGCTATCCGCCAACTGCGACCGCATTGCGATGTTGGGTTTTTGGGCCTGGCTAGGGATGTGGCGCGGGCGACCTTTTGGCATCTTCAACGTCGACTGGGTTACAAAATTCGAGAATGTCACCAGTGGGTCAACGCCCCGCACCAGCATAGTGTGCAGTGACACGCCTCCCCTCCAGCTCCCTCCCCCTTTCTCTCTCTTACTCAGTCTCTTTCAAGTGAAGTAACAAAGTCAGCATAAAAATTCTGCGAATACGTGTAGGCAAGAAGAAAGCAAGCGAAAAACAGAGACAGAGACAGAGAGAGAGGGAGAGAGAGAGAGATAGCAAGCAAGCGAGCAAGCTATCAATTTGGCTGGTTCTCTTCGAGCGAACTCATCCAAAATTCAGATGAATCGCAATCACAAATCGCGGTTTCGTCAATGGCGACTGCAGTTGAGTCACACCGAACATGTTTAACGGGAATAAGCCAAGGGTCGTGCCTCCCTCCTCTCCCCCTCCCTCCCCCCACAACCCACGAGACAGTGGTCGTCTGTCAAGTGTGAGAAAAGAACCGCTAACTATGGCAAGAGTGCTGAGTGTGTGTAGCCAGTCATAAATTGCACATGTCAGGCAAAAGATACAAATGTATCTACAAGTTGCTTTCATTGATGATGCCCCCAAGAGATTTTAATTGCTTTGCCAGCGCGCCCAGTGTCGGCGTGAATTGCCCTTTTTATTCAGTTAATACCCCCCACTTTGTGGAGTAGAAGGGTTTTATAAGCTATTGGAAGTAGGGTATTATAAATTAATGAAAGTAGGTCATTATAAGCTAAAGGTAGAAGGGTATTCTTACCTTGTGACTATCAAAAGTGTAGTTAGCAGGCAGAGGGACATATTTACCATACATTCAAATTAATGCATTTTTGGTGTAGGTCTGTCTGTATGAACAGCTTTATCTCAGACAACGTAAGAGCCAGGGCTACCAAATTAAGTGACATGATGTATTATTATTGCACTTAGATAAAATATGTTTTAGTATTTGGCCACGCCCTGTACCGCCTTGGTAAATTGATAATAAGTGATTTTTAAGCGTCATTTAAAGGGTAGAACATTTATATTTTGGTGTTGTACAATAACTGATACTTCCCAAATGTTGAGCAAGATTTACTTACAATCGTATAATAAACAAAGAAGTTCTTTAGGAAAAACATTACTAGGAATAATTAAGGTTGTTTTCTAAAGTAGGGTACATGATAGTCGATCCTCCTCGACTATAGCATGCTTTCATTTTTCTTGCGTCTATTTTTTTTTTTGTTGGTTGACGCATTCGCACTTTTTTTTTGTTTGCGCTCTTGTTTTACTCGAATTTACCGAAACATTTTAAATTTTATTTGTTGGTCGCACTGGGGCTGGCATATTTAAGTCAAGGACGTGACTTTTATAGCAAGTTTCGCCCTTCGGCAATGCACATAGCCGCATACACACACACACACACACACAGAGAGAGAGAGCGGGAGTGAACACGCTGCTAATGATGATTTGGCTTCTTTGACTTGTCTTCAGTTACACTTTGTGCTGTTTGTGGCCATTAAACAAATATGTTTTTGATTTTGCCCATATAATTGGCTATGTTTGTCACGCTGTGCCCCCACAGCAACAACAAAAACAACAACAACAGCGACAAGAACGGGAACGGGAATGGCAACCTGAGCAGACCGTTAACTCACTTTTGATATTTGAATACCCATTTGCAGCCCGCATGAATACACACGAAAGGACTTTCAAATCCGCCGTTGCCGTCAACAAAAATGAATCGAAAAACTTTTCATATTCCACAAGCTTGAAGAACTCAACAAGCAGGTGAACTTAGCTTGTATGTGTCGCCAGCTAGATACCCTACAAATCAATTTGAAGAGAACCTATTGATGTGTTGGATTACAGATTAGAGATTAAGGTTGTCTTGCACACTTTATTGAATAGAATTATTAAAGTGCTTTCTATTTAGATTCTCAGAGGTCTTTCTCTCTCTTCCCTTAACTGTTAATGTACCCTTTGCAAGTGTATAGAAAGGTTACCATAAGGTCATCATTTACGCTCGAAATATATATACGAAGTTGCCTTTGATAAACTTTCTGTGTGGGTTTTTATGCCGTGCAACTTTGAGAGTATTCTGTGCTGCTTTTAGTTAACATCACAGGTATTTAATCTACTCTTTCAAAGTTTTTCCAGCTCCTACTTCTCTCTCTCTCCTTCTTTACTGATGAAGTGAGACTATAACAAGTCGAAAATTTGCTGCATATGAAACTCAATGCGCTTTGTTTACTTACGGGGTAGGGCAAGGTAGGGTAGGGCAGGGGGCAGGGAACAAACTGTGTAGCTGAAGTTCAACTTGAAGTGGCGCTGATTGTGAATTGCGATTTGTGTATATGAATCTAATGTGAATTTGCTGATTCGCCCAAAACACTCATCGACTGTGCTGCCTTCTCCCCCCTAGTGGGGCACTGGGCCACCTGGATTTACCTAGGGGGGGGCCTCCGATCATCTCATTCCCAGTAGGTGCGCCAATTTGCCAACAAATAATTTTAATTTCAGTTGCAGCTGAACAAACGCAGCGCGAACTGACCACGCCTCACACACACACACACACACACACACACACACACACACACACACACACACACACACACACACACACACACACACACACACACACACATCAAATAGAAAGTTATGACAGGGGTAGAGAGAGAGAGAGAGGGGGAAGGTGTTGAACATTTGTGACAACTGCAACTGATGGCACAGTTTTGGGCTGTCTGCTGGCGCCTGCTAACGAGGCCAACTCAGCGAGATGAGCTCTACAAATGATAATGAGAGGGACTGTGAGTGTCCAAAGGGGGGAGAGGTAGGGGGTAGGGTAGAGATATAGGGGTACAAACCACAAGCCATTGGCCAGCAGTTACACAAATTTGATTCATTTGAAATTGAATACAATTTGATTTCTTTGAACCATCAACATCCGCCACAAGCGACGAACAAAAACAAATAAAGAAAGCAACAGTAGAGTCAGTGCTAGACTATGAAATACCCATTAACAAGAGCTCTACCTTTTGCTGTACTACAATTATTATTACTATTACATCCATGTCTATTATAAAGAACATTTAGATGGCAATGTGCAAGCAAATTATTATTTTATGTACTAAAAACCGCCTGCAGTTCAATTTAAAGCAATTTAAAGGGCTGGAAGGGGGGTGTGGCAAATATACTAAACATGATTTATCTACCTACAATAATAAGACATATTGTTATTAAATAAACTTAGCCACAACTGTCATTGCTGCTGAGATACTGACAGATTTGGCTATATAGAGTCTGTTTAAGCATGTATGTATAGGTTATGCAATGTAATGTACTTTGTGCATTGGAATATGCACCGCTTTGCCTGTTACAAAGTTATAATACCCTGGAAAGCGCGTGTAAGTATATTGTGCCTGGTCTTCCCTTGCGACCTTCAGATATTGCACATGTGTGTAATGTGGGCAGAAGAAGAAACTTGCCAGCGAGAAATGAAATTTCGGAAAAACACAATATACAAAATGAAAATCGCTTTGTAGCTACACGTGGCGCGCTGAAATATGAATTTTAATTTCCTGCCAAAATTAAAATTTGCATCTGCTTTTGCGGGTTGCGCTTGCGGTTGTTCTGGCACTCTCGAATACACTATCTCTCTCTCTCTCCCTTACTCTCTGCCTGTAGCTATGGAAATGTAAACCAAATGAGAGCAGGCCAGTCAATCAATCAATCAATCAAATGATCAGTCAATGAAAATTCTGTAAATTCAAATTCGATAACAATTAGTAAAGCTAATAAGCTTGGCAAGTATCTTTGTTGTGGAAGGAAGAGAGGCAGAGAGAGAGAGAGAGAGAGAGAGAGAAAGAGAAAGGGAGAGTGAGAGTCAGAGAGAGTGAGAGTGTCCAATGGTAAGGGGCATAGGCACCCGGCACCTATGCCCCGCTGTGTTTCGAGTTGAGACCAACGCGATGGCGATTGCGAAGTTGATGCGCAGATCAAGCAGATCTTTTGCTCACCCAGAGCGAACTCGTAAAGGGAAACAAGAAAGACAGACAGACAGAGAGACAGACAAACAGATAGAGAGAACCACTGTCAAGCATAACAACAGCAACCACAAGAGCAAAACGATTATATTCAAGGTGAATTGTGCAATAATTTATGATACGACAACAAACAACAAGCAAAGAAGAAGAGAGAGAGAGAGAGAGAGAAGAAAAGAGAGAGAGAGATACATAAACACATGCATATCCATATAAAGTAAACAGAATTTAAGTGAAACTCATTGAGCAAACCTCGCTGCAACTTAAAAACTCATTACAAATTTTGGCAAGCAAACCGTTTATGACTAAACGTGAATGCACAGATGAATACGTTGCGAATACATACAGTGTGAATGTGTGAATGTTAATGCGAATAACAATAATGAAGCACGTCGCTGTGGTATGCGAATATGACACCAAATTGTTTTGCTGGCTGGGGGAAATAATCATAAATTTAATTTGGAAAATTATAAACAAAATGCAAACCGTTTAACGGTTATAGTCAAGCCATACCATCCCCATCCCCTCCCCCCCCACACATACACATGTCACACACACACACACACACACACACAGCATTAACAGATGAATTTTCGTGTTGTTTTCGCACCATTTAAAAGGCAATGAAAAAACAATAGACTTTTTGGCTAAACTTCCGGAATTGAAGATTCAAATGAAAACAACAATAACAACAAGCAGAGCAGTGCAGAGCTGGCAGAGGCAGCTGGCAACAAACTTTGAGGGTTCAAGGCGACGACAGAATGTTGAACAAATGACGATGATATTTCAATTCGTCTGGTCAACTAACTCACTGGCCCAAGATGCTGCCGGATGAGCGAATGACGTCGATGCTATGCCAGCTGCTGCAACAGGCAATTGCCAATACAGGAAAGAGAGAGAGAGAGAGAGAGAGAGAGAGAGAGAGAGAGAGAGAGAGGGAGAGTGGGAACTAGGTCTGTCTCTGGCACTGGGACTGTGACTGGTACTGGTACTGGGCCTGGGTTCATGGCATGGCAAACGCCCAATTAGCTGCAAGGCATGCGAGACAGGATGACATTCACGTCCAGCAAATGCGACACTGCTTGCCTCGCAGGGTTCCACATGGTCAACACCTACGTAATACATAGTACCAACTTGCTTAGACCTAGAACAGTGATAATAACAAATAACCAGAAAGAACTGAGAAGACTGTGATGAGAGATTTAGTTAGATATAGTTATAGTTTATTTACTTTATATCTGCAATATATAATATCAAAGATTGGAGAATACGTATTGCCTGCCAGAGCTAACACTGTTTGTATATCTATCTGCTAATACCCTAACTATCTATATATATTAAGTATGTATCTCTACTAGAAGTATTCAGCAAGAACTGAGAAAACTGTGTCAGAGATTTAGTTCCGTGTTGTATGTCATAGATTGGGGAATATAAACTGTATATCTATTTGCTAATACCCTAATTATCTATATATACCAAGTATACACCCCCAATACCTTATACTATACACCTATACCTAACTACACCCTAGACTAAATGTATGTCAAGTGTATGTCGTAGCCAGAAAGAGGTGTAGCATCCATAGAAGAGTTATTAAGGGAATATTTGTTTGAATGAACGCGCTACTCTCAGTAAATATAAAAGTAAGAGTCATTAAAATTGGCATGAAGGTTTCTCAATACCATACACAGCTAACGTATATATAAAATATCTCATGCCACGCCTATTGCGCCCATAAATCAATAATTAAGCAAAGTATACCAGTCACAACTGCCTCTTTAGACCTTAATTGAGCTGTTTCGACTGTTAATACAGTTTAATTACTATTACATAAAGCTCTAACTTTTATAAAATATGTACATCTATTTTCAATCTACCAATTATCTACTTATTTTCCAGGGTATGCTGCTGGCGAGCATTGTCAATGCCTTCCATAGGTCGCTCATGCTTTTACTGTCCGTCGCTGTCTTGTTTGACAAATTATGAACACGTTTTGTATTTGGTATTTGGTATTTAAATAATGATTTGTGTCGAAGTTATTGCTCTTTAGATTTCTGGTGCGTTGAACTGTCCGTGCGGGGCAGTGTTGATAAGATCGATTGGTTGAGGGGGAGGAGGTGGAGGGGGAATGACGACACACGAAAATAGACCTTCGATTTGCTGCTGACATACTTGCGGTCTTCCTCTCACCCCCCCCCCACATACACACGCACACACACACTCTGCTGACGGTGTCTTCTTCCTACTCTCTCTCTCTATTGCTCTCATGACGGAGGCGTAAGTTGCCATTGAAAAGCTTTTGCAAACGGTCAACACTTTTTTTTTTTTTTTTTATTTTGCCAGGTTCACAACATGACAACAACAACAACAACAACTTGTACAGATTGAGCTGCACGATTACGTGGGTTGTGTCCGAGGCAGAGTGGACAACTTGGACAAGTTGACAGTGTTGTCAAAGTGCATTGAACTAATTGACAAAGCTCGACAAAGTTCGATAAGTCGAGAGTCAAACACGCGTCAGAATCGAAATGGAAATTGAAATGAAAATCGAAATTGAAAATTGAAATCGAAATTGAAAATGAGCTTTGACATGGCGTACATAGTTCGTTGCATTTCAGACTTGCCACAGCCACACAGACAAGGCGCAGCAGTTGGCACTGATCACAGTTCGCAGATCACAGTTTACAGTTCGCCGATCACAGTTCACAATTGGCAAATCGTTAACACTTTGCGTTGATTAAGCGACTCAACGATCAAACAGGTTGATTGAACAGCCTTTTTTTGTTGTTGTATTATTTTGTTTTTTATTTGTGTATTATGCTTATGAATGGAGCAAAAGTGAAAGGCAATTGCCGATAGAAGTATTTTATTGTATACTGTTTTTCGATATTGGGGTTTTTGTGACCCACTCCAGGAGAGGAAAGAGCAACAACAGCAACAGTAGCCCCCGTTGCCAATCCCATATTGTCAGAGGTTTTCGTTGTAATTAAGCAGGCGAAAAAAAAACAAAACAAAAAAACGAATGCGAAAATCAAAATAAAACCCCCCAAAGTGTGCCAGACACAACAAGCAGGCTGGCAGGAAGGGGTGCAGGCAGGAAAGGAGGCTACTTGAGAGGATGACTCAGAGGCGAAGGCGGAGGCAGATACTTTTAGCTTGACATGCTGCTCTGGCCCAGCAGTAAATGGCATCACTCACACACACACACTCTCACACACACTCACTCACACATAAACACACTCACACACACACACATAAGCTCACACTCGCACAGCACAAATGCTAAGTGAGTCACGAGAGAATGGCGAGCAGCGCGCGAATTGCGATGCAACGCAGTTAGTTTTGGCAGCCACAGATAGAGATACACACACTGACACACACACACACACACATAGTGACACACACACAGAGTAACACTCGCATATCGCCTGTACACACAACAATCAGAATACCAAGTGAGAGCTGAGATACAGTTGGTGATATAGCTCCAAGTTCTTGCATGACTCACACAGGAGTAGAAGAAGCGGGGGGGGCGTGAAGGGGAACAGGAGATTAATGACCAGACCCAGATTGGACAATTGTTTATGCCTTGTATCGTCTTATATAACGTATTTATTTGTGCCACTCACCTGCAAAGATAAGAACAGAAAGAGGATACAAACTTATTAGCGCGTGCATTATTTATCACATAAGGGAAGTATAATAAAATTGGTAGAGAATTATACAGTTAATATATAATACACTAAGAGATACCATATCCCCGACTAAGTGAATCAATTATATACTATGTATATACAATATGTCTTGGGCATACTAAATATAGAGCCAAGTCTGACTGTAATAGGCAACAAGAGTCACTGCATCAACACAGGCGAGTCGATTACACTTTTTCTGTCTGTATGAACGCGCAGATCTCAGCAACTAACAGAGCTAGACTCATCAAATTTGGCATGAGGGTTACTCAGTACCAAACACAGATAAACTATAATGCAAATTAAGCAAACCTCGCAATTTGCATGTGCAAATCAATAATTTAACAAAGCATGTGATTATTATAGAGCTGCATGTATTAAGAAACAACTATAAAAACTTATATCTTGAGCTTCTACTTGCTATATCTAGTTAAGCACCATTACTCAAGTGTTTTTTGCCTTTACTCTTCTTAGCCAGTGCCCACTGTAGCCCACTTTTGACATAACACACTTTCCATCATGGGTTATTCATTATTTTGATGGATATGATGTGTGGGTAGACCCCCCGCGCAGCTGAACTTCGATGTATGGATTCGATATTCTTATTGAGTTTTTCTTAGAAAGTAAAAGGGACAACGCAATAAGTTTTCTTTTGGGTTAAAGGGGCGTGGCCAAAAGAAAAAGAAAAAGTGAAAAGCTTTTGCCAAATACTGCCAAGAAAGCAAGGGGTAGGCGAGTGTGAATACAAGTGTGAATGTGAGTGCAAGTACGAGTGTTATTAAGATTTCAAATGCTGACTGCTGACTGCGAATTGTTCGACTTGGAGTTAGTACAAGATTTGAAGAGACTCGCACCAAAAAAAGGAGGTTCGTTAATAACTCAGACTCAGTAAAAGAAAAGTGAAAAGAGCCAAGGCTCGTAAAAATAAAAACAGCAAATGGACACACACGACACAATGACAATAGAAATTACGGGTGGTCAGTGGAAGTACGATACAGAGGGGGGAGAGGAGGTAGGTGGGTTGTAGTTGTTGTTGTTGTTGTGTTGTGTCTGTTGAATGGAAAACAGCAAAACGAAATGAGGCCGCCGCGTAAATGACAAATCAATATACAATACAATATGCATGAGAGGCACAGTTAACCATTTGGTCAGAAGAAAGTCAGTACTATTCACAATACTCTATATCAGTCCACATGACGCTGACAGCGACGCTGGCAGTGGCAGCACAGAGTTCTTGGGGCAAGGCAATGAACCTCACGCAAGAAGGAATGCAATCGTAGAATGGGAATGAAAATGAAAACGAGTTGTCGTTGTCGTTGTTCATGTGCTCAAGAGTTTTCCTGGTAAATTGCAGCTGAAGCGCCTAAATCCAAATGCCAGCGACAAAGCGACGACGATGATGAGCACAAGTAAGAGAGGGAGAGAGTGAAAGGGGTAGAGGGAGTGAGACGGGCGTAGCAGGTGGAACACATAATAGAGACAAGGAAGAAAGAAGAGCAGCAACAACGCGACGTCAACGATGACAACGACAGCAACCAAGACCAAGACGGAGACGAAGACGAAGACGAAGACGCTGACGAAGACGGCAAATCTTGTGCAACAATTTCATGTGTCAACAGCAACAAATGCTCAGCAAATCCAAACTGACATCGACAATGCCGGCAAGGCGCGCATAATAAAAACAATAATAGCTACAAAGAATCAACACAAAGCGAATCGAAGTCGTCATACCCTCGTCATTTATACATACATATGTACATATATTGTAGGGGGATATAGTCTGCCGATGTTGATCAAATTTGCTAAGGAAACATACATATTAATGTTCCCTTTATGACTAGTTCTAAGAGATAACCAACTTACAAGGACCTATATCAATATCGACCTATATCAATATCGACCTATATCTATATCGACCTATATCTATATATTTATATATGTATATAGATACATATATTTATTTATCTATACCATATATGTCTAATCTACATAATTTCTTGCTCTTTGGTTTATTAAACAAAATATAAGCACGTGCAACCAATTTAACTACTCAACATAGGTCGATTTAGCCATTTCTGTCTGTATGAGCATCTATATCTCAGTGACTATAAGAGCTAGGGTGACCATATTCACTAACAATATGTCAGCCTCTGTGTTGCAAATAAAGCATATTTTAGAATAAGACCACGCCTACTTTCGCCTACGTAAACTAGTGAAAATGCCAAAAAAAAGCCAAATTTTGCAGCTAGAATGTGCATTGTTATAATAAACACTTTCTAAATGATTTCCTTCTTAATTAAGGTCAAGTATACATTGAAAATATGTCTATTATAATAATAAACACTTCCGAAATGATTTTCTATATAATTTAAGTGAAGTATAAATCTAATATGCATACTTCATAGACTCTCAGCTGTCTCTTTTCCACTCTCCCACACTCCAATTCTATGCATAATACGTAATAACAATAATCATCTCTGGAAAATAGACCAATTCATTCCCCCCATCGCCAATATAGACAAGAGACACACACACACACACAGATACAGATACAGATACAGATACATATGCTTGTGTATACACATGTATTGAATGTATCCAAGTGGCTTTTTGTTCACATCGTCTCGTCGTCGTCGTCGTCGACACTTCGTCCAATTGCAGGGCTTAGTCGCAATGACTGACGATAAGACATCAAAGGCAGGCAAAAGCTGCTGATAAGGCGAGCCAATTTGAGATTGAATTCGTTGCGGGATGCGGATTTGATGCGATGGGATGCGATGCCCATTCGATTCGATTCGATGTGATGCCTTGCGAGACGAGACGAGGCGATGCTTAATGCGCTTATAAAGCAGCAACGGCGAGTGGAAACTTTATCAATTTGTTGTTAATTAATGCAGAGTAATTTTCTTATATTTCTTTTTTTCTTTTATTTTCTGTATTTCTTATATTTTTTAAATGCAAAAGTCGACAGCGAAACGAGCTTATCGGCCTGCCACAAAGAGGGTGCCCCCTCCACCGCCGCCAGTGCCGCAGCAGGGAACGCTGTGTGTGTCTGTGTGTGCCGCTTAATCAAAGCAACAACAACAACTCCAGCAGCAGCAGCAGTAACTCAACTGGATCAGTTGATTGGCCGCCTTTTGCGAATGCCACCCAAAGGGTGAAGTGCAACAGAGAACAGAGACAAGAGAACTGAAAACAAAAGCAAACAATCGACTTAATGAGACGCTCGACTAATCGAGAGATGACAAACATTTTGCTGCAAGTTCACGCATTGCAATTAATGCGAATTAATGCAAGTACAGTGGGAGGGAAAGGAAAAGGGAAAGGAGAGGGTATTGTGTTGTTGGCAATTTCAAGCAAGAAAGATATTTTTAACAAATTTTAACACATTTTTAGTTTGATTTTCATCGTTTTTTAAGGGTATTGTTATCTATTTAAAGAATGAAAAATATTTTTGAAATATTTTTACAAAATCTTAAACATTTTTAGTTACATTTTCATCCTTTTATCGGTTATGTTAACGATATTAAGAAAGGAAAAAATTTTGAAAACTTTATACAATTTTTTAAACATATTTTGATTGATTTTCATAATTTTCTGGGATTTTGTCATTCATTTAAAGTCAGAAAAAAACAAAAATTATGCAGTTCGGTATCAGTTACAAGGTATCAGGCAGTCTATAATAGATAATCTAGAATAGCCCAAACTGCAATAAACGTAGAGTGTAATTACAGTATTTGTAATCAGTTTAATATCTGTTACAGGTCTAGACAATCTAGAATATGCCGTAAGCCCAAACGGCATTCTACTCTGTTTGTACAGGGTATCTGGCAGTCTTACATACATCACTTTGCTGTTAGATAGAGCGTAGCTTATGCTAGTATAGGGTATCTGACAGTCTAGACAATCTAGAATATGCCAGAGGTCCAAACTGCACTGCACTCTGTCTGTACAGGGCATGTGGCAGTCGTACTTTATGCTACTGTTAGACAGAGTGTGTTGCATATGCCATAAACCCTTTTCCTGCTAGTATAGGGTATCTGGCAGACGTGCAGTGACTTTAAAACTGTTTTATTTAGGGTATCTCTGGTCTATCTATCGTACAGTTCTTCCTGCCCTACACAACAGCTCAGCACATGTTGGGCTCCCACTTCCTCTCTCTGTCTTTCTTCCTACCTCTCTCTCCCAGTCTCTCCCTCTCTCTACCTCACTCTCTCTCTCTTTCTCTCTCCCTTTTTCATTGATAATACTCGTGAGTGCGCATTGTGTTCTGTTGTTATCGCACATCATTACAAACCATTACAAAGTCAAGCACAAGGCACACACTCACTCACAATTACACTCACTCTCGCACCCATTCACTCTCACAGCCATTCACTGTCACACTCACTCTCACTCGCACTTTCTTCTTTGTTGAGTATTGCACAAAAAAAAAAAACAACAGCAACAACAACAACAACAATATTTACATAAACAAATCGCCCCGTCAAGTCAACGCGTTCTTCGTCGTTCCTTCTTTAGTTCTTCAACTTCCTCAAGCTGCAAACTAGTTTCGTTTGGACTTTAGACAGGAGCGGAGTGCGGTTGTGTGTGGGGTGGAGGGGGCGCAACAGCAAAAGCATCTGCATCAACAGCACAACTCTGTGTGTGTGTGTGCACATTCAGCTGGACAGCAGAAGGGACTGTGACTAGTGACTGTGCCCAGCGAAAATGTTGTCAATATAAATTTAGATTAAATATCAGCAAAGCGCAAAGCATTTGACAGGTTTTGTTCTCAGTTCTCACATATGGACTCACACACACATACACACACACAGACACATACAGAGTGACATGTGAGGCGCGTAAATCGCATTTACATTCACATTCGTCGCTCTTCGCTGTTGATGCGTGTCAAGCAGCGTCGTCGCCTGATTCTGCTCCCCTTTATCACTCTTCCTCCCTCTCTCTCTCACTCTCCTCTCCTCTTCTCTGCTTCTCCTCTTTGGAATCAATTGTGCAGGCATTAGTATGATAAATGATATCGAGCTTAGCCTGAAGGGAGCTGGGGTCGCCATCGTTGGCCATCGTTGCCTTCAATGCTTGTTTATTTTTCGCAATATTCGTTTTGTTGTGCGTTTAGCACACACACACACACATCACAGACAGACATATGTACATACATAGACACATCACACACACTCACACATAGACAGCACTTGCTCTTCCCATGGCGTTGGCTTTGCGAGGGCAGTACGACAAATAAGAACAACAACAGCAACAAGTCAACAACGGGGCAGGCAACAGTTGTGAGTTGTGAGTGTTGTATGAGTGTTATTTGCACTCGTTTAGCACTCGATTTCTTCACACTTCCATCACACAAGTTGCTTCTACTCTCCACTAAACGCATTCATACAAACATATAAGTATTTAATTTATCGCCAAACATGGTAAATAATCAACGTCATCATTCCCTATTAAATCAATATAAATAACAAATGTACAGAGTGAATACCCCCTTGCCTATCTATATAGATCGAAATCTATATGCATAAATATATGTTATATCTGTAGGTCTTATCTAAACAAATTCTAGGACACAGGACATATCAAATTGGTCAACATAGGTCGATTTAGCCATTTCTCTGTGTGTATGAACACCTAGATCTCAGCAACTATAAGAGCTAGGGTGACCATATTTAATAACAATATGTCTGCATATGTGGTGTATATTTTGGAACTAAGCCACGCCTACTTACGCCCTGTTAACTAGTAAAAATCACAGAAGTCTTTAAACTATTGCCAATCAACAATTAACAATCAACTTCATCGTTTCCTATTAAATGTATATAAATTACATACTTAGTGAATACCCCCTTACCCACCCTTACCTTCTCTCTCTCTAGCATACTTCCGCAACAAATCGTTGAACTTATGCACATATTTCTATATGATATGTGGGCACTATCGATGGCACTTCCTGCAAAAAGGCCACAAATAAAAATAACCAGAAATGAAAGAATTTTTTTTTTTGTGTAATAAAATAAAACAAATGACGCAGACGCATTAAAAATCAGTTAGGCATAACATAACCTAAGCACGCGATAAGGTCGCCTACAACAGTAACAACAATAGCAACAATAGCAACAACAACAACAGCAACTAATGAACGAAAATTTATGCAAATGATAAAGCATCCACGGATTTCAATTAGCAGATGAATTATTCTCGCCTGTGCGTAATTTATGCACAAGTTCCCCCTCCCCTCCCTGAGGGTGTGGCCAAAGGTCAGGCAACAATACTATATATATATATATATATATAAATATATATACAATGTATCTGCGATTGATGGAACGAGATCCACAACTTCAGAGTACAAATATATAAAAGACGAAGCGAAGAAGAAGAAGAAACAAAGTTCAAGAGCATTTACAAAAGAGACAGCACAATATAAGAAATAATATGGTACCATAGACCATACAATGGTATTAGATGGACGAAGGCCGACAAATCATATGAATCAATAAAAAGAAAAGGGAAAGGGACAGGGGAGGGGCAAGTGGAGAGGGGGGCAGGGGGGGAAAAAATACAAAACAAATCAAGGCATTAAATATTGATTGAAAATTGTGGGAAATCGCAGCAGCAGCACCAGCAGCAGCAATGACAATCGACAAAGCAAAGCAATATACCCCTAAGCACCTTCTTTAACCCCCTGCCCCCCTCTCTCTCCCTTGCCTAGCTCGCCCCTCCCCCCCTTACTTGTCCTCATGCGGCCAGTGTGTGAGTGATGTGTGTGGCGGGCAAACAACGAAATTGATTTACAGAATTTCGTTAAACTTGAACTTGCAAGAAAGATAGAACGACAGAGAGACAACAACAGACGAAAGAGATAGTGAGAGAAAGGGAGAGAGTTGGGGAGAGAGAAAGAGGCAGTATTACTGCCCAGTGGAATAGAGGGATAGGTCGTATCGTCTGATTACCACAGCTCATTTGGCAGTCAATTAGGGGCATCAGGCAGCACCAGAAGCGCAAACTGATTAGAAGCTCAGTCACTTCTCCCCCTCCTCTCTCCAGCCCCTTACCCGGCAATCCCCTTGCAGATTAATAATAAAATCAGTCTTCAATAAGGTCACAGGTCCAGCATGATTAAGGAGCAGGCACAGCAAGACATTTTACGAATACAAATCGATGTTTATTTATAGAAAGCGAAAGGAAAGTAAAGAGAAAACTGAATCTGAGAGAGTTAATAATATTATATAATATGATATACAATATAAAATATTATATACATATGATATAATACCATGTCGTTATTTTCTACACATTCTCAAGAATTCAGCAATACTAATCAATGTTAAAAACTTCAACAAAATAGAACACCTTTTTTCGGAAATATACCGAATAAATTGTATATTGTGGGAGTTATTAGCACTGTTAACGAATACCTGAACAAGGATATAAAGCTGTCTACCAATATAAAATAAAGGTTTGTGGTTTTCTATATTAACAAAAATTCAAAAAAAATCACAATATTATTAGTTTAGGGAACTTTGAATAGCCAAGTTTGACTTAATTCAAATACAAACGTGGAAAATACACAAACATCATCCTTTGAGAAAGCCTGCTAAATGGGATAAATGGATTCCATAACTTATATAACTAGTATAGGAATAATCAGCAAAAATAAAGCTTTTAACATACACTTAACATACACAAATATACTTATTTATAGCACTCTCTAGTCTGTTAATTTTGGTACATATATAATTATATACATATGTACCTATATATTTTATACCATATATCAAAATCTATACGTCTTGAGAAACTTGACCCCAAAAACAGCTAAAACACAGCCTAAAACGAAAATAGCTCAATGCAAAAAAAACCAAAAAGACAATTAGTTAAACTAGGCAACAAGTGGAGAAGGCCCTAAGAAAAGGGGTTACCATATTGCAACACACACACCACAGGAGTGCAAGAGAGAGAGAGAGGGAGAGAGAGAGACAGAGAGAGAGAGTGTTTAAGTTGCAAACTATTGCAAAAAATAGTGAAGCAGAGTGTTTTTTATGTTTGCCAATTTGTGTCTTACAACAACGAAGACAGCAACAGCTGATTGATGCCAAAACATAAACCAGTGAGCTGAGCTTTTGTTTATAACAATTTCGAGGCGCGAAATCAATGTTTGCCTAATGATGCCACATGCAAAAGATGAAATATTAGTGAAATATGAGTGGAATATTCAAAAAGATGTGAACATTTGTTTTGCAGTCGCAGCAATTTTGTGCCGGTCAAGAGTTCAAACTGCAAATACCAGTTCACCCAACCTTCTTCCCCTTCCCTCACCTCCCCCTACCCCTTCCACACTCTCCACTCTTTGCTGGCGACGCACATTTGTCAAACATGCAACGGACAAGTCAACTTTGACTTGCAGCATTTGCGCCTGCGCAATTGCCTCGAGACAAGACAAACTGGGTGTGAAGGGGGGGTGCAGAGGTGGAACAGCGGAGTGACAGAAGAGTAGGGGAAGGAAAGAGGGGGGCGAGGGGCAGACTGTGTGGCCTCTGGTCTGGCGGCAACGAGGCGCATGATTGATGATGCAAAAGTTCACAAGCTGCCAAAAAGAAATACAAATAAAATGAATTAAAACAACAAAAGACAAAAGAGCAGCAACAACAACAGAAGCAACAGCAGCAGCAACAATAGCAACAACAACAACAACAGCACAAGAAAAACGACTCCAATGTTGACAAGCGCAATGAGGAAGCCGATGACGATAGCCCCGTTGACAACGATGGCGATGACGATGACGATGATGCTGATGCTGATGTTGTCGCCGTGTGTCGCGTCGTGTGTGAACTGTAGCAAAGTGTCAACACGTTGCAAGCAGACGCTTTCAACTCTTGCTGCTGCTGCTGATGGAGACTAGTAGAAGCTGAAGGGCCATATTTATACTCTTGCAGAGGGTATATTAGCTTAGAAGACATCTATAACCTTATAAAATATATATATTATGAATCAGCATCAACAGGGAAGTCCATCTAGCCTTGTCTCTCTGTACTACAGTAGCTAGAGCTACCATATTACTTGAAAATAAGTCTTACTATTGCATACGGATAAAATTTTATTTAAGAATTTGGCCACGCCCACTTCTGCCCACGTAAGTCGAAAATAAACGAGTTTAAAGCGCAGTTTTAGAGCTATATTTATGAAACTTGGTATACATGCTTCTTATTGCTGCAAGCTGTATATAAGTCGAAACGAGGCAGATTGTAACGATATATCGTATAGCTGTCATACAAACTATCGGTCGATTTTTGTTATTTGTCAAGATATGACAACCAAATTTACAACATTGTACTTTTCCTATATATTTAGTATGCATATAAAATTTCATTTACATCAGATCACTATAACATATAGCTGCCATAGGAACAATCGAACTAAATGCGGGTTTTTGTATGAAGAACAGTTTTGATGTTAAAAAGAACTTAAACTTATCAAAGTCAGGCATAATATTGAATATACACAATACCATTCAATGCTGCAACATTATATATAACTAGTATAGGAACAATCTGAGCTGAAAAGAACCTGCAAGAGTATATAACCATAGCTAGCCTTTCTTCCTCAATGATATGTTAATGATAATGCAAACGGGGCACCCTTTAATACTTCTATATTATACAAAATATGTAAATTATCGCCATTATCAACGTGTGCTGCAAGTTTCAAACTAATAAGTCACATTTTGCTAGGCATTCTGCTGTCTAATATGCCCCATTTGACCTCTCGCTTTGCTTTGAAGTGCAGGCAGCAAAGGGCAACAGCAAAAAAAAAAAAGTGCTGCGAATAAAACTTCAAATCGTTTTACGTGTTGACCAAAAAGTGTCAGAGTTGCTGGCTCGTCTGCTCTCTCTCTGTGTGTGTAAGTGTATGTGTGTGTGTGTGTATGTGTGTGTGTGTGTATGTGTGTGTGTGTGTACCCTAGGTGAGTGTGTCTGTCTGTGCGTTTGTGTTTTAACGCTTTTTTTCGCATTTTCCCAAATGAAAAATCACGTAGCCGACGTGTCGAGCATGTGGAGCGAACGCGTCGCTCACTTTTTCTCTCTCTCTCGCTCTCACTCTCCCTTGCTCGCTTGCTCACTTTGTGTGTATATGTGAAACTGTCATAAAAATGAGATAAACATCTTTTTAGCAAAAAAAAAAGAGTAAAGCAGCAACAACAACAAGAGAAACAAGAGCAACAGCAACAGCGACAGCGGCAACAAAACAGAGGCAGCTATAAGCAGCGTCTGGAGGCGCACAAGCGTGCTCAAGATTTACGGCTTGTTTGGGGCCGGGCTATAAAAATAGTTGAAAACAATTTACTTATGTAGCCAGAGCAGTGGCAGTGGCAGAGGCAGTGGCAGAAGCAGAGCTCAAGAGCTACAAGCGCTCTTTTTATGCGCAAAACATGCAAAAATTCAACAAATTAAATGAGTAACAGTTCGTACAACAACTGCAACAACAACAAGTGCAACAACAAGTGCCACAAAAATCTGGTCAAGAGTTCAGTGCAGGCAACTCCCGTAGAGTTTATCAAGCAATTGACGTAGTTCACCATCAAAAACATTCACGTGGGCGAATTGCCAAAATTTGATTACTTTATAAACACACACACACACACACACACACACACATACACACATATATCTGTGTGTGTGTGTGTACTACGCACCAGCAACGAAACCATTAAACTGCCATATACCGGAAGCAGAAGGCGGAACCGATTTTACAATTGCCCATAGACTTGGCTGTTTCTTTGCACCATAAAGCACAAAGAGCACATACTCTACAGATATTGTGTGCTATATAAATAATCTATACATACACACAAACACTCTATAGAGTGTATACCATATATAGATATAGAATAAACCATCTTAATGTGCTTACAGGGTGTCGTACACTGCCCTCAGGCTTTACTTTACATTGCTCTCTTTCTCTGTGCCTTCGATTCTAATGCACATCCTCAGCTCTGTACTTCCCTTCTCCCCTACGCTTACCCCTTCTATTCTCTACACAGAACGTGGGAATTTAGCAGCGAGTTCAGCTCAGGCTCTAAACTCTAGACTTGCCTCGGTTTAGTTTGAGTCTCCCCATCATAATCGTAAATTACAATTCGCTCGTCGCTTTGAACTGGCCAAGATTTATCGCCAATGACATTAAGCCCAAGTTATTTATTTATTTATTGTTGTTGTACCCCCCACCCTTCCCACTCCCCCTCTACCATCCTTGATATTTGTTTTTTATGTGCCTGAGAACTTCAGTCGACGGAGTCTGCGCGCTTTGCTTAATTCGATTTTTATTGTCAAGCTCAAGTTATCGAATACATCTCGATTCCTTTTTCTATTCTTCTTTCTTTCTTTTTGTTTTTTGTGCTGCACTTTAAAAGCAATATAAAAAAGTTATCATTGTTTCTTGTATTTGCTGTTTTATTGTCCTCGCATACTTAACGCTTTAAATACCCTATAAAATATGATCAATCACAGCACTTAAAACACAATATTCATATTGTTAAATAAACAATTAAGAAAGAAATAACAATTTAATATGAAAAAAAACTCTTAAACTGCTTAAGTGTAATTTCTATTGCATACTTACAGGCAGCGCCTTTGAAATATGCATAGCTACTACAATTATTGCTCAATTAACTTCTTTGTTTACTATGCGATCGTAATAAAATTATAGAAATTACTTATAGGTTCATTATTGATGTACACTACAAAAAATGAGTGTTCTACATACAAAATGACGCTTGCAGTTCATTTATTGACGTTTTACGGAGGTGGAAGGGGTCCTAAATAAATCTTATAACTAACTTTATCTATGCGCAACAATAAGATAGATTATCATCAAATTTCATTGAGCTAGATCTTATAGTCTACGAATTATAGCTGTTCATACAGATATTGCTATATTTGAGGTCTGGCATGCCTACTGTGGCCTGTTTAGGTTAAATGCCTTATGTTTAGCGAGCATAGATATTATAAAATACCGACCAAGTTAAACAGAACTTGAGTGCAACATTAGCAACATTACAATATATATTATAAACTTTAGCTAGAGAGTTTCCAGAACCTTTAAATGCACTCAAGCTATGCAGAGAGTGTAAGGTGGGGGAGTGGAGGATGGAGAGTGGGAAGTGAAGGCTGGAGAGTGAAGAGAGAGTGGGTCGCTATCTAAGTAGGGCCCGCAGCTTGGGCAGAGCTGCTAAATGTACATAAATTGCAAGTTAATGAGCTCAAGTGGATGCCGACAAGTCGAAGCTGCTGCCGGAGCTGCTGCTGCTGCAGCTGCTGCTGGTTTGTGGGCTGTGGCAAATGGGTGTGTGTGCCTGCGTGTGTGCCTGTGTGTGTGTGTTGAAGGGCTGCCGTTTGCTGGCACTAAAGTAAATAAAAATAAATTCAAATCAAACAGAAATGATAGAGTACTCCCAATGATGCGTAGTAGTTTGTGAAAATCGTGCTCGCCCGCATCGCAATCGATATGGAGTACAGCGAGTGAGGGTGGTGGTTAGAAGATGCCACGAACCGGATACCGATAGGCGATACCCCGGCCAAGCCAGGCCCATTAATTAAACAGACAGCCCAGGGGGTTATTACGCGCTCATCAACGCACTTAGCCCGGCGGGGCACAGCTAGGCAGAGCCAGAGAGCAAGAGACAGAATTAACTCAGTTCAGTTTTTCACTTAAGCAGCCACACACACACACACACACACACACACACTGATAGGCACTGGCAGACAGTGGGCTACTGTTGCTGTTGCAGCTGCAGTTAACCGTTGACCTTTAAATGCCACCCCCCGATGCAACGCTGAGGCCAGTTCAAGTGTCAAAATGCAGCAGAAGAAACGATACCAGGAACAAACTAATCAATGATGCTACCATATCGTTTTTCAATTAACAGTTAACAGCAGTATCTAGGCAACCTAACGAGGGGGAATAGGTTGAAAAAAGGTATTGTATCTACTTGCCAATTAATGTATCTTACTGTCTATTCAGCTATCTACATCAATCTGTTTTTCAATTTGCAGCTTGAGATATTTGGCAACTTTATTGCTGTTTGGAATAATGTATGTTAGATACTTAGATACAGTTAGATAAATTATATTACTAACTATTGCATCTATAGGCATATCTACATGCACATATATCAAACCAATAAGTATCTTTAACTATGTAATGCTAAGCTTACAATTCTGTAGCTGGATAACTAACTGAAGATCCAAGTATACCTACAATATCTAAGTGTTTTTATCGATAGGATAGATAAACATCACATTACATCATATATACATATGTATATCTATTCATAATATATATACACATATTAATCAACCTATATATTAATCTATCTGTATATACATCTATCTATAACTACATATATCCCAATATCTCTCTAACTGAAATTATAATCAAGTGTTTGTGTTTTTTGTCTTTACGCTCTGTTTATATTGTTCCTAAGATTTATACCGTTAAGCCCAATATTCCTATGCATAATATTCCTTCTTTTTTTTGCCTTTAAGAAATATCAATGGCATTAAACAAATAGCATTAGTTGTTTCTTAGGAAATTCCAAATTAAACCAAAGAAAATATCGTGAAATTGTCTTGAGAATATCATCGTTTCTTTTCACGGAAGCTCACAGTGTATGTAAACAGTGCTGCAGGAAGGTCTACGCACACACACACACAGAGAAAGAGAGAGAGAGAGAGAGAGAGAGAGTAGAACAAGCACCTCTAGATACCATAGAGTAGACAAAGGCAGAGGTTCTTGGCATTGATCATATTAGAATATACATATTTATATGATATTATAGGATTATTATAATAGATAAATATATCGTTTATAATTGAATGTTTTGGCATTGAATACGGTATTAAGCTCGCTTAATCCGATTACAAATGCACTTCAAATGTTTTTTAATATTTGTTATATACACGATTTCATTTGCGATTCAAGGTAATAACGTAATTAATCATCTCAATTTGAATACAAATACAATAAGTGAATTATGCAAATGCAAAACTCAGTCACTCAGTTGTCAATTGTGAATAACTGCATGCTGGATTGACTATTGTGAATTATCAATTATGAATTATTAACCCCAGCGAGGAGCAATGCATATCATTTCATTAACAACAATTGTAAAGTTTACATTGAACTTGGCACAACACGATGAAAAGGATTCGATGGAAATCAATTTGCCAGACTGGCAGAGGTGGGGAGGGGAAAGGGAATTTTCCATTTTTCATAAATGGAATTAACGTGAAAACAGAAAAGAAAAGAAAAGAGGGAAAAGTGAAAAACAAATACGCAGCATAAAATGCATTTGATGCACTGGCAAATGAAATTGAAACCAAAAATCGGTTTAAAACAAAACATAACAAATGAAAAGGGGGGTGCTGCTGATGGGGAAAGGGTAGAGGAAGGGGGAGGTGGCACTGTGTGTGTGATGTGCCATGAAAATTGAAAATTATCAAAAAGAAAAAACAACAGCGACAACAGCGTGAACAACAAATTAATCAATGTAACTGCGACGAGAGAAAGATGCGAGCAGTAAAAGGAAAATTACAGAGGCAGGAGGGGTAGGGAGTGGGGTAGGGAGGGAGTAATGAGGGAGCTAGAGATGGTAGAGAAGGTAGAGAGGGGGTAGGAAGGGAGCTAGAGCGGAAGGTAGAGTGGTATACCCCATATATATAGCATAGGTAAACTGGGATTGCACTGTAGCTTGGGCTAGAAGAATTCCGTTTCAATTTCAAGTGCTCTGCAGTTATCTCTGTCTGCCCTCTCGCTCACTCTCTTTCTCTCTCTCTCTCTCTCGCTCTTACACTCCCTCTCTCCATCTCTTCCATTCTCTATACTCCTCTCTTCTTCTATCTCCATCTCAATCTGTGGCTTCGTGTGGCCCAAAGACTTTCGTTTTCGTCTTAGTTGTTGTTTTAGTTAAAATCATTAAATCTTCTGCTTGTTTGCTTGTTGTTATTGTTGTTGTGTGTGTGCGTGTCTGTCTGTCTCTCTGTCTGTTTGTCTCTTTCTGTGCTTGTTGAATGTTTCTATCTGTACATGTTGCTGTTGCTGTTGCTGTTGCTGTTGCTATTGTCGATTGTTGTTGTCGCCGGCAGTTGCAGCCAGTGCAGTTCGCAGCTCGCAGCTCGCAGTCAGTAAATGGGAATAGTTATGTAGTTAGTTAGTTCGAGTTGGCGTCGTTTCGCTTTCACTGCCAGGCCAAATGGGTATCATTTCTTTCTCTACCCCCCCCACCGTTCTCCCCTTGTTCCCCTGCGCTCCACACTCCTCCTGCTGCTGCTGCATCTTGTTGTAATTGCAGTGCGAGTCTGTCTGATAAACACACACACACACAGATGCACACACACATACTTGTGCACTTAGGGCCGATTTCCTTTAGCGCTGCTTCTTCTTCTTCTTGTTGCCTCTTCTTATGCTGCAGAGGAATCGGTAACGGTTTGGGGAATCGGTTGACAAAACAGATGACGCAACTTGCCAAGAAACACAGAAAACTTGGCTATCGTTTCTATTTATGTGCGTGTGTTTGTGCATTTGTAAATACACACACACACACACACACACACACGCATGTACACTACACACACATGTACATATTTATGTTGTCTGCTTCCTCTAGTTATTGTTGTTGTTGCCGCTCAATTTCCATTTTGGAAATAACTCAATTTGCTGTCAACGTCAGGCTCTCGACCCGCCCCGACTCGTTCCTGGTTCCTATGTTCATGTTCTGTTCTCTTCTTCTACCTCAGCTTCTGTCTTTGTCCCCTGACCCCTGCCTCTGTCTCCTGTCCCCTCTTCAGTCACTTCCCCTGTCCCTTTTGAGCCCTGTCCCTACTCTACTCTGACAGTTGCTGTCCCGCAGTTCCTGCACCTCGCGCGGTCACTTTTGCCTGCTTAGTGTAAACAACAACAATAAAAAAAGGAGTTTGTTTTAACACACACACACACACATACGCATTTGTCTTGTCTATCTGCATATGTATTTGCATCTTTCTGCATTTGCCTGCATGTCAATATGTGTGTGTGTACCAACAAATGCCAAACACATGTTGCAAACGTGGCGACAATCGAGTTTCACTTGATGTACACACACACACACACACACACACACACACACACATATGCACATAGATATAGAACCATGTAAACTCACACTGCATTTCTTTTTTTATCCGTAACTGGGGCGGTATTAGATCTATCAGATAGCAATATAGCCAACCTACATTTATGGCATTTATTTATAACTCAATGTTTTCTATACATTCGTTTTATTTTTCCAACAGAGCTGCCAAATATCGTATATAATTGTAGAACAGTTTTAGGTATTCCACACACAATTATGAGCAAAATAATAGAAGTAATTTTTCATATTGTTATCTACGCACTGTAATAAATTTCCGTATTCGTTCTTTTTTTTTAGTTTTTCGATATTTTTATAGAGTAGATTATGAAGAAATATTTGAGTTTCATGGATCAATATATAGTGATAGTTTTAATATTTTAATAAAATAGAATAGAATATTATTTTCCTCATAGTTGTACATACATATGTATAGTAGAAACATGTCCAAAGATTCAAGGGATTCCACATACAATAATGGGCAAAATAATAGAAGTAACTTTCATTATTGTTATCTACGCACTGTAATAAATTTCCGTATATGTTCTTGTTTTTCCACTTTGTCATTTTTGTAAAGTAAATTATGAAGAAATTTTGGAATTTCATAAGTTCAATATAATTTTGAATATATGAATAGCATAAAGTATTGCAAAACTATAAGTGTTCCATTGTTTTGTCCATGTATGTACATTCGTTATAGTTGTATAAAGTACATACAAACATGTCCAAGATTCAAGGGATTTCACATACATATGTATGTTACAATCATTGTAAAGATTCAAGAAATCCCAAAGTTCAAGATTTCGTTCTTTATCAATTCAATTTGTTGATTCATTCAAATGTTTCTTAAGTAATATTGCAATTGTATATGTATATAGCTATGTTATATAGTAAGCAGAATATACTCATATTATACAAATAGGTCGCCCAGCCATGTACATTATTTAATATACAATTTTGTATTATTTCTTCATTACTTTTTATTAATTTTTATTTATTTTCATTTCATTTACTTTATTTTTTATTTCGTTTTATTACTTTTATTCATTTTTATATATATGTATACATATGTCATAAATGAAAATACAACTCCAAGTGCAAGTAATGTCACTATAGTCCCCGACTTCTAGCACAATCTAATTGCAAATGGAAATATGGTAACTTTGTAGGTACCTTCTTGTAGGCCTCGTCGTGGTGTACAATTCAAGTGCACAGTGGGGCATGTTGTACAGGTAATTGGAGTACAGAATGCCTATGAAATGATGCAGATTGCTATTGCCTTCTTCAGGGTTTGAGTTTGCACTGAGTACGAGTTTGTTATGGGGTTTGGTTTGATGGTTTCGGGTGCGTTTCGTTCGGTTTGTAGGCGCTGGAGGCCAAAACCGAAAGCGGCACAAAAAGCGCACTTGATACGATGCAGAAAAGATCGACTTGGATCGACCTGGAGAAGGCCCCCAGCAGCAGCAGAGAGACCGAGACCGAGACCGAGTCTGAGTCTGAGACGGAGTCAGGGTCTTGGTCTTGGTTGTGGTCTTCTTGGTATTGCTTTGCCAGCTAGCCCGGGGGCAAGTCTTCGTGCTGCCGCTGCCCAGTTTCGGTTTCGGTTTCGGTTCGAACTGCACAACGAGTCTCCTCCTCCCCCATCCCCTCTGCAGAAATGCGGCAGTCTAAAGAGTCTTGGACCCAAAATGCAGTTTGATATGCAGCAACCAGCACACACACACACACACACACAGATACACACATGATTTGATTTTTTTTATCGGCAATTTCTTCTGAACTCCTCCTACTTCTTCTCTGCTTTGCAACGTTTTTTATTGTCGCGTTTCTTCTTTTTGTTGTTGTTACTTGATTTTGTTGCTGTGCTCGTGCACAAGTACAAATAGTTCCAGGAACCGCGAGCACAAGCCGAAAATTTAAATGCAACTGCGTGTTGAATATTTAATAAATACTCCTCGTACCGCCCCAGAGAACAGAAGAGAACCGAGACAACCTCAAGGAACCCAGCACGGTAACTTGCTGTACAACAAAAATTACAATATTAAATGAATCAAATGTGTGTGCGCGTGTGTGTGTGTGTGTGTGTGTGTGTGTGAATGAGAAACATGAAATGTGAATTGCCGCAGTGAGGAAATAAATGAAGTTTCGAAAAGATTTTAAAACACATTAAAGCAAAGTGTACCCACCAAAGTACGCAAACTGTTCAAAGTGTTGTCTGACTTTTTAACACCACTTTGCATTAATTTGGTCATTTCAAATAAGAAAACAAACAACTAAAACTTCCATTTGTAACTTCAAACAAAAATTGGCAACAATTTGTTGTCCCCGACTGTAACACAGTTGCTGCCCCAGTACAATGTGTTCCCTGCGCACTCAGCTGTTCCCCTTTTTTTTGGTTCTACTGTTCCCAATTTGTAATCCACTTTGAAGCATCAAATGTTAATGGCAATAAATTTGTTATTATTCTTTACCTTTTTTAACAGTGCTCTCACTCTCTCTCTCTCTTTCTCTGTCGCTGTCACTCTCCTCGCTCTCTCCCTCGCTCTATCAGTGCTTCTCTTACGATCGCACTGTGATTGCAGTCGATGATGATTGTTGTGTGATTCTCTTCACTTTTTCTGTTTCTTATTTGTTTTGTATTTCTTTTGCTGTTACTTTTCTTGTTGTTGTTGTTGTATTTTGTGAAGGTGAAGTCACTGCACTTTTATATTCTGCTTTGACAGCTGCTGCAGTCTGTTCTTCTTCTGTCGGTCAAATGGGCAACAGTTGTTGTTGTTGTCGTTTCTTTTTCGCGTTTTGCTTGTCGCTTTCTTTTGTTAATTGCAGTTCTTTCTTCTGATTACTTCTTCACTAACGGCTTAGAACATTTGCTTTTTGTTTGACTCTTTCTTGCACACTCCCTTCTTGCCTTGCCTTTCTGTGCCTTCCTTTGACTCTGCACTTGTTGCTCTCTACTTCGGCTTCTTCCGCCAGGAGAGAAGACGGACTGCAAAGCAAAGGCCGAGTGAAAATCAACAGAAACAAAAAATACAATCTCACAAACACAACTCCAGGCTTGGAACACACGCGTCGACCACTTGTTCAGAATTATCGCAAAAAAAAATGTTAAAATAAATGGTGTAAGTTTCAATTTGATTTATTTTTTAATTGATATCAAAATGAAACGTTTATTTTGAATCGAAATATTTGAATTCTTTTTTGTATATTCGCAGCGACCGCACGTCCTTTCGCTTCGGCTTCAGAAATAACACTGTTCTGTTATTTAGCATACACTGTTAGTTACAAGAAACCATAACAGACTCACGCGAGCTGCCTGCTGCTCAACTGAGCTGTACATAGGCGCACGCTGTTAACTCGCACAGTGCCTGTTAGCTCAACTAGTGGCGCCTATGCAAGAAGTGATTTGAAATGACGCGCAGTCACTGTTTAGGAATTTAATTATGTTGGCACGGGTCCCGCTTGAATTTTATTATTTTTTTTAATTTAATTACAGAAAAAGCCATTACGGTAAAATTATTACGTTGTTTTATAACATCTAAATAAACATTAGTTTTATTCCAATAAGATCTTTAAAATACATATATCTCAATAATGTTGTTAACAAAAATCACATATATTGCATTTATGCATTTCTAAAATATCATTATGAGGCTGTTTACCAATTCAACTATTCAAGAGCTATGTCTTCTATATGTATGTACATACTAGTATATTTATATATAAAGGGCCTCTATGCAGATATTTGTTTTATTTTATTTAAAAAGTGTTTGTTTTTTTAGCTTGGAATTCGCGCATGAGGCGCGCAACTGTAAACGTATCTATACAAAACAAGTATGCGTGCACCTTATGGTGCGAATGTATGTGTTTATGTATGACGTTTACCAACAACAAACAATAAAATAATTCCAATTCTTAAGTACAAATACATTTTTTTTTAAATATTTCCCGCTTATTGAACATTTGTTTTCTACTGCGTACGCACTAACAGAGCCACACACAATGTTACTGTTATTGGGCCGCACACAATTGGTTGCCACTGTGGCGCTGCTGTTGGAATTGTTATGAATGAAAATCGAAAACAAAACGGAACATCGAAGCGCGCAGCTCAGGTTTAGTTTGAGTGTGTGTGTGCGTGTGTGTTGCCGTGTTGCTGTGTTGCCAATCACTGTTAATTGCCGCTGAAAAAAGCCAGGTTGATCACACAAGAATGGGGCAGAAAAAGGCTAAGTTTTTATACATACATATAAGACAAATTGTGTTTTATTAAATTTTAAGTTATTTGAATTACGTGTATCACTCGCAACCAAAAGAGAAATATAAGGCCAGATAATATGTTAGATTTATATAGCTATATTTAGATTGGGGTTTATTCTAGCTAATGCAGTTTAAAACCGTGCTTATTCGTCCCATAAAATTCTAACTTAATTCTAATGGGGTAAAAAAGGCTTAAATGTTGAGTACCAACCCAAACTGATGAAAAAAATAAAAAGGCTATATAATTTAGATAATCACGCGAATGCAGCTTAAAACCCGACAGATTCATCCAATAAAAGGCTAATTTAGCCACACTGTGTGCAAATGAGAAGCTGCAACACAATTCTCTGGGATACCAACCAGTGAAGCCTTAATGTCTGTTATTCTACAGATAAATGTTATATACGTATGTTATATATGTATGTATTTATCAGTATTAAATGATATAATGTAATGAAAAGCCCCAAACGATCAGCAACAAAACTATAAAGTTAGTTCACATATATATACATATATGGATATGTATGTATATCAGCATATATATGTATATATATACTGTATGTATACATATGCATATGTATGTATGTTTGTTTATTTCTGTGTGATTTTATTATATTTTTTGTTGCTGCCATGACTAAACAAATGAACTAATGAACTATGGAAAGAGTGCGCAGCGATGAGCGAATGCTGATTTGAGTAGGTTCTCCTGTTTTTTCTTCCCTGTTCACAACAATGGACAGGCACGACACACACACACACACACACACACACACACACACACACACACACACACACACACACACGTATTCTGAAGAATTCTTCTGAATCCATGACGCAAAAAAGGTCTGCCAGTTGTTGTTGTTGTCGCACTGTTTTTGCCCATTCAAATTGCAATTGGGTATTGGAACTTCGGGACTGGCTCGACTCGCGGCGGCACTGTCGATAAGTTGCCCCGGTTCCGTTTAGGTCGTTGCTGTTGTTGTTGTTGTTTCTGCTGTTGTTTGCTTGATGCCTTGAGATCGAGAATTGAGATCGACGCGTCGCAGCGCTGTGACGCACCCGCATAAAGCGCACTCGGAGTGAAGAGAGAGAGGGAGATGGAGAGGGGGAGAGAGAGAGTACGAGTGTGTGCGCAAGAGTGGGAGCTCAATAGAGAGTGGAAGAGGAGAGTGAGAGAGTGAGAGAGGGCAGAGGGGAGACCGAGTGTGGCTTTGCTAGATGGCGTTAGCTGATTGAGAACAATAGCGGCACCGGAAATTATTGCATCTGTTGTTTAGTCTCTCTCTCTCTCTCTCTCTCTTACTGCTGCACACACACACACATGCCTGGCACATGTGTGTGTAATTGTCTCTTCTCGTCTTTGTTGTTGTTATTCCTCCTTTCGTCTGCCTTTGGCTTTATTGCTGAAATTTTCAATTGCTGCCAAAACGAAATAAACAAAAAATACAACAACAACAATTACAACAACAGCAACAACAGAAAAATAACAACAACAAACGGCGCACTTGAACTGCAAACGGCAACGCCTGCGCAGAGCCGTTGACAGCGGCAGCAACGGCGACGGTGACAACTGCGTCAAGTGCAGACTTCGCAATCCTGCCCCCCCCCCTTCCTACTCTTCTATGTTCCTCTCCCTTGCTCTTCCTTGCTCTCCCTATGTCTGTCTCTGTCTCTCGTTTCCTCTCACTTTGTCTTCGTCTCTGTCTTTTCCTCTGTCTCTGTCTCTCTCTTTCTCTTCTTGTTTTCTCTCTCTCTATCTTTCTGTCTCTTTTTCTCCCTCTCTCTTTCTTCTCCTTCCTTTCCTTCCCTTTCCCTCGCTTTCTAACTCTTTCTCTCTCTCCTTTCCTCTCTAATTTCCCTCTCTCTATATTTCTCTCTTAATCTCTCTCTCTCTCTCTTTCTTTCTCTCTCTCTTTCTCTCTCTCTTTCTTTCTTTCTCTCTCTCTTTCTTTCTCTCTCTCTCTCTTTCTCTCTCTGTCTCTCACTTCCTTGCTGTCTCCCCCTTCTCCATCCTCTTCCTCTCTTTGCCTTTCTCTCTGGTTCTTTCCCTCTCACTCTATATCTTACTCTCTGTTTCCCTCTCTCTCTCCCTATTTGTCTCTCTTCCTCTCTCTGTCTCCATGTCTCTCTCTCCCTTTTTCTCTCTCTATATTTTTTTCCTTCTAATTCCCTCTCTCATTCTCTCCATCTCTCTCCCTCTTTTCCCTTGCATAGACAACAATGAAAGGCAATCAATGTCATCGTGGGTTGCACACAGCCCTGGGCACAGTCACAGTCACAGCAACAGCTGTTCCCACTGTTACGGCCGCCACTGTTAACTAACATCAACAGTGGCTTCCGCTGCACATGTGCCTAGCTGCCTGTAACTGTTGCCTGCACGCCTGTGCTGAGTGTGTGTGTGTCTGCCAGACACTGTATCTGTATCTGTATCTGCTAATGCACATGTATCTGCATCTGCATCTGCATCTGCATCTGCATCTGCATCTGTATATGTATCTGTATCTTGTACTACAGGTGCATCCTCTCTTGGGCAACAATGTAGCCAATGTTGAGTCGCACACACTGACTGTTTAAACATGTCTGAGTTGCACACACGGTAGTCAGTTTGGTAAGTAAGAAATCAACGCTAAGATACAGATACAGATACAGATACAGTTGCTCATACAGATACAGATACATTTGCTGTGCATACTTACATACACTGAGCTGCAGCAGGCAAACAGACAAACTTCTCTTCGTTCATTCATGTAATTTCGCTTTTTATTTGCTCGCTGTCAGTCTGTCTGCGGTAGGATAGAGGGGGCAGGGGCTGATCACACTTCAGGGGCAACGTGGAGGCAGGATCAGAGGGAAGGAGGGGGGAGTGTTAGCCGTGTGCAGCATGTGGATCTTTTAGCATTTCTCTCTGCGCAGCTCGTTGCTGCTACTTCACTATCTCTCCCCTTCTCTCTCTCTCTCCCCTCTCTCTGTCTTTGCCTCATTCTTCTTGTTGTTGTTGAAAATTAAAGATAATTATGATTGCCAACAGGGAGTGATAGAGAGAGGGGGGAGGGGCAGAGAGAGACACAAGAGGCAACACAAAGCGCGGCAGCAGAAATCATTCATGCTGCAAAAGCCTCGTCTACTCCGGCTGTATCTCAGTATCTCAGCGAGTGTATCTGCGTATCTGTCAGATACAGGGGCAGCCAAGGGACGGGGGCAGTGGCAGGGGATAGGGACAGGGGGGTAGGGGCAGGAGCAGTTCACAAATGATTATGATAAAAACACCGAAACAGGTAAGAACATCTCATACTCAGTGCCATAATACAATGCTTTGTCTGGCATGCTGCCTCTCTCTCTATCTATCTCTCTATCTCTCTCTCACTCGGACACATGTTCTACTACATAAACAAGCATTAGCGGAAGCAAGAGAGCAGGAGACAGCGCTGTAGGCAGGCTCTCACACGAACTGATGAACTGTCGCTGATAAGCGCAGAACCCAAAAGAACAGGGGCATAACACACACACACACACACACACACACACAAATACACACACAGAGGCACACACACACAGGCACACACACACAGAGAGACAGACACACACACGCCTAGAAAATTTGGCTGGTCAAGAAAGAAATTAAGACAAATCAAACAGGTTTCCCTACACACTTGCCCCGCACTGTCGCCGCATCAAAGCAAAACCGCACAACGTGAAAAAACCATAAAATTACCAAAAAGGAAAAACCAATGAGGGAAACTGCAGACAGACAGACAGTTCCAAAAATAAATGTCGAACTTGAAACAATTTCCATTTTCCATGCAGGTAGAACAAGGAAAAATGATTTTGTAATTGGAAAATTAACAAGTCATTGCCCAATCGAGCGAGGGGGATGGAGAGGGGAAAGGGGTTGCCAACTGGCAAACCAGTTGCGGTGTGAAAACCTCAGCAATAATTCACAAGGTACTCGACTACCCCGAGACCCTAATCGACCCTAACAGAACTACCCCTAACCGCAGATAAATCAAACTGCCAACAAAGGTAGGAAAATGAATGAAAAACTCGAGTCTGTTTGTGGATTCGTCAGACAGTTAACAGTTTAACTGCTATAGAATGTGAGAGAGGGAGAGAGAGAGGGAGAGAGGGAGAGGGGGGAGAGAGAGGGACTGACAGTCATGCTCATCAACGCTGTCCTGTTGACAGTCAGAGTAATTTGCTTGTCGATTGTTGCGGTTTGCTTTGAATCGATTCGTTGCACAGGTAAACAAACACTCAAGCGGCTTCACATGACACCTGATGACCTGTTGCTTCTACACTCTCTGTGTGTGTGTGTACGTGTGTATGTTAGTGTGTGTGTGTAGGTGTAAATAAGAATAACTTGGCGCCTTACTTAGTTGGGTTTTTAGCGCCGTTTAATATGGCAGGGAATCTATGTCTGTACTTAATATGTTCATATATTAACGAACTTTGATATGTTAAAGAATATATATATATACTATACACAACTATATATACACAACTATATGTACTTTACATATGTTCTATATATACATATATACTAGTAACGTATAGCATAGTTAGAGTCTGTGATTTGACAGGTTCTTGTGAACTGATTGCTGTGACTAATGAACTGATTCAGTCCCGATACCAACTGCTAAATTAGATCATCAACATTATCTTTATCATCTATAAGAACTTGCCAAGGAATGCAAATTGTCTCCTTTCTTCACTTCTCATTTTCATCTTCTTCTCTCTTACTAATTTTCTGCAGATCTAACTTTTCTAAGTGTCTCCCTCTACTGAGTCTGTCGCTCTCTCTTTTTGCATAGAATTATAGATATCTTTCTCTGTCTCTGTCTGTGTCTCTCTCAGTCTCAGTCTCAGTCTCAGTCTCAGTCTCAGTCTCAGTCTCAGTCTCAGTCTCAGTCTCAGTCTCAGTCTCAGTCTCAGTCTCAGTCTCAGTCTCAGTCTCAGTCTCAGTCTCAGTCTCAGTCTCAGTCTCAGTCTCAGTCTCAGTCTCAGTCTCAGTCTCAGTCTCAGTCTCTCAGTCTCAGTCTCAGTCTCAGTCTCAGTCTCAGTCTCAGTCTCAGTCTCAGTCTCAGTCTCAGTCTCAGTCTCAGTCTCAGTCTCAGTCTCAGTCTCAGTCTCAGTCTCAGTCTCAGTCTCAGTCTCAGTCTCAGTCTCAGTCTCAGTCTCAGTCTCAGTCTCAGTCTCAGTCTCAGTTCTCAGTCTCAGTCTCAGTCTCTCAGTCTCAGTCTCAGTCTCTCAGTCTCAGTCTCAGTCTCAGTCTCAGTCTCAGTCTCAGTCTCAGTCTCAGTCTCAGTCTCAGTCTCAGTCTCAGTCTCAGTCTCAGTCTCAGTCTCAGTCTCAGTCTCAGTCTCAGTCTCAGTCTCAGTCTCAGTCTCAGTCTCAGTCTCAGTCTCAGTCTCAGTCTCAGTCTCAGTCTCAGTCTCAGTCTCAGTCTCAGTCTCAGTCTCAGTCTCAGTCTCAGTCTCAGTCTCAGTCTCAGTCTCAGTCTCAGTCTCAGTCTCAGTCTCAGTCTCAGTCTCAGTCTCAGTCTCAGTCTCAGTCTCAGTCTCAGTCTCAGTCTCAGTCTCAGTCTCAGTCTCAGTCTCAGTCTCAGTCTCAGTCTCAGTCTCAGTCTCAGTCTCAGTCTCAGTCTCAGTCTCAGTCTCAGTCTCAGTCTCAGTCTCAGTCTCAGTCTCAGTCTCAGTCTCAGTCTCAGTCTCAGTCTCTCAGTCTCAGTCTCAGTCTCAGTCTCAGTCTCAGTCTCAGTCTCAGTCTCAGTCTCAGTCTCAGTCTCTCAGTCTCAGTCTCAGTCTCAGTCTCAGTCTCAGTCTCAGTCTCAGTCTCAGTCTCAGTCTCAGTCTCAGTCTCAGTCTCAGTCTCAGTCTCAGTCTCAGTCTCAGTCTCAGTCTCAGTCTCAGTCTCAGTCTCAGTCTCAGTCTCAGTCTCAGTCTCAGTCTCAGTCTCAGTCTCAGTCTCAGTCTCAGTCTCAGTCTCAGTCTCAGTCTCTCAGTCTCAGTCTCAGTCTCAGTCTTTCTTTTCTTTTTTTTTTTTTTTTCATCATACTACTTACTACCTCTTCTTCCTCTAGCCAGCTCTTTCCTTCTCACTATCTCTCCTTCTTTTCTCTCTCTCTCTTTCTTTAAAACTTCTCTCTGATTGTTCTTCATGCTGTCTTCATTCTTCTCCTCATCGAAGCTACATAAAACATGACGCAGATCGTAGCTTGCGTTGTCATTCGCCTTGATCCTGTACATGGCCACACACGCAGCCCTCATGCCAGTCACAGTCGCAGTCGCAGTCACAGTCACAGTCGCTGCTCATGTCGTGTTCAGTGTGGAGCGTTGCATGCGGGCTCTCTCTCTCTCTCTCTGTCTCTCTGGTGGCAGCTTTCGTCGCGATCATCAAGCAGCTAATAAAACTGTTGGGCCGCAGTGCAGCGCATAAAACTTTCAATTAATTAGTGACCAGCAGTGGGGAAGGGGCAGCAGTAGAGAGGGGGAAGATGGAGGGAGGGGAAGGATGGATTTGGGATTGACTGAGAATAAAAGAGCGTCACCTTTTAGTGTGCTAATTTAAAAGCCATGAAAATGCATCGCATGAACTCCAAATCAGACTCAAACTAAAGAAAGAAAGAGAGGAGTGTAGGGAGAGGAGTGAAGAAAGAGGAGCAGGAGGTGGAGATGGGGGGGGGGGGGTGGCAGTGGCAACATGTGCGACTTGTCATAATTATCAGTGCCACTTTGGGGCAATGATTGAAGTGATGCTCCCGCTGCCGATTCAATTTGCATAATGAAGTCGTCTTCATCGTTGCTGCGCCCATCGGGTCCGCACTTTACTTAGGCAGCCGCCGCCAAGATTATCTATGCTCTCCCTACCTCCCTAGCTCCTCCTCTCCCCCTCTCTATATTTGTGTTTCTATGTGTGTTTTGTTCTGGCAACTCTTTAGCTGAGCCACTTGGCCCAGACCCCAAACCAGATCGAGAGATGAGAGCCATTGCCAGACCCTTTTTTGTCCACTTGCCCCTTTGCCATATCTGAAATTATTATGGTTCGGGTCGAGTGCCTAATGCAGATAGATGCCTATATAGATACCCGATACATCATTCCCAAAGTAGAAATATGCCTTCGATTTGATGCATTTTTAACGGATCTTCCTCATATCGAACGCATTTTAACGTTTAACCATTTAACGGTTTCGTTTTCGGTTCTCATCTCTGTCTGGGCCTGGCCCCGAATGAAAGTGTTATAAATATGCATATGGTATGGTATATGGTTTGGCTTTCCAAATACCCCAAAGTCGTGACTGAAAGTGAAACTTCTGTTCCACTTCTGAACATCAAAAGACTTCTCAAATATCTTGGGAATCGAGAGGAATTTGCAGAGCTTGTTTATAGAACATATTCCCTCATCATATTGTACATACAATGAAGTATACATTTATGGCAAAATATTGAAATAATTCTACATTAAATCTAATTTGAAATATTCCAATCAGGCACGAGAGCAAGCACACGCTCGACTAGGAGCATACCCTGTGTTGGAGTTTTGTTTGTGAATTGATGATAAAGAAATCTTTAGATGACTGATATTTTGCATTATTCAATTTACAGCTATTTACTTAAGTGTGTTTAGTGTTCTCTCAAAGTTAAAACATATTAAACATTGAAACTGAATCCTAAAAGTCAATCTGGAGAACTTTTCACAAGTCTTGTTTGCAATGAAAAATACTCAAATGAGAAATTACTGAATACAAAAACATTTCATTCTAATATATTCTTATTGTTCGGAACATATGTGTATATATGTAAATCTATTGTATATACACGATATATTCTTATTAATATATCCTAACCAATTCCGATTCCGCAAGATATATACGCATATACAATATAATGTGTAAATGAACTGGTTGAATCGATTTCTTAATCTCTATATGAAATTTTAGAAATATAATTCAAATTCTCATATTAAAGTAAAGATTTGATTAATTTAAGTTTGTTCATCCTAATAACTACTTTTAAATACTGTAAATATTCTTGGGGAACTAACAACTTAAGATACTCGTTAGGTTATATCGTATGAAGATATTTACTGAACTTCTCATTCCGAATGGAACCATGAACAATAAAGAAAAGGAAAGTTATAAATATATTTAATATATGCATGATACTTATGATATTAGTGATATTTATAATATCTGTAATATTTATGATCTGTGATATTTATGACTTTTTTTATATTTGTGAAATTAGGATATTTACGTATTATATTTTTGAAATTTAAATTATCTATGATATTTAGATTATCTACGATATTTTCGTTACACATGATATTTATGATATATTTATGAAACACATGATATTTATGATATTTATGTTCATGATATTTAAGATATTTATGATATATTTTCATTATAATATAACTAACACAGAACTTTAACTACCTTTAATTTATCTATGCGCTACTAAAGTTCACTCTGCTGCTTATTTGGTATATCCCATACATGTTCCATCATATCCACACAGATCTCTCATTGCATTTGCAGTCGAAGGTCGTCGTCGTCGTCGTCGTCTTCGTCTGCGTCTGTTTGGCGCGTGGGACAGGAAATGAAATGCAATCAAATCAATTTGGAACAGAACGGAACGCTTGAATTGGGTGGAAATGCGTGCTATGGTCAGATCTGTTGCTCCGTTGGGCTTTTCAACGTCTTCTTCTTGTTCGTTTTCTCAATTATTTATACAAATAATATTGCTGGAAAATGCAATAAGGGGGCAGGGGCAGGGGCAGGGGCAGACACAGAGGGAGAGCAGCTGCCGGCACAGTTGATAAGTTCTCGAATGAAAAAGGCGCGTTTTGTTTTTTCTTAATGAAAATTCATTTTCTTGTTTGCTTTGCGCCACTTCACGTCGCACTAAAGATGAAGATGTTGATGATGAGAAGGCATCACTCTTGCTATCTCCCTCACTACCCCCCCACAGCAACTGCAATGCAGGTCAACTATGTATGTAATTCAATTAAAGCCCAATCAGCTGCAATGGCTGTCGAACTGGCGCCAGAGGCAGCTCGCATTTTAATTCCGTTAATTATCAAAGTCTCTCACTCCGACTGCGCCTCGACTGTGCCTGTTTTTGTGGACGCGACTGTCTGCTTTGGAGGTGTAAATTGAATGCATCTGCTGAGCTTAGGCTGAGGCGCAATTGGCTTAGCTTGGACGGGTCCACACTTCATTAGCGGTCGCTTCAGCCGCAATCACGTCGGACTTAGACCACGGCGACGGTGGCTCTTTTCACACCTTTCTAAAGAAGAAGAATCGGATAGGAGTGGAAGAGGGAAGGGGGGTGAGGGCAGGGGGGACAGCAGTAGTGGCAACTGGACAAGCAGACAATGACAACAAATGAAATCCATATATAATCATAATACATAATAATGAGCACAATATGAAGAAGAGAAGAGAACTAGAAGTTGCGCGTGGTCTGCCAGTGGAAGGGAACCGGGAGGTGGAGGAGTATTGGCTAAGTGTGTGCTTGGTCTGTCTATCTGTCTGTCTGTCTGTCTGTCTGCCCCCCCACAAAGCGCTGGCCATGTGCCGGCATTCATATTCTAATAGGCCACTTAAGATGCATAGAATGCAGACCCACGGGACCAGACAATGGGCCAGACAATACATACGTTGAAGACGGGCGCATCCCAGCAATGACAGCACTCTGTACTCCTTGCCACTGCCACTTCCCCTTTGCCACTCCCCCTCTGCCACTGCCACTTCCACTCCCCTTCACGACTGCAGTTGTGGCCCAAATATTTTTTCACATTAAGCTTAAGTAGCTTTGCTCATTAAGATAACAACACAGACATACACTGCACACACACTAGTACACACACTAGTACACACACACACACTACACACACACTAGTACATACACTGCACACACACACACACAAGGCAAGCCAGAGACTGCGAGAGAAGTTTTATTTTAATTACCCACTGCCCACCGCACTGCGGATTATGCAATCGCATCAACTTTGTGCCTCACTCCCTTTTCGCTCTTCCCTATTCCCTTTTCTCGATTTCCATCCCCGCCCCCCCAAGGTGTGCTCCATTTTTGTATATGGGTCAGAGACAGAGACCTACCCAATTTTATGGAGTGCGGCAGCATCTGATCAATATCAAATGGCCCACACATTGCTGCCCATTAAAAGCGCTTGCAAAATCAGCTCAACTAGGTTGGCCCCGACAGGAGCGGAGTTGCGGGTGCGGGTGGAGGAGTGCACTGGGTGCCGTCTTGCTTGGCGATTCTTCTACTTCAAGTATGCCCGTTTGTTGTTCTTGTTGCTGCTGCTGCTGCTGCTGCTGTTTATTGCCGCTGTTGGGCAACAGTTGCAGCCGCAACTCAACGCAGCCCTGCGTGCAGGTCAGTGCAGTGCATTGCCAGTTGCAGTGGCGCCCTTCCCTCACTCATTCCTCCCCTCCACATGCAGCTTCTTTAAGGTTTGCGCAATATTTATAAAGAAAACTGATTTCGAGAACAGCAAGCACGCTGACTATAAATACCCTGGGAAAACAAGCGCTGCATTTGTTTTGGTATGTAGAAGATTTATGATCGGCAATACAGATGTGCAAAATGAATTGAATAGTTGGAAAGATTGTGAAGACTTTCAACGGAATATATTTCAAATTGAATGAAATTATGAAAGCAACAGGAATCTATATAGATAAAGAAATTGTATAATATATAAAAAGGTACAATATGTTGCTGAAAGTATTATGTCATGTTATAAGGATTGTATCATCAGCTCAGCTAAAGAAATCTGACTTGAAAGAATCCTGATTAACATTATAAACTTTACTTATATTTAAAATATCATTAGCAGAAAGATAAATATCTAAAAATAATATGACAGATGTTTTACGTTTTAAGGAATATATCATCGTCTATGCCATATTAATCTAACTTGAATGAATCCTGGTAAACATGTATACCGAGTATATACAGAGTATCATTAGTAAAACCTTATATTTGTGAGAATTTCATGTTTTATAGCTTTAAGGAATATATAATCATCTCAGCTATAGAACTCTCTCTTAAAAAGAATCGTTCTAAACATTACAAACTGTAAATACAAGGTATTATATAACTATATAGTGTATATTTTTGAAGACATCCCATATAGTCTTAATGTCTGCTATAGGAATCGTGTTAACCATTACAAACTGTATATACAGAGTTCCATTTGTAGAAAGGTATATTTCTGACTAGTAAGGCATTGCCAGGTAGTACGTTTTAAGGAATATATCAGCATCTAAGCTATATATATCAAACTTAAAAGAATCATAGGAAACACTACAAACTCTATATACTTTTCTTTTGTAAAGTTATTGTAAGTTATTGTAACATATTCTGTTGTATTCCTAAACTAGAAAAGCATATAATAACACACACATTCTATCATATGTATTTTCCAGACCAAGAACACTATATACTATACTAATAATACTGTAATAAACTCTCTTTAATTTAATATTACAATTATCTTAAATTCCATTGTTTCAATCGTTACGAAGTATTTGAAAGTCGCTCCACTTAGCGCAAGTTGTCACATTATTTATGTTTGTGGGAATGCGAAAGTTGCAAACTTTTGGCAAAGTTGTGCCACACCCAAAAGGCACAAATGGCACTGGCAGTTGCAGTGCTATCTCGCTCGCACTCTTTTCTTTTCATACACATAGCATAGTAGGGTCTTACTGTGTTGTGCGTCTGTATGAACAGTTATAACTCAGAAATGGTAAGAGCTAGGGTTACCAAATTTGTCATCAATATTTCTTATTATTACACGCAGGTAATAGTTATAATGGAATCCAGCCACACCCCTTTACGCCCTCACAAATCAAAAATAAGTACGTATTACGAGCGTGATCTGGTTAAGCTTTGGTTGGCAGGTACATCACAGTCGAGCACACTCAACTGTTGCTTTCCTACTTATTTTCCTCTCAGTGTAAGATTTCTTCTGCAATTTGCTTAACTTTGCTGGAGTTTTGCAATCTTGTGGCATGTAAATTGCAACAAGGTTGCCCGAAAAGATGCCCCCGCCTTGCGTCTGTGTGTGTGTTTTTGTTGTGTGTGTCTGTCAGTCTGTTAGTCTGGCATTTATCATAGCATATTTTTAGGTCTGATGCGCCGCCTTGTCGCTTTGTCACGATTCTGTGGTAAACTCAGTCGGCGATGCTGCTTTCTGGCATTGAAGTTGGCATTGAAGATGGCATTGAAGACACACACACACACACACACACACACACAAACATACGGCAGTGAAGACGTCATTGAGACGAGCCTTGGTCATGGACTTGGTCTTGCAGCAGCAGCAGCAGTAGTAGCAGCAGGTTGCGACTGGCAAGGCGAAGACGTCAGTGCTGACCTGCCGGCTGAAATGTCAAAGGGCTTAGAACGCGTGGCAGTTGCCTGGAGTGCACGTGGGCACAGATACATTTGTATCTGTATCTGTTGCTGTTTCTTTCGAGAAGCGGCGCTGCTTCACGTGCCGCAGACGCAGACGCAGCCGCAAGTGCAACAATAAATCAATTCAATTAAAAGCTCCTGTTTCCTATGCAGATACAGACAGAGCCACAGATACAGATACATCTACAGCAAGAACAGCTACATCTGCACTTGTTGTAGATACAACAACAAGCGCAACCATTCTGCGAAATGTCTTCCACGAATGGCACCTTGGCATTGGCCTAGACACGACACTGCAGCTGGCATTAGAAGGTATACCCTGCCAGCTGAAGGTCATGGGGTCAATGCAGCCAGACAGCCATGAAAAGGTACCAAAGCTCATTGTTTCTCACTGCTTTCCACAGTTACACAGTATCTGTATAGTCGTGCACTCTCTCTTCATTTCAATCGCCTTGTTTATTGAACTGATTATTGTTGCTCCTCAGTCTGCAGCACGTTGCAAGAACACGTTCTCTTCCAGTTAGTTTTGGCAATGTACACGTTAAAGGTGCCAGAGCTTTGAGTATATTTGTCAGACATATGGCAACATATGTACATATGAGTGCGTATTTCGCGCATAATAAGTTCTCTTTTGCTGGGTTCTGTCTGTATGAACACGCTAAACTCAGCTATTTTAAGAGAGACAGCAAATTTTGCAAGCAGCTTTTTGCATAGCATATGTACATAAAGTGCTTTGAAAGCCACGCCCACCGCCCATGCAAATCGGTTAAGTGCGATTGATTAACTGAGTATTTTAGTCACACTATTCTGCTTTTGCATAAATAAAGATGTATATTTCTACTATTCTAAAACACAGTTAAAATAGGCCCTGTTCATCTGTCCGCGTGTCCGTATATCCGTGTGTCCGTCTGTTGTAACGCAAACTAGTCTCTCAGTTTTTGAGCTATCTTGATGAAACTTGGCATACATACTTCTTATTACTGCACACTGTTAATAAGTCGAAACGAGTCACATCGCTCCAATATATCGTATAGCTGTCATAAAAACTATCGGCCTATTATTGTTATTTTTCAAAATATTGTAACCAAATTTAATACATCGAACTTGTTATATATATATAATATGAATAAAAAATTTCATCAACATCGGAGCACTATAACATATAGCTGCCATAGGAACAATAGGCCTTAAAGAAGGTTTTTGTATGAAGACCAATTTTGACTTTAGAAATAACTTAACTTAGTGAGACATAATGTTTATTGAATATACACAATATTATTCAATTCTGCAGCATTTGCTTTTGCATTTGAACAATCGAAGGAGCTAAGAACTTGCAAGAGTATAGAACATTCGGCATGCGGGAGGTGCTTAGCCTGCCTTGCACTATTTCCAATAAAACTTATATTATCCATGATAGGTAGTCTTTCTTTCTGGTAGTTCTATGCAACGCTGCCTGCTGCAATCAGCTGTAACATCATGAATATTGACAGTCAACATTCATCTAGTTAGCTTACCATCAACAGTCTAGAGACTAACGTGATAGCAGAAGATGCCTGTGAGTAGAAGATCGGCTTAGTTGTATTTGTTGTTCAAGAAGAGATATACTATATTCAATTTGCTTTTCAACTCATCAGCGTTATGAAAGTGATTTTAATACACAGACTCTGATGATGCTCTAACGGGGACTGTGTGCCATAAGTGAATCTGAATTTGACTCAAATGTTATTTACGCATATTTCCGAGCAAGTCAGAGTTAATTAATCCTTGATTACCCAACCCAATTAGTGCTTGCTCTGTTTGCCAAGAAATTTCTGCTGTAGTTTCTGTTCAGTTTTAAGTGAAGTTCCGATGAGGGGCGGATACTTGGGGTATGGTTTGAGTAGGGGGTGGCACTGGTTTGCAATAAGTAATATGTTTCTATTCTAGAGAAGACTCCAGGCAAAAGGCGTTCAATCTTGACTGACGTTGCAGCACGTGCCACGCTCAAACTCTCTCTCTTTCTCTCTCTCCCTCTTTCATTAAAGCTATATCTTTGTCTCTTTCCTCTGACTTTCACAGTGATTTTCAATTATGATTTGCATTTATGGCAAACAATGCAGGCAGCTCGCAGGAAGCAACAGCGACACCTACTCACCTGCCACAGCAACGTGCCACATGCTGCCTGCTGGTGTGGCATGCCAAATATGCCACAATATGTAATATTAATATGTTCTTTGCCTGGAATGTATAGTGCTCACACACACAGACATGTGTTGTGGTACCTGGGCCCAAAATCCTAACCCGCATCGACTTCACTCCCCCCAGAAAGTAAAAATAATAATGAAAACGACGACAAATGGCAAAGGCAGCTGGGGAGAAGGGGAGACTTTGACAAAGCACTCACTGCTTGTTTTGGTTCTGGTTTGGATTCTGCTTCAGCTTCAGCTTCAGCCTTAGCTCCGGCATATCGCACAAAAGCAGCCAAAGTAGGTACAAGAATGTCCATATGCCCCTCGAGATGCATATGTAATTCACAAACACACACACACACACAGATACATACAAATACATACATACACATACATCTACACTTCACCTAGCAGCACTTTATAAGTGACTGCAATACAGTGACTGAGTAAGGTTCTCATTCACAACTACCATATGTTTAAATAATTCTACAGATGATTTCATCGTTATAAAACATAAAACATAACAAACATTTTATAAACAACAAAAAATTACTATATAAAAACATATAATATAAATAATAAAATCATATTTATAATGAATACTAAAAAGAAATAAGAAATAAAATCATACTCACAATGAATTATTAAAAACAAATACAAAACAAATCATTAAAATAATGAAAAGTAACAAAAAAAAAAAAAAAAAAAAAAAACAAAAATTAATGAAATCATGTTTATAATAGTTTAAAAAAATAAAAAAGGATTACAAAATAAACTAATGTTTATAATGAATAGTAAAAAATAAAAATTAAAAAAAAATAAATAAAATAAGAAACAAATTTAAAAAATAAATAAAAGCATATTTATAATGAATAGAACCTGGTTGAGACGCTCCCAAACTTGAAATTCAGTAGGCGGAAACATGACATACGATTTTATTGTCCATTGAAAACATTAAAGTTCCGTTCAGTCTGTTTACTGGCTTCAAACGAGTCGTAACTGAATTCAAACAACTTAACTAGTTCTCGAAATTATTTGAAAATCTTCAAAAAAGCTTTAACCTGCTTCCGTTTTTTTTAAATTATTGCCTAAATATCAGCATCCCTTTTTTGCTTTCCCCAGTTCTGCTTTCCCTAGAAGAATAAAAGTACCAAATCAGTTTTGTACAATCTGCAAATATCTCAAAATATCTCTGAAGAAGTATACAAAAAGGACAAAGAAGAGGAAGACTATATATCGTGTAGAATGAATCATCCAGAGTACTTCAATATGAATTCAAGGCAACGCGCTCGCTTGCAGCGCTCTCGTTTAATTTTTTTTGTATACATGTACCTATTCATTTGTATATGTATTTATATAACCCTGTATTTATCGAAGATATAATGCGTTCACGTTAAGTATAGTTGTTTCCATTGCCTACGTCCCTTCTGCATGTAGTGTCCTGAGCACGCCGTCAGCAGTAGCTTTTGCAGGCATGCAAGTCCTGCTGGGCTGCTGCGTATGAGTAGCTGCATCATAACAAACGATAGAAGGCAGCAGCAAAGGCTGCCTGCCACTGATGTCTGTGTCTGCTGCCGATGCTGTGTTGCATTTGGTATTTGGCAACTGGCAGCAGGCAGCAGGCAGCAGGGACTGGCAGGCAGTGGCAGGCAGCGAGCAACTTGGTGGCATCAACTGTGGCAGTGACCGACCCGCAGCCAGTTGAGATTTCAGCTGAAGTTCAATGTGCGCGCTGCATGCCACATTGCTGGCGCGTCGTCCACAGTTCCGCATAGTTGTGCAGTAGCAGCAGCAGCTTGTCTGTCTGTCTGTCTGTTCGTCTGTCTGTCTCTCTGTCTGTGTGTTAGTTTATCCCTCTCTGTATGTGCGCCTGCTCTATGCAAAGTTCTCTCTTCTTTGATCTGTCAAATGTCGCTGGCCAAGTGCGCCACACTTGACCAATTCGAAAAGGGGCGGCTGGGCGTGGTTGACACGCCCCGCGGTAATTATGTAAATTGCCCATCAACAGCATAACAAAACGTCAGCAACAATAGCAACAACAGCAACTTATCACATGGAAACATTTGCAACTAGCCCGGCCGCTTTTCATGGCCTTTGGCGCAATATTGAAAATAAGATAAATCTTACTCTCGCATGAGAGGGGCCCCAAAAACAAAAAATATCGAAAAGAAAAGCATTAAAAACAAAGCAAAAATTATTTTCAACAAACGCCTGCTGCAGGTCTATTCATGTCTATCCATGTCTATCGAGCTTTGTAATCGACAATTGGCAACAGTTCACTTCGCGCCAAGCCCCGCGGCGCATCTCCCCATCGACGTCGTCGTCGTCGTCGTCGTCGCCGTCGAATTGAAGTGCATTGAAGGAAAACCCGTGCCTGAAGTTGCCAACATCATCATTATCATCATCATTATAATCATCATCATTCAGTCATAGTTCGTTTATTTCATTGGAAAATTCAACAAAAACATTGAAAACCCCTGAAGATCTCAAAAATTGCTTGGATTTTCGGGGGAGGTAGGAACGGTCGAAACTGGACACGATCATGTGAATGAAATTACGTTTCATTTTTAGAGCTGTTCAATATGTTTTCGAAGTATTAACAAGGTTATTATTAAATCTAGAATAATCGCTACAAGACTTGTAAACAAAATTGAAAGCAAAAATAATATCGAATATGATTGAGTGAACTTTCGATGCTGATATGATAATGAGAAAATTCTAGATAGATTCGATTTGATTTATATGAGAAATAATAGTAAAGAGTGAACTTTTGATGATGCTATGATAATGAGAAAGGTCTGGATATATTTGATAAATGTATTAAGATTTTAGTTTGCTTACATTTAAGTTCCGATTTCACGTTTGAGTACCCTTAATATGTTTGGGTATTGGTACCCTACACTTGGTAGGGTATAGGTACCAAACATTTGTTAGGGTATAGGTGCCCTACTCTTCTAAGGGTATAGCTACCCTACACTTGATGGGGTTTAAGGAATAGGTTGTGTTGGGGACAGCTGCCAATTGCTGGAATTCTCCTATGAATTGCCACAACAACAAAAACACATTGCGCATTCGAGATTGTCTGCGTAGAGAACCACATTGCCTTGCCACATTCTAATGAATAATTTGGCAAACGATTGCCGTGCGACTTCAAGTTACCCTGTAAACAGATTACAGATATTAAAGAATATCATTTATTTACAATTTTCAAGCGAATACGTCACTTAAAACAATGTCCTAGAAATACAAAGAAGGCTTATTCAAATTTCAAAGATATTTATGCGATATATAGTTTGTAGACATCTACAGACATCATTTACCATCTCTAGTTTTGAAACTAGCTGAGGTTCATTGGCTTATTCGATATACTCCGTCCGTACCAGTGTACAGGGTATATCGTAAAGTGCAAAATATCGCTGAGTCATGGAAAACTTATCTCGACCGCGAATTGGTCATGCTTTATTTGCGTTATACGCCTGATTTTCTAACTACTGGCAGTTGAGCCTGCACTGCCCCAGCGCCAGCCCCGGTCCCATTGTGTCTTAATTAATCAGCATTTGATGGACAATCGCGTCGCAGTTACAGTAAAGTAAAAAAAGAAACACCGCCAGACACGCAAATGGGCGCATTGACCGACTCGATAACTCAAACGGTACCAGCGACCGACTAGTTTCAGGTGCCAGCAAACCCAACTATACATAACCCATACCCAAAAGTAAACCCATCCCAAGCGAAGCTATCAATAAGCGAGGCATGAAATTTCGCATGCAAACTAATTGATCCTGAGGCAAACTCTTTGCTTAGCCTGTCATTGAACCTGGTTTTGGGTATACGATATTCAACATCTTCGGTCTACGGAACTGGGTCCCTCCGTGACTTGATTATGAACAGCTCAAGGCAGGGAGAAAAGTTCCTTAAATTAGTTTAGTATGTCCTGTTTCAAAGTGAGAATACACAATGCACAGATTTGATATACAATAAACTCATTATCAATATGTTAAACATGTTCTATCTTAAAAGAATAATGGTATTTACATCAACAGCTTGAACAGTATCAAATTTCATAGGCTCTGTCACACCTACCCGCAGAATGAGCGGCTCTGACGGAGGTTACTTGAATGCGATTTCAGTGGTTTTATAGCACCTTCAGTTGTATCATTCTTCGTGGGTTGCGGCATTTATATTGTGTTTTCGGTTACGATTGATCCAGCTTAGGTCTTTATTTGATCTTAAATTGATTTTATTTGTTGTAAACTACCTTTATTAAGTGAAGAAACCGTACGGCAGAAATTATGAAAGATATACTAACTTTGTGAAAATGTATGTAACACTCTGAAGAAGGCGTGGCAAACCCTACAAAATGTGTATATTCTTGAGCAGAATTATTAGTCGAGTCGATGACGAATCCTGTCTGTCTGTATGCGCACATAGATCTCGGCTATGATAAAAGCTAGAGACAACAAATTTGGCATGAAGGTTCCTGTATATACCAAGTAGCTAAAGTTTATTTCAAATGTTGGTTGCCACGCCGACCGCCTCAGCGAATCTATAATTAAATTTTTTAATGCTATTTGTCAGCAGCGTATACGAGATACAACTTTTTGACTTCAACATATATATAGATAACTATTATATATATAGCTTCTATAAATTTCAATTTGATTGGACAATAAATACAGAAGTTATTCGAGTCCATTTTAATGCCCAAATATGCCTGTTTGCGCCTGCCTGCATAACCATGTTTGTAGGAGTGAGAAAGCAATAGACAGTAGTAGACTTGTGTTTGGTATTTCTGGTATATTTATTGTTAGTGTATTTCTTATAGTTTTTAGAACGGGAAGAAGGTTATCATACTCGCCATAAAGCCTTAGTTAGCCACTACTTCAACCTTCTTAACTTTCCAATCAATTTGAGAATATTTTTGTTAGAATAATTTCTTAAATTTGTTGAAAGTTTTGCCCCTTTGTTGTGTGAGAAATCAATCAGTGCTGCTGCAATCCGTTTAGAGTGGAATAAAATCAAATTCGAATAGCTGTAATTGGCTTCTGTTATACTCGTCACGTCACTGTGCGTGTCTTTCTTCAGGGTCCTGCGCATCGTTAAGAGGTGACATTTAATCTCGTCAAGCAATTGGGCGAATGCCAGCAGCTGTGAGCCACACGATAAGCTGCTGAGCAGAGCAAGGCAGAGAGAGGGTGATGATGCGGGGATATGGGAATGGTAGAGGGGGATATTACTCGAGAAAATGTTGTTGTTTTAACGGATTTTTGGGGCTCGAATTGACTCGATTAATGTGAGATGAGATGAGGTGAGGCAAGGTGCGGGCATGCCCAACACTTCTCTGACACCTCAGACACCTTTGACCACCGTGAAGGCCAGCAGGGCCAGCACGGTCAGCACGGGGGCGACTTTGACTTTGACTTCGGGTTCGGGTTCGAATTCGAGTTCGGTTTCGGGTACTCGCCGTGTGTGGCACGCTGCGGGCGAGGCGTCATTCAAGTGGCCGCCACGTAAAAGGAGACAATTAATATCGATGCTCAATCGAAATGAAACTTCACACTCACACTCACACACACACACACACACACAGCATATGCTAGAACAACACGAAGCAGAAAAGAAAGGAGAAGCAGAGGCAGAAAGACAAACACGGAAAGGTAGGAAAACGTTAAGCAGGAAAACGCTTTTTGTAACCTGAGGCGGGACTTGTGTGGAACTCTTATTGGAACCTCCATCCCTCTCTCTCTCTCTCTCTTCCTCCTCCTCTCCTCCTCATGACACTTCTATATGCCACTGTGCCCCGCTGTGGTACAGTTGCTGTTCAAGGCATCGCAGGGATGCACAATGAGCCTGATAATGAAATGTAATTTATGATCAGCATAGAGGGGAGAAAGAGAAGGGTAGGGGCAGGGGAAAAATCACACACTGTTTGCATTGGGCATATAAATATTGATAGGCAGCGGGGGTTGTGTGGTGTGGCATGCAACGTGTTGTTTGCCATTTGCCGTGCAATTTGTCAATTTGCGCAGCGCAAAAAAGACTGTTGCAACTGTTAGGGGAGTGGAGGGGTAGGGGTAGGGGCAGTGCCAGTGGCAGTGGCAGGGGTATATCTTGGCAATGCGGTCGGCTTAAACCGGGCAACCAAGGCAACCAGACTCGACTCGCCTGGATTGTTTTCGTTTATCCTTTTGACTTGTGCAACCCTCGCGGAACCTCAATCAAATAATTTCGTGTAATCCGCTGCGCGTGCTCTCAATTATTATGAAGCGATTTTATTATGAAGCGCACTGCTGCACACAACTGCACATTCACAAACACACACAAACACACACATGCAGCACACGCACACATACGCACATACCCCACACAGCTATTTATGGACATATGTCGGAATGAAATGAAAACCTTGTCCTGCTCTGGGTACTGCGCCTGTTCCTGTTTCTGGTCCTGGGCCTGGGCCTGGGGTTGCCTGCGCATGTGAGTCCTGGAAACTGCGTCAAACTGATGTTTGCATAGTGCATGCAATGATCGGGTCGCTTGGCTATAACAGGCACTTTAACTGCACTCTTCTAGGCAGATTAATAGGATTTTAAATGGGTTTAAATGATTTTAAATCTCTTATGACAAATGAGAAATATATTAAGAAATGCCTATAAGAAATACATGTTTCTTGAGCTCTATAAAAGTACACACTTCTTTTGCTTTATCCTATATCTAATACCATATCTACTTAATATATAAACAAAATTGTACAAAAATCGGTCGAGCCTTTTCAATTTTGTGTACGAATTACAGCATAACTAGCTTTGTAGAAGAGAAATGAATACATATTGTATTAAATAAAGTTAGTTATACCTTATATACGATTCGTGTATTCCTGTTCAGCTATAGACAACCCCTTTCCGGCTGTGATTATAGGGTATTGCTCAATCTACAGCACTCGACTCTAAAATGAATTCATACTCAATTTGAGGTCATTGCGATCATTCATGCAGTGCATAAGAGCATTCCCTAGTCAGATAACTAATTATCTGATGATACATCATTTTTGCTGCGACATTTGCATTCACACACACACACGCACACTCACACATAGAGCTCAGCTAAATTCCAGTGAAGTGAAACACAAAGAGAAAATTTCCTGCTGTTAATTGCGACGTAATGAAGCTGCGCTTTTCCATTCCGCTAAAAAGTATTTTGGGACACACAAGTGCCAGACTAATTGGGTAGAAAATATCTGGTCTGGTCAGCTCTCTGTACTGTACTGCTGCAATTGATTCACGAGTCTTAATCAAATTCTCCACTTGGGCGTAATCTATTTTCATTGGTCACAACAAGAAATGTGCCAGTTTGTTGTCTGTTTTCGTACTCGAGTGCGTAATTAAGATTCATTTTCATCTGAAGATGATTCAATTATTGGAAACATGTAAACAAAAACAGACTTACAACCTTTTTGATGCCATTTCAATAGTATAAGCATAGGAATCAGTGTAACAGTGCGAGTAACAGGCATAAGGAAGCATGGCAGACTCGAGAAAGTATAAAGTATGCCTGCTCAGGATCGTTTAAGCCATGTCTGTCTGTCTGCTCGTCTGTCTGTCCATCTGTCAGTCTGTATGAACACACAGATCTCAGCTAATATAAAAGCTTGAGATACCAAATTAGGCATGAAGATTCATGTACATACCAAGCAGCTAAAGTTAATATTAAATGTTTGCTGCCACGCCCACTGCCCTAGCAAATCAAAAATTAAGTTTTTCGATTGGATTTGTAAGCGCTGTATAAAATATACAACTTTCTGACTTTGACATATGCTTAGCTAATTGAAATATCTACGTATTCTCCAAATTTGAATTCGATCGAACAATAAACACAGAAGTTATTTAAGTATTAACATAGAACTAAGTGCTTTTTTTGTGCACTGAAATTATCTAATGTAGACCCTGAAAGGACTCAGATAAACGCATTTTGCTCACAAAGTGCGTCAACTAAGCTAACTTAGTGTGCACTACGCACTCTCCTTTGTGTGTGTGTGTGTGTGTGCCAGCAAGAGCTCAGCAGCAGCAGCAGCAGTTTTTAGTCGCTTTGTGGGGGGACAAAGGGAATCTCTCAGCGACCTGAAGATCGAATTTCAGACGTGCTTAAAACGCGTTCCACAATGTCCATTGTGCATGGCCAGACCCGAGCTCTGGAAGCCCAATAAAGGGCATAAAAACCCACTTAAGTGTGGAATAAAGAAGGTGAAAACGATGGCAAGCAAGAGGGATAAGAGCAGGAAGAAGAGAAAGGGTTGAACAGGCAAACAGAGCTTTAATTGTGGATATTGAGCTTAGAAGAAGATGCTTACATAGATACACATATAGTACATGTGTAAGTACATAGTTATAGTTACATATGAAGAGTTACAGATGCAGACAATTGCATAAATAGTAAATAGCAAGGACATTGATAGACAATAATAAAGTTATGCACAAGAAATACGAATATATCATATATATATATATATATATAGATATAAGTATACATATATAAATTAACAGAAGTGTTGACAAAATTAACTTGAATTTGTCACAGAAATGCTTACAAACTTATGAATGCACAGAGACCTATACTAATTAGGGATGCATAAGAGGCAAACCTACCTAGAGACAGACCTATGCATACAATGTATGTATATAGATAGATATATATGCTTAAATTGAGAATGCACTAAAGACAGACACGCATACAAATGTACATACATATAAACAAAGTAACTAGAAGATACATTCCAGCAAAAGACTTCACACAACTTGACTTTCCTAGCATACTTTCAGGCTAAGAAACAATTCTCGCAATCAATTTCAATTAAAAGCAGATCAACACACAGTTGCCTGTGCATGTGTGTGTGTGTGCATGCCATATGTTAATGTATGTGCGATTAATTCGCAACAGACAATGTAATAAAAAGCACCAGTCAATGGGGGCCCATAAACAAATGAATGTTTACGCAAGTGCCTTCAATCTCTCTCCGAGTTTTGGCCAGGCAGACTCCCGGAGCCATCAGCATCATCATCATCGTTATCTTCGGCATCCCGACAGTCTGCCCCGCCAGCTGCAAGTGCAGCAGACCCAAAGTGAAATAAACAAACCCAAAGCAAAAGGCTTTCCAATGAAAATTCATTTGTAGTTTTCATTTTTCCCTTTTCTGTTTTCTGTTTTCAGTTTCGTTCGGTTTCTGCACACGAAGCACGTGTTGTCGCCGCGACATGAGCGACAGCGCATTATGTGCTCCACTTTATTATGATTTTAGCTTTTTTATTATTTTTGCTCTTAGATTTCTCGCTCAGCCTCAGTCGCAGTCTGAGTCGGGCAGTTGCCGACAGTTTTTGCTGTTCCTGGGCTGTCATAAAAACTGGACCCGCATCTGGGAGTCGATGTTGCCAGAGCTGGAGCCTGAGTTGTCGCTTTGCCTTGCTTTTCTTTTGCAACTAATTCATGGAAATTTATGTTTAATGACAATAACAAAGGCAGCAACTACTTAGAAAGAAAACATCGACGGGGCGTGCCATGTTGCGGTGGGACTGCGCTTTCTGGTTTCTCATTAAAGGCGAATTTGCCTGCGCGATAATAACAGCAAAAAACAGCAAACAAGGTTTGCAATTGTTAAGCCTAAACGACTGCAATGATACCCTGCAAGCAGCTTTAATAGTTCCTTATGGTTTACAGTAAGTTATAAGTCTTGACAGTTAACAGTGTTTATAGTCTAAGTACATCAAAAATTAACGTTCTAGTTTTAAAACATTGCAATTCAATTTTATTCGATTTACAGGGGCAGCAGGGGGCGTGGCCTGCACCGATAAGATATATTGTGATTAACTTTGATAGCCTTTGCTCTAATGATCTTTGAGTTATAAGTGTTCATACAGACATAGATATGGTTAGATTGACGTTGACACCTTGAATAAAATGATTTGCACTATATAATAACTCATGACAGTAAACAGTGTTTATAGTTATTGTACATTGCAAAAAGAAACGTTCTAACTTTAAGACCATTTCATTTTTATTAATTTATGGAGGCGCTACATGTCGTGGCCAAATTCTAAATTATACTTTAGCTGCTTCCAATGAAAAGACATCTTGTTAAGAAGTTTGATTGCCTTAGCTCTTATGGTTTTTTGAGATAAAGGTGCTCATACAGACATATTTAGGCTATATTGACTTGGACACCTTGAATTGAATGGTTTGCATTATGTTAAAAGTCTAGACTCCAAGCATGAACGTTTTGGCTTTAAAATAATGCTTGCAATTTGATTTTTATTAATTTTAAGGGACAGCAGGGGGCGTGGCTAAATTGTATAGTAAACTTTAGCTACTTGTAATATTAGTTTATATTGTTACCAACTTTACAAGGCTTAGCTTTTATGGTCTCTGAGATATAAGAGTTCATACAGACATATTTCGGTTACATTGACTTCTTCTTGGTGGGCCCTGCTGCCTGTCAGCCTCACAGCTCGATATACCCTTTGATTTTAGCGCCATTAACAATGGGTGCACTGCACAAGTGTCGCAGTTGCAGCAACAACAGCAACAACAGCAACAACAGCAAACAGTTGCACACAACTGACCCACACTAAACTGTGTTAATAAGCCGCCTTGCACTGTTGTTGCTGTGTTGCGTTGTCTGAGAATGCGGGCGTGTTGCGTGGGCGTCTGTGCAACAAGACCGAAAGTGCATTTGTGGAACGGCTGCTGTTGCTGTTGCTGTTGTTAGTTGTTGCTGATTGGTGGCAACTGTCAGCTGGCTGGCAGCTTTATGACACCTGGCCTGCAATTATGTGCACTGAGCTCGCCAGGAATTCTAGTGCGAAGTTGAAGTTTCTTGTTGTTATGCAATGAGGGCCGCCTGCAAACTTGCAACACTTGCAACAGTTGCAACACAAAGGGGCCGGAAATGGCGACTGGCTTTCTAAAGCAGCCACTTGTCTTGACTGTTTCCGGCTCTTGGCCGCGAAATGATGCATAAATCATCAGTCTGCCCACCGGCAACAGCAGCAGCATCCCAAACTGTGCAACACACATGAGACAGAGACATAGACAGCGATAGAGACAGCAACAGCGCAACGTTTTGTGGCACAAAATGCTCTCCATACGCTTTTTGGTAGCAACAATTTGGCAAACAAGTCCGCTGACTTGTTAAGTATTTCAAGTCAAGCCAGTTACCGCAGCAGCCTAACACAAAAACTTAATTAAGAGCTAGTCACAGTGCCCACCACCCCCCTTCTCTCCTCCTGCCCCTTGGTCTGCTAGTGCTGCCTAATAGAGAGTGAATGCTGCTGCTGCTGCTGCGGCTGCGGCTGCTGCTTGTGTGCTCTTATTCTGTCTGCAGTGGCGTTTGTGGCATGTGGCGAAAGTAATGCGGTCGCTAGCCAAGCTGGGTCAACGGTGCGTATGCGCAATGCGAGCGGTCAGTCGGCCAGGCAGACAGACAGGCAGGCGGACAGACAGACAGGCGGAAGCTGGCGGCAAGCCAATTAACAATTATCACAGCCCGCCAGTTGTAGTAGGTGTAGGCAATGTGGCCACAATCTGCGCCACAGATCAACGTGGCATGTTGCATGTGCCGCCGTGGCCGCTTGAACTTTGCAGCAGCAATTTAAGTGGAGCAACAGGCTGGCAGTGTCAGGGTGGAGAGGGGTAAGGGAGGCAGGCAGGCAGCTCTGTCATCCTAGCACTATTTTAATTAAAAAAACCGGCACAGAAAATTTGCTCAGCATTTGACAATGCGGCGGCGTTTTAATTGGCAGCCCCAGACGTTGCATAATGCGCTGCAAAGTGATGCAGCAGCAGCGACAGCAGCAGCAGCGACTCTAACTGGCCTGGCTAAAAGCAGAAACATGTTGCTCATATATTTCTTGGCTAGCCAACACTCCCCTGCCTCCTCTTCTTGGTAGCTCCTCATGCTGCTTAATGGTGTCAACACCAAAGCAAGTGGAGAGTGGAGAGGAAAGAAGAGCAGAGTGCAGAGAGAAGAATTTGGCAGCTAGAGCAGAGTGCAGAGAGGAGTGTGGCAAGTAGAGAAAGGAGAGAAGAGTGTGGACTGTGGACTGTGGACTGTGGCAGGCAGGCGCCTTCATTGCAATTGTCCAAAATTTATGGCTTTCATTGCCATTGACAGCGATAATTGGCTAAGAATCATTTTGGCGATTTCACAGCAGGAAAGTTTGCTATGCCGCCGACGATGCGTCGTCGCTGCCGTTGCTGACTTTATGCAAATGCAGCAGCAGCGCTTAACTGTTCTCTGTCTGCGGCTGAATGATGTCAAACATGTATGTATCATTTATCATTAATCATGCGACTGCTGCGTTAAATACAGGTAAGAACTGACACAAACACTTGCAGAGACAGACACAGAGACACTGAGAAACAGATACAAACAAACAGAGAGACGCAGACAGACAGATATACCTCACTATATCAAGTAAGTCTACCATATATAATATATGTAGAGTGGCATTAGCAAACTGAGCAGTTGCTTCTGGTGTTGCCTGTGTAAGGGCTGTGAATCGACTTGGGGAAGATGGTGAAGCAGCCGCAGCAACTTGGCAGCTAGATATTAAATATTATTATTGGTAATGGGCAATGTACCGCAACCTCACAGACCAATTGTACCCCTTCTGAGCTTAAGGCTCCAATTTTTTTATTTATTTAATAGCTCAATAGTTCCCCCAATATCAGCCTAGTTTTTCTTATAAATTCTATCATTTTCCCGTGGGTTCCTCTTCTCATCTCTATCGTTTTGAAGAAGGTGCTTGTCTATGGCTGCACATCTCCAACGGCACAGTGCTGTTTAGTATATATAACGACTCCATCTAAAAGGAAATATAACCTTGACACTGATAGGAAACAAGTACCGTAAGGCAAAGTTAAAAAGAACTCTGAATAGAGAGTTAAACAGTACGTGAATCAGCTTAGAGGTTAAGCTCAATAAACCTGAATATTTGTTATGGCATTATTGAGATATATATAGTTTAGTATGGACTGTGACTTAAGCACCAATTGTATTGTATCAAGCGTGTACGAACAATAAGAGAATCACACACACTTCGGATGCAGACAAGACCACCTGGTATAATTTCATCTTGTTATTAAATATTGGGTGCCTGCTTGGTCAGCACATCTGCTTACTCATGGCCCTATGTGTTTAAGTGTACCCGATATCCAACTTAGAATCAAGTTGTTATGCCTGGCAACTATTTAAGAAATACCTACAAAGATTACTAATAGATACCTATAGCATTACTAGAATACTAAAGTTATAGATAGGCAGACAGTGAGGTTAACTTTTCTTTTCTCGTCTGTTCTTTGATATGCAAATTGAATTCTAAATGTGCAAATATGATATGCTATCTGCAGTTGTTGTAGTTCAGAATGAAGTCAACTACAAATGTACATAGCTGTGCATCACGTACAGTTCATCATTTAGAGGTTTATTTGTCATTTATGAGCAATCTAAAGCTGCAAGTCATGCACTTCAACTTTAAGACACTTTTTAATTAAAATCAAGCGAAAAACCTAACTGAAATGCTGCACAGACTGCAGAGAGTAACTGTATCATTTAAGAACTCAATTTAAGTAAAAAGTGTGTAAAACGTTATCGCAGTTATCGCACTGTTATCGATAACAACGACATTTAAGCAGGCAACACAGATATGCGACACATTTTGTTTATTGGGGTCAGAGATTTCCGATGAATCGCTGATTAGCCACGCTCAGGCTCAGGCAACTTCAACTTCAGTTGTATACAAATATATACATATTTTATATATTATATATATACTATATATCTATCTGTGCTATCTGGCATATCGCAGTGCAATGATTTACAATTGTTGTCGTGGTGGTCTTATCACAAATTTGGTACACAGATAAGCTATGCAAATAGTACAACAGCAATTTGGGTGGTCTGCAGGGGCAGGGGCTGGGGCAGGCAATGTGTGCTTGTGTGTGTCTCTGTGGTACCTGTCGGACTCATTCCGCAGCTGTGTTTAATATCATTGCCATATGCATTATTGCCAAACTGTAAAACCGCACAAAACAATGAACGGAACGATACAATGGCCACAGCAGCAACAGCAACAACAACTGTACAGAAGATACACACACACACACATACACACACACACACAGAGCGAGAGACAGTCAATGCACGAGCTTAGAGCATTTTGGCCTGTGCAACGGGACGTATGAGCGCTGGCTGGCCGACACTGCGTATTAGTATTGTTTCTCTGTTTTTTTTTCGGGCATATTAGATAAGTTGAGATTGGCGATTGTCGGTTTTATTGTTTGTCGCTTGTTGTGCCATTGTTGTTGTTGCTGTTGCTGCTGTTGTTGTTGTTGTGGTTGCTGTTGCTGTTTTCGCATTGCTCAGTTGTTGCGGTGCTGTTATTATGCAAATTTCTTAACAACCTCTAAGCAACATTTTCGTTTCACTTTTGTTTTATTTTTTACATTTTTTTGTTGAATTTTTAATTAACATTGCGCATACGCCGCATGCACCCCCAACGGACACACACACACACACACACACACAAACACAGACAGACGGCGGCATCTTGAAGCAAAGCGGCGCCCCTTTTTCGAGGTGTGTTGTTGTTGTTGTTGTGTTGCTGCTGCTGTAAAATATATGCCAAATGAAATGCTGCTAAAAATGAAATAATGAGTACAGTTTGTTTTATGCAAACATGCGCTAAACACTTTCACTGCAACAACAACAGCATCAACAGCAGCAGCTCAGCCTGGCTGCAACACGAAGTTCGTGAGTGGGGGAGGCTGCAAAATTGGGCAATGAGTTGAGTCCCAAATGGGAAAATGGTAGAAAAACAAGGCAGGCAGGGCGGGGGACATTGGACATGGCGACGCTGCGTTGTCGCGCGTTTTGCAATTAACTGACGACGGCGACGGCGACGGCGACATTGATTAACGACGAGTTTTTCAAGCGGCACTCAAACACGCGCTAATGTCCCCAGGCAGACAGACAACAACAACAACAACAACAAGAAGAACAAGCACAGCAACAACAGCAGCAACCGCAGCAACAGCAACAACAGCAACAATGAGCAACAGCTGATGCTGCTGCTGTTCAACAGGCGCACAAAAGCAATGCACACTTTACTCTTGCACAGTTACAAATGTAACTCATAGTGCAAATGCAAGTGTGTGTATGTTTGTGTGTGCGTGTGTGTGTGCAGCCTGCAGGCAGGCGCATTCAATTGTTGTCAATGTTTGCTAATTGAATTGAATGAACTCACTTTGTTGGCTTAGCAAAATTAGTAGAACACCAGATGAAAGCTACAGTTGAGCATGCACGACAGTAAGATACCCTTCTCCCTGTTAAAAATACGCTAACAATACCAAAGACAAAGTCTACTACTGTCTATTGCTTTCTCCCTCCAACACACATGTGCAGGCAAACAGGCAACTCATGGCACTACATTGACTTGAATAACTTCGGTTTTTATTGTGCAATCAGTTTGAAATTGGGAAGAAGTGTAGATATTAAAATCAACTAAGCATGTGTTGAAGAAGAAAGTTGTAATTTTGATACGTGGCTTACAAATCGATTTGCAAAACCTAATTATTGAATTGCGGGGGCGTTGGGCGTGGCACTCAACATTTGATATACACTTTATCTACTTAGCATGTACAGTAAACTTGATGCCGAATTTGGTGTCTCTAGCTTTTATAATAGCGAAGATATAGGCGCTCATACAAACAAATAGATAGAGAGAGAGATATACATACAAACAGATAAAGCTCAAATAATTACTGATCAAGAATATATATACTTTGTGGGGTCTGACACGCCTGCTTCTGCCTGTTACCTACATTGGAACAAAGTAAGTTGCCCTTTTCTAACCATTTTCAATGCTAGTAGGGTATAATCAGTATGAAGTATTGACACAAGACACACACACACTCACACACATACAAGCACACACACTCAACGATCGACTTGTGATCTGTAGAACACTTTCACTTTCTTATTAATTGCGAATTTTGTTTGCTTTTGTTTCTTTTCTTTGTGCGAATGAACGAACGAATGACAATGAATACTGTGAGTACTGTGCGAATGAAATGAGTACTATGCCAGAGCAGTACTCGTTATTTATTATTTTATTATTTATTGTGCATGCCAGGGGAGGAGACAGGGAGAGGGGGGAAAGGGGGGAATAATAGTAGTCGTTGCACTTGTTGAAGTGCGTACACTGAGGCGCGACGACCCCAGTTTGCATCTGGCATCACATATTGTGAGTGCATACACACACACACACACACACACACATGTATAGAGATTAATAAAGCACATTCATATATGGTAAAAATTTGCAAATTCATTTGAACTTGACTTTTGACCAGCCACAAAAGTCGATCACATTTTTAACACCTTTTCAAGATAAACAAATCGAATATGAATATGATAAAGAGAGATGAGTTTGAATAAAACGCGAATGAATAAACATATTTTGCGCTATAAGAAGTTTATTCATCTTTCTTTTCAAAACAATAATAAAGAGGCGTGAGAAATGTGCAATGAAAATACAAATGTTATTGCGAGTTTATCTTAACTTTTTATTTACTTTCAGCTAGATCACAGTAAGTACAAGTTCTAGGTTCGAAGAGTTTTACAATCAACTGTATTAGTACAATTGAACATATAGAATAGGATAAAAATACTTTGTATCTTGTATTAGATAACGATGTGCCGCTGAGAAAGTGGAAAATAATGCATTAAATTATTATATTTAGTATAATAATTCATAGGTTTCATAGGTTTATGGCTCATATTCTATGTATGTTCATAATGAAAAGAATGTTAAGGCAAGAGCTGATGTACAAATGTATAAAGGGAGCTCCTCAATTATACAGTCTTGTATAACTATATGCGAAATGAGTAAACACTTTATTGTATTGCAATATCAAAGACTATATGAACTTATAATATTCCAAAATATCTTCATAATCTATGCTACTCTTCAAGAATATTGAAAGAAAATATAGAACAAAAAGAAAATGTATTACAGTGCGAAGATGGCGATATAAATGATCACTTCTATTATATTGTTCATACCCTACATGACTGGGCACTAGTGCATATCTGGTAAAAAAGATACCTACTAAAGGACTACCCCAACTTACTTTACAAACCCTAAGTAATGTGTTTTATCATATCCCTTTTTGCATGAAATGAACTGCCATCAAATTGGCTACCGATGATTAGATTACTTCTGTAGGTACCCATGAATGGGTTATGGTGTTTCGGTGTCTGCCTCTCGTAGGGTAGTTCTATTTTAGACTTGGATACCTTGCATCATAACAATCACTTAGCTGCGATAGTTATATTTAATTTCAAATGATGCACAAGCACAAATTTCGTTTTACTTGCAATTCAAGCAGAAAAATCATAGTTAATTTGTCTAATTTAAAGTGATGTAAACTGCATTATTTCTGTAACTGCCTGATGATGATGATGATGACATGTTAACTGAAATTAAGAGAATACAGACATTACAATTACCAGACAGCTGCTGCTCATTTAATTGTGTCTGACTCTGTTGTGTACTTTGAATGTTCAGTCATCAGCATTATTTGCCATTAATTGCAAAGTAATCGATGTAGAATTGGAAGAAGACTTTACAGAAATACTATAAATAGGGCATATCATATGTGTTTAGTATATAATATATATAATATGTACATATATACTATGTGGGCATAATTCATTCATTCAGTTATAATCCCTACTCGGCTGTGGTCAAAACTAAGGCTATATGCTCTTCATTCAAGTCTATATACTAACCTATACTATCCTATATACTACCCCAAATAGAACACTATATATACTACAATATATATATACTGTATATATACTATGTTTAAATCTAGATATACCAAGGTATATGTAATACATTTGTATGTGCTCTATAAGTCTTGTTGATGTTGTTGTGCGCTTTTTTATTTCCATTGTTGGACTCTCTAATTAATTTGTGTATCTGCATATTGTTGCTGTTGCTGTTGTTGCTGTTGTTGCTGTTGCTACTGCTGTTGTGGTTGTGGTTGCTGTTGTTACTGTTGCTACTGTTGCTACTGCCGCCGCCTTTTGAACTGTGCCCTTTTACGTTTTCCATTGTAATTGATTTGCTCTGTTAATGATGGCGCTGCCCCAAGCGCGCAACATGCACAAACATGTACAAAATACTATACATATGGTATATATATATAGTACCTACATACATATGTATGTATGGTATATCCAAAATACTAAGCGACAACAACAGCAACAACGACAACAGCAGCGTCGCGGCATATTAGTCATCACAGGCGACGTAGTCACTGTAAAAATAGACAAACAACAACAGCAACAACAGCAACAACAACAGCGAAAAATTGGCCACAAAAGGGGGGCCAAAGATTTAAGAAACGTTTGAAGCTGTCTAAGGGCAGGGTGGTGTGTGCAGGGGGAAGGCGGGAGGTAGGGGAGTTGCTTTAGTTTGGTTATTTTCAAACGCAGGCGTAGCTTGCCGCACTCGTAAACAAGTTAGCTGATTCATTTGCCCGCCAGCTGTAGCCGTAGCCGTAGCTACTTTTTGGCTTTTTTTTTATGTCAGACTGACGGCCCGCTAAATTGGCCAAGAACTTGTCATTAATCGCGAATTGTCAAGCCGCAAGTGCACAAAAGTAACGAAGAAACGAACAATAAAGAGGAAAGCAAAGAGCGCGTTTTTTAATAAGTTTGCAGTGGCTTTTTAGAGTGGATATCTAAGAAATAGAAGGGAAGGGAAAGGGAGAAGAGGAAGAGAGAAAGAAGAAGAAGAAGAAGAGCAAGAGAGAGGAAAAGGCAGAGAGCCAACGAAAGGAAATGAGTAAGACTATTTAAACTAGTCATAGCTGAAGATTAGAGATCTGTTCTACATTATCTATTGAGATATATTATATATAGTATAAATATATACAAATATAACATACAGTCAGTCAAGTAACTCTTTGCACATATGTACATTGCATTAACATATGTATATGTATGTAAATGTGCATTGTTTTATACCTTTTCGAGAATTTTAACAGTTGCAGCATTCAATGGGCAAGTTTCCAAAATACACATTGTAATAATTAGTATTGGAAAACAGTATTAAAGTGGCTTTTCAGCCTCAGAATGCATTGCATAAGGTTGCTATTATTATTATTAGTATTTGTTATGGGAAAGATGTACTGAGGCCTTGTAGATCTATTGTACAACCTGTTGATCTCACTGTCCAGTCCAGTTGCTGCTTGGACTGATCGACCTTTTGCGAGTAGGACATACTCTCAGTACGTGCTTCGGTGTTTCAGACTTCAACTTCTCTAATTGGCAGAGTGTAATAGGACAGGGCTATGGTCACACTCTTAATAGCAATATAACTTGTATTAAGTTAACCGATGTATAGAAAGACATTGACTTGTACAATTGCTATGATGTGATCTTGCTCTACAGTGTAGACTATAAGTAGACCTGTGAGAATTCTTACTGGATTCTTACGCAGCTTTATTAACTGCTTATTTAAAAATATAAGCTATAGCAGCCTTAGAGGAGTTTCGAATGCCGCAGAGTCTGGTGTGCATTCGCAGTCTAATAAGGCAGATATTCATACGATTTCATATGACATTCACAATTGATACGAGTCATCTCTGGCTACCTAATATAAATACATAATTAATTGTAGTTCCGATATATTCTAAACACGATCTTATGAAAAGGATGTGAAAAGTGTTCAAAAAGGTCTGTATAAATTCCATAATGAAAAGTTGCACAACTGTTTGCACTTTATAAAGGGAATACAACATATCTAACATATGTTTATACATACGTGTTGTCGGAAGTGCATACACATACAGTTTAAAAACAAGGGAAGATCAGAAGATAATTTTCTTCTAAAATTCTAAATTATATATTCAAAATATTACAAAACCAAAAACGCCCTATATAATCATAATATCTTATGCAATATGCAATTTTATAATGTTTAAGAGCAAAACAAAAGTTCAAACTTAACCAGTATATATATAGTATGTATATCATGTATAGTTTCTCTATATAGATGGATAGTAACTCTAATTTATAGATATAGAAGATGCACCTATTCAGTTGAACATGAGTGTAATGCCTGCATGCAGATGCAATAAAAGGAATACAAGAGATAAATTGAGAGGGATACGCACATTTCAATAGGACGACGCCGTTGCTATGCTGATTGCTCAGATTCCGATTCAGATTCAGTCCGAGATTGTTGCGAATCAGCGACGGATGCGAATGCGAATGCGAATGCGAATGCTGCTGACGGTGTTGGTGTTGGTGAGTGCCCTCCAGGGCGGACTTAATCATTTGGAATGCCATTGTGCAGGTGCATTATATCGTTAACGTATCTCGTATATTATATATCGTATATCGTATATTGTCTATTAATGTCTCTTCTCTCTTTCGCTCTCTCTGTCTCTATCTGTGTGTGTTTGTCTGTTGGTGGCAATGTTTGAAATGTTGCAAGCTCAAAATGAATACAGTTTCGAATCGACTTGCTCAACAAATCGTTCGGCAATACATTCTACAATACGTTCCATCTACATTTCCATCTCGACTGATAACAGACGACGCAACGACGACGACGACGACAACGACAACGACGAGGGCGACGACGATCTGCGACGTTGTCTGTCAAGTTTGCAGCACAAATTAATTGTTGTCGATTTATTTTTAATACGCATCCATGTTAACATGTGTGTTTGTATGCGACATGCACACACACACACACACACACACACACACACACACACACATGTATAGACAACTACAACTACAATAGCAACAACAACAGCAACAACAACGTCGCGTTTACGCCTCCCCGACGCAAACGCGCTCAACTTGGCGGTCGCTGGCAGCGTTTTTATGGGTCGCAGGTCGGGAGTGTTTTGAGCATCGGGAATCAGATTGGGAAATGGGGAAGGAGGCAATGAGGAAAGAGGGGAAAGGGGGATTGAGGGAATGGGAACTGTGGGGGGATTTCATGGGGTCGTGTTGCCGTTATTTGGGGTCGACTGGCCCCATTGGTCATGGGGCAACAAGCATTGCAACATTGACAACAAACATACACACACGAAAGAGAGACACGCAACTGGACTTACAGCGCACGTATACCCTGTAAACAGGGGCAGGAAACGCGGTGTTAATTCACTTGCACTTGCACTTTGCTTTCTGCACGGCATACACTATATGCATGTATATGTTTCTGTATCTGTAGATGTATCTGTAGCTGTATGCACAGTGGGTACCACAAAAAAATGCAAAACAAAAGAAAGGCTAAGCGAACGCGCGCTTCAAACGATGGCAAACATGCGGCAGGCACGACAAGATCGATTCTACTGAATCCGGTGAGTGCCGATGAATGGGAATGGAGCCCAAAAACGAGACAACAACAACAACAAGCGCGACTAAAAAACGGGCAAGCGAAACCAAAACGAAACGCTGACGAGACGAGACGAGTCGAAGCGAAGCGACTGCGCGCTGCGCGCTGCGATGTCCAACGGCAACGATGACGACGACAGCGACGGCGCGCTGCTGCAGTTGGAGCATGTGCCACAAAAAATTATCACGCTGTCTGCGCTGCGCGCGATTGCGATTGTGAGCAGAGCATGGGCGAGAGTGTGTCTCTGTGTGCGTGTGTGTAAGAGAGTGTGAGAGAGAATTGCGGAGTTAGCAATCTGCAGACCAGACTGTCACTGTATTTTGCAGAGCAGCCTGAAAGCGGGCTATGAAAACTAGCAAAGACATGCAGTTCAAGCAGTGCACATGATAACGAATTTGAGATCAAGCAGTTCACATGAACAAGAATATGAGATCAAGCAGTGCACTTAACAAGAACATGAGTTCAAGCAGTGCACACGAACATAAACAAGAATGCAGCAGTTCCAGCAGTGCACTGCTTGATTAACAGCACTCTGTTAGTAACAAAACAAACAGAATTTCGGCATTTTCTTTCAGTTTTCAAATCGAAATTGCACAAAACTAGCTTATTGTAAAATCTAAATCGTTTCCACTTGTAGCAGCAGACGCGGGCATTTAGTTCTCCCAGCTGAAGCCTTCAAAGTTTTAAACAGTTTTTTTCAGTTTCTCTCATTATTTAAAACAAAACAGTTTAAAAAACGCCAGCATGGTGAGAGGGGGTGCGTGGCGGGTAAAAAATTCAAATTGAACAGTGCACGCACAAAAATAGGCAACAGTTGCCAGCAAAAGCGAAGCCAACTTCGTTAAGTATGCAATGGTAGCATTTAGCCAAGTCACAAACCAAAAGTTCACTATTGCAGATGGCGCAAACAAACTGCGCTAGATGGCGGCACTGTGCAAAGTGACCAGGTGTCATAATAAATGTATAAAATAAAATAAATATCAATATAAAATATGCTATATATACATTTAATATGTAGTAAATGTATTCTAATTCATATATATAAAAAAAAAAAAATTAAAATATATATGTATATATTAATTATATATGCAAAATATTCATATGGACTCACCTGCCAGTCCTGCGTCGTTGATGCTGGACGTGGATGTCGATATGCCCGGCAACTTGCGCCACCCCTTGCGGTTCCAAAAGCTGCGCGCCTTCGATTCGGTGGGCACAGTGGGCCCCGGATCCTCAGCGGCGCGTATGCGTGCACAGTTCAGTATGCGACGCCCGCAAGAGGCGCGTGTGAGGAAGCTGCAATGCGTTGCCCCACCTGCCCCAGTGCAGCTGGCAGTGGCATCCATTGCTGCCTCATCGTGTGCAGCGACAATGGAGCGCTGAAAGGAGCGACAACTCTGCGTGGCATACGCAGCAGAGGCAGTGGGCGTCTGGCGGGCGCACTTGATGTGCTGCGTCTTTGTCAGCCGCAGACTGCCAATGTAGCTGGCGCCACTGCTGCCACTGAAGCCGCTGTCCAAATCAGAGGCTGTAACTGCAGCGACGCCGGCGGCAGAGGTGGAGGCGCAGGCGGCAGGAGGAGCCTTCAGCGTGGCCAGCAGCTGCTCAATGCCGTCGCTGCTATCACAGATATTGTCCGCCGAGGTGGAGGTTAGCCTGGCCATGGCCAGCATTGCCGGCTGCCCGCTGGCCGCCGTCACGCACACAGTGGGGCTGGGCTTGGGGGGCGTGCCAGTGTTGCTTGTGTTGCCAGCAGCTGCCCCCGGCACTGGCGGACTGCACTTGGGCGGACTCTCGGGCATCAACATGGCCTCCACGCTGAGATTAAGCTCGCCCAGTATCTTGTGATGGCGATGCTGCACGCGGCGCAGCTCCTCCTCGACCAGCGTCTGATTGAGCGAGCCCGCCGAGTGTGAGTTGAGTGTGCAGCGCAGCGGCGGCGACGATGTCGTCGTGGTGCTCTGCAGCGCCGCTGCATTGATCTCCTCATAGAAGTTCTCGCTCTGGCTGGCCAGCGTGCACACCTTGTGGTAGCGCGTCTGATACGATTGCAATGTGGCAGGCGACACCAGCTGCTTGTTCTTCTTGCCCTTGGAGAGCAGCGCGCGTATGGAGTTTGGCGGCGGCGGCGGTCCCTCGTCCTCAGCGTTGTTGCCACACTGTGCCGCTGCCGCTGCTGCCGCCGCTGCTGCTGTGGCCTCGGGCTTGGGCACATTCGAGTGGCGCATGGCTGCCCCCGGCTCATAGTAGGCATACGAATAGTCGTGCTGCTGATGATGATGATGATGATGATGATGATGATGCTGTTGCTGGTGCACCTGATGCAGACTGCTCGCCTGCTGCAGTGCCCCCCACTTGGCATCCTGGCTGCCGCTCGTCTCTCGTCCCAATGTCTTGCTCTGCCGCGCCGCCAGCTGCTTGAGATGATGCGGCGAGAGCTCGCCGAGCTGCTGCTGCTGCTGCTGCTGCTGTTGCTCGTTGCATATTTCAATGGCATCCGGATCGGGATCAGGGTAACGCGGCAACAGTTGCCGGCGTGCATTGCCATTGTGCAAGGCAGGCAATGCTGCTGCTGCTGCTGCTGCGCCGGCATTGCTGCTCACCACGGCAGCAACTGCAATGGGTGAGCTGCCGGCGGACTTGTGCAGCGGGCTGCTGCTGCTTGTGGCTGCTGCTGCTGCTGTTGCTGCTGGTGGCGGATAGTCTGGCGGCGGTGGAAACTGCAGGCAGCCAGCGCTGGACTTAGATGCCACTGCCTTGCCCAGGCCATGTATGGCCTCCAGTTGTTGCTGCTGTTGTTGCTGCTGCTGTTGCTGCTGCTGTTGCAGCTTCTGCTGCTGCTTTAGACGCTGCAGCTGCGTCTGTTGCTGCGTGTAGTAGTTCTGATTGGCGGGCTGATGCGAGTGCGAGTGTTGATGTTGCTGCGAGTGCTGCAGCTGATGTTGATGTTGCTGGTGCGTGTGCGTGTGCTTGAGCTTGGAGTGCGGCGTGTGTTGCGTGTGCTGCGTGTGCTGCGTGGCATGCACCACATGCAGCTTGGCCAGCTGAAGGGCGTGCGTGTGGGCGTGGTGGCTGTCGGCACTGATGTTGTTGCTGCTGCTGTTGCTGCTGCCGTTTGCTGTGTTGCTGCTGCTGTTGTGACTGCTGCTGCTGCTGCTGTTGTTGTTGTTGTTGGTATTGGTGTTGGTGTTGCGTCTGCTGCCCAGTCCCAGGCTCTCCATGGCACATGTTGCTGCTGCCCGCTGCCCTCCCTTGTCTAGCCCTGCAATGAGTCCAGTTTAGCGACAATTAGATAAATAGTTATTGTTGTTGCAGCTGTTGTTGCAACATCTGCCCGAAACAACACTTCCTGGAACCCTAACGGACGTCAGCCCCCCTCTCCCTACCCACCCCCCCCCTTCACACTTGCCCCTTCTCCCTTCTCCCTGCCTGCCTTGCTTGGCACGCTCCAACTGCATTCAAATGCTGCCCCAGCTCGCATTCCACTTAGCACGCGCCCAGCCACATATCCCCCCCTGCCACACCCCCTTCCCAACTCTTGCACTATTATACGCGAAGAGATTAATTGCTGCTAATTAGCGGAGTCTTTGGCTGCGGCCAGCGGATGCGGACGCGAATGCCAAACGCCGCCAGCTCAGTCCGGCTCGTCCTCATCGCCAGCCGCTGCTGGGCTTTGCATTTTCTAATGCCTTTTTCTACTCGCCGAAGCGTAAATTGAAAAGCGACGAAGACAAAGCTGAAATATATGTATAAATATAATATATATACATATATACATACATATATACAGTTGCACAACCTGCAGATACCCTGCTTTGTTGTTGAAGCAAGCAATCTGTGCTACCTTATACAATCTGCAACTAAGCCAGAAGTACGTCACAGTCTGCCGAGCCTGACTTGAAGATACCCTATTCCCATACACTTAGAATTGCAAATACAAAGTCTTCTGAAAGTTGTATATTTTATACATCGCTTACAAATCGAATTGGGAAAATAAATTATTCATTTGCGGAGGCGTTGGGCGTGGCATACAACATTTCAAATAAACTTAATCTACCCAAGATATTCAAGAACCTTTAAGTCAAATTTGGTGTCTCTAGCTCTTATATTAACGAAGATATGTTTGTTCATACAGACAGACAGATGGACAGACGGGCAGACAGACAGACAGACAGACAGACAGACAAGCAGACATGGCTTCATCGACTCCTGATCAAGAAAAGGTATACTTTGTGTGGTCTGCCTTGCCTTCAGCTGTCTGTTGTAAAGTTAGTTAAACCTTTTATATACCATAAATACCCTGGTATGACAAAACAAGCACAAATGAAACAATTAAAATGTCGCGGGCAGGAGGCGTGGCTAATTTCAAAAATAAACATTAGCTGCATTCAATAATAATATATATTGTCAACAAATTTGGTATACCTAGCTCTTATGGTAACTCAGATATAGGTGTTCATACAGACAAATAAGGTAATATCGCACAACTGTTGACACTGGGTGGTAGATGTCTCCTTCAAGACTGTTTTATTCAAGTTAATATGTCTTCAATTGTGTATATCCATGAATTGTGTATATAATAAAGCTACCTTAGCTATAAAAAGGCCTTTAACTTAAAGAACTACAGATAATTACGTATACCCTTCGACCATTGAAAATGGTCAAAAAAGGGCATACTAACTTTGTGCAAATGTATGTAACAGGCAGAAGGAGGCGTCGGAGACCCCATAAAGTATATATATTCTAGCTCAGGATCACAAGCCGAGTCGATTGAACATTGTCTGTCTGTCTGACTGTGTGAACGCACAGATCTCAGCTATTATAAAAGCTAGAGTTACCAAATTTGGCAGAAAGACTCCTGTGTACTATAAGCTGATCAAGTTTATTTCAAATGTTAGGTGCCACGCCCACCGCCCCCGCAAATAAATAATTAAATTTTTGAACTTAATTTATAAGCGCTGTATAAAAGATACAACTTTCTGACTTTAACATATACTAAGCTAAATGAAATATCTACGTATTCTCGAAATTGCAATCCGATCGGACAATAAACACAGAAGTTATTTAAGAAAGTATGTGCATAAAACCAAGTGCTTGTATCAGCTAACAAGAGAGGCGGGCGAGCGCAAAGGGCGAGCGCCATCTGTCGGCAATAAAGCATGCGCATTTGTATATGTGTATGAATTTAACAAATTAAACTACACAGGAACATAGGTCGAAGGGTATCCCACTGTCGAGTGCAGCGCGACTGTGGTTTTTTTTCTATTTTTTCTATTTAATGTATTTACTTAAATATATTCATAGTATAGTATTTATAAGTATCCAGATTCTAGCGAACTTCACTCATATATAGAGATGTTTATAAGCCCCGATCTGCTATTCTCAGTATGCTCAAACTTTTGCCATTTTTAAGCAACTTAGCTTCCCAGGTAGCACCGATAAACAGCTTAAAAATGCCTACTGGGCTTATAGTTGTGTATTTATAATTCCATATCTTATAGAGTAGCCTATGCATTGGTATTATTGACAGCTGGAATCACTTGCAATCTTTATTTAATCTGCATTCCACTTTATTTTCTGGGATTATGTACATTAAAATATCGTTTGGAGAGTGATCAAACAAAGCTTAGATCGGCTCATTGTGATGCAAAAAGCAGAGACAGAAGGAGAAGAAGAGAGAGAGGAAAGAAAAGAGAGAGAGAGAGAGAGAGATTGAGGGACGAATTGCAATTCCAATTAAATGATTCGCACAAGTTTTGTTGAGTTCTTAATAATTTTCGCTATTTTAGTGCAGGTACAAACGATCCCCTTCGAAATGATAATGTCAGTTGTTTGGCAAGATTATGAACGAGATAAAGGTCTGTGTCTCCCTCTCTCCCTCTCTCCCTCCTCTCTCTCTGTCTGCAGTTGGCCAGACTGGCGATCGGATAGCAAAGCGCAGCCTGATAATGTGCGGAACATAATAAAGTTAACGATGTTAATGCCACCAAGTTATGACTGCATGGCAGGTTGCTGTACTGCGAGAGAGGGACAGGACACACTGCGAATTCAATTGGTAATTTGAGTCACAGTTCAGCCGCTTCCCCTCGCGCTGATGTTCCTTGTCTGCTCCTCTGCTTCGTGCTTATCGTCGTCACAGTCTCCATCTCCAGCTCCGTCTCCAACTCCGTCTGTATCCCACTGTCCCTGTAACATGAGACGGCTCTGAGAACTCGAATGTTTGGGTACATTTGGGACATGGAAACAGGGTAGCAAGGGGGGAAACAGGGCAACTCGGGGGTAACTGGGACACTTGGCACATGGAGACACTGGCAGGCACACTGGAGCACTGCGCTCCGCTTGCCACAGCAGGTCACCAAATTAGCGTCTAAATTTAGCTACTCTACTCGGCCAATGAGTCGACGCAGCGGATATTGAATTGAATGGCAGAGGCAGCAGCACATGGGCAAGTGTAAGCCCAACTTGCTGTAGAGAGATGGGCTAACAGATACCCTGTAATATATTGATATACTTTACATATATTGATATACTTTACGTTACGATTGCATTCATTTATTCATAGTATACTATACTTACATATATAATATAATGAAAGTAAGAAACATGCAATCTAGTGTGCTGCACTGTTATATACCCTCTACCCATCGAATTATCTACCCACAAATTTCTCAAATATGTATTTTATATTGCATACGTATAGAGCGGTGCCTGTGAAATCAGTTCATCCATTTAAATTACTGCTGAGATAACTTCTATGTTAAATTATATTAACTCACTCGTTCGTTATGAACGTTCTTTTCGTTTAAATTTCAATTGATTTGTGGAACAAAGAGTGGGCGTGGCCATATTCTTGAGCAAGCTTTATCTGCCTGAAATAATGAGACATATTGCTACCAAATTTGATAGTCATAGCTTAAGAATTAATGTATATTAATATGTATATAAATATATCTAAATTTGCATATATATGTAAACAATGGAGATGATGGCAGCGTGATGGTACGGGTGGCAACGCTGTGGGCGCCTATCGATAGAACTAGAGTTGCAGTAATAAAGAATAATCGAACAGTCAGTTTAAGAAAAGGTGAAGTCGAACGAGAGAGTCGTTGATAAAGTTCTCGTTGAGTCGCAGTGGAAGATAAGTTGTAAGATGCAGACAAGTCGGTTTGCTTTTTAAAATAAAGACGTCGATCGGTCAAGTTTGTTAAAGTAGAACTAAAGTAAAGTGAAGAAACTTATTATTTGTATTTATCTTATATGAACTACTACTACCTAATATATCAATAAATATTACATAAATAATATATTAATATTACATTTATATCTAAATAAAATATAACTATATTTGACAATATTTTAATTGCTGTTTCTAAGTTACTAAATCAACTCTCTAGGCAGTTAAGATTGTTTAAAGACATTTTTATACCCTCCGACCATTGAAAGTGATCAAAAAAGGGTATACTACATTTGTGCAAATGTATGTAAAAGGCAGAAGGAGGCATAGAAGACACCATTAAGTATAAACATATCATATAAGGGAAGAGGAGTTATGGCAACCCTCTATTTAATATAGCAGGCTGTGATTTCAAATCCCATAGGTCGAAGGGTATCCTGTTGTCGAGTGCGCTTGACTGTTGCTCTCGTTCTTTCACTACTCTACATAAGCTTAGCATACCCAAAGTATGTATGTGTAGTACAGGGTAGTGACAGACAGGAGAAGCTGTTCACTAAAAAAAGAGTAACTTTTTATGTGTGTTAGTTAGTCACTCTTTCCAACTTAAGCTCCCTCTATCTCTGCTCTATCCTTCCCCTATCCCTCTCCCTCCCTCTCTTTCTCCTCTCTCTCTCCCCTACTCCCAGTCTCTCTCTCTCTCTGTATCCTTTTCTTGCAGAGTCTGCCTGTCAAAAGGAGACAAAATGGAACCTCTCAAGCTGATATTCCCATTCTATGCGTGCTTCAGTGCTGGCCAGGACAAACCTAATGAAGTCATTGAGTACTTGTGTGTTAGTGTGTGTGTGCTCGTTAGTTTGCCTCGCTTTGTTGTTTTCTCTCTCTTTCTTTCGCTATGCACACTCTGTGGCAGGCGGCGAAATTGACGAAGAAAGTGAAGTGAAAAACATATAAACACAACTCGTGCATGGGAGAAATTCTTTCCGGAGCCTTTTTCCCTTCCGGCCTGCACTGGCCAATTACGGCGACGTCTCGAGACTTTCGCTTGGCTATTCTGGCTGAATATGGTATAGATGTGTCTCTGTGTGCCAGTGTGTGCATGTGTGTGTGTGTGTGCATATACTGTATGCAAATATCGGGGCAGGGATTCAACGGAGGCTGCAAACAATTGATGTGTTAAAGTTGTCGGTTGCCACAGAATGCGGCAATGTTTACTTTAAAGCGCAGACATGGCTGCATGTGGGGGAGGCAGCGGGCAGAGTATGGGCAGTGCGGGGTAGCTATGCGCAGCGGGGAGCAGGCAGGCATGTATGTTCTATAAGAAACTGACTGAGCATGAAGTCGCGAGTGGCTGAAGAGTTGGCGTGTTTGCAGAAGGGATAACAACTCCACAGAGTACCCCCTTGCACACACACACAAACACACACGCACACCCATTTGCCGTAAGTATGGGGAAATGCGTGCAAGGCACAAAACAACAAAACGCATTGCAATAATTATTCGCAAAACGAAAGGAAGCGACAGCAGAGGCAGCGGCAGCAGCAGTGGCAGAGGCAGCGCTGGCTGCAGCAGCCGTTGCAAGAGTGTTGCATGTTCTTCTATCATATTTACAATTTATGTGTCGCCAATGCACTCAGGCCAACCCCAGTCCCAGTCCCAGTCCCAGTCGATGTATGTACTTGTTCCCCCTCTCTTCGCCATTGGCAAACCCCTCTCGAAACCCCTTTGGCATTGGCGTGGCACGACGCTGTTGCCACGCTGCAAAAATGCAAATGGAGCCGCAGCATGGAGAGAGCTGCAGCAGTTGCAGTTGCAGTTGCTGTCGGTAGCATGATGATGCAAGCGCGAACAAGTAATTAGAAAATATATTTAAGATGTCGACAGACTCCGATTCCGACTCCAACTCCAACTCCAATTCCGACTCCAATTCCGTTTCCAACCCCCCTTTCAGGGATTGCAAGCTGCGGCTGCGGCATTGCCGTCTGATCGTCGTCGTCATTGTGGTGCAATTTATGCTCTACTGTGGAATACCGCTACTAAACAAGCAAAAATGATATTTCATTTGCAATTTTATTTGTAACGTGATCGTTTCTTAACAAGGTTGCCATGTCTGCTCAACGTTAACGAACGTTGTGTGAAAAAAATACTTTAAATCAACTGGCAACATTGTAAAGGACGAGGCTGGGCCAGCCAAAAGCTGCTTGCTATGCATAAGCGTGGGCAGTAACTTAACGAATATTAGCGAAAGTTCAAATTGCGAAAAATACTAAAAATCAATTGGCAACATTGTAAAGGATGAGGCTGTCAGAAATTAGTTGCTTGCTATAGATGAGGGGCAGTAAATCAACGAATATTTACTGTACTTTAACCTAAGTCACTCATTATATTATTTGCAATAATAAAGGAGATAAATTTGTATGTTTAGTAATTAATTACTATTTTAAGCTAACTAATTAACATACTAATAAATACTGATAACCGTTGATGTGCCAAGAATACCAAGAATACAAAGAATGCCAAGTTGTGTGCCAAGAATACTTTAAGTCAATTGGCAACATTGCACGCAATAGACTTTCAACCAAAAGCTATTTGCTATGCAGTAGCGGTGGCGGTAAATCAATTAACAACTAATCGATACTTCAGCCAGGCTTTGCAAAGTAATCGAAATTCAGTGCGCGCAACGCGTTGTCAAATGTGTTAGACCTTCTGCAAGGGTATAGAAACTAATTAACTATGTTTCCAGCGCCCAAATTGGAAATAAATTGGATGCTGAGGTCAAAGCTCTGCATTGGATATGCACTTTTTGCCACATCCGCGTGTTTGTGCGACCTTTCAGCAATGTGTCAGCAGCCACGGCCGCGACCGCGACCGCGTCCGCTGAATCGTGTGTGGTCCGCCCGCTGATGGAATTGCTCATTAATTTGAGAATTAAATGAAACGCGCAATTGTCATATAGACATGGACACGACCAGAATAGGGGCTCAATGGCTAATTGGCGCTGGCAGATTGCCAGCAGTGGCGGGAGTAGGGGAAGCAGCTCAACATTAGCAACATCTTCACGCTGCGCTCCCTCTGCTGTTGTCGCAGTAGTTGCGCCTCTCACTGTGGTGGATGTCACCCCTGGTTGGCACTTTCTCTCTCGTCTCTCGTTTATTCTCGGGTGCATTGACTCGGACTTGCATCAACGCATCATGGCAATGCGGCCCATCAGGTCGTTTTCAGCCCGTCATCAGGTCCCCACAGCGATGCGACGTGCGCCTGATGCATTGTCAACAAGTGTGGCAAGTGCGGCAATGACAGCAACGTCCCCCCTGCTACCTCCGCCTCCCTTACTGAATGATAGAGACAACAAAGCAGCAGCCTACACTTGCAGCAACAACAGTTGCAGAAGAGGAGAGAAGAGTTTTCTTGCCAGCGGCAACTGCCGCTGCTCGAGGATTGCCGACGATAATCGTTGGCAACATTCTGCCACAGCAGTTTCATCCATGATTTGCTACCCTGCAGTATCTACAGGACTCTAACGAACCTGAAGGCGCAGACAACTATGCATGTAAGTACATATGATATAGTGAAGTGATATGACTGAACTGAAGAAAGAAGAATACATTACACATTAGAACATATTTACGAGATTTTCAATTGGAATATCTTTAAAAGCGAACAAGTTCTGCATTTCAGAGAGTATATATATAGAAATAATATATATACACATGGTAGTTCTCAATAGTAGTACATATAGTATAAATATATAATAAATTAAGACTCCACTAGATCTATTGCTGGCTTAGACTGGTTTCTTAGCTTCATCAGAGAGTTATTGTTACACAAAAGTTTAATTTTATGGCAGAACCAGTTCTTTACAACATATGAGAACATATGAGAACTATAAAGAATCAATTAGAGCTAAAAAGAATCTATGAAAACTGTGAAGAATCTATGAGAACTTTTATGCATGAAAACTAAATTGAAATTGAGGAATTCTCTATATGGAAACTGCACTGTAGCTAAAGATGTATGCAGACTCGTTTCGCTTCTGGCCAAGATCGCTTAACTGATATATGTGCACACTTACACACACACACACACACGCAGTCACACACACACATGAGCTGTGCACACACACAGATGAGCTGTGCACACACACTTGGGGCAGCATACATAATGCTCTTAAGTTCTGTTGCAGTAGCACCCTCAAGGAGGCTACTTTGGGGCAGTGCCATTGAGCTGGGCTCTTTCTGGACTCGGGAATGTGCTTTGTCGCATCTTTTATTGCCAACTTATGAAAGGCATTTGCAAGGGGGCAAAGGCACAAAGATAGTCCTTAGTCCTCGCAGACTGTAGACTCGTTTTCATTTCATCAGTTTGCTAAATGTTCATGTCCTTTCACTTTCCCAAGTTGGCTGTGCCTCAAGTCGTCATTTCCCCCTCTCTCCCCCACTCCCCCTTGGGGACAGAACTTCACAATCGAATAGGAGACGTAGTTTGAGTTTAGTTATTGTACAAGTTCGGGAAAATTTCAATTTCATCAAAAAAAAAAAACCTTTTGCATTGTGTATTTTGGATTTATTAGACAGTGCCAGAGACAGAACCAGAGAGAGAGACAGAAGACAGAGAGTGAGAGAGATGCCAGCCATGACTGACTATATGGCGCGACTGCTGCGCAGCACCAAGGCTGGCATCATGCAATTGTTTGGCCAAGCCAAGAAGAAGGAGGCGACGTCGCCAGATGTCAAGTTTGTGTCCGAGCTGAACATGGACATTGAAATGCGACAACTGCAGAAGCGGCAGCAGGAGCTGCACATGGAACAGGAAGAGGAACAGAAGCAGCAGCAGCAGCAGCACGATATGGAACTGGAACTGCAACTAAATCGTGGTGGTGTCACAAGGATGTCGACTGACAACAACAACAACAACAACAACAACATCAGCAACAACAACAACAACTCGTCTAGCAGCGAAGATGAGGTCGAGTATTATTGCTACAATCAGCAGTACAGCAATCGTTCCACGCGCGTGCTTGACCTCAACCAAAAGACTCAGCGTCCGCCCGTTGGCTTCTAGTTTGTACATTGTGGGGGGAGGGGGAGGGGGAGCAGGAGGGTAAATGTAAATCAACTGGAGTATACCGTATCTGGCCACATGTTTGTCAGCTACCAATTTATCAACATGAAGCGAAGCGGGTTTTATTTTTGTTTTATTTCTGCTCTATCAGCGACTTTCACTTTGTTCGTGGATCTCATTGAAAGACTCGATCTATTTATAGCAGTTGAAACAGTCTGGCAACTCTTTTGGCCAACTGGCCAGAGGTTGAACAACCGGCTCGTTGGTCTAGGGGTATGATTTCCGCTTAGGGTGCGGGAGGTCCCGGGTTCAAATCCCGGACGAGCCCAAGTTGGTTACCTTTTTTTTTAGTTTTTTTTTAAGGTTTATTTTATTTTTATTTTATATGGATATTTATAATGTATATATTTATATTATATTTTATACATGTATTATGTATTATGTTTTATGTATTATTTAATATTTAATTGTATATGCAGACTATACAAAATATTTATATAAAGTACATCAATTTGTAGGGAACTGCCTTCTTTGCTGTGCCCCATGATGTGGCACAGGGTCAAAGCACCTGCTCTGTGCTTGGCATGAGCAGCAGGAAGCGCAAGGTGATGAGCTCTGCCTTCAATTGTATTCCATGTCCCTTGGCATTTGACCATGTTACACTGGGCAACAAATTATGCAAAATAAGAGAGTGCAGCGAACAGCAGCAAATGTGCCTGCCACTTGCCACTTGCCACTTGCCACTTGACAACGGCATCTTTTTCTCTCTATGCCATGTTTCGTAATTATTTAAAAAGCAAACTACACCCACTCACACACACACACACACACACACACACAAACACACGCATAATTGCGTGGGCTTTCTATTGTTTGAGCTTCCTTGCAGCAGCAGAATGGAAGTGCAGCAAGGCTGCAACAGCTCGGACAGACACAGCGCTGCAATACGCTGTAAAGCGTATGAAAATATATGTATATGAAATGTGTATCTTAGAGATTGATAACATTTTAAATACATAAACAACTGAGAGGTGAATAGTAGAGAGAGAGAGTAGAGTGTGTAATTTAGTAATATATTAATTTTTATATATTTTATTATATTGAAATATCAAAAATTATATTGTCTTATGAAATTCAGAATTTACTTTATAATCTACTCTACAAATATATTATATTAAAAGAGAAAATAGAATAGAAAGAAGATATACGAACATTTAAAATAGAAAGAAGATATACATTAAAAAGTACCGTATAAAAGAAGAAGAAGTACCGTATAAAGAAAGAAGATATATGGAAATGTATTACAGTGCGGGGATGAGAATATGGAAAGTTTCTCTTATTATTCTGCTCATAGTTGTATGCCAGATATCTGTAGATATATACACTAATATAAGAGTAAAGATAAAGCAAAGAGAATCAAGATCTGTTTCTGCTTTCACTCTTTACTACTCTTTTCTTCATTTTAAATACATATATACTGGATATCTGTAGATATATACGTTATAATATACATATACCGAATCCTAAAAGAACAAAGATTTGTTACTCATTTCTCTCTACATTTTTCCTCCATTTATTATGGGATTTAATAGATAAATACTTGATAATCACATAATTCCAATCATACTTAAGATACATAAAATACACAAGAAGTTGTGCAACAAATTTCATATGCCTAACATTAACAGCTTAAGAGATTTGTCGAAATTGATTTAAGTTCTTATAAGAGGTGCAGAAACATCGCAGTTTGCTGAGACTTTTTCATATATAACATCAAAGTTTGGCTTAGCAAACAACGATTTTTCTGCACCTCTAGTCTGTATGTCAAGCATACCCTTTCATGCACTTGCAATGGGTATACAGAGAGTGAGTAGAAAACAATGGCTGCCTGCCTGTCGCGCAGTCTCGTGCTGTGTCCCGTCGCGGTATGGGCCTGGGTCACTTGCTGCCATAGCTTCATCAGCAAAGTTGAGCAAAGCAGAGCAGAGCCATCTTCTTCTTCTACTTGTTCTTCTTGTTCTTTATTTTATGCACTTACTTGGCGCATAATTTCTTAAGCCCGCTGGGGTTCGACCCGGGGCAATGCACTGTCAAGATTTTAATAGGAAATCGCAAACACTGAGACAATTACAGAGTCGAGCATTAGAAACGGACATGGACAGTTTGAACTGCAATCGAAGGATCATTCAACGACAGTCAGTCTGAGATGGATAACCCTCTGGGCACCTCGTTCCACCACCCTCCCCCTCCCCCTCTCAGCAGCAGTTGCAGTTGCCTTTATGTCTGCGCTTAACCATGCAACCATCTTCGCACCCACATCCACACCCTCGTTCCCATCCCCTCTAGATTACCCCAGCAGATTCTCGTTGGTTGCTTGTCTATCTGCTTGTGCTCTGTGTTCCATTAAGAGTAGCTCTTGGGCATGAATGTCATCATCAGGACAAGTGTTGCAGCGCGTTCACATGGGACAACAACAACAAAACAACAGCAGCAACAGCAACAGCAGCAATTGCTGGGGTGAAAGTAAAAATTACACTTGCAGCAGCAACTGCAGCAGGGCGTCGAATTTTTATGCAAAACGTCAAAGGCAAAAATGTTGACGTTTGTGATCCTGGAGCTGAAAATCGGGCTGAAGCTGCAGATGCCATTGGAGCTGGAGTTGGAGCTATTGCTGTTGCTGGTGTTGCTGTCGGGGTTCTGGGGTTGTACCAGCGCTCGGGTTCGTTAAACCTTCAAGCAGTGAGCTTTCATTTCTTGACAAAACCCCCCCAACAACAGCAACAACAAGAACAGCAACAGCAACAACAACAACAACAAACTACAACATGCCAGTGGGGCGCAAATCTGGAGTTTGCAAGTCGCGTTCCTCAGTGCCGCAGATACACGTACTTTGATGCCCCCACACGGTTATGGGGTATGCCACAAAGCACAGCACAGCACAGCACAGCACAGCTCGGAGTACACTCGAAAAAGTTAGCTGGGCACACGGGGGCACAAGTCGATGACTGCCACAGAACATTTCTACGTCCGTTTGTCCCTCTCTTCTGCCGTCTTTCACTCGCCCGCAGTCAAGTATATTGCGTTAAAATTTAATTAAACCTGCGACACGCACTTTTCACATGCAACACAGCATCCTCTTACCCCTGCCACGCCCCTTACTTGCCTGCACTGCCTCTCCAAGCTCGCTCTCGCTGCTTCTGTTAGCAAATGTAATGCGCGCATTAATCCAGCTCGAAATCACTTTAATTTACTAAAGAAAGGGTAATTATGTCTATACAATACATACATGTGTATGTTATATACATATAGTATACATATGTACACCTATGCCAGGCAGTAGCAGGCAACGCTGACAACCAAGTCAGATTTGTCTGTATGAACACCTATATCTCAGTGTTCATATGAGCTACAGTTGCAAAAGTCGACAGCAATGTGTATTACTACTGCACGCAGCTAAACTTTGTTTTGGAAGTCAGCCACGCCCTTTGCTGCCTTTAAAAATTCATAAATAACAAATTGCAAGCGTAGTTTTAAGGCTAGTATGTTCGTTTTTGTTGTATGTTAAAATTATCATCATCTAAATGATTTCCTAAAATTTGATTGATATTACTTGATTGACATAGAAGTTATTTCGGTTATTGTTTTACTGAAGATACAAACAGGCCCGTAGCAAGGCATGTGCGGTGCACTAGGGCCCTAGTCTGCCAGGGGCTCCAGCTACTAGAACTAAGTGGAACAAATAGACAACGTTAGTATAGTATACAGAAAGCCTTATGCCAAAATTTGTGTCTTTGGTTCTGATAACAGTTGAGATGAAACATGCAAACGGATGGATATGGCTAGAGGGACTGTACTGTACAAGAATATATACATATATATATGTATACATATACTTTGTGAGGTTTCTGCATATTCTGAAATGTTTACTCGTACAATATTTTAAAGCAAGTATTATAACTTAATGGAGCCGGCGAAAGTTTATTGCCTCAAAGAGCTTAGTTGTGTTACAATGTGTTCATGAAACCCTTAGGTCTGCCTTTATCTCTCACTCCCTCTCTCTTTTTGCTGATTCAGTCTCTCCTCTGTCTCTCCCTCTCTCTCTCTCTCCTCCTCTGCCGCCCTCATTTAGTTCTTCTCTCGAGTATGACAAGGGAATAACTCATACGGTGATATACTATACGATCCGATACTGCCTGCATACATGTGCCACATATATTTGTGCCAAAGGACAAGCGGGAATGGAGGATCGCGCAACTGGAACCAGCTTGGCGAGCTTGCAGCATGGCAGCCTGTGGCAGCGGCAGTGGCAGTTGCAGAATCGCCGGGCGTTGCGCTAATTGATTCTGCCGCTTAAGTTTACAAGGGGTAATTTCTGTTGAAATGTGATCGAGGCGAGCATCGTCAGTCGCACTGCGCACTGACCTCAATGTTAGCGCAGAGCTGTAATCGGCTTATGGCCAATGCCAATGCCACTGAAAACTGCGAACTGCCACAGCCAACTTGCAACTGGCAACTGGCAACTGGCAACTTGCAACTGCCACTGCGAGTGGCTTTGTCAGTGCGAGTGCATGTCCATTCGTCCAGTTTCGCTTCGCTGTTTTGATGTTTGCTGCATGTCGCGGGCATTTGTAAATGATATGCGCAGCGCGGCCAAGTGACAGCGCTAATGGGCAGAGAGACCTGGCCAGAGCCAAGCTATGCAGGCTCCACTGTGCCGCATCTGTCGCACACCCTGACGAGTTGCACGGCCGCATTGCATTGCTCGCTCAATCAGCAGCGCTCAATAAACTATGAGGCTACTTGGCATTGTTCGCATGCCACAACAGTAGCCACAGCAGTCTCTCCTCTCCAGCTGCCTTCCCACTTGCCACTCCACTCCACTCTCCTGCACTAAGTGGGCAAAGTGTGTCGCCACGTCGCAGCAGTTGTTTGTCGGCTGATTGCGGTTATGTGCTGCTATGCAGCGCTTAACACGCCAAGTCAATTAAATGTTGCTTCCGCAACTTTGCCCAAAGAAAGTGTAGCACTCTCCAAATACAACTCGGACTCCAACTCGGACTTTGTTGCCCCGCAGCAGCAGCAACAATAAACCCATGTTGGCAGCTCATGTTTGATGTATCACACACACTCAACTGCGGATAACTGCAGAGGGGCAGGGCAGGGCAGGGGAGGGTGGGACATGAGACACTCTCGGCTGCAGGAAGCGCGCTAGTCGAGGCACTCGGGCAAGTGTCGATAAAGTGTTTATACGTAGCATAAACAGCGGCAACATAAACCAGAAAGAAAGACTAGTTGTGGCATGCCGAAGGTTCTATACTCTTGCAGGCTCTTATATACACCGATTGTTCCTATACCTGGTTATATATTATATAATGGTGCAGAATTGAATAGTATTATCGATATTCAATGTCTCACTTTGATTGGCACTGTTCAGTTAAGTTAATTCTAATATTAACGAGAGCAACAGTCGAGCGGCACGCGACAGTGGGATACCCTTCAACTAATGTATCGGTTTAGTTTAATTTGTTGAATTCAAACACATATTCATATGAACAGACTTTCAAATTATTCTCGCCTGCCTCCCGTGTTAGCTGACACAAGCACTTAGAGTTATGCTCATACTTTCTGGAATAACTTCTGTGTTTATGGTTCGATCCGATTGAAATTGCGATCATAAGTAGATATAACTATCAGCTTAGTATATGTTAAAGTAAGAAAGCTATATATTTTTTACGACGCATACAAATCGAGTTTAAAAACTAAATAAGTGATTTGCGGGGGCGGTGGGCGTGGCATCCAACCTTTGAAATAAACTTGATCTGCGCCGAGTATATATGAACCTTCATTTCAAATTTGATGTCTCTAGGGTTTATAATAGCTGAGATCTGTGTGTTCATCTGGTCAGACAGACAATCGACTCGGCTAGTGACCCTGAGCAAGAATATATATACTTTATGGGGTCTCCGACGGCTCCTTCTGACTGTTTGACCATTTTCAATGGTCGAAGGGTATAAAAATGATATTCATACAAAAACCTTCATTTCTGGCGATTGTTCCTATGGCAGCTATATGTTATAGTGCTCCGATTTTGATTAAATTTTAAATGCATATTATATATATAGAAAAAGTCCGATTTAATAAATTTGGTTGCAATATCTTGAGAAATAACAAAAATGGGCCGATAGTTTGTATGGCAGCTATACGATATATCGGTACGATCCGGCTCGATACGACTTATTAACAGCGTGTAGCATTGAGAAGCATGTATGCCAAGTTTCATGTATTGTAGATAGCTTTAAAACTGACAGACTTGTTAGCGTTGCAACAGACGGAGAGGCAAACAGACGGACGGAAGGACAGATGTGCAGACATGACTTGATCGACTCCTTTGTTGATAATAAAATTTAATAATTTGCAAGCATTGTTCGTTTGTAAAATAAATTATAGATCCAACTGAAGATGTTTGATAGAAATACAAAAGCCGAAACGTGCCTTAGCTGCTAAAACCAGTGTGGGCAAAAAAGATAATAGCTAAAAAATCACTTTATGCGATGGGAGATATCTCCTAAGGTGTGTTGCAAACGTCTGATCAAAATGAATATACCCTCTGCAAGGGTATAAAAATGCAACAACGAGGTTGGCAACTGAAGTTGGCAGCGTCGCTCTTGGACTTTCTAGGTGCTATCATTTACTCAAAACATAATGGCAAGCTATTGTTGCCGTTGCTGCTGTTGCTGTTGCTGCCGATGCTGTTGGCATCGAGACATCCTCGTGTGGCATGCGTGCAATGTGGCTGAAGGAGAAAACATGTTTATGCCTTTTTACACTTAACACCGGGCTAGTGATGATCCACCCGCTGCCTCTGACCCCCACATCGTCCCCTTTGATTTGATATGCCTCTCTGCTTGAAACTCTTCTTCCAGTATCTTGTGGTATATCATGGTCAAGTCGTGGCAATGTGGGCATCAGGGGGAAGCTGGCAAACTGGTGAAAGTGAGCAGCGAACTTCTTTTTAAAGTACACAGATCGACAGAAAAGTGTTAGAGCGAGAGGCAAACAGTGTGTGAAAACACTTTGAAAGTAAGTGCTCAGTTGGCATAGCAAAAGTGACTATATTTTACAGGATCTTTCCTGAAGTCAGACTGCACTTACTGTCCCATACCCTTGATACCCTTCGCACATTGGTAGTGCTCAAGAAAGGGTATACCAAGTTTGTGTACACATGTAACTGACTGAAGGAGGCGTGGCAGTCACCACAAAGTATACTATATACAATACATACATATATAGTTGTTCAAAATGTCTTGCCGTGTCGTATCCACGTTTATCTGCCTGTCTGTCTGTATGAACGCAGAGTTCTCAGCTAATATAAAAGCTAGAGACACCAAATTTCTTATGCACATTACTATATATCATATGATTATACAGTTTATGTCAAAATTTGAATGCCACGCTTACTGCACTTGCAAATTAAATAATTATATAGGCAACGTACCATAAGTAAGCAATGTTTAGATGATACAACTTCTGCTTCAGCATTTAGTTCAATTACTATAATATCTATCTATTCTGCAATTTTCAATCCGATCAGATATAAACCACAGAAGTTATTGAGCTCAACATTGACCAACTTTGACGGGAAAAAAGCTAATCAACAGTTGCAAACACTGATAAGTAGAGCTGTGCCCACCACACAAGATAGTTCCAATATATCGTATATTTGTGTGCCAGACCACTATCGAATTTTTGATTATGATAGTAAACGATAGTATCCATCACTATTTCTTTTTTATTTGTTGGGATAAATAAATATGGATACATTTCTTGGCATCTTAGGACTCCGGTTATTTTCTGCTTTGAAAACAGCCAAACCAGGCTTGACTGTTCTGATATGGCCCTGCAATCGTTATCGATAAAAGAGGATGCGTGTTGCCGCTAATTTGTATTTGATTTGTACTTTAATATTAAATTTCATGCTCAAAAACATCGCAAACATTGAATATGCCAACTATCGATAGTAAGTCCAGCTCTACTGCAAAGTACCTGCGCTATTTATTGCAATCGTTATCGATAAAAGAGGATGCGTGATTCTGCAAACATGTATTTGATTTGTATTTTAAGTATTGGATAATATTGAAACTATTGAATGCCGACTATCAATAGTATTCCAACTCTACTGCAAAATACCATCGCTATTTATCGCAATCGTTATGCTTAAAAGGATAAGTGATTCAGCAAACTTATATTTGATTTGTACAATCGCGATATTATTGAATTTCATTCTCAAAAACATCGCAAACATTGTAATTATCAAAAGTATTCTAGCTCTACTGCAAAGTACCTTTGCCATCAATTGCAATCGTTATCGATAAAAGAAGATGCGTGTTCCCGCTAACTCATTTTTTATTTGTACTTTAGTATTGAATGCCAACTATCAAGATTATTCCAGCTCTATTGGAAAGCAGCTTCGCTACTTATTGCAATAGTTATGGTTAAAAGAGGATCTGTGATTCTACAAACTTGTATTTGATTTGTACTTCAGTATTGATAGGATTGAATGTCAAATATCGATAGTATTCTAGCTCTACTGCAAAGTTATCGTTATCGTTATCGATAAAAGAGGAACTGTGATTCAGCAAACTTGTATTTATACTTGTATTGAACTATCCAACTCTACTGCAAAGTACCTGCGCTATTTATCGCAAGTGCGTCATTGGCGGCTGTCGTGTTAGATCTGCAACGGCTTGAAAGCGCAGCCAGCGGCGCTCATTAGCCATAAAGCTGCCAGTGTTGGCCAGAAATTGGCGTGAGCAGGCAGAGCTACTGGTTGGCAGCAGCAGCAGCAACAGGAGCAGCAGCAGCAGCAACAGGAGCAACAAACAGAAACAGCCGCCAAGTGTTCATTAAAATCATTTAAGGCGGCAGTCAAATTATGGTAATCGTATGGAAATTGCGCATGCGCCGCGTTGCACACGGTGACAATGACAAATTATTGGGGCGATGCCGATGGGGCAACACAAATTGCTTCCTCCCTGCCTGCCTGGTTGAGCAACTAGTTAGCACTCAGTGCTCAGGGCTAGGAAGAGATGCGACCTCACTGCGACCAGGTGTGTTTCTGTTATTTTGGGGCGCCCTGGGAAAGCTTTCCCACAGCTCTGCAGTTGCCATAGACGGTCACATAAATTAGGCAACGCTAAGCGAGTCAATTTCACTGCACATTATGGCCAAAATTATCAATGCCCATAAAGTATTTCCTCTTTAGCCGCAAGCGAAGCGAGCAAAATCAAATCCAGCCAAGGAGAGAAGGCAGCAAGGCACAGCAAGGCAGCCGCACAAAATGCGTTCATCACGTTTCTGGCCGTTTAGTACGAAATAAATTTAAAGCCTGTTTCGGGCAGACTAACGGGGGGAGAGGGTGTGAGGGGGAACAGAGCTGTGGCAGGGCTGTGGCAAGAGAGGGAGGGCAGCGACAAGGCGAGTGCAGCTGAAGACGCCCACAAGATGCTAACAAGTAACGAGAGTAACTGCCGCTCTGTCTTTCTACCTTGCTCTCTCTCTCTCTCTCTCTCCCAGTTGATCGTTCTAGCTCTCTTGCGCTTTCACATGCATTCTCTCCCTCTCCCTCTCTCTCTCACTCCATCTCTCTGTCTGCATTTGTAACTGACTGCAAAGTTGCATTTGCGACTGCGACTGCATAAAAATCCGTTATAAATAAATGCACGTATTGCCATTACATTTCATTGTCTGTCTACCTACCCCTGTCTACCCACTCTCACTGCCCCTGCCGCTATCACTGCTCCCTTCCCTGCTCCTCTCTCTCTCTCTCTGCCTCTACTCTTACCTTCTTCTGCAGACAGCGCTTACAGCAAAGCGTAGCTGGCCGCTAACACACACACATAGTGCGCAAGAAGGTGAGTGAGAGGGAGCGGGAGTGAGTGATAGAGGGAGAAGGAGAGAGACAGAGGGGCAGGGGGAAGAAGTGGCCAAAGTTTTGGGTATACTGCTGCTGCGGCTGCTGCTGCCTAAATGGCGTTAAATATGGCGTAGATGATCATTATCAATGTAACGACTTTAGTAGTACCTGCCTCCTACCTTCCCTCCTTCTCTATCTCTCTCTCTATCTCTCTCTCTCTGTCCATCTCATTCTGCCACTCCCTCTCTCCCCCTCACTCCCACCCTCTCTCTCTCTCTCTCCCTTCACCTCTCACTGTCCACTTCTTTAACCACTCCCTCTGCCTTCTGTTCTGTAACTCGTTTCCTCTACCTCCTTTTGTCTACCTCCCTCCCTCCGTCACCCAATCTTTCCAACTCCCTTTCTCACCTGCCTCCATCTCTCTCCCTTTCTCCCACTCTCTACTTCCCTCTCCCAGTCCCTCCCTCACCCTCTCTTCATGCTTTTTTCATTCCCAACTCCTCCTTGCCTCGCTCTGTCTTTGACCATCTCTTTACCTCCCTCTCTTTCTCCCACATTCTTCCTCTCTCTCCCTCCATTTCACTGCCTCCTCTCATCCTCTACTCTCCCACTCTCCCTCTCTCTCTCTCTCTTCCCTCACCCTGCCACACTCTCTCTACCCCCCATGTCTGCCTCTCCCCCTCAAGTTGTATCCACACGACCATGTCGGTAATCCAATAGCCCCATCACGTCGTCGTCGTAGCGAGGTGTTAAATTTGCCAGGCGCTAATAAAGTCGGTCGGCTGTTACTGCTCACTCCTCCCACCTTCCCCCTCACGCTCTGCCATTCAAATCGCAGCTAAAGCTGAAAGCTACAAAATTAAACAGCGGGTTTTATATTTTTCGGTCAGATATCAACCGCATCCGCGTTCGCATTCGCGTCCTCGTCACGAATTAATATTTGCAATGCAGCACGGCCCCCTCCTCCCACTGTCTCCCTCTCTCTTCTCCAGTGCTTACCTGCGGCAGCATCTCCTCCCTCCTCCCCTTCCTCCTGCTGCTGCTCTGCTCTGAGTCTAATGAATGCCTCCAACGCCTCCTCGTATTGCCTCGCATTGCGGCTGCTTCATTCGCTTCGATATTGGGCAACGCCTACCCGAGAGTCATTTATAATTTTACGCGAATTGCCGCAGCCTCCTACTGCCTGCCCCTGCACTACCTGCCCCTCCCCCCTCCATTCCCCGTCCCATACAGTTGTAGCAAGCTGCAGTCATCGTAGGCGCATCCTCTCTAACTGCCATGTGCTGCTTCGATCTTTACCAGTTACCTCGTTCAAGTTCACGATCGTGCTGCACGTTTTGCGGCATTATTTACGGGCGCACTGCTGCAGCTGGCTCTCCCCTACCCCATACCCCCCTATCCCCTACCCCTCTGCCTCTACTCCTCTACCTCCTCTTCTACTGGCCTCCGTCTGCTTCCGTCTCTACATAGTTCTTGTGCCCACTAACAAGTTACCGATTGCTTGCTGCCTGCTGCTTGTTGCCTCCCTCCCCCCCCCCCACCCCCCTCTTCACTTCTCTCCCTTCCACACACCACTGCCGACGCATTCTCGTTGTTCTTGCACATTAACTCCTTTGCCAATAATCATAATAATTTACGACCACCCAACAGCGGAGGAGGAGCAGGAGCTGAAGCAGCAACAAGCAAGCAACCAGGGGGCGGGGCAGGGGCTGCACAGATGTGGAAGCTGCCAGCATTTTGTAAGCATTTTGTATTGCTCTATAACATTGTTGTTGTTGCTGTTATAGTTGATGTTGTTGTTGCCCAAGTGTTCAGTTGAGCTCAACTCGTGCGTGCGATGATTCACTCACGCTGCCATCGCTATACCCCGAAAATAACTAAAATTACACTTTGTACTTTGGCCACCGCGTCTAGACACGTTGCCTGCCCCAAAGTTGACCAAGTTGACCGGTCAAAAACTTTCGTCACTTTCTGATCGATTGACGCTGTGGTAAGTTCAATGATACCCTGTAAAATGAGACACCAAAGAGAGGATATAACGCAACTACTACCTTGTTATGTTACATCTGACAATTTAAGCTTCCAATATATACAGTTAAAACTCTCTTGAACGGACACTTTTGTCCGGCCAAGGGGAGTGACAGCCCAAAAAAGGTAACATTTTTAAATAAATGCACAAACGTTCTATACAAAGTGTACGTATTTAAGAATTGTCCGTTAAGAGAATTTTAGCTATAAATATATGTATATACATATATATATAATTTATATACAACATACATACATTCAGTTGAAACTCTCTTGAACGGACACGCACCGTCTGACAATTATTGTCCGGTCAAGGGGAGTGACACCCCAAAAAACTAATATTTATGGAAAAATACACGAATATCCTATAAAAAGTGTCCGCATATAAGAAGAGTCCGCTTAAAAGAGGTGTCCGTTAAGTAACTGTAATATATAACTTTAATAATATAATATATACATATATATATATATATATATATACAGTATACATACAAATGTATACAGTGTCTACATTATTGTTTAGTTTGATTTCAGCATCTTCCAAAAAAAAGGTGTCTTCTCATAAGGAGCGTCTATTTATGTCCGTTAAGAGAATTTGAAATGTAATATTGATATAGAATATATATTAAATATATAATATAAACAATACATACATAACATATACACACATATCTTTGTAGCATGTAGAGACTGTATATGTTATGTTAGTTTACTTTGGTTTCAGCATCGTCAAAAACTGTTTACAAGGTATTTCTCAGTCTTCACTCTCATGTTTATTTGCCCCTTGTTGTTTTTAACTTTTGCTTTAGCACTTCCACTTCCATTTCCAGCTCAACAGACTTCAGTTCTCCCCACAGTTCTCTGTGCACTGCTCTATTTTAATTTATTTATTTGTTCGAATATTTTCTCTTTGTTTTTCCGTTGTATTAATCCAGGAAAAGCTGCGCCTTTTCTTTTCCACAAATTTGTTTAATTGTGCGCAATAAATGGAGCCCTTTCACTGTGAGTTGGTGAAGTCTTTTATCCATTAACCATACTCTGTGTACTCAACATGGATATGTGCGACTGGATATCCGCTAGTGTTACTCGGGGCACAAATAGAGAGTGAGTTCAATTCAATTAGTTATTTTTCATGGAATCTGTAAGTTAAGGTATTTATAGGTAGTGGGCACATCTGTTTCTCTCTATTCTTCTCGGCCTCTTTGTGTCTCTAATTGTATCTCTTCACGACTCGAGTTTAAGTTAGTATTTCCACATTCCGTCAGTTAGCAATATATAAGTATAGAAATCTACAAAATTTCACCCAACTTATTTAAACCCAGCTACTTCTCCCTATGTCTTATAAACAGTAGACCTTATAGACTAAATAGGTTAGAGGGGGTAAACTAAATAAAGAAACCACAACATCAATTTAAATTTGCGGTCAGGACCTCACGCGATTGTGCAATGCAACCACGATTCGAAAGAGTAACCGAGCGCATAAATTGCGGTTAATTTTGATTCCGTAATTAATACGACATAGGAACTCCGACTTACTATGATTTATTAAAGTAAACGGCTTCAGGAAATTGCCTGTAGCTTATCTGTCAGTTACAGTTTCTTAACTACAACTGAATCTATCGAATTGCAGTAAGTTTTAAAGTTATTTCATTTCATTCAAACATAAAAATGAATTGAAAATATTTTGATATATTGAGGTACCTTTATTAATGTTAATGTTACTTGTAAAATAGTTTTCATTTTAAGTTCAGCTTTAAGAGCATCGCATAGTCAAACTCGCTGGTTGTCACTTGTTTCCCATTGGGAGAAAGGGGCCTGGACTTTTTTGCTTCAACTTGTAGGCACAGGCGACGTGATTGATTACGAGCGCCGTATTGGGCGGGCAAAGTTCGCCTGCTACACCACAGAAATCATTTAAAGTGCAACGTTTTGGGGCAGTCACACAACTGTCAAACTAACCGCAACTCGATAGCATTTTATGTCGTCTCAAAACTTTTGAAAACAACAAAAAGAACTCGTGGTCTTTGAAGACAAGAAATACTTAGGCAATGGCAAGTACTATCAAGTAAAGTAACATTTCATATGTAATATAGTGAAATAGACTTATCGTGAGACACTTCATACATTATTATGTGATTGGGGGGAGATGTACTGCCACCTTGAAGTAGATCTATTGTACCCCCTGCTGAGTTTTTGTAAGGAAATCCATAATTTGACCAACCTTATCTCATTTATTTCGAGAATAGGCCAAGACTCTGCATTTAAGATGAAAATAAATTTAAATTCAGCCTGAGAAAGGTTCTTTTTTAAATTGTCTGTCTGTATGAACAATTCAGCCACGCCTACTTCCGCCTCCATAATTCGAAAAAAAACAAATAACATTTAACGACATTTTAAAGCAAGAATATTCATTTTTAGTTTGTATGACCATTTTTAATTGTTGCAGTGTATAAAAACAGTTGCAATCTTTGACTGTGCCCATTTCATATGCATGTGTGTGTAGATCACACACACACACACACACACACACACACATACATAGACAGAAGCTTTTTTGCTCCAACTCCACTCTGCATATGAAAAGTGTTGACAAACGGACTGACGGGAACGAGGACAACTCGGCGCAGGACCGTGTCTGGCCAGAGGCGTTACGCGTAACAAACAGATGACAACAGCAACAAAAACAACAACAACAACAAAACATAACCACAAACACCAGCTACAACAACAGTAGCAGCAACAACAGCAGCGAGAGCAATCATAATGCCAGCAGCAGGAGATGGAGAAAGCAAATAAAATACGTGCAGAAGAAAGAGGAAGAAACGATTACATAAATTCATTAAAATGTTTGCAAAATGGACGCCAAGCAAACATCGACGGCCACAGAGAGGAGTGTCGCTGGGCAAGGGCAGCACAGGAGAGGGGGATAGGAGAGGACAAGCGACAGTAGCAGCAGCGAAGTAGGAGCGATATGGATGCGCTGACATGGCAGGCGGCAGACACATAGATAGCGCGGCACAGAGGATGGTGCGGACTGGACAGGTACAGGTACAGGACAGAGGACTCTATATACGATTCTATAATAGACAGAAGGGGTATGAAGGGAGTGTACAGGGAGCAGCAGGAACATTTGACTGCAATAAGCAAATGCAAACAAACAGGAACGCGCACAGACATGCAGCATGCCGCGTTGCACATGCCTTTTTTTATGCTGAAGGTCAATCAAACACACACACACAAACACACTTTGAATATGACTGTGACTGTGTGTGCATGAGGAATCTGCGTAAGCTTGCCTTGGTTTGGCTTGGCCAGTCATCCTCATTGAGCAGACACGCGGACAATGGTGAGTCTGAGATTGAGCCTGTTGCTGCTGCTGCTGCTGTTGATGCCTGACGATAATGTTGCATGACAATGCCAGAGATATGTATGTATATGTAGTCCCACTGTAGTCCCACGATTGAAACTGACAGACAGACGGACAGACAGACGAAAAGACAAAGAGACAAACAGACGAACATAGAGACAGACAGACAGAACCAAAAAATAAGCAGACAGACGTACACACAGATACATAGTTAGGCAGACAATGAGGCAGACAAATAGGTAGGCATACATAGACTAACAGACAGACAGACGAAGAACAGACAAAGAAACAGACATACAGCTAGACAGACAGAGAAACAGATAGATATATTGACGAACAGACAGACAGACAGAGGGACATACAGACAGACAGGCAGACATACATAGACGAACATACTGACGAAGAGACAAAGAGACAGACAGACGATCATAGAGACATACAGACAGAACCAAAAGATAAGCAGACAGACGTACAGACAGATAGATAGATAGGCAGACAGAGAGGCAGACAAATAGTCAGACATATGTACATAGATGAACAGACAGACAGACAGAAGAAGAGACAAAGAGACAGACAAACAGCTAGACAGACAGAGAAACAGATAGATATACTGACGAACAGACAGACAGACAGAGGGACATATAGACAGATGGACAGACAGACAGGCAGACATACATAGACGAACAGATAGGCGAAGAGACAAAGAGACAGACAGACGTACAGAGAAACAGATAGACGAACAAACAGACAGTCCAGCAGACAGATAGACAGAGGGACATATAGACAAAGGGACATATAGACACTTACAAACAGACAGACATACAAACAGGCGAACAGATAGACAGACGAATAGATAGAAAGACCAAGAAGTGACAGACATACAGACAGACGAAAGGACAGATAGGCCGTCAGAAAGACAAAGAGACAGAGGAACAGACAGTCGAACATACAGAGGAACAGACAGACAAAAAGACGAACAGACAGATAGACGAACAAACAGATAGACGAACAGACGGAAAGACAGGCAGACGAAAGGAGCGACAGACAGACGCAAGTTCACAAGTTCAAATGCGTAGCCAGCAACGCATCGGACTCGCACCAAATTGCAATGCAGTTGGCCAGTGGCCACAGTCGGCAGCAGACGCAGCAGCAGCAGCGGCAACTTCGCACAAATGTTGCGTATAAAATGCGCATAAATAAAGTGCTTGCTAAAAGAGTGAGCGAGAGGGGGGAGAGAATAGCGCGCAATGAAGCGCACAAAATGCACAACGAAACGTGGCGCAGACAAGCAACAGCGAAAAAAAAGCCATTGAAAATGAGACACAGCAGCAAACGGTACTTTTTCAAAAACGACTTTACCTTACTTCACTTACTGCAGCCACTGCCTGCCCCCCGCCACCAGAGCAGTGGCAGAGAGCCATCCCTTTTCGGGATTGCACGCTGTGTGTGCCTCGCCAGCGTTGCGCATGCGTGCCGGAGTTTAAATGCCTTTGGCATACGTCAAGTGCCAGCGTCGCTTCTCTGTCTCCGTCTCTGTCTGCGTCTCTGTCTACATCTGCGCTCGCGACAAGCAGCAGCATCAGCGTTGGCAGGGTATCTTCACTAGCGCGTACTGTTTGCCATCTACTGGCATTATCAAGTTCAAAATGCCTTCACAATATTTATAATCGATATATTTTAGTTATTCAACACTTATTGTTACACTTAACTATGAAAAGTGGCGGTGGGCCGATATTTATTAAGTTTGCTCTAAGTAAATCAAAGTTAAACGTCAATAATTTATCGAAAGTGGCGGTAGGCCGATATTTATTAAGTTTGTTATGAGTAAATCGAAATTAAACGCCAAGTCATAAGAAAGTGCAAGGATTTAGCAGATATTTCAATAAAATTAAAACAGAAATTAATGATTAAATTAATTGAAAAGGAAATCGAACTGCCAATCTGTATTGATAACATATGTTTGTAATTACAAAGCCCAACCACCAATTCAACTGGTTTTATCTAATTATAGTCAACTGACCAGGGCATATTCATACACATTTATGCACTATATAATGGTAAATTTGGCACTTTTATAAGGAGGCACCTTCTCGTTAAGTATCTAAAATTCGACCAAACTTGGCATCAGATGCCATTTCTTACAATGTACATAGCATACATACATATATAATGTATATGCTATAAATTCTTTTTTCCTTCGTTTTCGATGTCCATCTTCATTTGTGTTTCGGTTGCCCCGCTGCAACTGTCATTGGATACGGCCGTTGCACGCATTCCTTAAGCTCTTGCGTTCGCCTCGGCCTCGGGCTCGGTCTCGGCTCAGTCTTCATCCTCAGTCTCGTTGCCGTTCCCGTCTCGACTGCAGTTCGTTTGGAATTCGGTTTTTGTGCAGTTTCAATTAGAAATTCATGATTCCCGATTCGCGTGTATTTATTTCGACTGTAATAGATGACGAGCAGAATGCATCAATGTTGGTGCAGCTATTGATGCTGATGCAGCAACGAGCGTCCATCAACTTGTGCCGTCTGTGGCAGCAGCAATCAAATGAGCATCAATCATGTTGCATAGAAATGCAAGTACAGTGCGCACTAACTAAAGATAATTTCCTCTATGTTGATTATAAATCAAATTGTGTTTCTTGGACGTCTTTAAACAGTTTGATCTAGAGTAAGATACCCTGTATGCAGTTCTTAGATGTGTCCTGCAGACATACATGTATTTAAGAGATGTTCTTTTGGCCCACAAACACTAATTCACGTATTAATTACCTCCTCGGGCGTACACTGCAGCGAGCAGTCACTGTACATAATCCATTAATTCTCGCCGACTCGGCAAGCTTTCATTGCAATTGTCTTGCAGCACGTTGCATGCAGCAATTGCTGCATTAATTGCAACGCTGCGGCCTCTATCAACACTTGCCTCATCATCGTCATCATCATCATTATCAACTTCATAACGATACTCGCCATGTGCTCAGTTGCTGCCACAGCCACTTCGGCGTCTCAAATAAAGTCATTGCAGTCGACGATTTTGTCAGGCGAGCGACATAATCGACGCAATATGATGTTGATAATTTCATTAATTAAAACGCGCACATCAATTCACACCACGGGATATGCAAGGAGGAACGGATGAACAGATGGACAGAAAGACAGACGAGCTCGACAACTCGAATCTCCATTCGAGTGCTGCAAATTGCTGAAGCTGATGTATTCAAACGAGTCGTGCGGGTAACTAACTCCAACTGCCATTGGGACTATGCTGGGTGGGGGGTTGTCAATAAGTCGAGCGTCAACAATAAAGCGCCATTAAAATGCTGATGAAGTGGAAATGCAATTTGTCAGTACAACCCCTTCCCGCTAACTGCCTGCTGTGCTGGCGAATTTGTCGCAAAGTTTTTATGACTGTAATACGAGTTGTTGTTGATTAATTTTGCACTCTAAACTCTTGCAAGTTATTAGCCTCCGGAGGCTGACGAGGATTAGTCACAGATTGCGCTACAATGTATTCGCTAGTTACGCGTCGATGTAGAAAGGTTGGTGTGCAAGTGTTACAAGAATCGATGTTTGATGGTATATTCAAGTTGCAGTTTACATCGATAAAAACAAGGTGATTAACAGTGTGAGCAAATAAGCAATTATCGATCATCAAGAAAGTGTTCACCAACACTGGCAACACTTCAAACTTGCTTTGCATTTGATAAGTACTTCAACTATCGATATATTGTATAATGACTCTTGTCCAGTTTTCAAAAACATTATCGATATGCGAAATCAACGCTGGTCCTCTACCTCCTTTAACCGTTAACTTCCTTCGCTCTTCATTAGCAGAGCTTGGCAACATAGTTGGGCCCCATTTTTTATGGGCCCCACACACACTATACTTGCGAATCTATCGATATGATAATATCAATTGCAATAGTAGATGGCATACAGTCAGGCAACTTCATTAAATGCTGTCGCTGCAGGGGTGGAGAGAGGAACTTACTGAAAAGAACGGGAATTTATGGAAATACTGTACAGTGCAACAACATTTGTTCGGCGTTTAAAAGTCGCAGAATCGTGGGCAGTGAGAACAGGTGAATGTGGCAAGGAATCGAGAGAATGAGAGAATCGGAGAATAGCGCGAGCAGCGTCAACCTGGCAATAAAAAGCCATAGAAGTCAACTCTTGTGAAAAAGTCAATGAAACTACAGTCGAGAGCGACAACTTTTATTGCACTACCAACTGCACGTACCCCCCTCTACCCCATGCCACACCTACTCTCACTCTCCTACTTCCCTGGCAGAGCAACGTAGCGAGATGGAGCAAGGTAGTCCGGTCCTTTGGCAGCCAGTTCCCCCCGTTCACAAAGAAAGCGCAACAAACAAACTGTTGTTTCGCGCACAAAGAATGTGCCAGGCATGGCTGAACAACTGCATCCGACCGAAAGTCGAAGGGTATTTTTCCCGATTTTAGTCCTGGTTACCCAGTTTGTGATTCCCTAATTGCTGTAAGGGGGATCAACTAGGCGTAAACGCAAGCACCATCAAACAAAAGGTGAAGTAACCCCAATGTGGGGACGACCCAAATTCAAAAGTCTTGACGGATTTATTCTATACAAACTATTATAGAAACTATATTATACAAACTATAATATAAATAAATACCATATAATTATATTTTATTTTTAGCTAACTCGAGGTTAATATTATGGTTAGAATTTCAAAAAAAAAAAAAAAAACAAACTTGTTAAAATACTCATATCACACAAATAGGTCGTTCTTTAATTTACATAATACCATAAAATACTGCAATATATACTATATATATACATATTTTATACTGCATACTTATAGTATTTATAAATCGATATAGGTTGTTCTTACTCTAAACACTTTTTGGATTATGTAAAATCTTTTTCAAAAACGAACTCGAAATCTATTTAAATAAAGAAAATACTCAGCTTTGTATGAGGCATAGGTCGTGAGGACTAATAATATTTATTAAATTTTAATTAATTTTTTTTTAGTATTATAGTGACATTGTGGCTTACCAGAAATGAATTGGCGCCTATTCGTAGGCAAAGCTCCACGACCTCGACAGGGTAGTGCGGGAGTATTGTAGGGTTGGCGAATATGGCAATGTAATTAAATGGCTTGATTAAAATAAATGCATTCAGTGCTGTCAGCTGATATTCTCCAGAGAGTTTTTCTTGTTCCCGCGTTGTTCACGTATCACGTATCACGTATCCTCCCTCTCTCTCTCTCTCTCTCTCAGAATAAATTTGACAGTTGTTGTTGTTTCTATTATTATGGACAGCGCTGTCAACTTGACTATGCCCAGCGGAATTGACTTTGGGCTATTCAGTCAGCCTTGGCTAATGTGATTCATATGTTATTCAATTTTTGGCTAATTTAGAGACACACACACATACACAGATACACTTTCACATACACATACACATAATTATTTTATAGTTGGCACTTTGATAATTATCTAACGATTGTTTTATTTCTTATCGAATTAACTGTAATCCCTTTAATGGGCATTTTATTTCTGAAATATTCGTAAAATTTTAATTGCTCCTTCACATTGAGTAGTCTGCAAAAGAAAAGGAGGAAAGAGAGACGTATTAGAACAGAGATCTACGAATGGAATTCATATTAAAAGAGAATTCTTTTCTTTTCATTAGTCATTAAATAGGTTTATATTTATATCGTATTATGGACTTGGCCTGTGCTAAGAATACTTTTATTATGCCATTTCGAAAACTATTTGAACCACACCCCAAAAAACATTAAAACGAATTAGATTTGCACTTTTACTATACTCTGCACTTATTGGAATTAATCAATTGGGTAGATAACATAGATATTGGTATATACACATTTGTAGAGGGTATTTTAGTTTTGGCCAGATGTTTGTAACGCACCTAAAAGGACATCTCCGACCCCATAAAGTATTTATATGTATATATTCTGAATCAGTATCACCAGGGGAGTTGATTTAGCCATGTCTGTCTGTTCCTCCGTCTCTCAGTTTTAGAGCTATCTTGATAAAACATAGCATACATGCTTCTTATTGCTGCACGCTGTAAATAAGTCGGAACGAGCGGCATCGGACAAATATATCGCATAACTGCCATACAAACTATCGGCCGAATTTTGTTATTTCTCAAGATATTGCAACCAAATTTACTACATCGGAGATTTTCTATATATATAATATATATTTTAAATTTCATCACAAACGATCGGAGGAGATAAGAACCTAAGGATATATAACTTTACGCATGCCGAAGGTAACCTTTCTTCCTCGTTTAAAATAATATATATTATAAATATATAAAATTGCATCAACATCGGACTCTTTCATGTGCGGTTATATATAAAGTATACGCAGATAGATACCCCTTTTCAAATTTTACATTCCTAGCACTGTTTGGAAAATGGATTTATAAATCTCTTGTTCTCAAAGAAAACTTTACAAACTTAATCAAAATTGTTAAATTGGTTGAGCTATTCAGGACCTACTCAAATAAAATATAATACTGTATATACTGTAAAATGTAATACTGTATAAATAAATAAATAAATAGCAGTTATAATAACATAGAACAAGTGTCTAATTATACATAATAATAATAAAATAATATTTAATTAAATAATCCAAATCAATAATTTACTGTTGATTGGTTTGTGCTATTGCTGCTTGGTTTTTGACCGACATGGCCAAACTAATAAAATGAAATTACGCAAGTTCTTCAAGAATAGAGTTCCCGAAAGACAATCGCCTGCTTGTTTCTTCTTATTCTCTCTTCTCTTTCGAAAATATTGGAACTGCCAAGTGGCTGCGTCAACAACTTTTGAAATGGCAAAAGCGAAAAACGCAATTCGATTGGCGCAGTGCAGCGCAAGGCGACGCGGTGTGGCATGGCTTGGCGTGGCATGGCGTGGCGTTGCGCGGGCCGCAACTTGAGGCACTTAAGGGCCACTTTAGCGTTTGCGTTCGCGTTTCGCATTGCTCTAAAGCACGGTCACGCCCACTGCCGCCCTGTCGGTCGGCTTTTAACTTATCAACATTGTAATTTTTCTTCAGCAAAAGTTCACAGCAGCAACAGCAGCGAAATCGTAAAGAAGCAGCAGCAGCAGCAGCACCGCCAGCAACAACAACATAAATAACAGCAACAACGATGCGAGTCGTCAAGTGAGCTAGAGAGCAACTTTTATTATGGCTCGAGTGTGAGGATGCGGCTAAATATGTACAAGGATCCAAGTGGCTGCGAGGGCGACGGCAAAGGCGACGACGAAATGCAATTCCGCAGCTGAGCCGTATCACACACACACACACACACACACACACACACGCGCGAGACAGATGAAATAAAAAGCGGCAGAAATAACTATGTTGAAATCACTTAGCTTACAAAATGCAATAATATGTACAACTGCCAGCGACAACGTCGACGGAGACAGCGACGGCGACGTCGACGCCAGCATTGAATGCAACTGCAACATTAGCAGCGTTTACTGCTTTGTTGCCTCTGCTGCTGCTGCTGCTGCTGCTGCTGCTGCTGATACTAAGAAGGAGCCAAAGGGCATAAGTATGCAAAAACGAGAAGGCATAGACTTGCAGGGAGTACTCGACTATGATCATACCACGCCAACAAGGTCAACCATAACAGTTATTACTGCTATCAGACAGGAAGGAGGATCCTTATAATCTACCTATATCCTATATATATATGCTATAGTCAAAAATATAGTAATGAAATATAGTAGCATAATTATTTATACTGTGCATATATTTAAAATATTCTTTATTTATTATTTACATATTTCAATGTCTATCGTATAATCGATATCTGTAATTTGAATTTGAAAATTAAAACTTAATCAACACTTAGTATTAAGTTAGCAAGGATACGATTAATAATTTATCGAAAGTGGCGGTAAGTCGATAATAAATTAAACACTGCCGAGAATGTGGCGGTAAGTCGAGTACAAGTAAGTCGATAATGAAATATCAAAATCGAACTTTTTCGGTTCTTTAACCGATTGAGGTGCAAAGTGATTTAAATATTAACAATATAATTTATTTACAAATGTGAAATAAAATCCAACTACATGTCAGCCCATCGACTCCTCTAGTGTCAGCTGCAAGTGCAGGGTATACACAGCAGAACCCGATAGCGGATACAAAGCCATAGTTAAACTTAAGGCCAAAGCGGATTGCAATGACTTGAGAGCTTTTCGTGCGCCTTTCCAGTGCTTCTCAGTGAGCGCGGCAACCCCCTGAAGCCACCCACTCTCAAGTGTCGGCAGTGTGATCAAGTCCATGCATTCGAGAAGCACTACGCTCACTGCGGTAATTGTAATGATTGTTTATAACAAATGCCAAGAGGCCAGAAATATGAAAAGGGAAGGGCAAATTCTGAATTGCGGCAATTCTTGTGCGACTCAGTAAGGTTCAATTTGACCCGACACAATGAAAACCTTTCTTGTTACTTTTAAATGAGTAACTAGTGGAAATGTGAACTAAATTTATTGTGTAAATGTAATAATATACACCTTTTAATATGTGGTACAGGGTATTTGGCAGTCGCATGCACGCAGATCAGCTTTGCGCAACTGTAACTTGTGCAGTTTGACTAGTGTAAAATGTTAAATGCGCTTATAACACTGCAACTGCGACAAACTGCAAATGAGCTAGACAAAACGAAACGACGGACGGACAGATGAACAGATGCACGGAGGTACACACGGACGGACAGATGGAGTACAGTGTGCTTAGTGTGCTCGTATCACTCGCATGTGTATTACTGCAGAGACAGTCACTGTAACTGACTAATTGGTTTACTTTTGGCCTTTAGTTTGCTGACCTGCGCATGCTTTTGGCCCCATAACTGATCAGGTTGGCTGCCACTTATGCTATATATGTGATAATTATAGATATATAATATGTACTAATTATAGATGCATATGTACACCATGATTATACATATGTACAATATAAATTCGCAATGCATGCTGAGCCTCCTTTGAACCCAAGCCCCTAAGTTCTTTTTTAAGAACTCTCCTATTTTTCCTCTCCTACTATCTGTATGCTTCTAGTCTGGCTCCTCTTTCCTAAACCCTTATCTTCTACCTTCCCACCCTCACCACATGCTTACCCTCACTCTCAATCCTTCTGCTTACTTCTCCTCTCTTCTTCTCAACTGCCTCAGCATGTCCTCTAGCTCTCTCCCAACACTCCCACCTCCTTCTCCTATCCCTTTTGCCATCAGACGAGTTGCCTGTCAAATTTAGCCACCATTGCAAAGAGCAACAACAATTGATTAGTTATTTAAGAAGAACGTTTTTTTTTAGATGGAGAAATGGCACGACCAGAAGAATTGGTCAGGAGGCGAAACCCCCAACTCATTTCTCATATTCCCATTAACTTGGGCAAATACTATGTCATCATCAAACAAGCTAAAGCTGCCAGCTGAAGATTTACTTAGTCGCAAAAAAATGAGAGAGACAAGCGCCCGCCGGGAGTTCCAGAGGCGCGCGAAGGCGGGATAGGGGGATGAGGAAACTTCTACTCAACTTAGTGAAATTTTGTAGCGCCGAAATTAATTTTCGTGCAAAGAGACGACGACTTCGATGAGGTTGGCAACGGCAACAGCAACTACAACTACCGCGACAGCCTTTGACTTTGCCTTTTGGGTCCGCTCCTCGCTGGACTGGAGGCTGGAGGAAAGGGCTACCATCTGGTTCCCAGAACGGACAGCTCGCTGTGCAGTTGATGCATGCAATTAGCGTCCTCCATTTGCTTGTTTACTCAACGAGCGCCACGAGCAATGGCGCTCAACATCAGCGCCGGCAGCATTTTAGACAACTTGCCGAATTCACAAAGAGCCAAGAGGATCCCCCAACACCCTTCTCCAACTCCAAACCGGAGGGTGCTCGCAGCCTTCACTGTAGGCCCGTAGGAACCTCATCGTCAATTGCAGACCAACTCATTAGCCGCTCGGTGCCTACTCGAGACGGCGTCAAGCAGACAGCAATTACAAAGCATTAGGAACATACCCTGACACGGTGCGCCTAAAGAAAGGTGCCCAGGGACTGGCAGAAGGTACCTTTACCTATAGTCGACTAGAAGAAACATTCCAAGGAATGTATACGACTATTGCAATGCGCTAACCCCTTTTGCTGATGGTGAAGCTTGTCAGCTAACTGAAACTTGGTCTGCATGTAGTTTATTATAAAGTAGTATATGGTGTATCGTATATAGTATTAGTATTGGTAGTATTAGTATTAGTAGTATATAATATTTATCGGTACATTCTGGGACTTGTATTGTAGAATAAGTATTGTAGGATTGTTGTAAAGTTTTTAGCGATGACATGAAATTAAATTAGTTCCCATGAATGAAAGAAAAATGTTGTTTTCTTTTCTGTAGAGTGATAAGAGTTTATAAAGGTTTTCTGTGTTATAACAGATAATAAATATCATTGAAAACACAATGAAGTGCAACTCTAACACTTTCTACTAAATGTCACACTTTATAGTATATCTATCTAATTGATATAATCTACATAATTAATAGAAATTATACAGATTAAGTTAAGAAACATTAGCTTCGATAACCAACCTCCTTTATATGTAAATATACATACTATATATTATATTCTGTATATACACAACATATATTTTATATATTATTCATACTATACAGTGTTTATATAAATAACTATCACTATAAATTGATTTTAATTATAATTATCAATTGTAAATTTACTCAAGCCAAGAAATTTATGAGTTCCAAAAGATGCCTCTCAATAGGTACCCTAACATCTCAGCTGTTCACTATATAGATAGTAACTTAGTTTGTTTAAAATCAGTTGGTATAGATCTATATATTTTTAGAATTTGCCTCTTAACCTCATGGAAAGGGTATGCAAGTTTCGGCTTCGGCTTTGACTTGCGGCGCAGTGAGAGGCTTCTCTGTGGAGTTTCTATTTGTGATTTGTTGGCTACCAAGCTGCATGCAGCGGAGAAGGCGGGCGACGGTGGTAGCAAACAGCTTTAGACACTTTAGCACATTCCACTGGGAGTTCACACACACACACACACACACAGAGAGAGCAGCACACACACCGGCACACACAGTGCAGTCAGCAGGCTGAGACATGCATTTAGACGACTTTTGAGACCGGTTTTTCGGCACTGTAAAGTTGCCAGCCAGCATCAGCTAAGGCTAGAACTGTTGGCCAAAACAGCGAACAGCGAAAAGGCCAAGTTGCAGCAGCAGCAGCAGCTGAAACAGAATTGCAGCCCAGACCTAATCGTGGCCTGGAGCAGCCAACGAGCACTTCAATCCTTCAATTGACAAGCGACAAAAGGGACGAACCCGCAGCCGGACTTGCACAGATTGGGAGAGAATATATGTGTACGCACATATCTCTAAGTGGATCCGCCTTCGCTACTAATTCAGTTTTGTATAATGACCCCACATATATATATATATATATATACACTTTATATCTGTGGGGCTAATCGGAGCTGAAGCTACCTGGACCAGCTGCCGTAGCTGGTCAACTGACAAGGCTGATGTCGTCTTTCAAGTGACAGCTTTAAAATTGCCAACAAACACGGCGCGGCGCACGGATTGAGGATGGCTTTCAGTTGACAGGCAACACACACACACACACACACACATACACATGCAGGCGGCAAAATACATTTTATAGCGGGCATTTGGTAACAAGAAATAAGGCAATGCCAGTTCGGGCCAAGTCAAGTCCAAAGTCAGAGCCAAATTCAGTTGGCGTTTTTCCTTTTATACCCGCCAACCATAGCTTAGAAGGGTATTTTAACTTTGTGCCAACCGAAAATGTTTGTAACAGGCAGTAGGAAGCGTGGCAGAACCTAAAAACTATATATATTCATGATCAGCAGCAACAGCTCAGTCGATATACTCTCTCAGTCTGTCTGTCCATTTGAGAACCTAGATCTGGACTACCAAATTTGGTGTCTATACGTGTTATTATTGCATGCAGATCATGCCTTTTTTAGAATGTAACCACGCCCCCTGTCGCCCCTTTATATCGATAAAAACCGAATACCAAGCGTAATTTGAGAGCAAGACAATTCATTTTTGGTAGACACAATAACTAGCAGAGTATAAATGATAACTGCAAATGCTTGCTTGCAATCGGATAATTAACAAAGAAGTTAGAGAAGAAATACATTTAAGAAGGTAATGATTTCCAAGGCGCTGCAAAGTATGCAATACAAATGGCGCTAAGAATATAAGTTATATATTTAAGAAATCTGTTTAGTCAGCTGAGTAGTGAGTCTACAACAGTCAAGCACACTCTACTATAGCTTTCGTGCTTGTTTTATTTTTCTTTTCACTTAAATTTTGCCCCGTTTCGCTGCGGCTGCCTATGTGTGTGTGTGTGTCACATGTGTGTGTATGTCACTTGATTTTTGAGCGAGCCAACAATGACGTTGACTTTGAGTGGCGGACAGTCGCAGCGCGTTGGCGGACGAACCAAAACCAAAAACAAAAAAACAAAAAAAAAAAAAAAAACCAGAACAGAACAGAAAACAAACAAGACCGAATACGCCGCCGCCTCTTGCCAAAAACTGCTGCAAAGGGCTCTCTCTCTCTGTCTCTCCCTCTCTGTGCAAAAAGGCGGCTCGCACTTTGATTTAGAACCGACAGCGTCAGAGGAGACCAGACGTGGTGCCTCAACAGCACCAGGATTTGGTGCCGCAGGGCCGTCGCGTCAGCAGCGACCATCAATGGCCGCAAACGGTGGGTCAGGCATGCAAAGTGGGTGGGCAGCCCGAAACCACGGTCAACGACACTGGACACTGGACACTGGACACTGCATCTAACTGGGCCCCTAACTGAGGCACTGAGGGTCCGCCCATGTGTGTGCTGTCGCCTAATCTTGGCAATTAGAAGCCATCAAATTTTGTCAGCTCTTAATCCGGCAAGTGAATGTGCCCAGTATGTGCCCCATGCCACATGCCCCGCTAAAAGGTGCAGCAGGCTCGCACAGGTCAAGCTGCCACTTTTTAAGCTGCCTCAACAAGGGAACATTGCTGTGAATAACAGTTTGCAAACACAGTTCAACTGGGACTCATATCTCATCTGCTAAATACTATATGCAGTTGGAAAGGGTACTCTGCTCAACTTAGAGAACTTATCTTTATATATCTTATCTAATCATAATCTTTATTCTAACTAATTCAATTCATTCCCTTAATAACATTGGCATTTAATATGGTTAGCTTGATTTTAGAACTCCCATTGAAACTTTCTTAAACTGTTTCTATTCTGCTTTTTGGTCTTTGGTTCCTTGGGTAGATCAATGCATTTTCAAACATAATTTTGGTCAGAAAGTGTGATTATCGGACATACCGATACTTTTACTTATAAACCATACAGGAAATTCAAAAAACTGTTCAACAATTAATTTAAAAATTACTAAAATTCTAAATTAATGTTAACCAATTCTTAAAATATATCATATACCATATATATAAAGTTAAGTCTTAAAGTTATAATAGATAGAAAGTGAGGCTAAAATCTTGTAGAGGTGTAGGCATATAATTTTATAGTCAGTTCATAATTTTAAATTGGTTTAAACTTCTTTTTGGTAGCAATTTTGACATTCGCAATCGATCAAATCGAAATAAAGCAATTTAAAATGTAGGCTAACAAGTTCCCACGAAGTGGGGTGCCTCTAAATTATAAATACCCAAATAGTAGAAGTCAACGCAAAGGGGTGACCAATAAAATAAATACCAAAATAGTAGAAAACATTCAAATGCAATTATTGAAATAAAGAATACAAAGAAAATCCGTTTATTTTAAAGAGAACTAGGAAGTTTCAGCAGAAAAATTGAATATAACAGGCGATCTGGACATTAGATAAGGTAAAGGATAAACTAAAGGTATTAAAACTCGCACTACTATAATAAGAAAGTTTTATAATAAGAGAAATAGATGAGAGATGAGTAGAAAGGTCGTCTAAGATGGACGACAAACAGTTGTAACTCAACAGAAGTTTCCTGTTCGTTTCTGCAGGGGAAGGCATGGTATTCTAATTGTAAATACATTACTAAGGAAAGCCACAGTGTTGCTCTGGCTAAGACTTTGTATCGTAGGATGTATAACTAAGATACAAAAAATATATATATGTATATATATATATAATAACAAATAAAAATGTTGGCTTTAATTTTGTATCCTAATTCTGAAAAAAATAGGTCACAATTGTTCACTTCTTCCACGCTCTAATCCATTTGCAGGGTTAGTACTTTATGAAACAGGGAACATCCTCATGGGTAGACCCCACTCAAAACTACTCCTCCTGCACCTCCTCTCCACAGCTGCCCCAACTCCCTCTTAATACTTTAGGTCAAAAGTTTTTGAAAAAAAAATTTTGTTGTGCAAGTTTTTGATTGGTTTAGCTGGACGTCCTAATTTTCTATAACACTTCCGCGAGGCTGTCAAACTGTAGTGCTGGCACATCTTCCCCTCCTAACCCACTCTACCCCTGCCCCTGCTGCCTAAAAGTGCGTGGAATTTATAACGTTACACCCCTCCCATATACCCCCTGCATCTCTTGAACCGCAGCCAATGCCAATAGAATCCTAACGAGCTTTGATAACAAGCGAAAAATCAACATAAACTGCGGCTGCAAACCGGTTCCACAACGAGAATTGTACCACCCAAAACCGGGTGAAGTTACCCAAAGAGAGAGAGAGAGGGAGAAATGCACTACCGAAATCTGCACTAACCCCAACAGAAACTAATCGAATATGCTTGAATTCCTCTGTCAATCCTGAAACATTTTGTGCAATTTTCAAAAACATTTCGAAGAGATTAAACCAGAGACCTATGCAGAACCGGTTCAGAAAAGAGTAATAGATAGTGAAAGATGTAAGACTTTTCTCAATTTGATACAATTCAAGTTCCTATGAGAGTGTGGCAAATGATATAGGTGAATAATCATGAGGTTCACTTGTGATCGCTGGCACTTACTTAGACTCCTTCGAAAGCTCTGTTTGATTCAACTGTTCTCCTCTGCCTCTGCCTCCGCTTCTGCCTCTGTCTGCGTCTCTGCTGGCGTCGCTGCCACAACAACTTTTACTCGCGAGAGGCGATCGAGCAGCAGCGGCAGCAGCAGCAGCAGCAGCAGCAGCAGCAGCAGCAGCATTTGCAAATTAGCTGCACCGACGGCAAGGCAAGAAATTCAATTAACTTGAAACTAGTTTGGCACATAAACAAAAATCGCAAAAAAAAGGAGGAAGACGAACAGAGAGGGAGGGGGGGGTCGTTGTAGTTGTTGCACACGCTAGCGAGTGAGCTGAGCGAGTGGTGTGGGAAGGGGGGGTGGCAGGTATAAACACCAAACTAAAATATAATATTTCACTTTTTTTTTTGTGTTGTTGTTGAAGAACGCTCGATGGCATTGGCAGCTACCTGCCTAAGATCGCGTCGATAGTGTTGGCCAGGCTAACAACAGTCTCATCACTGTGACTGTGATTGTGACTGTGACTGTGACTGTGACTGCGATTGTCACTTAACTGCGTTTGAGACTGTGACTGCGATTGCGATTGCGAGAGCACAAGAACGTTGCGTCGTCGATTGTGATTACGATTACGATTACGATAGTCGTTCGCCCGATTATGACTGTTGTTATCGACTTGTGTTGTGGGCACGTCCTCACGCGAGCAGCACACAAATCCAACTGACGCCAAAGAGGACGCCAGGCAACGGCAGCAGCGGCAGCAGCAGCCACAGCAAGCTGCATGCAAGTCAGTTGCAGCTGTGTTGGTGCTCAGTTTTGCTCCGCTGTGTGCCTGTGTATGTATGTATGTGTGTGTGCGAATACAGTGCAAAGGGAAACAAGAACAAGCAAACTAAAGCCAAAGCTGAAGCTGGCAAACAAACGCACAGGCGAACAAACAACCATCTACCTCCTTCTGCCTCTTTTCCTCTCCCTCCTGCCTCCCCCCCACCTCGTCCATCCCCCCTCTTCCTTCTCCTGTTCCTCTTCCGCTCTCCTTAGCTAGAGCAAGTCAGACGCGCAGCTCTCCACGACAAACAAAACGTGCTCGCTACTCTTCGCTACGTTGTCCGCACTCCTTTTTTCCCCGAGTCCGCTCCTGGTGCGAGTTGTATGGGGCATATTACGTATACGTTTAAATCCGCAAAATACAACACAGCGTTAAAGTTAAACCGACATTTTGTTAGGCGCACGTTTTAGCCGCTACTCAACAGGAACAGTTCTATGGAAGCGCGGGAGTGTAATGTTTACTTGAGGGCGCACTGTGGAACCTAAGAAAAATATGTAAATAACCTAACATTAAGCTTATAATAAATTAAGAATTTATTTTAAATTTAATTTGTTTAAATAAAAAATAAAATAACTTGTTAAGAAGCTAAAAATTAATTTAATTGATAAGGAATTAAGTTAACGAAGAGATTTCTACTTCAAAATTTATATTAAAAAAACAACATACTTTACAAAAAAATGTATGTTTTATTTTCTATGACTAAATAATTATAAATTGAAGTGAATGAGTTTTTGCGTTTTCAACATTTGCAACTTCATAAATTTCATGTTATTTACTTATTAACAATTATTATATATTGTACATATCGTCACATTTAACCGAAAAAGTGCATCACAAAAAAAAATTAAAATTGTAGAAATGAACGATACAAAAAAACAGAAACTCAATTTATTCAGTTACTATGTATGATATATCGAATTAGGTTTTCATTTTTTAAAAGAATGTAAGGAATAGGTTTGCCGACAATTCTGCATTTTAATCTCAATTTTGCTATAAAGCAATTTAAGATAAATTTGCAAAAAATGCGACGATATTATTGTAATTGCACATAATACATGCCTCGATTAATTTTCGATTGTACTTCAGTGCAGTGTTGGTTTGCTATCATGCAGATTGCATGTCAAGTTAACGGCGCGGCCCAAGCACCCGCACTACGCCAGAAACGTCACTGAACTTTTTGCATGCCTCAGCCTTGGCTCGGCAGCGGCGGCGGGACGTGCCGAGACGCGCGACGTGTCAACGTAACGTTACAACAACCCCACCGAAGTAAGCGTGCAAGTGTTTGTGTCTGTGTGTTTGTGTGTGTTTGTGTGAGAATCTGAGAGGAAGACAACGAGAGAGCCCATGTGGGTGTGTGTGTGTGTGTGCATGTGCATTGCAGCTGGCAACGCTTCCTACTTTATTACTGGTTTCCAACATCATAAAATATGTTAAGCGTCGCCGTCGACGTCAGCGTTGCATGCGACGACGTCGCCAGCTTGATTTACTTTCCATACACAAAGCGCAGCCAAACAGTGCAAACTGCAACAAAGCGTCGATTCCCGCTGCCAGCGCCGACGTCGGCGTCAGCTTCAGCTGTTTCCCTCGCACGTTCCTTTGTTTTATTTTTGCCGCGCATTCGCCGGCATCAACGTCGACGTCGGCTTGGACGTCGGCATCGGCTTCGGCTTGGCTGGCGCTAAGCACAGCTTAAACAGCGCTCTCTCAGTGCAGTGTTGCCAAACTCTCTCAGTCCTTTCTCTCTCTCTCTCTCTCTCTTTGGCAAAGCGGTGTCACAGCTGTTTCAGGCTCAGCTCGAACAACAACAACAACATGTCACTTTATGTATGAGAGAGTGAGTGAGCGAGTGCATGTGAGTGTTTGTCTGTGTGTCTCTCTGTCTGTGTGTGTGTGCGCGCTTCGCTGATCACACAAAATGCAATTAAGCCAAATTTCCAAAGGCAAATGTAGGTCGGAAGAGCCAAAACCGATGCATACCAAATTAGTGCAGCCAGTTGGTCAAAAGGAGCTCAAACAGGGAAGGAGAAAGAGAAGGGGAGGGGGACGACACGGGAGACAATTTCTAGTAAATGCAGTTCAAGTGTATGTATGTAATTAATGAGTGCGGTTTACAGTGTGAACACACAATAAATGAGGAGTATATTGCTTCCTTCACAATTTCAATTCCTTCTGCAACCTATACCCTACAGTTGTGGCAAGAGAGGGCATACTAAGTTTGCGCAAAAGCACAGAATGTGTGGCAGACACCATAATGCGCACATAAGTAAAATATATATGGTATACATATCTTCTTGTTCATGATGACAAACCAAGCCGATTTAGCCAGGTTCGCCTGTCTGTGTGTACAAATGCAGAGATCTCAGTTATTACATAACCTATAAACACCAAATTTGGCATGCATGTTTCTATATATCAAACGCTTATCGAGATTGTTTCAAATGCCGCCTGCCACGCCCACCACATCCGCTACTCGATAACAATATTTTTAATTGGCGTTTTAACCGACAGATTGTACATAAATATAACATTCTTTTTTACCATATAGTTAGCTTGCTATGATATCTAACTATCCCTAAAATTGCACTCCGATGGGATAATAAACTCAGCAGTGATTTGTATATATATCGTAGTTTGTAGTTCCGATCTGTGCCTGGAAGATACTTAAGTTTTTGTGTGTGAGAGACATTTTTGTTGGGAATTGTAAGTGTGTTTGCAACAGTTAAGGAAGGGTATTGAAGGAAGGGTATCTTACTGTTAGGTGAGCTCGACTGTAGCTTTGCAAGCATGGCTTGTTATTAATCGTAATTAGGCATACTGTCAGCTAATTTAATAGCTCTAGCTCTTATTGTCTCTGAGACTTAGGTGTTTTGTATTTTGAAACTGCTGAGTTACGCATGTAAATGATATGTATGGCCAAAATTTAGTTTAAAACACTTTGTATATAGTATATTTTAGTATATAATAAGTACCCATGCAGAGGGCATATTGATTTTGGCCAAGAGGTACCTTGGGAGACATCCCCGACGCTATAAAGTATATGGTATATATTCTTAATCAGCATCACTTGAGAAGTTCATCTTGCCATGCTTGTCTATTGCAATGCAAATTAGTCTCTCAGTTTTAGAGCAAACCTGATAAAACTTGGTGCACATGCTTCTCATTGCTGCACGCAGTATATAAGTCGGAAATATCGTATAGCTGCCATACAAACTATCGGCCCATTTTTGTTATTTCTCAAGATATTGCAACCAAATTTACTACATATGACTTTCACTATATATATAATATGCATATATAATTTCATCAACATCGCATCACGAAAACATATAGCTGCCATAGGAACAATCGGCTGAAATTAAGGTTATTGTATGAAGAACAGTTTTGATTTGAAAAGTAACTTAACTTATCAGTGACAATTCAATTCTGCACCATTATATATAACAAGTATAGGAACAATCGGAAGAGATAAGTGCCTGCCAGTGTATAAAACATTCAGCATGCCAAAGGTAGCCTTTCTTCCTAGTTTATTATATAATATTATACTAACGTTTTAAAGAGATTTTATTGCAACAGAATTGGGCAACTGAGGCGACTTGGGGCAAAGCTGCACACTTGCTTGTTGTTATTGCAGTGCCTGCTGCTGCTTGTTATTGTTGTTGTAGTGCTTGTTATTGTTGCTGTAGTTGTAGTTGTAGTTGAACATAGTTTATGGCAATTTCTTATTAATAAGCGCCTTTTATGTGCAATCGCTGGCATTCTGCAGAGGCAGACGAGGCAAACGAGTGGGGAAAGGGGAAGGAAGGGCAGCAGCTGGCGGCGGGTGTCAGAGCCATCCCAGGGGCGACATTAACGTTAATAATAATAAAATGTGTAATTGCATAGTACGAGGCTGCACAGCATGCACAGGCTTCCAGCTCCAGCTCCAACTTCAGCTCCAACTCCAACTCCAGCTTCAAGCTCTGAGACCGAGTGCAGTGCAAGTCCGTACGTGTCCGTGCAGGCCTGTGCCAGCTTGAGTTCTCTGTTTTGTCTCCCTCTCTCTCCCTCTCTCTCTCTCCTCTCTCTCTCTCTCTCTCTCTCTCCCTTTCTTTCGCTGTCCATGCTGGCTGTCTGTCTCTGTCTTTGGGGCAGCCACAGCCAGTTCTATCCTTGCCAGAGGTGTAAATCATATTCTAATCGTAGCAAGCAGATCACACGCACACGCACTCAGGCACAACACATACACACACACACACACACACACACACACACACACACACACACACACACACACACATATATATATATATATATATATACACTCACGCAGTGCATTTACTTTTGTTTTTAGCATTCGCATTCGCAGTCGACATTGGCATTGCATTTACTATCCCTCCCCCTCTCTCTCACTACCTCCCTCTATCCCCCTCTTCTCTTATCCTGTCCCTCACTATCTATTCTTCTCTCTTTCTCTCCTTCTCTCGCGGTCAAAAAGACAATGTGCGTCGTCGTGGTCGATAGACTTGCAGCCAAAAGTCAATGCAATCAATGCACAAGCAGCAATAGGAAAGCATTGCTCACGTCCTCCACTGCATGCTCACCCTTTCCCCCTCCCCACTCCCCCCACTCCCTCTGCTGCTCCTTCGGGCGCAGGCAGTTGCGGATGCGAAGAAGGCACTTGCCATGTTGTCAGTGCCAAATGGATTTCGTTGGCGTTCGCCCGACGCTGTTTGTGGTTGCAATCGGCGCACGAGGGTCGTTTCAGCTCATTGAGTGAGTGCAACAGGATGCGAGGTGTGCTACAGAAGTTTGTTGCTACGTTCTTATGGGTATAGCGCATTGTTATACCCTTCGACCATTGAAAATGGTCAAAAAAGGGTGTACTAACTTTGTGCAAATGTATGTAACAGGCAGAAGGAGGCGTGGCAGACCCCATAAAGTATATATATCCTTGCTAAGCATCACAAGCCGAGTAGATTGAACCTTGTCTGTCTGTCTGTCTGTCTGTCTGTCTGTCTGTCTGTCTGTCTGTCTGTCTGTCTGTCTGTGTGAACGCACAGATCTCAGCTATTATAAAAGCTACAATTGCCAAATTTGGCAGGAAGACTCTTGTGTACTATACGTTGATTAAGTTTATTTCAAATGTTCGGTGCCACGCCCACCGCCCCCGCAAATCAATAATTTAATTTTTGAACTCAATTTGTAAGCGCTGTATAAAATATACAACTTTCTGACATTACCATATGCTAAGCCGAATGAATTATCTACGTATTCTCCAAATTACAATCCCACGGGATAATAAACACAGAAGTTATTGAAGAAAGTATGAGCATAGTATAAGCAAGTGCTTGTGTCAGCTAACAAGGGAGGCGGGCGAGCGCCATCTGTCGGGAATAATTTCAAAGCAAGTGCATATAAACATATATGCGTACATACATAGGAATATAGGTGGAAGGGTATCCCACTGTCTTGTTTCTTTTCTCTACTTTAGTATTTCATTCTTTTGTGATGTAACAAACTTTCTCTAGGGAAGGAAACTCCCTCTCTATCAAAGTCTTTTGTCTCATCTATTTTTGTTTCTTTCACTCTTTGTTGTTTCTTGTCGCTCTGAGTCCTTCACTTGTTCTTTTTGTATTTTGCTTATCGCTAAAGCTTTTAGTTCTCTCTTTCTCACTCTCTAAATTACTCTCAATGTATCTCTTTGTTTTTAACTCTCTCTCTGTCTCTCTCTCTCTCTCTCTCTCTCTCGCATCATCTACATATATACATAACTTTCTCTTTTCGTTTTCCTGCTATTCTCATAACTTATCGATAAACCCTCGCAGCTTGGCTCGCTGTTCTACTTGGCCACTGACAGCTGATACACTTTTTGCTGCCGACTTTGAAATCTATTTAGACGCTGCAAGCATGTTGCACCATCAACCACACCTTTCCCTACACACCCCCCCCTACCACCATTTGAACACTTTCTTTATCTATCTATCTGGCTCTATCTAAAACACTATCTCACTCTTTATCACTCTCGCATTCAGTTTTATTGTTGGCAGTTGTACGAAAATTGATTTCAATAAATTCATCCGGAAATCGTGTGCACTTTCAGCTTGACATCGAGAATCGCCGGGCAAAGACGTGCAATGTCAGACTGTGCTTAGTGCCAGCTCTAAAACGAATCACTTAGTCTTTGACTTAACCTCCCCCACCCCGGCCTGCCCCTCTCCTCTCCTCTATTTTGCTTTCACTTGCTTTGGTTTCAGTTTTTTCTTGCAAGAAAACTTTTGAATTTCAATTTTTCATGAGCTTAATTTGTGTGCATTATCCTTGCAATCTTAATTAAACTGTCTATCAAGGCGCAGACCCAGAGCTAGACCTCCCTCAGTCCCTGGCTCTGCCCCCTTCACCATCCCCACTCTCTCCCCGTTTGCCGCTTCTCACGCCTTTTCACGTACCTCCTTCCGCTCAGTTTCATTGCTCATTTACTGTTTTGCTCATTTGCTTGCCGCCATTTTCTTGTGCACATTTATTTGCAGTTCTTTTATTTCCTCTCAGTCTCCCCCCCTCTCTCTCTCTCTCTCTCCCCCTCCCCCTCGCTCTCTCTCTCTGTTGTTGTTGTCCGCTATTGTTGTCGCTGCGTGTTTTACACAAGTGCCATTTTTTCATACTCACTGCACACTGTGCTCCACAATCGTTCCGTTTCCGCTTCCGTTTACACTCACGCCCCGTCACAGCATCTAACCACCACCCCCCCTCCCCCATTCACAACCCATCTAAACTTCCTCTATGCCTGCCCTGCAGCCATCGCAATTGCGTATACGCCCTGGCGACCAACGCGAGAAACAATCGCATCGACTGACGCCAACAACTTCCTTCAAAACTGCTCAAGACAGACGCATCTCACTCTCTCTCTCTCTCTTTCTGTATGTGTGCGGGTGTGTGGGTGTGTGTATACATGTGTATGTGTGTGTGTGTGTGTGTATAATTGTGGGCAAGTACAATGCACAAAATGAGGAAACGAAATTAAATTAAATTTTGATTTGTTTGAAATTTCATCAAGCTTGTGAAACGAAAACTTCTCAAATAACCACCTGAATTTGTTAGGGTGTACATTTAGGGTGTTTAGCTACATGGTATATATAGTTTCTATATGGTATTTAATATCTTATAATCTAGAATAGAAATCTCTCAACAAATATACTTAGTACACTGCAGAGTATACGCCATAAAACCGCCTCTACATATGCCATATACATATGTACATATATGTAAGTATATAGCTAATATATTTCAATGACTTATAGAGTATGTCAGGTTGCGACTACCCTTTCACAGACACACACTTAAACAGCAGTAACAGCAGCAGGTCCAGAATGAAACACGCCCCAAAACGTAATTATTTCAATTAACTTTGGTAAATTTATTTATGCATGCCTGCGCCTGTCTGTCTGCCTGGCTCTGCGTGTCTGTGTGTGTATGTGTGTGTGTGTGGGCGTGTTCACATTGTCAACATGCCCCTTGAAAGCCTTTTTTGCCGAGAGAAATTTAAAGCCCAAACAGAACTAACCCTAACCAAATCAATTAGAAATACTTAATATTTACCTATATATATATATATATATATATAAGACAAAAAATATAAATATTCTGTAATTGTAATTTTTTATTTTTTTGTCTATATATAATATTTTTATTTATTATGTTATTTGATTATAACTGCTTGTATCGGATTTATTTATTATGTTTACAATATATATTTATAAGCGATATTTGTAGTTCACTTATTTATAACCGATATTCATAAATTGCTCAACACTTATTGTTAGACTTGATCAATGATTTATCGAAATGTGGCGGTAGGTCGATATAATTAAGATGAGAACTCAACGAAGCTAAGACGCCAAGGCGCAAAGACGTGAATAAATAATAATAATAAAAGAGACTTAAAATAATCCAAACAAATTTTTATGAAAACATATATAATGAACGCCTAATAATACTGATATTCTATAAAGAGAAAGAAAGAAAGTAAGAGCAATATCTGATTATTTTTAATGCATTTAATTTTGCGCAACTTCCGTTTATAGGTTTCCTTTTTTTCTATTGCAATATCCTCACTAATCTCTTCCTGTCTCTCCCATCTCCCTCTGCCTGTCTCTTCCGCTCTCTCCCCTCTCTCTGCCCATGCAGCTTTCGATCAAGTTTCCAGCTGAAAGCTGTTGAAAGCTCGCAGAGAAAAAGAGTTAAGTGAGATGGTGAAGCCAGTGTAAGCAGGACAGGCCTGTTTTGGATTCTGGTGGCTTCAGTGGCTTCAGCAAATGCACTCAAAGTGAGTGGCGCCACCGCCGCCGCCGACGCTGCCATTCATGCAAACGAACTGGTATGTGCGGCGGCAACTTTGGCTTTCATTCATTTGCAGAAATCGCGTATACGCCACGAAGGCCTGCAGGGCAGGCAGGCAAGGCAGGCCAGCAAATACATTGAATACGGCACGGCACGGTAAGCCGGCAAGGAGCGCGTACTACGCGCACTTACAACTGCAATTACAACTACAAATACACACCTGTTGGCAGGACGTTGGCCGGGGAGGGGAAAGGAAGGCAAGGGGGTGTGGGGTGGCTGGTCTAGGGAATTAACAATGACCCGGCAACGCTGTTAACTGAAAAATGCTTTTTGCTTTTGCCTGTTTGGGGGTTGCAACGCTGGCTGTGGTTAGTTCCTGTGCCAGGCGAGGGGGAGAAAGAGAAGGGAGGGTGTGGGCAGCGGGGGGTAGTAGGCGCAGTGCAGTGAACTTGCCGCCAAGTAAATATGCAGCATGAAACTTGTTTAATTGGGCAACGCGACGCGGCACAGCTTAGTTCATTAGGCAAAGAAACTACAACAAACACAACAACAAACACAAGAGCAGCAGCAACAACGATTTGAGTATTTATTGTACGGTGTGCACATAATATCTAGAACCCATTTATATATAATATATAGAAATAGTATATACTACTGTAGCGGCTTGTACATTGGTAGTTGCTATACGAAACTGAAGTCGATAAATCAAAGCGATTTCGGGTTGTGATTGCGTGGCAGATTAAAGAGATATATATTTATTATATATATGTATATGTATATATACTAGATATATTCGCATATAATCATCGTTCATTATTTATGTTTTCGATAACTAATCGTTTACAATTGATATGCATTATTTATGTCGTCGATAATTAATCGATTAGATATAAATTGATATTCAACATTTATGTTATCGATAATTATAATTGAATGGTTATAATTGATATTCATTATGCATCGATTATTAATCGATTTCATAGAAAATAAATATATATTCATTAGTAATGTTGCCAATAATTGATCGATTACATTCGAATCGATATTCATTTATCGTGTTATCGACAATTAATCGATTATATATAAATTTATATGCAGTAATAATGCTGCGGATATTTAATCGATAACATATTAATTTATATTCATAAGTAACGTTGCCAATTATTAATCGATTATATATAAATTGATACTCATCATTTCTATTTTCGATAATTTATCGATAACATATAAATTGATATTCATTATTGATCGATGTTCATAATTTATATTTGCGATAATTAAGTGACTAGATATAAATAAAAAACTATTATTTATGTTGCCGATAGTTCATCGATTACACATAAATCGCTATTCATCATTTGTTGTTAAAGAGTTAAACGACTACAAAAAAAATACATATGCATTAGTTATGTTGCTGATAGTTAATCGATTCCATTTAAATCAATTTGCATTATATATGATTTCGATAATTAATCGATTAAATATAAATTGATATTCATAATTGATATTGTCGATTATTAATCGATTGCATATAAATATATTCATTGTGTATGTTGCCAAGAATTAATCGATTACATTTAAATTGATATTTAGTATTCATGTTGCCCATTATTTATCGATAAACGATGTGCTATTGATTTTCGCTCCCCTGGTTTCAGGGTAAATATTGTCCACGATCGTATTGCCATTTATCCTTACTGCGATCAAGGCCGTGCTGCGGCAGCACTTTGGGTGTGCGATAAAGACTTCTCGAGTAGTTGAGATAACCCTGCGATAGAATTAAGCTGAGTGCTGAGGGACTTATCGAACGTGTGATCTGTATATACCTTTTCACTCTTACGCTGTCTTGCCAGATGACCCTGATCTGCATCCTTCTCCCCGCCGTCCACCGGTTGCACTAGCAGCACAGCCGAACCAGATGTGGCAGAGCTCGAGCTCTGACTGGAGTAGGATCTAAGTTTCAGATGCAGATCAATGGCAGGCGGGGGCTCGTGACGAATGCGCTCCTCGATTTCATACAGCTCTTGCTAAGAGAGAGAGAGAGAGAGAGAGAAGGAATGAGAGAGAGCTAAGAAAAGAGGGCAGCTCATTGGGATTGCCCGATTCTCACCCGATTCTTGTAGACCATGCAACAGGCACGCAGCGTAAAGTAGTAAATGATCTCCACGCCGGAGAGCAAAGAGAAGCCGAGAAAAAGACTGGCAATGCCGCCAAAGGATACCAACAGATCCACCCAGCCGAAGAGCACCTCACGCTTATACCGTATAATGGGCCAGGTGAGGAACTCCACCAGCACTCCCGACACATCAGCGCGATCCATGCTAAAGTTATGCGAGATATATAGCAGATAATGCACATATTATATATATATATATCGATCCAAACTCCAACTTACACTTTCATTAGCTTATCGATATTGAAGACCGTCTTGGAGCAGCTGAGCTCGCACTGTAGGCAGTCCTTGATGTTGGTTATGTTCAGCTTATAGTCGTTCAGGCACGAGAAATCCTTGACTGCGCACATGGGTACATTATCTACAGGACAAGGAGGGAATCAATGAGAGTGAGAGTGAGAGTAAGGCTCAGTTTAGTTTCCCTTACTTATCGGTTTGTAGAATGGCGGATTGCACTTGCACAGCTTGATGGCCTTCGCCATGCGGCATTGCTTCATGCAAGACGAGAAGGTATAATCCTCTGGGAAGTAGCTCAGCTTCACCTCATCCCTGAAGATGCACTTGCGCTGCCCAATCGACAACTGACGCGCATCGTCTGTTGTGTATGTGTTCTTCTTCGATATGCGCACCTCCACCAAAGTGTCCTCGGCCCAGTCGATCTGTGCATTGAAATCGGCTCCGAAATACTCCTCGTTCGAGAAGATATAGACCTGACAAGAGAGAGAAAGAGAGAGAGATAGAGCAGTAGTAAGACCTTCAAATAGAGCTGTGCCGATAGTTTCAATATATCAAATATTTGTGTGACAAAGCACTATCGACTTTTTGGTTTCGATAGTAAACGATACTGTTCATCGCTATTTAGAAAAGTAGCTTTGACGGCTTTTATTATGGACACATTTCATGGAATCAAAGATTTGTGGCTATTGCTAACAGTCTAAAAATGGGAAATCAGTCAAGTCTGGCTTGACTGGTTTAACATCGGAAGTTTTGCGATTGTTTTCGATGACCCGTGATTCCACATACTTGTAATTTATTTGTATTTTAAGTACTATTGCAATAGTATTGCATGTTTTGATATCAGTGTACATGTCAACTATCGATAGTATACCAGCTCTACATTCAAGCAGTTCCTTAAATTCTACTCTAGTTCATAAACAAAGGCAGAACTGTACTTGTGCTAACATCATCGATATATAATGGGATTAATAACGATAAGCTAGGCAAACTTACCTGCGCAGTGCCATTAGGCACAAAGGAGAGCGCCCACTTCTTATCGGTCTCGTAGAGATCATGAGGAGCTCCAGTCTTGACGCTTAATGGAAGATGACAGAGACAGTGTAAAGTAAGGATGAGAGAGAGAGGGAGAGAGGCAGCTGCACTTACTCCTCTTTCTCAGTGGACTTGAAGCGACTGTTGAACGCATAGCAGAAGCCATGCTCCGTGTAGACGGGCTCAAAGTGCTCACAGCATACGATGTCCTCGTCCCGATACTTGCAGCCCATCAGGGCATTCTCGCATGAGATTTGCGCTCGAAAGGCCCACTCACGTATGCTGTTATCGGCGAGCAGGTCGGCGGGTATAGATTTAGCCAGCAATTCCGCATCCTTAATATTATCGAAGTTTAGCGATGTCAGCAGATCCAGAAAGGGCGCAAACACCTGCGCCTTCTCCTTGTCATAGTTGCTAGATGATGAAGGTAGAGTTAAAGGTAGAGTTAAAGGTAGGGTTAAAGGTAGAGTTAAAGCTAGAGTTAGAGGTAGAGGTAGAGGTAGAGGTAGAGGTAGAGGTAGAGGTAGAGGTAGAGGTAGAGGTAGAGGTAGAGGTAGAGGTAGAGGTAGAGGTAGAGGTAGAGGTAGAGGTAGAGGTAGAGGTAGAGGTAGAGGTAGAGGTAGAGGTAGAGGTAGAGGTAGAGGTAGAGGTAGAGGTAGAGGTAGAGATAGAGATAGAGGTAGTGTCTAGGTAGAGTTAATTTCGAACAGCCCTACAACTTACGCCAAGGTCTTGTAGACCTCACGATAGGACCTATCGTGATCGAAAGCCGCCTCCGGACACACCACAGTTGTGGGAAAGACAACGTTCTGATTGTGAAAGTCCGTGTCCAGGCCGGTGATGGTGGGATTCGTTTGAAATTTCTCCCACAGACTCATGATGATGACCAGCGCTGTGACGGCTCCAATCGATGTAAAACAGAACCACATGAACTTCTCACCAATTGGTCGACCCGTTTCCGCTATATACCGCACACCATGGAGCGTTGAGTTCTGAAAGAACTCCTTCGTTTGATAGATGAGACTCCGTCGAAAGATGACCAGTGTGTCCAACAGGCTATGCCATCGATTGCCAGCCGTAGACTTCTCTTCCACAGACTTCTCTTGCGGCATTTTCGTTTCAGGAACATACTAGCTGGCAGCCAGTCCAGTCCCTGCCAGTCCAGCCGCCACGTGCCACAGTACAACTGCTACTGCGCCACTGCCCCAAAAACCTGCCGCAATTGCCAATTGGCCATTAAGCTGGCTTAAAAGGTTTTTATTGTTTATGCATTAGCTGCGGCCAACTTTGATTGACCCCATGAACATGTGGGGACAATACAATATGCCATATACTATATACCATATACCAAATTACGTATATACTTATCGCTGCACTTATTGGACTTTATCTATGCATGTTGGCCGCGCTTATCTAGATGCCTCATTACCGCCATGCGACGTCGCTCCTGCACCGAGTCACGCCATTTTAGTCCAAGGGTAACTACCCTTCCAGCTCAACGTCTTCTGGCTTATGGTTTCTGGTTCCTGCTTCCCGATTCCGGCCTGCTGTGCAAAATGGCGGGCATCTTAGTGGGCGTGACGATCGCAGCAGCTGCCGGGCTAATTGGTTGACAGTCTGCGCGACTTCCGGCGCCGCAAAACCTTTTGAGATGAAGAAAACAAGGAACGTGAGCAAAAAAAGTCGATGTGTGCCAAAGTTCGCATACACTACACGTCGATGAACACTTCTGTGATAGGGTACCTATGTGATGTACCTTTGTGATGTACCTATGTGATATAGCTATTAGATATACCTATGCATTATGCCCAAAGGCAATCCTTCATTCATGTTCGATGTGTAAGTGAAAGCTTTATGTTCCAGTGCCCCTAATTCAAAAGGTTTGAAAATCAAGAGGGTGTTCAAAATACAAAACCGAAGGTAGTTACTTATACGTTTGTCTGCTTTGTGCTTATTATATATATTAATATGTCTTTGAACTCTGAAAAGTAAGAGTAATAGTACTTAAAATCATAAACCTTCAATTTATCCAACAAGGTTAACTTCAATTGGTTATGCCAGCTATTCTAGGCTAACCGTACTCGCTTTAATGCTTATAATGGAGTACCCTGTCTTATCGAGAGTATCTCATTGATAAGAATGTGCTTTCGAAGAAACCGTCGACAAGTTCACAAGTTTTGTGCGAACTTCTGACACGGCAACGCTACGCTAAGCTTTGTTTGTCCTACCAAGTGGGTCTCCATCCCCATACTCAATCTTTACCCAAACCCTCCTCACCCTCCTCTGCTACTGCTTCAGCTTGAGATCCGGGGCACAAATGAAGTGGTTTTAAGTTTCAAGACAACACAAAAACAAATAGCCAACAAAAGGTCTGACGATCACGAGCTGACGTTGTGGCCGAGGGGGCAAGTCGGGGGCCTGAGACTGACCCTGATTGCGTTCGTCAGATAAACGCCGAAGCAGACCGGCTGAAAGGTCCTGCCTCCATCTAGGGTTTCAAACTGGCGCCAGAGTGAAGAGCAGCTCAAGGCAGCGCAGCTCTTTCCCGTGACCGTTATGTCTGTCCAGAGGGGCAATTGGACTACTTAAGAGCAACGAGCTTGCAGTATCCCAAGGTGCACCAGGTGCTGCAGTTGTACTCGAGCATTCTGCGACTGCGTACGTAGGATGATTCAAATACAAACATCTTGTACAACTCCTTCTACTCCCCTACTTCATCGTTGTCTTCTTTTTCTTTTTTCTTGCCTCTTGCTGCCTTTTTTTTAGCAAGTTGAACTTTTTCTTATCATCGATCGTTTGCTGGTCTCGGTCACTGAGGTTTATTGTATGTTAAGTGTTATACCGTACCCCAAGCCCTGCTTTAAGTTAGCCTGATTGTCTTCGCAAGCCACTAAAACTTCCATGTATATATGTAATACTATAAAACCAACTATTTTTTTTATATTTGTGCAGTGCCAATGGGGATAAAATATTTACTTCTTCTTGTTATCTACGTACTTAATGCCTTGGGAAATGGACTTGTTTAATTCTACAATGGCTTTATCAAGCGCACACTTTTCACTGTTATCCATTTCGGGTAGCCCGAGATTAGTTGCAATCCCAGTTGTGCCGTAAGAAAGGGGAGTGGCAAAGAACTTGGCGCATGTCACATTTGACTCAACGAAGGCGGGCTCAATGGGTGTTTTCATGCCAGCCAGGCCCATCAACAGGGTGTTGGCAAACCGGGCCGCAGCAAAGGCCATCGATAGGGTAGCAGATCCCTTGCCGTCCTTGGCCTTAACAACCTCCTCACCGCCGTATTGAATGCGTTTAATAACCGACTGTTTGCACTTGTCATCGGCCGTGAAGCAGGGCCTGCACTGCGACAAAATGGGCATTATGGTAATACCGGCATGCCCACCGATCACCGGTATCTTCACCTTAGCCGGATCGCAGCATAGTATACCGCCAAGGAAGGTCTGGGCCCGCACGACGTCTAGTGTTGTTACGCCAAAGAGACGCTTCGGATCGTAGGCGCATTCCTTTTTGAGCACCTCTGCAGCAAGGGGTACCATCGAATTTATCGGGTTTGTAACGATTGCGATTAGGGCATTTGGATTATTTTTACCAATAACCGATGCAGTGTTGGCAATAATGTCGGCATTCACTCCAAAGAGCCCTTCGCGATCCATGCCCGGCTTGCGTGCCATACCGGCTGTTACCAAAACCAAGTCGACACCCTTAACGGCGTCTGCTAACTGATCTGCACCCTGAAATGCCCTCACCGGTACCGTCGTACAGATGTGCGAAATATCTGCAGCAATTCCTTTAACCAATTGAACATCATGCAGCACCAGCTCCGTGATAAGTGGATTATTCTTTAATAACATCGACAATGGCTGACCGATGCCACCACTGGCGCCGATAATAGCAACCCGGTAATTGCGCTGCATTGACAAATTAATTATTAATATATATATATATATATACTTAAATGTCCCGTCTCATCGCCACCAACCAGTTGCGTAATTCTAAATACCCTTTTCAGGTTAAAGCCACATTGTCCCATTATAACATTCAGTACTGCCATGCTGAAAACCAGTGTTTAATTTTAGTTTTTGTAAATTTTAAGATTCTTCACAACGAATTCTCCGGAAATAGTCTTGGTTTTGATATAATTTTTAGAGTTACTTTTCAAAGCCTCCCTTGAACTCATTCGTCATTTACAGAGTCTTAAGAAATATGATGGTAGGCAGTATGCAACTAAATATGTATATTTTATTTATTTTCTTAATTATGGAACTTCTTGCTAAGATTTGCCGTAAGGTTATTAAAAAATTCGGAATATTAATTAAAGTAATTTTTTCTGTTGTGCCCAAAGCTTTTGAAACTGAGTCCATTTCGAGCAAATAATCAATTATCAATAAAAACAATTCGATCTTTTCATATATTATTAATTGTATTTTTATTTTTTATGAAACGATACTCTGTGATAATGTAAATTAAATTGATAACTTATTGCAAACCTTAAATTAAATTTTAAAATTTAAAGAATTCAAAAGTTTAATCGAATAAATTGATCTTACAATTGAATATCGAAAATGCGCTCAAATTTTAAATTTGCGTGCGCTTCGTGACAATCGATAACTTACATGCTCGATTGCAATCGCTTATCAGCTGTGCCAAGCCAGCTGCACGTGTTGAGCGTAAACAATTTGAAATCTGACCAAGCGCAGTGCGAAGCAGTAACTATATTAATTTTCCGTGGATGGAATTAAAGGATAAAATAATGTTGCCTGATATTGAAATAATTGTGGGCACCTACACGGACTTCTTGCTCGGTTATCAGCTGGTGCAAAACGACGACAAGGTGCAGTTGAAGGCAACATTTGCCGACAAATCGCATGCCGGCTCGCTGAAGTGCGTGGCCGTGCAAGGACCATGGGTGGCCAGTGGTGGCAGTGATGATCGCATCTTCATTTACGATATGCGTACGCGCAAGCAGTCGCATATTCTACAGTCACACACAGGCACCGTGAATGCTGTGGTCTTCTCACCGGACCTGACGCATCTGATGTCGGCCAGTGCCGATGGACACATGATGGCCACGCGCGTCGGCACCTGGACAACGGAAGGTGATTGGCGCAAGGCTCATGCTGGCAGTCCGGTAACACACATTGCCTGCCATCCAAGCAGCCGTCTGGCATTGTCACTGGGCGGCGATCAGATTTTAAACACTTGGAACTTGGTTAAGGGACGTGTGGCCTATAGGACGAATCTGAAGAGCAAACGCACACTGGGCAGCTCACCGGATTGTCTGTCGTGGTCTACGGATGGTAAACACTTCACCCTAAGTGGCCCACTTGCAATTGAGATTTGGAACATCGAGACAGCAAGCGTGCTGCGACACACCAAGACACCATCGAAGCCCATCTGTGTGGCCTGGTTGAGTGAAGTCGATTCCCTGGTGGGCTTAGAGAATGGCAGCATTGCTTGGATCTCACTGGCTGCCGATGACGATACACCAGTGAGTATAATCGATACCAGACCTTTGTTCTTATTGTAATTTGATTTGTTGTTTCTTCTGCACAGCCCACGCTAATAGTGGCACACGAAACGCGAGTCAAGGGCATGGCTTACCTGAACGAGGCTCTGGTAACCATATCCAGGTGAGTGAAGTCCTCAAGTTTGTCGTTACCTTCCATTGATTCTTCAACTCATCAACAGTGCTGGGGAAATTAAAATCTGGAGCTGTAATATCGAGAAAAAGCAACTGAAGCAGATCGCCAGCGGCAACATCGACTGTCGTCCCACCTGTCTGGCACTGCTGGACACCAAGCAGTTTGGGAAGCCAAGCCAAACACAGCCCAACGCTGACTCAGCCAAGCAACATGTACAGAAGCCCCAGCAGCAGCCACAAACGATCAAACAGGATGACGCTGAGCTTGAACTACTGAAACCGCGTACCTTTGTGTCCATTGAGTACGACGGAGATGCAAAGGATGCGGAGGTCAATGCCAGCAATGAGGATGATGATGATGAGGATGAAATCAGCAACGACGAGGAAGCAAAGAAGGCGAAGCCCAAATCAAAGTCCAAGAGCAAATCAAATAAAGCAGCTGCCGCCCCGGACAGCAGCGACAGCGAGGATGACTTGGCTTCCGATGATGACAGCGAGGCGGAGGAGGATAGCGAGATTGACAGTCACAGTGACAGTGAGAGCGATAGCGAACGACGTACAAGGCCAAAGCAGAAGGCAAACAAACGCAAAGCGCAAGCGAACAGCAAATCGCGTGCGAAACAAGCAAAAAAGAAGTAGATAAGTCATCAAATCTTCAATATATCATATAATTGTGTTGCATGTAGGTAATTCACTGAATAAATTTACTGTTCTTCAGCTGAAGATTCGAATTTCAAGTGTTTTGGTCACTATTTTGATTATGCTTCTGAGATACAGGTGGAATGGACCTATTTACACTAATACCAAGGAGTATCCAGAGAGAAAGAGAGAGGAGCCTGTCATTTTCATTTGGAATCTATTTTGATTGTCCTTTTTAGATCCAAATCGAATCAATACTGATAGGTCCCATATATACTCCATATGATTCCAAGGAATATGCAGAGAGAGAGATCTTTTTATTATTCAAAATTCATGTGATGAAAACTATTTTGATTATATTCTTTAGATACAGTTGGAAGCAATACCGATATGTACCTTCTAAAGTACCCGGAGAGAAAAGAGCTCATTGTCATTCACTTCCATTTGGAATCTATATTGATTATATATCCCTTATATACCCCACATAATACCAAGAAGTACTCAAAGACAGAGAGAGAGAGTCTTTTCATTATCAACACAACAACGAATTGGTATAATATCGTAAATAATTTATAAATATCATCGCGATATTTTATTATTCAATTTTGTACATTGATAACATTTTTGTTTTTCTTTATTTGTTTTCATTAACAATTTGTATATGCATATTTTAGAGGGAGCAATAATAGGAGGCGAGTACGGGCATTCCAAATCTTACCTATCTCCTCCTAGTCAACAATAATTTAAATGTCAGCGATGCTAGTTTAGCTTCAACGGTTCGAATTTTAGTTTTATCTTCATCGTCACTTTTGTTTGGTCTTTCGTTTTGTATGTTGTTAATGGTTGAGGTTGTGGCTCAGTTGGCCAGAAAGTAGTTGAGCAGTTTTAGATAAATGCGCTCCAGCAGCGGCAACATGAACTCCCCAACGAACTGCAGCAGGCGTCGAAGTGGTGGACAAAGCGTGCACATTATATCCGTGAGGATGTTCAGCACACGCAGCACCAAGGGTCAGTTATCGTGCTCCAATTGCAGGCAATATCCGGTGTTGCTGGTGCTGCTCATGTCCTCAATGGGATAACAGCCATCCGCACGCTGTGCACAGCTGTGTGTCCAAGCCATCGGTTCACCAAACTTATCCAGATGAGCCAGATTCTGGTAGACATAGAGCAGCGGATGATCAAGATATGCACTGCACTCGTAACACCACACAGACAGATCCCTGAAGCTCAGCACAAGCGGATGCAACTGTTGCCGGCAATGCTCCGCCATATGCTCATTGATATAGCGACCGCAGCCGATGGTCTGGCAACTTAGACACAACCAATTCTCCACCGTTGAGGCGCAGACACCGCACGCGACACTTGTATCTATTGCTGCTTGGAAAAGACAAAATATAATTGAATTAGTCAATTGAAATTGAATAAAAATGGACAAAGAGCAAAGCGACAAATAAGAATCAAAGAGAAAAGGCGCATATAAAAGAGGAGTATTAAAGATGCAATCGATAAACGATAACTATTCGCCCACTTATATATAATAATACTATATTTCTATAATACACTGTGTTTATAATCCCAACACAAACAAATTTCACATTGAAAATCGTTTGCAAGCTGATAAATATTGAAAACATTTCAAAATTATGTTCGATTTCAAATTATGCTTGCCCATTGATTTTAATCGATTTACTGGCAGGAAAAGGGGCGTGGCCATATTGTAAAACAGGCTTTATTTGTGTGCCATAGCAAGAAATATTGTCAACGAATTTGGTGACCCTAGCTTATGTAGTAGCCGAGATATAGATGTTCATACAGACGGAAAAACAAATATATATGGCTATATCAACTCGAGATGGCTTTTTCTGACTGTTATAAACATATTCGATTTCCTAAGAGTTTTCCTCTTCAATATATATGTATATAAAAAAGGATATATACAAATATACATATTGGAGAACATCATTTAAAATAGAATTGCAAACATATTAAAGTTGTTCTTAAGACAGAAACAACGCCTCCTAATCATAGGTATAAGTACAAGATGTACAATATATATATATAAAAAATATGCATTAATATATATATACAAAATATCATACACTTGATAAGTATTCCTTATGTCTATATCTGTACAAAATATCATATACTTTAAAAGTATTCCATACATATAACATTCATATAAAGCAAAGGATTGGCAAACAATGCTTATAATTGAAAAGCAATCGATTGTTAACTGACAAACTAAACATATATACACAAATAAGTTATAGACAATCGCTACAGGAATAATACATGCAATATATTAACTATATATATATGTCAAAAATATAATACAACTAAACCGAAATAATAAAACAGCACAGTAACAAGCGAAATAGAAAATACATGACACATAAAATAAGAAAGAAATAGAAATAGACAAAGAGAGAGAGAGAGAGAGATAGCCAAAGCAAGTAAACAGCATATTTCATGTTTGTTCTTGTTGTTGTGATCTTCGCTTACGTTTTGGCGCCTCCTCCGGACGCAGCAGACTCAAATGTGGACAGGTCTTGAGCGGATATATGGCAAACATTTCCTGTTGCTCGAGTGCCTGCCAAGGAACCCAAACGGTTCCCATTGTGTGCAAGAGACACACAGAGAGAGAGAGAGAGAAAGAGAGAGAGAGAGAAAGAGAGAGAGAGAGAGAGAGAAGGAGAGCGCGAGAGAGAGGGCATGGGGGAAGAGGGTTACAGAGAGAGAGAGAGAGAAAAGAGATGAGCAAATTACGAAGTTAGTTTGAAATCTTCAGCTGCGCAATCATCGCTAGATCGTACCTCCTTGTGCTCGGCCATAAACTCGCTCAGGGTTTTTACCTTGACTTTGGGCTTGCTGCCACTGGGCCGCTCCTGGCCGCAGTCGGGCTGCTTGTCGACAGTGCCACCGCAGGCGCCCTGCGTATCGTCATTTGAAATATTCAACTGCTCCAAGGTAGCAGCAAGAAAATCCTCGTTGTTGTTCTCCCCAATGGCAGACTGTGGCAGCTTGTAACCGAATACAAGGGACTTCCAGTGCTCCGCCTGCACGTCCAGGCACTGCTGCAGCGTCTCCATGCAACTCTGGAAGGCCACCGTGGGCGGACGTTGCTGTGCTGAGCTGAGCGAGAATTGTGGCGTTGGCACCGCATCTCCCAGCAGTGTCTTCGTGCACATTGTCATGGCGTAGGCTATTGAGTTGACATTATAGCCGCCCTCCAGACACACAAGTATTCTGCCACCGGCCAGCGCCGATAGCCAGTGCGTGAAGAGGCCATAACCCTCCGGTGTCACCTTGCAGCCTCCCAGTGGATCGCCAATTGCCGCATCGAAACCGGCCGATACCAGCACCAATTGTGGATTAAACTCATAGGCAATGGGCATGATGAGTTGCTGGAAGGCCAGTGCATACTCCAGATCTCCCATGCCCTTCTGCAAAGTGAACCAAGGAGGAGGATGTAGTAGAAAGATGTGTGTGCGTGCTCCTCACTCACCTTATTCCACGGTATGTTCACATTGAAGCCGCGCCCTGCCTGCTTGCCCACCACATCGTAGTTGCCATCGGGTCCCTTGGGAAAGAAGGCGCCATGCTCGTAGCGATGTATACTAATGTACAGCACCTTGGGATTGGACTCGAAGATGTGCTGTGTGCCATTGCCATGATGCACATCCCAGTCGACAATGAGCACGCGCTCCAGATTGTATTCCCGTATCGCATATTGCGCAGCAATCGCAACATTGTTGAAGATGCAAAAGCCGTGCGGCTGATGCGATTCGGCATGATGACCCGGCGGACGCACATTGCAAATGCCGCTGCGGGATTCACCGCGCAGTATGCTATCGACAGACTGCAGCACAGCTCCAGCGGCGAGTGTGGCACACTCAAAGGTGCGTGTATGCAGATAGACCGAATTGTATGCCGCGCCCACTTGCTGCAACTCCTCCTCGCTGCGATCCTGCAGACGACGCACTGAATTAACATGTGCCCTCGTATGGGCAAGGCACACTTCGTCTGTGGTTGCCGCACGTGCCGCCAGCCGATGCATGCGTTCAAGCAACTGATACTCCTCATGCAACTGATGAATGCGTCGTATGCGATTCGGTTGCTCCGGATGCGTTGCGTCGTGCAGATTGCAATGCTGCAACATCTGCTCGTCGTACGCATAGCAAACACGAATCGCTGGCACCGTCAGCTGTGTCTCGGCGCGCAGCATACGCAAACGTGCCGCACTACTGGCCACCACCTCAGGGGGCAGTTGTGCCGAAGTGCCGCGCGTTGGATAACGCTGTGGTACCTCTGCTGGCGGTGGTCCGCCCATCCAAATGCGCATCACGCGATGCAACTTCTTCTTGCCTTGTTCCTTTGGCTCCGACTCCACAGTTGTCAGGTCTGTCTCGCCTGGCACATATGTCTGCTGCAGCTGCAGGCAACGCCAATAGGGACGATGCACGAATATGCAATTGAGCAGTGCCTTGCGCAGCTCCACGCTGGGCACTTGCAACGGCTCCACCAGCACGGGGCAGGGATCACCGAGTAGAGTGCGCAGCGTGAGGGCGGCACCCTCCGATAGGGATTCCACACAGTAGCCGCCCTCGAGCACCACAGCGACGCGACAATTGGCCAGACGCAAGAGTGGATTGAGCAAGTGCGGATAACATGCGGGTGTCACCTCCATTTCACCCTCGGGACAACCCAGTGCGGCATCATAACCAGCCGAAACAATTATCAGCTCCGGCTGATATTCCAAGGTCACGGGCAGCACCAGTTGTTGGAATATAGCCAAGTAGTCGCCGTTGCCCATGCCCTTGGCATTGAGAGGCACATTAAAGTTATACCCGGTGCCGGGGCCAGAGCCAATTGCATGGTAGTCCGACTCCTGCAGGTTGGGCCAGAAGCTGCCGTGCTCGTACCGATGTATGGAGAAGTACAGCACCCTGTGCAACAGACAGACATGGTTACAATCTCAATTTAAATGTGAATCTCTCTCTCTCACTCACCTGGCGTCATTGTAGAAGAAACGCTGCGTGCCCTGGCCATGATGCACATCGTAGTCGATGATCAGTATGCGCTGCAGCTTGTGTGCATCGAGGGCGTGCTGTGCCGCCAGTGCAACGTTGTTGAAGTAACAATATCCATTGAATTCGGCCTTCATTGCATGATGACCTGGTGGCCTGATGATGGCCATGCCATTCTGTGCCTTCCCCCTCAACAGTTGATCCACCAAGTCGATGGTTGAGCCACTGGCCAGTAGCGAAAGATGAAATGTGGACTGCGAGAGAGAGAGAGAGAGAAAAAAGGTATATAAGATGAGCTAAGATAAAGATGCATATGGGAATAGATACAGTAGATACTTGATATATATAGATTCTATAAGATGAGCATGAGATAAACATATGTAGGTAAAGCAATAGATAAAGATATAAAAATGGTATATATGAACCGAAAACAAGCAGAAAATGTTTTTAAGATGAGCATAAGATAAAGATTCATTAAGGAATATATATAGTTATAGGACTGTTCAGAGAGATGTATGAAATGTAAAAGATGAACATAAGATAAGGATAGGTATAGGAATATATATAGGATATAGGTGAATGTTCAAATAAAAGACATAAGATGAGCATAAGATAAAGATTCTCATAAAAAGATTCCTATATAAATATACATAGATATAGTAGAGAGAGAGAGAGAGAGGAGACAGAGAAAGTATATAGATGAGCATAAGATATGCACAGGTACATGAATATATATAGATATAGTAAATTCTAAGGACTAACGATATAGAAAAGGCATACAAGATGAGCATAAGATGAAGATTTATATAGAAAGAGATATAGAGACAGGAGATCCTAAGCAATGTTAAGAGAGCGAAAGTATATAAAATAAGTATAGGTACAAGAATATATATAGATATAGTAGATCCTAGGGACTATTAAGAGAGAAAAGGTATACAAGGTGAGCATAATACAATAAGTTTTATAGTCTTATGAGACATAAGGTGTATATATAAGATGAACATAAGATAAGCAAATGGACATGAATATATATAGCTATAGTAAAGAGACAAGGTATACATGATGAGCATAAGATAAGCATGGGTAAAAGAATATACTATACATATGGTATATCAATATAGTAACTCCTACGGACTGTTGAGAAAGAGAAGGTATACTAGGTGAGCATGTGGTAAACCTACTACGTATAGGAATAGATATAGATATATACTATATATTATGTATATAGATAGGAGAACCTAAGGAGAAAGGTATAACTTAAACAATATGAGTACAATAAAGGGAGCAAACCTACAGTAGATCCTAACGTAAGTTTGCAAATGCGCATTAACTGAAATCTACTCTACAATTGAGTCTATACATTATATGCATATATATATCTCATATCTCGTTCTTCTGCATCTCTCTCTGTCTCAGTCTATATGCTAATCTTAACTGGGTCTGGAACTAGAAATCAGAGTGAAAGGCAACAGCAGTTGTGGTTTACAATAAACAGATATAGAGAATATCTATCCAGCTGTGGCCGAAGGTACCTGGTACGGTCTTACTATAAACATCATTCTACGCTTCGCTGAGCTTGTTTGCGATTGCATGATAATCAGTTCTTATCGCAGCACGAATATACATATATACATATATACTTATACACACGAATATACTTATATATATATGCCGATACAGTTTAATGATTGCCGTAGATCAATGGGAATCAACAGTGGGGTGGGCAGGAAGGTTTCTCTGGTTTCTCTTACCGGATGAATATAGATGGCATCATAGTGTGAGCTTAGTTCCTCCATAGACTCTTCGTCCTTAACGCCCGCGGTACGTTCAAGGCACTCGTAATGCTCTGCAGAATGCAATTGAAGGATTTCCGACTTTGTGGCCGCACGCGATGGCAACTGCAGGCAACGCTCGACAAGCTTCAGTTCCCGACACCTGCCACAAGTACAGAGAGAGAGAGAGAGAGAGAGAGAGAGAGAGAGAGAGAGAGGTAGACAGAGTTAGAGAGATGACGCTGCAGCTGCTGCTTCTAGCTACCTTTCCATGGTGCGCGTAAAGCGTTCGGGGCGCTCCTGATGCGTTTCATCCCAGAGGCAACGGTGCTGGCTCATCGACTCATCATAGATGAGCGCTGTGGGACCGCGTTTCATGCTCTTGGCATTGACAGCCTGTGAAGTACGGTACGGACGGGTCAACGGTCACTCATAGTTCGCTATCTCATAGCCGATACTCACATTCTGAAATATATCGATAACACTCTCCTGCATCGCTGCAGCTGAGCCACTTGTCTGCGACTTTAGCATGTTGCGGGCGCGACGTTTTGCCTCGAGCAGTGCCGCACTCGGTTTGCGCTCTCCGTTGCTCACAGTGCTCTGTGCCGTTGCAGCCGACAGCGACGACGGTGACGACGACGACGACGACGACGCCGCAGATGTTGTTGGACCCATCTTGGACTTGACCATAGCGCGAGTTTGGATTTTCGCTTGCTGAGCGCCGCGTCTCGTTACGATCGGTGAGCTCTACAAAGAGAGAGAGAGAGAGAGAGGGAGAGAGAGTGAAGAGAGCGTTAGTGCATGTGAGAGAGGGAGAGAGGTTATTAGATTAGCCAACTCGGAGTTGTTCGGCAAATTGATTTTGCAGCTAACCTCGTTCGTCATACCGACGATTCTCCGAAAGTAAAAAAAAAAACGAATATAATATTTACTACAAATTGAATTTATAACTGAGATCTTCTATGCGAGTTATGCCAAAACTGTTTCACTTGACTTTCTGATGAAGATATAGAGTCATATAAGCATGCGCCTGCTTTAATGCATTACAAATTCCATGACAAATAATGGAAACCAGTTTGTAAATTAATATAACAGTTTATAGATTCATTGGAAACGGTTCATGATTCTTTTCATGGCGAAATCTCTAATTCAACAGCTCTTTAAATCGAAATCATAGTCATTATCGAACGTATCGTATTAAATTGTTCTACTTATTAATCTTGAACAATCTGCGCTGTGTACTGTAATCAATTTGGGTCACAATAAGCGACGTCTGCAACACCCTGTATGAATGAATGCAACTAACGCTGATAACACAACACTGGTGATGGGGGATCGATTAACGATAACATTAGCATAAACTGCAATTAACGTAAGTAACTTACATACACGTTACGTATGTATTGAATACGTCAAAACACTAACGTTGCCATAAAGTGCAATTATGTTGTTGACCACACACGGACGATAAACCCGTTGGCCACAAAATCGGCGCGTTAACTGAACTCAATTTGCGATTTGAATGCGCTTGGCTTGCGATGGCGACAGCCGACTGAGGCAGCGGACTTGTGTTTGTGTAGGTGTTGTTGCTGTTTGTGGTTTTTGCCTCGTTGCCACATTTGGTGCGAGTCTCAAAAAGGCGCGCACAACGTCAGATCTGGACCTACCATGATTGTTGTTGTTATTGTTGTTTCTGCTGATGCTGTGGGAGATAAATCTGAAGTTGATGCTGGCAGTGGGCGTTCTTCGTCTCCCTCTTCCTCTTCTCCTTCTTAATGCAATCCGTTACTTAGTGTTGTTTGTTGTTGTGGGGGACCCAACGTAATACTTGCGTGCTTAGGTTTGTTTGTATGTGTATATCTGTCTGTGTGTGTGATTGTTTGTAATACTTTTTGGCTGTGCTCGTTGTTGTTGCTGGTTCTGTTGCGTGATAAGCGTATACGAGTTTGTCGCAGTATATTGATTTGAATTTGAACTATATTGGATTCTATCTTAATAATACATTAATCAACACATATCTAATAAATGTATATGTATATGTATATATGTATGTGAAGGTAGATATCGCTGCAGAATAGCTGCATTAATTATTGCTTATTGTTTTCTATCCTCTCCTTCTGTTCACGCTGCGTCAGCTTCTCTGCTGCTATCTGTGTCTGTCTGTTCGTCCGTCTGTCTGTCTGTCCCGCTCTCCTGCCGTGGCTGTTGCGCTTCAGTTGCTTTTATGTTGCTTCGGTTGTTATTGTTGTAAAAATAATAATACTTATGCTATACACATGGCTTGTCTGCCTTCACTTTGTTGTTTCTTCAAGTCAAACACAAATTATATATATGTATCTATTTCACATGCGCGCAACGAACGAAGCGCAGAAAAAAAAAGAATTAATAAACGCAGATGCAAAATACACACACACACACGCACGCAAGGCCAGAGACGACGCGCGATGGGCTGCAGTGCAACAAAGATTGGCAGCAGCAGGCAGCAATGGCAATAAGGCAGGCCAAAATCAGAACCAGAACCAGATTCTCTCGGACCCTGGGCGAACAAATGAATCAATGCGAGTTCTTCAGCGCGCGCGGGCGGGCGGTTGGCGGAAGAAGGCGGCAAAGTAATGTTTGTGTGTAGCCCTCTCTTGTTATTGTTTTGCAGTTGCAGGGCTTGAGTGTGACCGTAGTTATGAAAGCAACAAATACCAATTAAATTTGCCAAATACTTAAGTTTTACTCATTTACTAATTGTGTCGGCAAATTGTTAAAGAAAGATAACATATTTATTATTAAACATTAAACAACCATTAAACAAATACAAAATACATTTTCAAAATTAAAGTATTACAAAATGTACGTTAAGTTCTTTTTTTGTCACAGCTGTTGCATTCCAATTTGCCAAACGCTTTCCTTTGATTTTCCTAACTATTGATTATTTTAATTATTCATAAATAACACACTTAATGATCATGTGATCACATATATATTTTATTTGAATTCTCAAAAATACTACATGAGCAGGTGATAAATTGCAAAATACCGATGCAATTGTTGCAAACTGCACAAAATGTGCAGAACTTCCGTTACTTGCCAACACTGAATTAAGTTGGAACAGCTGATCTCGCCATCGGTTCGTTACGCAAGTGGCGCAACAGGTTTATCTCTCAATATTATTTAAACTGTGATCAGACTCAGTTGATATTCTACAGAACACGTTGCTCGTGAAACCAGTCGGTCTATTTCCATCCTGTTAATTACATAAATTATCATGTCAAAGATTCTGCAAGCCACCACACGCCAGCTGTGCGCCCAGGCCCGCAGCTACAGTTCAAAGATCAACGATGTTGTTGTTGTCTCTGCCGCACGCACACCCATCGGCAGTTTCCAGAGTCAGTTGGCACCTCTGTCGGCCACCCAATTGGGTGCCACGGCCATCGAGGCAGCAATCGAACGTGCTGGCATCGCCAAGTCCGACGTCAATGAGGTGATCATGGGCAATGTGGTCTCAGCGGGTCTGGGCCAAGCCCCAGCACGCCAAGCGGCCATCTTCGCCGGTTTGCCCACAAACGTCTGCTGCACCACAGTGAACAAGGTGTGCTCCTCGGGCATGAAGTCGATTATGCTGGGCGCCCAGTCTCTGGCGCTCGGTCAGGCCGATGTGGTTGTCGCTGGCGGCATGGAGTCCATGTCCAATGTGCCCTTCTATCTGAAGCGTGGTGCCACACCGTACGGCGGTGTCAATCTCACCGATGGCATTGTACTCGACGGTCTCTGGGATGTGTACAACAAGTTCCACATGGGCAACTGTGCCGAGAACACCGCCAAGAAGATGCAGATTTCACGTCAGGATCAGGACACCTTTGCCATTGAGTCATACAAGCGCTCAGCTAAAGCCTGGGACGACAAGGCATTCGATGCTGAGATTGCGCCCGTCAAGATCCAGCTGAAGCGCAAGCCCGAGCAGATCATTGCCGTGGATGAGGAGTTCAAGCGCGTCAACTTCGACAAGTTTGGCCAGCTGGCAACGGTGTTCCAGCGGGAGAACGGCACCGTTACTGCCGGCAATGCGTCGACCCTCAACGATGGTGGCGCTGCTGTTGTGCTGATGACCGCAGAGGCAGCAAAACGTGCCGGTCTCAAGCCATTGGCACGCATTGTATCCTACCAGGATGCTGAGACGGATCCCATTGATTTCCCCATTGCACCCGCATTTGCAGTGCCAAAGCTGCTGGAGCGCGCCGGTGTGAAGAAGGAGGATGTTGCCATGTGGGAAATCAACGAGGCCTTCTCTCTAGTCGTGCTGGCCAACATTCGTAAAATGGATGTCGATCCCGCCAAGGTGAACATTCATGGCGGTGCCGTCTCTCTGGGCCATCCAATTGGCATGTCTGGTGCTCGTCTGGTCACGCATCTGGCGCACGCCCTCAAGTCTGGCGAGCTGGGCTGTGCCTCCATTTGCAATGGCGGCGGTGGCGCCTCCTCCATTCTGCTGCAGAAGCTTTAAATCACTTGATAGCAAAGGCAGAAAGAAAAATACGAGAAAAATCATCAACGGAAACAACAAAAGTTTCAGCCAGAATTGCATTTAACTTCCAACCGATTGAAATTATAATCGATTATATACATATGTGTGTGTTATCGATGTCGGGAATTTTAAACTGTCGCTCTAAGCTTAAATTGTTCTTATTATTTTTTTGTATAGCATTTAAAATGATACTTTGTGATTTGATGGAATAAAAAATGAAGCATTTATTAGTCGCATTTAAATTAATATATATTCGATTACACGTGTGTTATCGAAGTTGAAAACTTTCAACTGTTTGCTGGCCGCTGCATTGAATTGATAATGTTTTTTTTTGGTAATTTAAGTAATGAAAGAGCTATGAAAATAATACTAAATAAAATACAATGTTCAGGGAATTCGCATTGTCTAAATTTAGGGGTATCTTTTTGATAGACTTAGCAAGACATTGAATGGTAGGTACAATTTTTGATTTCAAAATATAGAAATATATTAATAAACTGCATCAATATTGAAAGGAGAAATCATAAATACGTATCTGAAGAATAAATTGAGTTTCTTAAGGCATATTTAAATTGAAGTATTCTGCAATTAGATTGAATATTTAAAGTATGTATTACATAATGGAGTATTTAACACATCAAGTTATAAGGTGTAAAATTCCAATATAAAAGCCAATTAATAATTGACAAAAACAACAACAATTAGTTTGGATTTCATTTCATTATACTGGGGCGAAGGCTATTTTAATATGTCTGCTCTATTTTGCTGGGCATCCAACCACAAACTGATGCTTATGACGGTTGTGAAGTGGTGGAGGGGGCGGGCACAGAGGTGTGTGGCTTGTGTGGTTGGTTTGCGCAAGGGGGGGAGGAAGGCTAACAGTGGGCATGGCATCTCAACATCAATCAGTGCGCATGTCACTGGCTGGCGAGGTCCATTCGCGCCTTACCGAGATGACAACAGCAGCAGCAGCCGCAGCCGCAGCAGCAGCAGCAGCAGCACCCGCCGCAGCAGCAGTGGGCACAATTTTGGTTCAGTGCGCTTTTCGAGGAGTTTGCGTCAGGCTGTAGCTGGAGCTGAAGCTGAAGCGAAGCCTTGTGTGGTGTGTGTTGTTGTCAATGGCGATAGGAGGCAAGAGACAAGAGAGAACAATAGTAAAAAACCTAAACAAAACTCTATAAAACGGAAATGCTGTGCCATATATAGTTGTTCCTTTTTGTTTGTTGATTTGTTTGTTGTTTTTTTTTTTTTTCAACAATTTACAATAGTTTACAACACTGGATAGTGGATTGGATAAATTAGCGCAAAAGGAAAACAAAACATTGAGCGTAGGTGCGTTGATATCCCTGTTGTCTGTGTCTGTGTGTGTGTGTGTGTGTGTGTGTGTGTATTTAACTGCGCATACATATATATACACATATGTATGGGTGTATGTGAGCACGCCCGTGTGTCTGTTCGGTATTTTTGTCTGCTTATTATGTATGTACAATGTACTTTGTTTGGCTTTTTTTATGTTTCTTCTTACGCATGTGTGTCTGTGTGTGTGTGCGTATGTGTATGTGTTAATTCATATATTATTCGACTTGGCCGCCCGGTTAACGGAGGCGTGCAATCGCTTAACTACGCTTCAGTGGGCGCTGGCAGCCAGCCTTGAAGTTGAGTTGAGTTTGAGGGCATTCGGTCCCACTGTGCGACGAACAAGGTCGTCGCTTGCTAAATCACTTGCAAATCACTTCGAGAGGTTCTGAAGTCACAAAGTAAATGCAAATTAAGTTCTGCTGCGACTTCAAATTGAATATGTACACAATGCCAGTGTGTGTGTGTGTGTGTGTACGTGTGTGAGTGTGCTTGTGCTTCAATTACATTGTGCGTCTTAGGCCCGGTTTGTGTGCGCGCGTGTGTGTACATAAAATGGACACACCTGATGATTTTTTGTGCACGCCTTTGTCCAGGCTCGTTTGTGTGTGTGTGTGTGTGTGTGTGTGTGCGGCGTGGGATGGGCGCGCAACACATCGACAGTGGCCCATATAAGTATGCTCTGTATTTGCATACGAATTCATGTATGTATGTGCGGGCGTGCGTGTGTGTGGGTGTTTGCAGGCTGTCAACACAATTCGCGAGGTCAAGAAAAGGTAACGCTTCAATGGGACATGAGATAAATTTGTGAGCTCTGCCTCTGCCCCCTCGCATCCTCATCCCCGTGCGTCTTTCTGCGTCAGCAACTGTTCCACTTTTGCACACAATGCGCTTCGCTACGCTTCTACATAAATAATAAATGTATGTGTGTGTGTGTGTATGCTTTGATATATGTATCTATGTATGTATGATTGTATGTATGTATGAAGTTTGATTTATATTCAACGCATACATAAATCGCAGCATTTGCGCCGTGATTTGCTTTGCCTTTGCTCCTCTTCCGTCATTCATCTTTTTCTTCTACTCGATTAACAGTGTGTGAAACGTTTTTAGTTGGCGAGGAAGGAGAGGAGACGCAGCAAGTAAACATATCGATAGACGGCTGAGATAGAGAGAGAGAGAGAGAGAGAGAGAGAGAGAGAGAGAGCGCAACTGGTGCATATCCCCCATCATTATCGACGTCATCGAGTCATCCCACGCACACACACAGCTTAGCAGTGACGACTGCGCGGCTGCTGCTGCTGCTGCAGCTGCATTGGGCAGCCGGCAGCGAGCAATGAACCCGCCAATGGCATGCATCCAATAGTCACCCGACTAGACCAACACAAGCGCACAGACACACACCAGCGCACACACACACACACAGACAGACAGCTACATATACATATATACATATACCGACTCCATGGGATGCTGGAAGAGGAGAATGCAGACAACGTCAACGACGTCAACGGTAGCAATGGCCAGGGCGACGATAACGATAACGATTGCGATTGCGATTGCGATTGCGATAAGGCTGGCGCGGACATCGATGAGCCTGGCGACAGTTCGAGGCGCCTTTAGTTAATCGCGCGCATCCACACAGAACGCACACAAAACATTGCAAACATTTAAGTTAAATTGAGTTGAATTGAGTTGAGTCATGGCTGCATCTCACCTGGCTTTCCATTCCCGGCCTGTACGTCAAGCAGACAACAACTACAAGCGGAAACCAATCGGTAGTGACAGTGCAAATTGGTGATAAATCAAACAGAAAATAATAAATCTATTAAATCTATAAAAAGTATAAAAATTTGTAAAAACCCAAACGAAATTCAAATCAAAACTTTTCCAATTAAACCAAAGAGGTGTATAAAAGACAAGAGTTTATAACCAAACAATTTGCGCAATTTTTGCGAAAGACTGAGAGATCACAGCTAAATATATTAGACGATAATATTGTAACCTTCAAAATGGGCAGTCTGCCGAATCTGCACGAGCTGGAGGAGGCTGAACGGAAGCGCGAGAAGCGCAGGGAGTACGAGCTGCTGCTCGAGCAACGTGCCAGGGACACAAGTCGCGAACGCGAGCGTCTATCGATATTTGCGCAGCAGCGTAAGGTGAGTACGATCGATAACATTATTCAAAATAGTTTCGAATCTTTACAATTGTACAGCGTCTTTTTCAATTCTATTTGTTTGGCATTTATTCAAAATGATGATAACTTTCTGATAATTCCCGTTTATTTTGAGAAATTATAATATATTTTAGCTACCCTTGCAGAGGGTATATTCATTTGGGACTGGAGTTTGCAAATGCAACTTAGGAGACATCTTCGACCCCGTAAAGGGAGACGATCTAACCAAGTCTTTCTGTCCGTTTGTCTGTCTGTTGCAACGCAAAGTAGTCTCTCAGTTATAAAGCTAACTTGATGAAACTTGGCATATATGCTTCTTATTGCTTCAAGCTGTAAAAAAGTCGGAACCAGCCGGATCCGACCAATATATCGTATAGCTGCCATACAAACTATCGGACGATTTTTGTTATTTGTCAAGAAATTGCAACCAAATTTATTACATCGGACTTATATTTCTATATATATATAATACGCATATAAAATTTCATCAAAATCACATCTTTATAACATAAGCTGCCATAGGAACAATCGATCGAAATTAAGGTTTTTGTATGAAGGCTAGTTTTGATTTTAGACAAAAAACTTAACTTATCAGTGTCAATCAAGGTGAAAAATAACATTGAATATACACAATGCCAATCAATTCTGACCCGTTATATGCAACTGAAAGGGTATTAATCTTTCGGCATGCCAAAGATAGCTTTTCTTCCTCGTTTTTTGTTAATATTGTATCATAGAATTGATCTTAAATTTCCAGTTCCTAAGCAAATCAAATTACAATTTATATAGCATACTTTTTGTCGTTTGCTCAGGTAAAACTCAATTTACAATGCTTAAATTAAGTATTATAGGATATATTTATTTGGACAGTAAATGTGCAAAGAACAGAAGGAGATATCTGTGATTATCTACTTATATATCAATTATGGACATTAATTTTTGAATTCCGTGTATAGCAGCTTTCTTATGTTATTATTTAATTCCAAATTTAGAAACAATTGTCCGCAATAGGAATTAGTTAATGAAAATCTACACTGTTTTTCAAGAAACTAAAAGCATTCCAGCTTTTGTTTTCAAGTGTCCGTCATGTTTTATTTAAAGAATGGAGAAACATCAATGTTACATTGATAAACATCTATGTTTTATATGAAAAACCGCAGCAAACATCGATGTATCTCCAGTTATACTTTAAATATAATAACAATCAGTTTAATATATTTTACAATAGAAGAATTTTCTCTACAAATTTGCATAATTTCATAAACAAGACTCCTTTAAATGTAACTAGAGTTGAAAACAGAAAGGAAAGCTATGGAAATACTAAGTAAAGAACGGTTAGGGGCTTACGGCTTTCTTTCTTGCGTTCTGAACTATTAATTGCACTGAGTTGCTCAGTTATATCGTTATGAGGACTGTCAAGGTGCATTGCTCACTCTATTCATTGCCTGTTGCAGCAATCCTCTTACAATGCGTACATCATGGCGGGCCTGGGGATTGGCGGCGGCGGCGGGTCGCTAAGTCTAACGACGACGGCCACGAACACAACCCCAATGGCAGTCAATGGTTGTGGGAATGGTGACCTAAGCGTTAGTGGCACCAAAAGTCAAGCCACAAGCACCACGCAAGTTGGAGGGGCAGGTGCAGCGGGTGCAGGCGGAGCTGGTGGACCAGAGACCGCAACTACGGCAACGGCAACAAGTGCAACCACATCGACGGGTACGGCAACAACAGCATCGGCAACGACAATGACAACGCTTAGCAGCTTTGCGATGCTCGGACTGGCCGGCAAGAAGTATCCGCATCCATTCCATACACACACACACCAACACCAGCACCAGCACCAGCATCAGCATTCGCATCATGCACAGCAGCAGCATCATCAGCATCGACATTCGCTGACCACACGACATCGCGTGCTGCGTACGCGAACGCGCAGCTCGGGCGGCGCACAGAACATCTGGGATGAGCAAATGATGGAGGTAAGTGGGAGGGAGGTGGGCCGGTGGGCAGGTGGGCAGCTGGGTTGGCACTGTTTGTATGCTGACAATATTTGCATGTCCGGTTCCGGCAGCGTTTATTTATAGAATTCACTTTAACGATCAGGCAAATTGTGTGCCCGTCAGTGAGATACAACTGCAGATGCAATTCATTTCAATACAATTCCGTATCCTAGTTCCTCTTTCTCCTTGCCTTGCGCAAATGAGGATTAACTCTCACCATGGTCGCACCGCAGGTAATTAGGCCAAACAAAGGCACTTGATGTGGCCAGGGCTTTGGCTCATTGGGTGCTCGTGACATGGCTTAATTGACTTTCCACTTTCTACTTAGCCGTGCTCGTGTGCTTGGGCACGAGGTCAAGGCGTAAACAACTTTAAATAGACTTCCGTCAATCTCTGGTGGGGAGATGCAATTAAATCGCTGTCATGACGAAGATCTGCCTCCTTTATAATCCCCTTGAGGGTGAAAACAACATAAAATAGACTTCCGTCAATCTTCTGCTAGCCACTTTTCAAAGCAAACCTCGCAAATCAGCGCCAATTGCGTCACCAGGAAGTGCAATTTAATCTCAGTTTGGCATATTACGTGGAAATGCCTCAGACTATTTATGGTGTGCCGCTTCATATAATCCCATTAAGGAGAAAACAGCTTAAAATAGATTTCCCACAATCTTGTTGTGACTTTTTCACAGGAAATCAGAACTCAGCACTCAGCACTCAAAACTGAACTGCGTCATCCGGAAAAGTAAAGCGGAAAAGCCATCGCTGTCATGTTGAGGCCTGAAGCTATTGATATATAATATTTCTTAGAAATGCTCCCTCATGATAACATAAATACAAAAGAAGACGGTGCACACCCCTTGCATGTGTCAACAGCACTGTCCATGTCTGTATGAACACCTCGATCTCAGAGACTATAAGAGCTAGGGTTACCAAATTTGCTGATAGCATATGTATCTTATTATTGCACGCAGCTATAGTTTGTTTTAGGACTTTGACACGCCCCTGTACGCCCCCATGGGTGAATTGAAATCAAATTGAAAGCTTCATTTGAGTGCTTCAACATTCTTTTTTGTCGTGTGCCACACTTTTTATCTTCCAAATTGTTGATGGGCAGTCGGCTGTGTATAAGAGTCGAGTGTATAACAGTCGGGTGTATAACAGTCGAGTGTATAACAGCTGGGTGTATACCAGTGGGGTGTATAACAGTCGGGTGTATAACAGTTGGGTATAGAATAGTTAGATATATAACAGTGGGGTCTAGACCAGTGGGGTGTATTACAGTGGGGTATATAACAGTGGGGTATATAACAGTGGGATGTATAACAGTCGAGTGTATAACAGTTGCGTGTATAACAGTAGGGTATATAACAGTTGGGTGTATACCAGTGGGGTGTATAACAGTCGGGTGTATAACAGTGGGGTATATAACAGTGGGGTGTATAACAGTTGGGTGTATAACAGTGGGGTGTATACCAGTGGGGTGTATAACAGTTGGGTATAGAATAGTTGGATATATAACAGTGGGGTCTAGACCAGTGGGGTGTATTACAGTGGGGTATATAACAGTGGGGTATATAACAGTGGGATGTATAACGGTCGAGTGTATAACAGTCGGGTATATAAAAGTGAGACATATAATTGTGGTATCTATAACAGTCGAGTGTATAACAGTTGCGTGTATAACAGTAGGGTATATAACAGTGGAGTGTATACCAGTGGGGTGTATAACAGTAGGGTATATAACAGTGGAGTGTATAACAGTGGGGTATATAACATTTAGGTATCCAACAGTCAGGTATAATACAACAGTTGGCTGTATAACAGTCGAGTATATAACAGTGGGGAATATAACAGTGAGGTATACATATAACAGTATAGTATATAACAGTGGGGCATATAACATTCGGGTATATAACAGTTGGATATACATATAACAGTATAGTATATATCGAGTAGGGTATATAACAGTTGGGTATATAACAGTGAGGTATACATATAACAGTAGAGTATATAACAGTAGGGTATATAACAATCGGGTATATAACAGTTGGGTATACATATAACAGTAGAGTATATAACAGTGGGGAATATAACAGTGAGCTATACATATAACAGTATAGTATATAACAGTGGGGCATATAACATTCGGGTATATAACAGTTGGATATACATATAACAGTATAGTATATAACAGTAGGGTATATAACAGTTGGGTATACAACAGTCGGGTATATCACAGTCAGGTAGAATCGCGTGTACAACAGTCGAATATACAATATATATAACAGTAAGGTATACAACAGTCGGGTAAACATGTCGTATATAACACTCGGCTATATAACACAGGGGTGTATAACAGTCGAGCATACTTGTTAATGGTTTGCCTTTCGATATTCCATATTCCAATTGCAATGCATTCTTCTTGCAGCATCTGACCGCGTATTCCCCGTCGCCAATATCGACGCGCTCGCATCGCATCAATCCTGTCTCATCGTATCAGGTACAGGCTGCGCTGGCGGCATCGCGTCGTCGGGAGTCGATAAACAGTTCGATTGGAGCCACATCGATACGGCGGCTCATCACACTGAACAATCGCAACTGCCGGCACAAGGTGCCCGCCCATGTGCGCCAGAAGGTGTGGCGTCAGTTCACCTGCCTGAGCGTCGCCCATGGGCTCATGTGTGCCGTGCTGTTGCCAGTGATGGCGCTGCAGGGCTCCAGCTCGTTGTGGCATCATCGCGAACAGTGGCTGCAAATTGGACCCAACATTGGATCCCTCTTGCTGAGTGCACTCTTTCTGCTGGCCGCTGGCATGAGCCTGCCCAGCACAAGGCTGATACGACGCTTTGGCTATGCACCGCTGTTGGTGGGCAATTGCTTTGCGGTCACGCTGTTCCTGCTGTCCCATCTGTACGCCTCCATCTACACCCTACTGCCGGCCTATCTGCTGCTGGGCTTCACCCTGAGCGCCTCGAATAGTTGCAAGGCGGCCCTAATTGTGCACTACGGCGGCCGCTTGAGCTGCTCACAGCACAGCGAGTGCAGCACCTTGGTGGCCGCACAGCAGGCACTGACACAGCAAACTGGATCGGATGCACTGCACGAGGAGCACAAGATGTTCTGCAATCGGGATCAGAAGGTGCGTCGTTTGGCCCGTTGGTTTCGTGCTGCTCAGGATATTGGAATGATTGTGGGTGCATCTCTAGCATCGCTGCTGCTGGCCTGCAATGCCAACGATTGGAGCTGCTCCTCGAATGGCAGCGACTGGAACGGCACAGCGGCCACAAATTGGCCACAGCCCGAAGATTTTTACGGTCGCAATGAGCATGGCGAACGTATCTGTGGTGCGGACATGTGTCCGTTCCCAGAAGCCGCCGCATTGCCCTGGATCACAACCAACAATAACAACAACAACAACAACAACAACAATTCGCGCTCCATATTCTCCGACTTCATTGAGAACGGTTCACGTGGTGGTGGCCAATCGATGCTCTGGCTGTATGTGCTACTCTCGCTGGTCGCGTTGCTAGTGTCACTGCTTCAGGGTCGCCAGGTGGGTACAACAGGTGGACGCCAGGATCGGGAACGTGATCGTGATCGAGATCGAACGGCCAAAGATGTTACCGAAACACTGCTCTTCGCCGGACCCCTCTCCTATTTCGTGGGCACCGAACAGGGCTACATGCTGGGCGATTTTCTGCGCGCCTTTGTCTCCTGCTCCCTTGGGATTGGCATGATCGCTGGCGCCCTCATTGGCATGGGACTAATGCAGCTGATTGTCTCCTGCACACTCAGCATGCTGCTGCGGCACACCAAGCGCATTGTGGTCATCTGTGAGTATCATTGGTTATGCTATAGTTTACCTTAGACTAACCCTATCTAATCTTGCCCTCTGCAGTGGCTGGCTTCTTCTTCCACTCGTGTCTGCTGCTCGCCTTGTCCAGCTGGAAGCCGTCGAGTGATGACAGCGCACTCTTCTATGTGATAGCCGCCTCGTGGGGCGCCTGCAATGGCATGTGGGAGACGCTGCTGTTGTCTCTGGTCACACTGAATCATGTGAAGCACGATCATGTCACGGATGTGACGGCACCTCTGCAGGCGCTACGCTTTCTCGGACTGAGCATCACATTTGCCGCACACGGTTTCCTCTGCGAATCATCGAAGATAATCGCATTAGTGGTGCTGCTGGTGATCAGTGTGCCGCCGTATGCGATGCTTGAGATGCGTTTGGAGGCGCAGCGGAAGGCAACGCTGATTAGCTTATGACGCAGTTACTTCAGCTAGTCCCGGAGGCGGGGCACTGTGGCTCGTACTCACACAATGTGAGATCAACAGTTGCGACACGGTGACACGCGAACGGAACGGAACGGGAGAGGCAGTGAGAGATGACAGTGTTGGTAATGTGGCGAAGTGAAATTATGGAGAGTGAACAGAGAGAGAGAGAGAGAGAGAGAGAGAGAGAAGGAGCAGAGGAGGAGAGAGAAGCAGAGAAATCAAAGTTAAATTCAGTATTCCTTGTCAAAGATTTCCACTCGAGGCAAATTCAGTCCATATTTAGTGTTAGAACCCAAGTCCGTAACTGTTCTTAGCACGTACGCTGTCTATACTTAGTATATACCATACCAAATACCAAATACCAAATACAATATACCATATACCATATGCCACGTGTGTGTTTATGTGTTTACCTGCATATGTATTTTGAACTTTAACTGTACTCTAGTCAAAAGATAAACATATATATATACCAATACCAGTGCCATCAATGTTGTTCTACAATTATTCTTTTTATACCCTTCAACCATTGAAAATGGTCAAAAAAGGGTATACTAACTTTGTGCAAATGTATGTAACAGGCAGAAGGAGGCGTGGGAGACCCCATAAAGTATATATATTCTTGCTCAGCATCACAAGCCGATTAGATTGAACCTTGTCTGTCTGTCTGTCTGTGTGAACGCACAGATCTCAGCTATTATAAAAGCTACAATTACCAAATTTTGCAGAAAGACTCTTGTGTACTATACACTGATCAAGTTTTTTTCAAATGTTAGGTGGCACGCCCACCGCCCCCGCGAATCAATAATTTAATTTTTGAACTCAATTTGTAAGCGCTGTATAAAATATACAACTTTCTGACATTACCATATGCTAAGCCGAATGAATTATCTACGTATTCTCCAAATTACAATCCCACGGGATAATAAACACAGAAGTTATTGAAGAAAGTATGAGCATAAAACCAAGTGTTAGTGTCAGCTAACAAGGGAGGCGGGCAAGCGCCATCTGTCGAGAATAATTTCAAAGCATGTGCATATGTACATATATGTGTACATACATAGGAACATAGGTCGAAGGGTATCCCACTGTCGCGTGCCGCGCGACTGTTACTTTTCTTACTGGTTTGTTGCTGCTTTGACGAAATATTAAAGAAAAGGAAGAATTAGAATCCTCAATAAGTTCGGAACTTAATTGAAAACACACACACAAAATAATTGAATGCAGAATGAAGAATGAAGAGAACAAAGAGTACAAGAATCTCTCGTCGTTGGTAGCCTTAGCTTAATCGATATAATACATTTTAGATGTATGTGGTATTATTAAGCGATAACCTCGTGCCATCAAAACATATTCCTCAATGTAATTGTAAACGAAGCTCTTAACGTAATTTTATATATGTATATGTAGATCAGATTGAAAGTTATATGCATATCTTAGCATGTTTCGAGATCTGTCTTGTTAACATTTGCCGGAACTCTTTTTTTGTTGCATTGTTGTAAGGGCAATGAAATTGGAAATCGAAATCGAAATCGATAACATGACTGAAGTGAACATGAAGACGAACCTGAGTAGCAGCTTTCCATTATCTACTTGAAAATGCTTGCTATGCTAAATATAAATCGATGTTCTTCAAGTTTCATATAACATACATATGTACGTATATATACACACACACACACACCTATCATTGTTTGCACGTGCGCGTACTGTGTAGAGTTTGTTGGTCAATGTCCTTAGGTTTCGTTAGATCGCTAAAATCGCTAAATCTTGCAACTAAAATCGATAATGATAGAGAAATATTGCCATTTGCCTCATATATATGATGTATGATATGTACTCTCACACACACACACACACACACAACACAACCGGAAACTGTTTGAAAGTTGGAATACACAGAATACAGATGAAATCATAATTATATTATTGATACAAATAAATGTAGCAAGGTGAAATCTGAAATCCTATGATATAAGAACAATGTTAACATTTTACGCAGATATGACAAATTTTTAAACAATTTTGTAATTCAAACTTTACAGTGAGTGGGACAGTTATTGGATCAGAAAACAAAAACTAAAGATGTTTATTCATATTCATATTTTGAGCTAGTCAATACATACATATACTCGCATGCATACATACATATGTAGATATTGTTTTTTTTGTTAGTTCTTAGAGAAGCATACAGAGATTAAATAAACATATGTATGTACATGAACGGTAAAAATTTCCGAAGAGATAAAAATGTTGAAAAAAAAAATACAATAACAGAGTTAACTAAATACCTTAAAAATCGTATAGAAAAGTATAAAGTAAAACTTATAGTTACTTTTGGGATTGAAACTTACAAGTATTGAGCACATTCCATAAACACGCATACACATATACATGCATATAAAGAATTTAAAATTAATTATAAATGTATGAATACTTATTAATATGTGTACAATAAATCAATAAAGAGATTATCCTCATTGGCATTGTTTTTTCTAAAGGAGCTTTTTAAGTTGGCACTAATTCGAATCGGATCTCAAACTGGCGCCAACAGTGTAGATTTCAGTGTCTCTATCGATACTCGCAACAATGCACTGCATTTACTATCGATAATCAACAGCAACAAAATGTGTGCGCACAGCTGTTCGCTGTGTGTTGCATGTGTTTGTGGAGCTCTGTGCATGAATTTGTTCATAACTAAGAGACAAGAACAAAATCGAACCAAGAAAACCGTAAACAAAAGAGAAGAGCGAAAAAGTGAGAAACACACAAGAAATTGAATATGCATATAAATCGTGCATGCGTCGTCTATGTAAGAAAGCAAAGTTAGATTCAGTGCCATATACGGAACAGGAACAAAGTGCGACCAGCAGCAAAGAGTGTGTGTATGTGTGCGCTGCTAGAGAAGATAAAACTTTAGATATTAGTATTAATTTTAAGTGACAAATAGGAAAGATACTTTCAATATAGTTTAGCAATTGCAGATAGAAGCAATCAATCAAAAAATAAGTTAAAAATATAACATCGAATGTACATATCTACATTAAGAGAGCTTTAATTATATATAAATATTTGAATACATCAAACTTAAGATTTCCAGTTTATAAATTACTCAACTGCATAATATTTTTAAATACTAAAATTAATATAGTTGTAAAACGTTATTAATTCGAAGTACGATACAAAAACTGTGACTACAACGTTACCACGAAAAAGTAACCGTGACAAGTCACAGGTACATGAAACAGCTCGCCTCTAGTGGATATGTGTGAGGGTGTGTGTGTGCTGCGGGTGTGTGAATGAAAAACGGGCAACTGTGAAAATATAACCAAAAATAAAGGTGAATCTAACTCGAGTGCTTTGACTCTACGGCAGCGACAGCAACAACAGACACCAGTATATCCATCGATAGCTGGAGAGAGTGAGAGAGAAGTTGTTGCAGCAGTTGCAGGTGCAGGTAAACATCATCATCATACTGTGATCAAATCTTTGTACTTGCTGCCTGCCCCCCCTGCCCCAGGTTGCTATCATTTAGCGCACTCAGCTGTGTCCTCTTGTGTGTTTGGAATTGAATAGAATATATTTCTTCTCTTCTCTTCAGCAGTAGAGGGAGGAGGCCATGGCGGACACGGCGACGGCGGCGACAACTGCGGCGGTCTCAAAGAAAAAGTACAGAAACAAAAACAAGAAAGCCCAACAACAACAACAACAACAGCAGCAACAAGAAAAATCTGAGGCAGAGTCCACAGCAGCAGCACAAGGCACAGCAGCAGCAGAGACTGATAAAGAAGCGTGCCACCAGGCCAATGGACACATGCAAACCGATGTTGATACCGATGCTGATGTTGCACTAATCAATGGCATCTTGCAGCAGGTGCAGCTTTGCAATGGCCATGCCAAGGAGAAGGGCAAGGCAAAGGCAAAGGCTGAGCTAGTGGAGGCTGAGGTGACCACGTTGAATGGACATGGGCACAAAAATGCAGCCAGTATCAGTAACAACAACAATCATCATATTAATAACAACAACAATAGCAGCAGCAGCAGCAACAACAATGTGCACAAGAGCAACAACAACAGCAGCAGCCGCAACAAGAACAACAACAACAATAGCAATGGCAGCAGCAACAGCAAAAGTCGCAGCAGTAAAGCGAAAAACAATAACAAGTCAATGGAGACTGCGACTCCGTCGACAGTTGAGCCAGAACCTGGGCACAAGTTGATGGAAGAGGAGGAGGAGGAAGAGCTGATGAAGAGCATAACACCAGCCACCGTAGTAACAACAAGCAACAGCACTGCCAACACACAAACAACATCAACAACAACAACAAAGACAACAGCCATGGCCATCGCAACAAGAGGAAGTCCAGAGGAGGCGCCTTCCACATCAGCTGCTGCTGCTGCTGCAGCTGCCACACAGCCCCCGCAGAAAGCACTAGAGGAAGAAGAACAACAACAGCAACAAACTACACAGCCCCAGCAACAGCTTCAGCTCGAACCTGCCATTTCAGTCGATGACATCGTTTACAAGGAATACGAAGCCGAGCATCAAATGCATGTGAGTAGTGTCAAGAACTTGACTGAACCTGAGCCTGGACATGAGCCTGTGCCTGAACCTTGGCTTGGTTGTGGAACTGGACCTAGGCCTGGGCATGAGCCTCAGCCAATACCTTGCTCTTGCACCAGTTCCCCATATTTGCCCCTTATTCCAATTGGAATATAATGTACTTCCAACTAATTTCTCTTTCCCTTTTTGACAGGACATAATGCGTCTGATACAGGCTGAGCTGTCCGAGCCATATTCAATATATACGTACCGCTATTTTATCTACAACTGGCCAAAACTATGCTTCCTAGCCTCGCACGATAATCAGTATGTGGGCGCCATTGTATGCAAGCTGGACATGCATATGAATGTGCGGCGGGGTTACATTGCGATGCTGGCTGTGCGCAAGGAATACCGCAAGCTAAAGATCGGCACCACGCTGGTGACCAAGGCCATTGAGGTGGGTATATGATACCCCCCCCGCCTCAGACGACTCTAAACTGTATATGTAATCATTATGTTCTGTTTTGCAGGCCATGCTCGCCGACAATGCCGATGAGGTGGTGCTAGAAACGGAGATGCGCAACGAGCCAGCGTTGCGTCTCTATGAGAACTTGGGATTTGTGCGTGATAAGCGACTGTTTCGTTATTATCTAAACGGTGTGGATGCGTTGCGGCTGAAGCTTTGGTTTAGATGAGCCGATGCCGTCAAGCAGGAGGATGCCGTTGAAATTATTGTCTAGTAGCCGTCGCAGCGACAGATTGAGAAGAATAGGGAGGGAGGGATAGAGCTCTACAATATAGAGGATGCCTTGTTTTTTGGACTATATAAGTAGTGAAAAACCCAATGTTTTCCTTGGGCTGGCTTCCACATACGCATACACACACACACACACACACACACACACACACACACACACACACATGCATTAACTGTCCACACGAACGGGACTCTTGTTTGTTTATTTTTTTTTAATATTGTATACATGTGTTTGTGTATCTGTAATACATACATACAGATACATAAAAACGCGTATACATATATACATATATATGATATAATATATATATATATATATATATATAAAATAATTTTACTAGACGTTTGTTTGTCGTTCGATTTAGTTTCCCAAGTGGCGCATGACAAACAATCTTTTTGTACCTATCTAACTAGGATTTACAATTCTATCTTTCTTTAAATGTATGTAAATTATTTTAATACTTAAGCGTATGGCAAACGGATATAGAAACCGATATCGAAACAGAGACAGAAAGTAATGAATGAACTAAATATGGAAACTAACAAGAAATAAGCGAACAAACATCAACAACAACAACAACAACAACATATGCAATACGTGACATGATATACCTAATTACAGCGTACAGAACACAGACAAACAACAGATAGATATATAATTAACCGATAATTTTGCATAATTGCTTCCAGAATATGCAGAATATTGAGAGAGATTGCGAACGAGACACACGACAAAGAAAGGCAAACAAAATTGGAAACCCTAAACAATATACCATATACCATGCTTACCAGTATATAGTGTTTTGTTAAACATACGGATACAGATACAGATACAGTTAAATACAGATACAGTTACTTACAGCGTATACATAACAAACAAACATATGTTGAATCCAAATTTCGCGTGCTCATTTGCAGCATTTTAAACATTTACACAAATAGTTAAAAGCGAAACAGAAAGAGAGAGAGAAGAGAGAGAGAGAGAGAGAGAGAGAGAATGAAAGGGAGTACGGACAGAGAAACATTTGAATGAGGCACAGCATGAGACGCGCGTTGTTAACGATGAAGACTTTTGTCGTAATTATATAAAGAAGATGTAGAAGTAAAGCTAACAAAAAAGATGAACAAAAACTATTACAACAAGATGAATAAAATGAGCAATTATGAAAATAAATAACAACGAATTTCAATGGGTGCTATAGGGAGGGAATGTGCAGGAGAATAAAAGCAGAGGGTACATTTATAATCTCTCTATATTAATATATAAATGATGATGGAAAACTATTAAACAGGGAACTGTTTAGCACCAGTGAACCTGTTTTAAATATGAAAAGGGATCTCTATATTTAAAAACCAGAAAGAAAGGCTACCTTTGGCAAGCCAAACGTAGTATATACATATATCTATATAGGTTCTTATATCTTCCGTTCAGTTCTATACTTGTGATATATAATAGTGCAGAATTGAATGTTACTCGTATTGTGTATATTCTACATTATGTCTAACTTTGATTGACATTGATAAATTAAGTTATTTCTAAGATCAAAACTGGTGTTCATACAAAAACTGCATTTCGACCGATTGTTCTTATGGCAGCTATATGTTATAGTACTCCGATTTTGATTAAGTTTTTTATGCATATTATATATATAGAAAAACTCCGATGTATTCAATTTGGTTGCAATATCTACAAATCTACAAATAACACCAATCTTCCGATAGTTTGTATGAATATGAATATACATTATGGGGCCAGAAATGCCTTCTAAGGTGCGTTGCAAACTCCTGTCCAAAATTAATATACTCTCTGCAAGGGTATTATAGTCTGTAGCTAAAATCAACAGTTGAATTCGAAGACTAATCAAATCAATATAAATATTTAATGAATATTCAATATCAATATTTGCTTCTTTGGGAAAACACTTAAAATTTGTTTATTGTTTAACTTTATCAATTATAAAAACAACTACAATACTTAACGTCATTAATTAGTTAAAGTCCAGGAGCAGGATCATCATAGATGGCTCCCGCACACATTGTACGCCTCCGTCAGCTTAACAATATGAACAACATTCAGTTAATTAAATCAATCCATGGTCAATGGTCGTAGTAGAGTTATTTCCTAGTTACTTCTTATATATGATACACTAAGCAGGGCCAGTTGGGCTCTAAATGCCTCCGCATCATCTGCTGCGTTTGCTCTTCCCAGACGAGGACGGGGTAGCCCCCGAGGATGTTTGCTGCTGCTGCGTCGTCGTCGTTGTGGTCGTGCTGGACTCTCGCAACTGTTTCAGATCGCTGCGTGCGGCAGCCTTGATGGACTGCACCTGCTGTCGCACAGTGGCACTTTTGTAGTTCACCGCCGTCGTCGCCGTCCCCGCCTGGCTCTTCTCGAAGAGATCGCTGACTTCGACCATGCGTGGCTTGAAGAACATATTGGGACGTATAATAGACTTCTCGGGATGCTTGTAGATATTAAGCAGACCCCAGGATTGCTCGTGTCTCTCACTCTCCGTCAGTGTTGTGTTCTCAACCTCAGACTCGAGTATCCAAGCGGCATTGCGCACCTCAATGCGCAGACGTTCGCACTCCTCCAGACTCACATTCTTGCTGACATTGAGCAACTGTTCGAGCGGATTGACAATATACATGGCCGAATGATCGGGCTTGGCCAGTGCACGTGCCTCGTTCAGTGAAATGGCGCGATTGTGGAAATCAAATTGGGAATAGAACTCGAAGAACTGCAGCAGCAGCTCACTGAGGCTGCTCGTGTTGCGGCTGCGGAAGCCCAAACGATCCAGATCTCGTGCAAATGTACAATTGATGCCATCCTCTGTGACGCGTATGTCTGCGGCAGAGGCTGCCTTCACCAGCGCACCAATTGGTGGCAGTATGGGTTGCCGCAGCTGTTGCAGGAAATACATGACCAGGCAGCTCAGCGAGAAGTTGCTTATCCAACGTCCTGGCGAGGGATTCGTCAGGCCGCACGATTGCGCCCAGCGGCGTATGCTGAATGTCAGCGGACGCACGCGGGGATCCAGTTCGCCAAACATGTACAGCAGCTCGGACATGTAGAAGCCGGTGCTGAAAAGGAGCAAGACAAGACGAGGTGAGTAGAGAACATCATCATAGTTCTAATTTGGCATCAATCATTCATGGTTGCTGCCAATGTGACTCACATTGCTGAGGTTGCCTGCCACGCCCACTCAGCGTAAGGTGTTTCATTCACAGAACTGACCACACACACACACACGCACACACCGGATATCGAATACGGCTTAAGACTTACACTCACTTTTGCCTTCCTCTACCTTTCTCACTATCAGTATCTCCCATTGTGAATCACAGCAGAGAATGCCGCGAAACTGATTCACCTGCAGCATGGTGCAAAAGGGACAACAATAGATATAGCCAGGCTGGGCATGGAATTTCGTTACATGCCACATTTGGCAATCGGCACCTGTTCGTATCTTATCTTATCGCAGGCGCGCTCAAAAACTACGTTCGGCATGGCGCAGCTTATCTTATCTTGGAGGTCTCTCTCCTCGACCTGATACAGTTACTGTTACTGTACACATAGTGTGCGGATGTTGTCATCATCGTCATCGGGTTCCATACATTCTGTTCGTTTGCAGTTCAACCAAAACGATTTCAACGAACGAACCAAACGGAGCTCCGTTTTCGAATACGAAACAACAATTATTTTAAAGTGAACAAAAGGTGAAGAATCAAGCAAATAATAAACTATACTCCAGCAATATACAAAAAGGAAACTATATAAGATATATAATATCACAAGTGAAAGATATATACTCTTGATATATACATTTTCTTTTTTTTTTCTGTTTGTTCGTTATTGAAAACCTTGAAAAGTGTTTCCCAGTGACTTTGATAGATAAACCGAAAGTTGATTGATCAATTAATGAATGCGTGAGTTTCGGAATATCAAAGTTTGAGTTTAGTTCTGTGGAATTGTTAGCAAGTGTGTTGCAATAAGAACTTCTCTGTGTATTAATCACGCACATAAAGCCAACTCTATGTGATAACGTTATTTGCTAAACACAACGCTGATAAGGCCAAGTCGCCTCGGTGTTGGCACATAAAAGTGCCCAAAGTATTGGTGTATAGTATGATTAATACCAGAGAGAGAGAGAGGGAGGTAGGCGAGTCAACACCCAACACGGTGTGACTCACAACAAGAGAAGGGGGAGGATGATGCCAGTTTATACGATCCATTGTTAATACTTTCATTCCTTCATCGACAGCTCCTGAAGCAACAACAACAGCAACATGGGCATTGGCTATGGCGCCTCGGACGAGCAGCTGGAGAAACAAATCGGTTGCGTTAAGTATACGCTCTTCTGCTTCAACATTGTCGCCTGGATGATATCGACAGCGTTGTTCGCCTTGACTGTCTGGCTGCGTGCCGAGCCGGGCTTCAATGACTGGCTGCGTATCTTGGAAGCGCAATCCTTCTACATTGGTGTCTATATATTGATTGCCATCAGCATTATCATGATGGCGGTTAGTTTTCTGGGCTGCCTCAGTGCACTCATGGAGAACACATTGGCACTGTTCGTCTTTGTGGGCACACAGATCTTTGGCTTCATTGGCACTGTGGTTGGTGCCGCAATTCTGCTGCAGTTCAGCACCACCAACTCTAGTTTGCAGCCGTTGTTGAATGTGACGCTGCGTCGTTTCGTTTCCACATCGGAGTACACTTACTCCAACTATGTGTTGACTATGATACAGGAGAACATCGGTTGCTGTGGCGCTAGTGGACCATGGGACTATCTGGATTTGCATCAACCTCTGCCCAGCTCGTGCCGCGACACTGTCAGTGGCAATGCCTTCTTCAGTGGCTGCGTCGATGAGTTGACCTGGTTCTTTGAGGGCAAAACCTCGTGGATTGTCGGGCTGGCCATGACAATGGCCATGCTGAATGTTGTCTGTGGCGTCATGAGCTTTGTCCTTGTGCAAGCCGTCAAAAAGGAGGAGGAACAGGCCAGCAACTACAGACGCTAAGACGGTTGAGAGCGATGAGTATTCCAGCTAGCTAGCTAGCTAAGATTACAGCCTAGGAGCGCCTAGGTGAAGTGCAAAGTGCAAAACAGTTGTGTCCATGCCTTGATAGATCCTAAGTTTTCATTTCGAACAATAAGTACGTTAATAAACAAACAGAATAAAGCCACTTTTGGCCCCACCACCTTACCCACCCACCCAGTGTAGAGTTGATTGAGTTACTCACAGGTTGCTCATGGATAGATCCACCTCCAGGTCCAGATGCTCGTGATGGTACTTGATAATTGGCACACGCGCCTGCAGTATGCGCCGCACATGGCACACGCCCGGCAGAAACAGATGCAGCAGATCACCAAAACATTCCATTTGCCGCTGCGTCTGCGAACGACCGTTGCTCAGGTTCTCCTTGGTGTGGTAAATGAGACGTGACGGCTCCTGGCTAGTAGCAGAAGCGATGGCTGGTGATGTCTCGCCATCAAAACGCAAGATCAAATCCAAATCACATCCCATTTTGCCGAAGCCATTTACCGAACTACCAAACGGTTGAGCCAGTGCGTCAGGAAACATGCCCGATATTGCCTGCTGCACCTGCAGGGCGGCCAGGAAGCGCATGCGTATGCCCAGATCATTGAGACGTGTGTGCTCGTACAACAGCAACAACTGTTGCTCAATGCTCTCGGCACCGCGCAACAGTCTCTGCAAACTGTCCTGGGCCAGCGGTCGTGTGCCATCAATAGCCGCGAGCTGAGGCGCCTTGCCAGATGCTGCGAGTTTGGCTTGGCTGCGTCGACCAGCGGCAGCTGCACGGAACCACAGGAAAGGCGAACGAACTGGAATGCCACCAGTAGAGCTGCTGCTGCCACTTAGCTCCGCGTTGAAGCTACTCGAGTCAATGGCAGCCGTTGCCTCGCCAGCGCTGGCAAATTCCAACAGCATGTAGTGCAGCTCATCCTCGTGCTGCACACAGTAATGCTGTGCATTCACAATCCTGCCGAATCGACTGCAGTAGTTATACAATTCGGTGTATGACTTCTCCGAGCTGACCTGCACCACGATGCTGCGCTGCGCCTGCTGGTGCCGACTGCCAATGAACTCCTCGTAGTTGGGTTTGCCTGTGGAGGATCACTAGTTGATTGTCATGTCGTTTGTATTGTTTACCCTCCACTTACCTTTCCCTGTTGCTGTTGCAGTTGCAGCTTCGGTGCCGGCGACGGCGGCAGCGCATTGTTTTATGCAATATGTGCGCCAATGATGGATCTGTGGTATCCAGCGCATTAGGGTGTTCATGGCGAGCGGCTGCGATTAATGGAGCAACCACATGTACCTGCAGGTGTCAGTAAAAGCAAGAAATGTATAAAACTGGCACCGTATATTGTTTTTATTGCTAGTGGATTTGAGGTTAGAGGGCTGCAAACCTTCTTATCCAGGGCTAAGACAGCGAAACTTGCTATCGATTGGTTGCTTCACGTGAAATCGATAACTATCAAATACATTCCGCACACTTTGGCGCCATCACAATTTCAAACGAATTCTGTTACAGTATAATGTGCTTAACTGCCTCACCATGTTTGACTCAAAATAATGTGCACTTATCCTAAAAATGCACTTAACTTTACCCATTTCGAAAAATTGATTTGTAAACAAACTATGTACTTGCCATTTATATGGCATTGCCAAACATAAGTAAACGGTCATGCGCAGTTTGGCGCCACGATCAAAACGAACACTATAATCGGTGGCGTCCTTTTCATTTTACTAGCAAAGAATGACGATCTATAATAACGAAAAAATGATGGCGCTTTTGCAATCAAAATTGCAACAAAATTCATGCAGTTATCCTAAAAATGCACTTATATTGAATGCAACTAAATTAATAATATATCGTTGTACAAAAAAAGTATGATTGGGCAGTTATCTGTAATGTGCAGTTAAGTGTTGACGCAGTTAAACACATTATACTGTATCATAATATATTTGCAAGTTCAAAACATCAAATTTTAAAAACTAGATTAAATGGATATTAATCCGATTTTGATAGCCGGTTGAGAATGCCTTATCATAAATAGGACGAAAGACAATTATTTCTTAGCTTCTCGGTTTATAGATTCCAAATCTTGTTGAGTGCTTTCTTGCGTGCCTTCTTGAGTGTCCTTCATTTTCTTCTTAGCTTCTTCATCTTCGAGGCAGTAAATGACCACATAATTCTCACTTTCATTCGGATTTGACGTAGTAGCATCATTATTTATATTATTATCATTATCCAACTTATGGGGATAGACTTGACGGCTTATGATTAAACGGGGTTTACGTGCCATTATATATAGTATATGCTTTTTTATATCGCGAGAAAAAGTTTTTAAAAAAAATAAAAATATGATTACAAAAATTTTACTTGTGTGAATGTACAAACGACTAAATGAGAACTGAAGAATGTTTCGACATAAGATTTCTTATGTAGGTTCAATGTCATGTGCTACTTGGATCAAAAAAAAACTACATCAACAGACGAAAGCATTCGACAGTAGGGTCAATGTCATGTGCTACTTGGACCAATAAAAAACTAGATCAACAGACGAAAGCATTCGACAGTAAGAAGAAATATAGAGAATACGTACATATTTCAAGAATTCAATATGTAGTAATAAATAAAAAACAAGTTTCACTTTGTTTTATTAAACTGTTTTAATACACGTTTTCGTTAATATTGTTATTACATATACATAGTTTTTATTTCGTTCACATGTGTGTGTGTGCTATCTGCCATTTTATAACTATGTTAAATTTATGCTATATTGTATGTATGTATGTACTTCCAAAAGTAAAATGCTTTGTATATATATATATATATATATATCAACGCTTTGCAAAGAATTTTGTTGTAGTTTTTGTTGCATATAATTAGTTGTTACATCGTTTATTTGTAGTTGAACATTTACTTAAACAACATTTGATTACATTCCTATCAATATACATAATATGGTATATATAATGCAGTTATATTGCAGACATTCATGTTAATTGATTATGATTTATAGTGTTCATATTGGTTGTATAGCTTATTTATTTCTATAATGAAAAGTTGGACTGGAATTTTTGTGATTTTGTGGCTCTTAGTGTGTGTGCATGAGTGTTTTCAACATAACGGTATATTAATTAAATTAATTTCATTTGTGATTAACTTTCTTCATAGAATGCTAACGCGGCCCAATTTTCGATTTCAAAAATTTCTTTTTTGGGCTGTGGGTTTTTTTTCCTACTTTGTTTTTGATTGTTTTACTTATTATCTCAGTATCACATATGTTTCCATAAATAAGCTATGTATGTGCTTTGAGTCGATACAGAACATACGGAAACATATCTAGTAAGCAACAATTTTACAGGCTCTCCATAGAAGTAAAAACGAATATTGAAAACAAAACAAAAAAAAAAAAAAAACAATTGGTACAAATTATGAAAAAAGAGACTTTACAGACAAGAAAGGAACATGGTTATTAAAAGCAAATAATTATATCATTCATTAATCTTAAAATTATACAAATTATTAGTACATATTACATATTAGCTAAAGCTGCAATAATAAGCTCTGGGTTCGGTCTCTGAGTGAGTGTGTGGGAAGAACGCTTCTAAATGCATGTGCTGGATTAAACATATGGTACATAACTATGCTTAGTGTTAACATTATCCATACATATATATGTTATAAGTCATATTGTTTAGTTTAAGCAAAATGCATTCAAAATATTGCTTGCCACGCCTCCCATAAAACCTATGATATCACTATCATGGCCCACAAGCCTAGATATCATCTATCAGTCGTCCCTCAATCACCGAAGAGTGATGGTAATTGGGACGAGGTCTGAAGTCCTCGTTCTGTTCGTTCAGCTGTGTGGGCGATAGATCCACACCCGGACACGAGGGCGTTACCACAATCTGTTCGTATTCGTGCATACGTTTGCTATAAGATACGAGTAGGGGATAAGAGTAAAGAATAGATTTGTGTTATGTTCACCTACCCGAAGCAGCGGAAAATGACGCTCTTAAGCCAGCCAAAAAAGTTAAACTCTGCTGTCAGGCCGGGTTTGACGGCGGGATTAGCTGTGCCCACATAGAACCACACAACGAAGACGACCAAAAAACAGGTCAAGGCATAGTACCAGTTTACCAGCAGCATGACCAGCAGTTTGGCAAACGCCTGCACAAGATTCAAGTTAAAGATCAGTTGGTCCACTTAGAATTCACATTGCATTACTTACGCCCAGCAATGAAGCCCATCGGTTGCAGAATCCTGAGTACCAGTTTTTCGTTTTGGAATGTATTGGCGGACGAATGGGCGCAATTGGTTCGATATCCTCGTTCTCCTGCTCACTGCCAGCCTGTGCTGTTGCCTGATCCACAGTGACTGCAGTGCCATCGGACGTAGTCGCTGCTGCTGCATCACCTTGTCCCTGGGCAGATGTACTCGAAGTTGGTGCATCGAAGTCCACAATGTTCTCGGTTGGAACAGCAGCAGGTGCTGTGTGTGTTTGTGCTTGATGCATCGGAGAGTTTTGTGGACTCTGCAGATTTTTATGGCGCACACGATCTGGAAATAGCAAATCCAAATCATTGCCTCCATCCGATACGCTGCCATAGCGACGTGTCTCATAGCTGGGACTGGAGGCTTGTATACGGAAGCGTTCCTCCCGCTGTTCCTGTATGTCAAAGGTCTGGGCCAGTGCAAAGTAGGCGTAATCTATGCAAGCATATGTCATCAGGAACGGCATCGTCACAATGGGTGCCAGGAAGTTAATGTCACCCACAATAATGAATGTGACGGTGACCACGGCAACGACGGCCATTGCATACAGCGGAACTTTGTTGGGGCCGCGCTGTGAAAGAGTATGAGAAATTACCAATACTGTTATACAAGTGCAAGTGCGAGGAAAATATAAGTTACTTCTGTTGCTCTACTTACACCCTTGCCCAGCACATCAATGCCGGGTATAACACTCTCTTTGGCAATGCTCTGAAGAACGCGCGGGGTGCCGTACATGGCGCCCAGGCAGGAAGACATGCTGGACACATAGATGCCAGCCAGCAAGAGGAAGTGCACGGCAGACACCTTCACAGAGATCATAAAGTCAGAGTACAATATATCACGCTGGCACGTGGCGCCCAGAAAGAGCACAAACACCATGTACAAGAAGGTGCTGCATGGAAGAAGGCACATGAATAAGGGAAAAGTGTAACTCAATCAGGGAATACTGACGATGTCCCAAAGGCGGCCAGTGTTCCGTTGGGAATGTCTGTAGAGGGAGCGCGCAGATCACCGCTCATGTTGATGCCAGACAGGACGCCGGTGACGGTGGGGAAGAAGACACCAAAGACACGGAACCACGAATATCCATCTTCATACTTCGGCCAGAGATTCTCCACGAAGTTACCACTTATCCAGCCATCGAAGCCGTTTTCTGTTATTAAATTGGGGCGTTATAACCGACAGATACTTGTGTGATTGTACTTACCGTGATCCTCTCCAATAAAGCTGCCCACCATGAAATCCAACGCCGATATGAGAAGAATCATCAGCAAAATGAATTGCAGTTTGATCACCCACTTAACGCCGGCAACGTTGATGCAGCCGAGCAACAAGACGGCGGCAGTTGCAAAGCCACGAATAGCCCACTTGTTGCCCTCCAGTCCTACCAAGCCGGCCATTGATTCGCCAAAACCCATGACATTGAGAGCACAGCCAACCGCCTGGCCAAAGCAGTAGAGCAAACCGAGTGCACCGCCAAAACGGGAGCCCAGCGTGTGTGCTATCAGGAAATAGACACCACCACTTTCCACTCTGCACCGCTCACAGATGCCAATCGCGGAGAGCACACTGACCAGTGCAATGAAGACGGTGCACAAAATGATAAGGACAGCATTAATGATGCCCGCCTGGGCTACAATCCAGCCAGAGCGTAGAAATACAATAACACCGAATACGTTGATCAGACAGGAGGTGAATACACCATCCCATGTACCGAATAGCACAGGTTGCGAGATGAAGAAATTTGAACGCCACCTGTTGAGCGGAGAGCACAGAGATTATGATATATATAGTGTTAGTTGAGTGTTGATTGATTAATATATAATATATTTTTGTACGCACCAAGGTTTGTCACCCTGTTCGCCGGCAAAGATCTCATTGGCACCGGACGCATGATGGCCGCCGGCTGCATACGTGTATTCATTGCCCAGATCTACAAATCCGCCAGTGTTGTTATTGCTGCGCTGGCGAAAGCTAGCCACGGTTATCTCGCCATCATCGTCGCCACCAAGACCGAAACGCTGCCAATCAACGGTGCGTCTATTGCCGTTACTTTCCACGTTATTACTCATACTTTTTATTGTATTTGTAGTTGGTCTTTCCGTCCGCCTTCCCGCGCCAACAGCTTTCAACAAAATTCGGCGTGTTGTTCTTGTTGTTGCTTGGGTTTTTTATTGATACTTATTGATTGTTGTGCGCACAGCGAATTGATTATTAACTGTTCTAGCCCAAACTAAGCTACAAACTGATTTTGTTATCCAATTGGTTGTAATGTTTGTTGCTGTTGCTGTTTTTGTTTCTGTTTATGGTATCCAAAACGTATCCACGCAGGCAGAAGGAATTGTAGTTGGGTATTTAGCGCCTTTTGGCTCAGTTCCAGCACTTGTGTGCAACGGCATATGTTAGTTTTGGCTTGCACTGCCCACAAACAATGCAACGGCACCTTTTAAATGCGTAAAAAGTTAAATAAAAACACTTCTCATACATATACACACATCTATATAAAACTCGCGCAGCTCGTCATCGATAATACTCTGTTGCAATTGTTGTTGCTCTGTTTACGATAACGAATAGCGCTGCCTGACCTGTGTAGCGCAATAATTTAAATTTTGTGTGCACTATGATTTTTTAAAATAATTATAAAAATTTGATGTTTTCGTTAAGTAAAGTTTTAATATAGAGGATTTTGAATTTTAATATATTATATTCATTAAAGCAGAAGTTCTCAACTAAATCAGAAGTGGCAACGCTGTGTATGTTATCGATTTGGCGGTATTTGGGAAATTCTGATGCCATGCACTGAATCCCGCTAACATCGATAATGCACTAGAAATCGTATATCGATACGCTTCTTACATTCATATGCACGTGTTGATATGTTGGTTTGTTTAAATTTATATTGAATAAAATGGCTAAAAAGAAATCAGTTAAGACGAAAACAAATCCAGAAGAGCAGGAAAAGCCAAGTACGTCATCGCAAAATCAATCAAGCAATGCAGAAGAAAACGTCATTTGGAAGGATGCTCGCTTTCAGCATCTGCTTGCAGATCCGCGCTTTCGCGGCGTCCCGAAGGTGCATCGTAAGGTGAAGATCGACAAGCGGTTCGAGGGAATGTTCACCGATGAGAAATTCAAGGTGAAGTATACCGTGGACAAGTATGGTCGGCCTGTAAACAAATCAAATACCGAAGACTTGCGTAAATACTACGAACTCGATGAGAACGAGAGCTCCGAAGAAGATGAGGAACAGGCTACGAAAACGAAAGAAACCAGCGAAGATGAAGAACGTCGTGCCGAAGAGATTGCCATCTCCCGTGACGACCAGGCGAGCAGTGCTCTCCAGCTAGACAGCGACGAAGACGCCGAAGTGCCCGAGAGTCTGCGCGAGCGACTAACGAATCCAAATATCGATTATGCTCGTGGCGAGGGTCGCCTTATGACTGACTCCTCGTCGGATGAGGAGAGCAGTGACGAAGACGGCGATGGGCCAGAACTGCAGATCGACCATGTGTGGGGTGAATTGGATATTGATGCCGAAAGCACTGAAGAGTCAACACGCCGATTGGCCGTGTGCAATATGGACTGGGACCGCATACGCGCTCAGGACTTAATGGTGCTGCTTAGTTCGTTTTTGCCACCCGGTGGCAGTGTGCTAAGCGTCAAGATCTATCCCTCGGAGTTTGGCAAGGCTCGCATGGCCGAGGAAGACGTGCACGGTCCAACCGAACTGGTGGGACAAAACAAGCTCGAAGAGGACTCCGATTTGGATTCCGATGAGGAGTTGGTGCGGGAACAGGACAGTGATGCCGAGGAGGGTGACGACTACCACATGGAGAAGCTGCGCCAGTACCAGTTGAATCGCTTGCGCTATTACTACGCCGTTGTCGAGTGCGACAGCGTCTCCACGGCCGACAAAGTGTACAAGGAGTGCGATGGCATCGAGTACGAGAGTTCCGCAACACGTGTAGATCTGCGTTTCATACCAGATGACACCAGTTTCGACGAGGACATGCCTACAGACGAGTGCTACGAGCTGCCCGATGCGAGCAACTACAAGCCACGTCAGTTTACGACAACAGCGCTGCAGCAGGCCAAGGTGGATCTGACTTGGGATGAGACGGCTCTGGACAGACGCGAACTGGGTGATAAGCTGTCTAGCGGCAAGGTGGATCAGCTAAATGATAAGGAGCTTCGCCAGATTGTTGCGTACAGCAGTGCCGAAGAAGACGACGATGAAGACGAAGAGGATGAGCCGGAGATTCATGAAGAGAAGGCCGACAACAAAGTGAAGTCGCAGCCGGCAAAGCGACTTAAGGAAAAGGAACGTATTGAAAAGTACAAGAATTTGCTGGCCGAGATTAATGCGCAGGAGAAGCAGGCGAAGGAGAAGAACTACGAAATGGAAATGTCATGGAATATCAATGGTGCCAGTGAAGATCCCAGCAAGCCGACAGAGTCGTCCACTGTCGACAAATCCACACTAACGCCCATTGAGAAAGTGTTGCAGAAGCGCAGCGAGAAGAACAAACAACGCAAAGAGCAGCGTCGCCGCAAGCAACTAGAGCTCAAAGGCATTGATCCTGATGCACAGAAAAGGGACAGCGATGACGACTCCATACCTGACGGCATCGACATGAACGATGCCTACTTTGCTGAGGAGTTCGCAACTGGAGATTACGAGCAACCGAATCAAAGTAAAAAGGGCAATTCAAAAAAGTCAAAACAAAAGAAATCAGAACCAGACGAAGCTGAAGCGGAAGCAGAGGCACAGCTAGAGCTGCTGCTGGACGATGACGATGAGCAGGAGACGGGCAAGCCAAAGCAACACTTTAGTTTGACCAAAATCCTCAAGGACGAGCAGGAGAACAGCAGCAGTAAACGTAAACGTCGCAAGCAGTTGAAGAAGTCGCAGACAGTCGAAACGAAAGCACACGAGGACGATAACTTCCAGGTGAATCTGGATGATACGAGATTCAAGGCCGTTTACAAGTCACACGAGTATAACATCGATCCGACGCACTCCCATTACAAGGCCACCAAGGGCATGCAGCAGTTGATTGGCGAGAAACTCAAGCGTCGCGAGCAACTGCAGTCGGAGCAGCAGCAAGAGGAGGCGACTGAGCCTGCGCAGAAGCGCTCTAAGCAGCAGCTTGAACAGAATGCTCTGGTGAAGAGTCTGAAGCGTAAAATACAACAGCGCAAGGCGTAGTTAGCGCATTCTTAAGATTTATTGCTTCTAGCATGTAAAATAGATACTTATGTCTAAGAATAAAGCAAGACTTGTTATTTGAGTCGAATCTTGCAGTGGCACAAAGAATGGTACGACAAAGAGGACAAGGGACAGTGATTGAAATGGATATGGACTATAGTTAAGAGGACATTTAGTATTTGTAGTCAAAGTATTGCTTATATAGATGCAGAGTTATGTGGGGATTCAAGCAGAACAGATCCGTCAGGCAGATGCGCTTTTCCCGATCGTAGACAATCATCGATTCACAGATGCGCGTCCAGACGGGTTCGCAGCGATGCCGCATTAGCTGACAGTTCAGCCTGGGTTGGGTCATTGACTTGATCACACTGTGCACATGCTTCTGTTCGTAATGTGCGTTCGGATCGAGCACAGACATAAAGGGGTTGCGGCCAACGCACAGCTCGAAGAGCACCAGGCCCAGTGACCAGATATCTGATTTAAAACAACATTTGCTGCCACGCATCACCTCGGGCGCCATGTAGAGTGGTGTGCCCAGAGCATGCCAGGCCACCTGCTTGCCGGGTGCATACACATTGGATATGCCAAAGTCGGCAAACTTGACACGATCATTCCCGTCCAGCAGTATGTTCTCTGGCTTGATGTCGCGATGAATCACATGACGTATGTGCAGATATTCCAGACCCATTATCATGTCGCCAAAGTAGCGCAGCAGACGCGACTTGTCCAGGCCACCAGTTGACTTGAACTGTTGGATCACATTTCGCATGGTGCCATTGGCGGCATATTCCATCACAATGTTTACTGTGCCCGAGTGGATAAAGTAGCGTATGAACTGCACGATATTCGGGTGCTTTAGCTGTGAAAGAATGTAAATCTATTCCAAGCGAGGTTAGTCGTTGTTCCACAATATTGAGAGCTTCGTCTGCGGCGTACCTCCTCCTTGATTAGAGCCAGATCGTTCTTGGTGTTCCTCATGATGATGCGCTTCACACACACTTTGCGCTGTTGACTCCCTTCGGCTTGGAGACACAAGAAGATGCGTCCAAAGGAGCCTGCGCCAAGTACGCGTAATGGTTTGAGCGTTGCATCGCCTAAATTCATGGTTAATGTCTTATGGAACTAAACATGCAAATCAGTTTACAGTTACTTTTCATGTGAGGCGCGCAAGTTCGATAAATTCGATAAGCAGCGTTGGTATCGAACTGGTGGTTCAGTGTTGTTCATTCGAACTATTAAACGATCAATTCGATTCGAACAAAAAGGTGGTTCATTAACCCTTATACGCTTTTAATTTTTTGCACTCGTTTTTACACTTTTGTATTTGCATTTGCTAGGCAAATTGTATATTTTACTTATTCTTTCGTAATTATTAAATAAATTAAATATTACTTTTGTTAAGTTTGCTGCTAATTGTATAAGTAAGTTTTATATAAAGACAAGGGAATGTCCTTCAACCTTTAGTAACTCTAGACACTTTCCGTTGCTCTTACAGCACTGAGGGTATTTGGATTGGTATTTCACTTTATTTATTTACTTCAGCCATTGACTTTACTACCCCAAAATACCGATAATTACGATAGTAGGCATACACTATGAGCTGATATGCCAGTTGAACATGATAATGGACTCTCATTTTCGGTTTTATGTGCACCATAAGGTGAACAATACAGAATTAATTGACTTGATTTAGTTGTTTATCCCACACAGATTGATAAAAATACTTGTTATAGTCCGTTAGTTTCTTTGCAGAAGAGATAAGTGTTTTGGGGGCAGATTACAGTGATGAGTTTGTGGACCTAATCGGACGTTTCTCCCTTTATCTCTCTTCCCCTCATCTTGCTAGTTAATCATCTTCTTTTCTCATCTCTCCATCTCTTTCTCTCTCTTCTGGCTTTCTATTTATTATATGTCCCTTCTCTCTTTGTATACATGTCCCTTCTCCCTTTCTCACGCTTTCGCTTTCTTTAATTCTCTGCGCTGTTTCTCCACAATTCCTTTTTTTCCCTCTCTTTACACGCTTGGCTTGCTCCCTCTTTCCATCTAGTTCTTTATTCTTTCAACCCCTACCTGATCACGTTATACTGCAGTGACTAAGCCCGATTTTCCCTGAATACACACAAAGAAGCTGTTCACCTTGAAGTAACTCATCAAGCTTGGGCTCTTCCCGGGCTCTTGCTCCGCTCATGCCTCAGTCTTTCTATTCTCTTACCACATCTCTCTCTCTCTCTGCCGCTCTCTCTATCTCTCTTTGGCATCTCATACACCGCGCTTTACCTTCGTTTTGTACCTGTCGCGCACCTGTTGCTGTTGGTTCTTAAAGCGCTTCAAGCTCGTCGCAGCGCGTCAGTTCTAGCCGTGGCATTAACGGCAGCACAGCTCTCCCTCTTGCTCTGGCAAGCGACTCGCCCTCTCGCTCTTACTCTCGCTTCCGCCTTGAACGTCGTGGCTTGGCCTCAACTCGGTCTAACCTGGCAAACTTCATTCACGGCGGATTCATTGCTGGCCAATTGCCGCCTGCAAATTGTTATTAATTTTTAATTTTTGTTTTGTTCGCTGTGCGACGGTGCATGATAAATTATTAAACAAAAAAAAAAAAAAAACAAAAAGAAACAATCAAACCAAAACAACAACAACAACAACAACAACAATAACAAATCAATTAAAGCCTGATTAAATTGCAACATGGAACTGAAGACAATGCCCCCGGCGGCCAATGGCATCGCCCACAGCAGCAGCAGCCCCAACAACAGCAACAACAACAACAACACCAGCAACAACAATGGCAAAATAGACGTAAGTTATATTTCCGTATAGTTGCCACGCCCCCTCCTCTCCACATGCGCACTTGTCAATTAGTTCGTATCTCAGTGGGCCAAGTGGTTCGGCTTTTACCTGCATGAGTGATTGCATATTTTGCGACTTCAGATTGAGAGTCGTGCTATATACTAAGTATGTATATCATTATGAGCAGACATACATGCACATAAGCTATATATGGTGCGCAGGTCTCGCTGAGCTCTGATTCAGGTTTAGAACTTAACTCTTTCACATGTCACATTACGTATACGCATCGTTGCTGTTTTGCAATCTGTAAACAGCTGCAATTGTGCAATGGGAAAATAACTTTAACTTTTTACATTCTAAATTGGATTGCTATATGGTATATACATATGATTCGAAACATTATTAGTTTTTTAATACTCTTTAAAATATGGCAAACAAAATTGAATTGTAAACTTGGTGAATATTCCACATTTTGACATAACATATATTATGTAAGTTTTTTCCTCTTCGACAGTATAGAGATAAATATAGATAGTATAATTCAATTTATATATCATATATCAAAGATTAGAGATTTGTCCCTTTGCAGAATTGATTGGTTAAATTAATAAAAGGTATAGTTTCCATTTTATAATTGCCTCACTTTCAGAATTTTTACATATGTACGATTTGTGTATATACCTATGACACTCCACACTTCTTTTTGAAAACCTCATATACTATCCCTAACTGGACATTCCTTCTCAACCTTCTGTCAAAATTCCATTCGTAATACTCTATAAACGTAGCCTAAACAAAAAAAAAAAAAAAAAAAAGTGAAAAAACAATACTAAAGAGTTGTTTATGGTTTTATTTGGCATCATTTGATGATCATTTGCCCTGTTGTTATGATGCCCCGAGCTAGTTTAATTGCACTTAACAAGCGACCGACACAAGTCCGTAAAGCGTCCATGTCTTCTCCTAAGGTTACTTATCTACCTGCAATCCAAAAATAGCAATACGAAATTTAAAAAAATAAAATGAAAGAGCGAAAATAAACTGATTCAAGTATAAAGTGTTTAGTTTACAGTATCAAAACTCTCTGGCACGGGGTAATTAGACGGCCCCATGTGCTAAGTGTTTAAACAAAACACCTTGGGTAAGGCGCAGGGGATAGAGCGGGTGGGGTAGTTCATGTCAATAGCAATAGATTTTTTATTGTTTTATTACTTTACCTTACAAAGCAGGTATTTCCCAGAATTATAAATACATTGCCAGGCTAACATAGTTGACGGTCATAAGTAAGGGCATGACAAGTTTTAGTCATATCATTATGATCTTGTGTTATCGGTGCAGATCGCTAGAGTTTGTATTACAAAGATAAGTGTATTACATAGTTTAGTGTATCAAACTGATCTTTCAATATCAAGATCATGTGTTTCTACTTATATGATTGAGCTAGATGTTAGGATCTTCTGTGTCTTCTAACATGGATGAGTTAGAGTTACTTTATGTTAGTCTGAAAACATCTATATACTCTATATCGCACTAATCGGGGTTTGCCAGCTACACTCAAATAAGTTAGTCAACAAGTCGAATTTTAATTATATATTTACAAGTTTTCTTTCTACCCTATTGATCTTCACATTGTGTTGTCTCTTATCTAAAATGTATTTAACTTATTACTACTTATTACTATTAGTCTATCTTGCTAGGTGCGAAGCTCTTAATGAGTTATGACGATCGTGAACTTATTCCGACTTGGCAGCGTAGTAAATTCCGATTTTATCTACCTATAATTGCAATTGCCCAGACAGATGATCTTCTCAATCGTTAAGTAATTTCAATACGGTTCTTAATATACATGTTTGTAGGCAATATAAACAAATCCCGTTTGTATTTATAATTAGTCGCCAGTGCAGTTGAATGTTACAATATATGTACATTTCGTATTTGATCCGGTTGTAATCAACTGTCTGGCTTCGACACAACTTGTTATCTGCGCAGATCAGTCAGGGATCATTATGTGTATATATTATATTGTATATATACATTCAAGTGTTTGTTGGGCATACAACAATTCAAATTCCGGTTGTAATTATTTCTGCAATGCCGAATCTCGTTATCGTCTGCGAGGCAGATGATATAGATCTCGTATAATATAATATCAGCATGTACACATATATATATATATATATATTCCAAATATCGTAAGGGATCAAGCAAACTGGTCTTGAGAGGCCTTTCAACTTGCTTCGCAGAAATGTGGAACGAATGCAAAGATATTTATAAATTAATTTTTAATTCCCTCTCTCTCTCTCTCTCTCTCTCTCTCTTTTACACAATATTTACCCACGTTATAGTGATATTTGAACAGACTTTCTGGGAAATACTTGAGTATATGGGCGGGCTGAGTGGGGAAGCTGTCTAAACAGTAATCTCCCATCAAATATTACAATATTATGGATAATTAACAGCTTAGTATGATGTGGGAACAATTATATGCCATTACCTTATTTGGGGGGAGTGGCAGAACACGCTAGGTACATATATAAAGAATAAAAACAAGCTGTTTCGCTGTCCTTATTGCAGATCTTATATATGAATTGGACCCACAGAAACTCAAGATCGTTTGACTGGGCTTGGGTTTCTTAGTTCTGTCTGAGTTGGGATTTGATTCATCAACAGGTTTTATGTAATCCCACTGGGAATATTGTAAAGTGCCAGCACACTACAGTTCTCTTGGGGTTTTTTTTTTCCATAAAGCTTTGTTTCTTTCCCTCACACGATTTGCTGTCGATGCATGCAAAGTACGCATTGGATACACCGCGAATACTCGTATGTATGTACATCGAGTGTGCATTATTCAAATTAGACTCATGGGTAATTACCTTTTAGACTTGGGATGCGACTATGCAGCTAATGATTTCTCTTTAGTGTCATTGCGACATGCCCCGGAACTCAGCCATTGCCGTTGTTTCGCGTATCGTACGTATTGGCGAGTTTCTTAATCTTATCACAGTTTGTAAATCACATTTGGCAATTAACTTAATTGCAATTTTATTGACACCCCGCGGTCAAAGCTCCAATTAAGCAATAATTATTTGGGGTACTACTTAAGTCGTAAATCGATCATCATATCTTATTTATAGGGCGCAAAGTTCCATTGCAAAGGCCGTAAAAATCTCAATTTGTTAAGTAGACAAGCTTAGAGCGATACTAAAGATTGGATACTTTATTGGAACCAATTGAGTATCGAGCATGTTTGTCAAAAAAAGCTCATTACAGTCACTGAATTGATCATCATTTCATTTAATTAAACTTGTGGTTATATAACCAGAAGTATATAAATAGACATATACATATATGTACAAGTTTATATGTGATATACTCTGAAATTTTATTTATTTAAATTTATTTTACTAGTTGCAATAAATTAGTTTCTAAAGTTGCCATTGACGATTTGCTGAGTGGGATTACCCACGCATTTAATGTGGGGACATTCCCGACATACCATATCAATGGTTTATCTTGAGATTCGCAGAACCGACACTGGTATGTGTCCCAGAGTTTACTTAGCTGGGTCATTAAATATTTACTCTGGAGTCTGGCGAAATTATGTGTAAACAAAAGAAGCATCATCATAAGCTTGCGAATGCGACAAATCTGTAAAATGAGATTATAGCATGGGGGGGTATTTTTTTTTTCTTTTGTCATCATTCCGAACATTGCAGCACCATGAGAAGGAGACACAGGAAGTCTCACGTAGCAATTGGTCAAATGGTCTGGAGTTTCTAATGTCATGCATATCCGTATCCGTGGGACTGGGCAATGTGTGGAGATTCCCGTTCACCGCTTTCGAGAATGGTGGTGGTGCCTTTCTTATACCCTACATTATAGTACTTTTTCTGATTGGTAAGTGCTGAGTTCGAGCTGAGCAGTATAGTTAGATGAGTTAGTGTTGTTTTGCAGGCAAGCCCATGTATTACTTGGAAATGGTTATCGGACAGTTTACGAGTCAGGGCACCGTGAAGATCTGGTCGATATGCCCCTCATTTTTGGGTGTCGGCTATGGACAGGCCTTCGCAACGATCTGTATTATCACATATTACTCCTCCCTGTTGGCCCTAACACTTTACTATCTCTCCGTATCCTTCCAATCCGTATTGCCCTGGTCCTATTGCCGTGACGAGTGGCTCAATTGCGTTGACTCGAGTCCGACGACCTCGAACGATACGATCTTGAGCAATATTAGCTCGACGGCGTTGGTTGTTGTCAACGAAACGACCACGAATACGACGAAGCTGCAGAGCAGCTCAGAGCTATATTTTCTGTGAGTACCGATTGTAGCATACCCTGGAATTCACTGTAAATATCATGCACATTTATAGCAACAATGTCATCAAGGAGACACTGGACATATCGGAGGGTATTGGGCTACCTGACTGGAAGCTCACCATCGCCCTGTTTGTCTCGTGGCTTGTCATCTTCCTTGTCATCATGCGGGGAGTGAAGAGCTCTGGCAAGGCAGCCTACTTCCTTGCCCTCTTCCCGTATGTCGTCCTCTTTGGATTGCTCGGCAAGGCTGTCACTCTGGATGGTGCTGTCGATGGTATCATCTTCTTTCTGCAGCCCCAGTGGGGAGAACTGCTTAATCCCACCGTATGGAAGGAGGCAGTTGTTCAGTGTTTCTTCTCGCTGGCCGTCGGCATTGGACCAATCATTATGTTTGCCTCGTACAATCGCTTTGATCATGGCATATACAGGTAAGTCTGATATATAGATAGTTGTACAGTCAGTTGATTTGGATTATCTGCTATAGAGATGCGATGATTGTCACCACCTTGGACACCCTTACGAGTCTGCTGGGCGGCGTTACCATCTTTGCTATATTGGGCAATCTGGCACACAATCTGCAGATTGAAAACATACGCGATGTGGTACGCAGTGGAACTGGATTGGCATTCATCTCTTATCCGGATGCCATATCGAAGTTTCAGGCCGTGCCGCAGCTCTTCTCGGTGCTTTTCTTTTTCATGCTGTTCGTGCTGGGCATTGGTTCGATTGTGGCACTGCAGAGTACCATTGTGACCATCATCTGTGATCAGTTCAAGTCATGGAAATATTGGAAGGTAGCACTCGCGACGTCCATTTGCGGATTTCTCATGGGTCTGGTCTATGTAACGCCGGTAAGTCAATCAAAGAAGAGTATTATGAAAAGTTTTTATATTATCTTCTATAACATTCTATATAGGGAGGTCAATGGATTCTGACGTTAGTCGATTTCTATGGCGGCACCTATGTGGTCTTTCTTTTGGCCATTTTTGAGCTGGTGGGCATAGTGTGGATTTACGGTAAGGATAATTTGCGATTTTATATAAAGTATACTTAAGATAAAGTAAATTCTAGTGTAAGTTTAACCTGTAATCAAATTTACTACAGTTTAATTTGGAATTTTAATTTTATAGGCCTCCAAAACCTGTGCGATGACATCGAGTTTATGTGCAACAAGAAGGTATCGCTATATTGGCGTCTCTGCTGGTACTTCTTTACGCCAGTTATGATGATTGTGATCTTTATCTACTCCATGGTTACGATACAGCCAATCAAGTACAGTGATCTCTACTTTCCATTGGCAGGAGATGGTAAGTTATCCAGCAACTTCAAAGTATGTTACTAAAGTATTCATATATGTTTCTTCTACTTCTGCTTTCAGTTGCCGGTTGGATTATCTTCGCCTTTGGTTCTGCCCAGTTCCTTCTCTGGGGCTGGTGGTATATGCATAAAAATGATCAGGGCAGCTTCTCGAAGGTAAGAAATGTAACTTCCCTTTATAGGTCTTTCATATTCATGTCTCGCTCCTTTTTACAGACTTTCATGGCCTCAGTGAGACCTAGCGATAAATGGGGTCCAGCAAATCCGAAGATCCGACGAGATTGGATAATCTTTAAGAGCGATTTGGCCGCGAAACGTGCAGTGGCTGCGAGTACAAACAAGTTTGGCTTCTTCCGGCAAAAGTTGTCTAATCTATGTGGCAACACCTTCTAGTCGATCCTTACGAGATAAATTCTTTTTATATTATGTACATATTTGTATTTTATGCCTAGTTATATTTATATAGTACCTTCAGCCTCTATGAAGCCGAAGAGCCAGCCTTATTCAAGTCCGAAAGTGTTCCAATGGAGGACCTATTCAATCTTCGACATCTTGGTAATATTTTTAATTTCTGTACATACTAGAGATATCGTAGAACTAACAATTTCTTGAACATTGTATATGATTCTAGTTAACAGAGGATTAAAATAAATGTAATTTATAAAAACGAAATCCTGATCGATATTTGGGATGTGTAGTACCAATTCTATCCTAAACTGACCAAACAATTTTTTTTAATATATAACTTCAATGTTTTGCGTATTTTGTGTTGCATACTTACAGGGAGGCGCTTTGAAATCAGTTCATATTTAAAATTTCTTAAATAACTTCTAACTTAATTATCCGAAAGCAACCAAATTTTATGAATTCATTTAGCTGCTCATAGTTATTGTGTTTAACAAAAATTTGGTAGCCCTAGCTATTAGAGTCTCTGATTTTTTTTATTTTCAAACGAACAGACAGACAGAGTATATATAGTTTGTTGAGTCTATCACACCTCCTGCTGCCTGTTCTACCCTATGGATAGCGGGTATAAATATTTAGCGAATTTCACTTAAATTTGTAACTTTCCATCCCAAAAGAAATTACGATACGTTGCAAGTATTTTTTTTATATAAAGCCCTTTTATTATGTTAAAATTTTTCAATTTTCTCGTTAATTAATAATTTACAATTTTACTTAATTTGTTTTTACCGCTTCGTTAACGGTGTATTTTTTTTTTTTTTTGTTATTTTTTTTTGTTTTTGTGGATTACTGTTTTTCTGGTTCACATTTATTTTGGTTTTGCAATTTGTGTGGTTTTTTATGTGTTTTGATTTTTTTTTTTTTTGGTTTTTTGTTGGTTTATTTTGAGTTGTTTTTAGGTTTGTTTGCAGGGGATTTTGTAGTATGTGTTTTGTCGGGTGTACATTATAACAGTACATCAATTGATTTATGTAATGGTAAATTTGCTATAAATAGTGGGGGAATCCTTACGTGGTAAATGCTTAATGAGCAAAAAAAAAATCAGATCAGTTTATGCTACAGTACATACATATGTATACAAAATAACAAATCGTAAATCTAGTAAACATTCTTAAAATTCATATCCCAAATACATTTATATGTATGTATATCTATATATTTGTTTAGTTTTCATGTTCATCGTTTAATTTCAGGGAGAAGTTTTTAGTATTTTGGGGGTATTTTGTTTGTAGGTATTTTTTCTTGGTGTGTGTGTTTTTGCGAATGGATTTACTTGTATCCTCTGTTTTGCGTTTAAGGACTACGTTCTCAACTATTTCTTTGTTTGTGACAGTGTGTGTGTGTGTGTGTGTCTATGTTCTATGTGTCTGTCAGTATGTGTGTGTGTTTTATATCGTATTCGTTAAATCGTAAAATACTAATTTAGCAAATGTAGGCACCCTAAATATTAAAGCTTTTGCAAAACACGGTTCCTCGATTAGATAACAATATATTGATTTAAATATACAATACCGTTAATTCAAAATAAACTATGTAAATTACATATAATATATATATGTCTGTGTATATATGTATATACTTGTTGCTGTTGTTGTTGTTGTTGTCGTTATTACTCGTACGTTTAGCATTTCTTTTAGAAACTTGAATTTTTAGTATCTTTTTTGGTTTTCTCATGCAGTTGTATTTTTTTTAGGTTAGATTAGTTTAAGTTTACTCGACTTAGTTAGGGGGTTTTTTTTTAACGCTTTGTTGTTGTTTAAATGTTTTGAATTAGTTAGGAGTTCTTTGTTTTTAGCTTCCATTCTCATTTTTAATAAAAAATTGTTTCGCATTTGGTTTTTATAAGGTTTTTTTTTTTGTTTTTTTAGAATTTTTTTTCGTCAATTTTCTTTTATTGTTTAGTTTAACATAATTGTTTATGCTTAATAAATTGGTCTTTGCTTCGGCTTTCGTTCAACTACTCTGAATACGTTATAGTAATATAATACATGTAAAGTCAAATATGATCTTCCTTATGCACATATATATATGTATATATATATATATATATTTATGGTATATAGAGTATATGGTATATAGTATGTATGTTTTTCTTGTGGTTGTTCATCTTGTTGTTGTTGTTTTCTGACCGCCTGTATATTGTATATATAGATAGTATATATGGTATAAGTAGATTTAACCGATTTTCGTGTGCTGTTCTTGACGCTTTCGCTATGCTATCTGGACATCTATTTGGGCTTGAGGTTAAATACGTATGTAGTACCTATCGTCTTTTCAGTGTTTCGCTGTGTAAATGTACTGAAGTTCGAACGAAACAGTTACAGACAGAGAGCGAGAGAGAGAGAGAGAGTGAACTCAACTCGGAACCAGAACTGGAACTGGAATTAGTTAAGAAATACACTTACACACCTACACACGCACACACACACTCACGTACACACATGCAATACAATAGAATAGAAATTACGGGAACACACACACCACAACAACGCGAAGTTGGAAACTACTGTGCACAGTGGGTCGCAAGTGCGCAAAAGATTGAGAGATATAGAGAGAGAGATATGAGAAAACTAAGTGTGTCACGTAGGTATTTAGGTATGTATATCGTTTTTTTCAACTCTACGTACAGCTAAAGTGATGTTAAATAGTATGTACTATATATGCACTATCCATCTATATATCTCTAGTAGAAGATTTTGAATATATGTTTCGTTAGCATTTGATTTGACTTCGACATTATTTTCGGTAATCTTTTCCTTCTCGACCCACTGTGCCGTACACAATGTGCAATTCTTTGAAGGTTTTATATTACTCTTTGGTTTGTTGCATACTTTTCGGCATGCCTGTAAATATTGTTAGGTTAAGTTAAAGGGTTAAGGGAGGGTTTCGTATTTTTTTTTTTTTTTCTGTGTATAATAAAGACCTGTCTTGAAATTTAGGTCCCTCATATCAAAGTTTTTTTGGTTTAAAGTTTTCATTGTTTCTTTTAAGTTTTTCTTTTGGTTTAGTTCTCTTTTTTTTGGTATTTTTTTTTTGGTTTTGTTTCTTTATATCAAGGTATTGTGTTAGGAAACCAGTTCAAACGGAATTTTTCACTTGGTATTTTTTCACGTATAAGTTTTGTCTGTTCTCTTGTTGTAGTTGTTGTTGTTGAAGTTTAGATGGATGTGTTGAAACCCAAATATGCATTATAGTACATAATATTAAAGCTGGGCTTGTATTTCGTATGTCTGGTGTGTTGTCTCTTCTTCCCTTTGTTCACAGTGTGGGTGTGTCTCTGTTTGTGTGTGTGTGTTCATTGTGATAAAGCTATTTTGACAGCAGTCTTGAACGTTCATTTCAATTTTAATATTCAATATTATAAATAGGTATACATTTTTAAGGGTTCATTTTGTTCTTTACTTTCGTATTTTTTTTTTGGTATTTATTTTGGTTTAAGGTATTTGCTCGTATTTTTTTTTTTTTTTTTTTTTCGCTATTATTTGATGACAGCTAATTAATCTACTGACTTAATTTGGTCTATTTGGGACTTGAAGCGTAGATGAGAGGAAGTGAATGAGAGTGGGGCGGGACAGATTCTTCGAATCGTTTACTGGCCCAGATTGGAAAATGAAAGTAATCTATTTGTATATGGGTTAGGCGTCTAACGGGTCTGTGGAATGTACATACTATGCAAAATGAGTTCGGGGGAAACTGTCTACTTCCTCAGAGTAGTTGTGCTTTTTACTGGCTTGCGTTGTTCTTTGTGATCCTCTCTCTGTGGCAACTTGGCATGTTCGATTGGGGAATTCAGATTTTGGGGTTGTTTTTTTTTTTTTGTAGCGATTTTTGATGAGTTGTTGAACTTATTTCTTTGTTTTCGCCTAAAAGCATTTTTATTTTATAGTTTATGCATTCTATTTTACCTTTATCCTCCTTACTTCACATTCTTACATTGATTACCTATTCAAAAAAAAAAAACAATTAACTTCGATGCTCTCAGTTAATACTTTCTATATAGTATGTCTATGCTTTTCCTTTTAGAATCTTTAGAAAACTTACGTAGCTCGGCCACTCTGCTATAACTACCATACGTCTAGGTTTAATTCTCGTTAAATCTCGCTATTTTCGTGTTTTACTTCTCCCCTTTATCGTCTTTATAGCTAATTTTATTTAGTATATTAAATTGAATTGGTTTTTTCTTGGTATTTAAATATATATATATATATTACAAAATTCAATTAAAATTGTTCTGTTTCGACTTATTAGATCTTGTTTATCTCGTTTACCTCTCTCTCTATGAAAAGCTAGTCAGGTTCTTAATTGATTTCCTTATTAATTTTTATGTTTTTTGGTTTCTTAGGGTTTTCTTTTTCATTGTAAAATTGTCATTTTTGTTAAAGCCAGGGCTAGTATTTAATATTTATGTATACAGTTTCCATAAACAACAACAGTTTCGTTGAGTTAGTTATAGAGCGCAATACACACAACAATTAGAATACTTTTTTCTATAACTTATTTGTTTTTTTTTCTGTTTCTGCTTCTTCTTCGTCGATTTTCTTTATACCCTGCCAGCATGCAACCAAGTACACACACTCATACATACATAAAGACACACATATAGATATATAGAGACACACACACACACACATATCGACACATATGTACATGCTCTACAGTTTGACGGCGAGTTCATGAATCTTTGTAGCCTTCCTTGTTATTCTTGCAACGATTTAACAGTTAATAGCAATACTCTCTGGTATTTTTTTGAAATATACTTGGGAATTTCTGTCAAATAATTGCAAATAAATCAGGCTTGGACTGATAGGGTTAATTTACAAGTTGATTGCTGAGTATTTATGGGCGACTTGCAGACGGACAGAGATGTGTGAGAGAATGGAAATGGAAAGGAAAATTGTAGCAGAGTGCAGATAAGGCTTAGGTTGCTTTACTGGGGACAAAGCGAGCTATCTCCACTTGTAAGTAACTTTTTTGAACTCGTTCGCTATAAACATTGTCATACAGTATGCACTTTGAGCGCGGGGAGAGTAGAGGGAGTGATCTATTAATGGAGTCAATCATTCCTGTGGTTGCACGTCGAACTTTCAAGTTATCTCACGCCATGTAATTCAATTCAATTACTAGATAGTAGATTTATTTACTTAGTATGCACATTAAAATTACCAATAATATCCTAGGCTTAGAAAAAAATACACCTTCTTTTGTATATAGATCGTTGTGCCCCCATATCCATACACATGCACACACATATATAGAGACACACACATATAGATACATGTATATATATATATATATATAGTATATATGTTATGTGTATATGGATATCGGGGCACACTCAAGTGAGTGTTTTGTATGCTAACGTTTGACTTTTGTTTTTCGATTTCGAAAAGAGGCTTAATTACAAAAGGCCGATTTCGAAATTCGACTTGTAGAATTATTAATATTACTATTACTCGTAGTACTCGTAGTCGTATTATTACTATTACTAGCGCTATTACTATTATTAGTATTACTATTACTACTATTATTGCATACACGTTCTCTTTTCCTAGTAAATTTATTCTCAGTGATCTTCGTCGTCGTCGTCGTCGTCGCCGTCGCTGTCGTTGTCGTCGGTGTTTTACCGCTTGATATTGTTATCGGTATCGATATCGATTTGCCTATCGATAACCGTTTGCTTGAGCAGTAGCCAGCCGCTAAATCGGACTCAATATCCTCCGGTATGGCCGCAATGCTTATCATACTCTCAACGATTCGATGCGAATGTGATTGCGAATACGAATACGAATACGAATACGGATTCGATTGAGTACTCAGCGTATACTGGCTGAGGGGCACAAGCTCTCCGGGCTCCGGCGACGTGGCCTGACGTTGCCTCAGTGCCGTCTCGATCAGAGTGGGCGACATGGACTTGGACGCGGGTATTGGTATTGACGTAAATGTTGATCTCGATGCATATGCCAATGCTGATGCGAATGCTGATGTGGATGCCGATGTCGTTGCTGATGCCGATGCTGATGCTGATGCTGATGCTGACGCTGATGCCGATGCCGAGGCAGATGGGGGCCTTAGGGATGGCATCTCGATGTTAATCACGGAGTTGGAGCGCTCTCTTTCTGATATTCAGCTGCCGTATTTGTTGGAAGATGCGTAGCTATTAACTGCAGATCCATTTGATGGCATGTGAGTATCAGGCACTAAATGTGGTGTTCTACTAGATATAGGTGGCAAAATAGGGCTTGTTGGCCAATGGTAAGTAGCAGCGGCGTTATTGGATGAGGGTACACTTCTATGCAAAAAGCAGTATGTTAATTCTCAATTGAAATACCACGTCAACGTTTTCGATTTAAATTTAAAATTGCAAAATTTATATTAATTTAAAATTGAATCAAATATCTCAATATTGCATCCACAAGGCTGCAGTTTACACGCACAATTCGGCAGCAGCTCGAACCGAAAATTCATTTGCAATTTTTCAAAAACCAAAAATCATAATGTTAAATAAAATAAAAATACAAAAATAAAGGCGACTTTATTGTTATTTATTATTATTGTCGATTGGCCCGACCTGCAGCCGAATCGATACGTTTGCAGCCTTATGCAAAGCAATATGTCATATTGTTTATATTAATATATAGCTTATTGTTATGGATGTGTGTGAGCTCGATCAATATGGCAATAAAAGTTATGAATTTGTTTATGATAAAAAGCCATGGATGCATTTTCATATTCATTTCCATTTTCTATTTTGAATTTGTTGGTTTTCTTTTGCTCGCACTAAATGCAAATTGATTGCACTCACATCCACACACACTTCTGTATTTTCGGTTCGGTAATCACAACACGTGAATCTTGCATAGAAGAAGATGCCACAAATAACGGGTTTACTCAATTTTGGTATCGGGTATCTGGAACTACTATCGTGTAGGTACTACAATGGCTCACGCATACACACAAATGAATTGATAGCTAAGCTTCATGGGCTATCGGAAAATACTATCGATAAACAGTTAATTACACGTCAAGTTACTCAATTAATATCGGCAAGTAGTTGTAAACGAATAATTACAGAGTTATTATTGAAATTAAATTGGTTGATAGAATTGTTGCTTCTTTACTATCGATAGGTTGGTTGCAAATTGTACAATTGGCCGATTAATGGATGAATAGCTTATATATCGATAGTACTTTAGTCCTCTAGCCCACATAGTTCAACTTGCAGAGCTTTCAGTGGCGTTTTGTGAATTGTGTTAGGCGATAGTCGAAAGGTGATTGGTGAGAAAGTGTGACTGATATGCTGGCGATAGTTTGCAGTGTTGCAAATTGCATATTGTTTGAAAGCTGCGCAAATTGCCGCTGTCTGCTTCACTCACCTAGAATGGGGGAATAGCATGGGTGCCGTGTTGAACATGGATTGTGGGGTCGGCGTTTGTATGGGTTGAATTGCAGCAGCGGCGGTATCGGGATGCAGAAAATTGCGTCGTTGCTCGGTGCGCTCCTGGTGCTGCGTCAGACAGCGCGATAATAGATCTGGAAGGCTCTCCATGTGCTCCTGTTGCGATTGTTATAGTTAGATAAGTGTTTCTAAATTTCGATCACATTTTGCTTATAGATAATACTATCGTTCGAGTTTTATTTCAGTGAAATCGCAACTATCGATATACTTCAACTAGTTTGCATACTCATTTATTGAAAACCACAACGATAGTACTATCGACGGTTATCTTTCTCGCAAACTGCACAATTTCCTTACCTGTAGACTCTGCATTTTATCCTCTAGATTCGTTAGGCGCTCCTCGATGGCATCCTGGCGACTCGACATGTCCGATATTATTTCATAGACCGTATTTTGTGTCTGCCGAAAAGCACATAATTTGAGGTTAGATACAAAAATTGAGGTGTTCATTGAGTTTAGTTAGCTACTATGAATTGCTAGCTACCTTGGCCATATCGGTTATTGTGTTGGCATTATCCATTAGTTTGCGTTGATCCATTTTAACTTTTCGCAACCTAAAGTCGGCATTGGGGAAGAATCGGCAATATTATATTATATGTGGATGTATGTTGTAGATCGCAAACACATAGTTAATTTAGACAGAAATCGGAAAGTAAATCCATCGAAAGCCACGAGAAAAACATTTGAGGCAACCCGATCAAACCAGGTCTAAGTAAACGTTTATATTAAATATAATTCTCAGCAGCAAATGGAATCGAGATTTGTACAAGATTTTGATCGAATAAAGTCGGACCACAACTGAATATAATTCGATTTTGACACGATAAAAAATATATAAGAAAATTCGTGTTTCTTAAATCATTTGAGAGTGTGTTTATAATCTTTTGTTTGTGCCAGATAAATCGTTTTGTCGATAATATATATTTATATACTTTCAATTGGATTTTCATTTTCTTTTTCATTCAGTTGATTTTCGTTTGGCTTAGCGTTAAGATTGCAGAAAATCATATCGTGAAATATCCTCAGGGAAATTTATATCGCTTTGGTGGAATGATATGTATAAGACATGGGAAAAAAAAGACAGATAGATGTCGACAGATACTTGCAACTACTACAGATACGTTAAAATGTACTAAAAGAAGAACTCACAGAAAGCTCGTGTCGTTTGTAGTAGGCGAAGCATTCTAAGCGATGAGGAATGATATCGATATGATGCGCATAAGGAACTACACACATGGCAAGATATAGATGCAGAGATATCGATATGCGATATTCGTACATGTTGATGATATTTTCGGATATGAAATTCTGGAAGGTTAACGCTTGCATGCTAGGTAAGTTGGCTAGTTAACGGTATTATCATAACGTAAAAACAGGGCTTTACAACCTATTTACAGGCTAGTAAAACGAGTTCAATCAGTTAATCATATATAGATATAGTAGATATGTATATTGATTTCAGTTAATTATTATTCACACATTTTATGTCATAGATTTGGTTTGTTATTGCGATTAGTAGTTTTAGTATTTGTATTATTGTATTTCTTTAGTTTCTTCAGTTGTTAATTCTATATACATTTGCCACATTCTCAAGGCAGATTTATTGTAGCAAAGCCCTATACACTTGTTTAGTAAATTGGAACTATTAAAGCTTTGGATCGAACTGAAGGTATATTTTAAAATGTGGACGGTATTCAGACAGGTTCGATGATATAGTATACTTTTGGGCAAAGACCGGAATATATATATACAATGGTTATATTCATGTTAATATGCCTTTTTTCACGTTGAGAGAGAGAGTAAAGAGAGACAGCTCTGCTCCTCGCTGTGTTTATGTTGCCAGGAGAAAATAAGTTTTATCTATAAATTCCAGTTTTTATTCTTATTAGGAAACATACATAAATGACGATCGAATTACGCCTCTGCCCAGAAGTATGCTATAGAATATGTTTTGCTGATGATTTTGCATGACTTTGCATGCTTTCGCATGTAAGCGTGATACGCTAAATAGCCGACAAAGTGTGCTACACACACACACACAAATAGTTTTATATGTATATATGACATACATATTTGATATATACATAAGTTTTTATGGACAGGACAAAGACAAGAACAATTTTGAATGTGATTTTTCATGAATGTTTTTGCGTATCGCCATCATCATCGAAATTCGATGAACATCTTTCAGGCTATATGATCACAACTATGCAAGAACTATATCGATAATTAGCTCAGATTTGATTTCGGATCAACACTTTAATTAGTTTATCTTTCATTATATTGTTGTTGAGGATTTTCGGTTGATTGGTTATTTAGTTGGTTGGTTGGTTGGTTGGTTTGGTGGTTCTGACAGTTAGTTGATGTTATTGTTGTTGTTTATTGTTGTTGTTGTAAGATCTCTAAAAATACTCACGCATATATAGCTAGAAGGAACTTTCTTTGGTGGGTTCTTACACGGCCGGGATTAACCCGTTTTACTAGTCTTGTATGTTTGTAAATGAGCCAAGTTTCACGAAGAACATTCGCCGCAGCATTTTTCAGCTAAATTTGTTGTGTGAGAAGAAATGAATACAAAGTTATTAGAGTTTTAGAGTGTGTCCATCGCTGTTAATCGGTGTGTTTATCTACGCTAACGATAACGATACTTTTGACGGTAACTGTAACGGTTACGAGTCTTGCAGGTCTATTATACGAGCACCAAACTGACTGTAACATATGTGTTCAAAATAAAGTTATCAAATAATGGTCATCGTCTTATTGTAAATTCGTATCAATCTCAATGCCTGGAGGGCGGGAGTTAAAAAAAAAGAATATATGTAGGATGTTGTGTATGCTCTGTGACAGATATAGCGAAACAGAGATACCAAGAGTGTGTGTGAGAGAGAGAAAGAGATACTTTGCGTGTGTGTATTTGGTGTTTGTTTGTAGTGTACTAAATATAAGCTTGTTTTCATTTCCTTTTGTTATCAGACTTAGTTTTTCTTTTTGTTGAATATTACAGTTCGGAGACGATCTATACCCTTTTGGTTAACTGCGTGTCCATCATGAAGTTGTGCACATGCTTCTCGGCACGAGTCAGCTCCAGCTTGCGAGATACCACAGCCACGAGTAGCGCCGTGCAGCCAGCACCCTGTAAACGATAACAAAATGCGACATTAGCGGATGCGATAAATGTATCGAAATTGATTTTTCGGAATTTAATTTTGACTGCACTTCTTCGGGGAATTCCGTTGTTCTTCTCCATTTCCCAGCATAACCTGTGCAGCATTAAAATAGTCAGGCAAAAAAAAAAATTATGGTAAAGAAAACACTTCGCTATGATAATTGCTGAGAAATGCGAGAGGAATCGAAATCCGGAACAAGTTTACAGTCAACTTTTCATGTTTTATTTGTTTTTTTTTTTGGGTTTGTTAAATGTTGTTGTTGGATTATACATTCAAAATGACAGTTAAGAGTCCAGAACTTTATTGATTTCGATTTTAGATTATGAATTCATATTCTTCTTCTTTATAGATGTGTTTTTTTAGGTTATGATATCTTTTTCTTTTCTTTTTTTTTTTTTGCCTCGCCTACAATTTGATTGTTGTCTTATTACACAAGATGAGCGAAGAAACGACTAATGATTGAATGTCTGATTGAGTGACTGATTGAATGGATGCTTAAATGATTGAGTGATGGTATGAGTAGTTGACTGAGCGATTGAGTGCAAAATGTCAATGAATGTCGCACGTTAGCTGGATAGTTGTTATTTTAAAGAGTTGTTATTTGTTACTTAGCGAACTGTTTTGGGTTTTTAGTTGTATTTTGTAGTATTACGATTACGATTATTAGATTAGAAATCAGATCAAGAATGAGAATATCAGAATCAGAATATCAGAATACGATCTCAAGTTGTACTTGTCTATGTATTACAACAGTTAGAGCGGGAGTTATACACACATACGTAACGATTAGCTAGGAACAAAGTTGAAAATGATAAGCGCAATTCATAGAGAGAAATTGATTGAGAGAGAGAGAGTTTAGTTCTTAGGCAATAGAGAGTGGCAGAGTTAGTTGAGGTTGGGTTAGGTAAGGATAAGGTTAGCTTATTGTTTTTGTATGACAATTTCAATTTAGGACTACGACATGATCAATATGCATGTAAAAAGGTAGTCGAAGACACGCAAGAATCAGACTTAGAGAAATAAAGATATATAGTTAGAGAAGCGCATAGATAAAGTCAAAGAGAGAAATAGAAATAGTTAGAGAAACTGAAAGGTTGCGGCTGAGCTAAGTACTGTCTGGATGTGGGTGTGGAGAATATGTGAGTGTGTATGTTGGTGTTGGTGTTAAAAGTCCTCTTATCGATAATTGTCGAACAATCGCTGTAGAAGCAGTTCACAAATGAAACCGGAACCGGCATCGGCACCGGAAATGTAGCTGGCACTGGAAAGTTGCTGGCCGGTAAGCTCTATCGCAGTACGACAATGATGCACAATGTGTGTCTGTATGTGTTTTAGTATGTACGACTATATATGACTTAGTACATGACAAAGTAAGTACTTAGGTACTACGTTTTTTGGGTAAACAACTAGGGGTACGCATTGCTTTTTAGTGAGCTTAGCATATAGTTTGTATATATATATAGGTATATCAATAATTTAATAATTTTTGAGGGGTTGGCGGGGGGTACTATGCGGGTAATGTAATTATATACATGTGAATTTTGTAAGGCCAGATTCGGTTCGGTAATGATTTTGGGATATGTTCGAATTTGGAATAGGTTTTTCTTGGATTTTGTTTGTTATTTTTTTTTATTGTTTTTTTTTTTTTTGAGTATTTTATGTGTGTGCAGTTGGGCAAATTGTTGTTTTTGTTGTGGTATTTTTTTGGGTTTTTTTTTTTTTTTTTTTGTATTTTGTTTGTTGTTGTTAAAAACTCACCATTATTCCTGTACTGACAGCGATACCACGTCCACAGTACGTATTCGGAACAATATCACCGAAACCAACACTCAAAAAATGTTATCGCTATCAGCCACATTGCATTTAAAAGATTCGCATGCTCTTCATCATGAAATCTGTAGCATTACGCACATATACATAGGTATATGTATATAGATATATGTATATATATATATAGAGGATATATATTGGTGTTATATATATGTCGATTCCATATTGTGGGCAGTTCGCAAGACATATATGTATATATATTTTAAATATATAAATTTTTATATATTTTGTTGGTAATTTTTGTTGGTATTTTGTTTGGTATATTTTCGGTTAATATAGATATATTTGATTGTTGTGTGGCATTTTGAGCGCATTCGGATATATCACGCATTTTGATCAGGGGCAAATAACACACGTATTTCGGATACGAGTAAAACGCACGCAGAGCGTATTCAGTATTTTTTTTTTTTTTTAAATGAAAGGGAAAGAGAGATAGAGAAAAATATCGTATTGTTTTGGCTTAATATACACAAAAACAAACATATAATGGTAAAAATACATGTCATAAACGAGAGAAGAAACGAAACGAAACGAGAAACAAAACACAAAAAATACTTCATATACTTATATATGTATATATACTATATATATATATTCGATCGAAATATCGAAATCAAAAACGAGTCAACCGAAAACAATAATATAACAAAATTTCGACTCAATACTAAAAACGAAATTTGGTTAGAGAACGAAGTAGAAGAGAATGAAATGAAACGAAATGGAACGAACCAAAGCGAGAGAGCTAAACGATATAGAAGATTTATTGTGGCAACTGAGAGAGAGTTTGGTTAAGTTGAACTTATGATGGCGGGCATTAAATGTTAGAAAATGCAATTCGATAAGTTAAGGTTAAGGTTTAAGTCAAAGTTAAAGGTAAAGTTAAGGTTAAAGTTAAATTTAAAGTTAAGGTTAGAATTGGAAAAGTATACATTATGCTGAGGGGAGAGCCGTGAGGACACACATACAGTGGAAATACATACATATGTATACAGAATATATGGACGTGAGCGTCGGGTGAGAATTTGTTGCTTTAGTTGGTATTTTCTGGTATTTAAATTTTTGTTGGTATTTATTTTTTGTTTTCAAAGTTGCAATTTCAAACGGGTGCACAACAATTTTGAAGGTGACATATTTAAATTGGACATTGTATTGCCCAGGCACATACACACACACGCGTACGCACGTACACACACTCACACTCACACACACACACACATGGACACATACAGAGAGGGATATATACATATAAATGAGCTGTCAACGAGGATTTGTAGCCTGTTGTGGCAACGGAAACTCACAATTGTCACAAAACAAAAGTCTGGCTCACACGCACACACGCACGCATTCTCATACGCACACACACACACAGATATAGCTATAACCAAATAGTGATAAATACATATATACAATATGGAATGCTTATGCGTATTAGAGTGTGTAAGGTCTGTGTAAGTGTGTGTGTGTGAGTGGGAGTGTGCTGTACGATATATAGAGACCTTATGTATGAATGTTCTTAGGTGGGAGTGTGTGCGAATGCTGGATATGTGTGTGTGTCTGAGTGAGTGAGTGTGTGTATCACAGCGACACACCAAATACGATTTATGCATGAGTTGCCGTTGTTTTTGGTGGACTTTTGCGGTTTTCCCTGGGCTTAGAGATGTGATGATATACAAAAGAGTATCGTATATGTGTGTGTGTGTGTGTGTGTTATCATATATATACGTATATATAGATATATATGGAATGAACTAAACGCGCGCAATGCCCTGCAGTAAGCTAATCGGCTACGGAATTTGTCTCTAACGAGCTTTGCAATCTCTTCAAATTTTTTTCTTGGCATTTTTTTTTTTTCCGATTATTTTTTTGCTGTTTTCTTTTTTCTAGTTTTTATTTGTATGCATGTGTACGTAACGTTGTTCTTGAAGTTGATGTTGTTGTTGTAGTTGTTGTTGTTGGTTGTTGGTGGGCAAACATGTTTGAGGTTATGTTTGAACACACATTCGTCTGTTCAGCTATTGTTGTTGTTGTTGTTGCTGCTATTGCTGCTGTAACTGTACTGTTTACTGTTGGTTCTGGTTTTCATTTTGATAATTTTTTGTTATAGTAAGTTATTTTTTTTTTTTTTTTTTTTTGTACAATTTAATGGTTTATTATTTTTATTTGGTTTTGGTTTTTGTTTTGTTTTTGGTTTTTTTTTTTTATTTTTCTAGTTGAATACTTACCACCATGCCACAGGTGAGCGTTATACCGCGTCCACAGTATGTGTTCGGGACAATGTCGCCGTAACCGACACACAGAAATGTGATTGCCGTTAGCCACATGGTGTTTAGCAAATTCGCGTGCTCCTCATCGTGGAACCTTCGTTTCAATCAATCGTTTTTTCAAATAGTATTCAATGTTTTCGATTCGGTTTTCAATGTATTTTTTGCAGTATTCAAATTTCATGTCAACAATCGATATCGTGTTCGTTTCGATTTATCGTTCATCGGTTTCAGAGAGTGCAGTTCAGTTGGTAGTTCACACACATTCATGCATATCGGTATTGGTATCGGTTATAAATATACATATATTTATATGTATGCATATATATTTATTAGGTTTGTTGTTGTTGATGGTATTGGTATTTTATATGGTTAGGTAGTAATTGTTTTTTTTTTTTTTGGTTTTGGCATTGCGAGTATATCATATACATATATATCGGTTTTTATCGGTATCGGTATATTCAGTATTCGGATGCGTATGCGTATTTTATTTGGTATATTTTAGTTTATTTTTTTGGTTTCAGATTCAGATATCATTTTTGCAATTGGTGGATACAGAAGTAGGGTGAGAAGTGGAGTAAACAAATAAACAGATGTGAAATTATGTGAACATTTTTTGTTGTTGTCATTTTTCGAAAGGAAAAAAACAAATAACAAATAGTACAATCGCTTTGCTTTAGTTTATCTCATCGAGAACTTATATCGTTCGATAACTTTTCAATACTGATAATCTTTTCTCAATAGGCAAGTAAATAGTTACACAAGAATCAAAATCAAACATATATATTTATATAATATATATTTTACATAATTAAATAAAATTACGAATGAAGAAGAAGTAGAAAACAGAAGAAGAAATCATAAGCTCAAATGGAAAGAAAGAAAGAAAGTAAGATAATAGAACATACATATAGATATGTAGAATACAGAGATAAGATAGAAACGAACCAAGTTCTGAATAGAATAGAGGATAACCGGGTACGAATATATATGTACGTATATATATAATAATATATATAGAAATATACAATGACACGCTTTATAGTACGATATAGTAGTAAGTACATAACTTAGGTATAGTTTGTAGGGTTTATTAAGGTAGTTTAAGCTCTGCACAAGCCGACAATGGATGCATATTATGTATGTGGTGGGGAAGGGGACAACGAGGGGAAGGGTGGGAACGTTGGGGGGGGGGGGCAACTGTGTACGTTCACTCTGAATTAAGGTGCCCTTGCATTAGATGCTGCTGCTGCTGCTTAGCCTCACTTACGGCACACTGACTGCAATTAGCTACTAAAGGATGACCCGTTAGACACGCACACACACGCACCCGCACACACACAAATACACACACCTATGTGAACACCAGAGACTACACTAAAAGCCTTAACAAAATGGCGTCCAGCACCTCAAGCGACGCTTGAGTGGCGGCCCTGATGAGTACACCGCACTTAACTAGGGGGGCGCTCCTCCCATGCATGCATACATGTGTGACAGTGATTGTGTGTGTGTGTGTGTGTGCGTGTGTGTGTGAAGCTGAAGCTGATGAGCAAATAAAATGATAACTAACTATGCTGCATGTAACTCTCTCTAGCAAGTAGTACGTTCGTATGTACATACATATGTATGTGTGTGTTGGTTAACGCAAGACAGCAACAAAAAACGGAACACACCCGCGCCACACACACACACACACATACCATAACACATTTGTGCGAAAATGTCTCTTTTGATGGCCCTCAACAAACAAAGGAAAAGAAACCGAGCGCCACTTCGCCTCGAGCTGTTGTTCATTTAGCTCGTCCTTACCCCCCTCCCGCCTTCCGCTACCCTATCGCCCTTCCCATATTCCCCCTCATTTCACTGCAGTTAGTCGTACTTTGAGGTTATGTACGTGTATTGTTGCTAGTTGTATGTGTTTAATTGGTATCGTTATCGTTATCGTTATCGTTATCGTAACAAAGAGTGCATGCGGTTCAGTTTCAGTTCCCCGAGCAAAAGCTACGCTTGTAGTATAATATATTTTTTGAATTTCAAATACAAATTTTGAATAGAGAAACTCTTACCAATTACGATTCTTTTCAGTTTATCGAGAAAAATACACATAAACAATTACATATACAGACACATACAGACATAGATAAAAATTAACGATTACTTTGAGTTTCGATTTATCGACAATTCAATATGGTATATGGCAACACATACATACATACACACATACACGTACACATAATCGCAAATATTTTGAATTTTTTTAAGTTTTTCCTTGAGTACTCAAAAAATACCAACTAAAAAAATAATGAGCTTAAATTTTAGTAGAGATCAACAATGAAATTATAAAGATAAATCTATTCAAATTGATCCTTTCGTGCTAATCTTTAAATTGAACTAGATACATGAGATATATGTAGAACGATAAAGAATAATACTATCGGCTTTGATCTTTATCTAATTACCAATTCTCCATCTGTCTGTCTATGGTAACTCAGCTCTGAGTAAGTTAAGGTTTATGGAAACTCGGTACAGTTACGTTTAAAGATAGTAATTGAATACATAACATTTGCTACGAAGATACAAAATACTGATTTTAAGTTCTGTAACTATCGACATTCTTAGCTAGAGCTGTAGAAACATTGATGTTTGCGGAGATTTTTCATACCAAGCATCGATGTTTCTCCAGATTCTCTCCTAACTGAGCTTCTTTATATCAGAAGTTAAAAATCAAAACAGAAAAAAATATCTTTTATAGATGTATCTTTCCTAAACTCAGTTTACAATAAATGTCCAAATATATCGACAAATACAAAAACGGAATACGCATTAGAATACATTAGAGACTGGCAGGCATACGCATTGATAGAGTTAAAAAATGTTCATAGCGACTTTTCGAATTACGAAAAAACACTTTCTACGACAAAGTAAACAAAAATGTATGTAGTTAAATCGATAAACAAAAAATCGATAATCGAAATAACATTTAGAACAAATATGAAAATGGGCAATCTGTAAAGCTATAGGTAGATCGGAGTGGAGTGGATTAAGTGAATGGTGGAAGGAGAGAGAAAGTGGAAGATAGGAGTGGGATAATGCAAACCTACAGTTTGTGTAGTTGTTGCTCTTTCGAATTGAAATCGTATTGCTGTATTTTTGAGGTTAGGAGGAGTACTCTTATAACATAGGTATTATCTAGCAACGAATTGATTGTGCTTGGGTTGTGTCTTTCTCCGCTTAATATATTCGTATGTTTTTGTCGCTGTTGTTTCTCTTTTGGTTTTTGGGTTTCGCCTTATATGGTCGTTTGGCACATGTCTAGGCAAGATGTTGATGATAATCACCGCTTACGCGTTACAAAAAATAAAAAAACTACACAATAAAATGTATAAAAAGCAGAAATGAAAACGAAAACAGAAAAGGAAAAGTGACTGGGAGAATGGGAGGAAGGAGCCAAGGACTGTAAACGATACACAAACTGTGTGAAAGTATTGAAAGGACGTCACAGAAGGACACGCATTAGCGGTGGTATTTCATTATAAAGCCCACAAAGAGGCACGAGGAGGCGGCTGAGGATGGGTGGGGGGAACTGACACGAGTGGCATTTGCCGCGTCATGGGGGCTTAGCCAAAGGTCGTAGGCCAAAAAACAGTCGACAGTCAAAAAAGAAAAAAAAAGAAAAGGCATCAACAAAAAAATTGTGCAAAACGGAGGAAGCAGTCGGGAGGAAGATAAATAAATATGTATGAAAAACAAAAACAAAAAATGAATTAGGTAAAGGAATGAAAGAAAAACCCACGCAGCAAAAATTTATCTGTCAACGATTCCCGATGCTGTGGCTGTAGCTTATTCATGAATGATACGATATTTATACACATATTAAGAAGCGCGTTGTCATCCCCGCTGAGACTACAACAACCACAACAATAACAATAGCATGATATGATATGGCAACATCAGCAACAACAATAGGGCAGAGCACGTGTTTTGATAATACACGAAATCGCGAATGTGAAACTCATTGAAAAAATTTTTTCGCTTTTCTAGTTTTCTGTTGTTTCTGTTATATTTGTTTCTTTTCTGTTTTTTTGTTGCATATTTGGCATTGTTTTTCTTGTTTTCTCTTCTTCTTTTCGCTTGGGTTTTCCAGTTGTAATTTAAGTTTTGATTAAGTATTTATAATTTATTAGTGAATTATTGCGCATACGATTAGCTTTTGGTTCGATGTTTTTTATGTGGGGCTGCGACTTATTCTAATACGATACATTTGCTCAAAATTCAAATTACACACACTACACTCACACCACATACACACACACTCGCATACACGCACACCACAATAACCAACACACAAAGAAGTTAAGTAAAAGAATCAGAAAGTTCAAGAAAGTAAATCAGAAATGAAAACAAAGCAGGAGTCGGGCGGGGGGAAGGGTCATTGGGAGTGAGAGACAGAGGGAATGAAAATTTAGGAGAGAACTTTGATAAAAAGAGAGTAGCAAAACAAGCAGGACGAGTAAAAAACGGGAGAACTTTCTTCCGCTAGAGAGGAGAGTGCACAGAAATATGATATCGAAATGGGCTTAATTTCGATAATCGATAACTCACAGAGAGAGAGAGAGAGAGAGAGACAGCGTGATAAAGAAGTAGGGCAGAGGTACTCAGAGTTTAAATTTCAGAGAGAGAGACAGAGACAGAGACAGAGTGAGTAAGTGAGAGAGAGAGAGACAGAGAGCGCGAACGAGAGCTATGAATATTATGAAAGTACGTAAAGCTAAGCATACGAAACGTAACGAGCTCAAAACTTTCGCAGGCAATAACACTAGAGATTCTGTTAATCCAAAAAAAAGGTAACCGAAAAATGAAAAAGGAAAAATCATAACTAGCTAACAAGATTATCAAGGCACTACATAATCGAGTACCAACTCATGTTCGGTTTGGTTTTGCTTTTGCTTTATCCTCGGGCGCAGAGTCCTTAACAGCAGCTGGTGCCATATGCGATTAGCACCTGACCTTATCGAGCAAGCTGTGCAAAAACCTGTACATATGTATATATACATATGTATATGGATATACATATGCATACATATGTGCACAGAGATATCGAGCCGAGCACAGAACGAGTTGTCGTAATCGTGTGAGATGTAAACAAAAAATTTTTGGAACGCATGCAGGAATTATACGTCGAACACGGGACGTGACACTCAAATGGAATTACAACTGCGCTCGATGTACATACGTGTGCGAGTGTGTGTGGGTGCGTGTGTGTGTGCTTGGTGAATTGCATTCATTTGTTGTCGCACACTCAGGCAACGGCACTCAAAAGCAGATGGTTGTACGAGTGTCTGCATGTGTGTGTGTATGTTGTATGTGCGTGTTGCAAGCTGTGCTTAAACCCCTTTCGATGCAGGCTAAGAAAAACTTATCGAAACTCATTTGCCAGGCTGCAGATACATTTGTATCTTGTATCTTGTAACTCTCGTCTGGATATGTTTCCATTCAGCGCGATGCTTGTTCAACTTGTTTTCGTTTTCCCTGTATGTGTGTTTGTGCCAATGCAAGTGTGTGTGTGTGTGCGTCTGTGTGTGTGGTTGAGCGTACACTTGAAGACTTGGTTACGTAATGCTGGGGAGGGGGGGAGCACATACACTTACAGACATATGTACATAGACATGTATTAACAAGTAGGCATATATACGAGTAGTAGTTGTAGTTGTCAAAGTAGTAGTGGCATACATTCAATCGGATTTCCAAATCAAAATCAGAAACATAATCAAAACAAACACAAGAACAAACGCAAGAGCAAAATATCAAAACAAGAACATAATAAATAAAGGAAACAAATGATTGAGATACCAGAAAAAGAACATAAATAAATCAAAAAAAAAAAAAAATCCTTAGAGAGAAGTTGATAAATATAGAGAACGCAGATTAAGATATAGAGATAGAACAATTCAGAGAGACAGAGAGAGATAGAGAGAACGCAGAGAGAGAGAGAGAGAAACGAGTGGAGTAATCCAAATATAACTGAACTGAAGTTCGAACAACATAACGATATAACGAGATATATATAAGTAAAGACTACATAAATATACTATATATCATATCATAAGTATCAAGTTTCTTTTCGTTTTTCTTTTCTTTTTTTCTTCGTTTAGTTTTCTTTTCTTTCTTTCTAACTAGTATTAAAATATATGATAATTGCATTACCTTTCGCACTGTCGCAGGGTCCACGATGCGATTATCCACAACGATACCATAAAGACCAATAGAACCGTTCCCGGGCATATTGTCATTAGTGTTTTTAAAACAAATCTGCGGAGGGAAGAAAGAGGGAATTTAAAGAGATGATTAGTTATCAGAAAATACTCTTTTACTTTTACGTATACTTGATTTTTTACAATTCTTTAATCTTTAGTTTCTATTTAATTTCTAAATATCTTGTACGATTTGGCTTTGTTTTAATTTCTGCTTTGTTTTGAATTAACGTTCATCTTTTTCATAAAATTTTAAATTTTAAATGCTAAGTATATTTAATTTTTTTAAATATATTTTAGTTTCTACATCATTTGTAAACATCTTCAGCGCTTTGCTTTGTGTTTATATTTTTGCGTTGTTTTTCTGTAACGCTTATCTACTTCATAACATTTCATTCTTTTTTAGAATTCTTTTGTTTTCTTGCTATGCTTTTTGCTTGGCTATACTTGGCTATCGGCCTGACTTGCTTGGGTTACTTCGCTTGTGGCTTTTGTTTCAGGCTTTAGCTTTGTCTTACGTTCAATTAATTTCTGGGAAAGCATGCGTTATTTGGGTTTCTCTGCCTTCTACAACGGTCTTGCATCTTATACAGTTTCTGGCATTGTTATCGATACTTGGCTGGATGTGCTTTGTGCTTTGCTTGTTCTGCTTTTGATTAACTTCACTTGATTAAATTTCTGTTTCAGTTTTGATTTTGATAAAGATTGAAAGAATTATCGAGATGGATTGATCGATTTTGTAAGAGCCTTGGTCAATCGTTAGGTTGCCTAAATAATCAAGAATCTGATTGATAGTTGAGTCACAAGACTTTTTCTTAGTTGATTGACAATTAGATAAAAGACAGATTGACTGTTGAAGATTGATAACTGGGAAATTAAACAGGCGATTGGTTTAAAATTTGAAATTGATTGTTTAATGTGGCTTTAAATTAATTATATGTTATATAAGATTATTGATTGAAGGCATCGAATTGATAGTTTTGATTGCACACAGGAAGATTGATGGTTGATTCGAAGAAGTTTAATTGTCAAAAAAAAAGATTGAGAAAAATGCATAGCATAGTTGACAGATTAAGGAATTAATTGATTACAAGATTGATGGATGATTCATTGATAGCTTGAAAAGTATGAAAATAGATTGATATTCAGAGCTTCATTGACTGACTAATTAATCGATTGAATTAGCTTTTTGAGTGTGTGTGTGTGTGTGCTGCGTGTGCTTACCTTGTGTTAAAATTAATCCTATTGAGAGCGCCGATGCTCCGTGATGATGCGTCTGTGAATAGCTTTGAATGAAGCAGCATAACACGGCAGATTAAATATAATCGAAGGAACATAGGTAGTGATAAAGCTACGTCATATGGCACCATTTCGGTGCCAATTGTTTTGTTCTTATTGGCCAATTTCGTCGTCCACTGGAAATAGTATTCGCCGGGAATTGGATGTATAGCGCATATAAAAAGTTCTAACCCTATTTGACTAATTCGTTGCCATGTCATTGCGATCCTCCAATCGTCGGCGCAGTTATCTATCATGAATAGCTGCAGGCGGTATTTATTTTGGTGTTTTGTTGTTGTTGTGGTTTATTTATTTTTTTTGTAAATTGATACACGACACATTATTGTGGTCGTTGGAATTTTGAGTTGATTTTTGTGGTTTGTTGCGTTTATTCATTTTGGTTTTGCGTTGTTTGCCATGACGATGAGAGAAAAGCCGGGAAAGAGTTACAGAGAGAAAGAGAAAGGCATAGAGAGTGATAGAGAGAGAGAGGTGAAAAAGAAAGAGAGAGAAAACGAAATTAATTATTAAATGTAATTGAAATTTTATCGATTTGGTATTTGCGACTAAACAAAATGAAAATACACCCAAATACGAGCATGAAATATTCGACAAATACAACGTCAATGAAGTGTATACATATTCGTTTGTCTAGATCTGTATGTGTGTGTGTGTGTGTGTGTGTATATGTGTGTGCAATTGGTCTTTCTCTGTGTGTGTTTTTCTTCGTATCTTTGTGTGCGTTTCTTCATGTGCTGCTTGTGTGTGTGTGTGTGTGAAAGCGCTTAGCGATGGGAGACGGTGAAAGCGGAACCTGTCTAACTTGGTTATCGATATGGCGATAACGATTGCGATTGCGTAACCTGCTGTTAGCTTTGCTGCTGTTCTGCTGCTCTGCGGTTGCTGCTCCTGCTGCTGCTTATCCTCTCTCCCGCTGCGCTGCGACTTCGTTTTGGTGCAACTCGTCGTTGACTGCACCGAATGGTCATCGCTTATCGGCTATCGTTCTATCGATTTATAGGCTGTCGTATGATACATGATTTGGCTACTTGTGATAAGCTTACACCAGGCACACTATGTGGCGCTGTATGAATGCGTATGTGCGTGTGCATGTATTAATGTGTGTGTGGATTTATCTGTGTATATGTGTGTGTGTGTGTGTGTATGTATGTGTGTGTGCGTGTCTGCTTAGGTGTGTGCGCTAAGTACTTACTGGTTAAGTAGGCGGCGTGCGTGTTCTTGTGTTGTTAGCACACATTTTCTCATATGGGTTTTTTATTTTTTTGATAATATTTTTCACATTTTATTTGTTGTAGTTTGTTTTTACCTTTTTTTTTGGAAATTGGCTCAAATCAATTATGGAATCAGGTTTTTTTTTTGGTTATTGCTTTGCGCTCAACTAAGTCAAATTAGCTTTTGAGGGGGAGTGTATTCAGGCTCAGGGGGTAACAACTTTAGTTGCTTTATTAAATTGAACTATCGTGTATTTATCGAAAGCAAACTCGAATTGATCTCTAGAACGTTTTGATAGCCCATCGAACTATCGAATAGGTTGAATACTTCTATGCTTTAAATATCCTTTATTGCATGATTTTAAACATAATAATCGATAACAACTCAGTTTTTGACCTTCAATAATACTTCATTTACCGTTGTAGCTCATAATCACATCCAACAAACGACAGATTATCGATCTTTTGGTAGCTGCGATAAATCGTATTAATTCACACCGCACAATATCGATATCGACAAATGTGATTGCCATATTTGTCATAGTTCGATTTGTATTTCACAAACGTTTAAAAACATTTTCAAATAGAGATTAAGGCTTATATCATATAGTAAGACAATCGATTTGAACTGAATTGAACGATACAAGAAACGAACACTAAAATAAGCACATGTAGTACGTAGTATCTAAAATACGTATAATTCGATAATATTCACACTACACTACACTACATCCACACAGCGTACGAGTCAAATTTGTGAATGGTGCGATTGGGCAAACGATTGTTGCGAGTACAGGGTATTTATAGCTGTGTGTGGTTGTTATGTGGCGGGGGAACAGTGGGAACGGGCATTAATTTGGATACGATAGTTACGATAGCTGAGTTTAGTATACATTTTGTTAGTTTAACATTTTCGTTTTTTATATGAGTCATTCGCAAGTTAAGCCGATTAATCGAACAATCAAATATCGATAGCTGAGTGACTGCTGCAACTCCGAGCAACGCTTTGGAATTTTCGATAGTCAAGTCCTGTGAATCGTTGAGTGCACCGTTCGAATTAAATTTTTGGCGAGATTGTTATTGAATATGAATTGAGGAGATGCTTATACCGAATCGACTTATCAATGAGAATGCTCATATGTGTGTGTATGTATGCACGTGTGTGTGTGTGTGCATGCTGTAATAATACGAGCGAGTATCATTTCATATCGAATCTCTGCTCTGCAATCAAGTTAACTAAACTCATGTCATTACAACATGCCCTTATGTCTGGCTTTGTGTCTGTGTGAGTGTGAGGTATGCAAGTCTGGTTATATTGGCTAGTACTACACAACTTGGCGCAGGGGGGAGGGGGTCAAAATAAATTACATCTGGTGAATCAGTGCAAACTAAGCCACATTATCGTTTGTTTGTGCTCGATTCAGTTGATTAGCGTAGCACAGGCGGCCAGAAGCTAATTGCTACGAGCACATATGTATACTGTATTTATACCATTTGTGTGTGTATGTGTGTATGTAGGTAGAGTAGCTGGCGTTGTTGAAAAGCAGAGGATCTTGTGGAGCTGTAGCAATGAGATTTTGCTTGCGTGTCGATTGTTATTTTTGCAGTGTCAGTAAGTTTTGCAGCAATAACAGCTGAGTGTTTCTCTTTCATTCACTTCTGCCTCTGTTTTGCAGTACTCAGCTTGGAATTAATAAGATTCCTTGAATTTGAATCTGCGATTTGTAGCAATGAGCTTTTTTCAATTGTTATGGTAAATGTTTTGCAATCGAAATCCTTGTAATTTATCGATAGGTGCATAATGTCTGTTTATCAATTGAATTTCATTGCTCTTTCCACAGTCTCCACAGCTTTTGTATGCACATACTACATATATACACACACACAAACGCACGCCTATGCGTTATTTAGCTAATTAGCGAGGTGTTGTTGTAGTTCTAACCAAAAAAAAAATACGAAATTGAGACAGCTTAGTGTTGTTTCTTTTGCTCTATAACTATTTACATACATAGATACATACACACATATACATACATACATAGAACATGATGTAGTTGTATTGTACGATAAAAAAGACGCGCGTTTTTGAACTAAACATCAAATGGAAACATTGCATTTTGTAGGTTATGTTTACATTGGCGACTTTTTAACAGTTTTGGTTTCGTTTTGTTGTTGTATGTATATTCTGTTCGGTTCGATTGCTGCGTATGCAATTGGTCAAACTGGGTATGTACATACATACATATGTACTATATGTTCTTGCATATGTCTTGCATGTATTCATGTTGTTATCGATGTATCGATTGTTGTTGTTATAGTTCTTGCTGTTGTTGTTGTTCAAGCTACGCTATGTTGAATGTTGTTCGTATGTATATGTTGGTATGTTGTAGTTGTAGCAGTTGTTGTTGTTGTTGTTGTTGTTGTTGTTGTTGTTGTTGTTGTAGTTGTAGTTAACCATATATAGTATGTATATGGAGTACATAAGACTATGCATGTAGGAATTACTCACAAATATTCATGATGTATTATTATTATATAAGTATTACTTACTGAATTCTGCAAAGCATAATTGGAAGGTAATTACAGATTAAAATTTTACTTGAACAATCAACATTTAAAGAAAATGGGTGGGGTGGGGGGTAGAGATTAAACACTTAATCGGATTTTTATATTATTATATTGTATATATCGAGAGAGAAAACGAGAGTATGAAGAATACGACGAGAATACGACGAGAATATGAGGTAAACGACGATATGTACTGAGCTGATTGATTGATTGATATTGATATTGATACTGATATATATATATATAGCTGACTGATTTGACTGACTTTTGGCTGACTGAGTTTGGTTGATTGATTGATTGATTGGTTGACTGATTGATTGACACTCATTGCGATGCATATATTCTGAATCTGATTCATGAACGAGAAATGGTTTGGTATGGCAAGTGGTGAGTTTCGAGTTTGAGTTTCGATTTCGATTCTGAGCGGTGATTCTGCTATTGAATTCGATAAATATATACATACATACATATATTGAGGTAGGTATATAGATTGATTTCGATTACAATTCACAGTGAACACACAGGACTCACAGGACTTTCTTTCATTGTAATTCCTCAGTTTAGTATTAACTTTTGGGAGAGAGAGACGCATTTTGCAGAGTATTTCAAAAAAGAATTCTTATTTTTTTTATTGTTGTTCCTTAAATTGATTCAAGGACTTGTTGTTTTGTTTAATTTGATATAGTATTATTATTACAATTACAAGTTAAGTTTTAGGGGGAAAGTTTCGGGGTAGTTTGTTGTGTGCAATGTACCGTGATGTCTGGTGAATTTGTCATTATGTTATTAAGTATATACCATATGTATGTTTTTGTATCATATTCAAATCAAATGCATATAGAAACAGCAATATAATATAAAGAAAACACAAATCAATTCTCTCATGCTCTATATAGATAATATTTATCCATTTTCTGCGTTTTTTTTTTGTTTTGGATAATAAATACTTTATATAATATTATCATTACTCATGCAAACAATTTTAATACATGTGAATAGATTGTTTCATTTGCTAGTTATGTAACACAAAGAACTAAAGAGAGGATGGGTAAGGGGAAGGGAAGATTTGTAGATCAGTGGAGAGTTAGGAATGGGAAGGGCTTAGGGGGCGGGGTCTTTGGGAAGGTTAACCAAATAAATCATTGTGCTGTGCATGCAACTGTTGAGAGTACTTAAAGCGATTGTCTGAATGCGAACCCCAATCGAGAGCGATCGACTGACCGATTGCCTAATCAACTGACTGACTGACTGACTGACTGACTGACTGATTTTCTGGGCATCATTGTGGTGTTTCAAATCTTCGTTGAGTTGAGTCGGTTGTTGTTGTAAGTGATGAGCTGGTTATATGGTGGGTCATATGCATGTACATATTTACAATGTTCGACATTGGAGTGAGCATGATTCTGGTTTGGAATGAGCACACGAAAGGCTATAAATGCAACCCTGTTCTCACATTTGATAGCTATGGCAATGAAACATCTTCTTGCATTTAACATTGTCGATAATGATATATCGATGCATCGATATTTATGATTTGCGATTACAGCTTACAGCTTACATCGCTTCGATTGTTTAGATATTTATTGTTCGATTTCGAACTGAGAACAAGGCTGATTGCAAGCTGTAGGATCGATGGGGGGAAGGTTTTTCTCTTCACAGTCTTGTTGTCACATTGTCTTGAGCTTGAGTCATCCAATCGATAAGCGGACCAACGGATAAACGGAAAGACAATCGATATATGTATGTATCGCTAATATCGCGCAGTTGAAAAGTGGAATCGAGCCTTGCGCGCCGTCGCCTGTGTGTGAGAGTGTGTGTGTATGTGTGTGTACAGTTGCGCTCTCTTTTGCCAGGCTGCTAGCTGCATGCAGGCCAACAACAATAATAACGATAACGATAACGATAATGCCAGCATTAGAGATGCGCAAGAACTGCACAACTTCACTAGGCACAGCGAGAGCGACGCGCAAGACTCTCTTCTCTTTCTCATTCTGCTTTACAGGCTACAATTAATTTGTGGCTTAAGTAGAAGAACAGACAAAGAACACACAAAGAATACAACAAAAACGAGCTGCAATGAGTTGTTGGCGGGGAGTTACGGGGGAAGGTTTACTTGGATGTTATACGATAAATGCATTTTGTTACGGTACGAGCAGGAGAGACTGGGAACGGGGACAAGGGATATGGGATTATGGGAGATTTTGGCTTAGGAAGTTATACGATACTAGGGTCAAGGGGTCAGGCAACAGTGAGCAGGCGTGGGAAGGCAGGGACTGGAGGGCGTACGATGGCAACGTTAAAACAATAACGGATGACGACCATCAATAACATCTGCAAGAGAAAGATACAATTTGCACTCACTCTCACCTGCACTTCCAAAGCATGGTAAGCTACTATAAGTCCTAAAAGAATCACAGTCGAAACAGATATTAAGGTTTTTAACGCTGTCGAGTAAAACGATGCCTGCAACGAGATAAGAGAAAAGAGAGAGAGAGAGAGAGAGAGACGAGAGTGGGTATGAGAAAGATGATTAACAAATGGTTTTTATTTATTTAATTTAATTTAAAGTCAACTAAATACAGTCGACTGAATTAGAAAATATATTGATACAAAGAATTATTTAAAAAGTCAATTTAAATTAATTAAGCGTAAAGTATAAGTTTACAACATTTTAATTATTTTGAATTTAAAATTAATTTAATTTAATTGTATTTTATTTAATTAAATTTATTCTGGGATAAACAAATTTTGCAAATATTGCATTACTTTATTATCCCTTTTAAAGAGTCAAATGTATAAAACATGTTTAATTTTTGAATTGAAGATTGTAAAAATATAAAGAAATCAATATACTATCAATACCCTTAAAGATCGATTAATCGTTGAGAAAGTTGTGCACCAATGTAAGGGAATTATAATAATATAAACTACATTAAAATATTGCCTTTTCAAGAGTTGAATATATTATATAAGAAATGTTAAAGTTTTGTATTCAAGGCTTAACAAATATAAAGAAATCAATATATCCATATCTCTGAGAGAGATGTAACCCATTTTCCACTGAGTACTAACTCACCTTTGTGTAGACGCCGGCACTGCTCAGTTCGTTTTCAATGACCATCACGATGATGCCGAACATGCCCATGACAAGGGCGTAGTCGCTGATCCTCTTGCGCTTCTCGAATAAAGCTTTTCTCTTGCCCAGGCGATAGCCCACATTGGGTTTATGTTTGGCCGAGTTGGTCGATGGCTTTCTGGACGTATTGCCGCCAGTAAGCGCACGTTCTTCCATATACCTAGGACAGAAAGAAAAACAGACAAATTGTGTTTTGTGATCAATGTTACATATAGACAAGGCTGCCTGTCGCATTACACATATGCCACACTCACTCAACACTCACTTTCCTCGGCCTGAAAATCGAAACTTCACAGAAATATTACGCAACTTTAGAAAAGAACTTTGCTTTATCTTTAGACAGATTCTTCTATCATAATTCTACTTAAACTAATTCAAGATAGCGACAACACGGCGACGACATTCGTTTCTCTCTCTAGCTCTGACTTTTCTTATATTATATTTTGTTTTTCTCGCTTTTCCTTTTTGCTGCCTGCTGCCTCAATGCGAATGTGTGACATCAATAGTTTGTATCTGTCAGATACAAAAACTCAAGCATTTTGCTGAGTATCGAAAACATAAAACAGAACACTTTGACGCCCTCTTCGTCTCTCTGTTGTAACAAGGGCAGGAGGGGGGGAGTGGGAAGGAGGGAGGGTGAGGCCTCTATAAAGCGCTGAACTGTGCCAAATTGGACGTTATTGCGAGAACATTTTGCACTTTGAGGCACTTAAATAGATTTATTTATGCATTGTACACTGGATACAATGCCAACGCAATATCGTCGGATATATAGCGTGTTCATACATAGATAGGGAAGGAGGGTAGCATATGTGCATTGTTAAATGTTTGCCTTTCTATCTGGGCAAGTACTCAAGTTGATTGCAAAAACTCAAGTGAATCAATTGCATTTTGCCGAATATCGAAATGGAAACGGATTGTTATGATTGAAAATGTTTCGCTTTTTTAGTGCAAAAATAGAAACACTTTATTGAAGCTTAGAGAAAGAAGTTTACTATAATTGAAATCACTTTCAAAAGGTTAAAATTCCTTAAAATTCTGCTTGAATATCAAAATTTTGTTCCACAAAAATCATTCTCTCTTCTCTAATCTCATTTGACCATAATAAATATAAGAATACACAACAAAAATGCCTTAGGGCAGGAACTGCAAAGTGCTTTGTAGCTAGCAAATTGAATGGTCATCAAAAAAGCAAATCGAGGCAGCCTCCGACTCCCATGACTGCTTCTTAGCCTATCCCAAAAGCACATCTGGTGCCCCCTTGTGATGTACATTAACTTTGAGATTTGTTCGCTTTTGGGGCTCCTTAGCCTGGTTTATACTCTTATGTAATGACATTTATAATCTGCCCTTCTGGCGCTGACAGCTAATTATGGCCCTGGGCAATTAGTCAAATTTTTTTCGTTCGCCCTTTTTTGGGGAGGACGGACACCAGGAAGGGGGGATGCAGGGGAGGGAGCAGGGGCGTAGGCCTAGTTAGTTGCCTGTTCTAAGGCATTATCTAAATTGTGTGTGCTGTGGCTATGTTTGTGTCTGTTCTGGTTGGTTGCCTTGCCATACCCTCGATGCAGTGAAGCGCCAAAAAAAGGGTATCTTAGTCAGGCACACACACATAACTCAAAATATAAGCTTGCTAAACTACAAGTTTGGTTACAATTGGATTATAAGAAAGGCAGCTAATAAAGTAACTTAGTGTAGAGCTATGTTTATAAGGATGTAGTGCACTTTGTTGAGTTCTTTCTTCTTCTTAGACATTCGCACAAAAGCTACTTCGCATTACAGGGTATTGCTGCAGTCTAGCTAGAGGATTTTAATGAGTAAACACTCTAACTAGTTTCGTTCTGCTTGGGCACATGAATTGGTAATGAATGTGGCTTATATGAAGGCTATAATACTTTTTGTTTTTCCGTTTCATTTTTTTTATTATTGATTACATACAGCGAAGTGCGGGAAATGACGGATTGGCGATTGGTATACATACATTTCATACCTAGGGTAGTCTGAGTGGATACCCACAAGTGCCTCGGCCGCTTCTTCGTTGCATCCAGATGAGATCTGTTCCCGGTTCGCAATGGAAGGTGTTTTCATCGAGCCAGGAATTGAGAGTGTCGACGCTGGCTTGCGGAGCTAAAACAGGCAGAGATCGTATATAAATTATTATTATATTACAATGGATTGATTAGAATTCCCGCTATCCGTGCAGGTGTGAGTAAAAGTGAACGAGAGTTTGTTTTTTTTGTTTTTCTTTTTTGTTGGGTTTGTGCTACGTCCAAAACTCGAGTGAATTTATCTGTTAACATGCATTACCCACATGGCAATTATCACCAGTTATATATATGTAGGTACCTGCATAGGGTATATTATGTGATATATGCGCTATATACGTTTAGCCTAACTTCTTTTGACTTAATTGAATCAAGAAGCAGGCAGCGAATAGTGCGTGTACTTCGTTTACTTATCGTATAAACATCGAGTGCAGTTTCTAGTAAGTGATCATTCTATTGGAGTTGCGGCAAGTCTATAGAGAAGTCGTTGGGATGCGTTGCACATGCAATTACAGGGTGTGCAGTAGCGTTGGGTTGTGCTTAAACTAGGCTAGGAGGTCGTAGATAATGTACTATGGATTGTCACGCATTTAGGTTTATCTGATTTGAATATATAAATTATATATTATATCTTGTGTTTGATATTATAAAGGACTACGTTATCAGATATTCTCTTAAGGCACCTATGTATGTGTGGTACCTACATATGTAACATATCTATTGTGTATCAGTTTTTAGCAACATTTATGTTGTTTTATGCTGTATTATATGTATAATGGAAGCCTTCACTTATGTGTAGCTAATATGAACACAACTCTGCCTTTAAAGTATCTATACTTCAATCTATTGTACTTTAAGTGCTTCACATCATATTGAGTTTGTTTAGGAACAAACGCAGAAAAGCGAATTTTATCAACTACATTCCGATGCCAACGTTGTAGAGCTCTCATACCTAGAGTCTATTGAATTATTTATTTCTTTCAATGATTTTCCCCGCACAGTGTATAACTTTCAACTTTCTATACTCGCTTTATATGGCCTACAACACACAACATGCCACAACATGGTGGACCATTCTTTGCGAATTTGTTTTCATTCGCCCAGTCAAGTTCGCCCCTCCCTGGGCTCAACTCTTTTCAAGTTGAGCTCTTCTTTCTTCTGTGTGCTGCTTCTTTATGCCTCTTTTGGTATTTATGCGAAAAAAACACTCTCTTTAGTTGCAAAACTTAATAAATTTGTATACACACACACACGCAACACACGCACACACATACACACAGCAAGAGACAGGCACAAAAGTTGTAGTATACTTTGCCGGGCATATCCCTTTTCAGGCATTCCCAACTATTTAGCATAATACATAAATTTTATTAAAAAGGAATGAAGAACAGGGGCAAACTTTGCTGTTCTTGCCTCCCTCTGCCTCTGCCTCTGCCTCTGCCTCTACCCTGGCAACCCTATTTCCGCTTGCTTTGGTGATTTGGAATATTGATAGATATCTGGCAAAGGCAAACCCGTACAACATCCCTAACAGTCCACACACACACACACACAGACACAGTCAAGCACACACATATACGCACTCACAGCATTCACCTCTCTATCCATAGTCATCATAATTGGCTCAATTGAAGTCTGAGCAAGAGGCAAACCCTTACCTAATCCTTTTGCCAAACCACACATAACTTGCCACGCCCACCCCGGCTGAAAGAGAATGACGTCAGTGACAGAAGACATTACATATCGCAGCAAGTCATCTGGTTTTCTTGTCATCTCTCTCGGCTCCTGCTTGGCCTCCCTCCAAATCCAATTATTTGGGACCTGTCCGAGTAACTTTCACTCAGAAATGAAACCGGAATTGAAAGCGCACAACATTTCTTTGAGTGCGTGCGTGTGTGTGTATGTGTGTATGTGTCGGGGGAGGGGTGGAAAGTTGTTCTTGTCCGTTTCTGAATCAGAAAATACTAAAATACTGAGTTGCACATAAAAGGCGAAGGCACAAGTACCGCACAACGTGGGGCGCTATGTGGTATGCCATGCGGTATGTTGGAGGGAAGTAAAATACGACGAAATAAGTATGTAAAGAATTTTTGTGTGAAGGAGTAGGAGAAAAAAACGCTAAAACACTAAAAAACGAGGAGAGAGAGAGAGAGAGGAAGGGGGATAATAAAAGTAGAAGGAAAACCAAAAGCAAGAAACTAAATGAAAGTACGTACGCACACACGGAGAAACAGCACTTTGCTCTTCATATTTAAATGAAAACTAAAGATAAGTAATCTCAACTTGGGTGCGGTTTTCTCTCCCACTCTTCCTCTCTCTCTCTTTCGCTCTGTCTTTCTTTTTTGCATACCCTGTAGCCCATAAAATGTGCGGCAAGGGTGTCATGCTGTGCACTTTAGTAACACGCTGTTAAACTCTTTATATGCCTGTCTGATTAGCTTGACGTGAGTTGGGCATTGCTGTGACATTATTTGAAGTACGAGGCTGTAAATATTTGCACTTTCAAGGAGTGCTTGGAGGAGCGGAAAAGTGCAGCTACATGTGGCCAAGTATGTGGGCTAACTTGATGCCAACTTTAATGGCGATTGCACAAGAAGAGCTCAAGAAATTTGCAATTTAGTGAAGCAAGATGAAAGCTATTTTTATTGATTTTATGTTTTAAAAGGGCTGAAGATTATACCTTATTGCATGTCAAATTTTAAAAGAATCGCACATGTAATATACAAAATATAAGTGTTTAATGGATATAATTTTAAATTAATATAATAAATAATAGACAGACATCATTTAAAATAATGAATTAAATGAATGAATTTAAGTTTATAAGTGGCTGAGAATGTCAGCTAACTGCAAGTCAAATTTCATGAGAATCGCACTAGAAACTGTTTAGTTATAGCCAAAACTAGCTTTTTTTATTTTTTTTGTTGTTTTTTATTATTATGTTAAGGCGTAAGGAGTAACCTAGGAACTCCTGTGTGCCCTTAGTATCTATTAATCCAGGTCAACTTAATTCAACTTCATTTATTTAAACTAAATACAGGGTAGCTGCTCGACTTATAGTTTTGCTTTCCGTATTTGCAACGAGCTGTGTCTAGCTTAACTAAGTAAGCGCTAAACTACACGCAGACACACACATACGCAGACACATACGCAGACACACACAGAGAAACTCGTAGACTGGCCTAAACGATGCCTGGGACTTACGCACACTACAAATTTTCTTTAAATTAAGCATAATGCGCGCTGACTAACTGTAAGATACACGCACACACACATACACACGCACAGGCACATGTATAAAGAGATAGACATACAGACAGACAGAGAGGCAGACAGACAGAGAGACAAACGAATAGACAGACAGACGAACGCGCACTAAGAGCGAAATAGAGGCACCACTCATTGCCGTTAAATCCAAATATTTGTTTATAAAATCCTCCATAACCTCCTGCCCATGCCCCTGCCCCTGCCCCTGTCCCTTCCCCTCATTCAGGCAGTACGTGCCTGTGTGTTGATGCTTGAGCTTTGCTCTTGCCTTTCCCTTTGCTGCCGCTGCTCAGCAACCGCACGCGCTCTCCCACACTGCTCTGCTCTGCCTCTTGCAGGCGCTGAGCCTGTTTGCTGTTCTTGCCAACTACTTCTTAGTTACATCGAGGTGAGCTGCGTCTGCGTCTGTGTGTGTATGTGTGGGTGTGCGTGTGTACTTATGCTCGTGTCCTCTGATGTACTTCTCGCATATGAGTGGCAAATGCTGCTGCTGCTGCTTCTGCTGTCGTCTTTCAATTGCGGCCCTAATCAGTTTGGCTTTCGCATTTTGTGCGCCCCCTAATGAAAATGCTCACAAAGCCGACTCGTTCGGGTAAGTAGAATTGGTTTAATGCTAAGTAGATTTGCTTTAATGTGCTGCCTCAGTCTCTGCTGCTGTTTCAGAGCGAGAGAGATAGAGAGCTGCAGACAAAGCCGAAGCAAGGCAAACTTTGACTTTGACTTTGGCTATGAGGCGATGAGTTAAGCTCGGCTGAGTTGAGTTCAAATGGAAGAAAAGTAAAGTAAAGCTTGCAGCTCAATGCTATGACAGGCTTAACTCTGCTCAGTCGCTGTCGCAGTCGCAGTCGGCGTCACTGTTGGCGTCGCAGGCGCTGCTTGCGCTTCACTTGCTGCTGCTTGCGCGCCTTGCTCTGACGCCTCAGGCGTATGTGTAGATGCTGTCATTGATCAGGTGTTTATGTATAGCGTACGTATGTGTGTGTGTGTGTGTGTGTGTGTGTGTGTGAGTGCCACGCCCACAAAAGCATAGAAATTGATTGGCGCAAACAACAAAATCAGCTGCTGCTGCTGCTGTTGAGTTGTTTGTCATTGTTGTTATTGTTTTGAACGTTGCGTGTCATACAAAGAGAGAGAGAGAGAGAGAGAGAGAGAGAGAGAGAGAGAGAGAGAGCGAGACTCACGCATAGCTGGCACGCGCAACAACAACACAACTCGAACTCGAAGGCGTCACAGGCGACACAGATCCTGCTACGTCTACACACACATACACATCGAGAAGCACAGACATGCGTGTGCGTGTGGGAGGGAGACAGTTGACTGTCTCTGTGTGTGTGCGTGGCCAACATAAAACAAAACAAATTGCGCATATTCTGGAACATCTAATGCCAATGATGTTAATTGGATTTCTTAATTAAGTTGAAAAGCAAAACGAAACGACGAAAAAAAAGTAGCAAAAGAGCAGGGAGAAAAATAGAGAGAGAGAGAGAGAGCGAAGGGAGTGAGAGAGAGAGCAGTGAAAGAAAAACAAGTCACAAAAATTATGAGAGCCGCAATGCAAAGAGTTTCCCGATTTTGCGATTACGCATAGCTTATGCTGGACTGTCATGCTGTTATATTCCATATTGCTCTGTCAATGCGTCTGTCCATCTATCCGTCTGTCTGTCGCTCGGCCTGCCTCTCTATCTCCTTCCTCCCTTCCTCCCTCTCTTTCTGTCTGTGTCTGTGTCATACAAGTATTTTCACTTTAGTCGCAGCATTTCCCATCATATTGTGACATATTGGCATATCGTTATATGTCGCTCGACTCCGTGTCTCTCTCTCTCATCCTCTCTCTTCCTCTCCATCTCTCTCGTCCTCTCGCTCTCTCCCTCTGGCACAATGTGACAGGCATCCGAGCATGGGATTTCCGATATAGAAAATCTAGTCAGCCTTTTGCTGTTGTTGTTGTTGTTATGCGATAGTTTGACAAACTGTTTTCACTGCACTGACAGCCAGTAGAACGCGCATTGAAAATGGCTATTAAGCTATTGTGATTGAAAAGTAGCTAAATACAATCAACTCAACAGTTGAGAGATATTTCCGACATTGCAATTTCCCATTTGCATTGTGGCTCGACAATATTATAGCATACTTTTTGGGGCTCCAAATATTCAAATTCTGGTATAAATGCTAGGTTAAGTCCAGAAGGAACTGAACGATTCCCATTGACTATAATAATAATAAATAACTTTTCAATCTCTTGTGGTATAAATAAGAAATTTAATAAAGAAAGGACATCAAAATCATGCTCTATATAAAAGTAAAGTAAAAGTAAAGCATAATCTTTATATATTTCCATGCAAAGTCATTAAAAATCTGTTGAGATGAGGATTAAGTAATCCCAGGCATATGCACACCTAGTGTAACAACAAACTGTGCAAAACTTTTGAAACCACCCCCTAGTTAAGCCATGTGAATTGCCGTGCCAAGTTTACAAGTAGTTTAAAATACCAAAGATGTAAATATTCTTTGGAAGTTAGCCAAAGGCCTTTGCAGCCAGTGCTATAGCTTGAAGTTAAGTTATAAATTCACTTTGTAACTTAGCATTATATAAATAAAATAAATTCTTTGGAAGTGCCTTGAAAAGTGACATTATAAACTTCTTCTACAATATGTAAATAACTCTTTCAGCGCCCCCCAATTACCCACTTAATGTATTGCGGATTGTACCCAAATTGTGCTGAATTGCAGCAATTATAGCACCCTTTTGACCCCCCACAGTCCGTGCACCAGCCTGGGAACCCACTGAAGGCGATTATCCTTGCTCAAATTTGCAGTAAGTAAAGAAATTAACTTGGTCAAAACTTTTGGATAGTCACACACACACACGGCTCAACGATGGGCAATGCGATTGCGAAAGTTATACGTTATATTTAGAGCCCCTCACCCCCGTCACGGAACCCTGGGGGTTACTTAAGTGGTTTAACTAGTTAAGGGTCACGGTGAGTGCAATCAAGGGGGACAAATGTCAAAGTCATTGTCATAGGCCACTTTGAACGTTAATTCCAACTGCAATTGAGTAGGAACGATAGACCGACAAGACGGGATGAACAGTGGCATAGATTGACAGCTAGACGGATTGATAGATGGACGCATGGACAGATGAATGAATCGAAGAATGAATGGAAGTATAGAAGGATAGTTTGGACATAGTAAAGTCAGGTTGAAAGTGCCATGAGAATTATTCATCTGTATGTGTGTGTGTGTTTGCCTTGCTCATTTGCCTTATGACCAAGTGCCACGCCCCTTTTTTGGCTCTCTGTTTTCTCACCTCCGCCCCCTTACCAACATATTAACATATCGTTCACAAAGTGTGTGTATGTGAGCCCTTTTACGAGCCAGCGTGCTCGCACCGACACGCATAGAGCACATTAGAAAACCCCAACACACACACATGCACACACACTGACACTCGCAACTCACACACACTTGCACGTACTCGAAGGAAATTGGTGGAAATTATCGAGTTTCCTATACAAAACGCGTCTGACACGCAGCGCTAACTCGAACAGTTGTTTTTGTTGTTGTGAAAGTTGGAGCCGGAGTTGAGGTTAGGTCTACGTCTGTCGTCTGTCGGGTTGGGGTCTGAGGTCTGTGGGGGTTGCCGCCTATTGTTTTAACGACAGCGATTAGATTTGGGTGCGGGCTACGCAGCATTTCGTTGCCTTTGCGTTTGATTTTCTCTTTTCGCTTTTCCTTTTCCCCCTTTCTAACTTCCTTTTTCGTTTTTGTTCCTCTTGCTTAATAAATTTAGCGTAATTTACGTTTAGTTGAGGTTTACGTTGACGGCTTAGAATAGTAGGGCAGTAATAGCTTTTAACGCTCTCGCTTTAGTTACCCTGTACGTGTTGTGGGCCACAAGGAAGTTGTGTACTAGAGAAACTTTAAGTTGACTTAGGTTGGGACTGTGCTGTTTGGTATTAGAGTAGCTAAGATAGTCTATAGTAAATCTGCTGCATGCCAGGAATATTGAGGGATTCGTGGATGAAACTTGCTGAGAAGTTGTGTAACATAATTATGAATCAAGTTAAATAGTATAGCATATGCAGTAAAGTATCTTATTATCTATAAATTGTACTATGCATTTGTGAACATTCATCTAAACTATCTAGATTTACTTAACTATCACTGTTCTTCTATTCATGTTCTTCTTTTTTCATCTGCTACTGCCATCTATCCATCTAATCTACCTATCTCAATATCAACCTTTGCATTTGTCTCCCTTTCTATCTACCTAACTATCTAGATAAGACTTTATCTATCCATCTACTTCTTCTTTTATCTTTCACTTTAAACTACTTATCTATGTATATATCTACCTACTGCATATTTATCTCCCTTTCTATCTATCATACAATAAGTTTATCTTTTCCTTCTAACTCCTTCCAATTCTGCAACTATTCAAGTACCTTTCCACCTTAATCAACGCCTCATTGTTTACCCTCAGCTAACAGGGTATTTATCCGTCGCATCCGTATACAGAGCACACACTTCCCCACATTGGTTTCCTCATTTTTATTTTGGTCTCGAGTGCAGGAAATTCATAATGAAGTGTTCGCTTTGTTGGGGCTTAATTAGGCGTATAAGTAATATATTCAGTTTGCCAAAGGCCTCTTCACCAATGTATCGACTACGTGTGCGAGTGAGTGAGTGAGTGAGTGTATGTATGAGTGAGTATGTATGAGTGAGTGTGTGTTTTTTAAAAAACTTTGAATTAATGAATTAGTTCAGCCCGAGTGCACACAGCTCAACCAAAGGGCGGCTATGGGCAGTTGAGTGTGAGAGGGTGTGAGGGGTCGTGGCTGAGATTGTCGAAATCAGTCTTGGATTCATTAACTTCTAGCACACACACTGTTGCACAGTGTGGTTGATTACTGGGCCGAAAGGGGGTAAAACATAATTGCTTTGGCAAAATTTGGGAAAATTGGCCCCAAAAAGTATGCTATAGTTTTTGTTACTTTTCGTTACCACAGCAGATTCTTTGCCTTCTATGCCTTCTCTTTTCATTTCATGCAGCTTCCACAAGGTCAGCTGGCCAATTTGTGTGGTTGTGTGTCTATCTGAAGAGGATCTCCCAGAAGAGGCCTCCTTCCAATTGTCGCTCGCGTGACAAAATTGATCACCTTTATCGCCTACAACATTGCCTGGCCTGCCATGTAGCGATTATTATTAGCATTGTTAATATTTCAATTACTTTTATTATTTTTATTATCAATATTACGATGATTATCGCTGCGCTGCACTGCACAACCATTTGTGGTCTGCGGTCTACGGTTAGCTGCCTGGCAGCGTGCCAAAGCGCATAAATAATGATAACATGACAATGACAAGAAATTTTCTAAGACCCAAGACAACCCGCTTGTCGTAACGCCCCCAACTGTGTATGGCTAATGCAAGCCACACATAAGTCAAATGGTCGAGACTTTGTCATTGTCGGCGTCGTCGTAGTCGTCGTCGACGTCGTCAGTGGGTCGACTAAGCAGGTTGTTATGATCGAAAATCAATATATAACCTAACCCCATTGTTGGGCTGCCACAGTCACTGCCCCTGCTTCCCCTGCTGCCCCGTCCTGGCAAGACATGCAGTGAACCAGTGAGCCACTTTTCAATTCCACTTTTCAACTGAATGCATTGTTGGCTTTTCGATTTCGAGTAAATAAAATATGTATATACTATAAAGGGTTGAGCTGGAATGGAGTTTGCCATATATAACAGGCGTTGACGTTGATATTTTGACGTATTCACGTGCACCACCCACAGGGCGGAAGGGGGTGTGGCTTGCCGCCCTCAATAATAATGCGTTTCAAGTTTTGCGCTCGACTTGCAACTCAAGTTGAAAACTTTTGTTTTTCCTTTGCTTTATGCAACTTGTTGTAATTTCCATGGCGAAACTGGCCAACTCAAATATTTGTGGGTACACATACGCACACAAACACATATATATGCATATGCACAGTGGGCAAACAAATTTGAATGCTTCATTTTACCTGCCTGCTTCATTGTTGTTAAGGGGTGTGCGTGTGTGTGTGCCTCCACTATGCATAGGTCAAGCGTAAGCAAATAGTTAATAAACAATAGCGTAAAGACAGAGACAACAGCGCAAATTGGCCTTGAATCGCAACGTGATATTTGTTCGCTTCTTCCGCTCTCTCTGCCTCTCTCTGCCTCTCTCTCCCTCTCTCTCTCTCTCGCTCTCTCCTTACTACGCTTCCTACGTAGTACAACCACCTCCCCTTTCCCCACCACTCCTACAACCTTTTCTCTTTTCTTGCGCTCTTTAACCTCTACCCCTTATCACACACACACTGCTGCCCCTCTACCTTTTCTACTTGTTTCCCCCATTCACGGTTTTTATTTCCGCACAAGATGTGTGTTTTTTTTTTTTTGCCACGCCCCCCAGATTCGTCGCACCGGTAATTGCCGAGGCGTTCACCTGCTGCTGGTGCAGGCCGCACGCCTGCCCAATTATACGCAAAGGAATAGACAACATACGTCCGACTCTCTGTCCGTCTCTGGGAGAGTGAAGGGAACAGAAAAATTTAAGTGGAATAGGTTAGTTAGGGACGGGAATGGATATAGGAAGGGGAGAAGGCGGGAAGAGGCGTGGGTTAGTCAATTTTCAAGTGTTCCGTGGCCAATTTCGTTTCAATTACAATTACGGAACTGAAACGATTCGATTTCGGCTGCAATTGAACATGCGGTCAGGGACACGTGCATGGGGATTGCGACAGGGAGTGGAGACTCTCCCCCAAGGGGGAGCACAGCAAACTTTGGGGAATTTTCTCTCTATTTACATAAAAGTCACCAACAACAAAGTGTGGGAAGGGGGGTGAGGCAAGAATATCAAAATCCGTTTAGAAGGCTCGTGACTTGACGCAGCCAATGAGCGCCATAAAAGGCGCTCTCAAAGGGTAAGTGGGTGTGTGTGTGTGGCTGGACACGCGCTCAATGGTTTGCCAAGCGGCTGCGAATCGTAACGTATGCAGATTAGTCAGTCCGGCCGTCAGTCAGTCAATCCCCACCATGAGGCAGCTGAGCCTTTGCCGACCACAGGAATGTGACTTGGGACCTACGCAAGGACATTAGCTGCCCTCTTGCCCATTCTGGAAGAGCTGCGCTTAATGGGACAAGAGCGCAGCTATGCAAACTTGCCACATTGATTTGAATCCTTTGCCGACTTTGACGTCTACTCTTTCTCCGAAAGAGCGAAAACTTTTAGCAATTACAAATTGAAAATGTTTCCAGTTTCTTAGGGTTCTGCATTTTGCGTAGAAGTTATGTGACAGTTCTTGGAACTGACTGTGGTTTTCCAATTGAACTGAACTTTTAACTAGTCTAAAGAAGAAATTATATTGAAGAAAACATACAGGAAAATACTTTCGAAAGAGAGTTACGCATAGGAAAGTTACGGTAGAGAAAGTTTTTGCACGCTTGCCTCAAAAGGAAACAGTTCAGCGTAGACTGCAGAAACTACTAATTTGTTTGACTTTAGCAGAATGTTGCTATTGAATGCTTGTCTCTCATATGCAGTTCTTCTATTGGAATCTAGCTTCATAAAGGTTAACAATGCAAGGACTGCAAAACGTTTAGAACATTGTAAAAAACTTTAAAATTGGGACTTTAAATGATGAATGGTTTATTTAGTTTATTCATTTCGTTTATTCAGCGAATTTTTGTAAACTGCGCAGACAATAAAACGTTTACGTAAGTGGGTAAAAAGCCATATAAAACCAAATTTATTTCTTTTTTTGTGCTATATAATTTTAGATATGTAAAATAAATAGTTTTAGTTTCAGTTAGATCCATCAAACATGTTGAATACTTCGTCAACATGAAAAACGTTGATAAAAGTAGAGAGAAACAGGAAACATGTTGAGTTCTAAGGACAATCTGCACAAGTAATGAAATGTAAGGAAATATAAGAGTAACAAACTGCATTAGAAAACAAATCGACTGTAAGGGAGTGCGCTCTTCACTATCTTCTGATTGAGAAACAGATTGAGATTTCTCTCGAGCGCAAAGGGAGGTACTGATTGAGAGCGAGTGTGTGTGTGTGTGCACGCATACGCATCAATTGCAGTTTGAAGTGCAAACGAATCCAGAGAAGAATAGAGAAATCACATGATGTACCCACAATCCCCACTACACCAGCCGTGAAAGAAGAAGCGACCGCAAAGAAATGTCAGTCAAAATAAAAAAACATTCTAAATGGCGGCGACGGCGTCAACTTGCCACCCTAACAAAAACTAGTTCGAGAGAATTTCTAGAATGATATGCAAAAAAAAAGAGGAAAATGAAAACTTGAGGTAATTGTTCTCGATTCAGGGAAACACAGAATGTGCAAAAAGAACTCTGGGGGGACATTTGAAACCTAAAGCGAAACGAAACGAACCCGAGAGTTGGGCCAATAACTTTGTGAGGGCTGCCAACGGCAGCGACAAAGCGTTGGCAAACCGACCTGGTGCTGCTGCTGCTGCTGACCCTGTGGTTTTTCGGCCAATTCAACTGCACTTGCAGGTGACATGTGACAGCAAAGAGAGAGACGGAGAAAGAGAGAGAGAGAGAGAGAGTGAGTAGAATGAGCAAGACAGCAAAGCAGACACGAATGCAAAGAGGAACATGTCAGTGAAGAGTCTAGGAAAGGGGAGGCTAAGAATATGATTGATTACCAATAGCCGATGGCAATTGTATAACAAACAATTATACAATATCATTATAATTACTCCCAGTACACCGTATTGTCCTTTCGCACGCATTCTCCTCTCCCTCTCGCCTCTTGCCCCATTTCCAGCTGGTTCTCTTCTGATTTTCTTTATATAGTATTTAATGGGAAGGGCAAAAACAATTTATCTTAATAAAGAACATTATTTTGTTTAAATATTCAACAAGCTTTGGGAAATTGATGGTGCAGACCTTGATAAAGTCAGTCCTCCTTCCCCCCTCCCCCAACTGACCCTCCATGATGTGATATAACGGTTAATCAAGTTATGCGTTGCGCGCTGAATTTTTCAACAACATTTTTCATTATATTTTTTCATAACTGAAGCTGAAATATTTTACGCAAGCTTTGCGCACTTTTTCCCATCAGATTTTCTATTAAAATGTCATCTTTAATGAGCGTGAGCCTGAGAGGTGCCTTGGCTATTTCTGATCAAGGGGAGGAGAAGCAAAGTAAGTAAGCTCTGGGCTCGATGGCAGCCACAAAAGTTCAGTTCTAATTATAAAGCGCTTACAAAAACGCGTACCTCAGCGATACTTTCAATAGAATTTTACTTTAATTAGGTTTCGAACAGATTTGTTTATCGAAATTGCAGAAAAGTTGATTCAAGTGGGGGATTACAAGAGAGTCTTTGCTATTTTTAACATGCCGCAACATCATTTTGTTCTGTTACAGCTTAAACTGTTAATGAACTATGCTCACTTTGGTTACTTGAAAGCGGAACTGATGTGCCCATAATCAGAATAAGGAAAAGTAAGTTATGAATGTATGGGTAAGATATATATATATTTGTTATATTATAATTTGTTTATAGTGAATAAGAACCCTTTAACAATATATAAATATGAAGGAGACAAACTTGTATATGTTATAAGAGGCTTAAAATGTTGCACATTCTTTTATAAATATGCTCTATCTGCCAACAAAGATATGTATCAAGTAAAGAATAAATAGACAAAGAATATGAGATAAATAAAGTAGAAAATAGCTAAAGAAATATGCTGCAAATCAGCTAGAATGCTCAACTATATAAAAGACATCAACAGTAGAGAAACAAGTTATAAAATTGACAAGAATTAAATATGTTATGATATTTTTGCAATTGTTTCGTACGGTTTTGTTCTTCTCCCGTTTGGTCTCACAATACACTTGCGCTGCAAAGTATGCAGCATTCTTTGAGCTGCAAATGCTAACAAAACTCAAAGAACAAAATACCTTTACTCATATGCCTTAACTATCTGCCCATTTCAATCCTTTTTGCAAACCTTTCTCACAAATCCGCAGGCCATTGAAAATCAACTGCCCTAAAAAGTAGGCAGCACTTTGCAGTAACTCCTTCTCCGCCTGCTGACCCCAACAAGTAGGCAGCACTTTTCAGTTACTCCCTCTCCAAGTTCTCCACCCGCTTCTCTCTCTTCACTTCTACACACATTTTCAACAAACAAATGCTGATTATGATTATGCACGGCATGTGCCTATGTGACGTATACGCAATGTGGCATATGAGAAATATTCGTACGTTACGCATACGCAACGTTGTCCCGAAGCTACGTTCACGTTGAACGTTTTCTCCCTCAGGTCGTCGTCGTTGTGTGTTATTTTCTGTTTGTTTTCTTATATTGTTGTTGTTGTTCCTGCTTTTGAAGTTTTTCACGTTTCGCTGGCCAAGCGAGCAGTTGTTGTTGCTGTTGTTGCCGCTGCCGTTGCTGTTGCTGCTGTTGTTATCTATCATGCGTGCGCGGTCGCTGCTGCTGTTACACATATGTAAGCCTTACATAACGGACATAACGGCACATACACACACACACACACAGCGGGACAGACACAGAGCGCTATCAGCGCTAGGGAGCGAATTGCATAAGCTGCAGGCAGCATCTCGCAGCAGCAGCAATGTAGCCGGCAAACAGAAACAGAGAAAACATGTGACAAGTGTACCTACCACCCACCCCCGCACGTTCCGACTTTCCTCATTCCCAACTCCCCCGGAAATGTCAATCAACAAGCCGGAAACGGGCAACTGCCAGCGAAACCGGCTTGATGAAGCGATTTTGCCAGGCCCGCCTTCACTTTTGCTTCGTTTGTTCTTTCCACTGCTCTTCCCCCTTCCCCCCCTCTCCCATCGTGCTCGGCATGCCCCTGCGGTTTGTTTTGTTTGCCTGCTTGCGTTGCGTATGTCTCGCAAGTGCTTTCGCCAGCATAGTTTAAATAATTGCAATAAATAAAAAAGACAGCAACATAATTTAACCTCCCCTCTCCCCCTTTCCCGCACTTTCCCTTGTCTATTGTTTTTTAGCGTACTTTTTTCTGTATGCCTCACTGTGGGGGGATGTGTGTGCGTGCGCGGGGGGGGGCTCCGCTCCTGGTTCGCCTCCTGGTTCCACTTGTCCCTCCTCTGGTTTACGACATCGAAGCGGCAACGTTGGCGCTGAGGAACATCCGTCGTATCGTTTCGCCTTTCATAGTGTTGTGTGTGTGTGTTTCAATTTCTTGTTGTTGTTGTTGCTGTTTCTGTTTTATTTGTATTTTTAATTGTTCTGCTTACGCTTTGCTTATCTTCTTTACTTTTGTGTTGTTTTTGTTATTTTTGGGGTCTGCTTGAATTGAAAACGAATTACGAATCGAAATTGTTATTGTTGTTATTGCTGCTCTCACTCATTCAAACACACACGCACACTTACGCACACACACATACTCGCATGCACTTGCACACACACACACACTCACACACCCGCACGTACACACAGCGGCACACACACAGACACAAACACACGCGCACTTGAAAAAATTTAAAAGAAAAACAGCTGAATGTCAGTTTTGGCTTTTTCCGGCTTAACGTTTTGTTTTTTTTTTTTTTAATTTGTGAATTTGTAAATTATTTTTAATAAATAATTTTTTCTAATTAATTGTATATTTCTATTTCCATTGTTTTGACAATTTTTCGCAACTCAATTGAATTATTTTGTTTGCATTTGTTTTCTAGAGTTTTTCGGCTTGTTTTTGTTTTACTGCCATTGTTGTTGTTGGCTTTTATTGTTTTACTGTTACTGTTAAGTACATTTTTAGAGTTTAAGTGAGTGTTTTAATGGAGCTCTGCGCTTGCGACGTCAGCCATGGGTGTAAACACAATACAGACTGAATCTTAACTGGCAACTGGCAACTGGAGGACGCCCAGCGAGAACACGACTGCGGCAGCGACAGCGACAGCGACGTCGGCAGCAACAATGGCAGCGACGAAAACGGCGACGCGAAGAGGACTTCGACGACGCCGTTGACGACGACGACGACGATGACGAGCAAGTTCGAATTAACTCGACCACAATACGAGGCATGCGAAACGAGCGGCAGACGAAACGAACGCACGACCGTAGGTACGACAGACAGTATGACCGAAACGTTTGACCGTCGCACGCACAGTCACGCAGGCAGGCAGGCAGACAGACAGACGAACGAACGGACAGACAGGGAGACGGACAGACAGACAGTCACTGCGTTGGCCGCCTGACGAACGTCCTGTTTAAATGAAAGTGAGCGCGTGCTGCTGCTTCCCTTGTTGTTGTTGTTGTTGTTGTTGCTGTTGTTGCTGTTGCTGTACTTCTTCTTCTGCCGCTGCTGCTCCTTTTATTTTAAACGTGCTTCTACTGCCAGCACACTTTGTTTTCAAGCCAAAAAGGGGCGAGGTTCCTTTTCGCTGCGCCAACAACAACAACAACAAGAAGAACAACAGCAACAAAGGCAACAACAACAACAAGAGCAACAACAACAACATCAGCTGCTGCTGCTGCTGCTGCACGTCTCATTTTTCCAGTTGATTTGTGATGCCGCGCTCGCTGATCTCTTGCCTCTTGCCGCCTGCAAATTTCATTTTGTTCTTTCTTTTTTTTTTTGGCATTTTTTTGCCCTTTTTGGACATTTATGAATTGGCATTGTCTCATCTGCATGCGTGTGCGTGTGCGTGTGCATGTCCGTGTGAGTGCGGGTGTGCGTGCCAGTGCCTGCTCTCTCTCCCGCTCTCTCTCTCGCACTCTCTCTTGCGCTCTGTGGGCGCCTCTAAACGTTTGCGCTCAGCGGCTCTCTCCATGCGCGTGTGTCTCTCGCGTGCGCTCATTGTCGCGCCCTCTCACTCGCACTGGCCACCATTGGCTGTTGCCATCTCTGTTGTGCTGCTGGGCAGCAATGGCTGGCGAGAGAGGGCAGAGAGGGGAGAGGAGAGATTGTGCCTTTTTTATGCCTCAACGTTGTCCTCTTCATTGTCTCCAACTGCTGCTGCTGGTTTTATGTTTTTGTGTTTGCACTCTTACACTCAACAACAAGAACAACAACAACAACAAGAAGAAGAACAGCTGAGGAAGAACAACAATGGCAGAAGAGCAGCAAGAAGAGCAACAAAAACAGCAACAACAACAAGAACAACTAAGCACAAAACCACAACAAGAGCGCAGCCAGAATGCCGCCTTTGATAGCAGTTTGGCGTGCTGCTGCTCTTGCTGCTGCCGCTGTTTTTTATCGCTGCTGCTGCTGCTGTTGTTGCTGTTGTTGTTGTTGTTGTTGTTGTTGTTGCTGTCTGCTGTCTGCTTCGACTGCGAGTGAACTTTGAGCTTTTGAGCCTGATCTAAACATAATTCGCGCCTGGCACGCGATACGAAAATCAAAATTGAACTTTACAAGTTAATCCTTTCACGCCAGTTGCTGCCACCCCTCTCCATGCCCCTCTCTTCCACTGCCACCCCTCTCTTCACTCCACTCTCTTCCCTCTCTTCTTCTTCTCTCTGCTACTGCTTCTTTGACGCTTTGCCGCTGTCTCATCGTAAAATCAAATCAAAAAACGGCAACAAAAAATAAATAAAAAAAAAAACAAAGAGAGTGAAGGCAAGGGAGGCGTGGCAGGACAGCGGCAACGTTAGCCGGCTTGTACGCTTAGCTCTTTTGCATTCCGAAGTTGCCCCCCTCCCCACCTCCTGTCATTCCTTCCCCACACTGTCTGCGCTTCGGTTGGTCCTGCGCATTGGCATAGCGAGCTCCCATTTGCGTAAGATGCCAGGCTCCGGTTGCGACTGCGGCTCCAGCTGCGGCTCCGTCTGCTGCTCCGAGCAGAGCACAGCAGCGCAGCCCACTGTGGCTCCTCGCTGGCTGGCAGTACACAGCTCCAAGCACACCCCCTTCCTTCCCGCTCCTTTCGGCTACCGCCCACGCCATCTTGCCACCTTCACACTGATTCTCAATCCCATAAGTTTGGCTGACGCTGCTGCGCTGCCCGCTGCTGCTGCTGCTGCTGCTGCTGCCCGCTGCTGCTGCCCGCAGCTGCTGCTGCTGCGTTGCTTTGTCATCGGCAATTGTCGTTGTCCTAGTCACGTTGTTCAGCAATATTTCTCGACTGTCTGTGCGGGCGTGTGTATGTGTGTGTGTGTGTGCACGACTGGCACGTGTGTGTACCTTCAATATATGTGTGTGTGTGTGTGTGTGTGTGTGTGTGTGTGCGTGCGTGTGCAGCTCGTTGGGAATGCATCCTTGGCGCTGTTGATGAACTTGCAAATGGATTTCGTTGCCTGGCGACAGCAAGAGCAACAACAACAACAACAACAACAATGGCAGCTGATGGATGCGAATGTTGCGCAAGGACACGCCATAGATTTCAGTTATCCCGACTTGTTGGAACTTGCCAGGACATGCAACGACTTGCTGCCACTTGCCACCACTTGCCACGACTTGCACAGCGACTTGTCACGACTTGCCAGCACATGCAGCGACTTGCAGTGACTTGACATGGCATGCAGCGACTTGCATGCAATTTCACGACGACTTGCCACGACTTGCAGTAACTGGCAGTGACTTGCTGTGACTTCTTTTGAAGTCTCATTCACAACATGCAGCAACGTCTAGTGATTTGCAGTCACGATTGTTACAATTCACGACTTGCAGTTACCTGTCACTACTTTCCATGGGCATATATCGACATGTCACGACTTGCAGTGACTTACTATGAGTTTCAGTCAGGATTAGCAGTGACTCTAAGTTACTTGTCACGACTTTCACTTACTTGTCACGACTTAACAAGGCATATACCGACATGTCACGACTTTTAGAGACTTTTGCCGGGACTTGTCACGATTAACCAATGTGTGAAGGAACCTTACGACTTGCAGTTACTTGTCACGACTTCTCACGCCATATACCAACAAGTCGCGACATGCAGCTACTTCTTGTGACTTTCTCGAAGAATCAGCGGCTGGTAGCAACTTGTCACGACTTACAGTAACTTAATATGAGTTTTAGTCATGATTTGCAGTGATTTGTCACGATTAACCAATGAACTTCACGACTTGCAGTTACTTGTCACGACTTGCCAAGGCAAATATACCGATCTGTCACGACTTGCGGTGACTTGTAGTGACCTTCTATGAGTACAGTCACTACTGACAGTGACTTGATTTTACTTGTAACGACTTACCAAGGCAGATACCGATATGTCACAACTTGCAGCAACTTATTAGGATATGCAGTGACTTTCAGAGACTTTTTCAGTGACTTGTCAGTTGCAGTTACTTGTCCGCGACTACCTATGCCTTGAGACCGACATGTCCAATGATGCAGTAACTACTTGTGACTCTACAGAACAAGCAGCGACAGTTACCAACATGTCCCGACTTGCAGTGATTTCTATGAATTTCAGTCACGACTTGCAGTAACTATCAGTGACTTGGACTGGACTGGTCACAATTTTTCAAGTTATTTGGAGATGCGTCGCGACCTGCGTGGATGCAGTGACTTTTCATGACTTGTAAGGACTCGTAGTACTCGTAGTCAGGACTTGCATAATTTGCTGCCTATCATTAAGCCCAGCCTGCAGAGCATTCAATCGTGCAACAACCAACACACACACACACACTCATCTCACACACACAAAAGATTTGCCTGCACTTGCCTGCGACCCAAATATAAAATGGAAACGTCAACGCAGACTACAGCCGACGAACAGCTTGAAGAAGGCACAGACAAGGGGCCGGACACGGGACGAGAGACAGAAGGAGGGAGAGAGAGGAAGAGAGGGAGGCAGGAAATCATGGGAGGGACAGCCGGACGGACAGATAGTCATAATGTTGTCATGTCTGATTTTTGAATAAATCATCGACATGAAAACTTGATGCATTTGTCAGCCATTTTGTAACCACGCCCACCCTCCAGTACCCGCCCACTTCAGACTTCAGACTGCGCCGCCTAGCTCGATATTGTTTATGTGCAGAAGGGATTAGGACTTTTTGAGTTGGGATCGTCTTGGCAGCCCAAATCGGTTCTAAATCGTTGAGTAAATGGAAAGTGAACGAATCGGTTCAAATGAAGCGTAGACAGAGAGAGAGAGAGAGAGAGAAAGAGGGAGCGAGGCGAGAAGAAGACAGACAGAGGGACATCATCTTTAATCCATTCAATTTGGAAACGATTATTGAGTTTGCAATAATTTTTTGGGGGGATTATCGGTGACAAGTTTGGAAATCAATGTGGACTGAGACCAAATCGCTTTCATTTCGAATATTTGATGTATTGAATGAGCTGATGAACTGCTAGTTCCAGTTAACTTAAGTTGCATTTTTGAAAGACAATTAGTGGAAATCGACTTATAGTTATTTTCAGTGACTTGCAGCGACTTGCCACAACTTGCAGGCATTCCCAGCGATATGCCACTACTTGAAGTGACTTGCAACATTCTGTTATTTGCCAAAACGCATATCATTAAGTGGCTGATAAACTGCTGGTTCCAATGAACTATGCCATTTCTAAAGGTAACACACAAAGGTATTCATAGTAAATGCATTTAGGAACGATTAGTTCAAATGAACCGTGTAAGTTTGAACCAGTGTTAGAGGTAAAAAAATAAGCAAATCATTCAAATTTTTGAATTCTTGCCAAACTAGTTCAAATTTAACGAGAACAAGTGAACCAGTGGATGAGATTTTATCAAAACCATTAAACACTTCGGAACTAATTCATAAAAATGAACAATGCATGTAAATGCTGCATTCTAATGCCAGCTAATAAAACTGTACCGTTTTACAAAAATAGTACCAGTTAACTAGTTCATTTCATGTGTTTCAATAATACTTAATTTCGCTTGTTTTAAGTGATAAGTATTGGAACAAGGTCCAGTTAACAAGTTATGTGCTAAACATGCTAAGTTTCGCTGGTATGAAGTGAAAACTATTGGAACTAGTTCCAGTTCACAAGCTTGTTAGTTGCATAGGTTCTCAAAATACTTAATTTCATTTGTTGGTACTAGTTCCAGTTTATGAGCCAGTTAGTTTCGTAAACTCTGAAGGTATTTAGTTTCGTTTGCATCGAGTGAATACTATTGGAGCTAGTGCCAGTTCACAAGGTAATTAGTTGCGTAGGTTCTGAAGATACTTAATATCGCTTGTATCAAGTGAAAAAAATATATTGGAACTAGTTCCAGTTCATAAGCTAGTTAGTTGCGTATGCTCTGAAGATACTTAGATTCGACCGTAGCAAGGGTAAACTATTGAAACTAGTTCCACTTCACAAGCTAGTTAGTTCGTTATTTCATTAATTTATTTATTTATTTAATTTAATTTCGTAATTTCTGAATGTACTCATTTTTTGATTCTTTGCAATGAAAACTATTGGAACTAGTTCAAATTTCCGAACTAGACAATCTTTAATCAGTCACCGCAGTTTCCCTTGCCGTTCCCTTTCGATTCCAATTGCTAATCTAGTCGGCAATAAGTCGAGCTTCCAGCTGGCTAGTTGTTGGAATCCGGTTCCACGTGCAAGTCAAGCGTGAAGGGTTTTGCCAATTACGAATAATTTAAATGTACCGCTTATTATAACTTATTACGGACATAGATAATGGATAATGGCTATAGACGTAATGGCAAGTGGCGGGCCTTAGCTACGATGCAAGTTGCCGTATAAACAGATATACAATTGTATTTAGAAATGGACATTAAATATATATATATTGTATTGTAGATAGCTAAGTGGGATAGCTGAGGAATCGTGCCTAAAGAGCCGCGCTCCTTCGGCTATTATCATTAAAATTTCAATAGTTCTTTCGACTATTTTCGCAGCGCATAATACCCGAAACCGGACCGTGTCGGGTAGGAACTTCCGATAACTTATTGGCCATTGAGGCCACCTGCCGCAGACAGTCGACATTAGGCAGGGCCGTCTCAGTTGCCCACTTAAATAACCCAGTCAGGGTCAGTGGCGGAGTGAGTGCCTGACTTCAATATGTATGGCCAGACGGACGGCCAGACGCAGCGACAGATTGGACGGACAGACAGACGGACTGATGGACAGAGCTACAGGCATGCGGACATATGGGCTTACGGGCATATACGGATAATGGTCAACACAACACTGAGGATGGTGCAACGCAGTTAACCTTTTTCTAGCTAACATGAAGCTGCCATTAAGTTACAGTTACGAGCACTTGGATTGATACAGTAGTCCTATTCACTTTAAATCGTTTTATTTGTTTTAATGGTATCGAAAAGTTCTTTAAAGTAAAAATAAATTACAAAAGGGGAATCGCTGAAAATCATAGATAAAACATATGCCAATCATTTGCGCTATAGAGTGATTAAGGTCTATCCTAGGTATGATAATTTATATTAAATGATATATAGTACAGTTATGTTACAGTTTATACGGTTACTTATAATCTGTTTATAGTGTTGTAAAATGCAATTAGCAAACAACGAAACCCCTTTTTATCATATAAACTTAATAGCTAAATATCAAAAACGAATAGAAAACGACCAAAACAATTAATGCAGAAGCTGTCAAGTGGAGGCAACCCTGGAGTCAACCCTGCAGCAACTTCAAAAACGTTTTCACACTTCAATTGTGAAAGAGTTCGAACTAAATTCGGCAAAAATGGAAAACTCTTGCAAATAATCCTGCCCTGAGGTGCTTTGAGAGAAACTTGTTGGCCATTGTTCTGCATACGCAGTGGAGTGTGATGGCAACACTGGCCACTGGGCAGCATTGGCCATTTTGTATTGTGACTGCAATTGGACGGGCGTCGCGTTAACGCAAACGCCTTAAATATTTCAGCAAGCCAAAGGGCCAAAGAGCTGACGCTCAGCCAGGGATTGCTGCCGGCGAATGTGTGTGTGCGTGTGTGCCTGAGTGTGTGCCCCAGTGTGTGCGTGTGTGTGCATGCGTGTGTGTGTGAATCCCCACTCTCTGGTGACCGCTTGTCGCCACCGCAGGCGCATATAAAATGTATCATCGGCTAAATATGGCATGCACAACCAGATACAGATACAGAGACAGAGACGCAGACGGAGACGGAGACGGAGATAGACGGACGGCTGGACGGCTGGACATACGGTCTGTTGGACCGTTAGGTGTTTGCTTATAACGCACACATGTCGCGCACATTTACTTGCATCGATAATTCATGCCACAGCGCGCAGGGCGTAAACAAAAGACTAAACCGTTGAAAGAATCGAAAGTACAACAATAGAGAGGCGTAGTAAGGGAACCAGAGAACGGAACCAAAACGAACTTATCCATGGCCTCAAAACTGCAATTTAATAGAGCTTTCTCCATCTTACAATTGCTCGACTTTCGGATACGCTTTAATATTGTTCAAAGATCATACAGAAGATCAACCCTGTTCATCATATCAATGAATATTATTAACTTCTTAATTGACTTCAAGGTAACCTATGTAGAAGTATGTTATTCTAGAGGAAATTAACATATGTTTCGATTTTATATAAATTTGTATAGATGTTTGTCGAGCTAAAAAACTGTTGATAGATAATAAAAAACATACTTTTAGAAAGTAAGAGATCTTCTTTAAGAGATTTTCTTTATCTTGAATCTGCCCACTGAAGATAATACCCATATTCTAAACATTCTGCAATGGAGCTAGGTATGTTAGAATGGGTTTAAAGTTTCATAATAAAATATAATGCTTAAAAACCGGGTCGAAAGATAAGAGATTTCGAAATAGTTATTATTAAAACAGCCAAATAACTTATATTTTTTAATTAAATTATCAAAAAACTTCCGCTACAATATAATAAGTTGAAATATCTTAATAATACCTTTAGTTTCTTTTATTAGATCCGAAAAGTCGATGCGTTTATTCTATGAAACTTTTGTGTAACAATTGAAAATGCAAAAATTCTACAAAGAATCGAAAACTCTGTTAAACTATATTTAAGCTGTGTAAAGTTTTTTTGTTAACTTTCGATCAACATAAGCCCGCAACCGCCCACCGCCTCTAGCTTTATCAATTTTTCATTAGCACACGCTTAGTAAACCCTCTCGGTTTCTTTCGGGCGTGTTGTCACAGGGTATACAAAACAAGAAGATAAACAGAGCGAGCAAACGGGGCAAACAATGCGAGCGGCCCGCTTGGGGCCTCCAAACAGAACAGAACTAACGAAGAAGCAACTGTTCCTTGGGGTAACTCACGATTGGGCCATTAATTAAAGTTGCCCAAATCGCTGGACAATCTGAGAGCTATGCCATATATAATATTATGGAATCGAGTGGTCTCTCGACTGCATAGATATAAGTGGATGTATATAGTATATAACCTTTATATCGCTAGGGAAGTGCGTATATGGTGCATCATAAAATTTATGACTTGTCAAAGGCAGCAAGATAATTATGGTAATATATGCTTAAACTTTGCAGTTGGGTCTGTGATGCGGCGCGGATAGGTCGATAGGACGATAAGTAGAACCATAGAAGATTGAAAAGCGATATAAACAACAGTTCATATAACTGTCTCTAACTACAGTTCGCCTTTCGACTTGAGTTTTTGAATATAGCAACTTCAAAGAAGTTAAAGTCAATCAATAATCGTCAAAGCTATCGATAACTTTTAATATATCCGTGCTTATAGTTTTTCAGTTAATCAAAGAATGATTAAAGTTCCAGTTACAATCAATAGTGAAATTTATTCTTTTTTTTTTTATGTAGTTTTTCTCGCTGAATCTTCTGGAACTCTTTCCTACCTTACCCAACATTTTCACAACTCTGTTAACTTTTTAACATGTCAACAACATTACATTAGAATGTTACCAAACTGAAGAAGTAGAAAATTAAATGTGAGGCGAGTCGAGGTGCCTCGTCAGCCAGTTGGCTGGTGGGCGTGGGTACCATGAATGGGGGCCGCCCGAAACAGAAGAAGAAGACGGCGTGACGCAACTGAGGTGCCACGAGGAGACGCCAAAGAATGCCGAAGCGTAATGCAATTTATTATAACAACAATACAAAACGCCAGGGGAATTTGTGCTCCGTTTAACACACAATTTCGGAGTTCTTTTTTTCTTTTATATTTTTTGTTTCGTTTATTTCTGTTTCTTGCGTTTTTTTTTTTTTTTTGTTCAAATCGATTTTCAAAAAAAAGGTGACGAGGAGCTTGTTTACTTAGCCTGCGCCTCAAAGAAATGTTCGAAGTAATTGACGAGTTCTAGACGAGAAATTGTACCAGGTGTAGCTCCACACTCTCTCTCTCTCCTAGATCCGGCACTACCCTAACACAATGCCAAGCTGACCCTGACCTCAAAAGGAATAAGCAAGAAAAAAAGAAAGGGATTTCATTAGACGTGGCCGAATTGTACTGAGGGATTTGTCAGGTTTATAGCCGGGGCCGCAGGTGCTCGAAGTAATTTACCGAACACCAAGAAACGGGGTACTTAAACAGGCACTCCAGCACCCTCAGCTATGTATGTATGTATTTTTTTTCTATTTTCTATTTCGACCATTTCCTTCTTGTTGTTTTTTATCGCATTTAATGAGAATCGAGTGTAGTGCGCCCCGGTCTGGCCCCGGTCCGGTCCGGATCCGGGCTAATAGAGATGACTTCGCGGCAAATCGATTAGGTCATATGCCAGCAGCGCAGCACTCTAAACAATATATCAAAGACAAAGCAGGGCAGCCAGCGACTGAGCTGACGGCCGGGAAGGGGGAGAGGGAGGAGGACGAGGACAGACCTATGTATAGTATCTAGATGCGCCTATACGTTTCGTATATTATAAGCAAATCGAGTATTTATGGGCATTTGTTTTCGATTCAGATTCAGATACAAATACAACACAGACACAACAGATACAATAATCGCGCCAGTTCGAACGGGCCCCGTTTTTCTGATTTCACTCTGTCAGTCCCTATGTCGTTCTATCTCTGTCTCTGTCTCTGTATGTGTGTGTGTGTTTTTGTGTATTTCCCAGATAATGTGCTATACCCTAAGAACAGCTATAGCATCGTTCTATAGTCGGAAACTACTTTGGATTTTCGCTAATTCCGGAAACTCGAAAGCTCCCACTGGAAAATTCCTAAAAGTTGAAATTGCTATAGCCATTAAGGCATATTTTGCCATAATTTCTGTAAAAATAACCTTTCACTTTATAGGACATTTTATAGCAATCAATGTATGTATATTTACCCACAAATTGCTTTTGGAAATTTGCAATTGCCCATGGGAAAAGTGTTTTGCAAAGTCTTTGACAAATGACATTGACAATCTATATTTATAGCAACTTTTATAGTAAGCAATTACTTATTATATTTGCCTGCCTATATGCAGGTATTTTTCTATCTTTGGCTGGAAATTGACGAAACCAACCATTTTTTTATATCTATCGGAAATATACATTGCGTTACTCTAGTTAGTGACTTGCAAACTATCGCGAACTTTGGTTTCCACTTAAAGTTTGCATACGATAGTAATACATTGCAAACTATCGCATAAGATTTCGGCATAAATTGATATATCAAAGATGTTTTCATATAAAGTTTATTTTTGCTCACTTGACTTCCAAAATACGAAGGTTTCGATAGGAACTACCAACGACTATCTCTTAGTTTATTAAAAGCTTTATTAAAAGTTTCTTTGGTTTTTCATATGCACGATATTTTTGGATAGTTATAATGTTTGCTGAGATTTTTTATGTGAATTATCGATATATATCAATATATCATCGATGTTACTCCAGCTCTAGTTGGTATATCATCGCTACTACCATCGACTATAGCTTAGCTTCGACTGCTTTATGAAAAGCTTCTTTGGTTTTTCATACTCACGATGTTTTCGAATAGTCATTGGTGTTTGCTGAGGTTTTTTATATGAATCATCGATATTTATCGATGTAACATCGATGTTTCTGGAGCTCTAGTATGTATATCATCGCTATATAAATCTTAAAGCATCCCAACTAAATCGTCGCTATATAAATCTTAAAGCATCCCAACTAAAGCCATCTATATTAGCATTCATAAAAGGGCATTCAATAGTCTGCCCACTGGGCGGCAGAGGTCGCTTCATTATTGCTTTCCCCCAGCTATTTATGCATGTGTGTGAGTCAGTGTGTGTGTGTGTCTGTTATTGTTCTTCCTTTTTTTCTGTTGCTGTTTTCTGCAGATGCTTTTGGATCAAAATAGCTTGGAATAGCCCCCGATTTGTTTATTTTTATAGTTGACTCGATGAGCAGCTTCCCATGGACGAGACTCACTCTCTTCCAGCTGAAGCCCGGATCCGCAGATGAGCCCAGAACCACATCCGGACTCAGCGTGTACGTCATAGTTACTGTGACTCTGCTGGGAACTTGAGGGGAACAGGGGCACGGGGTAAGGTAGATACTTTTGTTTTCTCTCTGTATGTTCTGCAAAACTTACCAGAATGGGACGCTCATTGGCCATGGATAACTTGCGCGTCTGACGCAGCGTCTCCAGCCAAAGTGAAGTGCGTCGTGACGCATTTGCGGCGCCAAGTCCACCGACGCCCAATCCTCCACCGCCACCACCAAAGCTGCCATGACGCGTCATTCCAGGCGGCAGATGCGAAGATGACGTTGGCATTGCAATGTTCACCGAGGGGCAGGCGGTACTGCCAGTGCAACCGCTACCCAATCCCGTAAAGGTGCCCGTGCCGATGCCGATGTCGATACCGGTGACTGTGCCCGTTCCCAATCCAGTGCCAGTCAATTCCCCACCCTCACCTCTTGCTGTTTCCAGGTCTGTTAATATAATCAGTGCAGTTCCAGTGCCAGTTGTCAATCCCGTGCCCACTGTGCCTAGTCCAGTTTCCAGTCTAGCTGCCAATCCTGTGCCCGTTTCCAGTCCCCCCTTGGTTACCAAACCCGTGACTGTGCCTGCTGCCAGTCCACTGTCAATAGCCAGCCCCGTTGCTCTGCCCTGGGCTACACCCGATTCCGTAGCTGTTCCCAGGCCAAGGCTCGTTATCAATCCCGTACCCGTTTCCCGTACAGTTCCCGTTGCAATTGCAGCTCCTGTTGCAGTTCTCGTTCCCGTTCCCGTTCCAGTTCCAGTTCCGGCAGTGGTTCCAGGCAGAGTTATTGCCTGGTAGAAGGCAGGCGACATGCCACAGCAACAACAACACACACACAGGCCTCTGCACACAGGCACACACACACACACTGGCAAAAAATATGTAAAACAAATAGAAGTTGTTGTTTTTTTCCTGTTGTCTTTTCGCGGTTATCGTTGTTATTGTTGTTGTTGTTATTGTTATTTCTCGTTATTTTCCCCCACTGGTTTTTCTCGCTTGTTTGTTTATTTTCTTTGCAATTTGCAATTGTTATTCGATGTTGCGCACAATTTGCATTATATTTGATTCACAATAAATTGTTGTGTCCGCAAAACATTTTCACTGCATTTGCCCGAATGTCGACTGTGTCTGTGGGCCCTGTTTTCCACAGGTTTTTCCGAATTTTCCGACTTTGCCGGACTGCGTAATATGCGCGCGGATTCTGTAAACACGAAAGCAATGGCAGCAGCGACGCGACGGCGATGCGGCCAGTTTCATTGCCGGACCAGAACTCAGAAAAGCGGGCGCAGTTGAGTTTTCCACACACAGCAAGAGCAACAACAACAAATCATGAAAAAAAGTAAAAGAAGATGAAAAACGAAACAAGCGAGTAACAGTACGACGACGAGGGAAAACCGACTGTGGAAAACTGTGTCTGATTTGCTGTGTGTGAAACTTTCTGCGCTCAGCTGTGGCTGCTGCGACGAAGGCTGTGCTGCCTCAGTTCGGCTGCGCTGCGCTGCGCTGCTTTCGCGTTACGCGTCGAGTCGCTTCTCTTCTTTTTTTTTTTTTTGCCCAGCTGCAGAATTTCAATTTTTCCACAGGGAACAGCAGCAGCAACAAAAAACTACAGCAACATCAGCTTCTTCAACAGCAACAACAACATCAAGCAGAGGAGCAGCAGCAGCAGCGCTGGCAGCGTCGTCGTCGCCGCAGGCAGCGAAAGAGCACGCGTCGCAAAGATCGTGATTGCCCATTGCCGATTAACGATTGCCCGATTTGCCCCGTTTCGCCCGATTTGCCCGTTTCCCAGAGATGCCCCCACGATGTGAGATGTGAATGGAAAACGGCAGCTGGCGCTGAGAGAGATGTCCGTCCGCACAAGCGTTTTTTACACACACACACACGCACACTCGAGCACACTTGCTTACACACACGCACATATAAACGCGCAATTGTTTGCCTACGTCATGGAAACGCGATTGAAACACCGCCGCTGCTCGTCAGTGCGCTCCAAAACGCTTCCTGCTCCCTCGCACGACAGTGCCCCCTACCTCCCTCCCTCTCTCCCTCTCTCTCTTTTCTATCGCTCTTCATCAGGCTCTCTTCTGTTCTGCCACCAGCTCACCTGCTCAGCCGCCCGCTTTATTGCACTCGCACTCGCACTCGCGCCCAGAAGAAACGAGCCAAAACTTAATGGGCATTTGTCGGCTGACAGGCGGCTACACTGTGAGAAAAAAGTATGTCAGCTATTATATTTAATTGTGAATGATTAAGAATGATGCCTCAATTAAGTCGTTGCTTTGCAAAACTGTAGAGAAAACTTTAATAAGCACGCGGAGAAGTTTTTGCTGTCTTTAAGTAATTTTTTTTAATTGGGAAAGGTATTATTTGCTTATAGAACCTTTATACCTTTATGAAAATCTTCATAATACTTATATACTTGTTGCATAAATATGAAAATATATTTAGTATTTAAAAAACATCTTATCAAAATTTGTACAATACCTTTTCCTTATACAGTATATTTATGCTGTCATATTATCGGCTTACGAAATATTCTCAAATATTTTCCAGTAAAATAATATCTTTCTATAAGTAAATCATAAATAGGTTTACAAACTAATATTGCAATTTGTTTTCAGTGTATAAATTTAGTGAAGTTTCTTTATTTAAAGTTAAACTTTACCAAACAATATATACCCATTGAAATTTGTTTTTATATGATAAAAGAAACAAACTCATTAAGATTTGATGAAGTCACAACATTGTTTTCCCGATTAAATGAATCCTTAATATGTATACACATATTAAGTCAATTTTATACTTGAGGTCCTTCATCAATATGTTCTTATCATTTTGATGCACAACCTATGGTCAAAACTCATGAATTTTCTTACTCAGACGATTGACTTGGCAAACTAGTTTATTAAACCATATAAGTTCATGGAGCTTCTGGCTATTTATGCAATTATCTGTTTAATATTCATATTCGGTCTGTTTTTTTTGTCGCAATGTAATGTGCCCGAGGAAGATGCCCTGTGCCCAATTGCCGCATGACTCACGGCAAGCGCCCTCAAAGCAAGCAAGCAAGCGCTCACCTCAGTAAAATGCGACATAAAGCCAAGAGCCTTGTCCCAGATGGCATTATTCCCAATTAAATTTTGAGTACCGACTCGACTGACTCGCTCGACAATTTTCTTGTTTTTTTTTTCTGATTGTGCTGCTGCTGATTCTGCTTCTGTTTTGCTTTTATTATTTTTCAACAATTATTGGCCCCAGGCCAAATTTTCATTTCATTTACAACGAATTCGAGGGTTTTTATATTCCAGAAAATTAAGTATATTAGGAAAACATAACTCAATTTGTCCCCCCAGGCGACGAAGGAGAGCACAGCAAAGAAGTAGGGGAAAATAATTAATGTAACCATAAATCTCTTTGAACGATAATTTACTTTTTTTTTTTTTTTTTTTGGTTTCGGTTTGGGTTCATACGAAAGCGTCGCAATAAATTTCCCTAAATGAAATTTATAATATATTTCTCGAGTGTAGATTTGCCTAAAAGCTGTTTACCCTCCCGAACAAATAGAACATACACACAAATTGTTTATACAACTCAAGTTCGTTACATGATGGAGAGAAGTCACAGTCTGCGGGAGAAGGTAGGGCGACTGATAGGATACCATGTACGACTATGTATGTGATGGTTAACCTAGACAAGGTTAAGCCAACATTTTACATACTGTACATTCAATATGTAGAACGAGATTAAAATACTCACAAAAGTTTCACTTGACAGGGAAAGAAATGTGCTTAATCGTTACTTTTTTTCAATACGCTAAATAGTTTGCAAAAAAGGATAATTAAACTCTTCATTAGCAATTGCATTACATTTATCATTAATTTCTTTATTTATATTTGTATTATTATTTTCATTATGTCTATTATTATTTATTTCTTATTTTTTTCTCATTAGTAATTTCATTAAGCTTTTCATTAATATTTGCATTGATTTTTTTTATTACTTCCTACATTATTTGTTCATTAAAACTTTATTTTATTTATTTATTACTATTTTTTTCATGAATTATTTCATTATGTTTTTTATAAAATTTGCATTGGTTTTTTCATTACTTTCCACATTATTTCTTCATTAAATTTGCGTTTATCATATTGTACAAATAAAATTGATTACTCTTTTTTTATGAGTTATTTCATCATAGTTCTCATTTAAATTTGCATTTGTTATTTCATTACTTCACACACTATATTCGAATTGAATTTGCATTAATTATATTATTAAGACCCCAAACCTATATTCCCCAAATCAATTCCTTGGGAAAATAATCAATGAATTGCAGAAATACATATGCCATATATCAGGTAATACAGCTTAAGTAAATTGGGTATGGTCGAGTTCACTACGGTGCATGTTAACTGGTTTGATTCATTAGCAAAACGAGTGCGCTTGAGTCATAATAGGCTAAGTAGGCAGGCATTGTAGGATGTAATTGTAACGCTACGCTTACCTTTCAGATAGATTAGATCGATTGCATTATACTCTCACACACACACTTACTTAGCTAAGGCACTACCCTATTTTACTATATATGGGCTATATAATAAGTATATCAGGCTATTTGACTACTATCAAACTACAAAAAGCAACAACAACAACGAAAACGATTTAACGAGCCAATACGTATCTCGACTGTGAATGTGAATGCGATTCGAGTGTTCTTTGGGTGAGTGTTTGAGTATTTGAGTGTTTTGTCTATCGGTTGGTTGGGTGAATAAGTAATCAGGCCACTACAAGCGACATTCGATGTGGAAGATGCTTTTGAAGTACTTTTTGGCAGGCTGTCCCAAAAATAAAATTCAATGAACTAAACGCTGATTGGCGCCGTGAACGAATACGAATACGTGTGTGAATATGATTGCAAATGCGAGTGGCTTAGCTCAATTACGTTTAACACTTTGTTGGCATTCGAGCAGATCAAACGTATCACATTGGGGAAGGGGGCGAAGGGTTTAAAAAACGGTGCCAAAACTTCAACTACAAAATTTTGAGTATTATTTTTCAATTATTATTCATGAATGTATTCGATTTTATTTGGTATATTTAGTTTATGCATAGTACACAAGACAAGGCTAAGGTTCAAAACGTTTTATGCACAAAATGCTAATCGAATCATTGTGTATGGATCGAAGGGGATTTATTTTTGCCATTACAAATTTTGATTGTTGCGTTTTTGGTTTTTTTTGTTTGTTTTTTTTTTTTAAATTGTAAGAATGTGTTTGTTTTTAAATACCATTTTGGAGCTTTGTAGCGTTTCGTTAGTAGCCTCTGTGAAGGCTCTTCTAAGTCGCAATTTTCGGCTTTCGGACAATGTGCGAGGCATTAGAAGAACGCCCTGAGGAGAATTGTCGATGCGAATTTGTGATTAGTACAGTTAATTAGACAAGTTAATCGATTAGTTAGTTAGTTAGAGTTAGATTTACGGTTACAATTAACAAGGATACAGTTTTAGAGGATAGTACTAGTAATACATAAGGCTAGCTAGAGAGTAACTGGTTAACGATAAACGAATTGGATAGTACCAAGAGTAGTATACAATCTATTATATATAGTTAAGACTTAGTATGAGGTTAAGCAATATTCATACATATATTGTAGTATAATACATAGGATATATAATTATAGGTTAGACAATATAGATATAAATAGGTTAATAGCATATATAGTTTGTTGTATATATTTACGAGGATAGCTTGAACTATTTAACGAGTAACAGCAAGAAGTAATTATAGAGTCATGTGATAATTAATATATTATATTTAATAATCGATACGGTAAATATCTACGAATGACCAAAGGGATGGTGTGCCCTGCCCCCTTTGAGAGATGTGCAGCCCTGTGCGCCACTCATTAAATATTCCTCAAACATTTTCTAGTCATTCCTACCCCCTCCCTTTCCCTTCCTGGAACTCTTTTTTCCGTACAGCCTATGAGTATGCTATGTTCTGCTTGGGCTTTTCTTGATTCCGCAAAAGTTTTTCTTAGCGTTTTTCTTCTGCTCTAATTGGCCTTGCCTTTTCCGTGTTCATAATGAAAACATTTCTGGGAAATTCCAATAGGCTTTATTGCTTTCAGTCTTGGAAAATTTCTAAAGAAATTATTTCTCTCTTAAAATGGAAAATTCGAGAGGAAACATCAATTGACTCTTGTTAGTCTCACAATGGAAATTTCGTAGAATTTCTGTTCCGTTTTTCTTAATATGCGAAAATGTTTCAAGATTATAATTTTATTTTCAACAAATAAATAATAAGCAGCAGAGTCGTTCTTCATAATGTCAAGAGTTTCCCCTACGCCTGCTCGCAATCTCAGTTTCTTTTCATAGAAATCTTTCCATCTTCCCATTTCGCCATGAAATATGCAAAGAGGGAGAAAATTAAAATGATTTCTCTCATGTGGTTAAGCTGGGGATTGAGAAAATTAAAGCGAGAGTAAGGACTGCACGAAATTTCAATGGCTTTTCTCGCCTTATCCTCATACAAAAGCCAAAAGCAAAACCAAAAGCAAAACGAAACGAATCGAAAATGGGAAAGCCATAAATTAAATCCAATTTGCGGCAATTTGTTTGTTACGGTAATTCCAAATTATAAATTATAATAACATTCATGTGATGCACGAGAATCGGGTTGGAATATGTCATTATCAAGGGGGGTGTCAGGTGGGTGAGTGTGTGTGTGGGTGTGTGTGTGTTTATGCTTTGCCAAGTCCCTCAGCTTTTTCAAAATCCACTCGGCATTTTGAACTTTTGGTTAACAGAGCAAACACAAAACTAACCACACACATCTACACACACATAAACACGCATTCCCGCACATACCTCACACACAAAAACAATGCACAATGAATGAAAAGTTCAAAGCATGTTGCATAATTAAGTGAAAAGCTCTCGAAAACTATCGTGGACAACGCGGACATAACTTGAAATCGACAGGCGAGCTTTGGCGCCAAACGAAAGCTCTCGCTTTCCTCCCTATCCCCTTTTCTCTCACTCCCTTTCTCACTTTCTCTCTTGCTCACTGTGTCTTTCTGTTTGCCCCAGAGCTTTGGCATGCATAGGCAAGTATGCTGGCAAAGTATTTATTTATGGTTTGCCAGTACTTTAAATTGCATACAAAATTGATGAGCAAGCGAGCGTGTTAGTCAGGGAGGAAACCCCTTGGGGGAGAAAGAGCCGCGCGTCGAGCTTTAAGCTCTTAAGCTAAAAGTATGCAAGGAAAAACTTTCAACTGGGACTGGGTTAGGTCGAATTTCATAGCCATAGGGCAAGCATTATCATCTTGGGCCCATTAGCGTTGGCTAGCTACAGAGCTAGTTACTTGTTCAGTTCTTGAATGGCACAAAGCTTTCATGGACAGAAAGGGAAGCGGACAGACAAAAGGAGAGATGGGCAGACGGACGGGATGGGAGCGACAAGGGCAGCTCGTTTATTGGTCGTTCCCGAGGCTACAACCCACCCAAAAAAAAAAAAAAAAAAGAAGAGGAATGAAAGTGTCAATTATCGGGAAAAAACGGGCGAAAGAAGATAGCAAGAGAAGTGAGGGGGAGGGAGAAAGTAGCTAGCTGTGTGAGAGGGAGAAAAGGCGAGCACACAAAATGTCAAAGAATGAAAACATTCATCAATCATGTTAAGGTCACAACGCGGCATGGAGGCGTGAAGAGAGTTCGGGACATTGTCGAATTTATTGATATTAATTACAATTCTAATTATAATTCTAAATTTGGACGACTGATTGCCATCACCCTGCTCTGCCCACAATCTGCGGGAATATGATGAATATTGACAAGTTGAAGTAATTTACATAGTGAATAATCAATGCGGAATTTCGTATTAAATTTTTCGTTGATTTCCAATTCCCTTCACTCTCTTCCGACTTCTTCTCGCCTCTCATTCTCCCCCGTCGTGCAAACAAAATTTTAATTATGATCGAAGGAAATACCATATACACATGGCAGGTATCTAATAATTAATATTATTGAGGCAACGCGGCGTATGCGCAATATTGATTTTCGCTAATTGGATTTGAGCGCATGAAAATGTGAAAAATGAGAGAAAAATATAACAGAAAAACGCATAAAACACAACAAAAACAAAAAAAATAACCAAACCGAAACGAAATTCGAGCAAAACGATACGCTTGAATGGCCATTCAAAGCCCAAAGTACTTTGGCGTGGAAATCAATTTCCTCCGGTTGGGGGTAGCAAAACTCAGTGTGAAAAACTCTCTAGGAAAACTCAATGTAGAAATCTCACTGTGGAAAACTCAATTGCCTACAAGCTAAGGCAAGGCAACTCAAGCACGAGCAGCTTAGTCGGTTCACTGGCTAAGCGCACAGGGCAGGGGGGCAGGGTATACTTAGGGTGGGAGGAGAGGTATAACATACTTAGGCCTAGACAAATAATCATGGGGAAAAAAACCATTTCAATCTAAAATTTAATTACTTAAAACTGGTGCAGCATGTTTGCAGTTCGATTTTGATTTCGTTCTCGATTTGTGCGTATCGAAACATCGATTTACTGTACATGTTGGGAGATCTGACATAACTATCGATTGCAGCGGGGAACGGGTGTGATAACTAACTCGCGCACAGCTGCGCAGCTGGAGAATACAAAGCAGTCGCAAGTAACCTACTTTGTTTATCGATAGTTGTGCCATCTCTATCCTGCTGACTCATTCGAAATATAAATACAAAGTGAGTGCTGCCAGTGTACACTAGCGATAACACAGCGTACGTAAGTAATCACAATTTTCGGGTATTATTCAACACTAAACATCGAGTGCATCCAGCGAGCCGGAAAAGGCATCACTTCGCGCCGCAATTCACAGAAAGGGGACGAGGTGATACTACACGTTTACGGCACGCGTGACGATATCGATACATCGATAGTATATTCAAAATATTTCTAGATTATGTTCTACACACATTTGGCGGTTAAGCTACACGGAACAACAACTATCAGTTAGTGCAAGAGTTGTCGCAGTATTAAGAAACGGGAAAGGATCAAAATGAAGGAAAAATAGACGGAAGCTGAAACAGTTAGGCTTGGCTAATGATCTTTTCAGATTAATAATTATTATAATGATTATAATCATTTAGTGTTAAAAGAATACCGATAAAAATATGGCATAAATTGTATAACATAATAGAGTTTATTATAATGTGGTATATAGTTTGGTATAACATAACTAAGTACATATACTATAAAACTTAATTTGGTTTTTCTATTAATTAGAAAACAGTCAGTATTGGGTAAGAAATGGTTAGGTATAAACTGGTATAACTTGTTCTTTCATTAACGTTTGTTTCATATAATTTAAGAGGAAATAGAAAACCGATAAGAAAATGGAGTAAAGTTGTATAACGTTAGATGCTTGGCTATAACTTGGTATATAGTTTTTTACTTACGTTTGGTATAACTAAATTTAGTTTTGGTATAAATTAAAATGATTCGATGTAGTTTTTGACATCTATTGGTACAACTGTTTGTTGTTCTACTGTAACTTGATAAGGCTTTGGTTTACGTTGGTTGAATATAATAAAACTCATTATGAGTTAGGTATAAACTGGTCTAAGCTGGTATAAATAGGTAATAATATTACCTCGTTTCAAAATACTAGCGACAACTCTGGCGCACAAAACTTGCATTCGCAGGTTTTACTGAGTAGTGCGCTGGCTTTGGGGCAACATTCAGTTCAGGGTCGGATCGGAGTTGAGACTAAGTACACATATAAACATACATAATGTGTGTACACACACACAGACATATGTGTGCAATGGGAGACAGCTCAGCTACGCTTGGCATAGCTCGCTTCGCGTTGAGCCCGGTGGCACGTGGCGAGGCGGGGTCTAAGGATTACGGGTCAGGGGGTCAGGGGGTTGAGATTAAACGCAGAGAGGGTGGTGTTGATTGTAGCGCTCTCACCTGCTTAAACGGTCGCATGCCGCCGTTGATCCGAAGGGAATCGGCCGCAATGCCCGCGATGCCGTCCGTGGTGCTTTCGCGCAGCTGCTTCAGCGAGACATTCGGCACCGTGTGGGAGTGGCCGCAGGAGCTGTGCGAGCCGCAGCAGATGGCCGTGGTACTCGACTCCGGCTGCGAGCTCTGTCGTATTATCCGCGAGCCATTTGTGGGTGATGACGTAATCAACACTGGTGGCACCTGCTGCTGCTGCTGCAGATGGTGTTGCTGGTGGTGGTGGTGCTGCTGCTGCTGATGCAGCTGCAACTGTTGCTGGTGCTGATGCAGCTGCAGTTGCAATTGATGCTGCTGCTGTTGCTGCAGCGTGGAATTTGATATGCAAATGGCCATCGAGCTGGTCAGGTTACCCGGTTGGAAGGCACTTTTAACGCTGTCCCGCGAGGCAGATCTATCGATCTGTCCACCCCCCGTCGAGATGGGCGTCGTGGAAGCGCGACGACTGCAGTTGCGGCATGCCCGACAACGACTCGGCGCACTGGGCGGTATGCTCGACGAGAGATTCTGATATGACGATGTGCCCAAATTGGGATGACTGGAACCGGTAACGGTGCTAACGCCACCACCACCACCACCATTGCCACTTGCAGTGCCAGTGGTGGCGGTTCCAGTGCTTAAATTCATAATTGATATGGTCGGTTGCTTCGATGCCGACGACGACGAGGCACCGCCATCCCTGCCGGACCCGGATGCGGTTGCTGATGCGGAGGCGGATGCCGATGCCGAAGCCGATGCCGATGCGGATATTGTTGTGGTCGTTGATGTGTTCTGTGTTAGTTCTTGGTCCTCTTCGTGTACTTCAATGTCAGGCACAATGGATTGTGTCGCAGCACGCAGTCCCTGCTCGATATCCTCATCGTGGCCCATACGCTCCTCCGAGGAGCCCATGCGCACATGATGATGTGAATGCTGCTGTTGCTGCGACTGCTGCGGACTGGTGAGATATGTGGAAGTGCGATCCTGGCGCATCAGTGTCGGTTTGCCGCCCGATGTGGAAGCCATTTGGTTCGTTGTTGGTCCGTTTGCCGAGCTGTTCTTCACCTGACGCAGCAAGGCGCTGCGACCGCCACCGCTGCCCTTGGCTTGACTCGAGACGAGCAGGGAGTCTGTCTCCTCGGAGCTGACGTAGCCCGAGTTGGCGTTATCGTTTAGCTTTTGAATTGACATCTGCAACGGGGAAAAAGTAGATCAAAGATTAGTGGGGTAGCAGTAAAAGAGTGAGAGGAGAGAAGATGAGGCAGCTTGAACCAATTAGTATTATTTACGATTGATATACGCAGATGATACTATTCTTTTGATACTAACCAAGCTGCATATAGACTATTAGATTGTTATAATGAAATCAATTGTTATTAATTATGATAAATATACGCATATAAAGCATTTTGATACGATGCATACAAACTCTTAGATCATTAACAATTTGGATTCAAACCTTAAGAAGAGCGACAAACACAAAATAATTTGATTTTAACCTACTATACAAGAATCTATATGCAATATATTATAAGAATCTCTATGCAATAGATTAGATTATAATTTTTGATTTGCATATATTCATTTGGTTCCTGTTAAGCACTCAAATCAGATCAAGAAAACTCACTAGCTCATAGCTAAAGTCCTAATTGGTTTTATTTATTTCATTGAACATGAACATATATACCCTATATACATGTGTGTTCATAATTATTAAACCACAGATTGATGGTCCATTAAGAATCTAATGTTTTCATATTTATAAACGTTCTGTTATGGTTAATCAAAATTAAATAAAACCTCTACACATTCTTAGTTGCTTTAAGGAAATTGTGGCTATTACTCTATCTGCTATTTCCCTTCAGATCGTTAACATATACCACAACTTTTTGGAACAAACTTTGCAAACTGTTAAGGCCGACAGAGTTTCCCACAACTTCCACGGCATGTCTATCAAGAAAATCAAAAGCAAGCGTCAAACTAAGCTGCATAAGTTTTCTGAAAATAGCTCATCTGTTATACCGGGCGCCCCAAGATATGCTACTCTCACAGAGCGAGCACGTTTAATTGATTCAAAATTGAAACAGGGAAGGTTCTTCCTTTCCCACATTAGCTGTCTGAGCAGGTGCGTTCTGCTTGCTAGTAAAAGCTTCGTATGGATGGAAAGCTTTTTTTTTAATGAAAAACTACAAACACGTGGAGCAGAAGAAGTAGCAGAAGAAGACAGAAGCGGAAGAAAGAAGCAGAGAAAGCATTGGGCAAAAAAGATAACGATGGAAAAAGTTGATAGAACAAAACTATGCCTGACGCGAGGTGAGGTATGCGTGCAGTGTGTGTGTGCCAGAGTGTGCGTCAGTGTATCTGCCAGAGTGTGTGTGTGTGTGTCTGTGTGTGTGTGTTCCTGTGTAATGCTAAGCCCGGCGAGCTGGAAGTCCTGATGACCGCACACCTTGCGGGACGACGACGATGGCAAACATGGAAATGCAAACATGAACTCACGCACATGAGCTTAAGTGTGTGTGCCAGAATGTTTGTGTGTGCTTATGCGAGTGGGTGTGTGTGTGTGTGTGTGTGCTGATGTGTGTATGGTAAACAAGCATATATGGCTCCATAAGGCTCTATGGCTATATTTGATATGCATGCCTCAGATTGGGTGTTGCGTATGCCCAAAGTTTTTCGTAGCTCGATTGACAGTTGGACAGGGGCAGAACCTCAGCACGGGGCCAGGGCCAGGGACAGCTAAGGGGGCAGGGGTAAGTGGGCGTATGGATGGGCGGGCGGTCAGGCGTCTGTTTGGTCTAGGGTGCCGTGGCACAGGTGGATGGCCAAGCCGTGCCCGGGACCAGAGCCCAAAAACTAATTTGAAAACAACTTTCAAATCTAACAATGAAAATCAATAATTCAGCTATAAATACAAAACGAGCATTCTGAATTATGCAGGCAACTTTCTCGCACCAGCGAAGCGAGGTTTTTAAACTGTTACCCCGCACACTGCTCCCCTCTCCGTCCCTTTTACACCATGACAACTCCCTGCGTACTGTTCCCTACTGTCCTGCTGCCCTGCTGTCCCATTATTGCTGCTGCTGCCGCTGCTGCCTTTTCCTTTCTCTTTGTCCGCTTTTATTGCTGTGCAATTGTATACACACTGTGAGAAAATTGGAGCGTGAAATAGGTTAACGCTTGAGCGAAGCTGTAGCAGACCATGCCAACTATCTATGCTATAGAGTGTTCTTCATCAAAGGACGAGAGGCAGCAACAACTCAACTTTAAGCCGACCTAACTTAGCAAAGACCCAACTTATTTTTAACTTTTTGTTGCCTTGAAAGGCAATTAGTCGTTCAGTTTTAGCAACTATCGGCATCAAACTTTACTCAAATAATTGTTCATGAAAGAACTAACTACGGAACTTCAATTTGTTCCTGGCATGAGGTTTGCAAATTGGCAATTTTGTAAAAAAAAAAAAAAAAAAAGGTTTTTTTTCTTTTTTATCTTGTTTTTCCTGTATTTTGCTTGGGAACTCAGAGCCTCCTTTAACAAACCCTATTTTACGCTGACTCTTTAGCCATATATCTTGGTGTATGCGCTTGAAACCAATCTTGTAGGTTAGAATTTCTAAATAAAAAAAAAAAAATGTATATCATTTGAAACTTTTGAGTGGTTTTTCAGTTTGTATATTATTTTGCTATATGATGATGATACACATTTCCCACTGAGCCATCAGACGGCCATATAATAAAGCTTTCACTTAAACTATCGTTGAAAGTATCGCATAAAGTTGATATGCTACTTTCATATGGTTTATGCTTCATCAATTTTTATCGCAGTGCAGGAACAGCAGCTGGCACGGCTGTAGCTATATAGCTTGACTGTTACATTCGCCATTGCCGTTGGCGTTACAGTTGGCGTTACAGTTGGCGTTACAGCGACAGCAACAGCAACACTGACACACACCGGACACGGGTCCTGGGACAGGCAGGCGTGCACACGAAATGTGAAAAGTCGAACACCTGCCTGGACACCCTCCTACTCTCCTAACCCCCTCACACTCACCATCGCAGCAGGCGTTGGCATGTCGAGCGTGTCGCTAATAATAGTCGGTAGAAGCCAGTACCCAGTATCTAGTATAGAGCAGTTGTACCCTATAAGTAAGTAAGCTGTACCCAGCACCTAGTGACAGTACCCGCATGCCCTGTGGCACGCCCTCCTCGCGCCCAGCCAGACAATTGCGGCAACAAAATTGGGTTAAAAAATTTTGTACAATGTGCAAACTCATTTTGAGGCACTCTCGCAGTACCAGGACCATGGCTGTACGGCCAGCAAGAGCACGAGTGAGTGAGAGAGAAAGGGAGAGGGAAGGTATCCAGAAGTAGAGGCTTGCCAGCTGGCCCCATGCACGAATTCAATTTCCATGCCCAATTTAAAAAGAGCCATTAAAAGCAGCCGCTGATGGGGCTCCTGTTGTATTGATTGGATTGTCAACTTGACAATTGCCTGCAGTGGAAAGCAAGCAGGAAGGGGGCATGCCTTCCAGGCAAACTATGTGGCAACAAAATTTACATGCCAACGCCAACGAGCCAACAAAGTTGGCCAATTTTACAATTTATTTTGCCCACATAATTTCTACATTATTCTCACTCGCTCGCGCGATTGTTTCTAGGACAAAGTTTTCCGTTGTTTTCAAAATAGACTTTAAAAGTGTTCAGCGTCAGGGAATTTTAAAATAGTTCGACAGACTGCAAACTTCTTGATAGATACTAGCTTATTCAACTTTATTAAGACTGAACTGAGCTCTCGAAAGGGGATCAGATGGTTAGTCAATTTATTCGATTCTTAACCACAGGCAATTTCAACTTAACTTTAGAGATTAAATAGAACTTTGATAGAGCTGTTTATTATATTTAAACCATTGCAAAGGGTATATTCATTTTGGCAGAACTTTGCAATGCACCTCAGCAGACAACTCCGACCCTATAAAGTGTATATATATTCTGAATGAGCATTAACAGGGGAGTCAAACTAGCACTGTCCGTCCATCTGCCCGTCCGTCTGCCCGTCCATCTGCCCGTCCGTCTGCCCGTCCATCTACCCGTCCGTCTGCCCGTCCGTCTGTCCGTTCGTAAGTCCGTCTCTTAAATCGCAAACTAGTCTCTCTGTTTTAAGGCTATCTTGATGAAACTTGGTACACATGCTTCGTATTGGTGAACGCTGTAAATAAGTCGGAACGAGCCAAAGTGCACCGGTTTATCGTATAGCTGCCATACAAACTATCGGCCTATTTTTGTTATTTGTCAAGATATGGCAATCAAATTTACTACATCAGACTATATATATAGTATATGTACTATGTATTTAAAATTTCATCAAAACCGGACTACTATAAGTTTGAGTTTTATTGTATGAAGTATTTATTTACTATTAATTAAAGAAATAACTTAACAGTGCCCAAGTTGAACAAAATATTGAATACACATAATACTATTATATTCTACACCAATATATAATATATTACTAGTAGAGGAACGATCAAAGGAGATAAGAACCTGCAAAGGTATAGAACCTTCGTCATGCCGAAAGTAGCTTTTCTTACTGGTTTTATACGAAAGTTCCTCTTGGACCAACTTTTTCCATGTGTAACAAATCTCCATTACTAGCTCTTTACTCTTCTTCTTTATACTGTCCAAAAGACTGAAGTGCTGAGTTTCCAAAATGAAAGAGAATCAATCAAAAACCAATTTGGGAATCAACGCAATCGCTTCCAACCAGCCCCAGATGCAGCTCAGTTTTAATTAGCCGCACTAATTAATTCTGCATTCAGGCCCAACCCGAGTTGACTCTACCTGTGCGAGGACTTGATTTATGTTTGGGGACGAAATCAAAACACAGCCAGCTCCTGGTGATCTCATGGCAGGACAAATTCGAACAATGCCGAATAGAAAATGGACGATGAAGGGTTGACTAGGTTGAAGGATGAACTGAGTTGACTGCCTGACTGGTTGACCTGGTGGCAAAGTGAATGTCCTGCGACACGGAAAGATGTTGCACTCGCGTCGGTTGCCAATGCGGGGAGTGAAGAGGGGGGGAGGCAGAAGATGGGATAGAGGGGATTGGCATAAGAGTTATGTGAGCGCTTGTCCCGCTTGTGCCGTTCCAGCTCTGCTGCCCAGTTGAGCAGGTGACCCAGATGTCATTTAGCAGGCGTCCTCGGCGTTGAAACGTGGCCCACGTGGCGGGCAGGGGCCAATAACAATAAAACAAAGTCGACAACAAAGTCGTGTCCGAAATACGGCGACCGGCACTGTACAAAGCAGGAAAAAACACAAAAAACCAAAAAAAGAGCGATAGAGAGAAAAGAGGAGGGAGAAAGAAAGAGAGAGGAAGAGAGAGACTGAAAGAGAGAGAGTGAGGAGGAAAAGGGAAATTCTATTGTGTATTGGCCGCTTCAGGTTTGCCCATTCAAACCTGACAGCACTGTTTAATGGCCTGGCCACAATTCCGGACAACGCCTGGTTGGGGCTACCCTCCTCCCCTTGGCAGCTCCTCAGGCCTCTTCCTCCCTCCCTAGCTTCGTCCCTTCCCTCGCTTACAATCCGTCGCTCGCATGTACAGATAAAAATTTATTGCACAACTCAAAATCAGAGGCCGCAGCTACACAACGGGCCAGGTCCGCAGTGTCAGGGTACGGGCCCCAAGTACTGTCCGAGTGACTGTCCGACTCTCCGACTGTCCGTCCCACTGTCCGACTGTGTGCCTGAATGCCTGACCCCTATATAAATTCATTATGGTAGCAGGGCACAACAAGAAAATCGTTAACTTGGCTAAAACCAGCCGCAGTTTTATGCTTCCCCTGCTTCCGCACCTTCCCCTTTGTGCCTCTTCCTGTTCTCTTCCTCCGCTGTGTGGGTTTTTTTTTGAAGGAGAGGCAGGCGACCTCGTTGCATTCGTCAAGGATCTGTTAGCACAGCAATTCGAAAGGACGGCGATAAAGATTGAAGGTACTATATGGCGAATAAAGAGCCAAATCTCAGAGCGAATGACGAGCGGAAAGAGTTGAATGACAGCAAGGCAAGAAAAGGGGAAGAGGGAACAGAAGAGAAACAGACTGACAGAGGAACTAGGCTGAAGTTAAAGAAAGAGAACGAAAAGAAAGCGAGACAAAGAAGCTGCAAGAAATACACAGAAAAGATGAAAAAGAAAGTAAGAAGAAAGACAGAAAGATGGAGACAAAGATAACTGTAAAGGTAGAAAGAAGAGAGCTAAAAGAGAGAATATAGGGAATCTAATAGAAGTTGAAGGAGAAGTAACACAGGGTTGACACAAGGAGAAGCAGAGAGAAAAGATTTCAAAGAGAGAGAGAGATGGAGAAAAAGAGAAGAGGAGAGAGGGATATAGACAACTAAAAACTGAGTAAGAATGACAGAAGAAAGGCAGAAGGAAAGAAGTGTTATGATATTGAATGCAAAGATGGGAAAGGCAAGAGAGATAGAGAGAGAAAGAGTAATAAATAAAGAAGGAGTAGGTGAGAAAAGCAAAAGACAGAGGAAAGAAGAAAAGAAGACAAAGAAAACACCAAAAGACTGAAAGTGAAAAAGAAATAAATAAACCTCAAAAAAATTAGCAAAGTCACTAAGCCAATGCAAATTCAGACAATGAAGAAATATCATGAATGCATGTTATGTATCTATCTACAATTTGTAAGATTTAGAACACCACCCCTCCCCCTCCCCCTGGTGCTGCCGGCCAATCCAGCCAGATTGTCAACCTTCTTGTGATTCAATTCCACTTGGATTTGGGATCTCAGTGTCCGCTACATCATCGCAAATGCAAACAATAACGATATCTTAATCTTTGATATTTTTGTCTGGTGGTGTTAATCCCCCCTGTTCCGACGGGGGCAGGGACAAATCAACTCTCTCTGTTTGTGTTTCGGCTACACTTGCTTGCCCGCCTCCCCCACCCGCTGCCCACTCTTGTTTCGCTTACCTTTTTTGTCAACTTGTCAACGCACAAAAAAGAAGAAGAAGTCAATGAGATGATAACGGTACATGGTACTCTTTGCAACATTCGATTGACCTTTTTCTCTCTACTTGAGCTACTCAAGACGTTGCTATCCTGCTACAGTGCCTGTCATTGTATGCACACATACACACCCACACTGACAGTCTGCCACTGACATTTTTTGGATGTGGGTTAGGCGCGTGCTCCAGCTACAAAGGACGCTGGCATAGAGAAGAGACGGACAGAGAGGGCCAGATGCAGAGTAGCAGGCAAAGGAGCAGATAGAAGGACAATAAGAGAAAGTGAGATCGGGTAGGGAGAGGCGGACAGAGCGGTAGACTGGCAGAAGAAGGGACAGTGCGACAGACGAGGGACAGACAAGAAGACAGAGAGACAGACAGTGCGACAGACAGAGGAAGACACAAGGAGACAGAGATACAGACAGAGAGTCAAAAGCCCTGCCAGACCAAAAGACCAAAGGACAGACAGTTGGATAGACTGAGGGACAGACAAGAAGACAGTGGGGCAGACAGAGAGACAGAGGCACAGACAAGGGGCAATTGATGGCAACTTAATGAAAGCTACTTAGAATTTTCCAACGTCCAAAAGCAAGCTGTGCATTCATCTACATACATATAATACTTTCACACACACACACACACATACAACACGCACACACACATAGCGAGTGGAAACACACAAAAGGTTGTGCCAAAGTAATTTACTTGTCCCCATTGGCACAAAACCGAAACCAAAACCAAAACAGAAATTGAAATGACATACGAAAAAAATATTTAGACAGACATTGATGTGGCACAGCCCATACCCTAGCTTCACCAGCCCCCCCTCTGCTGGCAAACGAGAGATCTATAACCATCTATATAGGAACATATTTACCTATGCCATATAATATTGTAGCTGACACAGGCCGAACAGACTGAACTGAACTGAACTGGCAAAAGATGCCTCCCATTCCAACATCGTCCGGGTTTCTATAGACCCGTGACTGTGGAGAGGGAAAGGAGGGCAGGGCATAAGTACAATACGATACGAAATATAAAGAATACAATCTCGAAAACAATTACACATGCACAATGAACATTATTTCGCTGGGGCAAATGGCAAAAGGAAGCAGTGGTGGGGAGGAGATTGCACTGCCAAAGAATGGGCACGAGATGGGTAAGTGGGCACGTAGTGCGAGCAGATTGTCTGCACTGAGTCATAAACGATTTTCCCATTTTCCCTCTCTAATTGAATAAGTATATACTTATAATATACTATAGAAACATATCTACATTAATTTATACCCTGTGCGTGTTTACAACACGTAAGGTATGACAAAAGTTGGAAATAATTGCTAAAGTCTTCAGATTCCTGGAACGAGAGCTATGGAATTTTAGATATTGCAGGATGCATATCTTATCTTTTGATCATTAATAACTAAATCATGAGCAATCACTCTAATAATGCAATGAAAAACCAGAAAGAAAGGCTTTCTTTGGCATGTCGAAGGTTTTAAACCCTTGTAGGAACTTATATTCACCGATAAAGAATGGTGTAGAATTGAATAGTTTTGTATGTATTCAACATTGTGTCTAACTTTGATTGGCACAAATAAGCTAAGTTATTTCAAAAATAAAAATTGGTTTTCACCCAAAAACCTTAATTACAGCCGATTGCTCCTATGGCAGCTATATGTTATAGTAGTCAGATTTTGATGTAATTTCATATGAATATTAAATACATAGAAAAACTGCAACATAGTTAATTAAGTTGCCATATCTTAACAAATACCAAAAATATGCCGATATTTTGTATGGCAGCTATACTATACATATATCAGTCCGATCCAACTCATTCCGACTTATATACAGCGTGCAGCAATAGGAAGTATGTGTGTCAAGTTTCATCAATACATCTCAAAACTGAAACCCAGAAGAATGTAGTTATAAATGCTTTTATATAATATTTTAATCACAAGTTGCAACTCTTTTCACAGGGTATTTGCCAGTCGAGCACTTTGTGCACAACACTCACGCAGCCTTAAGCAGCTCTTTATGCGTTTATTCAATACTTGTGGACAATATTGCGCCAACAATGACATGAACCCATCATACTACACTTACCTAAGTCGCACAAAGTTTGCAAAGGGTAGAAGATATCCTCACACACACATTCGCACACACACATCTGTTGGGGGCGTGTCGTCGTTCGCATAAATTGAATAAATTCTGTTGCTGGCAATAAAGATTTGGGTTCATTGGCTTGACATTGACGAGACAAGAGCTGATGGACTTGGATGTAAATTGACTACACGAACTGTATAAATATTTTATGTTACCCCCTGCTGCCCTGCTGCCAACCCCCCATTTTACCATATAAATATAATGGGTGTGTTGGCAAATATTTTTAAGTAGATGCAACCACACGGAAAATCAATCAATGAAAGCGCCAAAAATCAGCAGCAGATGTTGCCAACCTGTCTCTATAACAGTCACACATATTGCCTACCTATATAATATATACAATACTATAGTATATATACTATATATGTATGTATGTGTGTGTGTGTGCGTAGCACATTTTGGGTATGCGTGAGCGAAAGTTGGCCAAAAAGGCGCTTTGGGGAAAAGTTAGCAGGAAACTTGTTTAGTTCCTTTCTGGCATTCTTCGCATTTTCGCATGCAATCAAATTGGGTAAATCAATTAACGCCTCGCATAAAACTCGCGTAATTTGTAACGTTAACATTATTTATAAGTAAATGTTCCTCTAATCGCATTAACACACAAATGTCGACATCGCCATCGAGACATCAGCATTAACAGTTACATTAGCGCTAACACGACTCTGATATACATATTTTAGATTTACAACACCTGTACAGACTTTGTACAGAGAGATTTCTGGCTTGATTTGTTTCTGATTTATTTGCGTTTTAGAATTTCACAAAATTTGTCGCGTGTAAATATTTTGACAGTTGCATTCAGTTTGGCATCAGCTTATATTGGTTTCTATAGATAGTTTTTCATAATTAAAATGAATAACAGATACTAATGGCTGTGGTAATAGATATATATGTACATATCTTTCTATATTACTTTGAACCAACCTTGTTTAGTCAACTTTCACTTGGCATTACGTTAGGCTAACTTATTTTTGTTTCTGATGGGTAATAAATATGTACATTATAAGTATCACGTCATTGCACTTGCTAAATATACATGGTACTTATACCCTTCCTCTCAAAACATTTCCGTGGGATCACCCATCACCCATAAAGTAAAATATATATATATATATATATATATATATATTCTGAATCTGCATCAACAGATGAGTCTAACTAGTCATGTCTAGCTTGATAAAACTAAGCAGACATACTTCATATTGCTGAACGCTGTAAATAAGTCGAAACGAGTCGGATCGGACTGACATATCGTATAGCTGCCGTACAAACTATCGGACTATTTTTGTTATTAGCCAAGATAATGCAATCAAATTTAGTACTTCTGACTTATTTTAGATAGACAATATGCATTTAAAATTTCATCAAAATCGGACAACTATAACATATAGCTCTCATAGGAACAGTCAGCCAGAATGGGTGTTTCTATATGTAAATTAGTATTGATTTTAGAATTAACAGAACCAATCGAAGTTAGACAATAATCGACCTTAAGTTTCTGTAAAGATTTATAAATTGAAACTCATCAGAGGTTTATTGTACGTATATGTCAATCAATCCTTAAACTTTTTATTAGCTTCTACTTTCGATTTCTCTGAAGGGAATTCAACTTATTCCCATATCTCTTACACATCTCATCTTATCCAACTTATAACAATCTACAGCAAGCATCACTTAAACTTCAAGTTTGCAACAAACAAAACCTTCCATATTCTCAGACAATGTTGCCCCTAGAGTTACAATAAGCATATACTATATAACATAAGTATGTTGGTATAGGTGCCATGGAAAGTTTACTTGCTTTTGTTAAATCTTTTATCTTTTATCCTGTATCTGCACGAACATTTGAATCGCCAACTTGGGACTAAGTTTTCCGTTGTATCTTTTTTGTTTCTTTTTTTTTTTGTTTTCTGTTTTCTTTTAATTAATTTCGCGTACACAGGATTATGAACTTTGCACTCGCGCGAGTTCTGCGAGAGTTCTGTCTGCAGACTGAGACCAGGACAACGACAATGTATCATAGAACTTAATCCATCTTTACTTAGGCCGAGTGCGTCAATATCCTCCAACCCATCGCGTCGCAGGGTATTGTAATGAGTTTTGAAATCCATACTAAGACTATTGAAAGCTTTTCGAGTCGGATGCGAGGATTGGCATATAATGAATCACATTAACAGACGGACGAAGAAAGAGAATGAGAGGAAGACAGACAGAAAGCGAGACAAGATGTTGGGTTAATTGGAGCGAATGATTGATTACGATTACAGTTAGCATTAATTGTGCCTTTCTGGTCATTAAGCAGGCGAAATCCATTAAAAAATCAGAAATGACTTCAGCGAGAGAGAGAGAGAGCAAGAAATATAACTCAATTTGCATCGCGCAAAGTAAACAGACAAAAATGGAAATTGAATCCGAAATCACCACTGAATATTCCAAAAATATAATATCCGACCATTGAATATCCAGTAGAATACAAAAACATAGCTTGTTTTAAGCACATAACTGTAGTGATATTGAGCATGATCAGATTTTTGAATAATGTTTAGCTGCATTTCTTTAATAACAATGTGCACACAAAATGCCATGATGTCACCTCATATCATTCTCCAGATTTCACGTTTTATGCTTGTCACTTGAACGGCAGTAAGACTTCACAAATCGTTAAATAATTCTCATGGTTATCAGTATAACATCAGTTCACAAACCAAATTTCATGACACTAGCTTTTATAGTTTCCAAGATCTGACACTTCGTTATACCCTATAACCCATTAAGATATTCGGAAGACACATACTAAAATATATAGTAATAAAACTTTGGAGTCGCAGGTAATTAAGAAATTTTTCTGTTTTTGTGCCATGCGTAGGAGAGATGCCCAAAGACATTTTCCCAAAACGAAAAACACATTTCAAAATTCTGGATGGAGGGGGGGAATAAGTGATAGAGAAAGAGAGAGATCAGGGAAGAGCAGGAGAATGGTAGAGAGTGCATCGGCACTGGGTAAAAAACAGCTCGCCGGGTGCTATTTATGGCAAATTCCTGAACCGCAGACAAATTTCAGCTACAACTCGCGCATACAAGTGCATTGTGATATCTATATATATACTATATAGCTGACTATAGTATCTCTCTCTTGCAGCTCATAAGTACACAGAAATATTCTATCTCGCATGGGGAATGGGACAGGGGAATGGGACTCCAACTAGGAGCAGAGGCCGAGGCCGACGAACGGGCAGATCGCTCTGATCGGTCAGATTGGGCGTGCGTTCGAGTCGAAAACGAAAGCGAATGACCGAAACGCACGATCCCAAATATTTTGCGAAATTCTATAGAAAATGCAAGCAGAGAAAATAGCCAAACTTTCCTGAATTTCCTTTCCGGAAAGTATTTCCCACGATATTTCAAAATAATCGCATTATCCCCGACAAGTTGAACACTTTTCAAATACAACTTTTGATAGATGATATTATAAACAAAGATTTCTTCAACGGAATTCAAATTAAAACCAAACCACACGGTATTCTAAAAAAAAAAGAGAGAGAAACAATAAAGAAATCTGGGCAATGATTATGAACAGTATAAGATTTTGTTTATGCCCAAATTGATGGAAATGAACTCAACAAAGAAAAACAATAATAACAAGAAAGAAGGAGAAGAAACAGAGGCAAATTAAATTTGTTTTGATGTATGAATTGAAATATTTACATATCTTATTTATTTACGATGCCCCATTCAAATGTTATACTCGAACATGTGCTAAATAAACCGATCAATTGAATTTATTTTTAAGATCTTTCATAATGTATTTTCTTTCAATAAATGCGAAAACAAATATCGCAGTATATATCGGAGTATATCAAGAGAAGTGCAAAGGTTTTTGACTGTGGAATAAGATTGAAAACGATGAGAGACTGAGAGAGAATGTTGGGAGAATTTGATTTAGTTTGTTTCTTGAGTAAAGAACCCTGTTAAAATCCATTAAGTTCATTCAACGAAGTATATCTAGAGAAGTGCAAAGTTTGTTGGACAGAAAACAGAGAGATTTGAAGGGAGAATTTGATTTTCTATATATTCTTTCTGTAAAAACCCTGGCTTTAGTTCACGAATAGAGATTTTCTTATATTTCCTGCAGTTGATATACGATTTGAACAAAGTTTAAAATAGATTTCAAATAGTTTCAGAATATGTTGCATGCTTAGATGACGATTCTCCGATTAAGATTATTACACCAACATTTATAAAACACACATTTGCATTACATATTAACTGGGGTAGTGAACAGAGAGATCTGTAGCAGCTCGATGGGGATTACTTAGGGTATTACTAATAGATCTTAAGAGTTCTTTACCGAATTAAGTTTAAAAATATTGATTTTTAAGCCGCCACGACTTTGCTGCTCCTTTGCTGTGTCTTCTCTCCTCCTTGCCAGCCCTTTTCTCTTGCTGCTTTCGACACTCTTTCTTTTCGCTGCGCCCCCTCTTCCATTCTTCTTCCCTTCCCTTTTCTTTCTTTTGCCCATCTTCTCCCTATCCTTCCCCTCTTCCCCAAATACAATGCTACAATTGTACTTGCTATATAATCTCACTTTGATTGTGTCGCTGTGTGTCATTTTATGTGTGTTGGTGTGTATGTTAGTGTCTCTGTTTTGTGTGTGTGTGTGTGTGTGTGAGGGTGTTGGCTGTTGTGCGTGTGTTATCGCTTTGGTAATAAGCTCGCATAAGCCAGCCCAGCCACACGAAGCCAGGATCTGCGGCTGACACGAAAAGCTTTTTGTCCAGATTGGCCCAGGCACTTCAGCCAATGTTTCAGGGGGAAGGGGACAAAGAAGCCTGAGCGGTGTGGAAGGGAGCACAGTGGGGTCGACAACGAGTGTTGTGGCTGCTGTTGTTGTTGTTGTTGTTGTTGTTGTTGTTGTTGTTGTTGTTCTTTGTGGCTTGCGGTTAAAGAGTTGCATGCGGCAATCTCTCTTTGCATAGTGTCGAGAAATGCCAATGCCCCAATGCACGCACACACAAAGGGTCTGCGCATCTGTGTGTGTGTGTGTGTGTGTGTGTGTGCATGCATGAGCTTGCCATGAGTGCATGAGTACACTCATGAGTACATAACTCATTTAGAAAACGCGCTGCGAGAAGTAACCACTTTGTGCTTTAGTTTTTGCTTGTTGTGCGTGTTTGTGCGAGGATGTGTGTGTGTGTGTGCGAGGGTGTATGTGTGTGTGTGTGCGTGTGTGTAAGTGCTTCTTATGGCTGTTGGTGGTACCCACTTTGATAGTTTGCGGCGCCTTGTTGCAATATTCGTTGTTGTTGCTGCTGTCGTTGTTGCTGCTGCTGCTGTTGCTGTTGCTGTTGCTGTTGCTGTTGCTGTTGCTGTTGCTGTTGCTGTTGCTGCTGCTGTGTCACTTTGGCCTGGGCGCGCTTCAGTTAAAATCGGCAATATTTGGCACGCGGGTGTCACAAATGTTGCTGCTGTTGCTGCTGCTGATGCTGTTGCTGCTGTAGCTGTTGTTGCTGCTGCTCGTACATATCGCCATTGAAGCATGAGCATGTGTAAGCAGATATGCAAATGTTGAACATATATTTGAGATAATATAGCTAGCGTTGCTGCTGCCGTAGCAGATATTGCTGCCGTGTTAGATGTTGCTGCTGCTGCTGTTGCTGCTGCTGGTGCTGCCGCTGCTGTTTGCACAGTTGCTTGGGCCGCATTTGGGCTGAAACGCTTTGCACTTATGATTGACAACAAAGAAAAAAATCAGTGTGATATATATATGCTATATATATACCATATACCATATACCATATACCATATACCATATACCATATACCATATACCATATACCATATACCATATACCATATACCATATACCATATACCATATATGTATATCGGTTAGATCGGATTGCAACGCGACGCGCGGCGGCAGCGACGTTTGATTATTTTGGATTTGATTTTCGCCTCTTTTATTTGTTTTTGTCTATTTTTACGATGTGTGTGTGTGTATTATGTGTGTGTGTGTGTGTGTTGTTGCAGTTCTCTCTTCTGCTCTTCTTCTTGCTCTTCTTCTGCCGCTTCTTCTCCGCTTACGCCTCCTTCTTCTCCTTCAGCTTCTCCGTTGGCCAGTTGCACTTTCACTTCCTCTTTGAGTTTTGTTCTCTGTTTTAGTTTTGCTCAACTTTCTGTTGTTGCACGTGTCACGCACGACTCACGCACGACACACACACAGTCTCGCACCGCACAGACACAGACACAGACACAAACAAACGCAGTCGCAGTCGCAGTCGCAGTAACGCACACACACTGACGCTGACACAGACACAGACACAGCAGACACGTCCGTCCGTCCGTCCTGCTTTGCACGTTGTGATGTTTCCGTTGGTGTTGTTTGTGCGATACTGACTCAATTTGTTGCTCGGCACGCCGTCTATACACACGGCCAGCAGTGGCAGCAGCAGCAGCAGCAGCAGCAGCAGCGACGCGTCGCTGGCATCGTTGGTTGCCGTCGCTGCTGGGGCAGCGCGCGCATTCGTCGCCGGTTGCGACTTTCACTTCGGGCTTTTTCGGGTTTCGGGTTTCGGTTCGGGTCCGGGTCCGTTGCCCGTATTGCCCGTGTCGTCCGGGTCCGGGTCCGGATCGGGCTCCATTTGCCATGCCCAATTTTCACTTGTAAGCCAACGCACACACACGAAGCCGAGTGCATGCGACAACAACAACACCAGCAACAGCAACAACTGCTGCCGCTACCTCTGCCTCTGTCTCTGCCGGCAACGACGGCGACAGCAGCGTGCGGAGTCTACCGTGCTGTCAGTCAAAGCAACGCGTCGTCGCTTGTCGTTGCCCGTGTTGCCCCACAACACACACTCATACACACACACACATATACACACCTTACCCCCCTCCCCTTTCGCCATCCCCATTGTGCCCGCCCCGGCCACTTGCGCCCTGCATGCTTCAGCACATGCATGGTTCCCGCAGTTCCGTTGCGTCACCGACTTTCTTGTTGCCCTCTACCGCTGCCCTTCGCTGCACAGTGGGCTGCATACTCCCATTTTCGTATAGAAATTATGTTAAGGTTTTGTTTCAGCCAAACTCATATTGAAAACGTTTTTCTTGGGGGAAAAGTTGGCATACAAAATATTGTTGAATATTATGCTTATGGAAAAATGGTTCAAACGTGTAGAGTTACTTTACATCGACATTAAAAAAAGGTATATTATTTGTTGAGTTTATGGATATTTGTTGAAATAACGAAAACTGAACCGACTTCAATGTAACATTGCTATTAACTTTATAAGTGTTTAATTGTAGCCAAAAATGTATTTGTTCTCTAATGCAAATAACGAAATATTTGAAAAACTTTAAGTACAATAGAATACCGTGCACCAACTTGGAAATGTTAACCAAACAATAATAAAATTTGTTGAATAGAAGTATGACAATATCTTTTTTACTTTACTAAGAATACCTTAACTATATAGAGCAGAGAATTATGTGGTTTTTCTTAAAGTTTTGCACACACCAGCGCATATGTACCTGACTTTATTAGAGATGTGAGCAAGCTCACTCTGCCTGTTACATAATCATGCACAAATCACGTGACAAACGTCTTTCAGTTGAGAAACATATTCCACATGTTGCTTCTATATAAAGCACTGCAAATTATGCACAAACAATTTTCTAGAAAGTTTGCAGAATGTTGAGCAGCTCATCCCACTGTGCCGACTAAGACTTCAGTAGACAGGGACGTGGAGCAGGCGACGGGCTGCAGTGTTGAGGTAGCTGCTCCTACTTTTGGTATGTAATGATAAATTTATGGCTCTATTTTTTTTCGCTTTTTTTTTTTTGTTAGGGACTACTCGGGAACGAGAGGAAGAAGAGGGAGCGAGAGAGGAAGAGCGGGAACAAGGGTATGTGGGGAGAGCGGGGTACAGTGCGCTCCTGGCGCTAACGGCGTTGGTTGTTGATTGTTGATTGTTGTTTTTGGAATTTCGCATTTCACATTCACAATCACACACACTCACAGAAACACTCACTGACACAAATGTTTTGTATGCGTTTTTTTTGGTTACAGCTCCAAACTGGCACGAGTCAACTTTTATTGCACAACAACAACAACAGTAACAACAGTAACAGTAACAACAACACATTGATTTAGCTCTGCCACTGTCTTCTCTGGCATTACAGGACAATGATGATTACAGCAAGAACAACAGCAACAGCAAACGAAAACAGCATTATGTGAAGAAAAGGAAAGTAAAATAACTTTCATTTCATTTCGCTTTATTTATGAATCCTAAGTTCAGGATTTGCCTCGAGCTTAGCTCCGAGCAGCAACTACACACACACAGACACACAGTCATTTATATGTATCTGAAGAGTTTTCAGAGCGTTCCTCAAGTTCCTTGCGCCATATTGATTAGCTAAGTAATAACATAGTATTAATATTTAGTAGCTAAGTTGGCAGGTAGTTCCAGGTGGTGCCTGGGCAGGGAGTGGTGGAATATTGCAAGGTGCTTAAGTAATGGCAAGTAGCAACAGTAGTGGGAGAGTCGCAGTTAGAATGAGGGAACATATAATTGTATATATAGTGCAAATATGAAATGTTTGTGCAGGAATAACATCAGAAGTGAGTCCCATGGGGTCAGTAGATGAATGGCAACAGTATTATATTGTGAAAGATCGCAGTGCAGAATGGTGCATAGTAGCAGCACAGGTATGTGGAGTATAAGTAGCAGTAGTTGGGGTGGGGCATGTTAGACAACAATCAGTATGAGTATTAGAAACTATTTCTAGTCTAGTGGTAACTGAAATAGTTGAAATCGCAACTGAAGATATCGAATAAGTCGTAAGAGTTGTAATAGTAGTAGTGGTAGTAAGGATAGTAGAAGTAGTGGAAAAAGAAGAAGAGGTAGATTAGTAGATTAGCAAAGTAGATGCAGAAGTAGATAAATTTAAGATATGGTAGAGATTTTAATACGATAGAAGTAGTTGATGGGCTAGAGTAATGTAAGTGGTATAATAGCATTGCCAATACTATATATATTAGTAGGAGAAGTGGTAGAGGTAGTAGTGAAAGAAGAAGTAGTATTAGTAGTGAAATAAGTAAGATAAGAAGTAGGAGTAGAGGTCAAAGTAGTAGTCGTACTAATAGTAGAATAGATGTATGTATGTTGAAGAAGAGCTAGTGGAAGGTAGTGGATCAATAGTAGTAGTAGTAGTAGTAGTAGTAGTAGTAGTAGTAGTAGTAGTAGTGGTAGTAGTAGTAGAAGTAGTTGTAGTATAGTAGTAGTATTAGTATTAGTAGTAGTAGTAGTAGGAGTAGGAGTAGGCGTAGGCGTAGTAGTAGTAGTAGAAGTAGTAGTAGAAGTAGTAGTAGTAGTAGTAGTTGTAGTAGTAGTAATAGTAGTAATAGTAGTAGTATCAGTAGTAGTAGTAGTAGTAGTAGTAGTAGTAGGAGTAGGCGTAGTAGTAGTAGTAGAAGTAGCAGAAGTAGTAGTAGTAGTAGTAGAAGTAGTAGTAGTAGTAGTAGTTGTAGTAGTAGTAATAGTAGTAGTAGTAGTATCAGTAGTAGTAGTAGTAGTAATGGTAATAGTAATAGTAGTAGTAGTAGAAGTAGTAGTAGTAGTAGAAGTGGTAGTAGTAGTAGTAATAGTAGAAGTAGTAGTAGTAGTAGTAGTAGTAGTAGTAGTAGTAGTGGTAGTAGTAGTAGAAGTAGTTGTAGTATAGTAGTAGTATTAGTATTAGTAGTAGTAGTAGTAGGAGTAGGCGTAGGCGTAGTAGTAGCAGCAGAAGTAGTAGTAGAAGTAGTAGTAGTAGTAGTAGTTGTAGTAGTAGTTGTAGTAGTAGTAATAGTAGTAGTAGTAGTAGTATCAGTAGTAGTAGTAGTAGTAATAGTAATAGTAGTAGTAGTAGTAGTAGTAGTAGTAGTAGTAGTAGTATAGACAACACTATATAAGGATTATTTTATAGATATTGCTGGGTTAGCACATTAGTCATTCAACAACTAGAGCCCACACTATCGTATACCATATGTATAAGTCCTCCATACATACATATGCGTTATAACCATTATTGAAGCCCTCAAATGGCCGGAAATACAGAAAAGTGTAGTCAATTCAAATGTATTCACTATTTGTCCATATGACAAGGTTTCTTGGACATGCTATACTATACAATATCAGACTATACTATAGTCGTAAATAACAATTACAGTCAGGAAGGTAAACACTTTCCGTAGATGTACAATAGATACCTTTGAAACACGAATCCTTGACTTTTGTAAAATCGATTTGAATAGTTGGGAACCAAGTTCCCTTTGCCAAGCTAGATTCTCCGACTTCACTCTACCTAGATATTTTCTTTTCCATTCTTCCCTTTACGAACTCCGTGCTCCCACATTCCCCCTTCCCCAGCTCATTCGCTAATTAAGCAAAACACGTGGAAATATCGCGAAACCAACGCGATTCGCATCGCATCGCATCGTATCGCAAAGCAAAGCGAGCTGATAAAGAAGTTGCGATAAGGCGAGGGAATTAGAGAAGGGACCAATCAATGGTTGTTCGGGGCATTAGAGGAACATAGACATAGCACAGTATATAGACAACACTATCAGAGTGGTTAGCTGATTAGCTAAACAGCCCCAAATGGATGTATTTAGAGTGGGCGGCTTGAAGGAGGAGAAGGAGGAGAAGGAGGAGGCATTGAGGATGGTTGCGAGGGGCGTATAAATAGTTAAGCAGCCTAGAAGCAGACAGCAGTCAGCGGGAAACAGGATTAATGACCAGACAGATAGGAAAAAGTCTAAAAGAGGAGCTCACTCGTTCGCTCACTCGGTCGGTCTTTGGGCGGGGGGCCGTACCGGGTTACGTACACTCCGAAATTGGAGCACATTAATCAATCCAATTAATACCAGACAAAAGGTCAGCTCCGCGTCGCGAAAGGACGCGACCCTCCCGGCCGTGGACTATATAATTTGTGGAAAGACCCTGCTCTCTCATATGATTTACGATTTGACTTCAGCGACAGCAACAAAAAGAGTAAGAGAGAGAAACAGAGGGAGACAGATCGAGGGAGGAAGGGAGACAGTCGACAGATAATAATTTATTGATAGCTAACATTCCATATTGTGGGTGTTGTCAGGGCTAGAACCGACTTAAACTGTTAGTTCGTTAGCTGACTGCATTCCTTCAACACACACACACACACACACACACAAGCACACCAACACATACATACATCCGTGACTTTATTAGAGATGTGAGTAACTCAATTCGTGTCCCTGACACAAAATCACGCCCAAATCAAGATACAAATGACTTTTTATTTGTATTTGATTATTTTACGGAACAAGAATATATATATATTTCTATATATTTGTATTTATACATACCTTTACCATAACATTAAACCCCTCCCAGTTGCAGAAAGTATGCTACAAGTAGTTTTAAATGATCTGCTGCAGTCTCGTTACTGTGCCATAAAATCAAGTTCAAATCTCTCCAAATAAGGATGCTATAATTAGTTTATGGTAAAGATATGAAAGTTTTCCAACCAGTTATAGTAAAAGTTTATGAAACTAACAAATCATTTAATTTTTCCAACTTTCCGGCCTAAAACACAATTTTCCCAATGTGTCTGTGCCCAAAACTCATTTATGTGACCATCCCTAACACCCCCGCACACACACACACACAGCGACACACGTCAAGTGGGGGAGGGAAAAAATCGGTGACCTACAAAGTCGGTTAATCGTTGCCCGAAGGGGGTGACAAACGAACAAACGAAAAAAGGTTTCAGGTTGGAACTCGTATTTGGTTTCGGATTCGGAATCGAAATTGGATTCGGCGTGGGAATCGGAGTTAAAATCGGGTTCGGATTGTGCTCTGCAGAGACACTTTGCATGGCTTATATAGTAACGTAATTATGTCTGTATATAGCTCACCATACCCCCTTTCCATTAGGGTAGTCATGAATTGAAAGGTGTGGGGGGGGGCCTTGAAAAGGGTCTTACTTCAGCTATAATTGGGCGCTAACCACAGCCAGACCACAAACTAGAAAATTAGACGCAGAACGAAAACAAATTGAATTGGATTGATTTTTTTTTTTTTTTTTTTTTTTGATTGGTTTTATCTTCTTGGTTTTTGTTTCTTCTTTTACAGTTACAGATTTTAATTGAACAATATTCAAGAATTGGTTTTTTTTTGTTGTCTTTTTTTATTTTTTTTGTACATTCATACTTAATACACAACATTTAATTTAATTAGTTTAAAAATTCGCTAAGGTTGATGGGGAAAAAAAATGAATATTAAAACTAAAGAAAACGATAAAGAGAAAATGAAACTAAAGTTTCTGACTGGGTAGATGACTTAAGAAATGCTAGCATAAGAAACAACCTGAGGCACAAATCATAGCTTCATATAGTGTATAAAGGTCTGAAGTTGAGTGAGGGCGAGAGTGGCAGACAGTCGCGTTGTGTTTTCTTATAGTCGATATATAATATTTTTACCTAGTTATGGGTTGGCCGATCTAGACACACAGTAGAGGGAAGTGGGGAAGGCTCGAGTTGTGTCTTGAAACAGTTAACATAGTCAATAAGGACAGGTGGTTATAGTGACTCGATCCAGGAAAAACGGGAAAGAGGATTATGTGGTAGAATCTTAAGTTGTGTCTTCATTTAAATGACATATTAAATGGGTATACATTATTCTACCTCAAAATGAGGTAGTCAAAGTAGGAGAGAGTGAGAGAGAGAGAGAGAGAGGAGATACAGGAGTTGTGTGTCCAATCGGAACCAAACTGAGTTCAATTTCCGCATGTTTCCTTCACACGCTACAAAATTCGAAAGTCCCATCGGTTTGGTTAATTCTTTTAGTTGTTGTTGTTGCTGTTATTGTGGCGCCCAGCACGCACTTGAGTAATTACATGCATTAAGTACATACATCCTCACATGTACATAGTTCACATTAATGTTCTGGTTTCATCAATTTTTAATGCCAAACCAAAGTTTAAATACGCTTCGCGACACAAGACTAGGTGTCTTCATGTACATATGTATGTGTGTGTCTCTGTGTGTGTGTGTGTGTGCGCGCGCGAGTGTATCTTTGTTGCTTAAACATCAACAACCATTTTCTTATGTATATCCGTATTACCAACAACAGAGCAGAACTCATCGAAAGAGATTTTGCCATCCTCATCCTTGTCCGCAAAGCAGATAGTTTTGTCGACAATCTGTTGCAGCTGCGTGTCCTTCAGATTGTTGCCAACCATCATTTTGAGCACCTGAAAGAGTTCCCCATTCGAGATATAACCATCGTTGTCCATGTCATAGATGCGAAAAGCGAAGCGTAGCTTGGACAACTTATCGCCTCGCACACTGAACTGCGAGACACCCTGTATGAACTCCTTGAAGTCCACCTCGCCATTGCCGTCGGCATCGAATATATCGATAACACGCTGCACCAACGGATTTTGCTGTAACTCCGGCAACGACATGAACTCATCTATGCTCAGTGCTCCCGAATTGTCCAGATCGAGTTTGCGGAACCGTTTCCCTAGACGGCGTATCTCGTCCGCATCGAAATTGGAGCACATGTCCATGGGCAGCGAGGTCTCATTTCCCATTGTGGCGGCTGTGTTGTTGTTGTTTTGCCTGTCTCTCTTTGTAAACTTAATTCAAAATGGCTGTCAAAACTGCAAGAAAATCTGTATCAGATTTATTTAAAATTGAAACTAACAATTTGTACTCACTTCACGTTGCACTTGCTTGGTTCGCTTGGTTTGCTTCGTGTCCTTAGGCGCACATTCTGCAAAAGAAAAACAACAACAACAGCAACAATCAACACTTTATTTTTATGTGCCCCATCGATTTTTCAATGCTCCCACACAGGCGCGCACGCATACAGGTGCACACACACAGGCAAACGATTTCTTTTGAGCATTGCAATCAGTTGCTGTTTATCTTAATGCTTATTGTAACTGCATATATGTGTGTGTGTGTATGCGTGTGTGTGTGTTTTATAAATTTTAATCGCACCGTAAACAAACTAAATAATACGTATACGTAGTGTGACTTTAATGCGCTCTCTGTATAAGCCAAATCCAATGTATACACTTTACAGTCTGATTTTGAGCAGCCACCCTGTTGTTTGCCAGCATATAAGCCTCCTCTTTGTCTGTATGTGTGTGTGTGTGCATATGTGTTCTTGTACATACGTCCTTTATGTTATTTTATTGGTAGCATAATTCGCTTGGCAGGAAGACCGTTGACTGCACCCGGAACAGACCGTATAGCGTACGCGCGTTGCGTATCGAAAATTAGAATTAATCGTTTTTGGTAATTTTTAGCACATTTTCTGCACACAGCTGACGCTGCTTACAACGAACAGATAAATACGCTAATTTAAACATGTTGCTCACTACAGTGCAAACTTGCAAAATACAGGAGCTTAATTTATATTTAGTTAAAATTGTATTTTTGTCTGCCAAATATAACCAAAATACATTTTCATTTGGGATTCTTGTGCGATTCTTCGCGTAACATTAACAGTGCCTGTTTAGGGTGACCAGCGCGTTAACAGTGGAACAAACTTAATTGGGAGCCCATGGACACAGTTTTTGAAATTGAGCACTAATAATTTACTTGTCCAATATAATAGTATAAATTACATGAAATTTAACTTTAGTACACAACTAATAAAAATATACAAAACTAATTATTAAATTTTCGACAAATAATCCTCTTCTTCGGTGTCCACTTCGTAAATATCCATCGGAACACCATTGGATTTCTCATTTCTGTTCGAATTGTTTGCATTATTCTCGTCATTGCAAATAATCATTGCACCTGCAGCTTTATCCACATGTTGTTTCACTGCCAAGAGAAATGCATATTAATATTTTTGCAAATATAAATTATATTGTAATTACTTTGAGCGACGCGTTCCAGTTCGTCTTCCGTATCGGGATCAGATGAATCATCGACCACCAGCTGCTGACGTTGTGTGTCCTCAGAGCTTAATAAAAACCTTTCCAGTACAGTCTTTGAACACGATGGCACATCGTCATTCGGATTGGGCACACGACTATCTTCCATAATTTCATCATCACTTTCGGGACATTGTTGATCATGTGGGTCCAGGGCAAAACGACGCCAGGGGAGATACTTTTTGAGATCGTAACACTTCTCCAACCACTTGTGCGACACAATTTTGCCCTGCCCCTTGGCCTTAACCTCCTTGTACTTGGGCGTATTCCGGATGGCGCAACTAGAAAAACAAGAGCTCAAGTTATCCACAGTGGAAATGAGTTAAATTTAAATGAGGTTTACATGAGATGTGTGCAACCAACACTCCAAAATGGCCTATACTGAGCGCCCAGCTCTAGGGCCCTGGCACGTAGCTCCGCACGATCGGGATTCTTAGTAGAAAATATATATATAATTAAACCTTTCTAACTTTATCTGCTGCCGACCTACCTGAATGCCGCTTATGACCAGGACAACACCGTTCAGCAGCTGATCACGAGGCGCATATTGAGCCACTTTCAAAGGGGACTTCTTCACCAGTTCATGCTTGGGCTTTTTCGGAGTCGATTCCGCTATACTCGCACTACTGGACTTACGTTTCTGACTGGCCAGAGTTGTTGTAGGAATCTCTTGCTCTACATCTGATGTATTCATTTTCGAGCTCTCTTTGCTTTTATTTTGGAATAAGGATGTACGCTTGGCTTTGAGATTCTTTCTCGCCTCCAGCTCCTTCTGCTGCACATCTAGTTCCCTGCTTCGCCTCTGTTGGTCGGCTGCAAGGCGCTTCATTAGACGCTCCTTTTTGGCATCTGCATCCGATGCATCATCTTCGGGATCATCGTCACTAAAGACAAGTTCATTACGATTACGATCCAAGATCTGTGTTGTCTCATTAGATGATGTAATTGACGATGACTTTGTTATTGACGACTCTGATGTTGTAGCCGGGTAACAAGAGGTGATGGATAACGTTTTGTTTGTGACTGCTGTCACCACCGTTTGTGACCGGCTGCCACTTAGTCGGACTTTCGAGGCTGGCAAGACAGCATCTCGGATGGCAGCTGCTGTGCTGACTTTCTCCATACCGCCTTCACTGCGGTTCCGTTTCCAACGTAGAAAGAGCTTCGAGGCGCCATTGCCATCGGCCTCCGAGTCTGGCGACTCTTCGCGCAGCTTCAGTGGAAACAATACAGCATTTAGTGATTGAGTTAGCTTCGTATCAAGCAATGGCTTTGACACGGCTGCAGGGGTCACATGCACTTTAATGAACGACAAACCGTACTGAATATGTTTGTTGAACGGTTGTGTACACACGATCTTTACCAGCTTCCACTTGTCCTTCATCAAGCTGATGTTTAATGCATCGCTATTGAAGCAACGCACCCGGTTCACATTGTGGGAACTTTTGCTCTCAACCGGCGTCATAAACGAGCATGATAGCAAAAATTCCTTAAAATCGTCTGGCTGACAGCCAGATTTACTGACCAGCACTTCAATAAATGCGGCATGTTCATTGCCAATGTCGATTCCAACGATCTGCTGCGGCTGCTCGAACTCCAATACAACATGCGCCTTCTTCTCACCAACCGATTCGGTCTTCCATTTCATGCCGACATTCTCCTTCAGAAGATTAGCAGCTACATGGATCTACGATATGTATTAGTTAATAACTACTTACGTCCTTGACTATGTCGTTACACTTACTGGATCCTCGCTGGACACTTCGCGAACAGATTTAAAAATTCCGATCGGCATTTCGCAAAATTTGTTTATAAGCCTGTTATTTGTGGCGGACTTTCGCGAACAATCGATAACTTATGCGATGAACGATAATATGGGCGCTGAGTCCAACACGATTATTACTTAAATGTCTAACCGCGTATGGATATATTCGTTTAAAAAAAAATATTATAACGTTAAAAATATATGTTGATTCTTTAGGCTCAACACGATCAATGAAAATGAAAAAAACTAAATCTTAACCCCCAGCAAAGAGGCAACATTGTTTTCATAGGCAACTTTGGAATTTATTATTTGTTCGACATAATTTATATTTCAAACTGCGGTCACACTGTTACTCATTGCCCGCTGTTATTTGCGCCCGAACATTTCTCGGACTTGAAAGTTTTCGTTTAAAATGGCAAAATGAGCGGTCTTTTGAATGAAGTGCAGCGAATTATCAGTGAATTGAGTTCAGGCAAAGCCCCTGCACGCAATAAGGCAATTGAACAGTTAGATCAGAAGCTGAACAGTTCCAAAGATGCATTAAATGCGATTCTAAACAGAAAACAAGAAATTTCCTGGCAAGATGTCTTCAAAGCTGCCAAAGATGCAATTTTCAGGGTTTGTCTATTGAATCGCATATAAAATACAAATAAATATTAATGATTCGATTTATTTCCATCAATTGATGACAGCACGCGGAGGATTTGCAGGCATCACGCGAGAAAACCCACAAAACACTGGCAAATAAATGTTACTTATATGGAAATGTTATGGACAAAATCATCGACTACAATCTAGAGAGTATGACATATTAATCTATTAATCTTTACACACTCAACAAATTTGATTCTTTCTTGACAGTGGGCAGAATCAGAAGCGGTCACTTTCTGGCCAAAAGTAGCATATTCAATGCCTTCGAAGAGGGCATCAAACAGAGCCATGTCGTGCGGCACTTTGGAGACAACTTCCTCAACATGCTGGACAGGGGCATATACCTGTCGCCCCGCTACGTCTATGAGCTGAAAGTCAGCGAATATAGTCGTAGGTTTTCAAAAACAAGTATATCTTCAACCGATTTCATTTGTATATTTTCTGCCAGGAATTCTGTCCTATCTGTTTGAACTTAACATCGATAATGATGAGTTTCTGCGCACCAAGATCTTGAAATGCATCACAAAAACTGTGCAACTGGCCCAGCAGCGAGTGCAACTGCATGCCGATCTGGTGGATTATTTGCCTACGCTCAGCAGCTACGCACAAGAGGCAAATAATGCGGAAAGAAAGGCAGAAATTGTACGATTGTATCACATATTCGTAGGCGAGGCAAGTGAGCACAATATATAATATATATAAAGATATGATTGAGAATTTTTGTACTTGTTTCTATAGCTAGCTGTGAACTATCATCATGAGCTGTGCATACACATGCAGGAGATTTTACCCAAACTATGCGACTTCCACAACGACGACACATTTCGTGACGATACGAAGAATGTATTGTTTGAATCGATTCTACTATCACTACACACACTTTATCCGAAATTGCATAGTAATGATTTTACTAGCTTTCAAGTGCCCATCCATGAGAGTTGGCCACAGACCATGCAGAAGCTGCGTACAATTACCCAAATGGAGATACGCAAGAACTCGACTGGACGCAACAAGGTTGCGCAATTAAGCAGCGATAAATTCTCGCAGAACTTCATTAAGATGACGGCCCTCATCTGGTACATTGTAAGAATAAAATGTAGTAGACTGTGCCACATATGTACGATTCAAGCATCAATTCCTTGCAGGTGTTGTGGCATTTGGAGCCGCATAACCCCAACTCCGAGGAGACACCCAGCAAACGTGCCCGGGTCGACAAATTGGAGGGCATAATCGAACTCATCGAAAAGCAGGAAACAAGTTTCAATGATGTTTGGTGAGTAGCAGCTGCAAAGGATTCTCTATGATTCCGTAACAATCTACAATTATCCTGCCAGGTTTGCCATATTCGCGGAGTTGCTGCAACTGAGCGATGCGATCATTAGTGTTGGTAATTATCGGCAAACCCTACAGCTCACACTGGACGTGCTGCTGATGTATGACAATGGCAGAAATCTACACAATGTGCGACTCTGTTTGACAAGTTTGCTGGCCAAGGAGCAGCAACTGCATCAGACACAATCCATTCCCGATGAGTATCTTGTCGGCCTCTGGCATCAGATTGCCTTGCATTTGATATCCGAGACGCGTTCCACTGCCGATATAATTACAGAGAAGCAAATCATATTGCAATCCCTGATTAGGCACAAGAAATTGAAGCCAGCACTATGCGCCACTCTCATCAATAACATCACAACCAACGAGATGTTGCGGCGCAATGAGTGCATAACGACAATACGAGAGATATTCATCCATGCCCAGCACTGTGGACTGAACAAGGCGTCATCGGAGCTGGAGCCGATTATAAACTGGGCCTATGGCAGCGAGAAAATCAATGCCGCGCAAATGATACACAATATAGCAGCAATTGATGCCAAATTACTGGCAGATACTTTCAGTATTGGCATCATTAATTTCCTGGACGAGCGTCAGGAGTTTCAAAAGCAGCACCTACAGATCAAGAGCGCCAGCATGTCGGAGGCGAATCTGCAATTACTCGAATACAAGTACAACAAGCAATTTGTTTGCCTGGCACCTGAGTTCCAGGCACAACTGCAGCTGCGAACAGATCATGGATATGGTGAAGGGGCGGCAGCACAGTCGTGTACCAAAAATTGTCTGTTTCAAAACAACTATGAGCTACTTATGCGCATGCTTAATCCATCCACGAGCAATGAGCATACGGCAAGCGCTATACTAAAGGATCTTAGGGGACTGCACAAACTAGTCTGCACCATGGAGCGCCTGCTGCACTACAAAGTCTTCGATGCGGACAGTCTGCAGCAATGCCCACTTATCAAGCGCATTGGGCTCTTCCTCAGTCATATCGAGGTGAGGGTTTTATTTTCATATATGTATTATACAAATACTTTATATAGTTATTTTTATCTGGACAGTTCCATTACAAGGCCAATCAAGCGGGGCAACTGGACGACGGCGATCTGCGGGATATACTGCAGCAACAGATTGCTGTGCTGCAAGTCTTCAACTCGCATCAGATTCTGCTGCAGTATCTGGAAAAGCAACCGATCGAGATGCTGATTGAGTTTATAGGCGAACTGCTTAAGCACAATTGTAATAAATAGTTACTCTTATAAGTATAATGCCAGCTAATGTTTATATCTGCCTTTTCAGACACTCTCATCAAGGATGGCGCTGCTGTAGAGGGTGCAGAACGCGCCGCGCTGACCACACAATGTTTTCACATACTTGGCTGCCTGTGTGCCAATAGTTCCTATAGCAGCGAGGCTTTTCGACACATATGCAAGCATGTGAAGCAGCATACTCGTGCCGATGATGTGCTGCTGGTCACCAAGGTAAACTTAACTCAACTCAAACTGATCTCTTCTGAACTAATCTCTTGTTTCTCTTGTTTAGTTGCTCTGCCGCTGCAAGAGTCTGTCGGACGAGTGCATTGGCTGGCTGGTGGACAAGCTGAAGGACATTATTCAGCATAATTTTCTTGATGTGCTCATTGTTTCGCAAATTGTGGAGCATTTGCCCAGTAAGCAAAAGGAACAGACTCTATACGAACTAAACTACAACTAATTTCGGATACATTTGACCCACAGTTATTTTCAAGTTTGTCTACGAATACGAGCACTTGCTGGATGACATGATGACTGCATTGCATTCCCTGTTAAAGATCACATTAAAGAAGTCTTATCCCACCCAGCTGGCGGTAAAAATAGTGCAGTGTGTGGGCCATGTGGCACGACATTGTAGCAACATTTTTGAATCAGAAAATTTCACTATAATCTGCATGTCGGTGGCAAAGTTCCTGCCAATGCCAACACTTGAGGTGCGCTTTGCAGCGCTAACTACGCTCACGCTGTTCTTCAATACAGATTTCTGTGTTACGGATTGTGATGAGGATGCAGTGGTTCGTTGCGATAGACATTTGGAATTTTGTGAGCAGCTCTACGAGTGCATCGATTGGGATAAGTTTACAACTGCTGGGCAGGATTTAATACAGAATAGTCATGCTGTGACCATACAGACACTGCTTTCACTGTTCGCCTTCAGCACATTTCAGCAAGAGATTGTGTTGCGGCAACTCTTGAATTACTATGCGAAGGAGCATCTCAAAGAAAGTGAGTAAGAGTAAACTGATTGAATTTAAATTTGTACTGAAAATGCATTTAAACTTGCAGCTGATTTCTGTGCCTTGGCGTGCCCGGTAATGTCTGGCCAGCGGCAGGTGGTGACCATGCGCCAGCTTTTACTGCCCTATGCGGATGCTCTGCTGCATCAGTGGACTGCACAACGTCATTCCATCTCCAAGTGAGCAGTACAAATTTATGAATTTATGAATTCGTATTCATTGATGTCTCTTAGATTTCCCTATTTTCTGTGCTACAACTCGAAGGAAGAGTTCCGGATGGCGACTGGCTGGAGCATCATAGCCTATACCATACTATATGGCCAGCCCGAGCATGTGGAACGCTATAGGAAACTCATGGACATTGAAGTAGGGTAGCAGCCAAAACTGAAAGTTAACAATGTACTTAATCATGTCTATCCCTTAGGAGTCTCTTGTCATACTCAGGGCATATCAAGCCGTGGCCAGCAGCGATTGCAATGAATCTTGCTCTGCAGACTTCCGGCATCATTATGGGAATCTGCAAAAGAATCTACAGCAATTACAATTGGATCCGGCAAGTGTTCCACTTAATGGCATAACACTTTATGTTACCATTGGTTTGTTGCTCGACAGAAGCGAATTGTCTCGTCTTTTTGGCTCAACTGTCTGCTGCAATAGCAGCCCAGCGTGGTATAATCTTAGTTCAGATGCGCTCTACAAATCCCTCTGCCAACTTGTGGTAAATACATTGAAATTCTTGTCTCACTTTATGCTTTAATTGCTTGCATATTCTTTCTCTTACAGAGCGGCGGTGGCACTTGGTCAGAGCAGAAGCGTCTGCAGAGCATGTCCGTGTTGATACTGGAGCAACCATTGATATTGATTGAGTTGCTCGATAAATTGAAAAGTGATTGCCATTTTGCACTGCTGTCCAGCCAAATGTTACGCTGTTTCTTTCTCTATGCGAGCATTGCAGATGCTATACTCGATGCAGTGAGGCTGCTGGAGGACGAATCGTCGCTGGTCAACGATCAACTCTTGGAGATCAATTGCGTTTATTTTGTGCGCGACATTTGGTTCTTTGTCTGTCGCCTGCTCTTGCACAGTACGTACAATCCTCTTTAGACTCTTACGCTACCTTTCTCATGCTTGTTCTTGTTTTAGATAATTGTACTTTCCTACACCGCGCTGTGCTAGAGTTCCTTAACACGATGCTTGGAAAGCGGAGCACTCAGGCGCGCTGCTTTAGCACTGCGCACACAGACGAGTTGGCAAAACTGTTTGTTGCCGCCGTGCGGCACATGAAGACACGCGAGCTGAAGGAAACGGCAGCGGCTTTGCTCGAACAGTTCATCAATGTGCACAAAAAGCAACTGAATATGGAAACGCTGCTCGAGGAGGCCGGCGAATGCAAGCATCTGCGTCCATTGCGGCAACAACTTATCAATGATCCCAAGCTGCCAAAGGTTGGGGAACCTGGTGCTGTGGATTATATACGCGCCTTCCTCAAGCCCAATCGACTGGAGCGTCTGCATGGACTGCGTGAATACGTAAGTAATCGCGATAGAGAATTTTCTAACCGTTTTATAATGTCAATTCTTTTTTGCGCAGCTTGCCGAGCACAAGAATGTGCTCCAATCACACGAGCAGCTGCTGTTCGAGCTGATCAGTCGTCTCATACGCATGGTGCGCGAGTCACCCAAACAGGAAGGCAGTCTGGATGCGCTCAAATGTCTAGCACAGATTGGACCACTGAAAATGCAGCATATATCGTATTATTTTCAAACAGACTTCGATGCCTTTGAGCAGGTTTGGATGACAGTTTCGTCGCTCTTAAGTTTATGTTAATTGTGAGCTTGACTTCTTGCAGAGTGCGGCGGAGCCTATGGAACAATTTCTTAGTATTGTCATGGAGTCGCTGGAGAAGAACTGGTTTGATTTCAATACCAGCACACAGGATGCACTCGTTCAAGTTGCTGGCCATGTAATGAACAGTAAAGCGGGCATTAAATTAAGTGGTGCGTATCCCAGTTACTGTTCCTACTCCTGCTCCTGCAGCTTGCTCATCTGTTATGTCTTTCCAGATAAGTTCACCAATTTGCGCATTTTCTGTCGCAAGCAGAAAAAGTCAAATTTTCTGAACTCATGTGGCAGCATTCCAGACATCGATTGGCTGGGCATACTCCAGTCCTGTGAGCGCCTGGACTATGAGCCCTGGCTGTGCGCCTTTATGAGCCGCGTATACAAAGCCTGCGGCTGGGCAGGATTCGATGCTTTGGCTCTCAATTCATTGAACTTTGCCAAAGTGTCGATGCAACCGTTTATCAAGCTGCTGCTTAGCAACAAGGATGAACACTTGGACAGCCTGTGCGCCATGCTGAATCACTTCTTTGAACTGTGCCGCAGAAACACGCCAACTGTGGAGAAATGCATCTATCAAGAGAAGCGCGCCATCAAGCGAATGCTTCACATGTGCGAATGCATACGCGTCGTCAACAATTGGTGAGAAAGAGCGAGAGAGAAAGAGAGAGAGGGAGAGGGGACGACGCTAGCTGTCTCTTAATAATTGATGTATTTGTTTCCGCAGGCGAATTCCACTCAAGCTGAGCAATGTTATCATGGCCAGCAATCATTGTCAGGCCTATTTCCTTAGCATTATGTATCTGGAATTGTGGGCATGCTCCACCAGTGGAGTGCCCGCTGACAGCGTACTGCAGGATGACTGTTTCCAAGTATCTGCAAAGAAGGTAAGTAAACTAAAGCTGGAATCAAGAGTTGTTCGCCATTCACCCTTCTGTTTGCAGGCCTACGAGTCCATTGGCTGTCTGGATGCGATACCCGGGTTTCTGAATCCGCTGCGCTCTCGTGTCACTTATCTAAGCTTGGAAAATAATCTATCTGGCATTCTGCTTGAATCCGATAGCCTTGACATGGCCAATGGTCAGTTGTATGTGGACATTATGAAGAGCAATGGCATGTTATCATTTGCTGCACTGCATCAGCGTCAACAGAAGATACTCGACGATAGCAAAGAGGTCGATTATGAGATACTCTGGCGTCTTGGCCAATGGGATGAGCCAGTCGATGTGTACCAGAAGATAAACTACTCAGGCAACATGGAGTTGGAGTTTCAGAAGCATCACTATTTGGCACTCAAGAGCATTTGCAATCGCGAGGAGGAGAACACGCTGTCCGCCATGAATAATGCCTATCATTGCGTGCTGGACATACTACGCGACATTAGTGTCGAGTGTTTGCAGTCTGTGTACAAATATATGACTTGGTTGGGTACACTCCAGCAGGTCGAGGACTTTTGTCAGGTGAGAGAGAGTACGAAACACAACGTTATGAACTCTAATTTCTCGTATTCGCCCTTACAGATTCAGTTCAGCCAACAGTTGTCAGCAACGCAGATCAGTGAAACGTTTGACAAGTGGCAGACGGAATTTGATCTCAGTTACGGGCACTTCAACTGCAAGGAGCATATACTAACGCATCAGATAGTCCTCTTCCAGATGGCCGGCACACGCGCCGATCGTCGCATACAGCAGTATTATAAGCAGAGTCCAGTGGACACGTATCTGCTCAAGTGCATTGGCGAATGTAAGGATGCAGGCAAACTGAATTTGGCCACCAAATATATTGCTAAGCTGCGTGGTCAGACCAACATTAAGGAGTCCACAAAGGTATGTCCAAGCAGCAGAAGATTTATCCCCTAATCATAGTTATGGACCCTTTTTTTTGTTGCTTGCAGATTTCGGTGCTGCTAGAGGATGCGGATGTGAATGTGAAAACATGCAACTTACAGATAGCCAAGGCCATATTGCAACATGTCGTTACCAATCCGGAGTTTCAGTTCTGTCTGCAACGTGTGCCAGCGATGCGCCTGCAAGGACAATTTCTACTCAATTGCAATGCGCAAAGTTTCTCTCATGTGCTCGAGCACAATTTCCAGGGATCACTCACACTGCTCGATCAGTTCAAGTCGCGACAGGCGCAGCTAAAGAAAAGCTTTCCAGACATATTCACTTGGAGTACATTCGACACATTTGAGAATCACAATCGCAAGGCAGCCCATGCGGCAATAGCCAAGTTTGCAGACCGGGAATATCAGCAGCTGCATGACTATCGCAATTCTCAGGAATACAACATGATTGCCGACATTATACAACAGAATCGTCGTCTGGCCAATACGGTTGACAATAAGAAATCAGATCGTGATATGCGTGTTGGTGTCATCAATTTGAATCGTTTCGCTCAGCTCGATGAGAATCAGTTGCAGCGCATCGAGGATAATCTCACTGAGTATTTGTGCACAGCGATCAAGCATCACATTGCCTACTGCCAGTTGGACAGCGGTTTCTCGAGTGCAGCTATTTATCGCATCATTGCGCTGTGGTTCACCAATGCAAAGAATGCCCAAATGCTCGAGCAGATCAAGGAGGGCATCATGAATGTGCCCACCTACAAGTTTATTTGCGCCGTCAATCAGCTTGCGGGACGTCTCAACTCTAAGAATGCCGAGTTTCATAAGGTGCTGGTCGATTTACTGGTGCGTTGCGGTCAGGATCATCCACAGCATACATTCTATAAGCTCTATCCGCTTGTGTACGCACACATGGATGGCAACAATAGCAACACACAACGTGCTGACATAACTAAAAAGATAATCGCCCAAATATGCGAAGGAAATGCCTCAGTTCGCAATTGCAGCAAACAATTCGAAGCCATGTTTCCAGGTCAGTCGGTGTCGAACGCATCAATAGTTAATTAGCCCCAATAAATTCTATTTTTTCCTCAGCTCTTATCAACTTTGCCAACACATATCTGGTTGTTGATCCCAATGGCAGACCCTCTAGCAAAGGTATTCCGGAAAAGCTAAGGAAACTGAATGCTCTGAAAATGAACTACGTACATTGCCCTACCTTGGAGCTGGCTGTGCAGCCCAACAAGGAGTACAACCTAATCAGTGAGTCGCGAGATCTCGCATATCATCAAATTTGAATTACATTCTTCCCTCATGTCCTCTCGAACAGGCATTGAGAAATGGCTGCCTGAGGGCATCTTCTTGTGTTCCGGTTTAAATGCACCGGTTAAGGTGTTGTGTCTCTGCTCGGATGGTGTGAAACGCGCCCAGCTGATAAAGGGTAAGGATGATCTGCGTCAGGATGCCGTTATGCAGCAGGTCTTTGGCATTGTCAATGAGCTGCTCAACAGCGATGCGGAGTTCATTGAACGCCGCCTGCAGCTGCGTACCTATAAGGTGACGCCGCTCTCCATGCGCAGTGGCATTCTGGAGTGGTGCAACAATACCATACCCGTTGGCGTCTATCTGGTGGGCAATGGCTCTCAAGGTGCACACATGAAATATCGTCCCAACGATTGGAACAACAAGAAGTGCCGTGAAATGTCGAATGTGGGTACAAAATCAAGAAACCTTGAATGAATTGAAAATTTAGTTTTTATTAATCGCAATTTTCAGGCTGCTCTGCGCAAGGCTGCGTGGGTGCGCAAGAAAATCTACACGGAAATCTGTGAGCATGTGAAACCTGTGTTTCATTATTTTCTGCTGGAAAAGTTTCCCATACCGGGCGTATGGTTTGAGCGGCGTTTGGCCTATGTCAACAGTGTGGCCACCACATCAATGGTGGGCTACGTCTTGGGCCTGGGCGATCGGCACACGCAGAATATTCTAATCGATGAGCAGACGGCAGAAGTGGTGCACATTGACTTCGGTGAGAGAGTGACAGAGAGAGAGCAATGCGTGAAATACACTTACAAATGCATCTTTATATTTTTGCAGGCATTGCCTTTGAGCAGGGCAAGATTCAGACGACGCCGGAGACTGTGCCTTTTCGCTTGACACGCGATTTTGTTGCGCCCATGGGTGTGTGTGGCACAAATGGCGTGTTCACCAAGTCCTGTGAGGCTATAATCCACATCTTGAGACGCTACAGGTCCGTGCTCACCACCATATTAGAAGTGCTGCTCTACGATCCTCTTTTCATATGGGGAGTGCTCTCCAAGGAGTCATCCAGTAAGTTCAAGAACAACATTTAAAAGTAATTTATAATGTTGAATTAATTTCATACGCTTTTCGTAGATGAGGAATCGAAAAATCTTCTGGCACAACGTGCACTTCTGCTAGTGCAGTACAAACTGGAAGGCAGAGAGCCTGGATTGCTGGACGTGTCTAGTGTGGAGGCTCAGGTTCAGCGTTTAATCAACGAGGCAACCTTACCAGGCAACTTGGCTATGCTTTATCCTGGCTGGGATCCCTATCTGTGATATGGTTTCTGTTAAACAAGCAACAAATACATCACATTCATATGTTATTTTTCTAAACACACAATAAATATAAATAATCGAAATTAATTTGCTGTTTGAATTGCGATAAGCAACATCGATATAAATCGATTTTTCGGACATGGCGTTGCCAGAAAATATCGATATAGTAATAACGATAGCAGTCGATTATCGTTTCGGAGACTGGGCGTTGCCGGAATGTTGTGTCTGCTTTAGTTATGGGAAATCGCGAAAGGCTGGCAACGCTCGCGAGCCAAGCACAAATAAATAATATTAGCATTTGGAGTGAAAGTAGATTTAAGCAGTTCCCATGCAGCGTTAAAAAACAATAACGAATTGTGCAGATTTACGAGCCATGAACATAGACGACAATTCGCGCCAACAACCATCAAGAGATGGACGCACCAAGGAACTGCTGCTGCTGACTAAAAGTTTTACGAATGCGAATGCTAATGCGGATGCGGATGCAAATGCGGATGCGAATGCTGCATCAACAACAACAACGAAAACAAACAATAAAAAGAATGAATTATCAAAAACAGACGCAAACGATTGGATACGCTTCTCGCAATGGTTGCACTGCCTATGTGTCGTTACGTTCGATCTGAATCTGGGCCAAGCTCTCGAATATGTCTACCCGCCCGAATTTATGCCCAGCGAACAGGAGGTGAGCAACATCTGTTACATGGCCTTCCCGGACTCAAACTCCGGCTGCATGGGCGACACAAAATTCCATATGCGTCTACGTGCAATCGGCAACGGTTGTGCCAATGGGCATCGACAAAAGGTGGGTCCGCCCTCATTGTATTCTTCCAGCTACAACGTCGAGTGTGCGCCCGCCATGCGCTACGACAACAGTCACTATTGGGGATTTGTTTACTTTCGCCAAAAACGGGATCCCAATCTGCCGCGCGGCTACTTCCAAAAGAGTCTGATCATAATCACACGTCTGCCGTTCTTTAATCTTTACTACGATGTGCTCGCCCAGCTGGCACCCAAGTACTTTGATGAGGGCAATGAGCTGCTGCGTCGCGCCTGCGAGCAAATCAACACACAATGGCCCACACTAATGGTTGCACAGACACTGCGGTTGCCCCTGCTGGAGTGCAACTATCAGATCTGTATACCCAAGGCAAGCAGCAGCACGCGCAAGGTGCACTCGCCAGCCAACAGCCTGCAGCAGTGCAGCGAACAGTTGGAGCTGGAGACGCCCAAGTCAATCAAGGTGCTGCCATCTGTCAATGAGCTGGAGCTCTTCCACAGTCTTGGCTTTGTCATGGAGCATTTGTACACGCTGTGGGAGCTGGTTATTACCGCCGAACCGATTGTTGTCGTGGGCACATCCCCAGCCGATTGCTCGCACATGGTGCAGGCACTGGTCGCTGTCATTGCTCCGCTGGAGTATTGTGCCGAGGCGCGTCCTTACTTCACCATACACGACAGCGAGTTCAAAGAGTTCACACAGGAGGCAACAAATCGACCAATTCCCTCCTGCATTCTCGGCGTCACGAATCCGTTCTTTGTGAAGCTGCTCAAGGACTGGCCGCACATGCTGCGACTGGTGGATAATCAGGTAAGGCACAATGTAAGTATTAATCCATTGGGATGCCAACTCATTCTTCTCTCCCTCTTTCTCTCACGCTCTCGCAGAAGAACATGCAACAGCAGCAACAGGAGCTGCTGCAGCTGCACAAGAATACGCGGAATCAGTCGAGCAAGTTACAGCAGAACCACAATATCCTCAATGGTGGCCTATCCTCGGCCATAGGCGACAGCTCCTCTGCCGCCGGCCTGCACAGCAAATACAAGCCATATCTGAAGAAGGACAAGGCGCTGATCAAGAAGGTGTTGCTGGGCATGAAGACCAAACGGCCAGAGCATGTGCAGACGGCGCTAATCCGTCGTCATCTGCTCGAGTTGACGCAAAGCTTCATGATACCACTGGAACGTTATATGGCCTCGCTGATGCCATTGCAAAAGGACATAAGTCCCTTCAAGTCGGCGCCCAATGCCAATTCGTTCAAGTTGGAGGACTTTCTCGATACCCTCGAGGCAGTGGGACCGCAGTTGACATCACCGCTGAAGGGCGATTGGAAGGGTCTTTACCGACGTTTCTTTCGTTCGCCCAATTTCCGTGGCTGGTACGAGTCGCGTCATCGTGAACTGCAGCTGACACTGCAGGATCTGCAGTTGCAGGCGCTGTCCGAGGCGAATCTGGAGCATTGGGCGCACGACAAGCAGGAGGTGGAAATAATTGATATGATACTCAAGTTAAAGCAAAAACTGAATCTCTACAGTGATAAGACACAACTGGAGGGCATCAATAGCAGCAGCAGCAGCACACAGCGTCAGATTCGTGCACAGATCGAGTGCATGAAGGGTTTGCTGCCACCGGATCTGAAGAATGTTGTGAACCTCTGATCGTTTGTGGCCTCCTCCCCTAGCAGTCCCATTAGTTAAATATATAGAACCTATTCCCTCCCTTACCTTTCACTCCATCCCTCTCCAGTCAAGCGACCGTTAGAAGTCTTAACTGGGCATAACCAGCCTCTTGCCCAGTTCAGTCAAGGCTCTAGATACGTTTATGTTGTAGTAGTTAACTGTTTGTTTATTCCCATATATACTATATAATATACTTAGTTTGTAAGTTAACCGATTTGTGTACAAAACAACAAAAACAAAAACCATATCCAAAATGTTTTCCATCATGTTTTCCACCCACTAAAGTAACAATAACAAGAATGTACATAAAACAGAACGAAAACAGTTTGAGTCCCTTTTGCCGGATATATGTTGATGTATATGCAGTATGAATCGACTATTCCTATATATAGTATGATTGTAAAATAAACATGATATTAGTACTGCAATGTTTTTGTCGATAATTAAAATAAATTTAAGTCGATAACAAAAGGGTTCTTTAATTCAGGTTTAATGGAAATCATTTCTTATATTTCGAATATTTACAAAGACTATGACTGCCTGAAAAACCTTCAAGAACATCTGAAATCTGAATGAAATATTCGCATAACGCTTTCAGATCCCCCATAGATGAATGTGCTGTGCAACTATAGGAATATATGTATAAGACCAGTTTTGATTTTATAAGTAACTTAACTTATCAATGACAATCAAAGTCAGATATAATGTTGAATACACACAATACTATTCAATTCTGCACCATTATACATATATCACTAGTATAGGAATGATCGGAGGATATAAGAGCCTGCAAGGGCATAGCACCTTCAACGTGGCGAATGTTGTCTTTCTTTCTGGTATATCATTCCATATGCCAGCTAGACGTATCGCTTGCCCACTCTACACAATCTTATCGCAGCGAGACGATTTCATACAGTCGACATAGCAAATTCAAATTTAGATATTATTATTATTTTCTTTTATTATAAATTATACAAAAAATAAACAAAAAATTGAGCAGATTTTGCACTTGATGCAGTTGCAATACAAAAAATCATGATATATGTTAATGAGCAGCAGTTGGCCAATTTGCTGTGGAAATGTTTTGTGCTGAATGAGATAGAGAGAGAGAGAGAGATGGAGATGATAAAGAAGATTGAAGGAGGGGGGAGATTAGATAAGAAAGACAATGTCGTCGGCGACCATTATCTGATTGTCCTCGGTCATGCGATGCATGGCGGCATCGATTTCGCTGCCAGTGAATGGCTCCGGATTGTTCTCGTTGATGGATGCGGTAATGCGCGAGAGCGAGAGGCTCTGTTCGCGTGCCTCGCGGAAGAGACGCTGTAGACCGTTCTTGAAGATGCCCAGACGTGCATCAGTTATGCTGGCAGGCGTGGCAGCAGTAGTTTCTTCTGTCTGTGCCTCCGATGAGCCAGTCTGGCTCTGCGATGTGATGCTGCTGCTGGTGGCCTCGCTGTGCTTTTGGGTTGGCAACGAGCGACGTGTCTCGCGTCGTGTCAAATCGCCAGCATCCGGTTGCGGTGTCTCAACATCTTCGTCGCTGTCATACGCAGCGTCCTGCTCGATGCGTGTGCGCTTGGTGCGACGCGATGGCGAGCGCGTTGCGGTATCTGCGTTGGGATTCTCATCCTCCTCCTCTGAGCCGGAGCCGGCACCGTTGCGACGTCGCTTACTGCCGCGTTCCTTCTCCAACACCTTCTTGAAGTAGGCAAACTGCACCAGCTCAATGGCAGCATGAGCATCATCGATGGTAACCGTCTTGGACATGCCAGCGCGTGCATGGGCAGTCGACAAACGGATCAGTGTCTCCAGCGTACGTGCGGTGATCGGTTGTGTGCGTGCCGTATCCGATTCGAGTGCCTCTTGGGAGCGCAAACGCGAATACTCATTGGAAATGGCCTCGCATGCCTGCTCTGTCAGCTTGGGCTTCATACACTTGGCAATGTGAATGTATTTGCGCATAAACTCCACCGAGAGTATCTTCTCGTGACGCTTCCGAGACTTGCCATGCAGCAGCGCATCGTATTTCTCATACACCTCCGTGTCCTTCTTCTGCAAAAAGGAAGAAGCAATGGGATGAAAAAAACAGATCGATCTCAAGTTAGTGCGCTACGTACCTGATCAGTATTGGAGACAAACGCAAGCGAATCGGCATAGGAGCTGCCCATGGTAAGCGGTTCGCCGTCAGCCTCCTTGGGATTGCGATAGCGATGCATGCGCACCACATGATCCGATATCAATTGATCCACATCGCTGTCGATGACGTCCAGCATGACGAACAGTAAATCGAAACGTGACAGCAGCGAATCCTGCAAGCCAATGTTCTCCATGGGCGTCTTGTATTGATCATACTTCACAAGAAGAGGAGAGAGATTAGGAATGCGTATTCAAAAGCATTTTAAGCAGCACTCTCTACTTACACGGCCGTAGACAGGATTGGCAGCTGCCAGCACCGAGCAACGTGCATTGAGGGAGGCATGAATGCCCGCCTTGGATATGGTAACGCGACCCTGTTCCATCACCTCGTGTATGGCTGTCCGATCAATGTCGCTCATCTTGTCGAACTCATCGATGCAAACAACGCCACGATCGGCCAACACCATGGCGCCTGCTTCCAGACGTCGCTCTCCCGTATCCTGATCAGTGGTGACGGCAGCTGTAAGACCAACACCGCTGGAGCCACGACCTGTTGTGGGTATGGCACGCGGTGCCGTATTCAGTACATAGCGCAACAGCTGTGACTTGGCCACCGAGGGATCACCGATGAGCAGCACATTGATGTCGCCACGCAGACGCGTGCCGTTGGGAAGCAGCTTCTCAACGCCTCCAAGCAGCAGGCAGAGTATGGCCCGCTTGACATACGTATGACCGTGTATGGACGGCGCCAGACTCTTGCTGAGCAGCTCGAAAATATCATTGTTCTTGGCCAGCTTCTTGCAGAGCATAATATCCTCACGCGAGATGTCCAGATTGCTCTCCTTGCTGAGCAACGAAATGTTATTGGCCAGCAACACGGTGCGGAAGGTGCCGGAGGTGTAGCCACCATATTTGCCGGGCAGGCAGCGATAGTTGCCCACAATCTGTACACGATCGCCGGGTTTGCAGCGATCGACAAGATCATCGTCGCAGACAATGTCCACAGCGCGTGGCAATTGGCCGGCGGGTGCCTTTTCAGGCATCTCCTGTATGGTCAGACGCTGATGGTCCTTGTACACCGACAGGCCGAATTCTGTTTCCAGCAGATTGCCATCATCGTCCTTGGTGGGGTACACAGCGCTCGAGGGCACCGCCTCAAAGGAGGTAAGATCTGTGTACTTACGTTCCATCACTTTGCGTGTCGCTGGACAATAGTGAACACTGCGTACGACTTTCGGATGGATGAGCGACACTTTCGTTACAATGCCCTCCACACACACCAGGTTACCCAGATAGATGGAGGTGAGGGAACGCGGTGTCACATGACGATTGCCAAAGCATCCCTCGAAACCGACAAAGAAATCCTCATGCTGTTTGGCATAGCTGGGATCAACGGTCGACACATATTCCTTGAGTGCCCGCCCAAATGCCAGCTGCTCATCCGAAGCGTTACTCAGCAGACCAAGAGCGCGCTGCTGATTCTTACGCTTCAGATCGTTGATATTGACAACCAGACGCTTGCTCTTCTCCACAATCATGTCCTTTACGTGCCCGGCATAGATGCCCTGGTCCTCTTCGTCGTCCAGAAAGTCCACATATTCCCGCTGTATATCTTTTATGTACTGCTCCGCGTCGTGTGCCATTTTCAAACAACAAATTAACAATGAACAACAAGAAGAGCTCGCACGCCGAATGCGAATCAACTTTTGGCGGGAATCACAGACGCAAACGCAGGGTTGCATTCGCCAATTGCAACGATAGTGCAAATTTAGTTTCAGTGCTTAATCGAATGTACTGTGAATATAACGTAATCGATATTAATGTGCACGATATTTTGCCGACAGACAACCAACTATCGCTAAAAACAATCGTTCCTTGCATATTCCTCTTATCGATAGTCGATAAAGAATACTTACAGAAACTGTTCATCCTTAGTTGACATTTGCGCTTATTTTTCTAGCAAAAGGCAAATAAAATTACAATTCTTAAGATTTCTGAACGCATATCGCATATTTCAAGTTGAAAATTTAAAAATTCAACATGCCCGGTGGAGCAGATGTAAGTGCCACAACAAAATGCCGGCGTCAATATAATATTTAATTCACTTATTCGCACACAGCAAAAAGCTCCAGGTGTTGGCGGTCAAGAGGACAACATTGTGAACGAACAGCCAATTGAAATCAGCTCGGAATCCAGCAATGATGGTGTAGCTGAAGGCGATGACGATATCTATGGCACCGATGAGGAGTCGGAAGATGCAGTTAGTGTGGCTACCTCGTTAAGTGACAGCAGCGACGCGCACGAGGAGCACAAATTGGAGGATGAGTTCGAGGCGATACTGGCCAAGCCGAACAAGGAGTACAAACAGTATATGGCACTGTGTCACACAGCATTGTAAGTGCTCAGCACAGCAAAAATCCACTCAGTCATAATATTGTAATCTCTTTGTACTTGCAGCAAATTGAACGTGTTCGAGAAGATCCAGTTAGCTATAAATGAATTTGAGAGCAATGCAACCATTCCGCCCCACATCTGGCTAAGATATCTAAAAACTCTTAAGGCGGTTACCCAAACGCCAGCGGAGCGTGATGTCTTTGATCGCAAGTGCGCCCTAGCACTGGCCAGCTACTATGGTAAGTGCAAGATTAGATCAAAAAAATAGGGGGAGAAATCCATATAATACCGACTTTGTTTTCACTCGAAACAGATGAACAACTAGCTGAGTTTGTGTTCAAGAGTCTGCTGGAGCATCCACTGGCAGACAAGCAGCAAATTTGGGTAAAACTACTTGCCGATTATGGTGTGGATCGTTTGGATTTCATAAAGAAATTGCGTGAATTACTCGGCGCCAACGGGGAGGACAAGCAACAAGTGCAACAGCTGGAGCGAACAATTAGTGCCCAGTGTGTCACATGGGATTGCAATGAGACGGAGTTGGAGGATATCGAACAGCTCATTGAGGAGTTTAAACAGAAACTAAAGAACAGCTCGCAGTACACGTCGTGGCTGCAGGAGAACTTCATAGCCAAGGCCGACGCTTTACCCCTGAGCCAGAATGTCAAGTGTACACTGGGTAAACTTGTTTTCGAGGGTTGCCTGGCGAAGTTTCCGACAGACGACAGCGTCTGGATGGATTATATAGCCTACATGCAGACTATAAACAAGGATGGGGACTTAGAGGAGCCCTATCACACGCTATTGCACGATGGCTATTTGCGTAGCAAGCCATTGGAGCTAATTGAACGTGCATTACAAGCCAAACCAAGTGCACGGCTCAATCACAAGTTTCTGCAGCTGCTGGAGCACTACGATCATAGTCTGGACTCCATTGATGCGCAGCTGAGTCGAGTCTTTGCGCGAATCGAGAAGAATATTGAAATGAGTGTTGAGCTGCATTTGGACTATTTGGCTTATCGCATACGCAACGCCGACGTGACCTGCGATGATCAGGTTAGTTAGTATTGACGCCACTTCCACTGGCTGCAGTGTATAATTTTTGTCTCTTCTTTGTACTTTCGCAGGTTGTGGATTTGCGTGCCGCTTTCCGTCGCACCTGGGATCGTTTATCGGAACAGTATGGCGAACTTGCCGATACAAACTACGAGGTGCTGCAGCTTTGGGCACTTGTTGAGTACTCGCAACTGAACAGCCCCAGCAACGGTGCAGCCATTTGGGGCGAAATACTAAGTGAGTCCTTCAAATCCAGAGACTTTTGTTACATTTTTAACTTGAACTTTGTTTTTGTTCTTCTCTTTTAGGCTATGCCGGCAACAGCGCCAAGACTCATCTATGGATGGCATATGCCCAAATGGAATATCAATACAATGAGGGTCGCAAGATGCACTCAGTGCTCAAGGAGGCGCTATTGACACGTCAAACGGCAGCAAATCAGTTGACCGAACTGTATCGACGTTATGAACGTTGCTTTGGGGACTATTTCAGCATTGCCGAGTGTCAGTCGCACTGTGACACATATTATAGGGAATACGATGAGCCCGACTATAATCATCTTGCTCCTCCATCCAACTGGCAGCGCGGTCAGCGCCAAGGACAGCAGCAGCATCAGTCTGGTAAAAGACAACCGCCTGGAAATAAAAAACAATTAACGCAGCTGCCAACGCTGGCACCAAAACCAAAACCAAAGCCGCTACCAGCAGCAGCAGCAGTAGCAGCATTGTCTACTGCCAAAACAGATGCACAGAGGTTTGCGGAAACTAAGCCGCCGCATTTTAAGTATTCAAGTGAGTTCTCTCTGTTCTCCCCTTCTCTCTCTGTTCTCTATACTCATTTTGTCCCCATCTTGACTTGCGCAGCCAACTTGGAGGCAAACAAGATCTTCGTGAAAAACTTGTATCCGCAATGCCAGAAGCACGAGCTGCAGAATGCATTCCAGGGATTTGGCAACATTAAAGACATACGCCTGGTCTACAAGCTGTAAGTGGGAATATCATATGAGTATGAGAGTCTATATATAATGCCGATCCTTCCACAGCAATCATCGTTTCAAAGGCATCGCTTTTATTGAGTATGAGCTGCCAGAGGAGGCGGACCGCGCCGTTACCGGTGGCAACAATCTCGAAATTGGTGGACTGAAGGTGAGCACTTATCTTAAGCGATATACTCTTACTTTTACTGATTCCTCTATCCTTTGCCTTTCAAGATTTCGGTTGCCATTTCAAATCCACCGCCCAAGCCAGCGCCAGGCACAAGCAGCAGCGGAGCTGCAGCAACTGCACCGCGAGCAGGTGAAAAACGCAGCTTTAACACATCGCTGATACCCACCAGGCTACTGATGATGGACACAAAGCGACGCAAGAAGCTCCAGCTGAACGACGAGGAGGCGGGGGGCGGACGGCGCGACAACGAGCACAAGTGCAGAGCAACAACAACAGGATGCGAATGGCAGTTGCAGCAGTGCAGCAAATGGAGCTGCAGCTGCAGCCAAGGAGCAGGCTGCGCCGGCAGCAGCAGCAGTAGCAGCAGCACCCAAAACCAACGATGATTTTCGCAAACTCTTTGATAAGTAAGAGGTGAAACGCGGCAGAGTATGACGCTACTTAAACTCAACCTATACCTAAGTTAGATTTAATTTAGCTGGCCAAGAATATACACCAGATACCCCTTGCCACCAATTGAATGTCTATGCATGCATGTATATAAGTATAAAATATGATACACTATACACATAAGGAATATATACTATATACTATGCACCGAGATTGACAGACAGAGAGAATGAGAGAGCGAGTACCGTGTGACCTAATTGAATAAAGTTTTTAACCCAACACCGATCCGAATAGAAGAAGGAGATGAGGAAGACATTGTCAATTTACCCAGTAAATCGAACAATATATACGAGTATAGAGGGGCCGACAGAAGACCGACCAAGCGCCCGACCGCCCACACACGAGCTTAATCCCCACACGGTAGTAGATTGTAAAATTGATTGAATAAAGCATGGATATATATATATATATATATATATATATATATATGTAATTGTATACAGTTGGTCTTTACACTTTGAACTTGACACTCTTGGTGACGGTGGACTTGATGCCAGAGACTTCTCCACCATATCGCTGAACCTCTTTGCGTACTGTGCGCACGGCACCCTTGCGACGGATCAGAGCCTTGCGGAATTTGCTGCGATGCTTGACACGTGGATTGCGCACCTCCTTCTTGCGATGCGGCGTCAGACCCTTGTTCTTGGCAATTTGACGTGTGATGCCACGACGAGCCTGCTCCTCATCCTCATCTAGGTCTTCTTCCTGCTCCTCGCCGTCCTCAGCATCTTCCTGAAGTTGCAGTGCAGCCTCATTGTCATCATCATCATCATCATCATCGTCGTAGTCCTCATCGGTTTCGCCCGCATGGGCATTGCCATTCTGTGCGTCCTTCTGCTTGATAGGTTCGTCATATTGGTTGAGTATCTGCAGCTTCGCCTTGCGCTGTGCCACATCTAGCACTGTGAATGCATCACCATCCTGTATGCGTTCGAGCAGCGCCTCCAACTGTGGACGAATGTACTCCTCGTAGCGTGGCGTCAACTCATCCCGCAATTGCTTGAGCTGCACCAGACGTTTGATTACTGGATGGAATTTGACGCTACTCCGCCTGGCCTTGAGCAGCAGATAGAACGACACGTTGGAGCAATAGGTGAGCAGCAGATTCTGGTATAGGCTGGCCAGTTGGAGTGCAGGCACCATGGGCACGCCATGATTCCGCACATAGTTGAGCACTGGCGCCGTCAGTTGCTGCACATCCTGCAGATGACGTCGAAAGTCATGGGTCAAGCCCATAAATTCTGGTGAATCCTTTTGCAGCAATTGTTGGCGTTCGCGTTGTGTCAGACCAGACAGATCTGTGGACACCTTGATGGCTTCCTTAGCTGTGTCTTTTGGCAGTTTCTTCTCTTTCTTCTTTGTGCCACTGCTAGGCTCATCGAGTTGATCGAACGTGTCCAGTTCGAAATCAGCTTCGTTTAACTGCTTTGCCAGACGCAGTTGTATCTTCTTTGCCTCCTCTTCTTCTGCCTTGGCCAAGTCCTCCTCCTGTGCATTGTAACTATCGTAATCGGGATCCACGAAATCTGTGTTGTAGTATGTTTTCTTGTTTGTGCCCCAGTCCATGGTATCGGGAAGGTCTCGCTCATCTTCGGCTCCCTCGATGTCCGAGTCGCGCATCAGTTCACCCACGTCGTCATCCTCATCATCATCGTCGCTTTCGCTGAACGCCAAAATCTCCTGCTTCTGGTTCAGTTTTTCCGCCTTTTTCTTGCGCTGTTTTCGCAGATCGTCCAATAATTCGCGTTCCTCTTCATCCAACTCCTGCTCGGAGTCGGTGGGCTCGTAGTCATCTACTTCGCTGTCCATGCTTATGTGTGTATAATTTATCTATTAAAATTTAATAATTCTCCTCGGTCTCTGCCGAAACTCAACACGTGCTGTAGTAAACAAAACGTACTCGGTAATGATCAAATATATCGATAGACATGCATTCGATAAATTGGGTTTCATTATTTGCAGGCCTGTAAGTCAACCAACGTGACTTTATAAATAACTAGGAATATTAACCTTAATACTAATGAAAAAAATGTAATACATATAAACATTTCTAAGTTATTTGCTAAATTTGTAGCTAGATTTAGCGTGAAAAGAGTCAAAGTGTTAGACTATTTATATCGATAGACGAAATTCACAGCCACTGCAGTCATCTGGCAACGCTAACTACAACTTTACAGTTACTTTTCGTTTTTTCAGAAATTCCTAGCCTACATGTGGAAAACAAAAATTTTCTATAATTTGATGGATATTTTCAATGACAGAAACATTGCCAAACTGCAATTTTACCAAACTTTTGTTAATTCCATAGAAAATACAGAATATGTGACTGCAAACAAGGTGCATGTTGATAAAACGGAAAAAACATGCGTAGAAAAGGAGCACCTCCACGCGGAGGATGAAGAGGAGGTGCATACGAATGTGCTAAATGAGGAGACGGCGAAGAGTCCCTTAGCCGAAAACGATGCCCCCCACGGAATCACACAATCCATGCGAGAAATCCGCCGACCTAGTAAGGGATGACATACGCATTGAGGCATGGCTAACTGCGCTTTCAAATGTCTACCCCGCCTCCAAGGAGGAGTCGCTACCGCCTGTCGCAACATTCAACACGAATTGGGACAATGATAGCGGCGACGAAGAAGGGAATACACAACACTTGGCGGACGGCACAAATCCTTTTCGCAGTGCCTCGCTTGATGAAGATGCAGTAGAGGAAGTGGTGGTCAGTGGTGACTACGACAGGGAGGGTTGCAGTGCCGAGTGGCAAATGGAAAACTTTATGCAACGCATTCAGTGTCGTGCAGCTGTGCCACAATATGCACTGGTAAGCAAAAGAGATTCCCCTTGATCCCTTTTGTTGTATTATCATTCTCCTCTTGTCAGTCCGATTCAATTTTCTGGCTAGATAAACCGAAGGATGCCGTCTCGGTGCACGACAAGTTGCCTGTGAAGCCACTGCCGGAGGACTATAAAGTCGATGGCATCCACAAGATAGTGGTCACTGAGGTAAGTAACAGCCCCACCCCCGTGATCCGCCCGCGATCTTGCTCCTCATGCTGTTCTTTTATCGAAATAGATTTACAGTCCGTTTCAGTTCTGGTTTCACATCTGCGACGATTCCAATGTGCTCGAAAATCTCTGCCAACAGTTAACGTAGGTATCACAATCAATGTGATCTATTTCCATCTTTATCCTCGCTGCACTTGATCCGTTTACAGCAAATTCTACTCTTCACCAGCAGCTGCAACGTGGCAACTGCCTGGATTTCTTCAGAAGATGGGCTATCTGTGTGCCGTCTATTCTGAACCTGTCTGGCGACGTGGCCGCATTCTGGATGAACCAACAAAGGCAACAGAGGAGCAACTAGTGTCCGTCTACCTCATGGACTATGGTTCCTGTGTGAATGTGCCGAGAGATCAATTGTATTTTCTGCACAAACTCTTTATTGAACAACCGGCGCTGGTGCAACGGGGCACATTGACAGATGTTTATCCGCTTGACTTGCACTGGCCACTAGATGCGACGGCGGGATTCAAGCGTCTAGTGGACGCGTATGAACTGCACGCTCTGATCAAGGAGATCGATGTGCTGGAGCGTACGTACTTTGTGAGCCTCAGCCGGAGCCAGGATTTCAGCAAGAGCATTAGCTCCATACTGGTGGATGCCGACTTGGCGGGTCTGAGTCACAATTACAGTGAGCAAGTGCGGGATATACACTGTGGACGACGCTTGCGATATGTGAGAGAGCAGCTACCCACGTAAGTGCAATAACTATCGGCCGTTCATTCGTATAGGAATGAAAAATAATTGAAGAAACTTTACCATCAATTTACTGCCTTTGACTAGTTCCTGCCGATAGTACATCTGAATTATCGTATAATACTTATCCTGCACTATCGTATAATACTCTCTCAACTTTGTAGCTTCGACATGCTGGAGACGAACGTATTTCCCCACCATGCGCCCGAATTTGAGAAGAAATTCGATGACATCGTTTACATGCCCGACTTCTTTCAGAACTTTGAGCCACCCAGACTATCGAATCCCTTCCAGGATGGCTTGCGTGAGGCACTCATCGCTTGGCTACATCGCTTCAAGCCCATCGAACTCGAGTGGCGTCAACTCATTAAGGAGCAACGCGTCGAATTGGCAAAGCAGCAGGATGAGCGCGTGGAGCGATATCTACAAAATTTGACCATATAGAGATATAATCTATATATGTATATATGTATATACGGGAATGCATATGATGATGATGATGTGTGTGTGTGTGTGTGTAGGTTCTTTTGACTTTCACTTTATTGGACAATGAATTTATTCTTCTTGTTGTTAGTAGCCATAACTAATACAATTGAATGCAATTGGATGGTTCCGCAAGCTCGGTTCTTTCCACGTTTATAAATTGCATATATACAAGTATATATAGAACACACGTATATATGTATATATCGATATTTATGTATGCCAGCATACATATAATATACAATATATAATATATACATAATTTTTTCTTATTTCCATCGATTTGTTTTTGTTTTTTTTTTTTTTTGTTTGAACCGAGTATTCCTTATGTTCGATTCATTTTAGGGCATTTGCCTTTGAGACACATCATCAATTTCCTAATTTATGATCAGATCCAACGATATATTCAGTCAAAGATAAGTATTAATCGTCCAATTGTTTCAATTGCCAGAGATATAGTTACTATAGTCTATAAATGCATCTGTATTTGACTGTATTCACATGCTGAGGATAGAATCACGTATGAATATGTATATCTAGATATATATAAATATGAAATTATTATTGTCATATCTTATCAATTGAAAGATTTGTTCTTGGGCATGGAATATAAGTTATGGAGATTGTTTCTTGAACAAGAAATCACTTGATTGTTTCTTAGGAAAGAATCATTAGTTATAAAGATGAATTACAAAATATAATATCAGTTATAAAACTGGAAATACTAGATCGTTTCTTAAACAATAATGTCAGTTATAAAAAAGATACTTCTTTTAACGAGTTAGAAACAAGTTGATATTGCTTAAGGGATCTGAAGAACCGATGGAAATGTTATCTGATTAGAGAAAGAAAACCCTTAAGAATCGTCTTATAGCCTTTAAAATCACGAGTTAACTTATTAATCCATCAGTAAATCTAGTTACAGATTGAAATCTTTCAGAGAGTGAAAATACCTTCAATATACCCTTGTGTTAATGTACAAAGGGCATTTATGCGGCGTTGTTTACTTACTGCGCATCATCACTCACTACGTGGTCTGTTATTGCTCGCAGGTCTCCCAAAGATTAGACGGAATTGGATTTAATGGAAACAGAATGGACTGGAAATGAGTTTAAAAGAAATGGAGTCGGTCTCGGATTCGGATTCGGTATCGGATTTCGTTGTGGAGGTGGTGCTAAATCGATTGTAAAACGTTGAAGTTACTGAATGTTTGCAACACCACCACCAGCAGCAGCAGCATTATTAATATTATCATCATCACCATCCAGCTCTATTATGTCCAGAGTATCCTCGTGTATCACTGACTCTCCGCTCTCAATGCTCTGATAATGATCCGTTGCTGGTTCATCCCCACCCGTATGGATTTCCTTGGCCACAATTGGAGAATTGTTGTGCAGTATTGTACCCGATGTGGAATAGTCCTGCATTACACTGAACCAGGGCAGGGGCAGATGCGAGACGCGATGCCAGGGATCGCGTGCTGGTACTGTCGGCTGATCACCAAGCTGGAATGCTCGCTGGCTGGTGGTGGGCAGCTCCTCATCAACATTATCCCCATCATCACCAGCTATCACTGCCACATTATTGTTGCTCCCATTTCCGCCGCCACCACCGTTGCCGCATGTGGCATCATTGCGATCGCCAATGCAGTCTTTGCTTTTGTCAGTCTCATTCTCCATTCGGTTCATTCGCATCGTTATTGTTTCCCTCGAATCCTCATGAGCATCCATAAATGATGATGAATTTAGTACCAGATGAGCTGCGCCTGCTTCTACACGCTGCAGCTGCTTGCTCTCGTTCCCCTCCTGGTGCTGCTGCTGCTGCTGCTGCTCCTGTTGCTGCTGCCGCTGCAACTCCATCTGAATTGGCTCCCGCCTGTCGTCGTGGTGATGGTGTCGATGGTGTCTGTGATGCCGATGGCTGTGATGGCTGCGCTGCATGCGATGATGCTGCTTGTTGGCGGCCCCACGTTGCCTATTGCTATCCTCATCCTCCGTCAATTCGATAGAGCAATTATCATTTTGCCTGTGCCTCAACCTGTGCATCTCCTTGGCAGTCACCACATCCGATATGCTGATGCAGTTCATCACACGCTGCGCAGCCAGCAGCTGGCTACGCATCATGTTCTTGCTGGAACGTGAGTTGCCATACTGCAAACGCTGTTGCAACATCGAACGCTTTACAATCTCTGGACTCTGGCTAACCGACGTGTCCATGGTCACGGGTATTAGTTGCGCCGCATAGCTATGACTGCGATAGAGCATCGCCTCGGCAACTTCCTGTCGCTGACGACGCTGCTGTATACGCTCGACATTCGAACGCGATTGTGCATTGCCATAGCTAATGCGACGTGCGGCACGCTGACGTCGCTCCTGCGCCTCGCGTCGTGCATCATCCGCGGCGCGCATTTTCATTGTATTCCTTAGCTCGCTGCGCAAATAGAAGCCTGTGCCTGCATCGGCCATTTCCGCATTACGTCGCGATATCTCCTGACCCAATTCACGTGCCCGTTCCAATGATTCCAATCGATGGCGACGCGCTTGTGCCTGCATTGCTTCCGGTGTGGGCGGCAGCAGTGGCGGTGGCGGTGCTGCCGGATGCATGCGTCGTCCACCGTGTCCATGACCATGATTGGGTGGCTCATTAATGTCATCGATTTCACGGAACAGACGCTTCAATCGCACCTGACGCATCTTTAGCTCGATGGTGCGATCATTGAACTCCTGTATACGTTCATATTCCTCGCGCAGACGCTGTAGCTGACCGTTCCGGCGGCTGTTGTTGAAGATACGACGATAATAAGGTGTTCTCTTGATTTGATACGACATCCTGTTGCGGGGGGAGTGGAAGAGGAGAACCTGCTGGAGGGGAGAAAAGTAAGTTGTTGTTGTTGTTGTTGTTAGTGAGCTCTCTCTCTCTTTCTTCTCTTACTGCTGCTGTTCCTCTTGTTCTGCTTACTACCTTTGATGGCTCTTGTTGCTGGTCATGCAATGTGTATTAATTGTGGTTATTTTATTTTTTTGTGGTTTTTGAACGCTATTTTGCACTAGAAAAATTTTGTACACTTCCTAAAAGTAAAAAAAAAAATTGTTTCTTCAAATGTTACTGGAACGAAAATGATTTTTATTTAGATTGATGGAAAACTGCAATTGTTATTGAAAATTTGTAACTAGCAAGGCGAGGCCTGCTGCGCCCACAGATTCAGAGAAGGGGAACGAATATTGATAATTCCAAGCTGCAGTTTTCTGAAGTCATATCCCATTATAATATATGTATATAAATAAATAAAATGATTTGAAATAAATACATCGAAATTAGGGACTTTCTTTAATTAAACATACAACATAGGCGATATATACAGAGTTATCAGTTACACAAAAACATTCATGCACGTGGAGTTAAAATCATTTAGGTACTTAAAGTTAAGAAACAACAACGTCCAGCGTCGCCCTCATGCATTCTATTGGCCAAATAGGGTCATCATTGTTGTCAGTGTATCCACGTTCGGGCAAGAAATGTGGGCCAGCTTCCTATGATTCTGAATAAACACAAAGTCGGGCATGGACTCAACATTATATTTGGCGGCAATGTATTCGAACTTGTCCAAATCGATCTTCAGTACTATGAGGTTCTTATATTTACGGGCTAGCGATCTGACAGTCTTGTTTATATCCTGACAGCGGCTGCACCAGCTAGCGTAAAACTCTAGCACAACAAATTTGTCGTTGGCAGCCTTGAGTTGTTTATAGTAGTCTGATCTACTTTTAATTATCATCATATTTATTTTATTTAACAATATTTCTACTTTTACGAAGATTACTTCTAATACAACGATTGAAAAGCGTGAACTTGCGCGGTGAATTTGTATCTCACCACGAAATGGCGGATCATACCAACACAAGTGTATGAGCATCCAACGGTCTGCACTGTGCGGCCACCCTGCTGTTGTTAGTGTTGCTCCGTTTGGGTTAATCACGTTAAATAAGTACAAATATAATAATTATATGGTTTATTAGAAATAAATATAAATTTACACATAATAAGCTCAATTCCAATTTGTGATTTGAGCGTTATTTGAAAATCGATAGCATTTTTTATTATCGTGCTGCGATAGTTGCAGTTGAGTCCTTGGCGCACATCTCTAAACGGCAACGAATTTAAACTGAGTAACGTCAACGACAAAAAACAGATTCACTTGAATCAAACGTCAAATTAGCAAAAAAAAAACCGTTGTCAATACATAAACTCTCAGCTTAACTAACTGAGAATCCAGTTCCAGCAGTTTCTCCGGCAAATTGTAACGCATTCCGATAGTCATGGCTCATGTGGTGGTAAACAAGGATGACTTTGAGCTGCAATTGTCCAATGCCGGCGATAAGCTAATCGTCATCGACTTCTGCGCCAACTGGTGTGGTCCATGCAAGATCATTGCCCCCAAACTGGAGGAGCTTGCCATCCAGTATGCCGAACGTGCCGTCGTGCTCAAGGTGAATGTCGACGACAATGAGGAAATCACTGGAGAGTATAACATCACCAGCATGCCGACGTTTGTGTTCATCAAGAATGGCGAAGTACTGGAGGTCTTTGTGGGTGGCAACTCGGATAAGCTGGTGAAAACGATTGAGAAGTATGTGGGCGATGAAGATGAGCCGGACGAGCAAACAACACAGGAGCAGGAAAAGGCAAAGGAGAAATCGACAAAACCAGCCAATGCTCACGAGAATCAAACAGACGAGGCACTCGAGGAAGTGGTCATGGAGGCGCCGCGCGTCTTGGAACATTAATGTGAAACAGAACTAAACAGGAAACATATAAAAAAAACACACTTGCCAATTTATCTTCAACAACAAGACACTTAAGAAACTGTTAACGCACGCGTATACCTTCAGAATTTTTGTCAATTGACCATTAAACCGGACTCGTTGCCAACCCAACACGCACAGAATATTCTGAACTCAATTCCCTCACATTTCTCACACATAACCTCCAATCCTTTTCACTGAACAGAAATCGAACTGTTAAATGTACTTTGCGTAGGTGCTATCAGTCGTAGAGGCGACTAATTTCTTTAGTTCTATAATATGAGGAGCACCTTTTATAATTATTTAACTTGCTTCAATTTCAGTGTTTGTTTTGTTTATTCTAATTATCTTTAAATTAGGATTGTTTAAAAAAAAGTAGATGCAGCGCACAGCAATCGAGTGTACTACTTCAAACAGATGCGTGTACTCTATATATAATTATTATATATATATAAATTTGTTAAGCCCCCGAGATAGAGAGAGACTGCAGGATAATCTTGGCCGTCCCTCTCTTTGGTCTACTTCTTGGCAAAGGTGATCTTCATAGCATGCGTTGGGGTTATCTTGAAGCCCTGCAGCGCCTCTTTGGCTGCATTGCTCTGCAGTTCGGTGGTGAACTCGACAAAGGCGATATCGTGCCGGTTGGGCACCAGACGCACCTCCTTAAAGCCGGGGAATTGATTGAACAGCATCGATAGCATCATCTCGTTGGTCTCCTCGGGCAGATTAGTGAGGAAGAGGATCTGATTTGGCGGCTGCTCGGTTTGTGTATTTGTATTCGAGTTCTCCGCAGTCGTTGGCTTCTTCTTCTTGTCTCTGTAAGAGAAGAAATGAAAAGATAAGTAAATTTTGCAATATAATTGCCAGGCAAGTTGGCTTTACGTACTTCTTTTCATCGACGCCGGGTACTGGTTTTGGTGGTTTTATCTTCTTGGGGCGCTCCTTGTAGGTTCCTTTCAGCTTGGCCACAATATCCGAATCGGTCTTCGCGTAGGCAATGCGCATGGGTTTGTCATAGAATGGAAACCCCCTGCATGGTGCGCAGCGCATTTGAGGCACTGCCAATTTCCTTAAATATCACGAAGGCCTGCCCGCGCCTTTTCAGTGTTGTCATTGCCACAATATCCAGTATTTGGCCAAATTGTGAGAAGATGGCGTACAGTGATTTCTTTAGCTCATCCTTTTTGATCTTCTCGTTAAGATTATTGATGTAAATCGTTTGATTCGGACGTACATCCATTTTTGTTGACAATTTCTTGCGGCAGAAAACTGATGACAGAAAAAAATGCTCGTTTTGGTTGCAGCCGAGTTAGGGATGTGCAAAGCAAACGTTTCTGACAGACTGTCGCCATGTTTTGCGATGCATGGCCGCTATCGATAGATCGATAAGTCATCGTGTCATTGCGTGACTATAACAGCAATCTATCGATACGTATTTGCCTTTTCGTTATATCGTTCAATCGATATGGCTTTAAGTGCGCGTTTCGTGCTGTGATTTTCTGTGCTTATTTCGCGCATCACTAATAACTATCGTTTTTGCCGGTTGCTTTCGCATTCCCTCCTTGCGTTTTGTTTTAATTTGCAACAGTTTTTTATGCGAACGCTCCGATGTTGCCGCTGGGAAATGACAAAAAGATCGCTATGCCAAGTTGTCGTTTCTCGGCGAAGGTCAGGTAAGTAACAATTGAAATTTTGCAACGAAAACACTTTCACACACTGCCACTGCTTTGTTGCCATTCCACAGTTTGCCATTGTTTACAAGGCGCGCGACATTGTGACCAGTCAAATTGTTGCTGTGAAAAAGATCAAGAAGGGATCCCGCGATGAGGCACGTGACGGAATCAATCGGACTGCATTGCGTGAAATCAAAATCCTGCAAGAGCTGCAGCACGAGAACATTATCGGGCTGGTCGATGTCTTTGGGCAATTGTCGAACGTGTCGCTGGTGTTCGATTTCATGGACACAGATCTGGAGGTGATCATCAAGGACAACAAGATCATATTGACGCAGGCAAATATCAAAGCATATGCCATAATGACGCTGCGCGGCCTGGAATATCTTCACGTTAATTGGATATTACATCGTGATCTGAAACCCAACAATTTGCTTGTGAATAGCGACGGTCTCCTCAAGATCGGTGATTTTGGTTTGGCCAAAAGTTTTGGCTCTCCCAATCGCGTCTTCACACATCATGTCGTGACACGTTGGTATCGTTCGCCCGAACTACTCTTCGGAGCCCGACAATATGGCACCGGCGTTGATATGTGGGCTGTCGGTTGCATTCTGGCCGAGCTCATGTTGCGTGTACCCTTTCTGCCGGGTGACTCGGATCTGGATCAATTGACGCGCATTTTCAGTGTACTGGGTACACCCACAGAGAACGAATGGCCTCACATTGGCAAACTGCACGATTATCTACAGTTTCGTCATTTCACTGCGACGCCGTTGCAGAACATTTTCACTGCCGCCGGTAATGATATGATCACCTTGATGCGTCGCCTCTTCGCCATGAATCCCCCTCAAGCGTTGCTCATGTCGTGAAGCGCTCAGTATGCCCTATTTCCACAATAAACCAGCACCAACTGTTGGACCCAAATTGCCCATGCCCTCGGCTATTCTTGCGGCCAAGGAGAACGCCAATGCTGCCGCTGCCGGCGGCGGCGTCGATGATAAGCCTCAGCTCAAGCGGAAGCTTGTCGAGACAACGGTTCGTGGCAATTTCATGCCGCAGAAGAAGAAGCTCATGTTCTAGCAGGGATTGGGAAAGGGAGAGTAGGCGCACTCAGGGATTAACTAGTTTATAATACAACTTATCGTTACCAATTTTATAAAATAAATAATAATGCTGAAAATGTAATGAGACTGGGTTTATTAATTAATTCATATATCGATCTTTAGCTGATTCAATAGTTTATTTCCGTAAAGGATTCCGAACAGGAAATAACTGTGAAGGGGGTAAGCAGCTGTTTTGAGAGAAGAAAAGCTAGTTTCTATACAAAAATAGCTAAATTGTATGAAGTTGCAATAAACAAACGTGGATTTAATGGAGTTTCTGCTAATAAAAAAAAGCTTTGTAAAATAGCCAGATTTGATGAGAAAAAAGCTGACCTGGTAACACTGTTACAAAGTAAAATTAATAAGTGTGGCAACGCTGTGCTGTAATCGATATCATTAGTTTGAAATAAATTCATTTGCGCACTAAAATAAACGCAGTATTTTAAATCTATTCTGCCATACATTAAAGGTCAGTTGGATGGACGAAAAGAGAATGGAAAGGAAATGAAGGAGGATCTCCAGTGCCGAAGATATGGTGTGTTTAAGTTCCATCCAAGCTGGCGCTGAGGTTTCTGTTGTCTGTCAACTGTCCCCTGGATCCGACCCAGTTAGTCGCCTAAATTCATAACAAAAGTGTTTTGGATAAGGATTATTTTGATTATTTCCGTCGTTTTGTGTTGCGTCGGCGTCGAATGAAGCCAGAGACGGAGCAGCAGCAGAAGCAGAAGTAACAGCAGCAGCAGCAGCAGCGTAATGCCCGTAAGCAGAAAAATGATAATTGGGTCGGCAGCAGGGGAGGAGGCAGCACGACGGCTGCGTGCCGAGCTGCGCACCAGCTATGGCAATAAGCAATCCATGCTGAACATCAATCGGCTGCGCAGCCGATCGCATGCGCTGCCCCCGCTCTGCTGCGATGCGGGCGGCCCAACGGCAGCGCTGCGACGCATCGCTTCGAGTTTTGCCCACGTTAGCGATGTCAATTGCGGCTCCTCTGCTGCACTCCCCATCGAGGACTCCGAGGACGATGCACGTGAGGAGCTGACGGAGGTGCTCATACGCAGTGAACCCTTCAAGGCAGCCGTCGCAGCGGCGGCGTCGGCTGGAACAGCTGCAGCGGCAGCGGCAGCACGCTCCAATGCTGGCAGCAGCGCAGCGCGTCCTCGCAGATATCACCAGCATCCTCATAACAGCGCCAATGCTGGCGCCGACGCAGATGCATACGCTGGCGCAGGCGCATACGTCGGCATTACGCCGCGGTCGCGCGCCATCGAACGTTGGAACCAAATTGCATCCACCGTATCGGCGCTCTTCCGTGTGCGTCGCCAGCGTGAGACAGATCCGATCACCGAGCTGCGAAGTTTGCGCCAGCAACAGGATTTGCTTGAAACGTTCACACGGCCATTTATACGCGAGAATGGTGCGTCGGCAGAGCGACGAACACCGCGGTAGCTTCGCTTCGCGACGTCAACTGGAAATCAGAAATAATGCCCAAAGTAACAACAACATCAATGCCGACGTCGGTGCGCAGAGTAGGCAACGACAACAACAACAACAATAATCGTTTTGAACCTTTCAAATGCAACTGGATTCCTCTTTCAAATTTCATTCACATTCACATTATATTTCATATTTCGTTACAAACACTCGCACAAAGAATAGAACGTATGTAATTTTCACTTGTCGTCTCTCTCTCTCTCTTTTCGTTTGTCTTCTCCTCCTACTTCTGGCAATGGGCAGCACAGCTTGTTGGGTTGGGTGATTTTTCTCTCTCTCTCTTTTGCTCATGCACGGCTAATAGCAACGACATCTGTCGCGCGGACACTCCGATTTGTAGTTGAGGCATTGATCCATGCAGTAAGTGTCGGCACCCTCACGTCCCTCCAGTTCACCAATTGCAACGCACTCCTGACTATAATACAGAGAGAGGGAGGGAAAGAAAGTGAGTGGCAGTGTGTTAGGGAACGATCATCTGAGGGCGTCATAAAGAAGGTCTTTAGCGAGCCACAAAGAGTGTTTCCTACAGGACTAGTGTGTGGGCGCCTGAGAGTGTATCTCTTACAACACTCGTGTGAGGGCGCCTAAGAGAGTGTCTGTTACGGCACTCGTGTGAGGGCGTCTAAGAGGACTTCGTGTGTCTGCATTCGAGAGAGAGCGCTTAAGGGAATACCTGTCTCGTGTAAGGGCGCCTGAGAAAAACTCGTGTGAGGGCATTCGAGAGAGGGTCTGTATGAGTGCGTTTGTGAGAGCCTTTGAGGTTAGACTGTTGCCTATTCACCTCCAGCAATTACACCTTGCATGGTGAACTTGGTCACAGGGTGCAGCTATGATTATTTAGATACTTACGGACAATGGCAGGCAGTTTCCGGGCAGTTGGGGGGATAGCGCAAACAGTTGATCTCACACCAGTTGTCAATGCCGGGCAACGTGCGGAAGGGCGGGGCGCCAATGCATTTCTGATCGCTGCAAGAGTGAGAAAGAAAAGGATAACAATTCTGATACTTAAAGGTAAGTAAGTGTGGTGAACTTCTTGACATAGAAGGATTGCGCAGTAAATAAATAATAAATAAAATCAGTGTGCCCTGCTAATCAACTTCACCTCAACCCATTGATCTATGGTATATGTATCAAAATCCACTCACAAGCAACACAACAACCAAACAATAAACAGTTTAAATACAAAATAAAAAATCAAAATAAAGTAATAGGGTTGCCAGAATGACGCTGAAAAGAGTTGCCAGCTTATTTAGAAGTGAAGAAGAAAGGCGTCGCTATTTGGCGGAACTGCGAGTGACCTATGGCAATGCTCTCTCCGACACGAATCTCTCCGGGCGACAGTCTTGGAGATCAGCCCCTGCCAACTGGCGAGGTCAGCCGGATCCGTTCAGCTGGCAATCAACAACCAATAGAAATTTTGACGACTGCAAGCAGTTATATCTCCCTCACCCATTGTCACCCAACAGAAATTTACCGACTAAAGCGGAGTTAGTGATAGAACAACGATATACTAAAATGCAACGTCAGGCTAGACTGCGCTCCGCTTTCATTAAGCATGTCATGAGGGTCAAGGCTGGAAAGGTGACAGCAATTCCCGATAGACCACGAAATTATATGTAACAAGTTATTCAAAGATCAGAAATTAAATATACAGTAAATAACAAATAAACAGAGCAAATGATATCGTACAACACATGCTTGTTTCTCTCTCTCTCTCTTTCTCTCTCTCTCGTTTAAAAGTTATCGATAGCATCTATGAAAACGCGTTTGAACGGTTTCGTATTTGTAATCCCTCAAAACTTTGAATACTCCCCACATAGTCGGCCTTGCGTTTTCTTTTTGAACTCTCTCTTTTACATTATCTCATCATTATATCATTTATATACATAGTTTCAAAACTATACACTTATTTTAACTCATTATTCATAGTAATTAGTCTTAAAACGTTTATCGATATATATGCATATATCGATAGTATTCGTATATTTTAGCATCAAAATTGATTCACAACAAATTTAAATTTAGTTTTAATTCCAAAATCATTCGCACTCAGTTTTAACCTCATTCGCTGTTCTCTTATCTTTTGACAATACTAAAGAAACTGTAGAGCTTTCGTAATTACGATTTTGTCCTTTGGCTTCCATTGATTACGATAAGAATCAATGCGAATGATTGATTGGGATTGATTAAAAAAGAAAAATAAATACACATATATTACTCATAGGTTTTTACTGTCATTAGAACCCCGGGGAGTTTCAGTTAATTTTTACTAGAACAAGTCACACGTTTTTATATATTTTAGACAAACCGTTTTTACCCTCAGTGTGAGTGATACACGCGGCACGCACACATACCGACATATATACAGACTTATCCAAGGCGTAACACATATCAAAGTGATCTCCAAAACGAGAAAGCATCAACCTGTACTAACGGAACGTCTATGTTGCGCTGCATTCAAGTGTAATCAAAGAAAAGAAGGATGAATCGCACGCGATATAGCGCGAACAGGCACGATCGAGTGCACGAGACACTGCAGCAGGCGACAAAGACGACATTTCCGCGTACGGAGATGGGGCAACGCGGTCCAAGTGAGTTATGGGGTTGTCTATGGGGAGTTGTCTTTCTATTCTACAGATGATGGCAAGAGCTTCATATACATACGTATTATGTATTAAACTGATTCAATTTCATAGCACTGCAGTACATTTAAGGTTAGTTTAAGTTAGGTTAGGGAAGAACCTTGCTACCTTTTTGTTTTTCATTCCATATAAACTTTTCTTTAGCTAACCGCTTCCCGAAGCAGGTAGAAAGAGGTAAGTCCGGCAAGGTACAGTATATATATATATATATACCTGCCGAGACAATATATCCATGTCTGTCTGTATGAACACCTTTATCTCAGTGATTATAAGAGCTAATTCTACCAAAATTGGTGACAATATGTCTTGTAATGGTACGCAGCGATAACTCCATGTCTGTCTGTATGAACACCGTTATCTCAGTGATTATAAGAGCTAATTCTACCAAAATTGGTGACAATATGTCTCGCTATTGTACGCAGGTTTTAGTATACTATTTCCGGTTATCGCGTACAACAACTGATACAAAATTGTGTTACACTCCTCTCTCTCTCTCGTTGTAGGCACACCAATTAATCGCACCAAGCGTTTACCAACACTGAGCAATAATCGCCTTGCAACACCGCAACAAACTGATTTGGCAACGCAGCGGCGCTCGGCCAATACAAAGCCTCCCTTTCTGCCACGTGTGGCGACGCTGGCGAGCAACCGGCAGCAACAGCAGCAACAGCAGCAGCAGGACAGCAGCAACAACAAGAATATCATCAACATCAGCAACAACAGCAACAAGGACAGCAGCAAGAGTACAAGCAACAGGATCAACAGCGGCAAGAGAAGCAAGAACCACAGCAGCTGCAACCTGACAATGTTGCATCATAACAATAATTACAACAACAAGGTGGATAGCATCTCCCGGGAGAGATCGCCACGATCGATAACGACAAAGCCATGTGCCTCCGCCTTTCGGGAGGTGCAGGAGCAGCACCATCTGCTGCTGAACGTGAAGAATCATCCCAATTCGCGCAGCACCAGCAACAGCACCAGTTGCAGCAGCTTAACCTACCGCTACGATAACATCGATAGTGGTTCCCATGAGCAACTCATACGTGAGGGAAATCACAGTTTCATCTATCTATGTGAACCAATACTGCCATTATCGTTGCCCTTGTCGCCCAGGGAGCCAACACCCGAGAGTGCAGTACCAGCTGCTGCTGCTGTTGCTGCTCCACCGTTGACGCCAGCGATGGCGGTGGTACCGCAACCGGAAATCACAATGGACCAGTTGGAGTTACGTCTGCAGGATGTGCGTCAACGGAAGCAGCAGTTGCAGCAATTGGCCACACAGGTAGTGCAACGCACAAAGCAACGCACTGATGTACCCATGCTGGATAACCCTTTGGACGAGCTGCAACAACAACAGCAGCAATACCCGGATCTGGGTTCGTTGCTTGTCGGCAGCGGCTTGCCGGCTATGATGGAGGAGGATGAGGACGAGTCAATGGCCCAGCATCGCAATGAGGTTGAGATCGTTTGCCAGAACATACCAACATTGCAGCGAGAGATACGTTTGCTGCAGCAACTCGGCGAGCAACTGGAGGTGACGCTGCGTGCGAATCTCGTCTCATCGAGTGGCTCAACGGAGTCCAGTACGGGTTATCATACACCACGTTCGGGTTACATCAGCATGCCGCTACCCATTGTACATATCGGCTGGCTGCGGGTCGATCATGTCTGCTGCGCCTCGCAATGCGGTCAGCTCCAGCAACGGCTGCGTTGCATCGGTTCTGTGCAAGAGTTTCGCATCGAAACGAAGACCTTGACCGAACTAAAGACCGGCGATGAGTCGGAGTTCTTTTATTTGCCCCTTGCCGAGGGTGGCGGCCTGGCGCGCACCTCGTTCCGCCAGCTGCGTGAGACACCCAGCGTGCTGTTGCGTCAATTGCGTCCATTATCACCAAAGTTGCCATTCAATTTGCTCGAACAGGATGCGATGTTCTTCAATAGCATGTTGAGTTCAACGGATTTGCACCTACCTCCTTGCCTGGAGGAGGAGTCTGTGGAGCAGCTGCTGCCAAGGGAATCGGGTGGCGGAGCTGCCGTCACAGCTGCCAGCGATGTTGTCAATGCCAGTCAAAGCGAGTCGAAGGTGAGCAACTTTCTGTTGCGTTTGCCATGTCTCAAAGATGTCATTGTTGATTCGCTGTCAACCGAAGGTCACGGTACGGTTCATGCCACAGTGCAATGCGAGCTGCCGGTAGAGCTGCCACGCGAGAACTTGCCGAGCAGCCCGAGCAAGTTGCGTCTGCGGTCGCACAGCCAGACAACGTTGCGCTGGAAGCGTCCAAAGCTAAATCCCGGCATGGGTTTGTTGCGTCAACAGCGTTCATCGCCGGTTACAACGCGTCCGGTGGCACCGATCAAGCCACTGCCGCTTGAAATAGAGACGCAAGTACAGACGCAGTTGCTGAAGACGGTGCTGGTGGGGGTTGTGCAGGTCGCTGTGTTTCTGGTGCTCATCATGGCGTTCACCTACCCGGATGTGCGTTGCTAAGAGTGAGTGAGTGTAGACGGAGGTGGTTGAGGAGGAGGCAAGACCTTGAGGGAAGACGAAGAGGAGGTGCTGAAGATTTGGGGGAGAAGAAGAAGGAATGGAGCGGAAGAGCGGGACTAGGAGTTGAGGAAGGAGTTGGGGAAGGAGTTGAAGAAGGAGCTGAGGAAGGAGCTAAGGTGTGGAAGAAGGAGTTGAAGAAATAATTGGAGGAGTTAATGAAGGAGTTAGGGAAGGGTTTGAAGAAGGAACTAGAAGGAGCTGATGAAGGAGTTGGGAAAGGAGTTAGGGGAAGGACTTGAAGATGGAGGTGATGAAGGAACTAGGGAAGAAGGAGTTGAAGAAGGAGTTAAGGAAGGAGTTGAAGAGAAGTTGAAGAACGAAATAGGGAAGGAGTTGACGAAGGAACTAGGGAAGGAGTTGAAGAAGGAACTAGGGAAGAAGAAGTTGAAGGAGTTAAGGAAGGAGTTAAAGAAGAAGTGGAATAAGGAACTAGGGAAGAAGGAGTTGAAGAAGGAGTTAAGGAAGGAGTTGAAGAGAAGTTGAAGAGCGAAATAGGGAAGAAGGAGTTGAAGAAGGAACTAGGAAAGAAGGAGTTGAAGAAGGAACTAGGGAAGAAGGAGTTGAAGAAGGAACTAGGGAAGAAGGAGTTGAAGAAGGAACTAGGAAAGGAGTTGAAGAAAGAGTTAGGGATGGAGTTGAAGAAGAAGTTGAAGAACGAACTGGGGAAGAAGGAGTTGGAGAAGGAGTTAGGGAAAGAGTTAAAGAAGGAACCAGGGAAGATGGAGTTGAAGGTGTTGAAAAGGAGTTTGGGATGAAGGAATTGAAGGAGGAGCTAGGGAGGAATGAATTAAGTTTAATGTTAATGAAGTGGAAGGAGCCGAAGGAGAAGAGTTATTAGAAGAAATATAAAATGTTTTGGAGGGGGAGCGAGGGAGGGAACCAATAGGAGAAGCAGGAGTAGGGAATTAGGGAGCATGAGTGGGAGCTGGGCGGGAATATTAATAAATTAATAGGAGGGGGAGTAGAAGTTTAAATTAGCGCTTAGGAGGAAGTGAACTTGATGAAGAATGGAACGAGAGAGAGGGCAATACAACGGGAAGAGCAGGAGTTTCATTTCGGAGAAGCAATAATGGAGATGGTAGAATTAGGGATACAGGTCGAAGAATAAGAGAAAAGGATGAAGCACACTTGGGAATCGGTAGAGCAGGAGGGATTGGACAGTTCGAGGAGGTACAGCAATATCGTCGAACAGGACGAACCCTTCTTCTCTTCCCTTTCGTCATCTAACATGAATTTTTTAATTTTAAGAATCAAACCAAAATGGGGCGTGTCCCTCGCAACGCCCCCCACATTTAATTTATTGTTTTTTTTTTTTCTGTTTTCAACTTGAACCTTTGTCGTTATACGCAATTTCATTTTGCTTGTCTGTATTAGTTCACAACTGGCGAATGTTAATAAAATTGTATGTGTGAAAGACAAGTCCAGTTCGGTCGAAGCGTTACTTACTCACCTGTTACGCGTTACTTGTGATGTGTGGTGCAGTTACTTTGTCATTAAAACTATATGAGGGATAGTGTGACTCTGATATGGCCTATTCATTGTGAAATTCACGGATACTGTGACTGGCACACTTACTGTAACTGTGATTATCACTGTAACTGCTACTGTGACTGTAAGTTCGCAAATGGGGTCACTGTAACAATGAGTTGACAGTGACTTTCACTGTCACTGTGATCATTATCATGATCTTCACTGTGACTGTAACTACATATGACCTTAATTGTTACTGTGACTTTCACTGTGACTGTGATTGTTACTGTGCTCTTCGCTGTAACTGTGATCGTAACTGTGATCTTCAGTGTAACTGTGATCGATCCTGTGACATTCACTGTGACTGTTACTATAACTAAAGTGATCACGTGAAGATGGTGACTGTGTGACTGTATCGCACTGTCACTGGTTACATATGCAGTCACAGTTACAGTCACAGTTCACGCTTTAAGTCACGTTTTGTCTTCTTGCAAGGGGTATTATAACTAATAACCAGTACCAGTATTATAATTAATAATATAACTGATTTGAAACGGTTAACCGTTTCGTGCCACACCGTGCAAAGACTTTACTCAATAATAGACCATGTTTGTTGATGTTTTTCCAAGTTTATTTATAAAGCAAATTCTCTTTATGTACAGCTAAAATGTACGTGTGTGTGTGTGTGTGTGTATGTTCATGTATACGTGTATGCGTGTGTGTGTGTGTAACCATAACCGTTTAGCTTGAAAGTGCTTATAACTATAGTTTACAATTGGCCTTTACCCGTTTGCGGTAATTCTGCAGTGCGCTAGTGAAACTTGTGTGTCGAGTAAGCGGTTTATTTTGTATATTTGTTTAGCGGGTAAGCGGTTAAGCGGTTGGACGTTTGCGTTTGCGCGCATGCCTCGTGGCATTGCTAAATTGGGGAAGCAAAAGTTAAAATTTGTGAATTCTTCTCATTATTTTTGTTGTGAGTTGAGATTGAAATGAAAAAGAGCTTAGGAAAGCGAAGAAGAAAGAGAAAAGAATAGTAGAGCAGAAAGCAGACAGTGAAACGGTAACGAAACGGTTATAATGTAATAATGTAGAAGAAGGCTGCAAGAAACAGAGCGAGAGAGAGTGAGAGAGAGAGAGGCAAAGACAGAGAGAAGGAAAACGAAAATGAGAAACTATGTTAATGCAGATATATGTAAAATAAGAGGAGATACAAAAGGATTGCGAATACGAATCGGTTGCGAAACGGTTATAGCGCTTTTAGGTTTGCGTAATGCAAAACGATTCGTATTGGTTTGAAAACTAACTTAAGTATTTACAAAAATATACATGTGTAACGTACTGTAGTTAAACAAACGGTTATGAACCGGTTAAACGCGTGTTAAAGCTACGATTGCAGCTGCAAGTGCAAATACTGTAATTGGTATGGATTCACGAACCGACAATGAATCGGTTATGAACCGGTTATGAATAGGGTGCGAACCGGCTATGAACCGGTTATAAACCGGTTAAGAATCGGTTAAGAATCGGTTATGAATCTGTTATGAACCGGTTATGAATCGGTTATGAACCGGTTATGAACCGGTTAAACACCATTTAAAAAAAACGTTACTATTTAGTCAAAATACTCACCGCACAATCAGTGGGAAGACATTGTTATCCTCTGGCGCCCGATAATCGCGATAGTAGAGCAAATAGGGCGATCGATTGTTAATGAAAATGGGCGGAACGCCGCCTCCCGTATTCGAAATGATCGCAATGTCCGCACAGTTGCGGAAGGTCTCTATAAGAATGATAAAAAAGTAAAGTAGGCAAGGCACAGGGGGAAGCATTGTATAGGGAAGTTGGCAGTGAAGACTCACCGGCCTTGCCGCAACCAACGGCCTCGGTGCCATTGGAGCAGGTGCCCCACATGTTGGCGGTGTAATAGGTCCACTGGAGAACGCACTGTGTGCAGGTGACATAGGGAGGCAGTCGTACGCGATAGCGGAAGATATCCTTCTTCTTGGTATCGCGTGGTATCAAGAAACGATGCTCCCGACTGCCCGAAATGTAGAGTGGATAACGATCAAAGCAATCCTGTGTGGCCTCTTGCCTTGGATTGTTGTTGGGACAGAGGAACATCTCGAAACGTCCGTAATGATTGGCAGTCAACTCCACCTCGACTTCAATCTCTTGCCCGGCTGTGTAGTAACGTGAGATAATACCCTTGGCATATTCCCCGCCAGCCTCATGGGGGCGTGGCGACTTCACATGATATGCATCGCCACAGACTCCACAGCGTCCGCTGTTTTGCTCCCACTGTACCGCATAGCCGCCGCAGAAGAGTTCGTTGTCGTTGTAGTTCACGGGATTGGGATAACCAAAGCGCCACATGGCATTCCTTGCCGGCGGATCCATCAGGCGGCCATGGCCCAGTACAGTGGGCAACAGGCAAGTTGCCTGCACAAGAGATCATTTATTATTTGTTGCAGTTGTTGCTGTCGATCGAGGCTACTCGCCTACTCACCAGTCCAAGCAGGATCGTGTGCATTGTGGCGTGGACAGGCAAAGGTCGTTGCATCTGGAAGGAAACATAAATTTGAATGCATTTGTTGTCAAAACGAGTTACAGCGCAGGCGGCACTTGTACAGTGGGCAGATTGCAGTGAAAAAGTGTTCAAATATTAGCTCGATGCAGTTGATTCATTTTTAAGCAAATTTATGAATATTAAAATAATAATAATGTACAAAATAAGTAAATAAAAAATAAATTACTATTTTAATGAATAATTTTGCTAAAATTTTAATAAATACAATACTTTAATAAAATAAATAAATGAATATTTCGTATTTTCTTTTTATATTAATGTAAATATCATAATAATAATAAGAAATATACATAAATAAATGTATCAGTTTTCTTTTTATATTAATGTAAATATCATAATAATAATAAGAAATATACATAAATCAATTTATCAGTTATGTTCGTAATTTAGTATTATATTTGAAAACCCCCAAAGGAATTCTACCTGTTGCTAATTTTGATTGGATATATTTAAAAAATTTAGTTTAGAAACGTTTTAAACTATGCAAACAGTAATTATAAATTTTTCATTATCTTCTTTTACCTAGTAGATTCTTTGCCTTTTTGCTAATCTAAAGAAAAAACTCTAACATATTTTAATCATTTTTATTTTCTATATTTAATTTTCAGTTTTATACTTTTAATTGGTGTTCGTTTTAATTTTAATTTTACTTTTTTGTTATTAATTTTTTTTTAATAAATAATGTATAAATATTATAAAAATATATTTTTAAAATAAATTTAAAACAAAGAATTTATTGTAGATGTAAAAATTTGTAGACTGTCAGATTTAAAATAAATAAATCTTCCATTAATCAGACTATTTTCATCTAAATCAACACTCATTTGTAATAGCTTCCCAACTGATTCGTTCCCACTGTGCCAATCCTACCGATATCAACTTGCAAGGACGTCCACCTGATCTGCTTTTTATGTAGGGCTTGTCTGTTTTACGGCTGTCTGAAGCTATGGAAGGCGGCAGAGGGACAGTGAGCGAAACTGTCAATGCCCGCAATGAGTTTATATATCTTATTTTAATTATAATTTCAATTTTGTTTTCTTTACTTTTCGTTGTTGTTGTTGCTGTTGGTTTTTCTGTTTTTTACTCTTTATGCTCTCATCTAGTTCATGCACACCTCAACAACTTGCTGCCAAACAAGTTTCTGCCACTTGCCCTCTTCCACTTCCCACTTCCCACTTCCTCTTCCACAAAGGGCGACAGTGGACCCAAGACGTTGTCCGCGTGTCGACTTCTGGTCCGGCCCCCTCATTGAATCGATCGAGTCTAAAAATACGCACAAAGTTTTACTCAATTTTTTGTGCTAGACTCCATCAACAATCCTCGTGCCCCCTTACTATCAGATATGTTCGCAATTTGATGGGATTATAACATAAACTATGAGAAATATTGCCTAAAGATCGAACAGTGGGAAGAGAGTGAAAGAAAGAGAGCTCGTATGAGGCATTGACTTCTCGTAAATATTTGTATAATTAGCAAAAAACAAAAATGAAAAAAAAACATTTCTTGTTTGCATTGATTTGCATAAATTCGCCAGTCAAGTGATAAGCGGGTGCCGAAAATACTCACACGATCATAATTCGGCATTAAGTTGAGTTATCTAGAAATGTGAAATGCAAAACTGTGTGGATCTCTGGATTTGTCAAACATATGCAGCTGAAATTTGGTAAATTAATAGATAAGTTACCTAGTATTTGTTTTATAAACTGAACTACGAACTTTAACTGATATATCTATTGGATGTCAGCCTCTTCTTGAGATGTACAGCAAAACTGTGTGGATCTCTGGATTTGTCAAGCATATGCAGCTGTAATTTGGTAAATTAATAGATAAGTTACCTAGTATTAGTTTTATAAACTGAACTACGAACTTTAACTGATTTATTTAGCAGATCTCAAATTTGGATTTGAAATGTGGTACAATGCAGCCAATGCATGTTTTATAGCCTTAACATTGTTTATTAGTTGAGTTAAGATATAAGATATTTATAGAAAGTTGAAATTTGCTGGTTCAACTCGTCTTCAACTCGAGCTGCTCTCAATCTTTACCTTCAAGATAAAGTGAAAGAACGGCAGCAAGAATTCAGGATTTGCTGAAATTTGATAAGCCGCTGTGGCAGCTGCCTTTAATCGACTCATGCGACTTAGCACACACCTCTGGGGAATACAAAACTCAGGCTGTAATGAGTCGTGCGTACAGGTTGAGCAACCTTTGAAGTGCCCCCCAAGAAGTGGTTACGGTGCAGTCAAAAACAAATCAATCGAAGGCGCTCACTGAGGCAAATTAGAGCCTGCCTGCCTGCCTGCCTGGCAGGCAGTTGCCCTTTTGTCGTTGTTGTTTGTGGTTTGTTTGCTTGCAATAAGTTTTGGCTTGTAATTAGGCAAGGCGGCTTGAAATTTTAATTGCTGCCAAAGGGGGCGTGTCCCGGCCGGGAATCAATAAGCTGCCACAGCCGCACAATTTGCCAGACTAGCCTTGTGTGTGTGAGTGAGTGCTAAATGAGCGTGTTGCATGCTACGTAGGAAGCACACAAAGAGCCAAGTCGAGCCAAACCGATGCCAGGCGAAGTAAAAGCGCAGCCAAGTGGCCGATTAAGTGCCCCAAAAATGTAGTGCAGTGTAAAATGCAGAAGAAGAAGATGTAGTTGAAGATGAAGAGCAAATGGTGTTTTAGCTCAAGCTGCACTCGGCATACTCTACAGTTGAAACGAAACAAACTATATTTTTAAAATAAACTTAGGTTGTTTTTTTTACTTAGAGGTATGTGTACCGGAAATTTGAGGAGATTAACTTGTAAGGTTCCAGAGATCTTTGGAATATTAACTTTATGTTCCGTTCATAAGGAGTTCAGCAAGGTATTCCTAGGTTACCCCTTAGCTTTACAAAAAAAAAAAAAAAAAAAAAACAATTAACAATTTTGTAGGGTATTTCTGCGTCGCGTGTTGCCTGGCAAGGTCCTTGTTACAGCATTTAACATAATTGACAGCTAAATTAAAATGCACGAAATTTTTGCAGACCATTTTCATGCCTTTTTTTGGCTTGAATGCCGCAAAAAAAAAGCTGAAAAATCATTGCTGAAATTAAGTTGTAAATTAAGTAAATGGTTGAAGAGGCTACGCCTCGTTGTTGTTGTACTTGTTGTTGTATCTTTTTTTCTTGAACACGCAAAATTTATTATTGCCTCACGCATTGTCGCGTTTTTTTTTTATTTTTTGTCGTTGTGCAATTGACAAGTCCCGATTTACATGTTGGCCCAAATGTTATCAACTCTTGCGCAATGCAAGACCTTCGCTGGCTGCAACTGCGACACGCAGAGACTTGTAGAAGCAGCCGAATCGAGATTAAGCCTTATATATAATAATACTTTTATAAAAAAGGAATAATCAAGTTATATCTGCATGTCTTAAAGCTGGAATTTGATTCATAAAAAGTTATTTCGTGCAGTATTCAGTTTATTATAGTTTGTACTTGCTGAGAGTTTGAACTGCCATTATAATCTACTATATCTATCAGATCTAAGCGTCTATTTGAGCTATGCAGCTGAAATTTGGTGAATACATAGACCCGAAGCACATTAATCGCTTATTAATATAAATTCTTAGACAGTTTGAATTGTCAACTTAATTTGAACAGCTTATCACACGCCAAGAAAGATCTTGCAAAGTTCTTTTGCCTCTAGCTCAGATTCTTCTGTCTATATTGATAGACACTTACAATGGCAGCGAATTGTTTAATTTATGGTAACTTTATTAATGAGCTTATAAGTTCCATTAGTGGCTTCATTGACAATTCTAATAAAAATACCACGGCATGCAAATGCAGAAGAAGAAGTGAAGAAAACAACTTGAAGAAAGAAGAAGAAGAAGTGGATTTTGTTATTTTGTTTATCCATTTATTTATTTATACTGTTGTTGTAGTTTCTTCGCGTTGATTTGTGCCAATTCTTGCCGATCACTGAAGACGCGCGGGCGTCTTTCTCTTTTTCTCTGTTTGTCTATTGGATGTTCTTCGATGCCAGAGAATTAAGAAACCGAGCCCAATTAGTGGGCCGCACAATTAATTCGCTCGTGCCAAAAGAAAATAAAGAAATTGATGAATAATGCGTTGCGGCAAAGAATCAAAACAAATTCGATTGCTACTCCAATTTGTAAATCAGTTTGCGACCTCGAAATTAACATGATATACCCTACCCTACCCTCTAAATAAGAACCAAGTCTTTACAACTTTTTGTCGTCACGAAAATTTAAATCAATTTGTCAAAAATCGTGACCTGCTCGTGATTATTATTATGCGTATCGCGGACATTATAATTATTTATATGATTCCATTGAGTTCTTTTCTGGTTTCGAACACGTAGAACATGTGTTTCTTTTGCCCCTTACCTTTCATGGTAAGCGGCTTTTGTTGGCGCCATGATTTTGTCTCTATTTCAATAGATGGTATAGTAACTTAAAGGGTGCTGGCAAATTATATTTGGATATTTTCTTCTTTTAATAAAGGACCTACTTAAAGACTCTTTTCTTAATTATTTTTAAATTTCAATAAAATGATCTTATTTTATCTAGCTTGTCTTGAAAATATTAGACTAAACTTTAAGGCTACTTTATCTTCAGTGTAACTGTTTAATTCCTTGATGTCATACCTATATTCCATCGCAATATATCATATATAACCGTTACAAATTCCAGCTGATCGATATTAAATGCATTGAATCCACTCAAAGACCTTCTCCGCGTGGTATTTCAACCCAGTTTCTAAGCCCTTCTTGTATTGATTTTAAACACGTGCAAATAAAGCTTTCAATCCGAAACTGTGCTGCCTATTGACTTGACCGATACAAGCACATATATAAATATATATATATAAATGTACCATATATAGTAGAGCATAGAGCTATATGCGGATCACGTAGAACGACGCTACATGGTATGGAATACCCATCAAACATGCGTAAATTTTATAATCAATTCGCTTCGATTGTCTATTGTCGATCGATGATCGGTGGATTGATCGGGCGATCTGAAAGAGCCATCTATATGTACATAGTGCTGGTAGTACCACAAAACTGTTGCTCATTTCAAGGCACAAATGTGTCAATGTGTCAATTGAGTTTTTCTTGTTTGCCAAAAACCGCAAATAAATTTCAAGTGTGTGCAACAATTGCCAATTAAAGCTTTAGCAATAGAATTTAATTTATTTAAATAAAATAGTGCTATATATTATAAGGTTGATTGAGTGCCAGATACTCTATAAGAATCGTTTCTACTCTCCTGAACATGAGCAACTTGTTTATAGACTCGAACAATAGGTATGTTTACATTATATTTTAACAATTTAAGTTCTCCAGCTCAGGTATGTAGTTCTCGAGTTCCTTGAGGTTAAACAGATTGTAAGAAGGTTTAATGACATTCTTGCCACCTCAAGCTTACAGGGTATTCCTAATCTATTCTACACATAATCATTCTCATTTGATTTGAATAAGTATGTCCATTTTACTTTGTTTTAAGCGTATCACAAAAAATAAATAAATGAAATAAATTAACTGCGATCAGACAAAGTGCTCGACAGGCGTGGGAACAAGCGTGCCAAAAAAACCCGAGGCAACTCTGGACCAAATCGTACAACCAGTTAAATGAGTTGTCATTTGCTCTTTTTGTTATTGTAGCTGACCACAATTGATGAGCCTGGCTTTAACGGGTCTGGGCTTGGGGTCTGGGGCATCCTTTCCCACTTTTGATATTTAACATAAGCTTGGCACCGCAATGAGATGCAGCGCGATAGCTGGAACTTAAAGATCGTACGCGAGAGATTTAGCGAGTAAGTGCGCAAATTCAAGGTCAATGTCGAATTGGTTTCGGTTTCGAGGGCCTTGACAGTTGTGTCCAGTACTTGGCTGACTTGGGTCATTGTGTGGCCTCTTAAACCGCTGATGGGGAATGCAATTGCTTTGACTTTACAGATATACATGATATATACATATATTTTCTTATTGAATCAGTTGGATATGCTGTTTTATGTCTTTATACATATATAGAAAGTATATATACATACATATATATTCATGTTGAATCAGCTGGAAAAGGTCTTTTTAGTCTTTATACGGATATACAAAATAAAAAACATATATATTCATGTTGAATCAGTTGGATATGATGTTTTAAGTCTTTATACATATATAGAAAGTATATATACACATATATATATTCATGTTGAATCAGCTGTAGAAGGTCTTTTCAGTTTTTATACAGATATAAATTAGTATATATACTTATATATTCATGTTGAATCGGCTGGACATGCTAATTTTAGTCTTAATGCAGATATACATGATATATGTATATACATATATATTCATGATGAATCAGCTGGACAAGGTTTTTTTAGCCTTTATACAAATACACAAATAATATATGCATATACATATATTCATGTTAAATAAGCTAAACAAGGTCTTTTTGGCCTTTATACAGATATACAAAACATATATACAAATATATTCTTGGATATGCTCTTTTAAGTCTTTATACACATAAATTTATAAAGTATATATCTATATATTTTCATGTTTAATTGGCTTGATATTTTCATTTCAGTGTTTATGCAGATATACAAGATATATATACATATATATTCATGATAAGTCAGTTGGACAAGGTATTTTTAGTCTCTATAGATATACCATATACAATAGTAGTAGTATACAAAACATATGTACACATATATTCATGTTGCATCAGCTGGATAAAGTTGTTTGTGTCTTTTCAATCCTTAAATCTATAATTTCTATAATGTCAGCTTTAGTTTTTTTCGATTTCGAAACGAAGTGTTTACTATTTTCGTTAACTTTCTTCGATTTTCGATTTCTGGCAGAAGTTATTGCATTATTTTCCACTGCACTGAGAAAGTAAAACCGACAAAAGGTTTTCTTGCGCAATGTCGCATAAACATTTCCCGAATAGGCTGGACTGAAAATCGAAAAACAAAAAAAAGAAATACTTTTGCTTTCTTTACAAAAATGTGAGACCAAAAACGAGTGATTCGTGCACTGTACCCTGCCCCTGCCCCCTGCCCCCTTCCCATCCTACACATTCCCGCGACGTGTGGTACATAAATTGATTAGTTTTGTTTTTTCAGCGATTTTTGTTGTTTTTTTTTAGGTAATGCGATTATCGATCGATCGTATTACCAATTTGGCTTCTGGCTAAAGACTTTGACTCAGCTCGGCTCAGTTTAATTAAACTCTTTTGTTGCTGTTGTTGTTGTTGCTGTTGTTGCTCTGCACAATTAATCAGCTCATTGAAATGCAGAAATCGCAGTGTGCGACTCACTGCGGCATGGGGCACATAAAACCCAATGTGCCCGGCCCCAGTGTTAAATCGTAAACCCCAACGAAGAAGCAGAAGACAATACTAAACGGTAGAATATGCTAGGTGCAGTAGCCTCGACTGCAATATACCCAGTAAATAGTTGAGCTATCCTGATGAAATTTGGTCAGGTGATAAATGAGGATTGTATATAGATTTGAGTCGTCTTTAAGAGATATCGTTCATATACCAACTGAAATATGCGATGGGCGATGGTCGTGGGAATACTTGCATGATCAAATATGTCATCACTGGATAAACTATAGAAGAGTCTGCATACCAAATTTGATGGTCCACACTCCCATACTCTCTGAGATCTGTTGACTATCTTCCATTTAATGACTCTACCATATGAACTAACCTTCTCTACACTACGTGCTGGGTACAAAAATGTTTGTGTAGCGGATTCTATTTGCTGCACATACTCATGCACATCAGATGACGATAATACAATACAATACAATGTACACATGTATTGCATATCGGTATTTGTATGTCTCCCTACTCTCCCCCCGTCCCCCCACCCAGTCAGGCAGGCAGGCAGGCAGGCAACTCTTTAGTATTCCAATCGGGTAGGGCCCCAAAATGCGTTGACTTTGAACGCTGTCCGCCTAAGGCAATCGCATGTTCAGAGTTCCAGAATTGTTTGGAGTTGAATAACAGAGTGCAGGGAGACATTCCTATATCATGTACAGATGTTTTTAGTCAAAGTATGAGTAGAACATCCATTTTTAAACATTAAACTAATAAAAAATGCCGTAAATGCTTTGAGAAGTATAAAGAAACTTCTTCAGGGGCATAAACGATGTTTTCCTATTGTTATCTTTTTTAATATGCCATGTTTTTATCATAATTCTTTTAAAATATTGTTATGGAATTAATTTTAGCTATTATTATAAGATACTTTATTTCATTATTTTATTTTTCAACACACCTTTTCGTAAAATTTAACGCTGATTTCTTTTTCATTTCAATTTTACTGATAATTAATGTTATTTTTTCCCATTTTCATTCACTTTCAATATCCTAAAAATATGCATTCAAACCTATAGTTTAATTTTTTAAATTTTCCACACATTTTTAATATTTTTCATTACCTGAAGAACAGCCAGAATTCTAGGAACAATTTTTCGCTGATTTCGTGATTATTGCACTCTCCAAATTATTATAACACTTTTTTATAAATTAAAAAAAAATTCAAAATTTATTCGAGCAAAAAAAAAAATGTTTAAATAAATAACACGAAATGATTTTACACGCACGGCACGCGGAGGATACGTTCTTCAAGGGGTGAACTGTAACTGGAATGCGCGTATTGGAAATTGGAATTGGAACTGGAACTGGAGTTGAGTTTGGGGAATCGAAGTTGGATAGTGTTGTGGTGTGTGGTGTGGAGTGTGGCGCGTGCTTTGCGTTCGCGCAGCCGCAGCGTTCTGAGTTCGTTTGCCGATTTGCGCTCGAATTTCAATAGCTTCAACAACGACGACAACAACAACAACAAGAGCAACAGTTAAAGTAAATACGCTTCCGAGTCCCGTCTTATTTTTAATATCGATACGATGCGTCGTCGTTGCGCGACGTCGACTGAAGCGACGACGCCAGCCCTGTCGTGGCAGCGGTCGTGGCCTCTGTCGCTGTGCTGCCTTACACTCACGCTACGCATGCGCAATGAGTCGGCGTCAGCGTTGGCGTCGCTGTCAGCTGCGCTGCTGACTTTTGCCGGCGCTCTCAACACTCTGCTGTCGACACTTTTGGGCATCGGAGATGAGCGCAACTGCGACTGCGACTTTTGCACGTTACAGCAATATCAACAACAGTTACATCAGTGCATTTGCTCTCTCTTTCTCTGATGCAAAGTGCGTAGCAGGATTACAGCGAATATGCAGCATATCCATATGAGTAACATTTTCATTACATTTAATAAGATTCATTACAGCGCCATTATCGATAGTTGCGTAGGCAGTGCATGAGCCACTATCGATACGTCTGCGATTATTTCTGTTAATTGGCAGCGCCTAATACGCTCTAAGTTGGCCGCCCTTTAAACGATACGACGCGCTTTAAGTGTGATTTGTGCTTTTTTTTTCAGTTAAATCTACTGAATAGTGAAAATATAATGTGAAAATCCTATTGGAAACTATGACTGCAGCAAGTCACAGGTAAATAGCGCGCATTTCTGCAAGGAATCTTGTACATTGCTGTTGGCTTTTCTACGCTTCATGCGTGCTCTCTTCTCTCTCTTTGTCACTCTTTTTATTCTCTCCCTCTCTCTGTGCGTACGTTTGTACTTGCACTTGACGTTGAATTTTAAGCATAGGCGAAAAGTAGAAAACACAGAGAGAGAGCCGAGTCGAGCCGAAGTGCAACGAGTCGCGACGAAGCGACAGGCGTATGTAGTTGTTGTTGTTGGTCAGCTAACCCTGCGGCGCATTGGGCACGTACAGACGTATGTGTGTGTGGGCTGCCTGGCCCTGCTTGGGCTGCGGCGAATTGGGGCCTGGGCCTAAATCTGTCAGTTTCGGCTAATTGCGCGACGGCGTAGACTGATTAATCATCTCAACGGCAAGTGGTGGCTACTTACACACACAGTCTCTCCCTCTCTCACTCACACACACACTCACACACACACACGCACATTTACCTGCTACGCATGCCAAAAGGGCAACCACTTACACAGTGGCTGCGATAGCCTTGGCCAAGTATTTCCGCCAGTTAAGCCGGGACAGACCGCCGATAGAGGCGTGGTGACAGTTAGTCAGCAAATGCGCAAAGGCGTCGACAAAGGGGGGAGGGGGCGGGGGTGGTGTCAGTAAAGTAACAAACTTGAGGTGCTGGAAGGGATTTGTCAATGATTTGTCCAAGATTTCTTTATATCAATATAATTTGCTAAATGTTCCATCTCGCATCCCTTTCATTACCCTTTGCCTGCGCCCCTGCCCTGCGTGCGTTATTTATGTCGCAATTTTGTTCTTAAGCTCGAGTTGATTTTGATTTATGTCGTCCACTTGGAGTGCTGAATATGAAATCAATAGATCGATTTGGGGCTGTCGTCATTTGCAAATTGAAATCGTGACTTGAAGCTTTATAGATAAGGCGGCACGACATCGGCAGCCGTGTGTCTTGCGTAAAGAGCACAAAGGTAATTCTGGAAACTAGAGAGCAGAAGAAAAACAGAAAAAAAGAGACCAAATGGCGAAACCAGAACCAGAAATTGCGGCCTCAGTTCAATGAACTGTTTGGAGGAGAGATTCGAATGACGCGCCTCGGAAATGTTATAAAAACAGTTATAACTGTTATACTAGCCGGCTGCATGGGTAGCACTGTTCGCACAGCTGTGCTTGTCTCTCTTTCGCTTTGCGCAGGACATGCAAATGAATGAGAGAGTGAGTGAGACAGCACGCTTAACAGCTCGAGAGAGAGCGAAAGTGTGTGGCGGATAGGGGAAAGGAAGAAGTGGGTGGCTTAAGAGAAAGAGCGTGCCTTCCCCACCACCCCCCATAGGCTCCATTAATGCTCACATGTTTGGGATGACGACCTCGACGTCGCTGTCGACAATGACGATGACTAACGCCAGTCTACGGCGTGGTTCGCTCTAGACTCGACTCGCCTCGCCTGGACTCGCCTCGACTTGTTTCGACTTGCCGCAACATGCTGCGACTTGCTGCGACTTGTCGCGACTTCGACTGCGAGCTCGGCTCCAGCTATGGCGTTTTCCGTGTCCAACTGCCTAATATGCATGACTTGGCTAAAACGCGGCGACGGCTTTTGGGATAGACGATTTGAAAATTTCTTTTTTGCCTAGAAATTCATGCGGGAAATGTTCAAAGCAAAAGGGAAAGTGGCGTGGAAGCACTGTCAAGCAGGGGCTGTTTGTACTATATACAGTGTGTGTGTGTGTGTGTCTGTGTGGGTAAATGTGGGAATAGAAGGCACTGTGAGAGCGCCTAGAAGAAACGATTTAAAGATGGAGGAATTGTGTTGTGGGAGAAGCAGGATAAGTAGGAAAGGTGCGGGGGAAAGTAGGAAAGGAGGGAAGGGAATTTGGAGTAAACAGAGTAGAAGGGAGAACTTAGTAGAAACAATTAAAAGATAAGCGATTGAGAGCGAGAGTGAGAAAGGGGGCAGTGAGAAAGTGAGTAAATGGGAAGTTCATGGAAGTAGAAGGTTAGGCAGAGGCAGCAGTTGGAGAATAAAATGTAGAAGCCAGTATACAAAATAAATAACGATAAGTTAAAGACATAAACAATTACAAAACATTTTGCGATTGAAAGAGAAAGCGTAATAGAAGAAAAAGAAAAGAAGCAGAGGTTTAGAAAAAGTTAAAAGATAAATGAATAAATTAACTTATAAGTAGAAAGAGTTGTAGACATCGGAGGATTGGAGGGAGTAGAAGAGGCTTACAATCACTTGAAGGATAAATGAATAAAGAGTTATTAGAGGGAGATGAACCTATTTATGATTATTTGTAACTTATAAGAAGAAGAACTCTCTTCAAGAAGTGTTAAAGAGGAATCTATTGTAATTAGTAGATATTGTAGAAAACAAAAAGAAAAAGAAGAGAAAGAAGAAGAAGATTGAAAGACTAAAGCATTCCCACTGTCAATTTAATTTCCTAGGCATTTTTTCAGCTTGCACTCAATATAGAAAGAGCAAAGGAGTAGAGAGGCAATAAAGTCCAGGCAAAAGAGGAGAAAGAAATATAAGTGCGAGCAAATTGAGAGTAGGAGAAGGCATTGAACACGTAATTAGCAGCGAGTAATGGGACAGATGACTTAACACAATACAAGTACACTCACACTCACACTCAAACACACACACACACACACACACACTTACACTCAAACACACACACACACACCTACACTACTCATACGACTGCATTGGCGTACTTCAGCTTGCCCCAAGCACATTACGCATACGCCCCGCTGGCTCCAAAAGAGCCAAATAAAAAAGGAAGAGAGAAAACAAGCAATAAAGGCAACCCAAAGGTTCTATACTCTATCAGTGTTTATCAGAAGTCTGCTGAGTTTGCTTTCCATTGCGAATTAGATATAGAATACTATATAGAATGATTAATATAAATCATAAATTATTAAACTATCGTATTTGCAAGAGATTCTTTTCATGGCAACTATATCTTATAGCTATTCAACATTATTAAAATGTCAACAAAATATATAACATATATAAAGCAGAATCTGTGCAGAATTTGTTTGCCATATCTCTAAAAATAGGATAAATAGGCCCGATCTATAATTAATATACCTTCTGGATGCAAGGGTGTAAAACTGCCACAAAAACAACTTGAGTTTTGTGTATTAGATAAAGGCGTTTGCCATGGGCGTTCAAGTGGTTAAGGGGAAGGAGGGTGGGAGGGCTGTGGTAGACTGTGTAGGTGAGACAGGTAAGGGAGGCATTCACTGGCAATTTACACGCTTTTTTTGCGAGTAATTTAATTTCAAATACGCGCACAGGTTGGGCATTTTTTTGTTGGCGTGGCCAGTTTTGTGTCGCGGCTGTGTCTAATGTAAATGTCGCGCGAGCTTTGGCTAAGTGGGCAGTTCTGGGCGTGTCAAGGGGGGGTAGGGGAGGATGTTGTTTTATAAATACCAGTGGACAAGTGGGTGTAGGGCTGTGTGTGTGTGGGTGTGTAGGGATGTGGGTGAGTGTGGACTTTGCAAGTGTCATTAACACAGCAAAGCGACCGCAAAAAAGCGCAAAAGCATCTCCAACTAAATAATACGCATACATATGCATAACTCTTGTTCTAACTGTCGCACAGCACGCTGCAGTTCTGTGTGTGGCAAGTGTGGGTGTGTGTGTGTGTGTGTGGCAAGCAACAAACTAACAACATGGCAAAGAAAATAGTATAAAAATGTTGCCTCAAATAAAAATGTCATATAAAATATGGCAAAAACCTAAGAGCCAAAAACACACACACACACACTGACTCAGACATAGGCCATACTTGACAGCTGTGTGTATGTGTGCGTGTGTGTGTGAGGCTGGGCATGTCGCATGCGGTTGTTAGAGGAGATGATACAGATTGCAAGGCATTTAGTTATGCAAAAGTCTACGCTGCCCTCTGCCTTCCTTTCGCTCTCTTTTGCCATCTCCTTTGCTCTGCAAATGTTGCTTAAATAGGACACACACACACACACATAGAGACAGAAGAGAGAGAGAGAGAGAGAGAGAGAGAGAGAGAGACAGAGAGCCATACACACACAGCCGTACACCCACACACCCGCAGGGTGCTGACATTTATGACTGCGATAAGACATTTTTATTAAAATTATCATCAGCGGGAAGAAATGAAGTGACAGAATACACAGAGAAAACAGAGAGGGAGCACAAGACAGAAGACAGCTGCAAAAGAAAGCGGAAAACAAAAAAAAAAAAAAAAAAAATTTTAAATTGTTGTAAATGTTTCACAGTTCTTACTCAACCCTCTCTCTCTCTTCCTCCTTGCTGTCATCTCTTCTTACACAATATTTACGGCTTGTCGTTTATCGATTTTCATCTTGTCTTCCGTGTGGATGGCTGCTATACTATACATATGTTCTATCTTATGTGCTATAGTGCATTCGTTTTGAGTTCTGCAACTCATTTTCTATATTTGCTTTTGTATATGTAATTCTTTCAGAGTCGATAATATCTCAGTATTACTTTCATTCTTTTTGCATTATTAGAGTTTCTAGCCTGTGCATATTTGAAGTATTTACTGTGAGTAACCTTTGCACTGTCAAGCGATCAGTCGATGAAGTATTTATTGTAAAAAAAAGAAAACAAATGACAATTGTTAATTAGTTTTAAACGAGGCAAATGCAATGCGGCACATGCCACACAGCTCCCTGGGGAACTGTTGATTAGCTCATCCGGCAGAAATCGAATCGAAATCCGTAACTGAATCCTGTTCCATATGAGATATGCCACTCAATCAAATGTCGAGAGACAGACGGACAGAGTGGACAGCAGAACATGCAATGTTCAGGCATACCTATGTCGCATTTTTACAAGTGTTCAGTAAATAAATAAATATGTATACATATATATAGTATATATATATACGATATTCCCAATATTATACATACATCATTCATACAAAATCGAGAGTTGAGTGAGCCACACACACAGCAGCTAATCAAAACAATACAAGCAATAACAACAACAACAACAAAGGCCGCATGAAAAGCAGCTAAACAAAACGATTATTTGTTAGGTTTGGGAGGTAAGAAAAGACAAAAAATACTTGAAATGTGTTTACGGAATTCTGACAATGATACGCGCATTTGCCCTCCGGGTATCGGGTAGACAGGTAGCCAGGTACAACAGACAAAAGTTGCAGTCAAAACTCAAAACACGACTAGCTAGTTACTCTGTAAATGCAGTTAGATTACTCAAAATAGTTAAAAAAGAAATATTATTTAAAATTAAATGAAGAAATTAATGAGTGATTGCTAGACCAAGCTAAATAAGCCAATAAACGATAAACTGATACCCTGTAAATTATATTCTTAGCTGTCAGTAATGGAATGTTGTAAACAGTAGGGTATTACTATTGCAATTATTACTGTCCCATGCACCTGAACCACCCCTTATGCTCCATTACACATTTACAGGGTATTTAAGAGCGTTTAATCGATTTGTTGATATACGACACATGGCCAATTATCGCAACGGAATGACCCAAAACAATAGTCTAGTGTTATTGCAATTGAAATGTGATCGGAAGAGCAGGAATAGAGGGTCCGGGGGTGTGGCAACGGTTAACATGCTTCACAGCTGCAGGGCAACGGGGGGAGTAGGGCGGCTGGCAAGAGAAACAAAGAAAAACAATCATATATATTAAATTGATATAAACAATCAGCGGCATTTTTGTCGCTTCGTTGTGATACACATCGTAATTATGTATGTATATGTATTCGTGTTTCAATAGAATTTCTGAATTTTTAATTTGATTAGCATTGTCTACCCTGGATTGGCTGCCCTGCCATGATTCAAATGTAAAACGGTTCCGAGGGCTATCAAAATGTTGGTCTGGTTTTCGAGGCGTCGCAGCTAAATCATAATGTCTATGACAGTTTTATATGCGCTTTGTTCGATTCTTCCATTCCCATTTTTATGATGGAAAGTAAAACATTTATGTTACTGCTACCCTGTAGATTGACAAGTGTAGGGTATTACCAATTGAGGCAATGAATATGAAAATCAAGAGAAGTCTTTATTAAGTTTGATACAAGGAAAACGACTTGTAGCAATGTTTTTTTACTTTTATATTGAAACTTTAGTTTTTGACAGAGCTACGTTTAATTAATTGTATATTTAAATTTAAATTTTCTTTATATGCAGATTATGTAGATTTAACAAAATTGATTAAGATTTGTTCTTAGAAAAGAAAACAGTAATTATAAATAAAAATTTGTACTTGAGCAGCACAACAGGGTATCTTGGTGGTGGTGCTTGCTCTTCTCTCGGCTACCTTTCAGCTAGACTGGTATGCTGGTTCTTCTTGTTCGATGGATGATCAAACGATGCTATTTGCCATTTTATCGCCTAACATAAATGAGAAAACGATTTGCACAGTAAATGTAAAAAGCTTCATTTGCATTTCATTTGTGTGTTCCGTTTCTGTTTCCCCGTTTCGCATACGCAGTTTAGTCGCTTACAATATTAAGAAGAGAACAAAACAAAATAGTATTAATGTGGCAAAAAATAAAATTGGTTCCAAATATTATTAATGAGACGCCCTGCAACGTTTTTTACGAGCGTAGGTGAGGTGTATGAACTTAAAGTTTTTTTTAATAGGTTAACTAAATTTTGTAAAGTCAAGGTAGATGAACTGAAGTCTCATACTACTATATCTGTGAAGGATAAACAGTTGGCGGCGATTCAGTTGAAATAATTATGAATTGAAGTTGAATCAGAGTTGCTTTTGTTTTTTGTAATGTTTTGTTGATCTATTGTATTAAAAATGCATAATACAAAACAGTTTCGTTGTCATATCAAAGTTAAGTTTACAAGTCGGAACAGAAGTTCAATGTACTCAAATAGAATTATTTGTTGTTCCTTAATCAAAAGCGAATGAACTTGAAAATCTTTCAAAATGCTTGCTTAATTGTTTTTGATTTGTGTGCGAATTGCAATTGTTTTCTTTTGTTTCTTGTATATTCCGTTTAGGGGCCAATGAAATTATGAAAATAATAAACAAGTTGAGGAGATCGATAAATCTTTAATCAGTGCAAATAATTGATTTAAGCTTATTTTAAGTAAATTTCAAGTTTATTTTTAAATATTCTTTAACAACAAATTGTTGATTCATTTCTGAATAAATTACAAATAATATTTTTGCTTAGTTTGTGTGTGTGTGTGTGTGTACATGTTCTGTGCGTGGAGTGTAGACTTAGCTGAGACACTGTGTCTAGCTTTTAGCCAAGGCGCGAACAGCAGCTTTAAAGCTGCTATAACATATGTGTCTTGATGCGAGCTTTTCCTGCGTTTGTCGCTAGATGGCGCCATGGAGTGCGATGTGAGGGAGTTTTTTCGTCGCCCCGCCCATCCTGGTGTCCATGTGGGCGTTTTTCAGAGGTTTTTGATTTAAAAAGTGGAAGGAACTGAAAATAAAAATATTTTTAGTTCTTATTTAGATAAATATATATTCTCGATATTATCGATGGAAACTATCGATAGAGGCAAGAGCTCTACAGCTGTAATGGAAGGTATCAATGTTAGGAAAGTATTCTATAGTCTTTGTCTTGGATTGGATCAATTTGTCGTCTAGTTGACAATGAAACTTATAAAGATATTACAATAAAATTCACCACACGTTAGTTTTAGCTTGTTTAGCTTGTTCAAATGTCACTAAAATCTGTATAATATATATAGTTTGTCTATAAGAATTTACTAACTTACTCTTTATATCATAAGTATAATGTTTCAGTTTGACCTTAAACGAATCACTATTTCCAGTATCCCTCACAGGAACAATCAGTAAAGAATTTAAGAATTCTGTTTATCAAATTTAAGATCTCAACTCTTAACTCTCTCAAGGACCGTCTCAGTTATTGATATGTCAATGTACTTGCTTCTATTACGCACATCAAGTGGTAAACCCTCAATTAAAATTGCGATAATATCGGATAACGTGAAATAATAATATTACGCGGAATGTTTTCGTCGATGTCGTCTTTTTTGTTGTAATTGTTTTTCTTGCTTTTCACTTTACCTTTTCTTCGTTGACGGTGTCATTGAAATGGGATCCTGACTGGAACCGTGAAAGCAGCTTGCATACTCGGAGGAGCGCCAGCGCCATCGTTGCATCACAGTTTGCTCAGCTGCATTGATTCCCGTTCTGTGCTGCGAAAGGCAGAAATTCGATAGGCGCTGACAGAGGTGACAGACCATAAGAAAACACGGTACCTTGGACGGCACTGGGAAAACAGCTTTGGTTTTTTCTTTTCATACCCTAAGACCATTGAAAGTGTTTAAATGGGGTATACTAATTTCCTACAAGAGTAAGTAAGAGAAGCATTAAAAGTCTTTTCTGTCTTTCTGTTCAGTAACTATGCGATTTAGGGACACCAAACTTGGCATTAAGTTTCCTTTATATCATGCCCTTGCATAGGGTATCTTGCTGTCGAGCACTTCCGACTATTGCTTACTTTACTTGTTTCTGTGCTGTCTTATTTCTTTCTTTTTCGCTCTTCGGTTTTCGTTTTTCTCTCGACGGTAGACGACGCCAATTGAATTATGCGCTGGGCAAACAGTTTCAGACCCTGCACCGCTTCCTGTTCTTCCTTCCCCTGTTTTACTGCCTACCCCCACAATATTTTACTCTGTATTTTCGCAACGTCTGTTCAAATAAGTTTCTAGTTGGGTCTCAGTCTCTGAGCGCTTGCTGCGGGGAGAGTTGGGTCTGTCTACTCTGGCTTGTGGTCTTCGTTAGGTTTCGGGGGTTAGGTGGGAGGGTGCCTTCACACATTTATTTAAACTTTGATTTACATAAATTGGCATAGATTTTGCATTTTGCGCAGCCTGAGCCGGAGATTCACTTGGTAGAGGGAGAGAGTGGAGGAAGTGCTTGGGCTGTGGGCATGGGGTCGGGTGGATAAAGATGATGATGATGAGGCCGCTGATTTGTAGTCGTCCGTGCACTAATTTATAGATAAGCGAAACGAAGCGACGCTTTCATCATAAAAAATAAAATAAATTAGGGTGCTGTGGGTGGGGCTATTTGATAACGAAATACCCTGTGAAATTAGTAAAGAGATTGTGCAAGGCTTACTATCAAATTTTAAGTAATTCAATGTATGCAAGGTATTCTTTGTTTGATGTTTAAACAGCATACCCGTAACTTATGTCTATACAGGGTATAACAATGAAATTGCGGGTGCCAATAATCCCGGTGCTTGCTCTAAAAATCGATGAGCTTCAAGAGACCAAGTTGATAGGAGAAAAAAAACATAAAATAAAACAAACGATAGTTAAGACAACCATCGATACTATCGATAGCATTGAATAAGTTTACACAATTTAAATGGAAACGTGCATGAAACACTCTCTGCAGTTTAAACTTAACCTTTAAGTTAAACGAAACTCTTGCAAAAACTCCGCGGAGAAAAAAAAGGAAAATAGAAAAACTCGACAGGGCAAAAAAACTTATGAAAAGTGCCCGAATGAAAACTCCATTTGGCGCTGCAGCTTCTGATGCCGAGATATCCTCATCTACCACGTGTACCGCACACATCCCGAAGCATCTCATTCTCCCTCCCTCTCTCTCTCTCTCTCGCTCTCTCTCTCTGTCTCTTTCTGATCCAGCTGTTAATTCGACCGATTCCTGCACTCGCCCTTGGGCTGCTACGCATACACGCATAAATGCCGCTACTTTGCGCCTAAGTGAGTTTGGTTAGGGGGTTGAAATCGTGGGGGGGGTTTAGGGAGCTACCCTCTCTACCGGTGGGGCTACAGGCATGAGACAGCTACCAGTTGTGTGTGTTATCGGGTAGTAGTCCAATCTGTGTCTGCTACAATCTCTCCAGATGTTGTGACAAAATTAAACTGAAGAGAAATTCTATCAAATTTCTATGTTTGGCCCCTTTTTCGAGAGAGTTCCTCGCTGTGGCATGCAACATGACTCATACTCCTCACTGGGAAGGAAGAGAGGGTAAAGTGTTTCGAGTGTTTTCCACACAATATTCGATTAAAGTATGATAATATGATATAGACAAGTAAAACGATTCAGAGACCTCAAAATCATCCTTAGTTTCCTCTTCAATATTTGCCCAGCTACGCCACTGTTTGTTGCCAAAAATTGAACAGTGTTGCATTGCATACGCTTTAGGGGCAAGGCAGGAGGCAAGTGGATAGGTAGCTCTATTTGGGTGTTAAGAACCGTGAGCCAGGGGGGATCAGCGGGCAGCGGTGAGAGCAACAGCACGTGTTAATGCGTTGTGCTGCTACCCTACTCTAGAACCTCCAGCGTTCGCCCTTTTCGAGTGCTCTATCTTTTTGCTCTTCCCTCTCTCTCTCTCTCTCTCTATCTCTCTACACCTACCTCTCTATCTACCCCTCGCTCTCTCTATCCCTCTCTCTCTCTCTTTCTGCTCGTAAGGCTGCCGGCTGCTGTTGTCGCCGTTAATAGCCAAGCGAGGATACTGGCGATGCTGTCACCATCGTCATCGCAATCGACATCATCATTGTCGCTGTTGCTGTCGTTGTTGCTGTCGTTGTTGCTGTTGCCTGCAACCTGCTGCTGCTGCTGCTGCTGTTGCTGCCAATCGTTGCCTCCATGTGAGTAGGGAGGAAGGCTTGGCTCGTGTTCGTCCTGTTTGCGTTTTTATTAGTGCGTTCACCAAAAATTTGTTTACTTTGAGGTGTTTTCCGTTGTTGTTCTTGTTGTTGCTGCTGTTGCTGTTGAGTGATTTGCTTTGTTTTTTTGTCGACGTGGCAAGTAGCTGTTGTTGCTGCTGCTGCTGCTGTCGGGGGCAATTTGAATGCAGCAGCAGCAACCTTCTCTGCTTGCCTGTAAATTGCATGCACCAATGGATAATCAGCAACAGTTGCTGTCAGCTGCAGTTGCTGCTGCTGTTGCTGGGAAATTTTTGTAGTGTAGTCTTCTAATTTGCCAGAGACACAACTGAGTATCAAAGGGTAAAGGCAAGGCCAATGGAATCTCCTAGGTTAATCAGTGAGATTACTTTGCAGGCACTGTAGTTAAAGGTTGCTCTGGGGAACAGTCTATGCTATCAGCGGGAGGTTCTTCTACGGATTGGGCAAGTGATGTACTTAGGTTGGAATGCTGGAATGGTATTAAGACCCACTCACTTAAAGAGCTCCATCTGTGGAACTCTGCTAACTAGAGTTATGAAAGTAGACATCAGACTTCCTACATATCATAAAAAGAACAGATCCTATGTTAATTTTTGACTACCCTGCGTTAGTTATGGGGTTTGTACTATGAGTTCCATTCTGCAATCATTCGCTACACAGTATTTGCTACTGTATGGGGTAAGGGGTGCAGAAACCCTTCGTTTTTTTTTTTTCAGTATTTTCCCTTTATTGCCATTCGGACCATTAGTTCGGGCGAGTAAGTTGAAGGATTTTCCGCTACCGAAGTGACTTTTCATGCAAGGACCTTCCCCCTCCTTCCTCTTGTAGGGATCTCAGCGTGTCGCTCTCGAATGTCGTTTTTCACATGCAGCCAGAAAAGTGGCGAAACATTAAAAAGAAGAAAACAAAGAAGAAAGAGGAGAAGAAGAGGCAACGCCAGAGTGAAGAGCACAAAAGCAAACAGGCTCGAAAATGTGGGCGGCTTCAAGTATACAGCAAGGGTAAACAATCAAATGGGGTATATACACTACACAAATAGCAACATTATATAGCTTTATATTTGCAGGGCATTTATAGGATACTTCATAGAGTATTTTGAATTGTTTGCCAGTAGACATTAACAAAATCAGTTCTGTATGGATATTTTATTTAAATTATTTGGCTTTTTATTGTTTCACAATTGACAGGGTATCAGCTAGTGCATCTGCTACCTCTTTCTAATATATGAAAATGTTGCTGCTGTTTTTTTTTTCGCCCACTTATTGTAGCCGGTTTCACATTCCCGTTAATTGTTGTTGGCCGTGAGGCCGCTGTTGATGGAGGTCGCCAACGTTGCTGCTCTCTCTAACTTTCTCTGTCTCGCTCTCTCTATCGCACTCGCTTTCTCTGCTGTGGTTGTTGTTGGTGTTGCTTTTAACTGCTTAAATTGATACAATTAAGTGCCTTTTGGGCTTGTTTATTTGCATTCGCTTTCGCATTCGCTGTTCCCCATTTTTGCTTTTTTTTCAGCTGCTCCTGCACGGCCGCCGCCTTATTTATGTGTCCAGGATAACAATAAGTGAAGTGTTTGCCCTTTTTGGGGGCAGCCAAGCCCTCGTCCTTCCCTCTCTCTCTCTTACTCTCTTTCTCACTGCTGCTGCCGTTTCTTTCTTCGCCTCTTAATGCTAATTGATTTATGTACCACATGGTGGCACCATAGCTAGCGTCTGCTTCGGCGGCTGTTGCAAATTTGTCATGGCAATAGAGAGGGAGAGGCACCAGACTGATAGAGGGAGAGGGGGATATATAGAAAGAGAGAGAGAGAGAGAGATGAAGAGCAACGTGAGCATCGCGTGTTGATTTTTGCATAATGAAATGAAATTTAAATTGATAAATTCATTGATAACATGTAACAAAAGTGGAACAGTAGTTACCAGAGGCGTGGCCATGATAGTAGGGAAGGGGGGTCACAAGTTATACAAGCTTGCAGTGTGAAATCAATTGAAGTTTTCAACTCGTTTAGCCCCACGCCAGACGCGAATTTTCCATGAGTTTCAGAGAGAATCCAGCGCGGATTACCCAACCAGGCTTAGTGTGCGAGTGTGTGTGTGTGTAAATCAGTGTGTGTGTGTGCATTAGTGCTAGTGCGTATTTGTACGACGTTACGCACAATACAGTGGGCAAAGAAAGGGGAAATGGGTTGAAAATTGATTGGAAATTAATTGCAAAAGAGACCTAGAAATAGGGAAAAAAATTCAAATAAATCTACCTTATTATCTATAATACTTACATACATACTTTATAACAATAATGAAATACCAAAAAAAAAAAAACAGAGTTCGATTGAAGGTTCTAGTAGAGGATCTAACTTTCCTTGCTTAATAAAAAGAAATACAAAAAAATATGAATGTAAACGATAAGATTTTCTATTCAAAATAACTTTCATCCACGTCCTACATACGTCTTTCTATATCATTTTGTATTAATAACATATTTCAATTACAAAAAATATAAATCCTTACAGACATGCTTCTCTTTACATTTCTCGTTTATTAATCTCAACTTGAACCCTATTACCGATTGCAGTCTTGTGCCACTGTGCATGGTCCTTGATAACCCGCTGGCAGCTATATGGCGGCATTATGCGTTGTTGTAGGCGGCGAAAACACATTAGTGAAATGTAACAAAAGCGTTTTCAAAACGTAGCCGAGAATTAGACGAAACGTTGGCTATTAGGCGGGCCAGTAAAGCAGCGGCAGCAACAACATGAAGAACAATCCATGGCCTAAAAAGGAAAGAGAGATGAAAGCTAGAACGAGAGGCGAACGAGGCGAGGCAACAATAATGGAAACAGGGATCATAATTCGAGGCAGCTCAAACTGAGGCACAAAGTGGCGCCCCTGGGTGAGTTCAATTCCTTTTCATCAGCAAGCCAGAGAGGGGAGTAGAGGGACAGAAGGAGAGAGGGAGCGAGAGAAGGGGGGAGAGAGAGGAGGGGAGAGTGACTGGTGAACAGTGACAGCTAGTGATAAGTACTGACAGCGTCGAAGAGGTATAGCCGCCAGTGTATTGCCTATGGCTTTATTTCAACTGTGAAGAATTTGTGAAAACACAAAAAGAGGCTAACAGTTTTTGAAATTTGTGTTTAAATTCAGAATGTAGCGTTATTTAATTTTGTATTTCATTTTGAATTTTGTAGTTTTTTGAGTTTTTTATTTTTTTAATTTTAAATTTTATAACATATTTTTTTATTTTTTAGTTTCAATTTAATATAATGAGAACATTGTATTACAGCTTTTATTGAATATTTAAAAATAGTGTAGATTTACTACAGAGTACAGAGTTCTCTGCAAATACCAGAGAATTGTCTTAAATATATAAAATTTATGAATTTCAGAAAGTTTTTATATATTCTTCATAAAGGAAAATTAAAAAACCCAAATTAACAACTGCAAGAAATACTAATATATTCTGCTAAAGTCTTTGAGTAAACTCAGTTTTTTTTTGGTATACTACAACTTTTCGTATTAAAAAAATACCGCAAGTACTATATTTCACTTTTTATTATTATTATTTTTTTTTTTGATTGCTTATTTTAATCACAAAGAAATTCCCGAAATAGCCTAACTTTGCGACTCTTTCCTCTCTCTCTCTCCCCACTCCCTTCTTCTTGTTTCCCACTCTGCACATTCATTTCAATTTTAATTTACAATTATTGGCCGGTTGTTTGTTTGAGTTTGGGTTGAGTTGGGTTACGGGTTGAAAGATATGGATAGAGGAGAATTGGGGTGGGGAAGACCAAAGCTCGTAATGTCAGCTAAAGAGCGCGGGACAACAACAACGAAAAAAGTTGGACCCAAAGGATTCCACGGCCCAACTGGGCTGCAAAACTTTGCCAACCAGCTGCCTCGGGCAACAGAGAGAGAGAGAGAGAGAGAGAGAGAGAGAGGACGCGGTGGACTGGGTTTTAGATTGGTGCCAAGTACATGACCTATCCAAAAAACTGTTCCAAACTCGAGGCTGCACAGTCGACGCCTACGTTTCGGACATGGACATGGGGCCGCGACTCGTTGTCGACGTCGTCGTCGTCGTGTTTTTTAACAAACATATCATTTATGTTTGTTGTTGCTCTTGTTGTTGCTTGTAAATGAAACTTTTGCCAGTTTTCTCTCTTTGCGTGGGATAGACAGCTAGGGGGGATTCGGGGTAGCTGGGACACAACAAACGACATTGAAAGTTACGAGTGAGCCCTTCAATTTGAGTTGGCACAGCCAGCAAATCCTTTTGCCAGTTTGCGGAATGAAAATCTTCTTCTATTTTTTTTGTGTGAAGGGGATCAGTGGAATGGGACTATCAAATTCAATAGGCTTTCAATTGTTAAAGCGACTCGAAAAGGTAAACAAATTAAATAATTTATGGCAATACGCAAACACACTCACGCTTTCTCTCAATCTCTTCACTGACCTCACACCGAAAGATGGATTTGAATTACATTTGACATTTTCAGGCATTTCGGGTCAACGATTAACTTTCTTGTCTTTCCTCCCCAACAATGATTCACAACAGTCTCTGTGACCTGTGACATTTCTACGGGGACAAACTCATGATTTAATCACATGAAATTTACTTAAGATGAATGAAAAACAAAATTGTTTTTTCATAAAATGACAAGGCTGCCGTTTCTTGTAGTTTTCGAGAAAAATATTATGAATTTTGCATTATCTTAAATTTCCAAATCATTATTGGGCTGAAATCATTTATGATAAGTGTTTCCCCCCATGGAAATAAATTTAGTTTTGTTAGTTTTAATGGTTTTGTTATGAATACGATTCTGCAGAGAAGTTTATGATTGATTGTTGATTCTAATATTAAAATAGATATAGCACAATTTTAGAGAAATGGAATATAAGGTAAACATTTTAAACGATAATTATACACGCTCCCTTACGTTAAGAGGGTATTATAACTTTATGCTAACTGTATATTCGAGATCTTATAGAATATAATATTATTTCATGCAGATCAAGAGTATTTAAGAATTAGACAACTCTCCTTTTGGCTCCCGTAAATCGATAAAAACCTAAATTTTAAGTGTAATTTTATTGCAGGACAGTTAATTTTTGTTAATTACAATAACTATCAGAGCTTAAATGCTTTTTGAAAATTTGGTTACGGTTGGATAGTTAGCATTGAAGTTATTTAAGAAATAGCTTAGAAGTTTATATTTTCAAACCGTTCCTTAAGGTATGCAACATAAAATACCCCAAAAGTACTAGTTCTATATTTAAGAAATTATTTTGGGCAGATAGCTAGCGGATATATGTACATATATCCCAGTCGAGCACATTTGACTGTAGCGTTTAATTTTGGATAAAGTCGTTACGTGCAGTATATAATTGTATAAACATGTATTATATAAACAGGGTTGGAAAAAGTCTGACTAGTCTTACTGAAAGTTAAGAAAAACAAACTTGATGCCAACCCATGCTAAAAACATATCATAACCTTCATGCTCACTTCTTTTTGTGGAAAAAGAACCTTAAGTAATTCTTATGATATATACGATTTTTATAAAACATACATACATGTTTTATATATGTTTTAAATTTAGACCTGTTCCACTTTTTCTATGATAATTTCTTTCTGTTTTCTTTTGAACATATCAAAAATGAAGCACGCTAAAAAAATAGTATAACATAAGCCAGCTTATATGTACTATAGTATGTGTGTTATACAAACTGGGGTACAGTGGGCATCAGGCAGCTTCATGATCGGCCTCCGGCCATGGGCTTTTCTCCCTTATGTAAATACTGGGCATGACCCTCGTGTGTAGCGCAGTTCCTGACATAATCAGACTTTGTAGTATGCATCTTATGATACGCATATTTGTTAACAATCGCGGTACCCAAAACACACACACACACACACACATACATCTGTATACCATACATCCACACACACACACCCATACACACAAACACAGCAATGAAAGGCGGCTGAGGCTGAGGCATTTTGTGCCCAGTTTACCACATTATTACCAGGGCGCTTGGGCATGACCCAAGGTCTGGCACCTCCCGTTGAGGGGCTTATTACTTTGTTGAGCCACCCAGCGGGTGCAAAAGGGGCTGGGTGGGCGTGGCAAGTGTTGCTGCTATGGCTCGGCTTGGTGCTGCTGGCGCTGCTGCTTCTGCTTCTGAGAGTTTTGTTCATTTCATTTTGTTTTCGGGTTGCGTATGTGGCCGACGCTTATTAAGCAGCCCTTTTCAGTTCCTGCTGCGTTGTGTGCGTGTCTGTGTCTGTGTGTATGTGTGTGTGCCTGCCAGTTGTGCGTATATGTATGAGTATGTGTGTGTGTGGCACATTTAAGCGTCTGTCCGCCATAAAAACAAATTTAATTTACGTAATTTTCAGTAAATGTCTACATCAGTTTCAGTTTCAAGCTTGAAGTGCGGTTGAAACGGCGCCAGAGAAAGAGAGGGTAACAGATAGAGAGAGAGAGAGAAAGAGTGAGTTAGTGAGTGAATGAGTGAAAGGGAAAGGTGTAGGCAGAGCATGTGTGTGCGTGCTGTGAGCTTGTAGTATATAAATAAATGCAAATTTTTGATTAATTTTTAATAATGCTCATCAAATTTAAACAACGTTTTGTGTGTTTGCTGTTTGCCAATTTGCCAGCTGAAAACGCACAGACACACACATACATGGCTTACATACACTCACTAATACAGCCATACCCTATACATTTGTCTACCCTCTGCTGCTGCCTTCTTTGTCTCTTCGTTTCATACGCCCCGTTGGCTGCGCGCTGTGGCTACCCAAAGTCGAAGTGGCAGTAAAGAAGGCTGCTGGGTTCGAGGGGTAGGGTAGAAGGGTGGGTAAATTGCCCTTGCGATTCCATGTGACTTGGCTGCGTAGCTGCTGCTGGTGGTGTCTCAGCTAATTGCGCTAATAGGCGACAATTTGATTTGCCATTTTGGCTCACACAAACACACACACAGCTTTGGGCCTTGCAATCGAATCAAGCTGAGAGTTTTTGGCAACGTTAACAGAAATCCAAATCTGGTCTACATCGTATTATGAGTGGAAAGTGTCAGATTCACTTTAGTACAGTCTTTATCTGTATATATTTAATTGCGTTTATACTTGATGAGGTTTTATGAATTTCCATTTAATTTGGTATAGTTTTGGTTGTTGTTAACCGAAACTGCTTTGAGCTATTAAAATAACCCTAACTGTTGGTAAGTGTACCCTGGAAAACTATAATAAAGGCAGTCTTAGCGTTGTTGCTGAAGCACGGATGCAACAGCTCTTAGAGAGTAAAATACTTCGCAAGATCGATCTTTGGTTCTGATCGGAGACGACTTTCACATTCGAATGAACCACGAACTGTATGAGAGCTTTACGATGACATTGACGTGGTCCGGTGCATTACATTACAACGTTTCGTACGTATGGGCAAAGAAGCTTTAGCGAAGAAGGCGAGAAGAGTTTATGAAAAAATTCTTCTTGTTTAATCATAGAAGAGATTATATAGGTTGCTATAAGATAATGACTCTAAAGGAATATCTAATCAGTGCATTCCTTCTCTTTCACTCTCCCTCTCACAGCACTAATAGCTCCCTCTTCAGCTTCCTTTTACAGGGTATGCTAAAAGAGTTGTAAGCCCTGTTTAAATTTTAATCAACTACTTCGTTATATAAATAAATACATAAAATTTGAATACAGTGTTGCACTCGCTATATGTTTATGTGTGCGTGTGTGTGTAAACAAGGCTGAAATCCAAATTGAATATTCATTGGTAGACAGAACATTATGGGTTCACTTTGGATTTTAATTGAGTTGGGAAACGATGAGGACAGCGGGTAATATCTGTATTATTTACAGCGTATTTACTCGATTATGCACTTATACACGTAATAAGTGTAGATAAAATATTTAATTAAATTTCCGTTTTGTTTAAGTATAATTTTTGTTTTTATTATTTTTCATATTTTATTATTTCCAAGTTCAATAGATGCTTTAATGATCTGTTAAAGCGACTCAATGTTCACTCTTTTGTTATCTCGCTTAGTCTTTGCCCGTTCCGAGGGACTTTCCAGGCATTTCGTGGAATTGTCTAGAGGCGAATGGCATCATTTTATTACGCCAAAATATAATCCTTCAGTCATCTGAAGTACAGTGGGCACTAAGACAATGAGTTGTTGAGTGAGTGCGCAGTTTTATATATACTATATATTTATGTTTTTAATTTTCATGTGGCTTTGCTTATAATAAATATTTAATTGGTTTTTCTTTTATTTATTTTATTTTATTTTTCCTTTTTAATTTTTTGTTTTAGTTATTTTTATTACTTTATCGTCTGCCTCGCACTGTGTTCGGGGAAATGACTTTATTGTTATTGTAGCTGCTATTGTTGTTGTTGTTGAGAACATGCGCTAGCTGCCACGCCCCCCTCGTCAACGCCCACTCGACCTGAGCCGTCAGACAAGAAGTTGCGCGTTTTCGTTATTCTGTTGTTCTTATTGTTGTTTTTTGCTTAGCTGGATGCGGTGGCGGCGCTAGAAAAGTTTATCGCGGCGTCTCCAAATGTTTTTCTTATTACGATACCCTGTAAAAAGATGGACAGACAGTGGGTATACTAGAAAATTTCAAATATAATGGGTTTTTAGTATATTAATTAAGAGAGATAAAAGTCTAAATCCAGTTATACTTACAATATGTGACGCAAGATAACCTGTGGTATTGTTTGCAGGCATGTGGTGGTGACTCTGTAAACTCCCAACTCTTTTGTATCTGTATATGAAGGTGTCTACTTGAAGTACTCTCAATTTAATCTGTATGTGCTAAGATATACCCTGTGAAATAGTTGAAAAACACTTAAAAGTTGTTCGACTTTTCCAAGATATACAAGATTGTTATCCTGTGTTACTTATTCATATGTCATACAGGGTATCTGCAAGTCGAGCATACTCACTTGCTTATTTTATTGTTTTGTTTTTTATGATTAAGTTGTTTTTGTTGCTGCTGCCGCTGCTGCTGCTGCTGCACAAAATGCGGTGCAAAATAGCGAGCGACAAACTTTTTTGTAGAATTGTTGTTGTTTCACAAGTTGTTGTTATTGTTGTTCTTGTTGTTGTTGCTGCTTGGCTGTCGTCGCGACGTCAGCGTTGTTTTTATTGTTGATGGCATAATAAGAGTGCAGATTTTTTATTATTAAATTGAAGTTGCGCGCAGTTTTTAAGCTCCCCTCGGCAACGGCTAAGCAAAAAAATGGCGTCGCAACCGTAAAATGAAGAAGAAGAAGCTGAGACTAAAGCTGAAGCAGAAGCAGAAGCAGAAGAAAGAGCGAGAATGCTCGACAAGTGGCAGACCAGACGAGACGAGGCAGCAACAGCAGCTGGAGCTGCAGCTCAGCCGCAGCTCAGCCTCAACCTCAGCTCATGGCGGGTTGCAGCTGACACAATGATATGAACAGAGAAGTGTTTGAAGAGCACAGGGGCGCGTCGACTGGCAAATACGCTGTAAGCAGCTACTGACTTTAATATGGTGCAACGTTTTTTAGATAACATAACTTATGTTGTAGTTTTTATACCACAACTGAGGTTGTTCATGGCATAAATCCAAGTCTAATCAAATTTCATGGCTCTATATTGCATATTTCCTTAAATAATTTACATGGTTGTTTATATTCAAAAAACGTATCTTGTAGAGTGTTCGTACTAAAACTTCATTTATTAATAGAACAATAATAATACTCTGTGTCTACCGGTCAAATTTGATGGCTATATCTTGTATATTTTCCGACACAAGTTTTATTTCTTTCATTTTCGAATTTGCTAGCAGTGTATAAATAATATTAATATTACAATTCGTGTATTTACTTTGATTACACAAACTTGTATACTTTCCCCGATCGAGAGTATTTTAATTACTAAAAGAGAGTTTGGCGCTGTAAAGATGGAAAACTGGGGTACAGGGTACAACGTACGCGTACACGTTATCTTCAGTCAACACAAAAGAAATAATATTTTGCATAATTGATGTTAGCGACAGATGAAGGCACAGCAAGAAGAAAAAACTGTCAGAAAAGTGCAGTCAAGTAGATGCAACAAATACTATGAGAAATTATGGTACGTATTAAAGTAGAAGGATATTATAAATTTGTGTCATTTGTCTATCTGTCCGTATAAATATCTATATATCAAATACTAATTGATTTAACATAAAAACAAAATAGATAACGCTAACTATAGTTAGTTAGCCGGCGCGCCTTAAATGGACATAATTAATAGATAAAAAGGACACAAAGGGGATATTGGATTTCCCCGTATGACTTAATAAAAATAAAGATAAAAGAAAAAAATACTAACGCTACAGTCAGGTGCTGACTGTATAAATAAGGCCATGGATTATCATATTATACCGTAATAAAAATTTTAACGGTATGGAATCGCCGCCCGAATTTTATTAGAATAAAATAAATAAAAAAATAAAATAAAATAATAAATTAATAAATGAAAATTCGCACCCGCCTCAACCTCACAGCCGTCCGCCACTCTAACCACTCCGCCATTGCCTCACTGCTTGGCCTATCGGGAAAGCTGCATTGTCAACCAATTTTGTTACCATACAATGCAAATAAAAAGTTTAAAATGCTGTGTGTTTGACGCTAGATTTGAACTTCGGTATGCTTGCGTAAATTAGGTCTGCTTAAGTATATATGTTCAAAGTAAGTTTAATTCGTATCATATCTCACTTATTAATAGTCCGATTTAAATGAAATTTTCACATAACGCCCGTGGCAAGGTATTTGTCATGTAAGATATACAACTTTGGTTGTTGAACTAATATTGTAGTTATATATACGTATGTTGTCGCAAAATTTGATGACTCTAGCTCTTATAGTTTCTGAGATCCAGGTTTTCATACAGACAGACGGACAGACGGACAGACAGACATGGCTCAATCGACTCGGCTACTGATACTGATTTAGAATATATGTGTAGGTTCCGCTTTTAGTGTACGAACAAATAGTTTTTATTGTAGTATATTTACTTGTCTTATAATTAACAATTTTTAAACGAATGGTGTGTATTTTAATACGTGTTCACGGACCGAGATTCTGGCATAAAGTCCCCTTATCGATAATTCTTAGCGACTCGATAGTTGGTTAGCCGATATGTTTTATTGTGAATTAGTTTCTGGCTCTTAATAGTGCTGACCACTCCGAGTCTCACGAACTAGTGTTTGTTCAGATCCAATTCCTACATATGTATATAGTTTATGGGGTCGGAGATGCCTCCTTCTGCCTATTACGCACAATTCCGTTCCGACAAACACAATAGACCATGCATTTTTTTAAAATCCATGGCCTAAATATAATGTATATGTATTTCTCTTTCTATGGTGCTCTTATTCTTGTTGTGCTGCTTAGATCTATTTCTTTCTATGGTTCTCTTTCTTCGTTGTTCTGTTCAGGCGCCAGTCCTTCATTGCTCTTCGATGCCGATCTTCGATACATTTGCATTCTTCTTGGTTGATTTCTCACATCAGGAGGATGCGGGGTGCAGTAAGAGTGAGTTGAAGACACAGAAGGTGCACCTTATTATCCGCTGCATATGACTCTTTGTGACGTCAACGCAGCGGAAGTTCGCGTCGCAAGGCAAAGCGCGCGCTGCTTGGCGTGCGTTTCATTTGTTGTTGTTATTGCTGTTGTTTTTTGTAGCTGTTGTTCGTTGATTGTTGCCCCAGTGACCCACTTGCAACACTGGCACAGCGACTGCAACTGCAACTGCAATGGCAGCTCCAGCTGCGTCTGTCAGTGCGCCGTCTGCCTGTTTGTGGCAGCGTCGCCGCAAGACAATTGCAACAAAGTCGCCGCCATTGCCGCCGCCGTCGCCGAAGTCGCCACAGTTGCCATTTAAATGCAAAACAGATTCGTTTCGACGGTGCTGGGCGCCAAAGTCAAAGGACTCTCAAGGGGGCAGATTCTAAGGGGGGTAGGAGAGGGGAGAGACGAAGACGAGGAGCATAGCGCGTCGGCATAACTTCGGCTCAGTCCTGCGCACTGTGGACGCCGTCTCGTCTCTCTCTTTTACACTCTCTTTCGTGGTGAATTCCATGGCTTGCAATGAGAGTGCACTCTTTCAGTTAAGAGAGACAATTTTTCACTTGGTTGGCAATTGAAGAAGGCAGTTCTCCTCCCTAACCCGCCCACCAAAGCAGCTATCCCTTTTTAAAATCTGTCGAATTCTTGAGCCGCATTTTTTAAAACTCTTGTCAAGACGGGGAGCTCTCTAATTGCCTGACGAATTGAGACATAATGCTGTATGGAGAACGGTTAAGGAAGGGACAATGAAAAGTATAAATAGGGACGGATAGATAGAGACTGAGAGAGAGGGAGAGAGAGAACAATAGACAGACAGATAGAAAGATAAGCAAACTTTGTTTTCGTTTAGTCAAGTCGATTTTGTCTTCAGTTGTTAAATAGCATTAGTTTAAATCTTTCGTATATCTACCTATATCCATGTAGAATTCTGATACCTCATTCTATATTCTCTTTAAGGTCTTAAGTTGTCTCTTTGCGATAAAGCCAACTTCAACATGTTATGATATGATGAAGAGATACAAAATGCGTGCATTTAATTCTTGTTAAAAGTCAAGTGGAGCATTATATATACATATATATTCATGATCAGTATGTATCCATGTATGTATAAAACCAACTTGAACATGTAATGAAAGAAGAAAGAGATACAAAATAAGTGCATTTAATTTTTGTTTAGTAAAGTTTATTAAAAGTTAAGTTGAGCAATTTATATACATATACATATATATTCATGATCAGTATGATGCAATAATTTAACTTATAAGGAGTACAACTCTGTCTGATCTCCTATGCACATTTATGTTTCGGTTATATGAATGTTTTTCTTTGGATTGGTTGCCCCAAGCTTTGTTTTCAGTAAGTATAAACATACCCTGTAAATATCTCTATGCATCTCTTATCTCGCATATCTAACTCCTTAAAATCTCAGCTAAAGTTTAAACCAACTTTAATACGATTTACCGATAATATACAGAATACAATCAAGTTCCTCCCTCTCCCCCTATCGATGCTGCATTAAAATTTCAATTTATTTATCGGTTTTCCGCGGATTGAATGGCAACTCTGCTCGTGGTAAGCGCGTGGAGGGGGGGGGGAGGGGTTGTAAACCGCATTCGCCGTTTGTCGCAAACTGTTTGTCTGTTGGTGTCACACCCTCCATCCCCCCCACTTCCCCCTCTACCATCCTCAGACTCCTACACGCTTCCGCCTGGCTAGCATTGCCTCTGCCAGGGTTGCCACACTACTGGCAAGTTGATTTGCTTTTGCTTGCTTGCTTCGTCATGTTTTGTTAGTGTTTGTTATGCCAATTGTTGTTGTTGTTAGTTAGTTATTGGTGTTGTTGTTGTTGTTGTTGTTGTTGTTGTAGTTGTAGCTGTTGTGTTTGACAAGCTGCTTGTTTATTTAAAGCAATTGAAAATTAATTAATTTACTTACGTTACCGAAACTGACACAAAACAAATAAATGCGCAGCACACACAGGCCAACATTTGTTGGGTTGTTGCTTCTGTCAATCACACACTAACACTCACACACACACACACAAAGCAGTTGCTGGCAATGACAATGACAACGACGTGTTCAACTTGAAGTTTTGCATCAGCAACAACAACAGCAACGCAAAACAAACAAACAACAAGCAACTGCAAGGCAAATCACCAAGGAAAGAGGGAGAAGGAGGCATGGAGTGAGAGGGAGCGAGACAGAGTGGGGGGCAAGGGTAGCAGCGATAGGTAGCAGGTGAAAGGGTAGCGAGGCCATTCGAACTTGTCTTTAAATTATAATAAACTGCATCAGGCAGAGAGCAGCAGGAGCCACAACAACAGCAACTGCAACAATAACGACAACAGCAGCAGCAGTAGCAGAAGCTGTAACAACAACACATGAAGCAGGTGCAACTGCAGCAACAGCAGCAGCTGCCGCATTAGCTGAAAATGAAGTTGCAAAATGATGCGTCAGCTGAAAAAGTTGCCAAGTTCTGTTGCTGTTGCTGCACTTGGTGTTAATGCTACACTGAAAGAAACGGGACTAGACATTTGTTTAGAAGAAGAATGAAGAAAAATGAAGAAAGGAAAATAATTGAATAAGAAAGAAAAAAAAAAGATGAAGAAATGAGAAGAAAGAAGAAGAATTTAAAAAAAAAAAAGAAAAAGGAAGATGAAAAAAGAAGAAGAAAGAAGAAAAAAGAAGAAGAAAGAGGAAGAAAGAAGAAGCAACAGAAGAAGTAGAAGGAAAATAAGAAGAACGAATAACTATAAAGAGAAAGAACAATATAAAGCAGAATGGGAGGCGTAAAAAAGTCAAGGAAAAATGAAAAGAAAGCTTCCAAAACAGGAAAAGTAAAGTCAAATAAAAAGAGAGAGCGAGAAAAAAAATCTGATCTCTCTTTTCATACCCTTCCCATAATTAATTTCATTCTTTCATCAACACTTTTTCTCGCCGTGTACCTAAGTAGTTGCCATTGTTATATTTGTTGTTGCTGTTGCTGGCGTTGTGAGTGTCTTTTGTTATTTTTGTTGCAGGCAGTAGGTAATGCCGCTTAGTCGGTTACTCTATCGTTCTATTGCACCAGCTCTTTCTGTTGCTGTCTCTCTCTCTCTCTCTCTCTTTCTGTCTACCACTATCTATCTCTCTCGCTTTCGCTGCCTGAGCCTGCAAGTGACATGCGTCAAATTGAATGAAAACATTATAAAGTGAGTGTAAGCGCACGGACCAGAGTCGCAACTATACACACACACACACAGCTGGCACACACCCCCACACATATACTACTAGAAGCAGGGGGTTAGGGGGAGGGAGAGGTTGCTCTATGGCACTTTGCACTTTGCTTGACTGACCTAATAAAGCAATAAAATTAGTCTCCGAAAGTGTCTACGTCTTTTTGTCTGTGTGTGTGTGTCTATGTGTGTGTGTCTATGTGTGTGTGTCTATGTGTGTGTGTGTCTATGTGTGTGTGTGTGTGTGCAATCATAAATTTTTGCATTATGAAATTAAAATTAAGAAACCAAGCGTAAAAAAATGAATAAAAAAGAAACTAACTGAAGGAAAACTTTGAATACTTTGCTTGGCTGGCGGCCAACACAATTGACAACAAATTCAGCTGCTGCTGCTGCTGCTGCTGTTGCAGCAACAACAACAACAGCAACGTCTGTCAGCCAACAACAACAAGAAGAAAAACAACAAACACTTGCGCTGCATTTGCATATTTCAAGAAGTAAATTAGATTTTCGCTTTTAGCTTGGGGCAACAATTTAAAAGTTTGCCGCCCGAAAGTAGGTAACGATTTTTGCTCGCCGCTCGCTTTGCTACTCACTCACTACTCACTCTTTTTTTCTCTTTCGCTCCCGCTTTTAACATTTAAAGCTGTTTTATTGTATTTTGATACAATTATCAATCGTGTGTATAATTTATTATGAAAACTATTTTTCGTACATGATTTATGCCGGCGAATGGGGAGAGAAAAACAAGAGTTGAATGATGTGATACATGGTCACCTTAATGCTAAAGCATGGTCACCCTAATAAACAAGGTGTTTATTCAAAAGATATTTTTAAACCATTAAACTTGAAAGTTCACATTAAAATTCATGGTCACCCTAATTAATAAGTATTTATACAAAAGGAAATCATTTAAGTTTCTCAAACAATAAACTTGAAGAATATTCACAATAACATAACCTTTAAATGCGAACGGCATGGTCACCGTAAAAGCCTACACTAACCTTATAACTTGCAACTGAATATTGGTTTAAAAGAAAGGTGCAGGGAATGTTGTAGAATTGATTTAGTAATGTATCGCTGTCAGGTATGAATATAAATTGTCTATAACTTTTGTCACTTTTGCTTGTCTTGTGTGAGGTATCTATGTGTGTGCACTTTTGCATGTGTGTGTGTGTATTTCTGTCTGACTGTGTGTGTGTGTGTGTGTTCGTGTTTTTGCTCAGCTGCTTAAGAATAACAAAAATGAATGCGGCAGATTACGTATACGCAGCGTTGCTCGGGGCAAGGCTGGCAAAGAGAGATGCAGAGAGAAAGAGAGAGAGAGAGAGTGAGGGAGAGGGGCAGAGAAACAGACAGTCGGGCAGGCAGCCAAAGGCAAAACAGTGTCAACAACACAACGACAACAATAACAACAGCAGCAGCAGCAGCAACAACAACAACAACGTCAACAGCAATAACAATATTCAATTGCTGGCAAATGTTGCTGCAACTTTGTTGCTGACGTGTGTGTGCTATTGACAACAACAACAACAACAAAAAGCAGCAGCAACAGCAAACAGCAGGAACAGCAACAACAGCAACAACAGCAACAACAACAACAACAACAGCAGCAAGGAGCAGCAACAACAACTGTGGCTACAAAACACCGCAGCAAAACAATAGATAATGATGACACGTCAGCTTTTGTCATGTGACAATAAGCACAGCAGCAGTAGCAGCGGCAGCAGCAGCAGCAACAACAACAACAACAACAACAACAACAACAACAACAACAACAACAACAATGACTTAAGAGCAGCAACAACAATAACAAAAGCACGTGAAGCTACTCGATGTCAGTTGTCAGCAGCAAAAGCGCGCAAAGTAACAAACATGAATGAAGCCGATGAGGCAGCAGTCTCTCACCCACCCACACAGCCCTCGCCCCAGCACATCTACCTCCTCCCCTGCTACACACACTCTCTTCCTCTCTCTTTCTCCCTTTTGCTCACTCTTTCTCTATTTATCTCTCATATTCCACTCCCCTGCTGATGCTTTGTTAGCCTGACAACAACAGGCGACTGAGGCAGGCGGCAGATCTCGCTTGGCTTGGCTCGCCTTGGCTACAACTGCGGCTTTTAGTGCAGAGGCGTAGCTCAAGGAGGGGGGTATGGTATGGTATGGTAGTGCGCGAGAGAGGGAGGGCTTGCCAAGGGCTGAGCATGTAAAGCAGAGCACAGCATATTCGTACGCTTTTGGCACACGTCGCCAACTGCTGCGGAAGTCAATGTAAAGTAACGGAAAAGCAGCCACAAATACTCAAGCGCAGACACACATGCATACACACAAACACACAAAACACACACACACACACGCAAGCACACATACATATAGACACGCTCGCGCACATACATGTACGCATTTGCAGACACTACTCGTACTCGGGCACAATAGACAAGTTATGTTGTACCAGGCGGCAAAAGTGTCGAACGTAAAAACGAAAAATACTTGAAAATTCTGAAAAAAATAGTTCTTAAAAGAATAAGTAATTTTGATTACCTTGTCACCCTAAAATCACAGTATTTTTCCAATGGCAAATATGACAATTTAAATAAAAACTCAGTAAATTTCCAATTTTAAATATTTAAAACAGTATTAGGTATTAGGGTAACCATATACATTTTTTTAATGTTTTCAAATTTTTGTCAATTATTTTGACACTATTGCTTAAGCCTACTCTTAATACTTTAAAAAGATTTATTATAAATACTTTGCAGCATGGTCACCCTAATAGTCAAGTTTTTGTTGCACAAAAAGAAGATTACCTGAAACACTTGTAGAAACTATTAGAACACCTTAAACATCTTTTATCATTGTCACATTATCATGGAGTATGGTCACCCTATAACCAAACTTTTTATTACACAAAAAAGACTAACTGCGAGACTTGTGGAAACTTTAAGAACAAATTTAAAATATTTTTGCATGGTTACATAATCATGCAGTGTGGTCACCCTAAAAGCTAAGTTTTTGCTTTACACAAATTAGACTATCTGCAACACTTGTACAAACTGCATGGTCACATTATCATGCAGCATGGTCACCCTAATAGTTTAGTCTTTTCGCGCAAAAAAGAAGACCATTTAAAACTCTTATAGAATCTTCTATTATGGCTAAAACATAATTTAGCATGGTCACCCTAAAATCGACTTGCTTAATTAATAGTTGGAACTAGCTCTTGCCACTTCTGTCGCCTGTGTGTGTGTGTGGATGGGCCAAGGAAATTGCCGTGCATCACGAGTCGAGTCGGTTAAGTTTTGTTGAGTTTGGCTGCGAATACTTTTGGCTTGGTCGCTGTCGCTGTGGCTCTGGCGTTGGCTATGCTTTGCTTCCTGCTGCTGTTGCTGTTGCTGCTGCCTAGACTGTTCCTATTCACTACTCGTATTCACTATTCACTCGCACAGACTCGCATTCATCTGCTGGCAGCTGGCATTTTTTATTTAGTTGAAGCAGTTTGGCTTTTGCTAGTTAGTTAGTCACTCGTTTAGTCGGGCCGCAAATGACTGGCAACTTTCGTTCGGAGGTTGAAGTTGAGGTTAGGTTGAAGCTGTGCCTGTACGTGACGCAGAGCAGAGTTGCCAGAGAGTTGTCTGTGAGCAAGTCACGGTTAACGGGTAGTGGGTAACGGGCAACGGGTATCCAGTTCGAGGTTCCTTCGACCAAGTTCTCTGACATTTGACGTTTCTTGTTGTTGGTGTTGGTGTTGTGCGTGCGTGTTTCGATTGTCTCGTCTCGTTGGCAAGTTTTGTGCGTGCACACATACACACACACGCTGGCACACACACACACGCACAACAAAGCCAAGTCAATTTAATTTATTTTGTCATTTTTGTTGTTTGCCAATTGGTTGCTGTTATTGTTGTTGTTGCCGTTGTCATCAGTCACAGCTGTGTGTGTGTGTGTGTGTGACTTATTACACACACTTCTATGTGAACTGAAGTTGCACTGTCACCTCCCCCTCTCACCTCCTCCCCATGCCTTTTCTCCTCATATCTCGCCCTTTGTATTCCATTCGCTGACGCATTTAAATTTCTGTTTGCATCGATGGCGATTGCTCTGCTGGTTCCTCATGTGGCTCAGTCTTCGCAATTGAGTTGACCTCGCCACACGCACACTCGCACATACAGACACACGCACATACTTCTATACATCAGTCAGTTAAAGGCAACGTTGAGGAAACTCTTTTTTCCCTTAACAGTTAAAGCGCTGCAGTTGTGGCGCAGTGTTGGAAAAGGGTTCCCTTGGGTTAAAAATAACCTCAGCTACAGCTAAGTTTGCCGCTAATTCGTTGTAAATATTATAAAACTTAAATAACTATAAAGCATAAACTAAATATGCGTATATATCTTTATGTAGATGCATATCTCAAGAGCTGGAACCATAAAATAATGAGATCTTAAGTGATCTGATGAGTCGTGATGATTATTTTGCCGTTGCTGTTGCTGCTGTCGCGTCTTCGTCTGCACTTCAGCCTGACTGCACTGCACTTTGCCGCAGCAGCTGCTGAGTGTCCCGTTCCCATCTCTTCCCCCTTTCTCTCCCTCCCCCCCTCTACACTATTTATTCTCATGCTGTTTCTCCAGCTTCGTCCATAATTTCGTTCATCATGTCCTTGGCCAACATAAAAAGCCCGAAATGAATGAGCGAAATTAAGCGGATGGCGGGATTTAACGAGGGCAGAGAGGAGTGTGCGGTGGTGGAGGGGAGATGGGTCGTTTGGTTAGGAGTTGCAGTGATATATGGCAGGGAGTAGGAGTAGCGTGGGAGGAGGGGGCGTGGCCAGTAGACTCAGCGGTTGGCCAAGCCAAGCCAAGCCCGGCCAAACCGAGCGAAGCGAGCGCTGCATTAATGCAAAAGTTTAAGTGTTGCAAATGACGTTGATAATGGCCGAGGGGGGAGGAGATGAGCGAAGAAGAGGGAAAGTAGAGTGCAAAAAGAGGAAAATGAGAGGAAGAGGAGAAAGCAAAGAGTGAGGGGGAGAGAGTGAGTGACGCAGGGCAACTGAGCAGGCAGACCTCAGGAAAGTCGCCAGCTCTGCCTTCACTCTCTCTCCCACTCTCTCTCTTTCTCTTTCTGCTTGTTGTCCTTGCCGCACGCTTAATATGTAATTTATAATTTTGATTGCGCTGCCAGCGTCGCAGTCAACGTCGCTGCATTTAATCCGTGCAGATAAATGTTGCTGCTTATTAATAAAATAATAAAATGAGGAACCGAGAGAGGAGGCTGGGCTCTGGGTTGCACTTGGCAAAGGGCCTTTGGGCCTCTGCTACCTACCCCCCTCCACCCCCTTTCCTGCTACACCTCCTTGCCATAAAATTGTCCTTAACTGTTTACTTGTTTGATGGGGTCGGCTGGGCAGTGCAGGGGGCGTGGCAGCGTCAGAAATTAATGGTGTGTAATTTATGAAAATTCCAGTTGGGTCGAGGCCGAGTCCACGCTTTGTCTGTCTGTCTCTCTATCTGTTTGTTTGTCTGTCCCTCTGTCTGCCTGTCCCTCTCTCTGCCTATTTGTCTGTCTGTCTCACTCTCTGCCCTGCCTGTCTGCCTGTCTCTCAGTCTACCCCTCTCCCTGTCCTCTCATTTCTCCCCTATTCACCCACAACTGCAGCAGCAGCAGCAAACAAATCATAGACAGGCAAACAAGTAGGTAACTGCCAGATCTCTCTTAAGCCCTCTGCCCCATGCCAGGCCCCCTCCTCGCCCTCTTTTGCCTTGCTTTGGCAAATGCCTTTCAGCTGCTCTGCTTACTTTGCCAAAAACTTTATATGAAGAAAGTTTGGCACAGCCGTCGACAATGCGGGCAAACGCGTTGCCTGACAGCAGCAGGAGGGGTAGGCAACAAAGAAGAAGCGGGGGGGGATGGGGGTGCAGTTTGGTTGAGAGTGTAAGTAAGGGTCTGGGGTGGGGGAGGCGTGGCAGCAACAATTTATTAACAGGCGTCGTCTATGAGAAGCTTAAAAAACAAAAATTAATTTAAATTACACATATTTGCACAAAACAATGTGAGGTGCATAACGAGCGGGAGGGGAGAGAGGGAGGGAGAGAGGGAGTGAGGGACAGTGAGAGTAAGTAGGCGTGTTGTTGTTATTGTGCTGTTGTTGTTGTTTTTGTTACTGCTGCTGCTGCTGTTTGCCAGCCAAAAAAACCTCAAATTATACAAATTTACGATGTTTCGCGCTGAGCGTGCTTTGCCGAGAAGCCAACAACAACAGCAGAAGCAACAACAATAGAAAGAAAAACAGTAACAACAACAACAACAACAGCGAAACATGCAACAACAACAAATTGCGGCACTCACAGCCAAAAAAGCAAAGTCGAAAAAGAGAAATAAAAATAAAATTAAAATCCAAAATAGAATTGGAAATTTTAAAGTCGAGACGAATTTGGGAATGCGCTTAAAAGAGAGAGATAAATGAAGAAAGAAAAAGGGAGAAAGAGAGTAAGAGAATAAGATAAAGAGAGATAAACAGAGAATGAGTGGAAGAGAAAGAACAGTAGAAAGAGTGCAAGTAATGGAAAGAAAGACATAGAAAAATAGAGAATGATAGACAGAGAGAAAGTAAGCAAGAGAGAAAGACAAAGCTTAAGTTATAGAAGGAAGAAAGAAAAAATGAGAAAGTGACAGCAGTAGAAACAGAGAGAAAAAAAGCAAAGAACAGAGAGAGAGAGAGAGAAAGAGAGTGTGTGAAAAATAGACACATGAAAAAACTAGCATAGACACTGCAAGATAGAAAGATACAAAGGTATCTGACAAATACGTTAACTAAGCACACACAAAAAAGGGAAACAGGAAAATATGCAACTAGCGAAAAATACCAAAAAAAACAATAATTGCAATTTATTAAAAAAATACCAACGCAGTGAAGCCCGTCAAGCTGCGACTGGGAGAGTAGCAGCCACGCAACAGTCTTGTGCACTCTTGAGAAAAGTTGAGGAAAACTTTTTGTGCAGCATACAAAGCTCGACACAAACGCGTTGCCAACGCACGCAACACACGCACGCACGCAACGCACGCAGTCACGATGTTGCCAACCAACATCAACAACAACTGCCTGTGGCAAGTGAGTTGCTGCTGCGTAGCTGGCCGGTTTCGAGCTATGCTGTGCCGTCGTGTAGGGTGCATAAAAACAAAAGCCAAAGCTGAAACTTTTGTAGCGGAAAACGGAAATGTTTTACATGCATGCGCTGGAGGAGGGGAGGGGAGGGGAGCGCCAGGAGGTGGTGACAGTGGGAGGGGAGGAGGAGAAGGTGGATGAGAAAAGTGGGTGGGGGGATGGGAGCTGTGAGTAGGGCCGGGGCCGGGATGGGGCCTCGTCTGAGGTGTCTAGTGGTGTGGTAAAAGCCAAGTGACACACACACACACCCGTACACACACCCGCACACACACGCACACACAGACACACACACACACCCGCACAGCCAGCAAGCAAAGTCATGTCAGTAGGGTAATTTTTCTTAACATGCAACGCAGTCGCCGCGAAGTATGCAATGTCTTCTTGTCTGTCTGCCTACCTGGGTGGCCGTGTGTGTGTGTGTGCGGTAGCTTAATTAGAGATTATTCACACAGGCAAACAGGGAGAGAAACGAAGAGAGAGATGGAGAGGGACAGGGAGTGAGAGACACAGAGAGTGAAGAAGAGGCAGCGGGAAATGTGAGAGTGCCCGGGCACCTTCTCTGTCACACGTGTGTACAGTTTTAAATATTTAAATCGCAACGCAAACGTTGAAAATAAAATGAAAATGTTGAAAATGTTTGCAATGTAAACCGCAAAAACAAGCGCAACATTGCGTTTGCCAAATTTGGCGGCAACTTAATGCTGCTACATTTCTAGTTTGCACTGCCAGTTTTTGGTGTTACCAACACCTTCTCATGCCCTACCCCAGCTACCCTCTTGCCAATCGAGCGAGCCACTGTGCCAGTTAATTAGTTCATAAAATATGCACAATGCCAACAAATGATTCGCACCTTGGGCATCCGAAAAACGGTGAGCGGGCGCCAATGAAATAATTGAGTGGCAGAAGAGCAGCAACAACAGCAAGAAGAAGAAAACCAAAAGAAGAAGAAGAAGACGCAGAAACAGAGCTATAAAGAGAAGGCGCCAGACAATCAGAAATTAGCAGAAAACAAGCCTTAAAAGATTTGTAGTGGATGTATAAGTCTATGAGATACCTTATATTGTACTATATTATACTATACATATAATATACCTATACTATACCTTAACTATACCTATACTATACCTGTATTATAACTAAACTATACCTAAACTATACCTAAACTATACCTAAACTATATCTAAACTATACCTAAACTATACCTATACTATACCTATACTATACCTATACTATACCTATACTATACCTATACTATACCTTAACTATACCTATACTATACCTATACTATACCTATACTATAACTATACTATACCTATACTATACCTATACTATACCTATACTATACCTATACTATACCTATACTATACCTATACTATACCTTAACTATACCTACACTATTCCTATATTATACCTATACTATACCTATATGCCTATAGGTTTACTTATGATATACCGAATTTAATAATAAATTTATGTATATAACAAAACTAAGGCAGTTATAAGTATAGCCAAGTTTTATAAGAAGTTGGAGTTAGGTTTGTAATAGAAGGTACTATTCGTAAAATTTTATAGTTCTTACTCTTTTAATACCAGAGAACGAGAACAGATACGTCAGTTGTATAACAAATAGTGAAACTGAACGAAATATAAAGTAGTTTTCATTAGTCAACTATATAAACTTATTCTTTTATGATACAATGAAATATACCCGAATTTATAAGTTATGCGAGGGTATGTCATCAATTAAAGGTACCCAAAAGCAGAAAAAGAGTAATGGTGGGAGAGAGAGAGAGAGAGAGAGGGGGAGAGAGAGAGAGAGAGAGAGAGAGAGAGAGAGAGAGATAGAGTAGCAAGCCGGCTGCAAATCAAGTTCGGGCACTTTGTGTTGCTGTTTGCGGTGTTGTTGTTGGTGTTGTCTCGGCCATGTATTGCAGATGAGCGTATCTGAAGTTTATGAACTTTGTAATTACACACTTTATTAATTTATGCGCTGCAGGGGGGCGTAAAGCGGGAGAGGCGGTAAAAACAGGGAAAACTTGTGCCTTCTGCCCTTAGAGGCAGTTTCTCGCTGTTTTACGCCAGTTTCCTGCCGGTTTCCCGCCGTTTTTAGCACAACAACAAAAGTGACTCGAATGAAAGAGAGAGAGAGAGAGAGAGAGAGAGGGGGAAAGAGATGGCAAATGCGTTACAAGGACAACATATTAGCGCTTTATGGGCCAGCACCTTAATGAGCAGAACGGTAGCAGGCACAGGGATAGAGAGACAGAGAGGGAGAGAGACAAAAATGATGACAGACAGGTCTTTGCTTATAAATCTTATAAATTAGGCATATTTTCGTGCTGCTTACAAATTTTTAAATAATGCTACAAAATTAACCAAATAAATGAGCAAAGAAAGCGAAAAGAATCCACGAAAAAAAGACAAAGCAAGATGAGAGATATGTAAATATGCGAATTTCGCTTTATATTTCGATTAGAAATATGAATGAAATATGAAAATCTGAGAAAAACCTAATGAAAATAGGCGCAAATTGAAATAATAATAAAATAATATAAGCTCTTGGGGGCAGAATCTCTTAAGGTGTGCAAAGTTTAGGGGTGGGAAGGGGAAGAAGGAACAGGTTGGATTGCAGGGAGACAGTAATAATAAAGCTGGCCTAACTCAAGGATTTTGGTTTATGGCCATGACCTGTTCAGGTTCAGCTGAGAGGAGAGAAGCAATTAAAATTTTCAAAATTTTGGAGGAAAAAGCCTTTGGGAGTTATTGAAAATTATTTGAAGGAACTTTGAAGTGTTTAATTGGGCAAGTTGTTGGCCTGCATTAGTGGGGATTGGTAATGAAAGTGAGCGAGAAGAGAGAAGGAGCGCGAGACGGGAATGTAGAAGAGTAAGCTTATGGGTAATTTAGCTGTTTAATAGCTAGTTTGAAATTAAAGGGGAATACAGATTGAAATTGAAATATTGAATAACCTTACTGTGAGTCCAACAGACAGTTTATCTTCGTCTCTCTTTCAGACACTGTAATCAATAAAGAGTTATCTTTATTTGCCTTTCACTCTCTCAATTAGCATAGTCAAATGTATATTTTATTTATTTGAGTCTCTTGAAATTAACAGAGTGTTACAAGTAGTTTATTTCTATTATATGCCAGAGGGTATAAACATTTTGATAAGATACTTTATGAATTTCTAACTCTAAAAAGCAAATAAATTATTGAGAAGTATCAACAGGGGTGCTCATTTGGCATCCTTTTTTTTGTCTGACTGTCTACGATATATTATGTATATCTAATTGGACGAAGTATAAAGAATCCATGAAGACCTTAGCTGCCAGGGTATACATTCTTCGACATAGTTCAACTTTATTTTCATGTTTTTTCTGAAAATATCTCAATGTGAAATTGAATCTTCTTGAATTTCCTTACCGTCGTGCAGTCGTCCATGAAATGTAAATTCATATGCGGCAATTTATTTGATTTCAATTTCCCAACATTTTCTCCCCTCTCTGCCTCTTGTTGACCACCGCTTGATGGTGTTCAAGGAAAATATTTAGAATTTAATTAAAGTGCAAATGCCAAAAGTAATGGCCAGAAATATAAATTCGAAAAAGTCACCTGACGACAAGAAGAAGAAGTAGAAGGTGAAGCAGAAGAAGAAGGTGAAGCAGAGTAGACAATAATAAAATGCAACTGTAAAGCACCTAGAAGGTTTGAAGGGGAGAGGAGAAGTGCAAGGTTTTCTTTGCCGAGTGTGAAGTTTGTTTATCTTGAAGTTGCGATTGCTAGTGGAATAATATTTTATATGCTGAAATTCTCAATCCATTTTCCACACAGACATCCCACTTACCCTCCCCCCCCAATGCTTCCCCACAGGTGACACGTGGTAAAGTATGGTATATAAGAGCAGCAGGGTTCGGTTTCGGGTTCGGTTTTTTTGGCTTTTGTTTTGCATTTTTGGCATATAGTGCCGAGTGGCTTCTGCTCTGCTCTTTCTTCAGGGGTTTTCTTTCGCTCCTTTCAAGTTCATAACTTATGCATGTGTTGTGTATGTGTGTGTGTGTGTGCGTATGTGTGCTGCAGTTTGGTTCTGGCATAAAAATTATGGCGCCCAAATGGCGAACAACTATTTCAATGTGACATTCCGTTGCTTCTGCTGCTGCTGCTGCCGCTTGGGGGAGCTGCAATAAAAATGGTCAAGTTATTATTTACCTGTGCAGGTGAAAGAGTCACGAATACGTGTAGGGAAAGGGGAAGGGGAACATGCACGTGCCACAAGTTCACTGAACTGGTTCGTCATGGTGGAGTTATATATCAGAAAGTTTTTTACCTCCACATATGAAATTAAAAACGCAGCACGATATCAAGCTGAGCAGGGAGAACGGGGAATATGTATATAGTTCATTTGAACTAGCTAATTTATTGTGCTAATATTGATAGGTTAATTAGTTGTTATTGTAAAAGAGTTTGTATAGTCAATCAAGTTTGATTACAAGTTCATTTCATGTATCATTGGAACTTGTTCTGTTCTGCAAAAGTCTAGGTAACTCTGCAAATGAACTTGTACGTTAAGGTAACCCTGTCCAAGCAATGCCAGTTACATTTATAAGTAGCAGTAGAGCTTACATTGCATCTAGTTCCGTTTTGGATAAATCTAGGCAACTCTACAAGTGTACTGGTACATCAAGGCAACCCTGTCTGAGCAGTGTCATATTCATGTATAAGTTGTAGTTGCTCCCCAGAGATTGATTACAAGTTTCTTATTTCATTGGCACTGGTTCTGTTCTAAAAAGATCTGGGCAACTCTACAAGTGTATTTGTACATCATGGCAACCCTGAGCAAACAATGTCAGAGTTGCACTCAGACAAAAAAAGATGTTAAGTTGTTCAAATACTCGATCATTATTGAAACCAACTCAAATGTCATAGTTTATATTTTAACAATATATTTCTCTAGAAGTTTATTGGGTCAACATAGAACTGGTAACTCTGCCGCAACCAGAGCTGGCAACTCTGCCCGGCCAAGCGTAAGGACAAATAGCATAAAACCCGCATATCCCGATGATTTTCTCTTGCAATATTTCCGACTATATTTTATATATATATTGTACTACTATAAATATATAGTATATTCATATTTCTACTCATGCACAAATGTGTGTGTAGCATAGCTGGATGCATATGAATATGCATTCTGCCACTGCCACTGCCAATGCCGCTGCTGGTGCTGGTGCCGTCGCTGCAAATCGAATCTTGTGTTGTTAAATTTATTTAAGCGGAAATTATTCATTGCACGATCGACTGAGCTTCATGATTGCCGCAACGCAGCGCATCGACAGCTGTGTGTGTGCCAGTGCCACGCCCACCTACATACAGAGACACATTTGGTAAACGATAAAGTTGGCGTTGATGCGGCATAATTAGCCTTCGAATGTGGTAATCAAATTCAACATCAAGTGCAGAAAACGATTTAAGCATTGCTCATATGACACGTGTGTCAGGCCAAGGTGGCCAACATGTCGCTTTATTCGCTTTACCTCACTCTGTAGAATTATTATTATTGTTGTACACATATATGAATATGAAAATTTACAATTAACCAATTTTGCTTTTTGCCTTGCCTGATACACCCTGTAAACAAGAAACAAGATGCACAAGGTTGATATAAAATTAAAATTTATGCATTTTATATTTGAATTTCCTCTTTCTTGTAAACATCTTAAGCTGCATATAAGCAATATACACTTTATTCCTTATTCACATGTACCCTGCCAAGTTGTGCATACCTGCATTGTTGGGTATACCCCGCACTTTTCGCTTGCGGCATTTTTAATTAATAAAAATTGACATTTTCGCTGGCATTAAAATTGCGAATGGCTGCCAACATCGATCGACTGTGTGCCACTGTGCCTTTGATGAACAGGCCGAGAGGGAGAGAGAGAGAGAGAAAGAGTGAGAGACTGATGTATGGATATGTAGAGGGAACTGTTTCAATATTTAATGTCCAGCGGTTTTTATTGTTGGCAGTTTTCCCTCTTGTTTTTTTTTTTTCATCTTGTTTTTTGCCTTTTGTTAAATCCATTCGTTATATCGTAATATCGCGTAATACCAATGTACACGACAATGCAGGGGCGTGGCATGAGGCGTTAGTGTTTTTCGAGTATGGGGTAAAATAAGGGGGGCAATAGAGGATGTGGCACCACGTGGTGGACAATGAAATCCAATCGCTTGGAAAGAAACGTACAACATAAAATTGCGGGTGACATTATTAATAGATGTGCACAAACTATATGAAGTCTGTGCGTGTATAGTGTGTGGTGTGTGTGTACATCTGTGGTTGTCTGTGTCTGTGTGTGTGAGTGTGTGTGTGTGTGACTGTATGTTTGTATTGTGGTCATGCGTTTCAGTTAAAGTGCGCACAGACTATTATATATGCAGCTAAATGCAAACACTCACTGACTACACACACAGACTACACACACACTGACACCACATACACTCCCACACACACTCATGGCAATTGCTACTCAATTAACACAACCATCAAAACTGAATTTGGTTCAGTCAAAATCCCGCTGACCAAAATGTTCCTCGATTTGTGGAGCTTGACAGCGGGGACTGGGAGAGGATGTGGAATAGTGTTGGTGTTGGTGCCTTGTACGTCGAGCGCAGTTAATGATCTATAGCTTGCAGCGGGTTAATCAAACCCCAAAAACAAGTATTGACAAATAGTAGTAGCACTAGTTGAGGCTAAATTTAGCTTTGCAATTAATTGTAAACCAGTGCGAAATCAATTTGAATCTAATTGAAACATAGTCTCGTTTATGAAATAGTTCAAATTTGTTTTGGTATATCTTTTACAACTTTGCTGTGTGCCAATTGAACTAGTTCCGTATGAAAACCAAGATTTCAGAGACAAGTATAGCTAGGGCTACCAAATTTGGTTTCAATATGTGTTTTGATTGCACGCAGATCAAGTTTTTTTTAGAATCGATTAAAACCGAATTGCCAGCGTAATTTTCATGCAGTACAGTTCAATTTTGGTTCAATAACTATCAATGCTCAAATGATTGTTGAAAATTTGTTTGCGATTGGATAATTCATATAGAAGTTATTTAAGAAACAATTTTAAGAGTCTGATTTCCAAACTGCACCCGAAAGTATGCAACACAAAAATAAGAAATCTTTTTTTCAGGTGCGTAGCGAGTAGCCTTCGTGGTTGTGGTAAATCTTCTTTTGAATATTATTGAAATTATCTTTTGATAATTTTAATGCATTTTAATATTTTCTACCAAGCTGCTCGGAACTTGTTCCATATCAAAGATTTCTTGCATTCACTTTGATATTTGAATAAGACGCTTTTCACTGAGACTTCTTGGAATTTTGGCAAGAATGCATTGTCGTCTTGTGTGTGGAAGCCCTGTCGAAACAGTCGCTTTCTCTCTCTCTCTCTCTGCCTCGATGTCTCTTTCTCTAGCTCCCTTGCTATGAATACACTCGGAGAATTCAATGAAAATGAGCAATAGAATGGCACACTTTTCTATATTCAATAACAGATTGTTGAGCTTGCGGTTTCTATAACAACTTCATGGATATCAAATTGATTGAATGAGAGTATTTTAGAGATGTAGAGTGAGAAGGAGATTGAGGTGTGGGTGAAAGTAATTGACATATCTAGTAAAGTGAGTGAGGGAGACAGATGTAACAAGAGGAGGGAGGGAATGAGGGACACTTGAGCATATCGAAAGCAATTCGCATTCTGATGCCACTTTAATATTGAAAATCAGATGTGTGAATACATATATATGTATATGAGCTATAGATGTCTCTGAGTGTGTGTGTGTGTGTGTGGGGGGGGGGTGTATCAGCTAAATACGTATCTATCAGGGAAGTATTCTCTACTCAGCGTGGCAGCTCGACAGGATGTCGCAGAAACAGCTGCAGCTTTGTGTAGACTGAGCCGCGCTGCGTTGCGTTGGTTTTTTGGAAGCTGGAAATGGAAAGGGAGAGAGAGGGGAGGATAGGGGCTAAGTGGGATAGGACGTCTCGCTCTACGCATTGCCCGAAAGCAATCAAAGCAAACCGAAATGGGAACCCTCTGTGCGTAGCTGTTGCTGTTGTTGTTGGTATTTCAATGAAGTTGAGGCCGATGTCGAATGTCGATGTCGGAGATGAAGCCAAAAATGAATAACGCAGCGCAACGCATGACTGAATGCCAGTCAACAATATGTGTGTGAGTGTGTGTGTGCGAGGGAGACGGGCGGTACGCATGTTCAACTCGCTTGTATGACTAATAAAATCAACAACAGGAAAAAGCAATACGAAAAAGGAGTGCGCAACCCAAAAAATAAAAGAAGAAACGCAAAGGGGGACGTGGTCGCGATATGGCTAACCAGGCCAACCAAACAAAACCCGAACCCAAATCCAAGGCAAACCCCGTCCCTCGATATGTACAACCCCAACCCGATTCGCAACTTGTCCTAGTCTCCCCAGACCGCCCATAACACTGAGCTGAAGTGGTTATTGTTGTCGCTGATCCCCAGGACAATTCTGAAGCACATGGTGCCATGTGCCCTCCAGGCTCTAGCTTCAGCTCCCAGCCTTTGTCGTCGTCGTCTCCAGGCTCTTTAAGACGTTGTCGCCAAGGACGCCGCCGCTGCCGCCGCACTTGTGTAAATTGTAGCCAATCATGATTTAATAGATAAAAAACTGAAAGAGTTCAAGTGGATAAAGCATAAAGCGTTATGCACAAAAGGCCAAGCTGAGGGGAGTGAGAGAGGGAGCAGTGCAGGGCAGAGGGAACCAAAGAAGGCACTCAAAAAAAAAAGGAGAATAAAGGAAGAAAATACACTTTAAGCACTGCCCTCCAGGGATCGATCTGTGCCAAAGCTGAGACTAATAGTGGTCAGCTGCAGCTAAAGTCCGAAACAGAGCTTCATATGCGTAACTATCTCATAGCATGCCTAAGCAATGCATATCTTAGCTTGACAATTATAGTCTGTACTGTGGAGATAATAGAATACTTTATTAACTGTTTTGTTTATTTTAATTGTATTTTACTTTTAATTTTTATTAAGGTAAAACAGCGATGGATACACATGATCGAAGTTGGATACCTCTTGAACCATATGTAAGTCTATTCAAGCCCACTTCTTGTATTTTAACAAGTTTTGTTGCTGTTCTGGCAGAGAATGTCGACTAGATAAGCGTTAATGCTTAATCTAGCGGCATTTTGACCTCAAGTTGTCTAACTTTCTTCCAATTTTCATTTCCTATTTTAATTTAAAATGTGGTCAGCACAATTTCGATCGGTTCTCTTTGTTTTCTCAAATAATAGTGATGCTGTTGCGCTCTTTTTGCATTATACAACACTCTTTTATCAATATAAACAGGGTTATCGTTAACTAAATTGACTTTAGATTGTGCATTGCCTAAGGTCACACTTAAATAACATAAGACTTGACATAATAACATATAACTTAGCAGTAGCTTATACATATTGTGAATTGAGTTGTACCCTTAATGCAGTCTTATTCCAGTGTTGAAAAATGAACGATGTTCTTTTTGTTAAAACTGAATTGATCAGTGATTCTTTTAAATAAAAGTAGATCACTTTGGGCTTACAGAAGTTCCTTACCAACTTTGTTAGTTAAAGCTCTTTTGATTTCAGCGATTACTGGCAAAGTGTTCCCTATCTTTCTTTAATTTTACCCAACGAGGAACCAATATCTAACTCTCTATGTGTGTCTCTCTTTCTCTCTCTCTGTCTCTCTCTTTCAATGTGAATGTTCTCATAGCTTGCTTACTCCTTACTCATAACTAGTTCTTCCATATTCGAGGGTATACAAAATGATATGTTGAGACGGATTAGACGAGGACAGCACGGTGGCAGGATATGCGCTGTGTAACGACACTTGACGCACACTAGCGGCAATGGCAAAGGGATAACATTAAGGCGTACACGGAGGAGAAATCCCGAGACAGCAGAGGGAGAGACAGACCCAAACTCGAAAACTTGGCAAAACTGAAGCAAACCAATAGCGCGTCCAACACTGATGCCCCATGCCTGCTGGTATGGTTAGTGCTACTCATACTCAACCAGCCAGTCAGCCATATACTCAACCATGTTGCCCCATTCTCAGTCTCATTTTCATCCACATTCTCATCGACAACGTCGTCCTGTGCTCATCGGCATCGTCATTGGGGCTGCTGATGACGGAAATTGATAAACGCGCAAAGGGGAAATGTGTTGCTTGTTGTTGCTTGTTGTTGTTGTTGCTGTTGTTGGTATTGCCAATGGAACGCGCAATCAGAGTTGGAAATGCGAAACGCGTGGGCGTGGGTAGGAAGGAGAGGAATGTAGAAGGAGGGTTCGGCAAACTCACAATAACCGAAATCAAAATCAAAATCAAAAATTGAGCAGCTTTTGATGACAGTTCGAGTAGCGAGCAGAGTCGGCTCGACGAAGACTTCGTGTTATCGATTACAGTGTGTGGTGTACACAGGGTTGCTAAGAGGAATGTGGAGATGGAGAGAGGGAGAGAGAGAGTTGGGGTAGAGTTGCCTTTGCTTTTCTCTGCTTTAATTGGCACTGCAGGCGTCAGGCTTGGGTTAACCGTTCTTGTTTAACCCACGCAACGTGCAACATAAATTAATCAAATTGCAAAATGGCGAAAGATTTCCAGGGACGATGGCAACAAATGTTAAGCGAAAGCTGCTATTAACAAGCTCGCAGCGCAGGTGGGTGGAGGGAGGGGAGAACAAACGACTTGGTTGCTCTGGGAGTGCTCTGTAAGTGAAGCCGACTAATGAATAGAGAAAGGAAACAGAAAATAAGGTTCAGAAAGGGAAAGAGAGAGAAGAAGAGAGAAGAAGAGAGAGAGATGGAGAGAGAGAGAGAGAGAGAGAGAGAGAGAGAGAGCGATTGAGCAAGCCGAAACATGGCAGCTGCATAAAAACGAAAGAGTTGAAAAAAAGCTGAGTAAAATCGGGGGAGAATAGGAAAAGAACATGGTAGAACTGAAGATATCCTCTATAAATACAGAGCATACTTCTGTCTAAATCCTTTAGAGAAAATCTGCACAGTTCTTCGATCATTCATTAAAAGATATGATAAGTGAATTCTATATACATATAATTCTATTGATCTAACTTATAAGAATAATGATAGAATATCCTATTGATATATTGTTAGTCTAAGCACTTGCAGGTCTGCTTGCTTTCAACTCTCTCTGTAAGTAAGAAATCAATCTGAAACTTAAACATAATCGAATTTTCTGTTTAAATCATATACATTCATTTTAACTTAGCTAGTTCCAATCTGTAGAGAACAAGACAGTACCAACTATCGTCATTTGAAGTCTTCTCCCATTCAGTTTCATAAGAACTGTAAGTGGCTCTAACATAAAACCCGCTTTTCTATATAAACAAATGCCAAGCTGCAAACAATGCAAAAGGCGACTGCAAAAACTTACAATACAATGTTAACTTCAGTCGGGAAAACCAACAGCAAAAACCACAACAACAACAGCAGCAAGGAAAAAATGAATAAAATGAAAAGAAAATGCGAAGAAAATGTTTCTTTTGTTCGTGCTGTAAAGCAGATTGCACTGATGGCACTTAATGAGTTGCTTATTATGATTAATTATTACTCGGAAAAAGTGGGGGGAACTCAAATGGGCATAAGAGATGAAAGACTGAGTAAGAGAGAGAGAGAGAGAGAGAGATAGAGAAAGAGGGAGAGCGAGAATATGAGAGCTCTTGTAAGGGAAATAAATGAAGTGCAATTGTCAGCTCGTTATGCATGATTCAATTAAAATATTCAATTTTAATTGCATAACGAATACGTTAAGAGGGGAAATTTATGGGTTAATCAAGGTGTACTGATTTCGAAACCATTTCTTGAAAGTATGCAACACAAAATATGCCACAGAAGTTCTATTTTTTTAAGAAAACGTTTCGATCAGATGGGTAGCGGGTACATTACAGCCGGGCGCGCTTGACTGTAGCTTTTCTACTAGTTTTTATAATTATTTATAAGCAGAAATTCCCAAATTGAATTTTAGAATTTATTTTATTTCTTATTTTTTTTTTATTAATTACTGTTCTATGAACGTAAATTCCTAAAACTGGAAGCATTATCAATTAAGGTGTTAGTCACAAGTACACAAATTAAAACGAATTTTAAAAACAATAATAAAAATACAACGAAAAAAAAAAATGAGGAATCGAAGAGAAATTGACTTAAGAATTGAGTCAGTAAAACGAATTCATCTTTTGCCAGATGCTCAAACAGACTGTCAAAAACATGTTCCAAATTAAAGATAACATTTCTATAGCAAATTGTTGACTCTAACTGTGTGCTTTTATTATATTCACAGCCTTTGCAGATTTTATATTTTGAACATTACTTATTGAAGTTTGTTTCAGTGCAATTCTTTCTCGCAGTGCAGATTGTCCATTCAAGTTGACTGGCATAGGCTTCTTAGGGCAACAATAGTTGATTCGTATCTTACTGCTTCTTTCTTTTTCCTTTCTTCTCCCCCCCTCTCTCTCTCTCTCTCTCTCACCCTCTCTCAGTCTTTGGTTCTTTCTCTGCACTATTAAGACCCTTTTGAGTAGCTTTATAATAAAGCTATTAAACAAACTTTGCCTTGAGATTGCTGGCAACTTGTTGGCAGTTGTTTTTTTTTTTGCTGCTTCCCTTGGTTGTGTGAAAGTTTTGCTCCGCGCGCGTATTGTTCATACGCCCCGTTGGCCAACAAAAATGTCATCGACTAATTGCAATGTGTGTCGCATTGGGGTTAAGCCACACGCACAGTGGGCATGACTTGGAAGTCAGCTGACTAAGATGGATAGATATGGTGGTGCAAAAGACAGCGCAAGAAAGGGAGTAAGCGAGAGGGAGAGAGAGGGAGAGGAAGAGGAAGAGGAAGAGTGGTACTAGTTTCATGCCAGTTAAACAGGCAACTGGGAGAATGATGAGGGAGCATACTGCAGTTAGGTGTCAGTGTGTTCAACAATATGATAGGATGGACACACGTGTGCGTGTATGTGTGTGTGTGTGTGTGTGTGTGTGTGTCCAGTCTAGCTCAACAATTTGCCTGTGGAAAACAACAAGCGAAAAAGCGAAAAATAAGGAAAACAGGATACGAAAAACAAACGGAAAAAAAAAAGAAATGGGTAAAACATTTGTATGCAAACTGGCAAAGCTGGCCACCTCTTGTTTTTGTTGACTTTCAGTTCTATTTGTTGTTCCCTTTTGCCCTGCCCTGCCCCTGCCCCATCTCCCTCTGACTATGCCCTATGCTGCTCTCTTCAGTTTGTTGTTGATGTTGCTGTTGCTGCTGCATTTGCTCTTGTGATTTGTGTGGCTTTCAAATTGCAAAATTCGCGGAAGCTGACATTTATTCAACAGCAGCGCCCCATGGGGGCTTAGCGCAAGCGAGAAAGGGCCCGCGGTGCAGAAGGGGATGTATGAGGGGGGGGGAAAGAGGATTACTTAGAGAACTCTATTGTACGCAGGAGAAGGACGACGGCCTACAGTAGCAAAGCCCAGCTGCAACAGCAAGTGAAATTAAGAGATACATTTTGAAAAATTTTTGTTATTGTTTAGTGTCTGCAGTTACATTAGTTAATATATGATTATAATGAAAGGGTTTCTTTTTTTTTTTATAAACATATATGACGTAGCTTATATGCCATTAGATATATAAATTGTTGATCTGCATTGAAGTGGAATCTTCATCGAAGTAATCGCTCCCTCTGTATGTTATTTTTCAACATACCCCAAACAATTTTATTACATTGTCACTTCTCTTTGTTTATGTTATATTATATATATAGTCGCAGGTTAATCATAATAAGATCATGAACATGAACATATACATACGTTATATATACAAAACATTTACAAGCAATCATCATCAATAAAGGTTTCCATATGAAGAACAATATTATTTCCAAAGGCAACGCATGGAAGCTACGCCAATTTTCCTATGCTATTTGCATGTCTAATGATCATATTACTATATGTTATATAAGTACTCAGCATATAGTTACAAGTATACTATCCCTATACAGTATAGTATAGTATAGTATATATTATATATCAACTATATCCATACACTCTCCATAGACACAAACGTTTTGAACTGGCACTATCTTTTTGCAGGTACTTCAGCTGTTGCTCTTCTTCTTCAAGGTTTTCCCACTGGGTTAGCTAGATTTATATGCCAGAGCACCGCAGGTTACGACAGCTGCAGTTGGTGCACAAACAGGGACAGGGACAGGGGCAGGGGCAGTGGTAGGTGTAGGGAGACAGGGTTAGGGGTGTGAGATGCAGGGAATCGGAGCAGAAGCCGCTGCTGCAACTGCATATGCATTCAGTTCGCGTGCGTGCCAAGCTGCAGGGCAACTGCTAGATAGGTGGCTAAAATAGAGAGAGAGAGAGAGGGGAGGGAGGTGCTGAGTTACTGTGCCTGATAGGCAGTACAGGTGGAGAGAGAGAGAGAGGGATGGAGCAGGTGTTCGGGTGGACTTTTGATGGCATTGACACCTACGAATCGCGCGGGTGCCGGCGATGTTGCCGTGCTTCATGTTGTTCATGTTGCTTATCGAGCGCTGAAATTGCAATTTGTGCTTACTGTTGTTGTTGTCGCATAATTTAACTTATATGTGTGTGTGCGGAAGTGTGTGTGTGTTGAGATTGCCATAAAGCAAGCGCATATGCTGGGAATTGTTTGTGCGTGATGGAATGGCTAAGAGTTGCGAATGAGACAGATGAGCCGACTCAGAGAAAGAGATAGAATGAGAGTACGAGCAGGAGGGGGGGGAGAGAGAGGGAGAACGAGGGTGTGTGTGTGATATAGAAAGCAGGTCGGCTCGGTGGCAACTGGTGCACATGGAGATGCATCGTTAGCTCGTGTCGAAGGTTATGCAATGTTTAGATTCAAAGCGAATGCCAACCATAATGGCCGACAGCGGTGGCGGCTTGATGTGGCTCATTGATATTGATGTCCTACTCCCTCTTGCCATCCCTCTCGCTCCCTTCCACTTGTTGTGCTGTGGATTAAGTGCCCATGTCTATTAAGCAACGCGTACAACTTGTGTGCAGCACCATGCAAACAAAAAAAACAACCAGACGAACGCTACAGTTGGGCTTTCCCGACAGTAAGATACCCTTCTTTTAGCAGGGGCAGTTGGCATGGCATATAACATTTAAAATAAACTTGATCAGCTGCTGATATAGAGGAAGTGTCATGCCAAATTTGATGTCTATAGCTTTTATAATAGCTAAGATCTGATGTTTAAATGGATGGACAGACAGACAGACGGACAGACAGACAGGCAGACGGGCAGACAATCGACTCGACTGTTGATCCTGCGTAGGAATATATATATTTCAGACCACGCCTTCTTCTGCCTCTTACATATATTAACACAAACTAGGTATACCCTTTGTTTTGACCATTTACAATGATCGAAGGGTATAGAAAACTAAAACCAAAGTTTTTCCTTTGGCTTTACTCTTGTTCGTTTTTCCTCCTGCAGCATTGATGGATGATTGATAGTTGATTGATGATTGGCCAGCTGAATATCAACAGCATATTCGGTGTTTCATTGAGTTGTTCGGTGACTAAAAGAAAAAAACAAGTGAACAAAAAGTTGGTGGACATTTTTTTTTTGAAATTTACGCAGATTGCAAAGTAAAGAAAGCAGCTTCAAATAGCTGTAGTAACAAGGTGCTTACCATAAGTTTTGCTTGAATTGCAAGTGGGGCAGTACAGTTGAGATACCTTAAATATGGATAGTTGTATTATCATTCCAAATTTGATTGAGAGCTAATAAATTTCAGCTGATCAGTTGGCAGATCTAAAGATAGCAAGCAACTGCTAACTGATCAGCTTGAGCTATATTCAATAAAGTTAACACACATTTATAGCATTAGTGTGCTGTTTTAATTGCAGAACTGAAAAATTTGCACTTAAACAGCTTGAGAATTACAAGCTAAAATGTTAAAAAAAACCTTTTTTCTTTCGCTCGTGAATGTGAATTAATGCGGAAATTATTGGATAGTTTGCTGATTGAAAAATAAATTAAATATGCACGCGCCTATAACACACACACACACACACACATGCTATAAATTTTTGCTCGTTGGCAATTTTATTTTATATGGTATATTCCATATATCGTATATGTATTTATATATATGGACTCGGTTGCGTATTTCTTTTAGCTGTTGCGTCGTTTTTTCGCCCAAATCCAATTTGCTTGCCATTTTGCAATGCAACGTAGCAGTGCAGTGGCAAGAGTTCTCTCCTCTCTCTGCACTCTCCTCTCTCTCCTCTCCTCTCTCTGCACTCTACACTCTCCACTCTCTCCTCTCTGCTCAACCTTCTTCCTCTGCATACTTCTCTACTCAAGCCCCCAAAACCGTATCGCATTCCCAATTCAAATGCAAATTGCCCGCAGGCATTCAACCAGACTGGCTCTGTCTGTTTACGCTTGTGTGTGTGTGTGTGTGTGCTGAATGTGAATGTGTGTGTGCTCTGTGTGTGTGTGTGTGTTTGTGCATGCATCTAGAATTGATTAAACAAACATTTTGCCATTGAGCCGCGGCTTGCCAGCGGGCGTTTTGCATGTTTTTTCTTCATTTTGCAGCGCAAATCTTTGCAATTACCGTAATGCCAGCGGCCTTGAGAGAGCCCCGAAGTGGCATTGTGGGCGGGGTGTGTACGTGTGGAGAGTACAGAGGAAGGTGGTTACACCCTCCTCTGAAATTATTGTTGCATGCGAATTTTAATGATGGTCAGTTTTGGTTACCAGCTGCTGCTGTGTCGCTCTACTTCTTGTCCAGCTGCCTTGCTCACTCATGCTGCCTCTCTCTCTCTCTCTCTTTCTCTCAATCATACTCTCTCCCTCTTTGACTGTGGCACACAACTCCGTGTCTATGCGAGGCGAGCATGTTAATAAATTGCTGTGTAGTTAACATCAGTTCTCTGCATTGTCATGCAGAAGGCAGGCACCCTCTACCGAGTGCTGTACCTCCGCCTGGCACCCGCCTAGGACCTTCTTTTCTCTGCCTGGGTGACACACTCAATTTTGGGTTCCACATTGCGTTGTGGCGACTCATGAATTTACTTCATCAACGCACATCCCGGCAGGACACGACACCAGGCGGTAGCAGGAATCTGCCTTCTCTGACTCGATGTCTGCCTCGTCTGCCTCCGACTATGCGGCTGTGTGGCTGTGGTTAAAGCAGTGGACAGATAGGGCAACCTACAGAGGCGTTGTTGAGGGGTCGACAGGCGGGTGGGGGGGGTGTAGGGTTGGTTAACTGTCTCCCAGTGGGCCAAAAGTTTTGTATTTATACGAGGCATAGAAACTCTGAACTGAGCACGCTGGGGAGCAGCATTTGAAACTGAATGTGGTAGTGCAAGTTTTGAGCGTTGCCTAGAGATAGCAGAGTCTCGTGTCACGAGGGAGTGACAAGGAGTTTGAGGAGTTTAATTGCACAATTAATAAACAGCAAAGAAGTAAAAGAGTACAAAAAAAGTTTGAATGTTAGAGATGGCACTGAGTTGTATCATGACAAGGATAAAGAGCGTGTCTAGGCAGAAAGCAAGCTTAAGAATACTGGGCTGTATCAGGCTGGAGACTGCAAAGTGTGTGTGCAGACGTGTTGCTTAGAGATGGCACTAGCGCGTGTCATGAATGGAAAAGATATGAGAGCAAACACACAGTTAAAGTGGTGGGAAATTAAAATTGTAAAAGAGAAGTTAAAGACCAAAGAATGAAGTAGGCTGATTGAAGAAAGCAAGTGAGCTTGCCTAGAGATGACAGAGCAGCGTGACACGACGATTTGTGCAAACTCAAATGCCATGGGGGAGTATTTAAGTGCGAAAGTTGAGTAACAAAAGTAAGTAAGGTTGCTTAGAGATATCACAGCAACGTGACACGAGGCAGATACAGAGCGTGACTAGGAATATATACAGATAAAGAAATTACTGATGTGTTGTTAGCGAAGGAGCCAAGAGTGAAAGTTGAGGCAGCCCTTGACATGAGTTGCAAGATGCAAATAAAAGCGAGACCTTACTTTTTGCACCTTTAGGATAACAGACAGAGTGCATTATGGGATGTGGCAAGTGAAGTGGTAGTCTAGTGAAGTGCATTGCGTGACACGAGGCACGAAAAATCGATTTGTAATGCAATAGGAACTTGATAGCTTTTGATTGCTTTGCACTTTGTGGGGCAACTGAAAGTGACATCGCTAAGAGGGAAAGAGAAAGAAAGAGAGAGAGAGAGAGATGGAGATGGAGAAGTGTGTGCGAGAGAGAGAGATAGAGAGAGAGAGAGAGTAAGCAGCACTATGCGACATGTGTCAACTATGTTGCAATTGCAGTTCATTTGTTGCTGTTGCTGCCTGTCAAGACGAATTGCTGCAGCAGCCAGTTTAGCAGCTGCGCCTGAGAGTGAAAGGAAGAATTAATGTAGCGTGTAAAGAACACAAAGAACATACGCAGACCAACACAAGCACAAACACTCACACACACACACACACACAGGCACACACAGTGTGAATTTATTGCAAACCGCAGAAATCAATGTGGCACGGAAGGGAAGGCAAGAAGAGACGAGGCAACAAGAGAAAGAGAATGAATTAGGCCTGCAAATGAATATAAAGTTCAGGCTGCAGCAGAGGCTCAGTGACAAGGGGAGTAGATGGTGGGAGGGTGGGAGGAGGGAGGAGGGAAGAGCATCGTTAATAAAATGTCAGTTGCATTTACTGTGGCCCGACGTCAGTTTCCTCCTTTCTCTTCTTCTTACTTCTTGCTTTACATTTGCAGCAGCTGTCGTTGTGCTGCCCCCAAGCCTCTGTCATCTTCCCTCCTTCTACACTCACTCTGGCTCTGCCTTTTTCCTTCCCCTTCACCCTGCCTCTGCTTCTTCTGCCTTCTCTTTTTTGGCGACCTGCAACCTCTTTGTTATGGCCCCAAATGATGATGAATGCGACTTGGTCTGGTTGCGAAACTCGCAACTGGAACTGCAACTGCAACTGGGCACGCTGCCTCTGGCTCTGTCGCTGTCGCTATTGCTGCCACTGCCACTGCCACTGCCTGTGCCTCGGCAACTGTTGCAACTGCCTCCTACTGCCTTGGCTAGGACTAATGCCAGCAGCAATGTACAACAACAACAGGAACGACGGTTGCACGCAATGCCAAAAAAAAAAAACCGAAATGCAATAGTGAAAATTTAGAATGTTATCTGAGTGCACGATAGGGTATATCCTGTAATTGACATTATTATAATTATTATTTTTAATATTTTTATTATATTTATTTTATTTTATATATTGTGTTTTTTTTTTTTTTGAAACCATTGTTCTACTACCTATAGTGACAGCTTTATCAGCTTAAACAGACTTTACAAACTGAATCTTATTCTCTGATATTCTTCATACTTTTTTGCTTACAATGTGCAAAACACATGAAATGAATGGAATGATTTAGAAAAGAGGAACAGTTCGACAACGAACATTAAGATATCGGTTGTATCTTTCCTTAACTGTATCTTACATGCATTAATACCTTCTTATATTATATATAGTTCACATCTAAGAGAGTACGGAAATATTCTTTTTACAGCCCCTACAAATTATTTCCTTCTAGAAAATATAATAAAAAAAGTAATAACTGACCATCATGCATACCCCTTGTCACTGACTACATGCTGAATATGCTGTTGGGTGGCGCAAGGCAGGGGGTGGGAGTGGAGTGGTTCAGTGTGGAGTTGCAAAAAAGGCCAATGAAAAATGACAGCTTCAATTTTTGCTGCGCGCCGTGGCACCGTGGCACGTTTTGGCAATTGTAGACGCAGTCTACCGTCGGGCGTAGGAGCAGCACACACACACATACACGTACACACACAGCCATTATAAGGCTGCACTTTGCTTTGTCGCCTCACCTGTAACAACCTTCCGCCCACCTCCCTCCTTCTGCTCTGCCGCTGCTTGCCACAGAGAAAGATGCTACCACCAAATTGGAAAATATGTCAGTGCTTCAATTTGGCGTGTGTTTTGTAGTTTTTTGGTTTTTTGCTATTTTGTTGCCATATTTCTAGACGACGCTGCCTGTCCCTTCTCTCTTTCTCTTGCTCTTTCTCTATCCAGCTCTCTCTCCCTCTCTTTCTGCCTCTACTGCTCTAAAGGAAGCGCCTTTCGCTCTTTCTGTGTGTTGGTTTCTTTGCCAGGCTCGTTATATGCCTGCGTTTTGCTTTTAAGGTTAACTGGAAATTGGAAAATTGCTCTCAAGTAAGAGAGGGAGGGGGACAGGGAAAGACAGAGAGAGGTAGAGAGAGAGGGGTGGAAAAGAGCAGTGCAGCGATACCCGACAAGTAGTCGAGCCAAACGTGCCAAAGATGCCAACGTCGAAAACTGCATGCGGCATCTTTCATGGCATTCACACGTCTCGCATTTTGGACAATGATGGCATCAGCAGCTGCAGCTGCAGCAGCAGCAACAACAGCAGCAATAACAACAACAACAGTTGTTGACAATTGATAACGAATGTCCAAAAAGGTCAGTGACAGTTGTTACCAACAGCAGCAGAAGCTACAGCTACAACAATTGTAACTGAAACGGTTTGGGCTGAATTCGAATTTTGCCTGCATTAGAATTGAACAGGCAGGGGGTGAGCAGGGGGGAGAGCAGAGAGGGGAGGGTTACACGATGACAAAGAGGTCTCTCAGTACATCGGACTTGCTTGGAAATTAATTTACGAGGTTTATGTAGCACGCTCTGCATGTGTCGAGCTAAAGTTGCAGCTGAGGCGAGTATTAAATTATGACATTGAGATACATTCGTATTCGAACTTAATGAGGCGAGTAAATATATCAAATTGATTTAGTTTAATCGGAGATAAACACATAATAACTGTGTAACAAAAGTAGCTGCAAGATACAAAAGTATCTGCATGTCAAGGCTATCGACTGTTGCACGAAGAGGAATATGCATTCTAACTAGAGCATTAGTTGCAGCAACAGCAGCCACATGCAAATGTATCTACAAGATGCCAATGTATCTACAGCTTGTGGTAAGCAGCGGCAAAGGCATTTACACACACACACACACACACACACACACAGACACAGACACTTCTGTGCACTTTTGCAATGATAAATTTATGCTAAATGCAAAAGTATCTGTTAGATACAGTGCATAAAACAACAGCCAAAGGCAAAAGTTGTTAAAATATCTCTTTGGCAATTGTGGTTTAGGCAAATGTCTTTAAAACTTAAATTTCAGATACAAATGAATGCGCTGCAAAGGTATCTGTAAGATACAAATCAAACTTAAAGTGTTCAAAGCAAGGGGGAATATAAGAAAATTATAAGTATCATTAAAATATATAAATGTACTTAAAGTACGAGATACTTAGGAGTAACTAAATCAATAAGTATCTTGAAGATACATATGTAGATGTACTTTAAGTAACATGATATCTAAGAGTTTCTAATACATGTATCTGTTTACTTCTCATTTCTTTTAAAAGCAACAAAGGATAGAAAAATATCTGTACGATACAAAAGTATCTGTAAGATACAAAAGTATCTGTGAGATACAAAAGTATCTATAAGTTACAAATATATCTGTAAGATACAATCAAACCAAAAGTGTTTACAAGCAAAGGAGAATATAAGAAAACAATAAGTATCTTTAAGGTGCAGAAATGTACTTAACATAACAAGATTTCTTTGAGTTGCTAAACCCATAGGTATCTTTAAATACAAAAGTATCTTGAAGTTGCAAACAAGCACTTAGCTGAGAGATAAATAACCATGAGATACAAATACACAAACGCAGACATAAGTATTTGTATCCGTATCTGCCAGATACTTAGGATGCTTGTTAAAGCAAACATATCGCAAATATGCTACAGAGATTGTTGGATTTTCGATAGTTCAAGGGATATACAAACATATATTTTAAGACATATATGATATATATAACACATCTATATTGGATAAATGTAAGATCATGTCAGACTCCAGTGTAGTTCTTCAATTTCGTAGCTTCAACTTTAAAGTGACTTCTAGCATAGGTGGTAGGGAAGGGGGAATGGAGCAGGCGTTTGCCTGCTTAAAGGCGAGTTGGCAGCACCGTTTGTCTTTGTTGGCAGCTCGTAAGCCAAATCGATGAAGTCCTTTTTGAAGGGGGTCTCCCCCATTTGGGCTCTAATTTGGCAGCCATCGACGTGCTGAGCAGTAAAAATAGAGTATTGCAGCCCGTTCACGATTGAGCAGGAGATGCAGACGCAGTGGCAAGCGGTGGAGGGGGTGGTAAAGAGGAGGGACTGAAGAGGAGGCTGCTCGCTTGCTCCGTCGACTCCGAGTGCCATTGAGAAGTTTCAAGCAGCGCGTTGACTGCGCTACGGCAAAAAGTTGGCTGCAGAGTTGCACTTGGGCCAAGTGGCGGGCGCGCCCATAAAACAAACAACGTGGCAGACACACACACACACACCCACACATAGGCAGGAAGGCAGCCAGGTGGCTGTGTGTGTGTGTGTACGTGGGTCGTCATTGTCGTTTGGGCAAATAGATGGCCAAAGAGGATCAAAGAGCTCGCCCGCTTTTCTCTGTGCAGCTGCAGAAAATAATTGCTGTCTGTGCGCGACTTGGGTGTCCCTGCATAATTTTTCTCCCTCTCCATTCCCTCTCCCCTCTCTCTCTCTCTCAGCCTTGCCTCTCTGTCTCTCTCTCTCTCTCTCTCTCTTCCTCTTTGTCAGCTCCTGTAGGAGCGGCATCGCTGCCTCAGCTAAGCTTCTTTAATGTCATTTGTCATCTTTGGCCACACTCTCTCCCTCCCTTCCTCCCTCTCTCTACTGTCATCTCTTTTACTCACTGTTTATACCGCTATGCGCGTTTTGTACCGTTATGCAAATATTATTTCGTGCCAGTCCAAGCTGCAAGCAAGTCCAGCGCAGCGTGCGCGGCAGCTTATCGACGACGTCTTCAGCCGATTGCCAGCAGCATAGAGGGCTGGGAGAGGGCGCAGTGCTGGAAGGGGGCGGCAGGTCAAAGCTTGTCAAAGGCACGAACTGGAGTTGTATACTTTAGTCAGGCTCAGCCAAATACACACACACACACACACTGAGAGCTCTCTCTCTCTCTTTTCCTCTGCCTCTCGCCTGCCTGCAAATCCGTTGAGTGAGAGTTGCTTGTGTTTGACTTGCATGCAACGACTGTCAGTGGCGCCACTGGCAGCCTGCCTTCTTCATCTTTCCCTCTTACTCCCCCTTCTGCTTTGTCCCTTAACCTGCCTTCCTCTTTCCCCTTGTCTACCCTCTTCTCAATGGCAACGAAAAAACAAACAAACGAAAAACCCATTTTTTTTCTTGCTTGCTATTGACTTGGAGACTTTGTCGAGCAGCTCAGCAGCTTGGCAGTGCGGCAGCTCGGCAGCAACTGCCTACTTCATTTTTTTCCCGTTATCTTTTCTACCCCCACCATCCTCCCCTTCTGCACAGCAAGAAGTGGAAAAGATTTACGCAATATCGATAGATATTGCTCGCGATTAAACTTGTATAGTTGCGAACGTGAAAAGCAGAAGGCGAAGCCACTTGGAAGCAAATTTTGAGGGGATAAAAGATTAGAAAATATCTTCAAATATGCTATATATAATATATAGTTATATATGGAATTGTTTTGTGCTTATCGAAATTAGATTTTGGTTTATTTGGGCAACAAATTGTCGGAAGTGAAGTTTGCATTTGAAGCAAATCGCTGCAGTTGCTAATATTAAATAGGAATATATAGACAGCATATGTGTATGTATCTTGTGTATAGAAACTTAAAAACTCATATTCATTTCGTATAAATCGAGAAAACATAAAGAAAGTAAGGCATTCACTTGAAGTAGCTAATCGGTGCAGTTGCTGATATTGAACAAGAATATATAGATAGCATATGTGATATATTGTCACAAGACAAACTCAAATTCGATGAAAAATTGCATATAAATTGCAAGTATATACCGAAAGAAAGGACTTCATGTACGGAAAACAAATCGGTGCAGTAGTTGATATTGAATTGGAATATATAGGTGGTATATGTATTATATATATACAAAGCACACTAACTTTTGAAGGTAAACTGCCTATAAATAGCATTCAAATAGTATACACTTAAAAAAAAATATAAAGAAATAAGGGAATTCCTGTCAAGCAGCAAATCGGTGCAGCTGCTGATATTGAACAAGAATATATATGTATGTAGGAAGGGGATAGAAACAATGGAACAGCGTTAATTAATTAATCAGTATCGTTAGAACCACTCGATAGTTTTTTAGTTTTACAAATATTAATCGACAGTGCACTCTGAATGGATTTTACTTTGAGTTTAAAATTAAAGAGGAAGAAGAGCACGTAACGCACAAAAGGAATAAGATACGCAGAAGAACCTTTGGTCTATTGTTTTACCATAGCCTAAGTTAAATAATTGATAACTCATATTGTTGAGAAACGAATCAATAAAGTAAAGACTTTCAATTTGTATTCCCACATGTCATAAAGTCCCTCTCCTAAGACTTCAACTGTCTGTTAATAAACGCTGGCAACTTAAGTTTAGTTTATGTTGTTGCCTCAAAACTGAGTTAAACATTTCTTAGTATAATAATTGTAAAATTACAAATGCACTAAAGTATTTTGCGCAGTGCATTGCATAGACAAACAGGCTGCTGTCTGTCTGCCAGTTGACTGCGCGCTCATTCGTCATGTGTGGCAAAGACTAGACGGGGAAGGATAAAAGTGCGGCATGAAAGAGGGGGGGGACAGTGCAACTGTGTGTGGCAGATTCGCACCCCCTGCTTACTAACAAGTTGTACAGACAATTAGTTTCGTAAGCAGTTTCCCATTCTTTGGCAACTTAAAGTTTTATTAGTGTGTGTGTGTGTGAGCTGACTTTATCAACTGACAAAGAGACTGTAACATAGACACACATACACACACAGAGACTAACTTACACTAACACACAGTCGGACATAATGAAAGGAAATTGATTCGCAGCTGCCTTTATGCGGTCGTGAAGTGTAGAGGGGGCAAGAGAGGAGAGGGAAGGCGAGCAAAATGTCAAAATGAATCGAAATGAAATGAAACGTGACCAAATTTCGGCCACATGTCAATATGCTAATGATCCTGTGCGGTATACAGTCCCTCTCCCGCCCCCTTTAACCGTCCACTCCAAACTCTTCTCTCTCTGGTCCCTAGTCGATTGCTAGCTCGTTTTTGGCTAAATTTGGCAGATTGTTTTGTCCTTGCTTTAAATAGTCGCAAGCCTGGCCATCAGTGGGTCAACTCCCCTAACCCCTTACGCCCCCCATTCCCCTTGTGCCCACGCTTTTCGTTTCGTGTTGTGTAATTGGCGGCCGAAGCGAATTGAAACGGGAAATGGCAAATGAATTGAATGAAACGTGCCGCAATACACACCCAGCAAAGGCAGCGAGGTAGCAGAGAGAGAGTGAGAGCAGGAGAGGGGAGTGAGTGGAGTGGGAGACGGGGCAGTTGAGGTAAGGGCGACATTTGGTCAACTGTGTCGGGCTGCTGCTGCTGTTGACCGCAAAGTGACGTTTCCGTTTCCGTTTCCGTATCCGTAACACGTGTGTGCCAGCTGCATATGTGTGTGTGTGTGTGTAGTGCTGTCTCTGTTGCACATACTAACACTCAACCCTTTGCCCCCCTTCCTTTGCCCTCCTCTGACTGGCGTCAAATATTTGACTTAAAATGCGATGCGATGCTCAACCGAAAATGGCACATAAAACGTAGCTGCCATCAAAGCGACCACGCCCACCACTCGTCGCCTAGGTCCAGGCTGTCACCTGACACAAATTTCTACCGCTTGCATATTTCTTTTCCTCCTTCCCCCCCAACACTTCCCAGTTGCATTTCCCTTTAATTCACACCGTATGCAACGAAATGAAATGAAATGCAAATGCTTTTTGTGCCCAAACTCGAATCTGAATCTGAATCTGTTTCTGTATCTGAAGCTGAATCTGTATCCGCATCTGCCTGGTGAATTTGCCTGCTCCACAGGCAGCCACAATGACCTGCTGCGAGAGGGTGTAGGCAGGGGGTAGGGTGGGGGGATAAGCACCTGCAACAGAAGCAGCAGCTGCAGCGGATTGAAAACCCTTTTTTTGGGATACTCCTTAAATAAACATACCTGCAGATGGTTTATTAACTTTGAACAGAAGTTTGCAAAGCATCTAAGAAGAATACTCTGAATCTATAAAGTATATATATTCTGAATCAGTATCAATAAAGGAGCCGAACTTGCTATGTCTGTCTGTTTGTCTGTCTGTCTGTCTGTCCCTGTCTGTCCGTCTTATGCAACGCACATTACGCTCTTAGTTTTACTGCTATCTTGATAAAACTTGGCACACACGCTTCTTATTGCTATACGCTGTAAATAAATAAGAAGGAGACGAATCGGACCGATATATAATATTGTTGCCATACAAACAATCAGCTGATTTTTGTTATTTGTCAAGATATTGTAATCAAATTTACTATTTCGGACTTTTTCTTTTTAAATAATATGCACATAAAATTTCATTAAAATCGGATCACTATAACATATAGCTGCTATAGGAACAATTTGCCAGAATGAAGGTTTTTGTATGAAGATCAGTTTTGATTTTATAAATTACTTAACTTATCAGTGTCAATTAAAGTTGAACATCATTTTAAATACACACAATACTATTCAATTCTTCACCAATATATATTATATCACCAGTATAGGAATGATCGGAGGAGATAAAAATCTGCTACGGTATAGAGCCTTGCATGGTGAAGGTAGCCTTTCTTGCTGGTTAACTTTATGATGTTCTGCGGACTTTTTGAAGTGTCTACCTCGAGAGAGAAAACTTGAAATCTAAAGAGTTTCTGCAATTGTGATATCTACTCTTCTTCTATGATATATTTCCCCACCAACTTGCAATAATCAACAGATTTTCATTTCTATTCTATCAACTTATTCAGCATTTATATGAGATCTATTAAATAATTCACATATGAAATTCCTTGCTCTTTTCTTAGCTTTAATTTTTCCTGTATTCACAATCTGCCCCGCCACCCGCCCCCAATTTTCATAGCAAAAAATGCAACTTGATTTGAAAGTTTTCACGCAGAGCAAGAAGGTGGGAAAATGAGAGAGATAGAGGAAGAGATTTCTATCTGAGTCAGATACTCGAGCTGTAAAGCCCTTTATAAACAGCATTTTGTTGCAGTGCCTCACACAGACACACTATACATACACCCACACACACATGCACGTCGTATATATGCCGTAATTCCTTTTGTTGTTGTTTTTTCTCCTTTGAAATGTTCCTTGCAATTTTCTTGCTGTGCGTAGCAGGAGCATCTGCTGCTGCGTTTATTCCTTTCCCTCTCTCTTTCCTGCTCTCTGCAAAGTGCAGTGTCCGGCACACACTTGCACATACACACACACACACACAGAGAGACAGGCACACTGTTACACACACACTCGCAATGATTGCGCACTGTGAATTTTCTTTTAAATGACTTGCTGCGATTGCTTTTGTTTCTTTTGCCTTTTGCTTTTTACATTCATTGTTTTTCGATGAATGAAACAGCTGCTCCAAAAGGGAGAAAGAAAGAGGAGGGAGTGATGAGAGAGGGGGCGTGGCATGGCCAGTGCCAAGTGCTGCTGCTGCCTGACAATGGGGTAAAAATTAATACTCGCAAATGCGTTTACAATTGCATAATAGTTTAAGTTCGAGTTGAAAAGAGGCAAGAATGAGGGGAGTGAGTGTAGAGGGGGAGGGTGAGGTGAGCCATAAGCTGCAGCATATGGGGAATTTAATCTGTTTTTGTGATATTACTTAATTCTGAAGCAAGTTCGAATTTTTAGATGGATTTTCTTTTCAAGTTCCACTGCAAAATTCAGATCCATGCACGTTGTATTTGCTTGTAAAAGCTGGCCTTAACAGCAGATATTTTTTATATATAGCACTTCTATTTTGAGCATATTTTGTGTTGCATACTTTAGGGTACGGTTTAAAAGTCAGTAACTCTTAACATTATTTCTCAAATAACTTCTATGTTAACGATCTGATCGCAACTTTTACCAATAATAATAAACTTTCCTGCTATAAAATGACTCTTAGAAATCAGTTTTTATCAATTTACGGGAGCTCAAAAGGGGCATGGGCAGATTCTAATATAAACTTGATCTGTTCGTAGATTTTAGACCTGTTTTTATATTATTTTGGTGGCCCTAGCTATTATAGTCAGCGAAATATAGGTTTTCATACAGACAGACAGATGAATTCTCATAGTGCATATCAAGCTGTCAGCTGGCCCAAAAAAAGTATGCTATGCTTTTTGCACAGCATCTGCCTTGCCCGCTGTGCGTGCCTGTGTGCGTTCGTCTGCCCATACCCTAGCGTATAATTTGTATTGTTGATGACTCGTCTCATTCCCTCTCTCCTTTTCACTCCCTCCCTCTCTCTCTTCCTCCCATCTCTATCTCCTTCTTCACCCTTACTCGCCCCTTGTGGTTAACCTAATTTCCTTTAATTAACATGCTGCATATTTAATTCGCCAACTCGCTGTCCTGCTTACCAAACCTCCCTTATCCCGCTCGCCACCTTCTGTAAGGTATTTAGTCCGTTTTTCAATTACCTCCCACACCTATACACGCACACACAGTCCCCCTAAGTATCTGTTTTTTACGCGTTTCGCTGTTTTTTGCTGCTTGTCAAATGGTTTCTAATTACGCACAGCCATGCCCACGCCCCCCGTGCCAGCCGTGCCCACAACGCCCACTGACTAGCTGACTGGCTGACTGACTTAATTACAAATTGCATTATTTATCACGCAACAAAGTTCGTCAAACTTGCAACAGCAACAGCAGCAGCAGCCCCAACTTGCCTCAGCTCTGGAGCAGAAGCTCAGCAGGATAATCATCATTTCCAATGTGTTAATGCAATTTGTGCATACACATGCACAAAAACACACACACACACACAGTTTGTCACTGTGTGCGTGTTAATGGCTCCGCAGACTGTGTATGAGAAAGAGGGGGGAGAGGGGAGGGAAAGGTAGGTACATGGCATCATCAAATATTCTTTTTATGGCATGCGAAAGGCAAAATAAGCGTAAGTCGAGAGGGTGGCGAGGGCAAGGGCAGGATAGTGAAAGAGGTAGAGAGAGTACAGTAGAACCTAGAAGGGCTGCAACAACTGCTGCGCTTTTTCATTTCTTATTTCGTTACACCCACTGTGCAAGAGCGCCCACTGTGCACAATAAATATTTGTACAGATTTGTGAAAGGGTTGCGTTTTTGGGGCGTGTATGTTGCTGCTGCTGCGGGGCCTCAAAGCGATGCAAATAGACACCAATACACGGCAATACACCTGCATATGTAATTCGATGTGTTGTGTGTGTGTGTGGGTGTGGGTGGGTGTGCGACACGCTTGCGGTCGGGCCAAGTTGATTAAAACCCGACTGGCCTGTGTCCCTGCTCCTTTTCAGCGTGAGCAAACCAAAGCCTACACACACACACACACATACCCACACACGTTAACGTATTTAAATAGACACACTCGTGTGTGTATCTGCATCTGTGTCTGTGTGTATATGTGCGATGCAATGACTGACTGCTCCTTTGGCAGCCTGAACGGCAGATCTGCTGACCGAAAGCAAAAAAAGAGATTCGTTAACAGTTGTAAATTGTATATAAAAAATACCTGAAATATGCCAGAGAATTGCCAGAGAAATACTAGAATAATTTATTTATTTTATTTGTTTATTTATTTAATACTTAATACTAAATAAAATACCGAAGAAATACAAGCTTGGGAAGTGAGAGCAGTATTAGGTGATTGTCAATGAATTTGAGTCAATTCAACGAACCGGTTCAGTCTAACTATAGAGAGAGAGAGAGAGAGAGAGAGAGAGCGAGAGAGAGAGAGAGAGAGAGAGAGAGAGAGAGAGAGGGAGGGAGAGAGAGAGAGGGAAGTGAATCTCCTATACATTCCCCAACTTCACCGTGAACCACTTAAATATTGTGGTTCAAAAGTGATTTGGCGTTAAACCACTCGTGTAATATATTCAGAAATCATGTTTCAGCTTATTTATAGTTTAAAACTATACTGAACGCATTTGCAAAACATTGGTTCATATAACGGGTTTAACAGCGGTTCGTCAACAAATTAATTAAACCAGACGAAAAATTCGTTTACAATGCACTTTATTTATTAAAATTCTTTTGCAACGTGCCGAACCGGTTCAGGTTATTGGTTTGATAGTGGTTTGGCCAAAAAAAGAGCTATCTCTCATGGGAAATATTCAGGAATCACGTTTTTAGACGAAAAACTATCTGAACGCATTTAAAAAAATATTGAACCGGTTCGGGTAACGGGTTCAATAGTGGTTCGCCAGAAAAATAATTAAACCGAATGTGAAATTCGTTTGATATGTAATTTATTTAGCCTAAAATCTATTTAAGCCCTTATTCAAATAATTGAACCGGTTCTGATAACGGGTTCAACAGTGGTTTGCCATTAAAATAATTAAACCAGATGTTAAGTTAGTTGAGAATGCATTTTATTCAGCCAAAAATCTATTAGAACGCTTATTCAACATACTGAACCGGTTCAGGTTACTAGTTCGATAGTGGTTTGGCAGTATAAGCGTCGAATCAATTGTGGAAATTAATAAATGTTTATATAGTAGTAAAGTAACAACCATTTACAAATTTTTCATGCGTCAAATCGTTTTACTGGAGCGGTTGGTTATGCGGATCATTGCCACTACTGCAAAACTATCTGAGTTATTGAGCTGACACATTATGTACTAAGGATGAGTGAAACAAGCTTAACTTGCCTGCAATTCGCCTGTAATTCTCAACCAGTTGAAGCTTTGGCCAGCGCTCTAAAACAAATGAGCTTGTCACGTTTGCTTGCACCTGCCTGCCTGCCAGTTTGTTGGAGGTCACCTTAATTATGGTCACAATTAACAGTTTGAAATTCGTTGGGCGCTGCATTTGGCACACTTACACGTTGCCCTTCTCCCCTCCCCCCAACCGCCTGTTCACTCCACTTCTCCCCGCCTGCCTTTGCCATGCACACACAGCGACACATTTCATTTCATTTGGCATGACGTGCCACAGTTTGGGAGTGCCAACGAGTGTGTGTGTGTAAATGTGTGTGTGAGTATAATCTCATTACAAATTCAAATGCGCTGCGCCGACTGTGTGGCCTCCCTTGTGCTGCGCTGAGCTGAGCTGAGCCAGGGTAGGCTAGGCCAGGCCAGGTTAGGCCGGACCGCGCGCCCCTTGCAGCAGCGTGTGGACATGGCAAATGCCCCGACCGCGTTGTCACTCAATTATGTGCCATGTGCGCGCGACGTAGCATACTTTTCAGCGCTGTCCAAAGACGTCACACCAGCTGACACAGAGCGAGTGGGGGGAGGGAGGTACAGCTGCCAGCAGTTGGTCGCTGGAACTGACCGACTAAATTTGCATGTGCAGAAGGCGATGAGAGATTGTCAGGCAGAGCTCTGAAGGTGTGGCTAATGAGGAGGCGTGGCGAACAAGAGGCTAGTAGAGAAGCAGATAAGAAAGCAGGTAACTGAGAGCAGGGACGGGATAATATGGAAAATAAAAATGAAAGATCGTGGATTGACAGGAGTCGTGATAATATAGAAGAGGATTAAAATGAAAACAAAAATGAAAATGAAAGATTAAAAATTATAGATTTTGAATTCCAAAGATAAATAACAAAGATACTTATAATAAATATAAAATACTTGGTAAGAAACAGGTTAAAATATAAATAAAATTTAGTATATGTATGAGATAACGTAATTAAAAGGACTCCACAAGACTAGTAAGTTGAGCGCAGGAACACAAGAGACACAGAGTATTCTTCTTTAGTCTCTTCTCATGCTTTCCGTCCCCAATATCTTTCGTTCTCTATTGTCTTTCAGCAAAAAACTTTACTAACTTGTTATCATTTATTTGGCCAGTTGTGGCGTATCTCACTTGAAATTCAAATGTCCAGCTGCCTGTGGCGTTCTCATTGCTCATCGTTTGCCAAGTTCCTTCCGAATATACATGCAGTTCTTCTTTTCCCTTCTTTCGCTTGGTTTGTTTTTCCACAGCGTCAGGATAACTGATGAGGGTAGGGGAGGGGCGGCCGAGAGGATAGAGGGGTTGAGGGAGGTGTGCTACAGCTGCGCTGCAATTCGGCAGCATCGTCATTCGGCACTTGGCAGCTTTATGTCATTGCTGGTTAAGTGATGCGTCTAATTTGCAGCTGTTGCCACGGCTGAAGTTTGCCGCGAGCGATAGAGAAAGAGAGAGAGTGAGGGAAGGAGAGAGAAAGAGTGAGCAGGGGAAAGAAAGAGACAGCAAGGAAAATGCGGTGAATTTGCATTTGCAGCTGGAAAAATGTTTGCATATACTTTGCCCCGTGCGCGTGCTACGTAAGTAATGGCAACAGGAGCAGCTCAACGTCTCCTCTTTTCTCCCTTTCTCTCTCTCTCTCTCTCTCTCTGTCTCTCTGTCTTTGTGCCTCGCCCCTCTGTCTGTCTGCTCAGGGTGCGCCTTCTTACCTTCTGTCTGAAGTCAACGCGCTGCGCCGCATGCTCGTTAATTTTGCAGCATATCCGTTAGCAATTTGGTGGCAGCTTCGTCGCTGTCGTCTGTTGAAAATATTACGTATACGACGCCGTGCAAAAAGCGCCAACCGGAAATGCAGGAAGCGGATATTACACGCTCCAGAAAACACACGGCACACACACAGACACACAGGCAAACACTGGCAGCATTCAAATAATATGCACAGAGATATGACTTCTGATGACGGCACAAGTGGCCCGCGGGCGTCCCAGCTTAAGGGAGCAGGCAATGGCCAAAATGGAGATGGGGGAACGGCGACATTTTCCTTATTGCACACGCTGCTGTTGATATTCTTGTTGTTGTTGTTGTTGTTTGTGCAGCTGCGTTTTATGCATTTTTCGTGTTTAGACAGTGTCGTCAGCTTTGGCTTTGGCGTCTCCAGTGTTTTTTTCTTCTTTTCGTATCTCGTTTTATCCTTTGCAGTGACTGCAAGCGGGGCGTATACGTAATGTGATGACGTTTTTAGGTTTGTGAGTTAGCATAATTATATCTCTTAAAGGGTTAGGTTACTATCGATAACACTTTGCAATTTTACTAACGATAGTAATCAGTTGAATATCAGCATTAAGTTTATTGAAGGCAGATTTTTTTAGGTCCAAGTAATCATAACTGGTAGAATATTTTATCATACGACTTTCTTCAGCTTTTTTTAAATCAATTTTACGTATAAACTATCGATAGTATAAGATATGTCAATCAATAATCGATATTGTGCTCTATAATCAAATACAGACTCCTTAAAAGGTTATCAATGTTAAACACAGTGTCTACCTAAACGTGGCAACATACATTTAATATCGATAATAATTCGTTATCGATAGTTAAGCGATAGTCAACTGATTGCCAGAAGAAGCAAACGATTTTCAAATGAGGTATCTAGCAATCGAGGGGACTCTTGCCCCCACTCTTCGTACTGTTCAGTCGTCTTGAAATTGGAGCAGGCCCTGGAAGGGGGATGAAGTGCCTTTGATAGAGAGGGATGCCAGAGAAGAAGGTGGGCTTGAGGTGGGGTGTATTTTATTGCTTGGTCCATTGAATTTGCGATTCGCCATCATCGCCAGCACAATTGTTCGTAGCGTGCAATTACTTCAAGTCAACAGATCAAAGACTTGACATAAGATAATACGGAAAAGCGGCTAAAATACAAGGAATATGCAGTAGGGTGCAACTGCTGAAATAAATGGAAATTATAGCCAAGCAAAAAGAACAGCAGAGCAAAAACTAGGTCCTTGTGACATGGTAGAATTAAATTTCTTAAAGATGTTCCCTGTGATTTGACAGTAGAAGTAGCTACCACCTGATTATCATTCCTAAACCCCCCCTTACTACAATTCAAAAACAATTTTGCCTTTTTTTCGTGTAAGATTTCATTGTTTTATTTATTGAACATAATAATTTGTTGTTGTTGTTTGTATTTGTTTTGTTGTTGGTTTTAATGCTTGCTCACTTGCTTGTTTTAAATTGTTATTATTATTATTATTATGTTTACTTTTTGCTTGTTTTCTTTTTGTTTTTCTCTTAATTAATAATTTTTTTATTTAGATTTAATTATTATTTTTTGTCTTTCATTCGTATTTCTGCCATTCCATTTTACTTTATGTTTATCTGCTGCTTTGTTTCGTTCGATTTTCGATTTGGGTTTATAATCATAGCGTATATCAATATGCATAAGGTGTGTTTGAGACAAAAAAAAAAAAAACAAAAACAAAAATATATATATTTAATTATGTCTGTAATTTATAGCACATATACACACATGCAAGCGTGTGTATGTGTATATATATTCTGTATATAGCTTTGAATTTTTTTTTTGTCTATGTGTGTGTCTTTTTGCTGTTGCTTTTTACTTTGTTTTTTAATTCATTGGCTGTTGTTGTTGATTTTTAATTGCTAATTAACATTATTGACAAAATATATGTTCAAGTACAATATTTATAATTTTGTGGTAATTTTTATTAGATTTAATTTGCCATTTATGTTTTTCTTTTTTTTCACGCACACATATTTATTGCACATCTTTCTCCTTCTTTCTTGCTTTTATCTGCAGTAAAAAGCGCTATGAAATATGTATGCTTGAAGGTAAGTGAGTGTGCTGTCTTTGTGTGTGTGTGTGTGAGTGTGAGGGGTTCTGTGTCTGTCTGTCCGTGTGTTTGTCTGTTGATAGCTTCAGTTACATAAATAATTTATTTTATTATGTCAGTGTGTGTGTGTGTGTGTAAATAATTATATTAAATAATTTGCACGTGCATGAATAAATTCTTAAATATTTTTTTTTTTTTGAATTTTGTATTTTATTCTTTTGTATAAATTTAAAATTGTCAGCCATTTGTTGTTTAATAAAAACATTATGCAAGTACGTTAATTATTTTCTTCTTTTACTTTTTACTTCATTTTTTATATTTGTATATTATTTACCTTTAATTTTCTACTATTTGCCTTGCGTGTTATCCGTTATTCTGTTTTCTGCCTTTTCTTGCTTTAAATTCTATAAAAACTGCATAAATTTAAAATTGTTCGGCGCTCGCCTTTTAATTTCATATTTTTGTTTTTGTTTTTGCCATTTTCTTTTTATTTTGCATTTCCGTTTGCTGTGTCGGTTTTATAGCTAGTTGTTATCATATTACAAAAAAAAAAATTATTATTTATAGCATACATATATATATATGTGTATGTATATATATATATATGTATATATTTATTTTCATACATACGTATAGTGTGTATTTTATTCATGTAGTTATCGCATAATTATTATGGGTTTACTTTCTGCTCTGTTTTAATTACTTCCTGTCTGCTGTAGCGTTTATCGTTTACTGTCATTCTATTTCACTTCCGACATTCTCTGCGTATTTTGGCTGCTTAGTTACTTTGTTTAGGCTTCTTGTGTAATCAACGTATAATTCCATTAAAATTAAGTACATATATCTTTAAGCTAGCACTCAACTTATGTACAACATTTAAATTACTAATAGTATTTATTTTGTTTATGTTTTTTCTTTCTTTAATGAACTCGCTTGAAAAGCACTGACTCTGAAAGCTGTTTTTTTATTTCGTTTTAGTTTTTATAGTTATTATTATTAATTGCATTTGTATGTATTTACTTTAATTTTAATTAGTTTCCCCCTTTCTTCTCAATCGCTCTTAAATTATGTACATAAATAATTATGTGTTCATTCATCCTCTTTAGCTTTATTCTATGCCAATGCGAAACAAAAATAACAAATTCTTCTTCTTTTTTTTTTTGGACAGCATCAAAAATTTGCGGTTTTTTTTTTATCATAATTATCAAATATTAATATAAATTTTCCATATGCCGCAACAAATTAAACGCAAAACTCCACACTCATACACAGATACATGCACACTCACAGGAATACAAAGTGAAAACAAAGTGAAAATTGCAGCATAATTATTTATTAATTATAATCGTAAAGTTTGTTTTAGTTTAGTTTTTTTGTTAAATGTTTTTTTTTTTTTTGTATTTTTGTTGCACATTCAACTTTAAGTACATAAATTTTGGATGGATGCATTAGTCAGTTGATAAGTTTCAAGAACCTAAGTTACAATATGTATATATTATAATTACAAAAAAAAATATAGCAGAAAGAACAGCTAGATATCTACTACGGCTGTGCCGCAGATAGTAATGCCTTTGCAGAGCTAGGTATATAGAATGAGGGAATATCAAGATATGTATATACCTAACGATAAACGGCCTAACATTGCCAGTTCTTTTTTTCTCTTGTTCTTGTTTTCAATATTGTTTCGGTACAGGCTCCAGTTTTGTTTCGTACTGTACTCAATCTTTCTGGTGTAATGTAAGACTGACTTCAATGTTATAGTATATATATGATACCTGTTTGCTAAGGGGACAGACCGACCTATCGATGGTTATAGCTATGAAAAAAAGGGCATTTTATTTTGCACTCTGCAAAAGTATATTAAAAATGTTAAGTTTTCATTGTTTACTTTTTCACTACACAACACAAGAAACATTACGAATTTTGTGGGTTTTTGCTTTTTCTCATTTTATTTGGTTAGTTTCAGTTAAGATAATTTAGGTTAGGTTAGGTATCATTTTTTCATTGTTTTTTTTTTTTTTTGTTTTTCTGGGATTTTCTTTGATTGTGGCCTGCAGTTTGTGGGCCAATGTTACAACCAAATGTTCATGTTCTACTCGAACTATTCTCTCTGTCTGCGTGTGTAAGTGTTTGTCTGTTTATGTCTGTCTGTGTGTCTGTGTGTGTTTAGTGGTATGTACAAAACTAAGCTGTTAAGTGCAAATGGCGACTTGGATGGATTTGTAGTGGGTTTCTTTTTGTTTCTCACACTTTTGGAAAATTAATAATAACAAGAATTTTTATTTGATATGCGCCTTTTGTAGAGAGAAAAATAAGAGATTGCTGCCTCTTTCTTTTTCTTCTACATTGTTGTATGGTGTGTTTCAGCGCTGTGTGTCTTACAGACAACCATAAGCAATATATAATCATAATCGTGGACATGCAACAAGCGCATGTCTAAATATAAGTTGGACGTACATGTTAAAGGTTCAAGGAAGGTTCGGGTTTTTGTTTCTATATGTTTTTTTGTCTTTCTTCTTTTTCTCTCTTTTCATGCTAGCAAAACGAATTTGAAGCTAAATCAACTTGTTCGATTTGTGGTGTACACAATTGAAAGTGTTGCAAAACGACAAAGAAGGCGAATAATTCACAGCGAACAAAAGTTGTTGCCCAGGGATGCTTCGCGCTTTGCTCTTGTGTGTGTGTGTCTGTGTGCGGTGCGCGTGTTTATCGATTTTAAATTGCCGATCGATTAATCGTATTTAATGTCAGTAATTATATTCTTCTGTTTATCTTCTTTTGCTTTTCTTCTCGTATTCGTTAAGTATCTTGTTTATTTGTAGCTTTTAGCAGTGTTGATAAATTAGATGTTCATTTTTTGTTTTTGTTTATACTTTAGTTAGTTGCATTTTTAACTAGTTGTTGTTATTAAAATATCGTGTATGCTGCTGCAAGTGCGCTAATCGCTAACCGTCTTCTTCTTCATATACTTTTCTATCTTCCGTCTGCCTTTGTTATTATCTCATGTATTTTGTGAACGTGAATTTGTGACGTCACAAATGCGTTGCTGTTGTTATAGCATTTCTAATCGGTATTAAGCATATTTTAAAATTGGCTTCCCTTTCTTTACTTCTTTCTTCCCGTTCATTTGGCCGCTTAGTTTCATTTTTATATCGTTTCGCTTCGTTTCATTTCGTATCGTTTCATTTCAAGCGTTTTCATTTACTTTTGTGTTTATCTTTTTTATCTATGTTGTGAGAACTTTTTACTACATTATTATTATTATTTGTAGGGTTGTTTTCTTTGAAGATTTATTAACTGCTTATTGCGTTTTATAAACACTAACTCGTTTCTCCCATCTCATATCATCTCATTTCATATATATTTATATTAAAACTACTCAACTTAGGCCGATTGCTTCAAGTGTTCTACCGTGCTTGACTCGCCTCGCGTCGTCACGTTATCGTTATCATTATCGGTTTCTGTTTCGTTTCGTTTTGCCATAACTTAATGTATACTACACGCCGTATAACTAGTAAAAAAAAATGTGTTTTTGACTGGCTCACACCAACGTACTAATCAATATATATGCTATTATAATAGGTAATACTAGACAAAAAAAACATACATAGTTCTGTTTTTTTCTCTCTCTCTTTCTCCATATCTTCTTTGCTTTCTGTGTTTTAATCTTTGTTGTCGCTTACTAGCCTAGAATTGTAAATGTCTATCGATAAAAAAACAACACACATACAATGAAACAAACAAACACCAACGAACGCTTTGCTTCTCTTCTTATTTCTCTCATATCTTTTGTTTCATTCTTTCCTCTTCTTTTAAGTACAGTTGCGCTCTGTTACTTGCCTGCCCCAACGTTCGCAGTTTTTGATTCGGCTGCAGTTTCGTTTAACGATGGTGGAACGTGGAATGTGGAACATGGAACGAGTGAGTGTGCGCCTAATAGCGCTGTTGATACTCGTGATGCCAGCGATTGAAATCAATGTGGAACACGATAATCGAACCGGTTGACAACCCTGCTAGCAAGTACCTGCAAGAGAGAAGAAGAGAGAAAAATAAAGAGAGAGAGAAATTAGTAAGTATTGTGTAATAGTGTATGGATTAATAGTGTATATTGTATAGTGTATTTAGTATTATAGTGTTTTAGTATTATGGTGTTAAAGTATTATAGTGGTATAGTGTTATAGTGTTATAGTGTCATAGTGTTAAAGTGTTAAAGTGGTAAAGTGCTATAGTGTTATAGTGTATATTGTATAGTGTCCCAGTCGTTCTAGGGGTGTCGATAAGCCATGCTTAAACTACTTATTCGACTACTCCCTACATGGGTAGTTACCCTATTCACCCTTTAGTAAACGAACACCGAACCACTAAGTGTCAATCGAAATTTAACGCCTACTTTTCGTCGCTTTCTCGTGTAAGTTTAGCAATATTTAAACAACCTACCTGACTACTCCCTACAGGGGTAGTTACCCTAGTCACCCTACGATGAGCGAACGCAGAACCACTAAGTATCAACTTAGTTGAACGGCTAATTTTAGTCGCTTTTTTCGTGTTCAATTTCTCACTATTTTTTCGATAATGTTAATTTTTGTCTTAGTTGGCTTTGACAATTACAAAAACAATTGTCATGCTGAAATTGTTTTGCTTTGATAATAAGAACATAATTTTAGACAAATGTTAAGAATTCATCTGTATTGCCAATTGGAAATTATTTTGTCTAATCTATTCTGAAGAACTGTGATGAATTTCTTAGCCAATTAATAGGCGAATTGAAAAAGAAACTCTTAGCTGGAAATAAGACCGACGAAAAGTGTATATAAATGGAACTTAGAGCCAAAGATTGTGATAAACCAGCCAGAGCTAACAAAACTGAAAGTGGGAAGTTATTAACAGACGATGACTTCAAAAATAGAAAATATGAATAATCCGGCTGTTTCGAACGACGTTGGATGGCGCTGACGGTATATCACACACAGCACACATTTGCATTTTATCTATGGGTACTTTTCCCACCCACCTATTCATGGGTATATAGATAAGTACTTTAGTCATGGGTACTCTTTTGACCGACCTATTTACGGGTAACTTCTGTACTACTCCTATTGTAGGTACTTCTTTCACTAGCCCATTCTTGGGTACCTACATAAGTACTCTTATCAGGGGTAGTCAATTCTAGTAGCTACATAAGTACTTCAATCATGGGTACCCTATTCCCTACTTACTGGTAAACGATGTGCTGGCGATTGACCCTATTTGCGGACATTTCATACAAAACACGAAATGAAAAAATACATTGCTTAGGGTGTGTAAAGTAAGTAGGGGTAGTCCCTTAGTAAGTACTTATTTCACTAGCTACGAACTAGTCGCCAGAACTATAGGGGTTATAGTGTCATAGTGTTAAAGTGTTAAAGTATTAAAGTGTTATAGTGTTATAGTATTAAAGTGTTATAGTGTTATGGTGTTATAGTGTATAGTATCTGTATCTGTCATTTCGTCACTTACTTCTGATCGTGGGTGAGCGCCAGCGAGCGTATGCCTGCATTGCAGGCGGGGAAGGCATAGAGCGGTGCCAGATTGAAGGTGCGCCACACTTCGACAATGCCGCGATCGCCAGCAGTCATCAGATACTCGCCATCGCGTGAAAGCAACATGCACTAGAGAGTGAAGAGGGTAAAGATAGCAAACGAGAGCGAGAGAGAGAGAGAGTTATAGCATGGAACAGTCATAGATACGATATTCATAGATCAACTAGTTTCTTTTATTTTTGCTTGTCTTACCTGCAGATTGTCGTTGTGCGTCTCGTGGCGCAGCTTCTTGCCGTTGATGGTGTAGGCCGCCACGTTGCCTTTGTCATAGTTGATAACTATGAAGCCTTCGCGGGACATTGTGATCAGTTCCGGCGAGTGGAAATCAACTGGGGGATCAAGCGAGCGCAATAGATCACCGAAGGTTGTGTGTATAAGCACAGGGCCATCTGCAAACGGGGGGAGAGACGTAAAGAGAGAGAGAGACAGAGAGAGAAAGAAAGATATAGAGTTTAGTAGAGATGTATAATTACTGCGTTCGATTGTGAAACTTACTCGTCGAACCGGAGACAACAAGTCCTAGCTCAGCACTAATGACCACCGAAGTCACAGCCTGCTCGTGGCCCGTGAGCGTGGCACGTGGTGTAGGCACATCCCCCTCGCCGACAATGCTCTGGGTGCGTGCATTCCAGTGCCACAGCAGCACAGTGCAATCTGCCGATCCGGAGGCTATATAACAGTCAGAGGTAATATTGCACTCGGAGCGCGCCATGCAGGTGACAACACCAAAATGTCCAAATACGATTTGCACGATTTTCGCTGCAGTTAGAAACGAGAGAGAGAGAGAGAAATATTGGAGATAAGTCAATGAACGGAAGGAAGAAGCATTCTCAATGGGTCTGAGGGTTCTGGTAATTGGTCTACCCACCTGTTTCGGTAGCGAACACACGAAAACTGTTGTCCCAGAAGCCGCAGGCAATCAGGAAGCGACTGTCGACGGTTGTTACGAAGCAGTTCGAACGGATTTTCAGCATTTGGCTAAAGTTGTCGCCCAAATGGCGTCGGCTGACCGCATTGCTATTGTTGTTGGTGCCGTGAACAGCTGAAAGGGTTAGAGTGAAGGCAGAGAGGTTAGGGTTAGGTTTGGTTAATCGAGCTAAGTTGGGTCGCTTCGCTTACCCAAGACTGGATCGATGGTCAGTGGCTGATTGGAGCCCGGCGTTTGGGGTGATTCAGCATAGCTCGGACTCTGGACGGACGCGGTGTAATTGCAATTCCAACGATTCACAGCAAATTGATGACCTGCCGTCACAGTGACCACCGATGGCAGTGATAGCTGTGGATACGTATTCGCCGAAATGTGAATAACCGGCGAGTTCTGATAGAACTTGAGCATCTGGCATAGATCCTCGGGCATGGCACTGAACATCATCGGCGAGAGATGCATGGCCGAGCTACGTGGTGGATGTGGTTCCATTAGCAGTTGACTTGGTGTTTGTCCAAAGTTACGTATCTGATTCTCGACTGCTTCGCGCATCACCGGATCGAGTACCCCATCGAGGTCGACGCTACCCTCGTAGGTGAGGTAATAGAACACGTTTGTGGCCCGTATCGCCTCGGGGCCACGTTGCTTATAGCCGAATATCAGATCAATCCATTGATGAAGCTGGCACGATACGAACTCCGACTCGAGGGCCATGCGATTAATGCGCACAAACTCCTCAGGACTCTTGGCCCATGGGGGTAGCTCAATATCATCGACCAAAGCACCATCTTCACGATGTCCCAATCGATAGCCAGATGAATTGTAGAACATCTCGGGCAGGAAATACCATTCGGGTATTAGTTCCTTAACATCCGATGTATCGCGTTGACAATTCTTCCAGCTCAGCGAGACGGAGGAGAACAATCGATCGGGATAATCGAATTTGCCACCCTGCAGGGCCAGGAACATGGTGGTGAAGGGTTCCACGCGTACCAACCAGTTCAGCGTAAAGGCAGCTGTCGAATAGTGTGTGCCATAATGGAACGGTGGAATCGTATCACTGTCCCAGCTCTCGTACCGTTCCTCGAAGTATGCGCGTCGTGATGGATTCAATGCACCGATCGGTTTGGAAAGATCGCGATAATTGGATGGCAAACTCAAATCCAAATCCTTTGAATCATAGTTGGTCAGCACCCACGGGAATATGGGATACTGATTTAGATCGTTGTACGTGCGACCGGCGATGGTGTTGAGGAACATCAAGTACTCGAAATTGGAGATTTCACGTCTCTGCCATTTCTGTGTCATGTTCGAGTTGCGCATCAATTGACGCGGCGACATCATTGAGGCCCGTCGTGTCTGTGGAATACCGTATTTGATGCCCACACCGACACGTGGCAGAGCCTTGATCACCTTTTTAACGGTATGCTGATCGGGAAAGGCGAACAAAATGGATGTGCGACTGGCTAAAAAGATCTCCAGAGCGACATTCTGTAGTAGATAGCGACGCGAGAAGATGGCCCGCACCTCAGAGAAATACCATTTGCCATGCAGATGATCGCAGTACTTGAGCACCTCGGCATCGATCTTATGGAATTCCAGATGATCTTCATCCACCTCAAAGAACATTTCGGTGCTGGTAATCGAAACAGTACCGGGTGCAACAAGTCCGGGAGCTATCAGCCGCGCCTTGGTGCTGATATTGACGGGACCAGTTAAATCCAAATCCAGTTCACGATCTTCGATCAATAGCTCTGCATCGTCGAGCAACTCACTATTGTGCTGAGCCCCTGGATGGGCACGTGAGACGGCGATTTGTGTGTGGAACTCATCGCGTGTCTGCAATATGGCATCCTCGGGACCACCGTTCTCTAGTGCTGCCTTCAGTGTGGCCTGCGGATGGGATGATCCTCTTGGATTCTGTACCATACGCTTGCGCCGACGTGCATCATCCTCCCAAGCGTCCAGCTTCCAGTATGTTGACTTCTGTAGCGCTAACTGGGAGCCCATGCCATTGGCCTCTCCCCAAGCACCATGGCGATTGCACATTATATTCCTGACCTTCTCCAGCAGTCGGCTGGCGATCACATTGTCCCGCCGGCGGGCAGCTGTGATCAGATGATCGCACATGCGTTCCTCCTCGCGTCGCTCAAGCAATGTCTGAGCGCATTGCGACTCGAAATCTGCATGCTTGAGCACATCGTCGGCACGCATGCGATTCAAGATGAACTCTGCCTCATTGGCCACACGCACAATGTGATCCTTCATGGCGTGCGAGAGTAGACGACCCTCGTTAATGAGCTCAATGAAGGCGAGTCCGGCGTGTTTCTGTAGACTGTTCTGCCACTCTTGCGAGCAGAGCAACATGACCAGCTCGACGACAGAGTGTGAGTTCTTGAAGGTGGTTAGACCCTTGCCCTCCATCAGCAGTTCCTGGCCATGGGAACCCACTAGGGTCTTGGAGAGGAACGGTGCAAAGTCCACCATTATTTCACGCAACAATGGACAGACGGGACCTAGAGCGATCTCCAGTTTCTGTGTGAGACTCGCTTCACGCGATGGCGTTGTCAGTGGCAATTGGGCAACCAATGCGGGCGGTTTCATGGGTAGCTCGTCTGGACGCGAGCGTTGTTGTTGCTGGTGTTGTTGTTGTTGTTGCTGCTGGTGTTGTTGCTGCTGCTGCTGCTGCTGATGTTGCTGCTGTTGACTTACAGCAATTGTTGTTGCATTACCACCACCGACAGTAGCAACACTTGCATTGCCACCGGCAGCGGCAACACCGGCATAACCATCGGGCACCCGCACTACAGATATCTCAGAGTCTGGCTTGTCGCCCCTCTCGGCGGCGCCCCCGACAACCATGCCCTGTTGCTGCTGCTGCTGTTGTTGTTGCTGCAGTTGCAATTGCTGTTGTTGCTGCTGCTGCTGATGATGATGCTGCTGGTGCTCGTGCTGGGTCACATCGCCAGCATCGCCACCGCCCAGGCCCACAACCAAACCCGCATTGGCCGCTGCCTGCACCGCAGCATCCTCGTTCAGATTCACATCCGTCCAGCTTTCATCGTTGGAGTTGCTCGGCTTGTGTTCGTCGGCCAGTATGTCGCTAGAGGACTCCACTTCGGGTACCTCGTTCTCGGTGGAGTTCATGTTCAGCGAGCCCACGTCCGAGTCGACGCTCTGTTTTCGTTTTGTAGTGTGGGGGAAAGTGAAAGAAGTTTATCGGTTAGACGGGTATGCGATTTGAAAAGGGGGGATTGGACACTTGTGTATTTTTGAGTCGATCATAAAGCGAGTATGGGGAGCTTATCGATGGCCTTTCTAGTGCGCGATACGACAAGATTTGTGCTGACATTGATTGGTGATGGGTGCATACAATAAGTTGTGGTTAAGTGCGGCGAAGCAAGGTGGAAGAAGTTCAGGTAGGTAACTCTGTTTAGGGTTGCTAACACTTGAATTGGAAGGCACTTGAAACGGTTTAAATGCTCTTGTAGTGTAAGAAGTAGTCTTAGATTAACTTTAATGTAAGCAATGCTCATGAAAGCGCTTTCTTTGAAGCCCAATCGAAAGTGTTTTATTCTCACTCAACATGTTTGGCTCAATTCGTCAGTTCGTAGATTTTTTTTGTATGTTTTAATGTGCTTTCTATTTAAGAGATAAGGGATAAGCTCAAGCTAAAGCTAACTCCACCTAGTCTGCCCCTGCTTCTTTATAATCATATCAAGCCTGCCTATACCTCAGCCTCTTCTGCTGTTCTCCACACTCTAGTTCAACTTGGCTGCGCGTAGGTTGTGTGTGTCGCCGTGCCGGATGTATGTATGCATGTGTTGGGTGTGTGTGTGTGTGTGTGTTCTATGGTATCATTTGCGCATTAATTATGCACATTGAACAATAAATCAAAATTCCCAGCTCGATGCGTGTCCGCTTTCTCTCTCTATATCCCTCTTTCTCTCTCTCTCTCTCTCTCGGTTCCATCTTGTTTGATTCTCCTCCCACTTTGCATTTGTCAACGCCAGTAGAGATGCCTGCCCCCCCTCTTGTTCTACCTCTGCACAGCATATGCCTCCGACTGTGTTTGAACTGTGATTTGCATAAAAGGCAGGACAACTCACAAACACACACACACACTGAGAAGTTGCTTTTGCCGGCAGATGGCAAATTCAGCTCATCCGAAAGGCATTAGGACAGTGCATGCTGAGGGGTGTATGTGTGTGTGTGTGTGTGTGCGTGGCAATATCAAGTGTAATAGTGTGTGTTGGTGATGGTACGAGGTGCCTAGGGGGTGTGGCATATGACAAATTTTGTTAAGCGTTTGACAAATGTCAACTGTCAAATACAACAAAATGTCAGGGGCGAGTAGGTGTTAACACACAGCTGTGCGTGTGTATGGGTGTGTGCGTGTGTGTGTGGTAGTTGGGGGGGCTGTGGGCGCGGCAGCTGTTGCTGCACATGCTGCAACTGAAAATCAATCGTCAAATGCGACAAACATAGCAACAACTCAAACTCGGCTTGAGCTGAGCTGCACTTAGGGCACAAATACACACACACACTGTGCATGTGTGTGTGCAAGTGTATGTGTGTGGCATATTAATAATGCATAGACTGAGTTCATTAACTGCCCCAAAGCCGAAGACATCGTGCCCAACTAAAAGCTAAGAGCATCCTCGCGGTCTCCTCATCATCCCTTCTTCCCCTTCCCCCTCTTCCCACACTTACTTACTGGGTGTACTGGAGTGTGTGTGTGTGTGAGTGTGTAGACTTACTACTAATTGCATAACATATACACATACATTAACAGACATAAATCACAAGTAACACACACGGAGAGAGACATACACAAACACAAACAAAATCGAGAAGGCGCTGCAACAAATCATGTGGCACACGCGGCGCATACTTAACGCACATACGGGTGGGTGCAAGTTTGTGTGAGTGAGTAAATGTGTGTGTGTGTGTGTGCAGGTGAGGGTGTGTGTACAGAGATTTTGTGCACTGATTTGAATTCATCAAATATTGGGTGCATTTAATTGCAATTCCTAAAGTAAGTCAAGATAAACAACAAAAACAAAAAAAGTAAAGAGAAAACATCTCTCGAAGCACGATTAGTGTATACCCTGTAGAATATAAGTCCGCTTATTTGGCAGTAATTTCTAGACAATGAGAAACTTAAAGACCTTACAGAATTTATTCTTTTCAGACAACATTAAACTACTTTCCCCATTGAAAGCTTCTTTGTGGGAAGGTTCCACTCAACTTTGATCAGATTTATTCGGACAGGTACATACATAACATACACATACACACACATACATATGCATACATATGTATAATGCAATTTTAATGACCAACTCATTGTCGACATGTGTTGCATGGCATTTTGTGTAATTGATTGCCAGATTCCATTGCCATTGATTTTCAGCCACACACGCTGATTGCATTAATGAGAGACCTCTCTCCCTCCGGGTCAAATTGATCACATATCAAACAGATTTGCGCTGTCGAAAAATAGTGCAAAAATGGAAAATCAGAAATGGAAATGGAAATGAAAATGAAAATGGCAAATGAGTTTGAAAGTCAAGTGACAGAACTCGTTTGGCCGTTGATCAAATCGAAACGATATCAAACGAATTGAATTAAAAATCAACCGATGCATTTTGCGTATGCCTAATGAATTCACAATGAACTCACAACGCACATATTTATTCACAATGCGAACAATGAACAGGGCACGGGCAGGAGATGGACTAATTAGCACATATAGAGAGTACGAATGTCAATAAACTATGTGTGGATCCAATGGACCATGAACAGTGGATTGGGAAATGTGGACAGTAGACTGTGGACTGTGGAGTTGTCACTTCATTAAGTACAGCAGTTTTTATTTTAACACTTTTTTTGATAAACTTGCAGAGGCTTCACTTAAGTGATTTGCTTATTAAACCTAACTGAAATTGCAGTGAATTTTTCTATTGTTATTTTAAAGTGCTGAAGAAGCAGAGTATGCCGTCATTAAACCCGTTAATCATAGGGTTGAACAGCTGGGTCGATACAGCCATGTCCGTCTGTATGAAAACCTAGATCTCAAAGACTACCTATAATAGCTAGAGATACCAAATTATGTAATATTGCACGCTGATCAAGTTTGTTGAAATTATTAAAAATGAAATTTCAAGTGTAATTTTAATTCGTAACACTGCATTTTTGGTAAAAAAAAAAACAATTATTATCGCTCAAATGATTTTTGAAAATTTGGTAACGATCGCATAGTTTATATAGAAGTTATTTAAGAAATCATTTTTAGAATAACTGATTTCCAAACCGCTCCCTTAAGTATGCAACACAAAATAAATAAATGCTAAAAATAGAAGTGATATATTTTAGGAATTGTTTAGGTCAGGGGTATAGAGGGTATATCACAGTTGAGCACACTCCATTGTAGCTCTCGTGCTTGTTTTCTTTTTTTATTTACTCTTCCCTTTCCTCTTCTTAGTGTTTCCAGAATTCTTTGTTTTCCTATTATCCTTTTGCTTCCTCACTCATCTTGCTATTCTGACTACTATGTTTCTTGATTATACTCTTCTGATCCTATTGATCTATTAATTGTTTGACTCATCTCTTTTTTTTTCTGGTTTTTATTTTTTTTTAGATTCAGACTTTTATTTAATATTCTATTCATATTCTCTCTGCCTTTCTCGTTTCCCCGCTCATTGTCTCTGCCTCAGCAAGGGTATCTTTTAGTTCGGCAAGCTGCCGTAACATTTGAATTTGTTTATTGAATTAAATTTTGTGCTCGATTATCTATTTGTGGGTGCAATAATTGGTACTAGGCGTGTGACAGTGTAAGTGAGTGAGTGAGTGTGTGTGTGTTTGGTAGCGGTACAAAAGTAGTTGTTGTTGTAGTTCAAATTGCGTGTAGTGTGTGTTTGTTGGTGGGGTGAATTGGCTAGTTGTTGTTGTTGTTCTCGAACAATTTTCAGTGTTGCTGTTTATTATTTTTTTCGTTTTTGATTTTTTTTTACCTTTGGCAACTTTAGTGGGACCATTGGCTTGGGTGGTGACAATGGTTGTTGTTGAATTTTGATTGTATCTTTAGTTGTTGTAGATTTTACAGTTGTTGTTGTACTTGTAGTTGTTGTTGTAGCTGTTGCAGTTGTTGTTGTTGTTGTCTTAGTGTTGTTGTTGTTATTATGAGCCTGTGACAGTTTGTTTTGATTGAGTTTGTTTCGTTTTAAAGTGTTTTATATTTCTTTTTTTTCGATTCAAAACATGCAAATGAATATTTCATTCGGTTTTCAACTAGTCCTCTCTCACTCGCACACAAGCACACCAAAATTCTCGTCAGTCACTCTTTCATCTACATTGGTCTAAAGTGACAATCAAAACTGTCATGCAAAAGAGTGTTGAATCAAATCTCCCAGCTCAAGTTCTCGAGACGCGAGCAAGAGCTTGAAACGATTTTCACTCCGGATTATATCTCTTTCACTCACTGAGTTCTACACACACATACACACACATACACTGAGGCAGTCAGTCATTCTCATTCACAGCATACTCACCTTAATCGAGGGCGGTCCACTCGAATGGGAATCGTTGTCCGCCAACACGGATGGATTATTCTCATCGACCACAATGATCTCGTAGTCGCTGTTCTGAATCTGACGACCTCCTGTGTGAACAAATTAAAGAATAGTATTAATGAGAATCGATTGAGCTCGATAAACGATTAACTTAGTGTAGTAACTGTTTACGATAGTTTACGATAGTCAACAATCAAATGGAAACTTTTATAAGTATCTGCAAAATTATCAATATCTTATACGAAATACTCAAATTGAAATTTATCTTTAGTCTAAGCTGTGCAAAGAATTAAACAAAAAATCAAAACAGAGTATCGGCTTCAACTGAAAAGAAAGAGAATGCGCTCTCTCACACACATAATATGAATAAGATATGAATATAGGTATGTAAGAGGTCCTTAGTGTTGCACCAATTTAAAGCTAAGCTTTCTCTGTCTCCATTTCTTTATGTATCTTTAATTATGGAGATTTTTCTGGTTTATTTTCAAATTCCATGTGAATTTTAGTTTCTCTTTCATTGAGTCTCTTCAAAGTTGATGTGCATAAATTGATATAAAATGAAGCTGACATTTTTGTATTGCCGGAGAGGCGGCACAGTGGAGGAAGAGAGAGAGAGAGAGGGGCAGCTAGTTGGAGAGTTGAAAAGTTGGCAAAGTGAGGTGTGAAAATTGTTTGACTTTTGCATTAATTAGTCAAATGACTTTGACTGCATGTAGACGAGCTCAAGAGCTAGAAATTTACATATCTAAGCGCACACACACAAAAAGTTACAGAAAGAGAGAGAGAGAGAGAGAGAGAGGGGAGAGAGATACAGAGACAGAGAGAGAGTAGCTTTATAATTTGCAACTGTTTTCAACAGCTTTTGTCTGTTTTTTTTGTTGGTCTGGCTTCTAATCTGCTACGTTTTAATATGTGTGTGTGCTTGTGTCTATCTGTTTGCAGGTGTGCGTATTTCAGTATGTGTATGTGTGTGTGTGATTGTGTCTCCTGTATCTAATCTGTATCCTTCACACAGCTGCTGCTGCTTCTGCTGGTGCAAAATTTGAATTTGAATTCCCATTCTCATTGTAATTTCGTAATTTGCTCAGCTTTTGCGGCCTGCTCCCTCTACCTCCACCTGCTCGCCTATTCTCCACCTTATATCTTTCTATGTACTCCCTCTCTTTCTCTTTCTTTTTCTTTTTCTCTTACTGCCTTTGAATTACAGCACCGCACACATAATTAGGGCTGCAGATACATAAGTAACTTGTACTACGCCCCCTTGTAGACTCTGTCGAGCTTTATTTCGGGTTCAGCTGCTTCATTAGCCAACTGCAGATTTTTTTATATTATATATATATATATGTATGTATGTATACAAGTCGAGAGCTATTAAGCTTGTTTTACAGTTGATTATCGTTTTAATTGAAATTTATGGCCTTTACTCGTATGCGACTGCCAGTCAACCTCAGTCTCTACTTGCCCTATCTGCTGTCTGTTAAGTATGCTACACATTTTTTACTTTGCTGTCGAGTACAATTTGAATACCCTCTGTGCAGTTGCTAGGCCACAAATGGGGTATATTTGTGAAGGAAGATGGGGAAAGTCATGTTCAGATGTTGGTTTCTTTAACCTCATGAGATTTGCATATCTTTCTGATTTATTCAGCTAACAAATATTCTTAAATATCATATAGGAACTGAACTACTTAGGGTTTAGGCTTACTTAACTGTGCACTGCCTCAATAGGTAGGCAATATAAGCCTTATATATTTTATATTTTATCTAGGGTATCTTACAACAACAAAGTTTTCTCTTTTGTTTTTCGTTCTTTTTTTCTGTGTTTTTAATTTGTAATAATTTCCCAATGTGGTCGTTTTTTATGCACAGTCACGCCTGCACACACACACACACAGAGCACACACACACACAAAGACACTGAGGGAGGTGTACGGCCACAAATTACTTTTTGTACTCGTAGAACATTGAAAGCGTGTTATCGGCTTTTACAACTGTACCAACTGCTGCTCTCCCCTACTCTCCTCATACTCATCTACTTTCTTCTCTTTTCGCTTTTGCTATCTCACTCGCACTTGCTTGCAAATAAATTATGCCACGTTGTTTTTGCTGGTTCATTTTCTTCGCTGGCGACTAATTTACATTTTTGTCGCTGCCATTAATTTGGGTAATGCCAACGTGGTGTGTTTGACTGTGTGTGTGTGTGTGTCTCACTTTGTACGTGTGTGTGTGTGTGTGTACGTGTGTGTAATGTACGAGTGTACGTGAGTCTGTGTCCAGTTTTTCACTTGCCAACATTTTCATAGCTTGTAAAATTAACGAGTTTGATTTTCATACGCCCAAAACGAAAGTGGGCGTGGCACATCCCATTCATATATAATCCATAGCCATATTTGTGTGTGTGTGTGTGCTCTGTCTATGTTGGTTGGGGGGCAAATGAAGATAAATGAAATAAAATTTGTGCTGACAGCACACGAAAATGACGAGTGAAAGCCTCCCTAAACGCAAGTCCCCTCCCGCCCTCGTTTTGTCTTTTTGTTCCCCCTGACTGTGAAAAATGTAACTGTCATTGTGGCTGCACTCTCTGTGTATGTGTGTGTGTGTGCTGTATCTAGTTACAAAGATAGATTGCACTTTTTAAAAGCATGAACTGATAACATTTTCCCCACATGAAATCGCTTGCACAGCTCGCTCTCCGTTGTTCTATTAGCTTCACTCACAACCAGACATACTCTCACACAGTCACACACACACACATTTTGTGTATATTTCTGCAAATTAGCAAACGTTGATTTTGAATTCAATTAAAGTCATATCAAATTATTTTTTTTTAATATTGTAAAAATATTTAAAAGGATAATAGAAAGGAAATCAATGTGGAATGTGGAAAACTCTTGCGTAATATGTATGATGACTAATGTCTGTTACCACACATAACTGCAGTCATTATAGCTTATAGCTGTCATGCTACAGTTTTATTGCAATTCTTGTACCTGAAAATAACTAAACTAATATACCCCGCATCAGTAAACCCAGGAGTCATAAAAAGATCAATTACATAACTATTTCAGTTGTTATTCATGTAACATTCTAAAAAAAAAAAATAAATAATAATAAAAAAAATTGAAAATAAAGCTGAAACCAAATGTTGATTGACTTTTCAGAGCTGAACGTATGCAGCAAACAGTGACCGAAACCTAATATGCAAATCAACAAATATATCAAAACAAATAAATAGAGAAACAGTCAATCAAAAAAAAAAAAAAAGAAAAATAAAATAAAACTGAGAGAAAACTGTGCAGTGTGTAACAAAATGTAAAATGCATTTTACAAATAATTCAAATCATATACGTATTTCTAGTTCGGAATGCCCTAAAGCTTGTGTCAAAAGGTTGCAATAAAAAAAAAAAAAAAACGTTTAGAAATATGATTTTTAGGTTGTTTGATAATGCCGAAAAAAGGATATATTGGCTTAATATTTCTGTTGCATTTTTAAAAGGTTTTCTCCAGTCAATGCATTTTGTTTTTGCAGTCAGCTTTTCTATCAATTTGTATCGATTTGTTTGTTCTTTTGTATCAATTTTTATCAATATTTTATTTAAATAACAAAGTTACGCCTGACGTCAGTTTCATGCCAATTTAACAGTAGTTCTAACATCCATCATAAGGTGTCATATGACAAGTGGAAAATTGTTAGAATATTTCAAGAGAGACTTGTTTGGCGTGAATAAACAGATATTTACTAATTGGAATGTAAGACTTAGTATTGCTAACATACAAGTATTTGCGATTTGTATGTATTCTCTGCTTTCATGATAATTCTTTTGCTTTTCATGTCTTGAAAAATAGGTTTAAATGGAAATTATATATAAAATGAAATATATGTATTGTTTCCGCAAAGGAAATGAGCTTGGTATGTTTATCAAGAACAAGTCTATGATATATGCCCCTTTAGACAGACCATGCATAGTATCATATGCTGTGTAGCATTATATCTAAATCCCTTAAACAAAATACTAAATTATTTGTAAGCTGCTTTCAATTAATACTGAATAATACTGTACGCTTTAAGCGGATTGAAACGTTTTGAACATTCTCATCCTTAGAGCTACCAATTGTTTTGGCATTAAGTTTTTCAATTGAAATCATTTGCAAATAACAGTTAAACAAATAAAAATACGTACATGACGACCGCGATAAATACAAACAAAAGGGGAAATGAAAAAAACCTTTCGAAAAAAACCAGGGGCAATTAAAATCATATAGAACCCAAACAAAAAAAATACTAGACGAGTGCGTGTAATTATGCCAATTTACACTGAGAGCTGATTTGCCGGCAATTGTTTCGAGAAAAAAATGCTGAATAAATTTGATGTGCAGGACTTTGATGGATTATATCACACACATACACACACTCACACACACACACAGACACAAATACACTTATATATACAAAGAGAGAAAGAGAAAGAGAGAGAGAGAATACGAATACGCAAATTGAAAAGGAAATCAAAAGCGCATTGGAAAGAGATGGCAATAGCAAGAGTGTAAGAGTTAAATAGAGAGAGAGAGAGAGAGCGAGAGGAGCAATTGGACTGCAAGTATATGTATATAGTACAAGAATATATACCTATATAAATATATACATATATATGTTTATCAATTAAGCGCAACTACAGCTAAAGCTAAAAAGAACATAAAATGAAACCAATGAAACACAATGGAATTAAAACAAAATACGTTACTAAGAGAACAAGAGAAAGAGAGAGAGAGAGATAGATAAAGAGAGATACGTGTAGATGGCAAGTGTATAGAAATGGTAAGCAAACGAAATGAAATGAAACGGAAACAGAGCGAGAAAGAGAGAGAGAGTGAAATAAAGCGAGCAAAGCTAGTCGAAAGAATCAACTAAATAGATTACACACTTATATAAATATATAGATATACTAGAAAGAGAGAGAGTATTAGATAGAAAGAGAGAGAGAGAGAGAGAAAGAGAGAGACACTACACTACACACTCAAGACGAGCGATACCTGTTCCAGTGCTGGCATTGCGTCCATTGTAGCGATAATTGTTATTGATGGCATTCGTTTTGTATGCAGCGCCGCCGCCATCGCTCAGTCCCACGCCCACACCCATGCCTCCTCCTCCTCCTCCTCCTCCAGTTGCTGCAGCATGTCCATTGCGTAAATTGCGCATATTGTTGCTGCTGCTCCCATTGCTGCTGCTGTTGTTGTTGTGGCTGCTGCTGCCATTGCTGCTGGCACTGCTGCTCGCATGTCCATTAAGCCCATGATGCTCTGACGGACCCAAGCCATTCTGCTGTTGCTGCTGCTGCTCTCCGTTAAGGCCAACTGATCGCATAAAGGCATGGGGATGTTGGTGGTAGCCAGCAGCAGCAGCAGCAGCAGCAGCAGCAGCAGCAGCAACATTGCTGCCGTTCTCTATCTGCGCGTAATGATTGTGTTTGCCGTTGAGCAACTGTTGCTGCTGTTGCTGATGGCCATTGATTAGAGCATAATGCTGCTGATGTGGATGATAGTGTTGTTGCTGTTGCTGTTGCTGCTTGTGCAGCTGCTGTTGGCGTTCCAGTGTTGCTGCTGAGCCTGTTGTCGGCAACTGTTGCTGACTTTGCGAAGCAAGACTCGATAGGGATGAGCTCGATGCTGGCTGCGATGTTGCTGTCGAGCTGGCAGACGAACTGGTTGAGTGACTGCCCAATGCGGGCGGGGGAGAAATGTTGCCCAGTTGCTGCTGTTGGGAGGTTGCATGTTGCTGCTGTTGCTGATGTTGGTAATAGGCGGCAGCCATATGATGATGACTGTGATTGTGCAGCTGCTGTTGCTGCTGCTGATGTTGCTGGTAATAATGTTGCTGCTGATGTTGTTGCTGCTGATGTTGTTGCTGCTGCTGTTGCTGCTGCTGCTGCTGTTGTTGTTGCATGGATCCGCCTGTCACGTGATTCTGATGAGATTCGGGCAGGAATTGCGGATAGACATGGTGTGACCATTGTGGGAACAAGGGACGCGCGCTGGCGGCATCTGCTGATCGAATTGTTGTTGTTGTTGTTTGTTGGTGTTTGTTGTTGTTGTTGGCATCCAGTTGAGTTTGAGGTTAGGTTCATATTTACACACACAGAGACAGAGACAGAGAGAGAGTGAGAGAGAGAGGGACAGAGAGAGAGAGAGAGTGATGGGCGGGAATTTTTTGTTGGGTTCGTGGGAATTTGTTGTTGTTGTTGGTTAATTGGTTGGTTGTTGTTGTTGTTGTTGATGACGTGACGAGCAATTCGATTAAGGATCAGTTACATAGGTCGCATTGTTGTATTTTTTTTTATGGTATTATATATAGTTTTTGGTATTTTTTTGATTGATTTTGTTTTTTTTTTTTTTTTTTTTTGTAATTATTTGAATATTATTTGTACAATAAATCCGAAAAAGCAGCGTGAAATGAAATCAGTTGGAAAACGGAACGATGAAAAGAAACGCACAAAAAACGGAATCGTATCTCCAACAAGATGGACAAGATGAGTGTTCTTATATGCTAATGATTAACTTGTGGATGTATTATATGTATATATATATACATATATATTGTAGTATTAATGTATATCAGGAGGCACCTAAGGGACACTCACGCACACACACACACACACACTCACGCACACACACACAAACACACGCACTCGCTTTGGGTATGAGACTAGAGAAAGGTGAGATGCAGGTGCAGGTGCAGGTGTTGCTGCTGGTAGTGCAGGTTGTAGTGCGGGTGCGGGTGCAGGTGCAGGTGCGGGTGGTGGTAGTGCAGATGATGCTCGAAAGGTTGCTAGTGAGTCAAGTCTACCTCGCTGAACAGCTGCCAAAGCAAAACAAGCCGCAAATAAATGAATGGAATTCAAACAAACAAGAATAATGAAAAAGTTTACAAGAGAGACAGAGAGATAGATAGAGAGAGAGAGGGAGGGAGGGAGGAAGGTGGAGAGGACCAATAAAAGATTGTGTAGTTTTTGGTGCTGCAAACGAAAAAAGCGAAACGCAACGAAATGAAATCGAAATGAAAACGAAAAGGAAACAAGAAACATACACACAGAGAGAGAGAGAGAGAGAGAGAGACAGAGACAAGCGATAGACGCAAATTAGCAATTTGCGAATGGAACTCATGAGGAATGCGAAAGGAAATCATAAAATCAAATAGAGAAATCAAAAAAGAACCGAGAAGAAGAAGAAGATAATGGTAACCCACCCGAGCAGAAAACAGAAGTAGGAACACGCGGCATTTTGTTACGATTGGTAAATCGATAATCGATAGTCGATAACTTATGCAACACTAAACTCTAGATCATCAATACTGTCAACAAGGAACTTACCATTGCCCGAGCTGCGCTGCAGCACAGGGGATTGACGTTGGATCTGCGGTTCGGCAGGTGGTTCAAGTATATCGCGATATTTCGATACCATCAGCACCGATATAAAGTAGACAATGGCCAGCGATAGGAACTGCGCCTGTTTTGTTTCCTCCTGCAAAGGTAGAGAGAAGACAGAGCAAGAGAGAGGGAGAGAGAGAGAGAGATAGAGAGAGAGTGTCAGTCAAGAGAAGGTAAATTATTCATATTTCTTAAACTATAAACTATCCTTATGACTATCGTTTTGACTCTCGTTTAATAAATGTAACACTACAAAGCAAATAACCTTGATAGATAATTCAAGTTGGTTTTCTCTGCAAAACTATCGTTAGAACTATCGACTTACTCCACTAGAGATGAAATACTATTGCAGCTACTATGAATATCTGAATCTATACGATGATTCGAAACTATTATACTACAATAATTGCTAGAGAGTGCAGAATATGTTGCACATAAGAAAACAGTCTACAAAATCTCACTCAGCAGTAATCCCACTTGAACCTTGAACCTTGAACTAAAACTTACCACATCGCGATAGATGACAGCACGCAGACGATTTACATCCATATCCTGTAGCAACTTCTCCGGATCCTTGACGGGAGATAATTGACCGGTTATTGATTCCACAATATTCTACGGAAGAAGGTGAAATGTTTTCCATATGGAAAAGAAAGAAAGAGAGAGAGAGAAGGAGAGATCGAGTCTTACCTTTGGCGATGCCTGCGCACCACGGATGAGTGCCTGTAGATGCGCCGCTCCAGGCACATCACGTGCAATGGCGCCAACATTGTAGCGTGTGCGCTCCTTGCACTCAAGACAATTGCGCACGGCGCAGGTGCAAACGAGACGGAGGCACTGACGCAAGATGCCACCGCTGGACATGTTCTTCTCGGCCTCCAGTTCGCCAAAGTTCAGCGAGGTGGCAAAGATCAGTACGTCAGCCATGTTGACCAGACGTTGTAGAAACGAGACTGCCACCTCAAGGGGCATGCCCTGCGTAGGTTCCAGCACGTCCAGTTCGGACTGCAAAAGAAGGGATCAGCAGGGATTAACTCAAAGCTCTGACGAGAGAAAGGGAACCCATCAGTTCTCTTCACTTACATTGGGCGATGTGGCACTTGCCAGCAATGGCAGCAATCCACCGCAGGCAATGATCAGATTATCGGCTAGCTGTGATATCAGATGCACCGTATTGACCACAAAGATGGCATTCTCACTGGAGTTCACAAAGTCCAGGACACTTTTGGTCGAGTGGCTGCGCCACACCTGAATGTCCGTCTCCAGCGAGAAGAGCACATCGCTGAGCAGGCGCTGATGAATGTACGACCACTTGAATTCGGGTATGCGGAACGGTGGCCGCGTCGGACCCGGACTGAACATGGGACGTGTTGAACCGGATTTGGAGCGTTGCTGTTTGCCACCCTCGGCACCAGCTCCAGCAGCTACGTTGCCAGCTGTAACAGGAAAAGAGATGCACAAGAGGGTTAGGTATTCCTTTGAGGGAGCACGTGTATCTGCTTTGCTTTCTTTCTACTTACCATAATGATTGCCACCCTCCATTTCCATTGTGGATTCGTCGGCTGCAACATTTGATGCACCTCCTGCAGTCGTTGCCTCCCTCATCGTCGGCTGTGCCTGCGCCATCGTCGTCTGCCTCGTTCAGCTCATCAAGCGACTTGTTGTGCACATCCGCCTCGTTCTTTGGAGTTGTCTGCGTAGTGGAGTCCACCTCGGTGGGCTTCACACGCACCTGTACCGCAGCAGGTGCTGTCTCTGGCTGTTGTTCTGCTTGGGGTTGTGGCTGTGCCTCTGTTTCTGCTTCTGGTTCAGGGGCAGGCTCCGGTTCGGTTTCGGGTTGAGTTTGGTTTTCTGTTTCGAATTGCACTGGCTCTGGCTGGAGCTCTAATACTGCCTGCTCTTCGGCTGCTACGGCCTTGACGGTCTCAGTGACTAGCGAGTCGAGCACCTCGTTCACAATGGCACTCACATGCTCCTCATTCTCGGGTTCCAGCTGCGTCTCCTGCTTGTCCTGTTCTGCCTGGGATTGCTGGGATTGCGCTAGATCAAGTGCTGCTTCGACCACTTCGTGTACGATTTCCTTAGCAGCAGCAGCTACGCTAGCCTGCTCTGGTTCCGGTTCTGGCTTCGGTTCCGTTGTTTCCACCTCCGGTTGCTTCTCCTGCTGCTGCATTGGTTCTGGTTGCACCTCGGCCTCCTTGGCCGGCAGCTCGTTGTTGTTAGTTTCTGTTTGGGCTTGGGTTTCTATCTGTTGTGTCTCCATTTTGGCCTCTGCTTCGGCCGCATCGATCACCTTGTCTATCAATTGCTCGACAATGTCGCGCACTGCTGTAGCCACCACATCCTCGGACTGTTCCTCCAGGGGTTGGTCCACTTCCGACTGTTTCTGCTCTGGCTCTGGCTCTGGCTTCGACTCCGGCTGCTCCGACTTTGTCTCAGTCTGCTCTGCTGCCGTAGCAGCCACTGGAGCTTCAGGCTCCACGCTGATCTCCCGATCTCCCGCCGGTTTCTCATTGTTGTTCAGCGCATTGGCCATCGCATCTTCAGTCTTTTGATTACTTGCTGCTTTACAAGGGTCCACCTGCTCCAATGACTTCTCCTGCTGTTGCTCCTCTTGCTGCTGCTGCTTTGCTGGCTCCTGGATGAGCTCAGCAAGCGGCTCTGTCGTTGCACTTATCTCGTTGGCATTCACCTCTGGTTCCGGATCAGATACCGTCTTTGTTGACGTTTCCTCCACCTGTTTCTCGCTGGGGTTGTTGTTGTTGTTGAGCAAGTTTTTGCTATTAAGTAGACTCACATTGTCCTGGCCCGGTTGCTTCTTCTCACACTTGAGCACACCCTGGACTACCTCATTGACGGCTAGTTCGATTTCCTCATCCTTTAGCACCGAGGACGACTCCTCTTGCAGGACATCATCGACAGCCATTTTGCAATCGTTCAATGCTGCCTCAGAGGCCTGCAACACATGTGCCACATGTTGCTCCACATCGAGTGCATCCTTGGCCGTTGCCAGTTCCAGTTCCTCCAGATCTTCGCCAATCTGCAGTGTCTCCTTGAGCGCTGCTTGGCCACCTTGTGCACTGCTCTCACTGGCAGTCGGACTGTCGCCAGCGCTGAGGTTGCCATTGCAGGTCGCAGCTGCCGTTGGCACTGGCGTGGCCTGTAGCGCCTCATCTGTTTTGATTTGCTCGTTATACACATCCGAAATGTTTGCTATGACAGACTTCTGAGCTGGTGGCATCTGTGGTGGCGCCGGCGCCGAGGGTTCCTCCTCTGAGGAGGCAGCCTGTTCCGTTTCGGTTGTTTCCCCATTTGCAGCACAGCCGCAGGCATCTGAGGCAATGGTTGGCAGCTCCTGCACAACTTCCACATCCAGTTCAAGCTCTTCGGCTTCCTCTTCCTGCACTGGAGGCACATCCTCCAGCGAGGCTATGGACACGGCATCCTTGATGGCCGGCACCTGTTGCGACTGTTGCACTGCTGGCAACTGTCCATTCTGTTGCTGCTGCTGCAGTTCTTCGCGCTCCCAGCCACTGATCGTGCTAATGGGACGCGCTTGACGCAGTGCCGGATCTGTAATGTTGTCGGTACGTTGGCGTTCGTAGTGCTCGTACATCTGGGCAAACTGAAGCTTGAACTCCTCGTAGGATACCTTCGAGTGGACTATGGCCAGAGTATCGACCCAGACACGCCAGCCGCCATACTCGTGCTTGATCGCATGATGCAACAGCATGCGGAACAGGGAGTAGACCATATCACTGATCTTCTGCTCCTCCGTGTTCTTCGGGTGTATGTAGGCCATGGCAATGAGCCACTCCTGCCAGACGGACATCTGCAGCACAGTGCGACGATTCTCTCGGTTGCTGTTGCACAACAACGTCATGTCTTGCAGAAAGAGTTTCTTCACCTCAATCAGGGACTCGGTCTGCTTCGACTGACGGATCAGTGTGGCAACGACCTTAAGTATCACTGCGTGGGAGTAGAGGGTAAGAAGGTAGTAACGAAAGGGTTAACCGCTTGTCGAACGAAATGAAAGAGAGATCTTCTAACAGAGGAGTATTTATGGGATTACTTACTTGGATTCTCAAGACGATAATGACTCTCTGGCTCCGGGTGACGTGTGTAGAGTATTTGCTGAGATATGTGCTCGGTCATTATCTCGTAGAGCACATTGTATGTGGGCAGGGAGAGCGACTCCTCGTAGAGCAGCAGACGCTCTGCCAGAAGAGTGTACAGATTGTGTGGCGACATAACGTCGTATTTGCGCCTATTAGGCGAAGGTTGGGTATAACAAAAAGAAGGAGAAAAAGAAGAGCTAAAGTAAACAAATAAGAGCTAGGTGTAATCTAAGCGGTTAACTTAAAGTGCCTCCAATCGGAGACCTCATCATTGCAAGCATTTCTCAAGAAGTCTTTACGCTCCTTTGAGTGATACTCTCTCTCTCTCTCTCTCTCTTTACTTACTTGTGTGTGCTACGCGAGAGGAAAAATCCGAGCAGCTTAAGCGCCTGTAGGCGTATCAATTGACTTTCAGCCGCCAGCAACTTGAAGATGCTGCGCACGCCGTGCTTCACATCGAATGCAGGTACCATTGAGCTTGGATGCTCCGACATTAGCGAGATGAGCATTTGCAGCACATCATGTAAGTTTTCGTCCTGGTTAGGCAAGGGAGAGAGTGTAACAAAATGTAGTTAGTCTTTCAATAACGTTATAGGGTGTTGAAAGAGGTAGTGCTAGCTGAAAAACCCTACTGGAAAACCCTCCCTCCACAAACGAAGCTAATATCTACCTTTCGGTTTATTGTAATCTGCTGATAATGAAAACTTTATTTGAGCAAGGTAGATGAAATAAGAGGGTGCTTTCTTACAAACAGTACCCGTTAAAGCTGGAGAAACATCGATGTTTCATATGAAAACCCTCAGCAAATATCGATGTTTCTCCAGCTCTACTACCCGTTCCAGTTATTAATGTAATTGCTGTACAATCTGAAGTGTGAGAAGGTCTCAACTCATTTATAAAACTAACTGCAGTTGTTATTAGCGGGTACTGCTCCCCATTGTCGAATAAGAACTTATCTGCCTCAACACTGCACCTAACTACACTAACTATTTCCAATAGGTACCACTTCACTTAAAGGCTGCACTACCCCTTAAGCGTAGAGTTGCTTTTACTTACCTCATGCATGGTGGTCAGATAGTTGAGTATGCTTTGCAATTCATCCTCCTTGACGCCATTGCCGATCATGATGAGCTGCTTGAGGAACAGCAGAATGTAGGCGCGTATGGCCAGTATATCCTTTTGAGCCGGTCGCGGACCATCTGCAAACCAGGAGCAAACCACACCATTTAAGACCGATAAACTCACAAGTTCCACACTCAATCGAAACTTACCTAGACCCTTTGGTATGATGCCGCTCTTGGCACGTGGATTGACAACCCAGTAGTAATACTTGAGTGTATGCACTGTCTGTAAGACCGTGCTGACGCGTCGCACATTGCTGTAAATCTGTGTATCGCTAAGAAAGTCGGTGGCCAGGTAGGAATAGAGACGGGCCTGGACATTGGCTGGCGTATAGATCCATAGGGCTGGATTGAAGAGCACGTGATCGAGCAGCTGCCACGTGAGAAACGAGAAACAGAACAACTGCGCAAAATTAGTCAAGTAACTTATGCTGTCCTCAGATAACTCGATCGTAGTTTAAAGATGGATGAATGAGTGTGTATTTATAAGCGAGTTCATATGTGTGTGTGTGTGTTTATGTATGTGAAGTACGGAAAGGGTTTCGATGCGGTTAGTTAAAGATTTAAATAGAGCGCAAGGTAGAGCGAGTAGAAAGGTAGATAGATAGAGAGAGAGAGAGAGAGCGGCAAAACAAAGATTATTGTATACATACGTTTACATGAGTTTCATATATGTTGATTGTTGTAGTTGTTGTTGTTGTTGATCGTTTGATTTGGATGGGGTACGGTTTGATATTTTTATATTTTCAAGGAGGTTTGGTAGTAGTAGTAGTAGTAGTAGTACGAGTAGTAGTAGGGTATACGAGTTTTAACGGTAAACACATGCAGCAAACAGCAATCAATTTTCAACGATTTCGAACATAAAACGAGAAATTATCAAGAGAGAACAACAAAATCAAAACAGGTAATCAAAATGTATTCGAAACAGCATTCCCTATGGAAAAGAAAAAACAAACGAGTAAGGCTAACTAAGGCTAAGCTTAGATCATATTTTGCTAACTAATTATAATAAACATACATATTGTGTATATTGTATAAACTTATTGCTAATTATATTTAAATATTTATAGCTAAATTGATAATGAATAATTTGCAGATGTTATGCACATAGTAGGGGTAGTTTATGAGATGGTAACAAGAAAGGTTGATGTTGATAAGACAATAACAGCTATTTTTAATGGGTCGATTAGGCTATGCTGAATGAAACCTGTGTGCTGTGAATCATTTACAATATTCAATATTCAAAAACAACCAAGTGATGAGATGAAACTATCTTCAAGTTGAGTTTACGAGGTATCCAGAGAGCATAACTCGCCTAAAATGCAATAAATCTATGCGTGTGTGTGAGCAACGAATTGGTTAGGTAAAACCAATTAAATAAAGCTCGTTTAACTATGCACATAACCTCAACTAATGTCCTGAAAAGTGCTTTCCCCCCGCCCCACTACCAACCTCCTCCCGAGGGGTATAAAATGGTAATCGTCGTTTTTCGTTTTGGCGCGCAGATTCCACTTCAAAATTTCGGTAAAATTTTAATTGTTAAAATGTCAAAAAATATGCAGCAGAGTGTACATGCGTGTGTGGGTGTACATATGTATGAATGTGTGTGTAAATTTACACATGACTCGTCGCCCACTCGATGCAGGATAAAGTTTTTCCGCCGTGTTGTTGCTGTCGATGCCCATAGCAAACACAACAATGCATTGGGCGCTGGGCAATGGGCGAGTTGTGATGCCACACCCCCAGCTACCCTTCACTTCGCGCGCCCCCTGACCGCAGGCACTCAGCCAACCCAAAGTTTCCCAATTAAAAACTGTGCACGAGTGTAAAATAATAAGGCTGAATGAGGAAGTAGGGGGCACCACGCCGGAAATGCTCGACACAACACGAGAAATACACAGAAATTTATGCGATCCATGATAGGCGGGGGGGTGGGGGGGTTTGTGAACCTCCCACCTCCCCTCCTTCTGCCCACCCCTCATGCCGAAAAAGTTTCGTTTCGTTGCCCATGGAAATTTATTCATTTTCGCAAATATGAGTATTGAATGAGTTAGAGCTGCTGTTAGAGTTGGCGTAAACGAAACGAGTCAACACTCACAACGGGTAAAAAAGGTGCAAAGTCAACTTTTAATTATATGTAGAAAATCGAATAAATTGAAGTGGGGAAAGGAGGGGAGCGGGGAGGGAAGCTGGGAATGATGGAATTAAATGAATAATGCTTTCACGGTATTGAGATATAGCACGTGCTGCTTGTCGTTTGCAGATGACAATGCGATGAAGTTCTTGTTGAAGTTGTTCAAATTAAGTTTACGCCATATTGTTTGATATCGTGTCATATATGTATGGCATATCTCACATATAATATATATCAAATGACAACGTCTTTAAAGCTTTCAACAATATCGACGATACAGATTTCTACAGAGTACCATATGTATATTTCTTATAAATATTGCCAAAGCTATTTTAAATGTATTCATATTCATATGACAACATCACATATGATATAACAAAAGTGGTGACAGTTTTAAATGATTTAAACACCAAATATGGAGAAAAGTCTGACAACAAAGACTTAGAAGTGTATGATAATGATAACTGAATGATTTATATATAATCCAGTATACCGTATGAAATGGTTGAAAGACATGAAATTGTAATAAAGATAAGTTTTGATCTAATCGGTCCTATAAACTATTTACAATACAATGAGACTCGCTCTGCAGCCTTTGCTTTACAACTCGGATATACTAGATGGAGCGATGGAATATGGTGGCAATGAAACGATGAGTAATGAAACGACGACTGTACTGTACAAGTTGATCAAGAGATACGGTATACTTTTGTAAATACATATTACAATTTGTTAAGGCAAGCGAGAGGACACATCATAACAGAACGGAACGGAATGGAACGAAACAAAACGTTTATATAGAGAGTACAAGTAGTATACGATAGTACGGTAGTTTTTGGTAGAGAAATTGAGAATTGAGCTTCACCTGGTAGAACTGTTGTAGATTTTTGACAGTTTTTTTGTAGTTGTAGTTGTTGTTTGAGGGGTTTTTTTGATTGATTGTGTGAGTCGATTAATTGAAAAAGCGTTTCATAGATGAAACAATTTTGAATTGAAACGAAGAAAAGAATATGAAGCATAATCAAAATGGGCGAATCAATTGATGACAGCGTGTGTGTGTGTTGAGTGGTGTTCGTAGGCGTACGTGTGAGTTTGTGTTTTTGGGGTACATTTGCGTGTGTGTGCGTATATGTGTGTGGAAAGTGAGAGTAATAAAGAGAACACAAAACAGTTGATAAATTATATTGAGAGTGGGAGAGAGAGAGAGAGAGAAAGAGCGTGAGAGAGCAGACAAAGTAGAAGAATTCAGTTTAGTCGTAAGTATATATAGCAGATATACATATATATATATACATATGTAGATATTGTAAATATTTTGATTAAAAAGCACGTTGATTATTTGCTATAACGTTTCACTTGCTAAGCTCTAGTTGGCAGTTTTGGCTGAGCAAAAAAAAATCATTTTCAATTTCGATTAATCTTGGCTTGGTTAGGTTCAAAATATGCAAAGCGTACAAAGTTTAACATATTTTTTTTTTTATGGTGCACCAAAACATAGCAAGAAAAGGCGGTGCAGCGGTGCCAGAGAGAAGAAAGAAAAGATAACGAATTTAATATGCTTGCCAATTAAAGCGGGTAGCATGGTAAGGCAGCAGACAGTGCTTTACAACAAGCATGCAACAGTGTAAGCAAACTTCGATTCGACCGAAGCTAAGCGCAGTATCTGATGGGGAATACAAAACCAGTGTTTGACTACAAGGCGCAGATCAAAAGCTTTAGATAATGCATATTAAAACCAAACCAAAAATTAAAAAAAAACAAAATCCATTAATTTGTTATAGCTATAAGATTGTTTGGGACATATTCAGTATTGATAATTGACAGTGTGAATTGAATAAGAATTTTTGAATGTTGAGCTGAGGTCTATCATATTATACACATACCACGGGTCTTAACTTTAAGTTAAGTTATTCATTGTATATGTGACGAAACGATACTTATATCGGACATCTGTCATGTAAGAAACTGATAAAAAACCTAAAACATTCTATAGACGATTGTCCGCTGTTCCCCTCTAATTCAAAAAGTGTTTTAATTCCACTTGAACATTGCAGAATTAACATTCACTGTCTGCCTTTTTTTTTTTTTTTTTTGTTGGATTATGCGAATCCATTTAAGTTGCTTCGCTATTTATATTCGTATCTTTCCCCGGTCGTGAGGCACGGACACCTTGCGACCGCTTGCAGATTTGCGAGTTAGGTAAATATGAAAAGTGTAGAATAAACAAGACGAGGAGACTTTAAATAACAAGTGTAGTATAAATGTATATATATATATATATAAAGTAGATATAACGGTAGATACAGTATATAGCATAGTGTTGCGGGGATTTAGCTGTGTGTGTGTGTAAGTGTGAGTATCTGTGTGTATTTGTGAGTTTGTGTCGTGGTCGTTCGCAGTGCTGGAGAGTTACTTAATACAAGAACCAGAACGAGAACGAGATTAGAAAGAGTGAAAAAAAGAGGAGAAATCGTGCGAGATTTGTTATACGTTTTGTGTTTACTTTTTTAAAAGGATTACGCAGGCCCGTATTCAACTGAGTGTGCCATCAAATCAGCAGGAACATCAAAACAAGAACAACATAAAGGCAAACACGGTGCGAGATGCAGACAGAAACGAGACAGACAGAGAGAGAGATTGAGAGAGTGAGAGAGAGAGAGCAGGTGAGTGTTTATTTTTATTATTATTTTTTTTTTCATTTCATTTCTTTCTGTTTTTCTTTTTCCATCTTGCATATCATTTGAAATTTGTTTGTTGAGGGGTTAGACATGCCGAGAGGATTTAGAAAGGGGACTTGGAAGAACAAGTTTGGCAAAGGTTATGCCCTCGTTGTGATAGAACGCAACGCTGAATAGGGGCAGTTGGAATGTTAGACTTGGCTTAAATAATCGGTGGATGGACTGATAAACGATACGATAAATTTATCGAAAATCAAAGAAGGTAAAACGAAAGCCAAAAGAAAATTCAACTCACAGCGAGGCATATCGGCATGCAAATCGATTGGCGACAAGAGAGCTTAGATCGAACTTAGGAATAGACATAAATATACATACATACATACATACAGATACAGATACTGATAGATATAGAAGTATTACATAGTTATCGATATGGAGAGTTTCGTTGCATCGACACATTTAGATAATTGTTTTGTAAGCATGCATGCCAAGACATTGCGGCCCTCAAATGTCAATCGCATGCTATCGATTAATCGAGTATTTTATATATATTTATAGATATATTTTATGGTTTCGATCGATGTCGATGCTCCAAGTGAGTGTAAGAGCGAGATAGTCATATATTCAGTATAATCATAAATTATAATTCTTATCATACTAACATAGAGCGGCAAATAATGAGTTCAGTTATCGATATCATACTATCGATCGCTTACCTGCTTCAGCAGCAAATCACTGTTGGCCGACAAGCACGTGACCAGATATTTGGTTAGATTCAAAAACGATCCAAGCACCTCCAGCGTGAGATGCTCGCGTGACGAACGCTGCAGCATAAACGATATCACCAGAAATCCACGATTCTGAATCATATGCTGCTGCACGGTCTGCGAGGTCTCCACTAGTTCGCAGATGAAACCCAACAGTTTCGAGCTGTAAGTGAAATGGAGGGAAATGAGAACATGTTGCAAGTCATTTATTAAAAAGAAGACAATTTATATTTTGTTCTTTTATTATTATTATTCGGAATATATTCGATATAATAGTTTATTTTAAATTATATTGTTGCACTCACCACAGCGTTGGATCCCGTTTGATGTCGCTTATGCCCTCGTGTGCCATATCTAGCTGCGAGAAGAGCGGAAACAGCACCTGAATTCCGCCAATCGAGTTGAGGGTGCAGTGTATGGAATGCGTAACCACAGCCTTGACATCCTACGATAGAAAAAGGGCAAGAGTTATCGATATCAGTAAATGAATATTCAGTGCTAATCGATGATCTTGATGATACATTAATCCTACGAAGGAAATAGAACGATATTTATCGACGATTTTTCAATAATTATTGCTGATCTCGATTACACATTAATGCTACTATAAAAATAGAACGTAATTATCGATTACAGTCGAGGAGTATTCAATAATTATCAATAGAACGAGTTATCGATAACAGTTAATAAGTTTTTAATAATAATCGATGACCTCAACTACACAATAATCTTCCGCAAGAATCAGAACAAGAGTTATCGATAACAGGAAATCAGTATTAATTAATTATCAATGATACATTAATCTAAGCAACGTTCCTAAGCGCATTCTAAACGCGAATTTAGTTCATCGATATAAACGATGGCTCGTTAGCCATAGAAGTAAAGTCAAGGACAATCTATAAGCGATATGCCCGCCTGTTATCATTTATCAAGTATAATTTCCTTTTTCCATTTGCATAAATGTCTATCAAAATTGTTGATAACATAAATTTTGTCTGCCCGACGCCAAGCCCTGTTCAATATTTATCGATTAAATTGTTGTCGTCTGCTTTTTTCTTTTTTTCAACTTGCTCTGGGTCATTTTGGTCGTCATTTCGTCGCGCCTCGATGCTGTTGTTGCTTATGATTTGTGTGTTGTTTGTTAAAGAAATTACTACAAAATTTATTGAATAATTTCGCTTGGCAGACTTGAGAGTCTCAGAGCGAAGTCCCAGCGCCAAAGCGGACTGCGGCACTGCGGCTACTTGCCCCCCCCCATTTCACCAACGGCAAATTCGATAAGAATGAGGGGCAATACGGGACCAAAGATTGTTCCTAATAAGAAATGCCAAAGCATGCGCTGGGGTCGTAAAATGCTGCCTGAAATTTATGTCTGCCTTCAGAGTATATATATGTGTGTGTGTGTTTGTATGTATGTATGTGTGTGTGTGCCAGAGTGTTATGTGTAATGTTGGTCTTTGGCCTGAGGCAGACTGCGACTGGCCGTGGAATGGACTCGAGCTGAACTAGAGCTATGTGCACACATTGGCATGCGATATATGCCATACATACGGAGGAAAGATAGAGCAAAGAGATAGAAAGAGATAGGGTCGGAAGCATGTTTACTTACCTGCAGCATCAGCGCGTGCGGCGTGTGTACAAAATATGAAACATTTCCTTTGGGGGAAGACTGCAAACACAGTTGACCATCGGTTGCCACTGGATTGTACATGAAGACAATGGCATTCGATAGTTTGCCATCGTATAGCACCTGACCGAAAGAGAGAGAGAGAGAGGGAGACAGAGAGAGAAGGAACATGAGTAAGCGTATTAGGCATGGCTTTTTCAACAAGTCATCTGGCGTTATTTTCGAGCTTCGCGCTGAGCTGTGGCGAGGCAAGGCAAGGCGAATTGTTTCCGGTCATGCTTGCAATTTACTTTTGTTTTTGCTTTAGCTATTGTTGTAATTATTGTTGTAGCTGCTGCTGCTGCTGCTGTTGTTGTTGTTTTTGCTCTTACTGTAGTTGATGTAGCTGTTGTTCACGCACACACACACAAAGCGGTTTATATGTTACATACATGATAAGCTCGTCTAGCTCGTGAGCAAAGGCGCCTGATATAGCTAGCGAGCACATACATAGTTCTCATATTTTACACACACACACGCACACAATATTATACATATAAATATATAGTGTGGCCTTGCTGCTGCACATTAGCCATGACTTGCTGTGCGCGTTCTTTCTCAGCGCATTTTTGTTTGGTGCAATTTTTGTTAGCTGGCGCCGTCATACAAGGCGTATGCGCAATATTCTTGCAGCTGCTGCTGTATGGTGCGTTGCTTGCTGTGAGTGTATGTGTGTCAGAGTGTGAACAAAACCTATAGGCAAACACAGAAACACAAACTGTATTTACATATATATTGTATATATATGTGTGTATGTCCATGTGTGTGAGTGTGTGCGGTCGCTGGCTGCATAATTTGCTGCTAAAAATACTTCTTTGCGTTATTTAACATGGCAAAAAGAAACCGAAAAAAAGGTAAAAAGAAAAATAAGAAATTTGCACACATAAAAAGCCAATGCAAACGAAAACGTGTGTGGGGAAAATCAACACACATAAAATTGTAAAAAAAAATAAAAAGAGAGAGAGCGCAACTTAAAATAAGTCAAGAATTTTGAACAAACAAAAACAGTTCAATTTGAGCAGAACTTTGCACTGAGAAACTTTTTGCAAATTGCTCAAGTTGTGGAATTAATAATGAATATTCAAATTAACAAATAAAATAATTAATAATTAAGGAAAGACTTTCAAAAATTTGAGAAAGTTAAACATATTTAATTTTATACTACAGTCGAATCGTTTGCCGATTTGTTTTGAGTGCTCTTTTTGAATTATAAATCGAAGACTTGCTCACTAGGGGCAAGAACTTCTTCAACTTCTTAATTAACTGGTTTATTTATATGGAAAACATTAAAGATATCAAGATTCAATACTGAATAAACTAAACAATAGTTTCAGTTGTTAAATACGACACTCTTTATTGAGTAGCAGACATCTCTACACATTGATCTTTTTCAAGTTTTGCATTTTATATATAGAATGAAAACGAGTTTCCTTTCCAAGTATGCAAACCTCACAGTCGCCATTTAAATTGAAAACATCTCGATGGAATTTTTTTTTGGTTAAAAAGCTTTCTTGAATCCCGCATCGTATCGCATCTTGACCTACTTCGCGGGCGCCTCGTTTTGGCTTGTTGGGTAGCACATGAAACAACTTTGGAAACTAATGTACTCTGGAGCTGGACAGAAAGACAGCCACCCCTCCTTTCCCGTTGCTTTCCTCATACATGCATAAGTATACATAATAATAATAATAATAATAATAATAATAATAATAATAATAGAGCGAGTGCACAACAAGTGAACCCAGTTGGAGTAGAGGAGGCTGGCATAGAAATGCGCTAAAATACATTGCCACCCCGCCTTGTTTCTTCCCCACCCTCCCATCCAAAGTAGTATATGGAACACGCAGCGTAGATTCTTAACATTTGCAGGGGGTGTGGAGCGAGGGGGGATGGGGGGAATAATAAACAACATGCTTAAGAAGCGTGTGTTAGTCTGTGTGAGTGTGCGTGCGTCGGTATGTGTGTGTTTTAGGAGTTCTACATTCGTATTGGCTTTGTCTGGTTCCAGGTGCGCTGCAAAGTATGCAACATTTATTTCTTTGCCTTGCACAGCAATTGTTGCCAGCGCAACTTCCCTCCCACTAACAGCCACACCTCCTGACACCCCCCTACTCCTACTCCAATTCCATTCAATCCCATTCCACTTCACTATGAGAACTGCACCGCCCCCCCCACCAGGGCTACGCCCTGTTAAAGGCGGCACACTTTAAAAAGCTACACAAAATCAGAAACATTTTCATAATTACGAAAGAGCTTCCTTTGCTCTTTCCCCTCAGCTTATGTGTGGGGGTGGGGGGGTGCTATGGTTGGGGTTGGGTTTTTTGAGAGTGGTGGAAGCTGTTAAAAATTCAATAGAGCAGCGAATGCTCCGCTTCAATGAATGGGAACATTTTGATTGGCTTTGAAGTTTAGTTTTCATGCCAAGGCATGGTCAGAGAGGGGGCTGAAGGCATACCAGAGGCTGGGGGGGGGAAGGGCGGCCTGGTATTCAAAACATTTCACTGCGATTTGATTCGATTTACTGCGATTGGTTTGCGGATTTGACGATGCTCAACATTGGCGACTTTTAACTTTTTAATTGGCAACAGTCCCACGAAACACACCTACCCCAACCCACACTACGAGTGGGGGTAAAGGGGGCGTGGTCGTGTGGCCTGCTCAAAAAACTAGCTGACTGGCTGGCGGTTCTTGAGAGCAAGCAAACTTCCTGCTGAGCAACTACACGACTGGCAAAATGATTTTCAAAAGCACTTTTAATTGAATTAAAATTCTCGAACAATTTTCAAAAACATTACGAAATTAATTCAATTAAAAACTGTACAAGTGCACTAGAAAAATTATATAAAGTACAAATAGAATAAATGATTATAAACATAAAAAGAAGTTCAAAACTAAATAAAACTAAAAACTTAAAAAAAATGTAAAACGGAAAAATAAGTTAAAAACAAATGGGATTACAAATAAAATACTGACGAATTGTACAAAAAAAATTGATTGAGGAAGAATAAAGTTGATTAACAGAAAAATTAAAAAATACAAATTTAATAAGAGATAAGAAAAAACAGAAAGAAAGGCTGTCTTTGGTATGCAGTTTCATATATGTGTTCTCGGATAGTTCCTACACTAGTTATATATAACGCTGCAGAATTGAATGGAATAAATGTGTATATTCAATATTATGTCCGATTTTGATTGGCACTGATAAGTTAAGTTATTTCTAATAACAAGACTGGTTTTCATACAAAAATATTCATTTCGGCTGATTGTTCCTATGGTAGTTATATGTTAGAGTAGTCCGATTTTAATGAAATTTTATATGCATGTTATTAATATAGATAAAGTCCGATGTAGTTGATTTGGTTGCAATACCTTTACAAATAACAATAATCGGCCGATAGTTTGTATGGAAGCTATACGATTAATCATTGCTTTCCTGCTTGTTCCGACTTATATACAGCGTGCAACAATAAGCAGCATGTGAGCCAAGTTTCATCAAGATAGCTCTAAAATTGAGTGACTGGTTTGCATTGTATCAGACGAACAGACGGATATACGGATATACGGGCAGACGGACGGACGAAGAGACTGACAGACATGCCTAGCTCGACTCTCCTGTTAATATATACTGTACAGTTGTCGAAGATATCTCTCAAGTTGCATTGCAAAGGTATAACAAGAACTGTCAAATACAAAATAAATTAGAAACAAAGAAAATAAACATAAACTAAAAGTTAAACTCAATTTGACTTGAAATAAATAACTATGTTCACTAAAAGTAATTTAGAATTTCTGCAGAACTGCAACAAGTTTAAATTAGGAATAAAAAATACAAAAAGAGAATAAAAACAAGAGGTTGAAAGTAAAATTTTGCTTACAGCTTTGAGCTGGTTGATTTCCTCAGTGTCGCCAGCGGAGGCGGCGCCTAGTGAGGTCAGGCTCGCACTGGACAAGCGACGCAGGTGCTCTGCATGGGCACAATCGATCAATGAATCGATAAACGATAAACGATAAACGATAGAAACACGTCAAAGTAAAATAAAGGAGAAAGAGAAACACAAAATGGTTAAGTAAAAAACGGCACATACAAAATGAAAACAAAACAAAATCAATGGAATCAAAATAAATACCAAAAGAAGCATTTCCAGTGGGCAAATGGCCGAGCGGATCATCCGCTGCGTTGTTGATGTTGTTGCCTGAGCTCTGATCGCCTGTGGTGGGCGTACTGGGCGTGGTCGCTGACGCAGCTGTTGCTGTTGCTGCTGCAGCTGTCGTTGCTGTTGCTGCTGTTGTTGCTGCTGCTGCTGCTGCTGCTGCTGCCACTGCTGCTGCTGCACCCGGCAGCGCTGCCAGCGCAACTGCATTACGTGCTGTAAGCACGGCGCGTATCTTCACAAATGCCGCACTCAGATCGAGTCTTTCATCAGACCAATCGATCGCACGCGCCTCCTGCTCGGCTGCGAGTGTCTGGAATTGCAGCTGCAGCTGTTGCTGTTGTTGCTGCTGTTGCAACTGCTGCTGCTGTTGCTGTTGCTGCTGCTGTTGGTTGCCAGTGCCGCCGCTGCCACTGCTGCTGCCTGCGCTGGCTGAGGCAGCGATCGAGGCATCGAGTCCAGCCAAGCTGGAGCTGGTTAGTTGAAAGTGACTCACCCGTTTGTGATTGTCCGGCAGATTCAGATAGCACTCGTTGTCGAAACGGAACTGCGACTGTGTATGTGTATGTGTGTGTAACAGGTGCACGTGTGTGTGTGTGTGTGTGTAGAGGACAACAGACAGACACAGTACACAGCATGATTGTTGTTGTTGGTGCAGTTGTTGCGTGGGTGCCAAGAGCATTTATTGAGACAAACGAGAGAGAGAGAGAGAGAGACAGAAAGAGAACGAGAACGAGAGAGAGAGAGAGAGAGAGCGTAAGAAAAGAATAAGAAAAAAATACATTTAATTATTACTTGTATTTTGTACGTATTTGTTTACAAGGATTAAAGAGGGGGGAGGGTACTGGGAATGGGATGCACACACTGTTGTAATTGAGCTATGGGGATGATTTCTAAGGGAATCTGAGGAATTCTTCCTAATAAACAGTAATATAATTATCAAAAATACTAAAACAAAATTTAATTTTGCTTGACACTAAACTGTTTTTTTTAAATACGAGAATAAATACTAGAATAAATACCGAAAAAATACCAACTAGATATCAGAAAAATACCAAATAAATATCAAATAAATATACCAAGCAAATACCAAATAAATACCAAATAAATAACAAATAAGTACCAAATAAATACCACATAAATACCACATAAATACCAAATAAATACCAAATAAATACCAAATAGTTGCGAAATAAATACCAAATAGTTACGAAATAAATACCAAATGAATACCAAGTATATACCAAATAAATATCAATTACATACCAAATAAATACAAAAAAGGTACACCAAATACCAAAAGTGCTAACCCTATTTTAGGTTAAGAGGAAATGTATCTAAGCTTGCCTAGCAATAAAGAATATTAATGTACAGATCTATTTAGTATTTTATTTTGGTATTTTTTAACATATAATGGTTTTGAAATAAATTGAATTCTATAATATAAATTTCACCAACGCTAAATCAACTTAACTAACTATAAAATATCTGTACTTCTATAAGAAACTTAACTGGTATTTGTGGAAATACTGAAAAAATACTAAGAGTTTTACAGATCAAACATAGACTCAATTAGCTCGGTATGCGTGGGCTACTACTAGGATAGGAGGGGGGTACCAAGGAACATGGTCAGGAAGGGGGTACTGGGAAATGGGAAACAGGACACTGGATACAGGGTGCTGCTGCAGTGCAGAGTGAGAGTAGGCGGTGCAGAGCAGTGATGACAATGGCCGCAGCAACACTTAAGTGCTGCAGTGGTTGCGGGTGTTGTTGGGTGCACTGTGTCACACTGTGCAGTAGAGGGAGGAGGGGCGGAGACGGTCCTTGGGGTGAGGGGGGGGTTTCACACTTACCTTATAGCCGGGCCCCAGACGGTGCATGGCGCAGATCTGTTGCGTTGTCAGCGCCTCGCTGAACAAGTAAATCGCCGACATTTGGCCGCAGAAGACGCGCTCCTCATCCAGTTCGGGCGTGGCGCCAATATAACACTTGTCAAAGGGCTGCAGAGACAGAGAGAGAGAGACAGAGAGAGAGGGAGAGAGAGAGAAGAGGGGTATTATATATTGCGTCCACTTGGAATATATTCATAAGGCAAGCAGGCTACTCACATCGTTTGTGGAAACAAACCAGGCCATTTCGGTTGACGACGCCAGTTGACCATTCACGAGGCACTTGATTTCGCTCTTTGTCCAACGATTGTATATATACACTATGGCAATCATATACCACTGTAGAGAAAAGGGGTGAGAGAGAGAGTGAGAAAGGGAAGGGAAGAGAGAGAGAGAGAGTACAAGGTTAGTTAGTCGAGCTGTAACTTGATGCTGTAAAGTATTCAATTTATTTCTATAACATATGCCATACCTCGATACATATGTACATATATATAAATATCTTCTTTTGCATTGCATACTTAATACATACTTATATTTTCTTGTTCTGTACACTTGATTAACCATGTCCATATATATATTTTAAGTAAATCATTGAATAAAGTAAACACCTAACAAGAAGGTCTTATTCAACCCTCTTTTTATTTATTCTTACAAATAGTTTTCTCGCTTTTTTTTAGAGGTACCTATGTTTTGTAGGTATCTATACCTTAACTAGTTCCTTTAATTTCATCGAACTATATATCAAGTGTATAGCACGCTGAACAAAAAACTTTTAAAAGTTGAAATCCATATTCTTAACTCTGGTTTCATTCTTTCCCTTTGCCTTTTCGACCCATCCTCGAAGTTGCTATCGAATTGTGTCTTAAAGTGTAATTTATTTGAAAACTTTAAGCATATATTGTGTGGCGAACCTTCGAAGTGCGACCCTCAACTGTATTCAATTACAGACACGCCCACTTCTCGCGCCTCCTCATGGGGTAATTAAGCAGTGTTCTTTGGCGAGTTGCCTTAATTAAACTTTTTGCCGGCTCCTCGTATCGGTGGGCCCATAAATTGTGAGTGTATCGTGTTTCATAGGTATATTAAATAGGAGATACTGAGAGGGGGGTGGGGCAGTGGGCGGCGATGGTACTTACCTTGCGTGGCTGGAATTCATATTTGACACAATGCTGAAAGCCTTTGCCCTTGACCTTCATCGATGTGAGCACCAGGCAGTTGCCCACAAAGTGCGCGGTATAACCGACGCCCTTCGATGTCTTGAAGCTGAGCAAGAGAGGAGGAGAAAGAAATAGAAATAAAGATAGCAATTAGGATAGTGAAAGATGGAGAGATAGTTAACTTGCTACTTACCAATAGAGATAAGGCTTCTCGCGCTCAATATTCACCGAGTTAATTGGATCCAATCGAAACCAGGTGGTAAATGTAAATCCATTCTCGTAGGGCCATTTGGCCAAGGGCGGCAGTACCATGGCCTGTAAGTGCAACAGAGACAGATATATGCATAGTAAGTGTGTATGGTAAAGTTAAGTGTGTGCCACAAGTGGCCAGCTTAGAGCTCAATTAGCCCAATCAGGCAATGAAGTCGACTAATAAGGCGACTCATTTGCCCCATTTGAGCCTGGTCAACAGACACACAACAAGGTATGGAACACTTGGTCAAAGTCCACAAGTCCACAAGTCAAAGCCACAATTGGAAATTGCCACTACTTAACCCTACACTGCCCTTCAGTACTCACTCGCACCACAAGCTTTCTCTCTGTCTGTCTCTCTCTCTCTCTCTTGGCAGGCCAAGCCAAACCAAAAGCCAAAGGCGAGAACCAACTCGAAGCCAAAGCGAACATAAATCAAAGTTTCGAATATTTTTGAATGAGCTTTGTGCTTCAACTAGCACAGGAAGAGGCATGTTAACTGGACGAGGGGCATAAGGGAGAGAAGGAGAAGGTACAAAGGGAAGTGGAAAACTTGCAGGCAACTCGAAATGCCACAAACAGAGAAACAGAGAGAGATGCAGAAACCGAAGGCAGAAATGAAGTGAAAATTAAAAGGAAATGAGCATATTTGATTTATCATGAATCTTGTGGCTTAACGGATAGACACAGCGAGACAGAGACATCAAGAGGGAGAGAGAGAGAGAGAGAGAGAGAGAGAGAGAGAGAGAGAGAGATGTAGACAGACTTGTTCAAGAACTGCTGCAGTTGCTGCTTCTGTGTTTACTTTTGCTTCATAAATTTCGTTTCCCTTTCAATGCCTCATAACGTCCGCAATTTATGTTCTTATAATGTTTATGTTACACAGTTATGTGCCACGCCCAGCAACCCACTACCTCCCTTCCTCCCTTTCGTTTGCCATCTTGCAAATGAATGTGGTTTAATTGGGCCAAGTTGTTTCGTAGCCTTTGACTTTTCAAAACCCGTTCGAATTAAGTTTTCTAATTGAGATATTTTATTCAGGAGATTGCTTTATTAATTGGTATTTCTGGTATATTTTTTTGGGATCTACCCCAAAGGGATTAGTTAGTCACGTAGTTGTGAGCAAGTTGTATAACAATTAAGTATCTTTTTCAGCTGTTGACTTTCAAGGGGCTTCGGTTTGTGAAAAATTCCTTACAATTTTTTTTTTTATATTGTGAAAAAGTGTTTTTATTTGATTTAAAACCAGTATTGTACTACCTATATTGAAAGCTTTATCAGGTAAAATAAAACTGCTATAGATTTTGATTACTATCGATTTATTTTGTTTTCTTTTCTTGCACAGAATACCCCTGTGAGACTTGTGCTTGCTCAATTTAGCGCTCTAGCATGATTCGATATTTAAGCAAGATTCCTAATTAGACAATTTGTTTGGTATTCAATCGTCTATTCAATGTAGCAGCGTGTCTGGCTTGTTTTGCGTTATTCATTGTGATTTTTATTGTGACATTCATTGTGGTATTTATTGATGCATTCATCGAAGCATTCACATTGTCTGCTTGTCTGCAAATCCAATCCGATCTCAAAGTTGCAAAATCAACTTACGAAAGTGATATCACGTAGCACACTCGATTCGCGGTTTGGTGGGGGGGGGTAGAGGAGGAAGAAGAGTGATGGAAGAAGAGTGAAGGAAGGAGAGAGGAGAAAGAAGTGTGAAGGCATCAGAAGGAGCAGCGAATACTTGTGATTCATTGGGCATCGTGTGTTGTGGGCGGCGTCGTGCATTCATTACATTCATTGTCAGTTGACTGATTCACTGGCTGATTCACTTACTCCCCATGTGTCTGTGTGCGAGTGTGTGTGTCTGTGTGTGTGCGTGTGTGTGTGTGTGTGTAATATTCATTTTCTTTTGAATTGACAACAAAGTTGTCAACTCATTTGTATGCATATCGTGCCTGGAATGGCGAATCGAGCGGAGCGGACATTGTCTTGAGGCCTTCAAGTCGAGCAATTGTGCAACAGTGCAGCATGTGGCATGCCGCATGCCACATGATTTAACATTGTCTGGCTGTGGCAAGCGACAAGTGAGAGATGCAGAAGGAGTACGAAAGAGAGAGAGCACAAGTGGAGGCAACTTGGCTCAGTGTGGCACGCCACACACACACACACTCACACTGTGTTGCAGCTGCAGAAATCTCATTAGCTCGCCCGAACCTGAGCCGCGCATTTCACTGCCCCAACTGTGGCACCCTGGAACGCCCCTTAAAGCGCACTAAATGAAAATTAAAAACGACGAGGAAAGGCGACGTGAACATGTGCCGGGGATGGGGAAAGTGGCACGGGGCAAGCGGCGGTGGTGTGTGTGTGTGTGTGTGGGGGGGGGTGCTGAGCAATATAGCCTGTTTATTGGACATTTTGTGACAATTGCGTTTGAGACTCGTTGCTCGTCTCTCGTCTCTTGTCCTCATCCAGCATTTACCGTTTCTAGTCGACCTCGTCGCTTCGTGTCGCATTTGACTTCCAATTCGCTTTATGGCACTTTTTATGTGTTTATGGCATAGACAGATAGCATAGTGTGTGTGCCCCGCCCACTCTGTGTATGTGTGTGTGTGTGCACAGTGCACATTAACAGTCAGATGATTGGGAGAGAGCCTGCCACATGCCACATGCCACATGGACAGCGCACATTACGAATTCGATTTAAGTGCGACGCAATAAAATAAAAGCTTGCCCCAACCCCTACATAGCCCCCTGTCTATTGCCACGCCCGCCGGCCGCTTTAACGCAAATGCCACAAGCTGAGCGAACAACCTAGACAGGCTTCGGACACTTGGACAGCTCCTGAGCAGCCTCCCAGTTGGTCTCGGGGTAAGTGAAATGGATCCTCTGAGGTTGGGTGAGGGCAAGTATAAAGCATGGGCGGGCAGCAGGAGGGGGGAGAGTATTATGTTACAAGGAAGAAACAAAAGCGCATAACACAGTCGGGGATCAATTGGTAAGCTAAGCCATTTCGAAAGCGCTTTGAAAGTTGTTTAAAAAACTGAAAGCTCTGATCAATGAATTCTTTAAAATATTCCAATAATTTAGCAGGTTTGAAAAAGCTTCTTAAGCATAATATAGCAAGAACTGATTGATTGATTGATTAAAATTGATAAATTGATTTATTAATTGATTGATTTACTGATTGATTGATTGAATGATTTATTAATTGATTAATCGATTTATTGATTATTGATTGATTTATTTCTCATTTGATTAATTTGTAAATTTAATATTTGATTAATTGATGGATTGCTGGATTGATGGACTGATAGATTGATAGATTGATAAATTTATAGATTATAGAAAGATTGATGAATTGTTTGACTGTTAGACAGAAAGATTGATTGATTAAGGGTTTGATTCATAGATTGATATATTCATAGATTTATAGTTTCATGGATAAATAGATTGCTAGATTAATAGATTGATAGCTTGAAGGATTAATTAATTGATTGATTGACAAGATTTTAAACAATTTTGAGAATTCGTAGCTTTCTTTCCACCTATATTATTTTAATGAGCTTTTACGTTTAACTAAGCTTCTTTTATGAATTTTAGCGTAACTTCAGTGGGCGTGGTTTGTCAAATAGAGAACCGACAACTTGGCCAAAAAAGAAACATATATTGGATACAACGTTGATTTTCTCCCGTTTCCCATTTGCCCCACATCTTGTTTCACATTTCCCAATTCCCATTCTCCATTTATTTTATTTTCCTATTCGTACTTCGTTGTGTTGTTGCTGCTGTTGTCCTTATAGTCTCTTATTATTATTGTGATTATTAAGCGTGGACTTACCGATCCCTTGCGTCCCGGAAAACTGAAGAATACATCGGGCCCATTGCGATGCGGCATTTGCCGCAGAACATTCAACAATTTAGCCGAATGACGCGGCCATTTGCCGTTGTTGGCCTTCATCGTTCCGAAGAGCAGTTTCAGCTCCTTAACCGTTATGCTGTAGCTGGCCAATACGCCCAGCATCTCGATGAGTAAATCTGCAACAGAGAGAGGGAGATAGTGAATAAATGTGTGAAAGATAGAGTGAGTGAGAGAGGGGGAAATGTTGGCGTTTAATGGATATATGCGACTAAAAATGGCGCAATGTGCGCGATGTGATGCTGCAACAATAAAAGTGGCAGCTGCAAAACGGTCTGCACTGAGAGAAATTTTCTTGGATGCACTGCAATTTAAACAATTTAAGTCTTTAAAGGTTTTTGAGCAGCTTTAACTGTTTGACCTAACAACTTTAAGCTAATGACCTTAGCAGTTAACCACTTTAAAGACAAACAACTTAACGTTAATGACCTTAGCAGATATGAACTTGCCAGCATTAAGTTGAAAGCTGATTAAAGCTTTTCGTGTAACAATGCAACTTGAAAGCTTTCACTTGGGACTTTCACGCTCGGGACTTAAGTAAATTATCATTTAATATATTTATTATTATTGTATATTATATTATTCAAAATAAAATAAATAACTAAGATGGCAAATGCTTTTTTTTTTTTTTCTCTCTTGTCTTCTTCGGTCAGTGTGCATCGCACGTATAGTCAAGGGACAAGGACGCGCTTAAACTATTCGCCACATGGGTCACAATGAAAATAAAAGAGTAAAACCAGGTAGGCGTGGCTGGCATTGCTGTCGTGATAGGCGTGGCAGCAACTCATCAAGGTCAGCAACGGAAACGAGCTGGAAATTGCATTCGATCTGTTCGAAATGCCAAAACACGAGGCAGGGCAGAGGGAAACTATCGAACCGCATGTGCTGCCAGGCGACACAAAATTGCATTGCGGCTTTGCCAGACTCAAAAGAAGAGAGCAGAGCAAGTCGCAGGCAGGGACAGAGGAGAGACAGAGGCAGCGGCAGAGGCAGAGGCAGCAGCAGGGTTCCGCCTCGCCTCTTGCGGTATTCCCAAACTTCATTTGTAATGCATACTAATTGAAATGGGACGCACGGCTCGTTTTAATGCCTGGACGGACACAGAGTGAGCGCCTTTTGCCCCCAAGGAGTTGGCAACGCCAGGCGACAGTTCGCTGCCAGCTTTAGCAATGGCACCACCAGTTTTGGTACCGTCAACACGTTGCGGGTTGCGTAAATTAAGAAATTGAGTAACAACTTCAGTTGCCGCTGCCACGCCCCCCATATCCCACACTCGTATATGGTCCCAGAAGGAGCATCTCTCGTGTTGTATTCGTCCATATCATTTCCTTCTTTCTCTGTCGCTCTTTCTCTCGCTTTTGAGGTGTTCATCACTGATGCTGCCTCGAGTAGCAACATTTAATTACACACAACGAAGAGAGAAAGAGAGGGAGAGAGAGAGTGAGAAGGAGGAGACTGTGCTTAGAGTGCAATAACAATGTCGCAACGAAGTTCTTCATCTCCTTATGCGTGACTGACTCACTGTTAGTTTGTTTATCACTCTCTCTGTCACTGTACCTATCCCCTATAAAAGTATCCGGCACCATGGATCACTAACTCATCCCTAATGCAACGATAGTTATCGATATATAATGCAGCAGAGGAATACATAGCATGGAGTACGACATATGACATGATACAGCTGACATTTAATAGAAAAGATAATATAAAAAAGGAAACAAAAAAAGAATCGAGTAACCTTTCGATGAATCGCCAACAAGCTGATTATTGCTCTGCCTGTTCTGGCTCATTGCCATGCATTGAGTTTAGTCTAAAGTACACAAAAATATTCTTGAACTTTTTAAACTTTTTATAATTTAGTATTGAGAAAAGTAAAAATAAAATCAACTGTATCTTTCAAAGTGCACGTGACTCAATTAATATTTTTGTTAACAGAAAATGGAATATTCTCACCGCAATCAATATAGGAAGATAAAGGTCGATTTTAATTATACAAATTATGTATATTTCTTAAGTCAACTTAGCAAGGAACAAATTGACGATTTTCGAAAGTGGATGCAGAGGAAAATGGAACTTAATGCGAGTGTTCTAAGAGTTGACAATAATTTGACAAATAAGATAAAAGAAGATGATTTTAACTTATTTCATCTTTCAAGGTTTCTCGATGCTGTTAGTTGTGAAAGCTTGTGTTAATCGTAGATCTTTTAATGATACATTTCTTCCACAGCTTGATGCGTACATTAAAAAAGTGTCAAGGGAAATCATATTAAATAAAAATATTGAGATACGTAATATCATAAAGGCAAAGGATACTCTCAGGCAGCGTCTAACTTGCCGTCGTAAATTGTATAATTATCTGCACACGCAGATGTTGCAGATTTTGACGCGATTCTACAAATCCAATAAAAGGGATAAAGTCCATTTGCTATTTTACGAAAAGCAAAAACACTTTGAATGGCAGACTGTTGAAATTCGTGACATTCAAATGTCTCGTGGTATAATACTTGATTTGAATAAACCCCAAACACCGATGGATATTGTGAATGCAAAGATAATGCAGGCCCTAACTGATGAAAATTACGATCATTCCACAGTTGTTTATAAGGATTGTAAGCCTTGCGTTAAGAACGTTCCTCCGGTTGGTAACAATTTAAAAAAAACTTGGACAGCCCTTGATTGCTTCAAAACTTCAAGAATATCTTTATATTCTATTTATTATATTTATGCTTGTCCTAATTCCTTTAGTGGATAATATGTATCATTTTGTATTTAAGCCTGTCAAGCTTTCGTTTTTTCAACAGATGTTATCCAAAATCTACAATATTATAAACAAATTGTTCCCGGACATTTGAATAAAGGAACCCCCAATGTTCGTTAATCTAATTCAGTCTCTATTTCTTTCTATGTACCATATGTTGCCTTCTTTTTGCATTGTTCTCTCTTCTCTTTCCCAAACCATTTCCATCATTAAAACACCATAAACCGATTTAAAGTACCCAAACTTGTCTGCAATAAAAGCAGAATAGTTGACAATTGTGTGGCTATGACAAACACATCATAAAAAAGTGAAACAAATTAAGGACAACATAAAACCAAAGCTAAATAAATGTACTGCTCGCAATTGAAATGAAATCATTAAGACTAGAGAGATGATAATAATGATACGATATATGAAAGAATATATTTTATTTAAGAAATTTCTTTAATTCCCCTCAAAGTTCATTTAACATAACTGCAGGAAATGTTTAAAATTAAAAGAGAAAGAGAGAGAAAGTTAAGGCAGACAATATACTGTCATATCCAGCCGAAAAGCGGCTAAATGTGCGGCACGTTTCGCAGGTCAAGTCAAGTTGATTTTAGCCGCATTTGGCATAATTTAAGTTGAACTAATTTAGAGTTTATGTGAAAATAGTTGAGTGTGTGTGTGCTGTAGAGCTTTACAGTGAGTTAAGGGAGAAAGAGAGAAAGAGAGAGGGAGAGCAAGAGGGTGAGAGATGAACAGATGAAGAGAGATAGACAGAAAAAGCGGGCAAGCCAGAGGGGAGGCTTGAAAAACTTTTAGCTTATCTAATTTCTTGGCAAGTGTCACGTTTCGACATTTGTCAGGTGACACGCACACTCACGAACACACATGTGAAATTATACGTTAGCTGTGTGTACGTGTGTGTATGTGTGCCCAGGCTCAAAAGTCAGCGACTGCAAATTGACAGCAGTTACAGTTCGTTAAATGCCTCAGACAGACAGACAGACAGAGGCAGCTTGGGGTTGAAGTCTGATGAGTACAAGAGGTAGGGGAACGGGGCTATGGGGTAGGGGTAGGAGGAGCACATGAGGGCAAAAGGCCAAGAGGGTAGCCAGACCGCAGGATGTGTCATTGACTTAATAAAATCAAAATCAAAGCCAAAGACACGCACAGTCTGCTGGCTGGCATGGGCAGGGCAGAGGGAGCAGCAGAAGAAAGAGAGTGCGAGTGAAGAGGGTGAGGGAGTGAGGGAGTGGGAGAAAAGCAGATAGAGAGAGTGGGAGAGGGATGGAGCGAGTGTGAGTTATGGCTGCACACGCTAATGAAGAGAAAATTTGCTGCGCTCTTTGTTTTCTTGACGCGAGGCATGCGAAGCGCCTCAAAGTATGCTTAGCATACAAAAGAATGGTGGCAGTTGGGCGGGGGAGGGCAGCCAGAGGCGTGTCGGGCATCACAATGGGACAACGGACTGCACAGTGCGGACCAGTGGGCGTGTCACGGCCGCTGACAAGCGTGAAATTAATCGAAAATCGCAATTCGGCGGCCACTCGACGAGCGATTCCATTTCATTTTGGACACACACACACAGCATGGAAGAGGAGGGGTGATGGAGGGGGAGGGGTGCTTGGGTGTGTATGTGTGTAAGCTTTGTGATTTAACTATTGCCAGCTTAGCCGATTTATTCCTTGCCAGCCCCAGACAGACACAAAACTGAAACTAGCCAAATGTTGGAACAGCTTTTTTGCTTAGCTCAGTTTTATTTCGCTCTCTTTCTTACTCTCTCTCTTTCTAACTCTCTCTCTCTCTGTGTCTTTCTCTCTCTGTGTCTGTCTCTCTCTCTGTGTGTCTTTACTCTTTGTTTCTGCTCTTTTCAATATGTTTTCCTTACGTTTTTTACTTTACTGTAATTACTTTTTGAGACTGACAGACAACTCAATTTTGCAGCTTTTTTTTCTGAGTTTAATTCGAATTTTTATTTTTATTTTCTTATATTTTTTTTTTCCTTCTTTTCCCTAATTCTTTTTGGGAACTGAGGGCCTCTGCTAGTTCGACTTCCATCGAACTCTATTTTGCGCTGTCTGTCTGAATTTATTTTTGTGTTTTTTACATTTACAGCAAGTTAACTTAGGCGTCATATAAACTTAGCTGGAATATACTTGCGCAGGAATATACTGATAATGCAGTCTCTCAGCTTACCATATACTACAACTGCAGATGCGCTCTAATTGACATAGGGTAGCTGCACTACTTGAATACCTTTTTCTTGTGATGATTTAAAGCTCAAGATAAAGACTTCTTAGCAAGCTAAAATAGGTTTAGCTTGTATAACAATGCAAGGTATAGACAATCATGTATGTATAAGTGTGTAAGTGTGTGTATATGTCTGTGTGTAGTTGACTTACCTGCCACAACAGTTTCAGAGCGTTGCAAACGAACAAGGACGTGCTCGATAAGGCCGACGTCTGTGCAGGCCTGCAGATTGCGTACGCTTTTCCGCAGAATCGCAATGAATACGCTCCAGATCTCGGCCTGCAAGAAAGAGAGAGAGATAGAGAGAGAGGTAGAAAAAGAGTGAAAGAGATGACATTACTAAGGAGTCGAAGGACAAAACTTTACAATGCATAACAAGTGCCCAATTTCCACTGTGTGTGTGTCTGTCTGTGTGTGTGTTTATCCCAGCATGAAACAAAGAGGAAAACAATTTGGCAACATAAGCAGCAATCGAATATAGCATACCCTGTAATTTGCTAGTGGAACAACTATGAAGCTACTCAGCAAATTAACTCAGTTAAGCAGTAACCGATTGAAATTAAATTTTGTAATTAGTTCAAGTTCTCCATTAGCTTTGAAGTTCCATTCAGATATATATAACATCATATCATTTTATTATATATTATTCATTAATATATATTAAACAATAATATATATAATAACAATTCTGCTTATACTCAGTGCCAGCCTAGCCCAGCTGACATCAAACTCTTTACAGGGTATGCGCTGAACTGCTGAGAAACTCTTACAAAATCAAAGAATTGACTCGCAATCATTGCTGTTATTGTTGCTGTAGTTGCTTCACTGTCTTGCCCCGTTCAATAAGCAAAGTGAAGTGGCACACACACAGCACTTGGCTGCAATTGCCTTGTGTGCGTGTGTTTGTGTGTGTGTGCTTAATGTAAACAGTCATTGAAATAAAGTAAAATAATGGAAAATAATGGCAAAATAATCGCAAAGCACAAGCCAATAGAGAGAAGGCGCTACAACAGAAACAACAAGAAAACGGCTTGACTGTTGTTGCCCCCCTCTCTACCCACCATCCACGCTGTTTCCACACTCTTCGCTTTAGCCACACACACACACACACACACACTGGAAATGTATTATTGCCTTATAATATTTGCGCGGCGTACGGCAGCCACTTTTGGCAGACAAGAAAAGCGCTTTGGCGGTTTTTATGATTATTGCCTGGCAAACACACACACACACACACAAACACACACTCACATATGCAGAGCAAGCGTAGCACATCAAGAGATTCCACATTGGATTGCCCACATTGCATAAAGACACAAAATGAATATAATTTTCTCAATGTTCTTTCTGTTTTTCTTTTTACTTTTCTTTTCTTTTCTTCTGCGCTCTCTCTCTTATATTTAACTGTCTGTGCAGACAATGAAAATGCAAACGTTTTGAGTGTTTATAATGAGGCTTTTGAATACAGAAGTGCGCGTTCTTGTTTATACACTACTTTGGCCCCCCACGCGGCGTATGCGTGATATTTATGGTTTGAGCTCTCCGTCTCACGCAGCAGGCAGCAGTAGCTTGCGGTTCGATTTCCACTCGAAGTAACGTTTAAGTTGAGCTGAGAGGGAGAGGGGTTTAAGTGAAGAGAGAGAGAGAGAGAGAGAAAGAGGAAATAAGACTAAAAGGGAAACGATTCAAGAATGGATAGCGAAGTGATTCAGTTTGGGTTTACATTAGGCAAGTATACTTGGATCGAGGCTGAATCGGAACAAGTCGAGCTTATATGAGGGGGATTTACATCGACCATGTACCGGTTTAACTCTTGGTTCGATTAACAACAAATAAATGCGATGAAACAATTACGAAAACACTTGAACCGCAACGAATCGATTCTGAAATGATTTCCAAACTGTTGCCCAGAACAAATTTGGTTAGAAAAAGACGAGGACGAATCGAAGCCGAAGCAAACCGAACTGTACCGAACCGCTTCGTTTTTTGTTTCGATTTGTTGTCGGCACTTAATGGAATTTCATTTCATTTAATTGAATTTTCTTTTCTGTTTTTTTTTTTTCGATGATTTTCTTTTTTTTTTTTTTTTTTTTATTTATTTTTTGTTTCCTTTTGACCGGTCAACTTAATTCGGCATACAACTGATTTGTGTGTAAATCTGCGTGCTTTTGATTTCTTCTTCTGCATCTTCTGCTTCATATCTGCCTTCTCCTTCCACCTTCTCCTCCCTCACTTCTCTCCTGCTGTGCTGCTGTTGCTGCTTCTCTCGTTATCTGTTGCTTAGCTCGTTTTACGCATCATTTCGGCCACCATTTCATTTTCCTCTTTACATCCCATTCCCCGGATTTTAGCATCTTTCCCTCTCTCTCTCTCTCTCTCTCTCCCACTTCCACCTCTGCTTGCTGCTTATCGTTGTTGTTGTTACTTCAATGTACTGCACGCATAATTTAATTCGTCGATTCATAAATTGCCAACAAAAATTCACTCACACACTGCTCGTGGGCGTAGAGCACGCCCCCCCGCCCTCCCGCTATCCCTCTACCTCATCCCTGCCCTGCCTTGCCCTGGCCTGCTCTACTTTCTGCTGCTACTGCTGCGACTAAGCTTGGTCGCTTAAAAGCGCGCAGTGACTATACAAACAGACACACACACATATACAGGCAAGCACTTACACCCACGTGTGTGTGAGTGTGTGTCCCTGTGTGTGTGTGTGTGTGTGTGTGTGTGTGTGTGTGTGTAGGTGAAAGCTGCGCCAGCCTGTAATTTGATCAGTCCAAGCAGCAATTGCGGCCCGTGAAAAAGAACTTGCAACTTGGCCAGGGGCATAGGCACACGCCACACACACACAGGCACACAGGCACACACACAGACACAGCACACAGATACTCAGGCACACACCAGCACATGCACACACCTACACTTTTTAGCCACAGCCATCAACTTCTCCCTCCTCGCACACACCTCACGAATTACAAAGCGAATCAGAGCCGCTTCCTGCCTCCGCCTCCCGCCAGGGGCAACTTCTGCTCACTAGTTACACAGCAAATACCCTTTAAAAGTGAACTGCATGACAGTGGGCAGTTTTGTCGCTCACTAGACGAGTTTTAATTCTATTTAATTCTCTATTTCATAAATTCTGTTCAATTCTACTTTATTTCCTTTTTGATTCACTTCTTCATCTTGTAAGTCAACGACAGGCACTGGGTATGCACAGGGTATGCCAGTCAAGTTGTAGAGTCTGTATTTGGCACTATGGGTATCTACTGCGTCGCATTCACCCCATGTACTTTGCCTGCCCCGCCCGCCTTGCTCTGTTTTTTATCTGCTAATGTTGCTCATAGCGAAATACAAAGTTGATTTGACGCCGTTGCGTTTTGTTTTTACAACATTATTTCTTAATAAGCGCCACGCCCCACCCACCAGCAACAGCTACCACCTTGGGCAACACCCTGCTTTGCGCTGCACCCCTCCCAACACCCCCTCCTTGCCATGCTTGGGTCTATGCGGCCGCACTTGTAACTACCCTGCAAGAAGAAAAGTTCTGCCAAAAATTACAAGAAAGAAGAAAAAAGCGAAAAGCACAAAAAACCGAAACAAGCAGACGGAGAAGAGGGGAAAGGAAGAAGAGAGGCAATAGGAAGTAGCGTGGCAAGTAGAGGGGGCAAGCAGAGGGGGGGGCAAACATGGAGCAAGGCAGAATAATGCGCAGAGAAGACAAAAATTAAATAATAAGAGAGGCAACTTCAGTCAGATTTTATTACGTAATTGGGTAGCAATTTCTGCATGGCAGCAGCAGCAGCAACAACAACAACAACAACAAGAGGAGCAAGAGTAGAAACAACGGCAACAACAAGAAAAGAGGCCAGTGGAGCACAAATTAAATTTTGGCCTTTTTTCCCGCTGCTCTCTGTGCCTTCCTCCCTCCCTGTCTCTCTCTCGTCTCCCCTGTCTAGCTGCAACTTAAGCTCAATCTTTGCCTACCTCACTCCCTCTCTTTCTGTCCCCTCTTCCTCTCTTTGGCTGTCTTCTTTACCGACGCACTCAAGCGGCAACTCGGCCTCGTCTTATCTGCTGTTGTTGCAGTTGTTGTTGTTATTGTTGTTGTAGCTAAGGTTAAATTGAGCATCGACCAAGGCAAAAGTCAAAGCAGCAAACCAATCCCAAACCCAAAGATACCAAAGAAACCCAACAACAACCACAACAACAAATAAAATTGTAACAAAAAATTAAAAATTAAGTGCAGTTTTTTATCTTTTCACTTTACTGTGAAAATATGTTGAAAGTTTCCACAGTCTGAAGCAAAAATTGCCAAGGCAAAAGTTGCCACAATTTCTTTAAGTGTGATTTGTGACACAGCGCAGTAAGTGTAGGCAAGAGAGAGAGAGAGAGATACCTCGAAGGAGACACCCAAAAATACATATTAGAATATATACTATATGGTTTTAATACGGTATTTACTCGGTATATAGAGGGAAGGGGGGTACTGAAATTTGGCAATAAAAATGAGTTGAAAATTTCATTAGACACTTTTCAAATGTTTCATGTTTTTATACCCATTGAAAATGTGCAAAAAAAGGTATACTAACTCTGTGCAAATGTATGCAACAGACAGTTGGAGGCGTGGCAGACCACACAAAGTATACATATATTCGAGCTCAGGTTGACTAGCCTATTTGACTCTGCCAAGTCTGTCTGTATGAGCAAACCGATCTCAGCTAATGTAAGAGCTAGAGACACCAAATTTGACAGTCTGTATATCAGACCCAGAATAAGTTTATTTCAAATGTTGGCTGCCACGCCCACCGGTCTCGCAAATTAATAGTTTTGTTTTTCAAATCGAATTGTAAGCGACGTATAAAAGACACAACTTTCTGTCTTCAACATTTACTTAGTTCACTGAAAAATTTAACTCTCCTTCAAATTTCATTTCGTTTTAACAATAAACACAGAAGTTATTCAAGTCTCTTAACTTACTTTATTTGTAAGCATTTTTAAAAGGAAATCTTACTATCGGGCGACTGTGACTGTAGCGTCTGTTTGGCTCAGATATATTTCAAAATTCTAAAAGAAACTTTAAAGGCTAAACAAACTCGAAGAAGAATTGAACTTACTTACTGCACTTCACATACGCAGCATCAAACAGTCAAAGCTACACACACCTCATGTTCAGCCTGCTTGCTTCCCTCTCCCTCTCTCACTCTCTCTCATTCTGTCTCCCTCTATCTCTCTAACTGTCTTCCCTTTACTTCTCTCTCTCAACTGCCCGCTGTCTTGCACTTATTTTCACTTTATCAGCGATTTGTTTTGCCAGTTTGCTATTTTTCTTCCCCTTTCCCTCCCACTCTCTGTCTCTCCATCTCTCTCTCTCACTCTGCTACCCCCATCACTTGGCGCAGTCAAATCGTTTCGTTTCGTTTCAATAGAATTTCAATAAATTTATCAACGTGCCGCCCGTTGCTGGCGATGCCGTCATCGTCCTCGCAGCTGCCAGTCAAAGTCTTCGTTGCTTTTTGCCCCAGCCAATGCGTCGTATACTTTATCGTCAGCAGGTCGCATCGCTTGCGCTTTGCATGCTTCATCCCCCCCTCTCCTTCTCTCTCTCTCTATCTGTCTCTGTCTTTCTCTCTCTCTGTCTTCCTCCTTGGCATATTCAATTTCATCGCCCGCTCGCTTCTATCTTTATGTCATCTTTTTAGTGTGCCAGCTTCTTCTCTCTACCTCTCCCTCAGTCTCCTTCCCTGCCCGCAGTGCTCAACGTCTTTTGGCATGCCTTGGCAATGCGCTTATGTGTACTTCCTTCCTTCTTTCAGCCGTGTCTGGCCCCCCCCTCTCTCTCTCTCTCTCCTTCTCTCACTCCTGCTACCATCTTCATTCCTTTGCCTGCGGCTGTCGGTTTCTTTTGCTGCAAATCTGCTGCAGCTCTAACGGAAATTTATTATTGACAACAGCTGCCGCTGCAATGCAAACAAGGATGTGCTCACATGCACATGCACGCACACACACGCACAGACTTGCACAGACATGCACGCACACACATGAGACTACAAAGTGGCAGCAGCATCGGCAGCAACGTCAGCAGTTTGCGGGTTAAGTAGCGTGGCCTCTGTCTCTGCAACTGGCACTTTCAATCCTCCAATCTCTCCATCAATTCTTCCCCTCGACTTCTTCTCATTCCTATCCTCTCTCCCTCTCCATCTCTCTCTACTTCTGTTTCTCTGCGCCCCTTGCCACGTCCTGCTGAATGTCATTGGCGTCGCTGATGTGCATAACATTGACACAAAGTGCCGAGCCAAATGCATTGCCAGCATGAAGATGGAATCAAGAGGGAGCAGCACAAAGACAGATGCTGATAGAGAGAGAGAGGGGGAGAGGCGAAGAGGCGAAGAGGGAGAGAAAGAAACAGACAGTCAGGCAGGCAGCAAAAGAACGTTCGCTTGTCGATTCATCTAAACGTTGACACAGGCAACAAATTTGTCAGTTCAAGTTAAATTTCAGTGCATTCAGTGTTGAGCAACGCTAGAATATTTATAACACTGAATTGACGAACTTATGCCAAAACTGTGTTTTCAAATTTGCAAGATTAGCCTTAGTTGTTTGCAATACTAGCCTTACTAGCTTGCAGTACTGTTATGCAACACTGTTCAACACTGTTTTCATATAACCTTGCTTAAAACTGGGAATATATGAAGAAATAGTTGGAGCTACTTTGCAACACTTGGCCAACTAACTTCCTATACTGTTATGCAACACTGTTTCCATACAACCTTGCTTTGACTTATGTATCTAAAGAAATATTTGGAGATATGAAAGAAATAGGAAAATCAAGTGCTGACTACTCAGACAGACTTATTTCAAGTTGTGCAACACTGTTGTCTAACACTGTTGTTCAACACTTTTGGCATTCTATTTGAATATAAAGAAGTAATTGGAACTATGGAAGTAATAGAGTAATCAAGTTTTGACTTAGACAATCTTTTGTATACAAACACTGTGTTAACACACTTGCCCAACACTAGCCCAACTTACTTGCAATACTGTTATGCAACACTGTACAAGTAATAGAGAAATCAAGTTCTGTTTATCTGCAATCAAAGCAATTACTTTTGTCGCCTGTCAATAACCGATTTCTACTGCTCCATAGCTTCTTCTCCTTGTTGTTGATGTCAAAGACTCCCTCTCTATCTCTGTCTCTCTCCCCCCCACCGCATTGTCATGTGTGAGTCAAGCGTTGTGTGGCAGCTGACGGTGCCGTCAGTCACTCAATCAAGTGGCACGAGGCAAAGCGACAGGGACAGCAAGGGGCCAAGGCAAGATGAGAAGGGAGCAGGGCAACTGACAAGTGACAAAGGGCAATCACTTGTGACCGTTGCTGACCTCCAGCAGCAAAGTATTTGCACCTTCCCTTCTCTTTCCTCCTTCCCGTCACCCATGTCACTCCCTCTTGCCATGACGTCATCAAGTTAATTACAATGCACTGTCACAAGCATTTTATTTCAATTTATTTTTCGGCTACATTTTAATTTGTTTAATTAATTTCAACCGCAACGCAGCAACTCGACAGCAAGAGTTGCACTCATTCATAAAGACAACTCAAACAGCAGCATCAGGAACAACAACAACAATAAAAGCAACAACAACAATAGCAACAACAACAGCAAGAACAACACGAAACGAAAGAGAAAGTCAACATTCTCCTCCATTTGGCATTGTTTATATTCTGTGTTTGTTTGTCCTCAGAAGACGGGGGAAAAAGAACAGGGAAAAAAAAGAAGCGAACAAAAGTTGCACTTCAATTATTAAATACCCTGTATGGTACTTAGGGTATGTCTGGCAGGGTTTGCTAGCATAGATGATCAATTGTTTATTGTCATTTCAATCGTCTTCACGCATAATGTCCTTGAATGTCTCAAACAATAGCGACGCTGTTACGCTCTTTTTGCGTTTTACAACACTCTTCTATCGATAGGAATATCAACAGGGTCAACGATAACTAAAACTACTTACGATAGTGTATCGCCAAAGGTACTTGGTAACCTCAATAACATAAGATTTAACAGAATAACAAATAACTTAACGTAGTATTCAATAAAAATGATGTATGATACATTTTAAATTGCTTATAATGTGATGATCTCATTTGGGAACTCTAGTGTCATAACATTTAATTAAACATTTAGTTTACAAATATTTAATGTAGTATTTAATACGTATACAGCAAATAAGGCGCATCTACCAGTCGAGCACTTCCTCACGCTTAGCTTCGCTTTTCTTTCCGTTTTTCTTTTCTTCTAATTTTTTGATATCTTCCCAAATTAAAAGTTCTGACATTGTACGCAATATATTTGAGAAGAGACAACCCGCACATTTGCATTTCGTATACCCTTCCCATACCCTGTAGTCTATTGGGAACTTGGTCAGGTGTTGGTCCGCTAGGGGCAGGCACGTTCTCAAGGCTCAGTCGAGCGTGTAGGCGTCAGAAATCGTGCGCGAGTTGTGAAAAACGCGAGCGTTTTTGAAAATCGCGTCGTGGACCAGAGTTGTCATCCAGCCAAGCGTAGCAGCAGCAGCAGCCGCATCAGCACTAAACCCTTTGATGCTGCGAAAAGCCGTGTCTTAAATTGAATTATAAAAAGGTGTCACAAAAGTCAACGGTGGAGGTCGGGTATCCATTGAGAAGGGTTGTGCACACACACACACACATACACGCACACTTACGCTCAGGTAGAATGTGACAGGGCTGGAGAATTTCATTAAGATTGATGTGATTTTAAGCTGAGTGCGAATTGATTCAAGCGTGCACTCAAATTCAAAGTGAATGAGTGCGGGAGTGAGTGAACGAATATCGTGCGACAGTCAAGTGAAAATGTTACTTGCAGTTAAACTTCCACGTATATTTACAGTATTTTGTTAAAGTATTTAAATACTAGTATTTATGAATGTATATTTATTTGTGATTTATTAGAGTTTATTTGTGATATTTTTTTATGCATATTTATGCTTGTGGTATTTTTTATTTTTAGTTTAAAAATATTCTTACGATTGATTTTATTTAGAGCTTCAAATAAGGAATATACTCCACAATATCGGAAACATCGGGGAATTTATATTTTTATATTTTCCTTTTTTATTTTTTTTGTTTTTGTAAAATAAAAAAATATCTGATATTTCTTCTGATTGAGTATTCTATTTAATGCTTCAGATGAGGTCCAATTAATCGAGAATCATTTTGTTTTTTTATTTTATCATATTTTAATTGCTTGTGCACCCCTTTAATGTTGATCCACACCCAACACAGCCTAAGCTCTCTGCTCAAGCACCCACACACACTTAAGTATTGCTGTGTGTGTGTGAGTGTGTGTGTTCGCGTATTAAGCAGCGCGATTTGTGCGCGGTTTAAAACGCGTGCGCGTTTTTGAATTAATTTATATGCAAATATTTGGCAAAGGCAAATCCCTTCTAAGCCAAAACTGCCACGCCCCTGCACTTGAGCCATGCCTTGCCATGCCATGCCTTCGACTGCCTTTGAATTGTGGGCGAGCAGGAGTCGAAGGCGTGGCGGGTATTTGCCAAGATTTCAGTTTTCAGATCTGAGATTTGCGTGAATTGAAGCCAATGGAAATCGCATTAAATATTTTTCGCCTGCGGCCTGGCGAATCGCAAACCCAAAGCAAAACAATGAAAACTTTTGCACACTTTGCAGGCGTGGGAGCAGGATCGAAGTGGACGAGGGAGGGGGGCGTGGCCGGGTATGGTCATGTCAAACATGAAATTCAATTGTGTTTGGAATTCGAGCTGGGCCAAAATGGACGCCGCATTCGAAATGTGGGGCATATGCGTCCACTGTCAGGCTGAACAGAGGCGGTGTGTTGACGGGGGAGTAGAGGGGGGAAATAGCTTTGAATTTGTGCAAAAGTTTCACGTTGACATTTCCATAATAATTTTCCTTCTTTTTTTTCTGTGTTCGCATCTCTCTCTCTCTTTTTTTTTACACCAGCAAAAAGTTTGCATTGCTTTTGACGCACGGCTGACTAACGGTACCCCCTTAGTGTGTGTGTGCGTAGGGTGTGCGTGTGTGTGTGTGCGGCTCGAACTCTTTTGTGTTGAAGACTGCCAAACTGCCAGGCTTGGGTAACGCCCTCTTCCCCTCCCTCCTCCGGCAAGCTGCTGACCGCGTAGCCCTCTAAGGCTGCCAGCCTGACGCCCCCTTTTTTGCATATTGATGAGTCGATGATGCCCTTCTCCGCCACGCCCCCTCGCAACGCCTAGAGACGACCTCGGGCTTTGCACGCGTTCAAATTGAATGACAAAACGCATGTGTGGGCATTAGACAAAGAGAAAGAGAGAGAGAGAGAGAGAGAGGGAGACAGAGACGGCATTCAATCCTTTTCGGAGTTTTACAGCTGAGCCCACAAGCCAAAAATGCAAAGCAGCTCGAAAGTATTCCAAACTGTTTTCACAACGCACTCGACGCCCCGCCACGTCTACTTTTTCACCTCCGCCTTTATATATATCTTGTTGGCCCTGTGCCACGCAAATGTGCTCAAATCTGCCATCGCCCTTGCTCGTCACACACACACACGCAGTTTTTTTTGCAAGCATCCTATGCCGGCGTCAAAGCAAAATTCTGAGCAGATCTTTATGCATATTTCATCTCCGATGACACTGTGCAGAAGCAACAACAAAACAAAGATACTACGGGAATTTTCAAATGCTCATCTACTTTTGAGGTTTTTTAGGAAGGAACTCTTAAAAGTCTGAGAAGTTTAAGTAAACAGTAAGTGCGGTACATTGCTTGGACTGAGCAGGTTAACTATGCTTTTAATTTTAAGTGCTTTATAAAACTGTTGGATATAATTAAACTAAATATTGAGTAAGTTCACATAAAGTAAGAAAGCAAGAAAGCGTATTAAATGTATAAATACAAAAACTTGAAAAATAAATTTATAATTAATCGTTGAAATGAGCTTCAATGTAGTTTAAACGATCTACATTTAATGGTTGAGAAATATCAATTAATCATTGCTTTATTAACAGATTATTGAGATTTGTATTTATATTTTAGCGAGAATACTTATTTTAATACTTGAACTTAAGTTTAAACTTGTATCAAGTTCAAAAGCTCCTGTGAAACCTTTTGAAATGAAAGCTTCTACAGAAATCACAAGCAATCAATGGTGCAAATCAAACAATGCTAGAGTTATTGGGCCTTACAAAGAACCCAATGCAAAATTGAGCAATTTTAGCATTCTGAAATTCTGAAAGTACTGGCGTAATCTATTTCTGAAGACCTTTGCCGCTTGAGCAGATAACATTTCTATTGCTCCATTAGAATCTAATTATGATGCACTCGAGCATTGGCAATTTCATTTGTATTACTCTCTCCCTTCCTCCCTTCCTCCCTCTCTCACTCCCTTCCTCCCTCTCTTTCTCTCTAGCTTGATTTGTATTTTCAATCTGAATTCGAATTGAATTGAAATTTCAGTCTGAAATTCTCCTAAGTTAATTTTGATTTTATGGCCTGTACAAAGGAATGAGCATTCGCAATGTTTTTCTTCCATGTTCCATCTCGTTTTGTTTTGTTTCGTTTCGTTTCGTTCCATTCCGTTGTGCTTTTTTGTGTTGTACTTAAAATGCTATTAAGTCTCGCCTGAAATTTCAAAGTTGTGCGGCTTTTTTGGCTTTACGCTCCTCTTGCTGATTCTATTTTTCTTATAGATTGCCAGCCAGGCTCGTCTTGATTGTCCTTTTTAGCAGGAGCAGTAGGAAAAGGGGGTGTTCGCTTTTTAAGCGTCTACTTAAAAATACATTTACACTTTAATGGCGCGACAAGAACGACAGAACCAGGATATGGATAAAAAACAAATCAAAAAGAAATTAAATGACCTTTTCACATTGCCGCAATGAACACAGGCGGCGACACAATGCCAGACAGGGAGAAGAGGGGGAGTTGGGGTACTGGGGCTTTTCTTGTTTCGCTATCCCTTCCCATTTCCATTCACTCTTTCTCTCTGTCTTTTTGGGTCTACTACGTGATGCTGATGAGCGAGAACCGTAGGCAAACACAAACAGAACCGGGCTGGGTGGGGGCTAATATGGAGCATGTGTGTCCACTTTTGTATGGCACTCGCTTCGGTTGCTCTGACAATCATTCATATTTAATCGTATCATTGTTGGCAACCCTATTGACTTGCTGTGCAAGTGTAAGCACCGCAAAGTCACTGTCACTCAGAAATGTATTTGCTAAGCAAATATGACGCGACAAGGATTGAGTAGCTTTATCTGACCAGTCATCCATATAAATGTTGACTGACGTGATAGATGCGCTAAGCTTGCTTGCAATCAAATCTGAATCTTTGGCTGTCATATAAGCTATTTCTGAAACCGTATGACAGCATATGACAATATATGACAGTATATGATAATATGGTGTATAATTCACAGTTTGAGTATCTAAAAAGAACTCGCAATTGATACATTATTATTATTATTCATATGATCAAGAAATATGGCAGCACTCCATACCAATTGAAAGCATATAACACGCTCTGGAAACATACAATTTAGCTTGAATATATCGCAGGCTGTCATATGTATGGAAACATATAACAACATATGACAACATATGACAGCATATGACAACATATGACGGCACAATTGAAAACTAGAGAATCTCAAAAGAATTCCCAATCGATACAAGAGCTTTTTACTATTCGTATGACCAAGAAATATGGCAGCACTTCACACCAGTTCATGGCATATGACATGTTTTGGCTACCTATGACAGAGGTTGCTTCGGTGTTCCCTCACTCAGGCCATGCCAAAAGTTATGTACACTAAACTTAAGGGGAGCCGAACGAAAATATTCATCTCTGCGTGGTCTCGACTCGATGAGGATACTTTTTAAATACCAAATAAAATACTGCGCATGCTAAAATTTATACACAAACAAGGGCACAACCAAGAAAGAGAGGGAGAGAGAGAGAGAGAGAGAGAGAGGAGGGACTTATAAAATATCTGCAACGAATACAAATTCAATTCATGAATAAATTTTAATGCCGCCGCCTTTGGCTATTGGTTGCCTTTTGTACTGTTGTTTTTGTTGCTGTTGTTGTTGGTGCTAATCTCCCCCGGGGTAGTGCTATACAATTCATAGATATATATACTATATATATATATACAGTACTTTGTATTTGTATTTATTCGCATTCCAGAGATATATTCATTCGCGCGGATTTGTTTCTATCGCCCGCTTTGTTCGTCCTGCTGATTTGCCACACTTTTTGGATAATTACGGCGCGCTTTGAACTTTCAATTTGTCCCCTTCCGCCCCCAGCACCCTCCGAGTACTTAGTACCCGTCCCTGCTACCTCCCACGCTCTGTTGCCTTCAAAAACTGGTGGCATGCGAGCATTTTTTTTGGATTTAACACGCCACTAAGCTGCAGCTAAGCCGCCGCTGAATGCCATCGCCGCCGACACTGCCTTCGCTGCCAGTGCAAAACTTTTTATTTTTCAGTTGTGCCACGCTTCCTCCCTGTTTCCTCTTGCCCCCGCCTGCCTGCCTGCTCCGAGCTCTTGGCAAGATAATCACAAGTTAATCCCCCGTGTAACTTTGAAGCTTGCAACAGCCCAAGTCGCCACCGACGATGCCGCCGCCGACGTTGCTGTTCGAACGCAGATAAGCAGCTAAAGCTAACCAGCCCACCCACTTACGCACACTACCGCCCCCTTTCTATAGCACTCTTCCTTTTGCTCTCTTTGGCTCTCTCTCCCTCTCCCTCTCTCTCACTCACACTCACATGTTCTCAACTGACTGGGAAGTAACAAGTTTGCATAGCTTTGGAAACACTTCGAAATTCGAATCCTAATCAGATTTAAGATTAACATAGGCACATAATATGTATTTTGTATTTTTGTAAAAATACTACACTACATTAATATTAATAAAATACTGTTAAAAGTATGTTATTTATGTATGTTATATTGCCTAAATGAAATGATTTTGAAATGGACTTAATTATAGCATTACTTAGGTTCTCTTCATTTCTTTGCTTTTCTTTTCGAATGTTTTGTATAAAATGTATAAGAGGAACTTTCCTTCTTCTTTCTTTAACATTTTTAAATTAATAACATAAATTGTAATTATGAAACTCGATGCCTTCTTCAATACCTACTATACTTTCTAAGCTCCTTCATTTACTTTGCCCATAAGCCTGCTGCAGTAAGGTAGAAATTTGCAACTTTTCAAACTTTCTAATCTCTAATTCGAAATCAAGCTATGCCTAAAACTATTTAAAGTTTGCTTGTTGCCTAGAAAAGTTCAACTACTTTTGTTGTCTACTGTAATTTGAGCAAAGTTCGAGAGAAAAAAAGGAGAAAGAGTAACGAGAGAGAGTTAGGCAGATGGAAAGATATTCCTAGGCTAAACTAAAGGCGTGAATTTGCTTAGAAAGGGGCGTGGACAGAACCCCCCCCCCTCCCCGCCATCATGAACACATGAACGGACTCTTCTCACAGGGTTATGCAAAGCAGCTGCCGCCAGGTGGCGCAATAAGCAAACAGAATGGAGATTTCAACCGTTCGCAAACTTGACGAAAGGTGAAGCTGTTGTTGACCACGTTGCCTGTTGATTATGGAGGCATCTGGCATGGCAGGGGGTAGTTCAAGGGTTGGGGCAACTCGGTGGCAACTCTGGCAAAAGCAACGCAAATTGCTGCGCTGGCAAAGGCTATAAAATTTTATTGGGCATACAGAGCAAAGGCTTCTGCTTCAGCTTCAGCTTCAGCTTCGACTTTGGCTTGGCCCAGGACAAATATGCGGTTAGACGGCTAACGTAGCTGGAAGCTGAAATAAAAACTAAAACTGCTGATGGGCATGGACGGGTAGGCGCGACTAGCAAACACCCAGTGATCACATTTGGTTTAGCTTAATAAAAAAAAGGAAATCCAAAAAAATAGGAAACTAACAATTTGGAAATGAGCTCAGGCTCATAGGATATGTTGTTGTATGTTATGTTTTATCAGTGAATATATTAACTTAATGTTTTTTAATTTTGATGTGTATATTTAATTTTATTGTGTTTCTTTAGGCTGGTCTGCTACACCGAGAGAAACGAATGTGACAAATGTTCTGTTGACTTTGTAAAAGAGCTTCCTTTGCTTACTTTTGTCTGTCTTATATGCAAGGATATATAATATATATATCATATTATATAGGTTGTTTTAACAACTCGCATGTTTGCTGAAGATTTGTAAGTATTTATTCAATTTATTTCAATTCTACTCTCCTCAGTATAGCGTATTGCGCATACCCAGCCTACTCTGGGTATAGGGTATTGCAGTCAGTCTGCCATAACGTGGCTTAATTTCGGAAAAGACGCTTTGATTTGCGCTCAGCTTGAACCGAACCGAAGCGAGCGACTTGCAAATTTATTGTCAAGTATAAAATGTAATGGCCGCAGGTGGAGCATACAAGGGGAGGGGGCAAAGGGGTGCATGGTTTGGAGGGCGTAGAGTAGTGGCATTTGTGCAGGTGGATTGTGGATGGGTCCGACTGAAACAGTTATTTGCACTTGGCCCGGTTACGTGCCGAATCAATTGAGTGGCTGCTGCTGCTACCCCAGAGTCGGGGAGCTGCTGGTAAACACATAAATCATTTAAGTATACCCGGCAGAGGAGAGGGAAAGAGGCAGAGGGGAATGTATGTGCTTGTGTGTGTGCTATGCAAAATTGTTGGGCTGTCGTTTCGGCTTTGGGCCGTTAACTGTTCCCTGTTGCTGTCCTCGGGCCATAAAATGGCTGTAAATTCCTTTTTATTTCGACTTGCCACGTAAAAGGGGCATGCCAGCAAAGGTGGGGGCAGTGGCAGAGAGGAGAATGGGAGGGGGGGTGGGGTTATGCCTCAGCCTGCTGTTGGTGGCACCTGCTTGGCATGCCAAATAAAGCGCAACTCGCAAAATTCTTGCTGCCGCGCGCGCGCCTCAAATCACGCAACGCCTTTTTTGCCACTTCGATGGTGGCATATTTGATACCCCCCTCCCCCCGCCGACCACACACGCACAGCCTCAACCACATGTGTGTGTGGTGGGTGTCTGCTTGCGACATTTGTCAGTGACAATTTTCATTAATTTAAAAAAAGCTAAATACATTTTATAGCCGCAACTATTCGCATTGCCAGCAGCGACGTGGCAACAAATGAAACAAGACAAAACTCGTGTCTGACAGAACGCACTACATGCCACACATACTTGTGCACACACAGAGCATACAGCACACATACACATGTATCGACACACGCACACTCACATATTCAGCCCACACACACTGGCTGGAATTTGGTAAGCGGCATTTTAATGGCTGCATACGTAAGTGGCCCCAAATGGATCGACCTGACACACAGCACTCGCACACACACATACATTGGCATACCATCACACACAACCCACTCACACACACATACACAGCACTCAGATGAGCAGCGACAAACATTTCCCACAGCAAATGCCAAAAAAAATGTTTGCCTTCATTTTTTGTTGCCCTTCCTCTACTCTCGCTGTCACTCTGACTCTGTCTTCCTCCCACTTTAACTCTGTCTCCCTTCCACTCACACTCTGTCTCCCTGCCTTCCTTGCTCTCTCTTTCTTTCTGCTGTCTTCAAAAATGCAACAACCTTCTTAAGAAAGTCACCTCTTTCAGCTTAGTCAACTCAAAGCACAAATTGCATGGATTAGTTAAACCCTATAAGCGTCTATTCGAGTACTATATAGTATAAATTAACAATTGAAAAAGTATAGCATATGTAATAGAGAAGGATATGAAGCTAAGAAACATTTCTTACAGCAGAGTATTGAAGGTACTTATGTTTCTATGACATCGTACCTATGTTTCTTTAAGTGTTCTGTTCTATGCATCCAAACTGTCTTATTACTTTCAATATAATTTATATGTTAATGAATATATACATATATCATATATATGTATGTATATACATAGGTACTAGTAGTATAGTATATAAAAAATCATTTAACAACAATATACAGAACTGAGCTATACCATAATTTAGAGTCTATAGAAGCTAGCGTAATATTATTTAAAAGAAACTTTCGCCTGGCTGTTTTACTTTAAATGCACTTAATGTGAAATGAAATTGGCAGTAAAAAGAGCTCAAGTGAATTAAACTTACTTATATACAAAAATTTTGAATATCTGAAAACAATTGAAAACCATTTGAAGACGAAACTAATATAAGAAGATTAACCCTAAAAATATAATGTATATAGTTCTTATACCTTTCTTATACCTTTAATTTAATTCTCTATCCTTTCTCTATCCCTTCGCTATCCTAAATATATCCTTTTGTTTTTTCAATTAACTATTCAGTGTGACCAGCTTGCTGTTGGCGGCAGGTGAATGAACCGCGACGAAGCGAGGAAACTCATTAAGCGGCAACATTGGCGACGTTTTTGTCGCTGTGGCAACTGTGGCAACTTTGCTGGTGCCGCTGCCACTGGTGCCACTGCTGCTGCTGCGGTGCAGAGTGCTGCCTGTGCTCTGCTGTGCAGCATGTGCCGGGCCGTGCTGTATGCCACGTTGCCGTGTTGACTCCCGTGCTGCACTATGCTGACATGGTTACTCGACTTCCGGCAACTTGCTACTCCTTTTTTACACTTTCCCATGCCGGCGGTGGCCCAGTGTGGCCTGGCAGTCAAGCCGAGCGCACACTTCCTGCCACACGACACACACACACACACCTGCAGACATTAATATATGGGTGTGCGTCTGTGCCTCGTACGTGCCAGGGCAGGCGAATCCTTTCGCCAGCAGCCATGCTAATAATTTGATGGCGCCGCACAACGTCAGGTGTAAAATATTGTTTAACACGCCCACACACACACAGTGGCATACACAAGATACACCCACTCACACACAGACAAAGCGAGTCAAGCAAATCAAAAAAACATTGCGAGGCAACTAAAGTGAAAAAAAAACAGTTTAAAGACATTTCATGTTGCGCTTTCATTACGCACAATTTGAAAGGCACCCACCACGCCCATACCCACGCATACGCCCATGCCACGCCCCTTACCCCCTCGCTCCAATCTAGGTTCGTTACGTTTGTTGCTGGTTAATTTGCCTTTGATGCCGCAACGCAACGCAAAAGGCAACGAAAATTTTGATTGAATTTCACTTGCTATTGCTATCTCGCTCCCCCACAAATTATATTTTTTGGGCTGTTGCCATTGAACTGAACTCACCTGCAAATTGGGCGGACAATGATCCAGCAGCTCCAGCATATGTTTAATATTCTGCGCATCCTGTATCACAAAATTCAATTCCATGTCGAATTCTCCGCCGACCAACTGTAAGAAAGAGTGCGAGATAAAAAAAAAAAGAGAGAGAGGTAAATTAGCAATAGGTCGACATTGTGGTATTTTATATATGTTAATAATCTTTGTAATCGTAATATAATATTATAGGTAGAAACAAGACGTTAAAAACAGAACAACAAGTTGCTCCTTATTCAAATTGATGAAAGAAGAGAAGAGGGAAGGTTTTCGATAGATGAGAATAGGTTTAAATTGTGGCATCTCTGTAGCATCTTATATAAAGATTATTATAATCTTATTTGAATTATATTGGTAGAATCAAGAGATCGAAATCAGAACAAGTTGTTCCCCATTTTAATAAATGAAAAATATAATGGAAAGATCTTCTGTTTATTAGAATAGGTTAAAAATGCGCAATAGGTTGGAAATTGTCGAATCTAATATCTTTATAATCTTAATATTATAGATCGAAAGCAGAACAACAAGTTGCTCCACATTAAACTGTTTTTATTTTTTTTATCAAAGTTGCAACAATCCCTTAACTGATAGACAGGCTTGTCCACTTTGATATTTGAGCAATATAAGTATTATGATGTTTTCTATCATTATAGCGTAACGATAATTGCAGCAAAATTTTCTTTTGCTATGAAATTGTAAGCCAAAAGTCTTTAATGATGCCAGGCAGATTGAACATGTGTGTGTGTGTGTGAGTGCAAGTGTGTGTGTGTAACGCTTAATGAGGCAACTGAAATACGATGCGTAGCAAAATGATTCGACTGGAGATTCGACTCGGGCTGGAACTGGGGCTGGGGTTACATAAGTTCACATTGGGGTTGCGATGTCAAAATCGGCAGAAATTCTATTTGAATTATTTTTCACTTTAAGTTGAGAGAGAGAGACATGAGAATAGATGAAAAGGGGGAAGACGGAGGGGAGGGAAGGGAGCTACTTGCTGGTGGGGATTATGATGGTGGCTGGAAAAACCATTTAGACGCCTCGAGCCATTGTGCGGCTCACAGTTGTTTGAGCTTAAACTAAGTACAGAGGGAAGAAGGAGAAGGGGCAGTCCGAGCAACATCCTGGCAACGCAATCAGCACGCCTTTCAAAGCAAAAAAGTCAAAGAAGAAGAAGTAGAACATGAAGACAAATTGAAAAAGAAAGGCAAAGAAGATGAAGAAGAAGCAGGAGCAGCTGAGGGCAGCAGCTGCTGAGGGCGTGGCGAATAGTAAAAGTGAAGAAAGGTTCTAACTTAATTACGACTAGAATCGATACAGTTTTTTGACAGGCAATTGAATTGGCAATTGAATTTATCGCACCCCCTCTCTCTCTCTCTCTCTCTCTCTCTCTGTCTAATTCGCCATTTCTACGCCCCTGTTCTTATCTCCCTTTGTGTATTTTGTGTCAATTCATTTGATGGTGCTTCTATTTTTTTGCGCGCTTTAACTGAATCAACAAAAATGAATTCAATAAATTGATTAGACCAACAGGAAAAACTTTTGGCCGACAAGTGTTACAAGTGCCACGCCCACACCACCCCCACCTCACACACAAACAGCATCCCTGCCGCCCATTGTCATTCCCTATTTTGATATTTTCTCCTCTGTTCAACATTTTCACTGGCGTCCGCCAGTTGGGCGCCAGTCGCGTCCCATTCTCTCCTCTACTCTTCTCTCTCTCCCTCTCTGTCATTCTCTATGGCTGCCTCTCTCACACTCTGCCATTTACTCGCTCTTTGCTTGATTGCACTTGAGCTGTTTGTTATGGACAGCTTTATAATTATGCGGCCTTAAGACCTGCCTACGCCTTTGCCACACCCACGCCCCTTTGTGGTCTGTGGTGTCTGGTAACCGCAGCATTGTGGCTTCTGTGGTTACTATACTGAAACCTGTCCCAAATTCCCCGCTCTCCCCCTGCCCCCTTCACAGCATGTTTGCTTCAGGGGCGGCGGGGTGAGAGGGTGTTCATGTTATTGTCCCGTGATTTCTTATCACCTGATTTGCAGTGCGACCAGATTGTCAAGCCAGATTTCAGCTTAAAGTTGCTTTAAAATTAACGGGATAAATTGGTAAATTGACAGTCCGATATTAATTGTGCTCTAGGCAAGAACCTATTTACTCTTCATCTGTTATATACAGAACTGTGCTACATACACTTCTTTAATCACAGAAATTGGATTTTGATAAATTTTCAGCAATTTTTAACTATTATAGTAAATACCTGTTATACAATCTACCGTTATACAAGTAAATGTTATACAAGTAATTGTTTTATATGCAACCGTAATATACGTAACTGATATACAAGTAACTGTTATAGAAGAAAGTAATATACAAATAATTTATATTTAAGTAACTGAAATATAAGCAACTGTTATACAGACAACTGTTATACAAGCACCTGTTATACAAGCAACGGTTATGCAAGCAACTGTTATACAATTAACTGTTAGAAGTAACTCTTAACCAACTGTTATACAACTGTTATACAGGCAACTGTTATACAAATAACTGCTATACAGACAACTGTTATACAATTAACTATTATACATGGAACTGTTATACAAGCAATTACTTCCAGTTAAGTAATGCTGCTTTTCAAGCAACTGTTAAAGAAATAATTGTTATACAAGTAGCTAACTGTTATACATTTGTTAACTTTACAATATCATGTTTGAAGAATGAGAATCGCATCCTTGTCTCATTCATTGTTATGCATATAACAGTTAAACAAAACAATAAGAGTTGAAAGTAGAATTGAAAAGGAACTTTTTGAGAACTTCTTCAACTCTTTCTTCCTGCTCGACGAAACTACGAAAGCAATTTGCATTGCTTCACGCACGAATCGACTTTGCACAACAATCAACGAGCTCATCAAATCGAAAGTGGAAAATTAAATAAATTTTCCAAAAAACTGGAAATCGCATGTCCCAGTATGCCAGTTCCCTCGTTTTCTCTTCTCACTCTCTTATAATAAAGTGAAATATAAAATAAAATACAAGTGAGATAGAGAGAAGGAGAGGGGGAAGGGAGGAGAGAACTGGTGAATTCTCTCATTCATATTTAAATTAAACTTTGCGGAAAGTTTCGCTGCCTTCACGGCAAGCAATTAAGGCGACTTGGCTCTAAACGCCGCTTAATTATATTCGAGCTTGGGTTCCCAGCTCACTCGATTCCCCAGCGACATTCCAACAACCGCGCCAAGGGTCGTCGCAAGGATCGCCCCACGTCACGCACCTTTCCAGGCACATTTAGTTAATTTTGAGTTCATTTAAAAAGTTTTTCTCTTTTTTTTTTTCGTCTTGTCTTTATTTTTTTTTTTTGGTTCCTTTTCGAGTTGAAGTCGCAAAGCTGTCGCTGACGTTTCGCTGCTGCTTGTCACTTCGTCTACCTCTCCTTTACTGCCACCCTCCCCCCCTTCGGGAACCATTAGTTCCCTACGCCACTGTGGAAGCTGCCGCTTTGCGCGTTATTTAAAGTAAATTGAATTTCTATTTTATTTAAAATGCGCATTGAGACGCACTAAAAGTTCTCAAGTGGCTACGTTTTGTGTGTGCCACAGAAAAAGAGGCGTGGCAGCTAGAAGGTACCAGTTGCAGGAGGAAGAAGAGTAGGGGGGAGGAGGTTGCTGGAATTGTAGCAGAAAATTTAGCGTGAAGGTGTTAAAATTACACTTTTCACTCGCTGCAAAAGCCAATGGAAACAGAAATGAAAGTAGAACGGATGGAGCAAGACGGTGGGTGGAGGGGATAGAAGGGGAGAGTGACGGTAAGGAGAGAGGGTGGACTAACCCCCTTTTAGTAGTGTTCTCTTTGACATTTGCCTTGCTTGTGTTGTGCAAGTTTTTCGCATTATTTTTGTAATTCAATTTCATTTTGCGAGGTGTCGAAGCTGACTTCAATTGCTTGGGGTCCATTGTCAAAGCAACACAAATACAAGACTGTATATATATATATAGTATATAGTATATATATATATAGTAGACATAAATATATTATATATGTATGGAGTGTGTAGTGGCTAGAGGAGGGTGCCCAGCCAAGCCAACAAAGGAAAACTAGAAACAAGCAGAAGTTGTACAACTTGGAACACAACATTCGACTCAACAGAACTTAGTATTGCGTGCGTTTAAGACTGCCTAATACCCTGTAAGTTTAAGCAACAAGTCTATGTAGCCTATCTAACTAGCAACTATTCTTTACTCATGCATCATGTAATGTATGCATAAAGAGAGTCTTGATTACTGTCTACAGGGTACCTCATGGTCAACTACATGGCACATTCTTCCTCCATCTCTCTCTCTATCTGCCACTAACTAAAACTCCAATTTGGTATAGAGCAAGCATTGCCATTGCCAGCTTACGCTTTGTCTCATTTGGTTTGTGATTCCCAAGTGGTTCTGGCATTGCCAGAAACACAGATCACCATGACTAACTACTCTTTGGAGGAACTGAATTTCAGCTCAAATTTAAATTCAAATGAAGTTCCCCCCACTGCCATACTCCCATCCCTCTTGCCACACACGCATTTCACTTTGTTTCAGCTCTTCCTTCTCTCTTTCTCTCCCTTTCGCACATGCCTAATGTCTCTTGATGCTTTATCATGGCGCTTTATCATTGTCGAGCAAACTTGCCCATTTCCATATCAAACCAGAACTCATGTGCTTTCTTCCTCTCCCCCTCTCGCTCTGCTCTCTTCCTGTCCCTCTCTTCTCTTCCTCTCCTCTCTTTTCTACATCGGCTTTGCTTTACGGAAGCGTCCGTCATTAGGGAATTTGCACAGTTTTTCGTGGTTTAAGCTTTTAAAACAGTTTTTGAAAAGTAAACGCAGCACACCCCAAAAAACCAACTTTGTCTCTGCCTCAGCCTCTGTGTTGCCCTCGCCCCCTACCTTGCCTACCAGCCTTAGTTGCCCCACTGGCAACCCATTACCCACTCGCATTTTAGCTTAGCTCGTGTTGCCTATTTTTCTCCCATTCTCTTATTTCTTTCCACTTTTCTCGGGACTTTTCTTTGGCAATGCTCTTTGCTCTGAACTCTTTACTCGATTTCTTTCTTCTTGCTTCACCTTTTTTTCTCTCACTTCTTATTTACACACATTCACACACACATAAATTGCTCGTTGGGGAAATTTCTTCATGCACAACTTTTTATTGTTTTTTTACGCCTCAAGCTCAGCTCCCACAGCCTTAGTTCCCTTGTTGCAGTCCCAGGCTCATCATGGCAAAGAAATCACTTTGGTTTTTCCTCTGCCTACACCCCCCAGTCTTCATCCCCTCTGGGTTTTTGAATACACTGAGAGGGGGGCCTCATTAGGCGGCAAATCTACAGTGAGGCAGCAGAGAAAAGTAGAGAGAGAGACAGTGAGAGAGGGAGGAAGAGATTCGAGCCCATTATTGATGACTCGCACCGTCGAGCACCCTGTGTGTGCACCCTGTCTGTGTGTGCTCCCTACTCTGACTGAGCTTAATGAATTTCATGGTCATTCCACGCCCCCACCGCCCACTGTCCCATTCTCAGCACTGCCTACGCCTCTGCCTTCGTCTTGGAAAGCGAGTATCATTCTTTCTGTATCTCTATCATTTATCATCACAAACAATTGCCGCTGGCTTAACATGCCCCATAATTATTACACACACACACAGGCACACGCACATACATATACATATATTGCCACGCCCACTGTGCACAAATGATAAAAGGATTCCTGACTGACAGACATCAATCAGAGATTCTTCTATAATTCAGCATTGGATTGAGTTGGGCAGCAGAAGGGGGTAGCCAGGAATGAGCTGGAAAAGTGGCCAGGGGCAGGGGGAAGGAGGCAATAGGGGGAGTGAGGACTCGCCTTTAATCTGCTCGCATTTTATCTGTGCTGGCATTGCTGGCCTTATCAATATGCAAAACTTTTCCCCATTGGGAACAAGTCGCAGGAGCCGAAAAAACTTTTGACTAGGCCGAGAGGCTGATTGAGTATACGGGCAGTAGAGACGTCAGTGGAGGCGTGGGTGTGTGGGCGTGGCAGTGCCAGTGGAAATTGTTAAGCATAAACATTAAAATAAATTTATGCTATGGTGGAAAAAGAACACACTCTGGAGGATGCGCCAGAAGGGGGCACCAAAAAACGTTGGAAAATTGTTTATCGCCATGAAAAAGTTTTCCGTTTGTTGTTGCCTTGTTTATTTTCCAATTTTTTTCCATGTGTGTGCGCGAGAGGGGGACGGGGGGAGGGAGGGGGCAGTAGCAATGTGCAGTGTGTGTGAGTGTTGTCTGTTTTGAGTTTTGAGTTAATCGAAAAAGTTAATCATCGAAGTTTTGCAACACGCTAAGCATAAAAATGAAAGCCCCTGAGTGAGCTACAGGGAGAGAGAGAGAGAGAGAGAGAGACAGACTGTGTGTGGGATAGAGATGCCCTGTGAATGTGCATGGTCATTGAAAAACAGATTCCAACTGAAATAAATCAAATATGGCCACAGCCATTAAATCAGACTTGACCCAGCGAAAAAAAAAGAAACAAATAAAAATGGAAATCGAAACTGAAACTGAAACTGAAAACAAAACAGCAACAGAAAAAAAAAGCGGAAAAGCAAAGGAAATCACACAACGACGAGTTGAAAACGTTGTAATCAAAATGGCAAATGAGCAGTCTGCTTTAAAAACATATATGTAAACACATATGAACTGTTTTTCGATATGAAAACAAGTAGAAGAGTCTTGTGAGCATAAAGATTTGCCTAGAAAAGTTGTATATGTGCAACGATTGCAGTTATTATTGCTGTCAATGAATATATACAATATTATTCAGTTCTGCACCATTATATATAACAAAAATAGTCAACATTGGTGTAAGGTCTTCGTCTTCAAGCTACTCTTTCTTACTGCTGCTAGATTGAGATTGCATGATACTTATTGGTATTGTGTGTTTAAAGTTATAAAAGTTCATCATATTCTACTTAAATTTCCAATTAATTGCAGCAGTTTCCCTTTCTTTACCCTTCTTCTGCTCTCTAGTCTTCTTCTTCTCATTTCTTTAATATTCATCTCCCTCTCCAATTGCTTCTTTCAATCTTGTTTCTTTACAAAACTTGCCTGACTTGCTTAGTTCAAAAACGGATTTGTTGTTTCATTTCAAGACAATTGACCAGTCACTTTTTAACCCCCTAAGCCTCTCGCTCCCTCCCTCTCCCTCTCTCCCTCTCTCCCTCTTACACCCTCTTACCATCTTCTCTTTTATATACTCTTCTGCAGGCCTTCTCTCCAGCTCTGCCCTTTCGACGCTGTCTTCAGAGACAATGACAAGGCAATAAGGCAGAAAAGTCGCTGCTAAATCCCTGACACTTTGTCTCCCTCCCACTCACACTCTCTCCCCACCTCCCTATCTCCCTCTCCCTCTCTGTGCTTGCACATACAATTACTTAGCAAAGTTGACTGCTTGCCACGCCCCTCCATGAAGCAGTTTGCGTGGCAAACATTATGGACACTTAAAAAATTTTCAATGCGCATTATTTACTGATTGATTGAGTGATTGATTACTGAGAGCGCGCCAGGATGCGCTACGATGCCAGGACGCGGCGCGTGTGCGGCCCCACAAAATGGCTGTCATTTCAGCAGAGAGACACACACACACATACACACATACACTCGTACTCTAGCTATATTTTATAGGAGGCTCGAGACGAGGCGACTTCGTTGTCCTCCTCTTCCTCATTGAAAGCTTTACAAATTGTCATTGGAGCACAAAGCGCAGAGGCGCAACGCAGCAGCAGTTTGTGGGAGAGGGTCGAGTTACGAGTATTAAGTGCAAAATGGCAGAGGCAACTCTGCTCACTTCCCCTCTCCCCCTCGCTCCCTTCCCTTCCCGCTGGCCCGTCGGTGGCAAAGGACGCGTCCATTAGTTTGTCATTGTCTGGCGTTGACTTTGAGCGAGCGTCAATAATTGAGCGTTAAATATGATTTAAAAACGTATTACAAAAATGGCCAAGGAGAGTGCCAGCGGCATTGGGGAAAGGTCTAAGGAGAGAGAGGGCCATTGTAGTAAAGGGAGTGGGGAGGGGAGGGGTGGTAAGGAGTTGGTTGCTTGGCAGATTTATAGTACATGAATGAATAGTGTCTGCACTTGGCTTGATTGCCGACGCTTGAGGACATCGCACCAGTCGGAGAGAAGAGAAACTGAATGAGAGCACGACTGACAGCATACCCTGTAGTCTGTGATCACTAAAGAGCACAGACTCATGGCTAGTTGAGGTGAGTAATAAATGGACACAGGAGTTTTACGGCCAGAGTTTTCATATGACAATGAGAAACAAATTGCAAGTGGAAAAGGCAATAAAAACCTATAAAAACTGTTCTTTAGGGTGACCAAAGTGACGATAAGTTCAAGTAATGAAAGTTCTACAAAAACAAAGCAATAAAATCGGCATGAAGTGGAAGTTGGTAAAGAAAAAAGAGCTGAGACTGAATGGATAATAAAACTGACCTAAGTGTAGTTAAAAAAGCAAATAAAGGTGACCATAAACTTATATAGTAAAAGTAAAACTACAGAATACATTCAACGAAACCTAATTGACAATTACAGTGACTATAAAAAAGTTATGAAGGCATGGTCACCCTAAAGTATGATTTGAAATGGGAATCGAAGTAAACATCGATGAAGTTATGGTCACCCTTAAGTATGATTTGAAATTAGAATGTAAGATAACATATTGACATGTCTAAAGTGCAGCTCAAAAGTAAGAAAGGGTGACCTTCACCTGATATAGAATGCTAAAACTTGTAAAATAATATTGAAAGTCGAGATCTAACTGACAATAAAAGGGATCTCAGGAAATAGGCAAATTATGGTCACTCTAGGGCATAATAAGTAATAACAAAATACCCAAGTAGAAATTGTATAAGGCAATGGTCACCCTAAGCCTAGAAGAGTAATTTAACTGGTAAGTGGAAGAAAAATTGGACAAGACTGGCAGACAGAGAGAGAGAGAGAGAGAGAGAGAGAGAGAGAGAGAGAGAGGAAGAGACAGTTAAGACTGCCGCACAGCTACTCTACCCTTATCACACCCTACTGCCACTAATAACAGGGTATGCAGAATAATGTCGCGTATATTTCAACCGCTGTTCAATTTCCAAATGTGCATTGCTGCGTGGGCTGAGGCATAGCCAAACAGACCCAGGAAGAGAGGGCGTGGCTAGGGGCAGGGCTATGACACTGCTTGACTGCGCTTTTCAATCTGCACAAGAGGACAACCTGCTGGCAACACACTCACACACACACGCACACAAAGTGCGGAGCAGTAAAATTACGAAAATGCGCTCGCTGTGAAGAAATAATAAAAATAATTGAAAACGTTAGACAGGACAAAGAATGCTTCAAAGAGAGTGAGAGAGAGGAGATTGAAGAGAGAGAGAGAGAGAGAGGAGATTGAAAAGAAAAACAGAGAGTGAAGGGTGGTAAGAGGGAGTCTGCTCCGATGCAGCCTCTGCATGCGAGCAATAAATCAAGAGGGCAAAGCAAGATGCCGAAGCAAAGGCCAAGGTTCAGCCTGGTGTCGGGTGGATGTCATCGTGGGTCGACGGGGTCGAGGGGGGGGCCAATGCAATCATGCCACATTAAGCGACAGGATATTAATATGTGACAATTGGAGGATCCTTGCTCTTCCTTCCCAGCCCTCGAAAACAAATTGCAAGCATGTTCAGCTTGATGCGATTTACAGTTATTGCTCGATTGTTTGTAGTAAGTATGTAGGTGATTTTGAAATGGAATACGATACTATAAGGGGCAGATAAATTGGTAAGAGCTTGCCAGAGTGTTTGGTAAATTGGTAGCTGCATTAGTTGTGGCATCACCTGATAAAGTGTTGACATAAAGTAAAGTTTCTGAAGTATTTGTGGATTGTTCTCTTGGGAAATTGCCAGACAAGTTGCAGAATTAAAATATCAACTGAATGTTGAGAGAGGAATTGAATTGAGGAATGGTTAAGTGAGGAATTGAATGGTGAATTGACTGATGTATTTTGTAATGAGTTTCATTTGTTGGTGATTAGTTGAGTAACTGTAATGAGAGATACTTAGAGTGACTTATCTTTGAATCTACTGCTGAATGGAAACAATGCAGATTGAAGAAATGTTAGTTACCATACATTGCCTGAAGTATGCAAGGAACTACAGAACGATTCCCAATATTTCTGCACTAACGAATATTATGTTTTTTTAATTAGTTTATTAGGCAGCAGATATACAGTTGTATCTTTAACCTAACGAGTATCTCGTGTAGTTACTTTCTCTACTTCTATTTCTAAGTAGTTAAAGTATCTTATCCTGAACTGAAGTGTATGTTCCCATGATGTATATAATTAACTGTAATTATTAAACAGTGTGTAATTATTTATAGTTGATCGACAAGATGTTGAAAGTATCCTCTTTTCAGACACCTTATTGGGTATGCAGCTAGTTAACCATACTCCAAAACGACACTTCATTTACTTTCCCCCGAGTTGAATTTAAACATACTCAAAGCTTGCAATTTTCTTTAGTGAGTATGAGGAAGATAGGAGTTGAGATTTGCATAGCAAGCAGCGATTTTTGTGCTTGTAATTTGCTGCATGCCACTTGCTACATTGCCACTCAGTTGCCAGTTGCCACTTGCCAGTTGCGTTTGCCTGACATCGTCCACCAAGTAGTCGAAGACAAAAGGCAGCGCCAAAGAAATTAAATATTTGCACAGACAGAAAGAGCAGCGGGAGTGACAGGTGTCTCTAAGGAGTGTGTATATGTGTATGTGTTTGTGCATAGCTGCAAGTGCAAGTGTGTGCGTGTGCGCAGTCATAAAAGCCAACGACCTGAGCCATCACTTTAGCGAAATTAGACAAAATTAGCAAGAATGCAAGTCCAGAGGGGAAGACAGAAGAGTGTGGAGTGCAAGGGAGTGAGAGCTATGAATGTTGCAATAGAAAAGAGGCTAGAGCGCGGGGGAGTTGTACAGGGGGAGGGGGGAGAAGGAGAGCCGTGGCATGAGGATGCCTGAAGTAGTAGCGTGTAAGGCAAACCAAACTCGAAAACCTAAAACCAAAGCCCGGCAGAAACTTGGCCAGCCACTTTGCTTAATTAAACGCGTCGGTTGACGTTGTTGTTGTTCTTGTAGAGGTTCTTTGAACCGGCAGAGATTGAAAACTGTGCCAAGTGGCAGGCAGAGGCAGCGGCAGCGGCAGAGGCAGCCACTCGCCATGGCAAAGCGACACCAAGCCGCGTTGCAAAGTTGTGGCAAATTTTTAATTTAAATAATTAAAGAAATAGGCTAAGCAAGCGAGACTGAAAGAAGACGACACCGGAAACATAGAAACCCTTCACCCTTCACCCTTCAGTTCACCCTCCCCTCTCTATGCACGCCATTCTAGTGGGGCAGTACTGCGTGCTATCATCATCGTCATCATCATCCGCATCGGCTTCAGCATCAGCACTTTTCATTTTAGCACCTTTCAGCAATAAAATTTCTGCAAAACTCGACAATTTTGCGCTTTAGACAAAGGTAACAAAAGTCAAAGCATAGACACACACACACACACACAGGTACACACATACACACACGTGTTCGCACACTCGACCAGTTGAACTTATAGCCAAAAGATCTGCCTGCTCAGATAGGCGCACCATTTTTAATGAAAAGCCGGCAAAAGTGGTGAAAAAAGAGCTAAAAGAAAAACCTAAAAACAAAAAAAACACGCAAAATAAAACAGAAGAAAAAACCGAAAAAAGGCGTCGCAAAGTTTTCAACTGCTTCTTCTATTGCGATGTGTGCTTTAGATAAGACTCGCAATGCATAGAAGCGGAAGCGATGGCGTTGCCAGATAGTGCACAAAGTCTAAGACGAAGTTGCCTGCTTATCGCGCTGAAAGAGACATAAAGAAAGAAGGTCTCTGTCTCTCCTTATTTCTATCTCTCTGTCTCTCTCTCTCTCTCTCTCTCTGTCTTTCTTTTCTGCCTCTCTCTCTCTCTCTGTCTGCTTATGGGTCAATCGCTTATTCGACCAGACAATGGATGTACTTCTTCAGCAGATCTGGCAACTCTGATATGTTTGCTTGAAAGTGGAACGAAATGGAATCAAGAGATTTCTTTAGAGCTGCTTTTTAAGGGGTAGCCCCTTCAAGAGATTTTCGCTTTAATGTTCGCTTACTTTTCTATCATTAATTTTGTAGCGAATGCTGAGAAAGTTAAAGTTAAAGTTTTTATACCCTTACAGAGGGTATATTAACTTTGGACAGGAGTTTGCAACGCACCTTAGGAGACTTCTTCGATCCTATAAAGTGTTTATATGCTGACTTGCCAATAACAGAGGAGTCGAACTAGCCATGTATGTCTGTCTATCTGTCTGTGTCTGTCTATCTGTTTGTATCTGTCTGTCTGTCTGTCTGTCTGTCCGTCTGTCTGTCCCTCCGTCTGTTCGTCTATTGTAACGCACACTAGTCTCTCAGTTGTAAAGCCATCCTAATGAAACTTAACACACATACTTCTTATAGCTGCATACTGTAAATAAGTCGGGACAAGTCGGATCAGACCGATATATCGTATAGCGGTCATACAAACTATCGGCCGAATTTGTTATTTGTCAAGATATGACATCCAAATTTACTACATTGCACTCTTTCTTTATATTCAATATGCAAAAAACATTTTATTAAAATCGTACTACTATAACATATAGCTGCCATAGGGACCATCGGTTCAAAAGGGCTATCTTGTATAAAGACCATTATGGTGCTTCGAAATAATTTAACTTATCAATGCCAATTAAAGGTAGACAGTAATCGACGTAATCATATTCAAATTTTTACCATTATATATAACTAGTATAGGAACGATCAGAGGAGATAAGAGCCTGAAAGTGTATTGAACCTTCGGCCTGCCTGTTTTTCTTTCTGTTTTTTTGTATCATTAATTGCACTGAGAAATCGGAGTAAGTTCAACAATTTGAATGTTGCTTTTTGCTTTCGAATGGACGATTTAAATTTCAAAATCAAATTTCAACTGCAATCGGCATCATTTTCTGCTGCTGCTGTTGTTGTTGTTGCTGCGAGCAATTTCATTGCAAATTTAGCAATTGTCAACGATATCCTGTGTTTACGACTAACAGGGGGAGGTGTGCCTGGAGCAGGTTGCTGATTGACGGCCTGCTGTGTAATAATTGTGGGAGGGGGATAGGGGGGAATGTGGGACTGTGGGTGCAGAGAGAGATTATGGGTGTTGGATCATCTGCATAATAAGCTACATTATGGTCATCTAATGCTGCATATTTCCATATAGATTGTGTATTATAATTCCGAAATGCCACACTCAATGATCTAATGCATATCATAAACTGAATGAATGCTAATGACATTCCTCGGACACTGCGAGCACTGTATGTGTGTATGTGGGTGTGGGTGTGTTAGTATATGTATGTGGGCGTGGCACACAGCTGGAGTAGAAGACGCCTCGAGTCGAGTATCACGAGTTAATTGCAGACTCCGAGTGCCTTTTGCATGCGATTCACTGAAGCGCAAGTAAAGTAAATTTACTAAATGAACACACACATACACATACACACACACACATACACATACTCGCACACACACACACACACACACATAAATTCGCACAAATTGACTAATTGAATGCGCTGGCGAAAGGCAAACGAATTTTCACAGTTGAAATGCGACTGTGATGCGAGTTGAAGGTGCCCACAAAATAACAATCAGCAGTGTGTGTGTGTGTAGGTAACTATGTGTGTATGTGAAGGTTCACTAATTAGCTGGCCAAGACGTGCAAATTGTGTGTGTAGCGTACAATTTTCGGGACTGCCAGCTGCGGCTCGATTAGCTAATACGACGCCAATTGCCGATTGACGATGACGATGACGAAACTTTTGCTTGGCCACTTTGTGAAATTGTTTGCCATATTTGCTGCGAAAACTTTACTCAGTCATCCACACACACACATGCACAGGGTGTACAGGGGGCACACTAATCAAATAAACGAGCGAGCGCAACTGGAGGCGTCAAGCAAAAGGGGGGGAACAAACGGGCAGAGGGTGCCTTACCTCACGCGTATTGAATATGGAATATGCCTGTCAAAACACAAACAACAAGGGGCAGAGAATGTGAGGGGTGGAGAGGGAGGTTGAGCAAAGCATGATAGAGAGAGAGAGAGAGAGAGAGAGAGCGAGAAAGTCAGAGGAAGTGGAAAGCAGAGCTCGCCCTTTTATTAAGTAGGAAGACCATATCAAGTTACACACTTTGTGCGACTGTCTGCGTGTGTGTGTGTGTAAATGAGGGCAAACTTTGTGCCTGTCTGTGTGTATATGTGTGTGTGTGTGTGTGCGTGACCACTGGCTGGCTAATTAATGAATTGGCATAACTTTCTTACTAACTCGCTGAGCGAGGCAAGTGAGTGCGGTAGTTTGCCTTGACACTCCATCGTCGTGCTTTCAATTTACCCAGCTAGCACAACTTACAGCTTCTTATACCCCCCCCCCAACCCTGCTCGCTCTCTCTCTGCTACTCCCCCTTGTCACATGTTTGCGCTGTCTTTTGCGACGCGCTGTTCGCATAGTTTGCCAAATTGCTTTGGCTTTTGTTGACTTGTCCTGTCGTTGTTGCTTCATTTAGTTTTGTTTAGCACAAAAACAACAACAGCAATAACATCAACAACAAGTGTACACAACATAAATGTCATTTGCAGAGCAAGAGAGACAGAGAGAGGGAGAGAGAGAGAGAGAGGGAGAGAGCGGGTAAATTGTTGCGAAAAAAGTGGGCAACAAATAACTTTGAAATATTTTCGCAACCTGCTTAAAAATGTGTTAAACATTTTCACAGTTCGCTATTGTGGTTGTTGCTGTCATTGTTGTTGTTGTTATATTTATTGCTGTTGTTATTGTTATTGCTGCTGTCATTTGCATAGGTATTTATTGCCTAACAAATACGTGAAATTATTGAACTGCGAACCACAACTGGACAAGAAAAATGCGTGTGTAATGCAGAAATACCAGAGTGAGTTGATGTGCATATGAATGAGTTGAATGAGTTTGTTGTAATTGAAAAGCTTGAACTAAACTCGTTGCCAAAAAAAGATTTCCAATTTGAGAAAATTTGAAAAAAAAAACAAAATTCAATAGCGAATCACAAGCAATTAACTACAAGTGAGCGCTTGGTAATTATAGAGTGTCTCTTTGCCTCTTCTACACAGTTGGCTTGCTGTACGCTGCGTATACGCGCCGTGAGGGAGAGAGAAGAAAGTGTAGCATACTTTTTAGCAGCTGCCATTTCGTTTGATGCTCTACTGGCGCCATAAAACGGCAAGAAAACCAACAACAACAACAATAACACATAAAAGAATGGAGCACACACACACACGTACACACACACACACACGTACACACCCACACGCGTACACACACGTACGCGCAGGCACAACAATCGCAAGCGAATCGCAACAACATTTTACGTTGTATTGTAAATCTAAACCGAAGAAAGGACATTAGCCGCATTTTGTCTTGGCAACCAACACACACACACATACACATACACAGCATATCTCTGTCTCCCCTCACCCCTCTCTTTGCCGTTGTCTTGTACACTCTGTTCTAGTTGTGCATGCTGTGCACGTAGCAAGCGCCGCTTTATACCTTGACTGCTGTTTGGTGGTTGCTCGGGCAACTTACTTGCCTCCGCTTGCCTCCCCCCTCCTTCTCTTGTTCGCGCCGCGGCCCTTGTCCCGCTTAGGCGTTGCGATTCATGTCTAGCTGTTTTGTAGCTAGTTTAAATGCTCAACGCTTGCCATGCTCATTTTTTAGTGAAGTTTTAGCAAAAGTAGAAGAAGTCTACGACATGTACGTGCAGCAATACAGCAAGACAGAGAGACAGACCAAGAAACAGACAGGCAGACAGACAGACAGACAGACAGACAGACAGACAGACAGACAAAGGGACAGACAGTGAGACAGACAGACATACAGTTCGTTTGCTGGCTGAGCATGTGCTCAAGATAACGTTGCCATCGTCGCAAAAGCGCGATATCCATTTAGATGGATGATGCTGCAAACTGAAAGGCAACATACAGACAAACACACACACACACGTGCATACATGCACACATATGTATGATTGTTGAGGCCTACAGTGAGAGAGGCAGAGGCTTCTCTACCTGCCTAGCTTCGTGTATCATTTCTGTAAACTAGCGAAATTGTCAGGTTTCTCCCTGGCACATCGTGTGCCGCATACAAAAGCTACAACTGAAATGTTTTTCTTGCTCTGCCAACTTCCCTTCCCCTCTCTCCATCTCTCTATTTCTCCTTCTCTCGCTCCGTCTCCACTTCCGCCTTTTGCATTTGGCTCGTATAGCTGGCAATGAATTTCAAGTGCCAAAAGTATAACAAATGCTATTAACGCACACATTCACAGCCCTCCACATTGGTTGGAACGAAATGGAATAGAACAGCTGTGCAAGACATATACGAGCACAAGATTAATGTAATATCATGAAAAGAAATGATGTATGACACTTGGCAAGGCATACACAATGGCAAGGTGTCTCTCTGCTGGAACAATGAGAATGAAATGAAAATAAATGAATGCCATGTAAAAGGAAACATTGTGTGACAAAATGGCGAACAATAGTTTGATGTATTGTATATTATAAGTGAAATTGGTGACAGTAAAAAGGAAAACAATATTGAAAAGAATCAAAGTGGAAAGCTTAACTAAACTAAGTAAATCTAAATAGGAAACAATTGGACATGAAACGGATATATGCAGCAGTGTTAAACACTTAAATTCCCATCATTTTAGCTGTCTGAATCAATTAAGAAATTGCTTCCTTCTCTCACACATTGCAATTGGAATTCCATTTTCAATTAGTGAAATGTGCGTGCTGCGTTTAGGTGTGGCATGCAACTAATTAAATAGTGACATGCAAAGTACAGTTGCGCTTGAGTGAAAAAATGTAATTCGAATACAAAAAGTTACCCACAGCAAAGGCAACTTCAACTGCAAGTGCCACTGCCTGCTGCGCTTTGTAGCCACAAATGAAAAGACAAGCCGAGCTGAGCTGTCCGCAAAGTGACAGCAATAAGATAAGGTAAAGAGTAAAGGGAGAGAGAGAGAGACACACACACACACACATACACACACACACACAGCACACTCCAGTCGAGTGTTCGTGTAATAGGCTAATCCACAAGAACATGAAGTGAACCCGGCACGAACTGCAGCTGCATGCAAAAGTTTTAAGTATCTGTAGCTGCAAGGGGTGTCTCACTGTAACTGAGATACATTTATATTTTATTTATATGCACTTTTATTTATGTAGCTCTCTATCATGAACTTATTCCATCTCATTCACAGTAGCTATGCCATCAAATTTGCCACAAGTTCAGAAAGATATTTCCAGTATCTGGAATGTATCTGGCTGGCAATAAGATTGATTCTGTTCGCTACTGTGACAATATCAAATTGCATTATCAACTGCATCAATCTGAGCTTAATCACATTAGTTCATTGCAATTTATGTATCTGAAATACGGCTTGAGATACACTTTGAGATGCAAACAGATATAGCTTCTGTTTTTAAACTGTTTAAGTTTTGCAACAGCTGAGGCGCTGCCTGAGACTGTCGAGCAACTTATTATTCAATTGGTGCTATAGGCACACACACATGCAAACACACACATGCAAACACATGCGTGTGTAAATGGCATGCGTCCGCAGTATTCTCATCTCAAGTGCTGCTGCGTGTTTGTGCATGTTGCTTGTGCTGAAGTGCACACAAATTTGCATAGATTGGAGCCATGCAACTCAACCGGAACACCCTGCTGTATACCCCGCCCTCTTCCTCTTACAATACCCTACATAACCCATCTATAACCTATTCACTGCACAGTGGAACAAACTGCAACACAGATTGAAAAATGTTATGGAAATTGCAAGGGATTATAAAGAACTAATTCAAGCATTTTGTTATATATATTATAGCAGTTTATAGCACGTATACTATATTCACTATACATCTACAATTAATTGCCAGCAAGGAGATGAGAACCTTAACTGCTTTCAATGAGTTGCTTCATCGTTGGGTTCCCCTTCGATTGGTTTGTGAATATTCGCGAAACCCTAACAAATGATGCGCAATGAACTGCAACATCGACGGTAAATCAAGTTAATGAGTACCGGGTACGGCAAAAAAGGCAGGGCAAGGCAAGGCACCGCGAAGAGGGCTAATTTTGAGCTAAAGTATCTGGCACTGCGTTGGGGGACCACAGCAGCTCAACTGAGGCACAGTGCGCGTCATAATTATGTGTAGGGACACTTAAGCTGCAAATTAATTACACAATTTTCTAAGCAAATCGAAGTGGGGGGCATGCAAGGGGGTACTCTGCTGGGCAGCCACATTAATTAGCGTTCATCAATCATGTTTGACCGTAGCGCAGTTGATGGCGATGATGATGATGTTGATGGCAGTTACAAGGACACACGGCACTCAGCGTTGCTCTCTCAGTCAACAGCAAATGGCCATGTGTCTTCCGTTGTACCCCCTTTGTTATTGTACCACCCAGCCCCCCCTTCTAGAAGGGACTCAAGAGCCTCTCCTCATTTGCCATCTAATGTCTGCGACTTGCTGCAAATATTGCGCAATTTGTCGTCATTATACAGGATATTGAACCTCATAATATGCGACGACATCATCAATTTCAAAATGTTGACGGCTACGCAAAGAGTGGAGGGCAGAGGCAGAGAGAGCGGGTGGGAGGAAGGCATTTGGCAACCCTATACTATAAGGTGCAACCAGAGCTGTTGTTCCACATCAACAGAACAAGGCAGGCAGAGAAAGAGAAGGGAACAGAGAGATAGAGAAGAGGGGGTAACATGTCAAGTATTCGCGGGCCTTACAAAAAATAATGTGCAATTTATCGAGTTGAGTTCTTTGACTGTTATCGATAACACTAAGTTATATAGAAGAGAAATTCATATTTTATCGATAGGTTGCCCAATTAATGACTTGCCTACGTTTAATATTAATCGAAACATGGACTCTCTAATTGTTATCGATAGCTTCTTCAGTATATATTTATATAAATTCCACACACTTTGATATGTTATCGATAGGTTATGTAATTATTGAGACGCGTGAAGTTGCCTGGCTTTAAACTTAGTCGAAAACATGGACTCTCTGACTGTTATCGATAACTTCTGCGTTACATATCAACACAAATTTCATACACTTTTATATGTTATCGATAGGTTACTTATCTATTGAGATGCGTGAAGTTACCTGCCTTTAATATTAATTAAAACATGCATAAACCCTTTCATTCACGAACTGATATGTCCCATATCTAATCGATAGCACAACACAAGATTCGACAGCCTGTTTATTAAGCTGAACTCTCTGACTGTTATCGATAACTTTTGCGTTATATATTTATACAAGCTCCACATAAATATGTAGTTTGAGAGTTTATCGATTGGTAACCTAGCTGATGGGGCACCTTAAGTTGCCTGTCTTTAATAGACATCTAAATATGTATAGGTTAGGTATACATAGGTACAGATTTGTGCCATCTCTAATCGATAATACGCACTACGTTAACCACAACAAGATTCGATGGACTTGCTCGCGACGCTGCGGTTGTTTCTGATGCCACAGCCAGGCGTTCTCTCTCTCTGTTTCTCCTTATCTCTTTCTCTGTTTCTCCTTATTCCCCTCTCTCCCTTCCACTCCCTCTGCAGCCCGCTGGCGACGAGTCGTCGGCGGCAACAGACAGCATTGACAATCATTTTACACTTGGCAGGATATTATGTAAATTGCTTTTCATATTTGTGCAACATTTAAATTTACACGCACACAGCAGCAGGACAGAGAGAGATGGAGACAGAGAGAGAGAGAGAGAGAGAGAGATAGAGAGACGTAGGCAGTAAGTAAATCACGACTGGTGGTTGCGGTGTCGATGTCAAAGTGGAGGCCTACGACGCGACAAGGCAAGGCAAGGCAGACATCATTATAACGGGCAGACAGCGCCAATGGCTGATTGAGTGAAAGAGTGACAAACTGAGCGAATGACGGCCTGATGTGCAAGATAGACCGAAGCAGAAAAGGGCAGAGAGGGAGAAGGATGGTGGGATGGACGGGGAAGGTAGAATTGTCGCCAGGCGTCGAGTTGTGTCTACGGGGGAGAAATTAACGATGCGTAAAAAGTCCTCACGCTGGTTTTTATTTACGTGCGTATTTGTGTGTTAGTGTGTGTGTGTGTGTCAGTGTGTGCGGTACTAGGCGGTGCCAGGGGCAGCGGGGGGTAGTAGCCATGTTTTTTTTTTTTGTATTATTTGATAGCCCCAGTGAAATGAAATTGCAATGTGTCAGTTTTAATGGCGTTGCAATTGCTGCCAGGGCTTAATATCTAGCTGGGTGCCACACATCTCCTCCCTCTTCCCCTCCTCCCCCACACCACTCCAGCATTGTCTCCATCTATCTCACACTTTTTCTGTGTGCCGTAAAATGCACAAAATGAAAATGTTAAAAGCCTGGGAACAGACGATGGCAGGGGGGAAAGTGCCACCCAGCAATTGAGTGTTAAGTACAGAGCACAAAAGTATCAAGTAACGAGTCAAAAGTAATGCGTGACGAGTCTAAAGTAACCGTTAACGATTCAAAGCTTACAAGTCATTCGAAACAAATCAAAGATGAAGGCGTAACGAGTCAAAAGAAACGCCTAATGAGCCACACGTGACCACAAACCACAAGTAACGAGTCAAAAGTCGCTACTTTATCAAGTAACATTTGGAGAATACAGTGTAACGCAAGAGAAGTATGGAGTAACGGCTGGAAAGTAATGTGTAACAAATTAGAACTCTGATACTGATACTGATTATGACAAAGAACCGATATTAAGAGAGTAACGAGTCAAAAAGCTACACGAAACGAATCGCAAGTATCGCTTAATGAGTCTGCAACAATCACGCTCGAATTGCAGTCAAATGTCCCAATGAGAATCACTGGGAAAAGGGGGAAAAGAGGGGAAAATAATGTTGACACACAGAACAAGGAGAGGAAAAGCGTATGCAAATAAATATTAAAATCAGTCGATGAATTCGCAGAACGAACTCAAACTTAATTAAAAAGTCACTGTAAAAGACCATGCCAAAGAGAGAAAGAGAGATGCAGAGAGAGAGGCAGAGAAAGGGTAGAGAGCTGCGAGTAAATCAATTAAAAATTGCCAAGCGGTAAAAATCAACGCGTTGACAACAAGGAAATTGAGTTATGAGCACGGCGATTACACAGCCAAAAGGCAACGAAGAAAAAGCGAATAAAGCAAATAATCTGATAAAGAGAAGAGGGAACAAACAGCCACAAAAATACGAAACGAAACGCAAATGAATCAAGCCAAAACTCAATTCGATATTCAAATAACTAGCTAAAAAAATGCTGTTTCCAAACTGTCGGCACTTATGCCATGAACTCAATTAGCCACGCTTGATGGGAGTGTGCGTGTGTGTGTGTGTGTGTGTGGGTTTATTAAATAGCCATAATGAAGAAAGGATATGTGTGTTAACAAATCGTTATATAGTTCATGCAACGAGTTAGGAATGGAATGTATTGCGAATGAAATGAAGAAGCTCTTTTCATTGTAACTTATGAGTAACTTGTGTAGTTTCTACGCCAAGACTATTTCTAACTATATAAAGTGCTTCTTTATTCATTGCCATATGTTGCCATATATAACTGACTTCTTTTTGCAATCTATTGCATATGACATTGCTTTTCATTGTTTTCCATTTAAATATCTTTAATTTCTTGCCCAAATTTAAAGTTTCTGTTCTTGTCTGGCAAATATGACGATAAATCTGTCTGGCAATCTGTGGCATATTATAGAGTGATGTGCCATAGTATTGCTGTGTGTGCTGAGGTGGAAAGACCTAAGATAAGATGAACCAGCGGCAAAGTACATCAAAATATGACAATTCACAATGACAAGGCGCGGGGGAGGTATAGAAACTTATGAGAATCGAATAAAATACAAGTATATTTAGTTAAAAAATCGAACTGAGAACTTCATTCTACATCTTCCAGTTGCATGAATACTTTTCTTTAACAAGTTGCCAGTAATATGACAGCTGTGTCAGACAAGCTCTGATTCGATGTTGTTCTTCTTGATAATGATTCTTGAGATTGCCTTGTTTGCCAAACTATCTACCCGTTGGAGTAGCACATACCCTCAGTTAATTCAGACATATTTCTATCCTTATTCATTGGCATACCATGAAATTACAATGCGTCAATTTCAAAGTGCCTTGACAACCCTTAATATTTGTCTGGCACCCGTTAGGCAAAAGCTGTTTAAGCTTGCTTAATGTCAACTCCAGACATAAATAAAAGAAGCACAGGCACTCAAACACTCCCACACACACTCATCCACACACACACACATCCGACACGCACACACACACATCAATTATGCATTCAAGTAATTTGTAAAATTCAAAATCTTCGCCCCAAAACTATCTCGAGTTTTTGTGTGTGTGAGCATTTGCTTTTAATTAACTTGAATACGTTGTTACTCACGACAGCCCAGGCAAGAGGGGGGCGTGGCTGGCAAGGCATTCAACTCACCTGTAACGAGAGGGAAAGAGAAGGGGAAGAGAGAAAGAGAAAATGTGTTAAGTAAGAAGCAGAAAAGTTAAATTTTATTATATGAATATCGGCTTATGTGGGCGACTTATGACGAAGGGCAGGGCAGGAAGGGAAGGTGGAGGCAGGGTATTGACTAGCCAAAGGCTCTGCTATGCCATGCTCAGTTCTCTGTATCTCTCTCTCTCTCTTTCTCTGCAAATGTAGTTATAAAATTCATATCAAAGCGAGTTCACCAAGCCAAAATCCCAAAATCAGCTACACACAGGCGAGGCACACAATATGCGGGCGAGTGTGTGTGTGTGTGTGTCTGCGTGTATGTGTGAGTAAATGTATTTGCCTATTTACAGCCTATTGCACATTTTGATGGCCATTGCTTGGCAACTGGGCGGTTGACGGGTGAGAGGGGGGCGTGGCCTGAAGAAAAAAAAACTTAGTCAAGCGCAAACCAAAAACTAAATTGAATTTTGTGCAAAAGATATCCAATTTAGTTGGCTTTGCTTTCCAGTCAGTGTGTGTGTGTGTGTGTGTATGTGTGTGTAGTTTGTATCTGTGTGTGTGTGTGTGTGTGTGTGTGTGTGTGTGTGTGTGTGTGTGTGTCCCACTTACCGAGAATGCTTTGAGAAATACCAAACACTGTATGATGCCCTCCATGGTGTCGCCGGTGAGGCAGAATGTGCCCGTTAGATGGCGTCCCTTGCGTCCCACTGTCGCCGCGGCCGCCAGCGAGGCATGCACCAGGGCGCGCTGCTGCTGCTGCTGCTTGACGCCGACGGCGGCGCTGGCAGCGGCAGCGGCGGCTGTGGCTACCACGCCGTTGGTCAGCATGCGGGGCAGGGGTGCGGCGCGCATTAAGCGCTCCAGCGAATCCATTATCGGTTATCAATTATCAGTTATCGATTATCGTGGAATTTGCTCTTGCTGTCGTTTCGTTTGCTTCTTGTCGGTTTTAGCTATTTCTAGCTGTTTTTTTAGCTTGCTTTTTTTGGCTTTTTTTTTGCTGTTTTTCTACTTTCTCATTTTGTTCATGTTTGGTTGCACTTTTCTTTGATTTCTTGTTGTATTTTTTCGATTTGATTGTTTGTTTTCGAGTTGTTTGTCGATTGCTTCATTTGCTTAACTGAAATTTGTGTTTGTTTTTTTTTTTTTTTGGGTTACGAAAGCTCAAAATTCTTGCGAAAACTTACGAAACACAAAGCAGAACTCAATGCAGGAATTTGCCAAAGAACAGGAGGAGGAGGACGGAGGCGGGGGAGGGGGATGCAAAAAGTAAGAAAACAAACGAAACGAAAAGAGCAACAACTTCTTCAAAATAACTTCAACTGACCGCACCGAGTGCAGAGCAGCAACTGAACTGGTTCCAGTTCCGGATGGAACTGTTTGCGGATACAGGACCAAAGTGAAATGAAACGAGAAGCAGCTTGAGGCGAAGGCTGATGCTCAGGCTGACTTAGTCGATAAAGTGGAGCACAGCTAAGACGACCCAAAAAAAAAGAACACAAACAGACCAAGAGAAATTCAGGGAAAGGCACGAAAAAATTAGCCAACAGGCAGCATGTCATTTTGATGCCAAGACAGAGACAGCAATATCAAGTCAATATACTATCTTTCCCTCTCACTCTTTGTCTCCTTCTCCACTGTGATGTGGCAGCTTGCAACTCTTCCAAACCTCCGACGAGGGACTAATAAAATTCATGTTAAATGTTTGTTAAAAATTTATAGCTCGGCACACGGTCTTCAAGACATTCCAGGGAAGTGGACTGAGAGACAGAGAGGGGACAATAAGAGCGATAAAAAAGAGAGAGAGAGAGAGGGAGAGGAAGGCAGGCTGAAATACTTGGCAGCTGACCAGGCAACCAAAATATACTAAATTGAAAACTCGACACAGTGTGAAGCCCAAACTAATGTTTTGCACTTCAAGATGCCCCTTAAAAGGACTTTGAGTTCTTAACCTAACGATGGAAAGTATTTATTTGAACATTTAAACTAACTCAAGGTTTAAATAAAGGTTCAATTCTGCATTATATGGTAGTTTATTCTACCAAACATCACTTAACTTATCAAACGATAAGGTATTAACGAACTTCAATTATCAGCACTCATGGCCAACTTACATCATGATCAAAGACAGTTTCATCTTCACAGCCTTGAGCTACTAGAACTTGTTGGGAATTCTAATTCAATTCTCAGATTGTTTATTATAACAGACATATACACAGCCCTGTAAGATACTACCTCAAATGTATGTGTATACCTCGATCAATATCAATATCGTTCATCGATAAATAACTTCTAGTCGAAGTTTTGACTCCCAGAGTAGATCTACATAACATTTTATGGCAGTTTAAAGTCTCATACTACACTCTACTTCCCCCTCCTGCACATTCTCTTCCCTTCTCGCACCTTTCTTCTTTAATTTACCGTACCGTTCTCTAAATTAACATACTGTGAATCATTGCAAACTCTTCGCTGTTTGTCTTTCTATATAATCGAGTTAGCTTTAACTAAGTTGATTACGGCCAGTATTTATTATCCCTAACCAGTTGCAGTTGAATGTGGTAGCCCCTCCCCATTCTCCTCCCACTTCTGCAGTTATGCTTTGTATATTCAAAAAAAGAAAAGAGAGAGAGAAAAAGAAACAGTGTGAGAGGGAGGGGAAAAAAACAATTTGTGTGCAATGCTTTTCAATGTCCTGTGGCTCAAAAGAACTCTGTTATTTATGTCGCCTGGCAGGACATTCCAGTCGAACAGACGTATGTGTATTGGTGTGTGTGTGTGTTTTGGTGTGTGTACTGTGTTTTTCAAGTTAAAGAAATATAAGCATTCAAGCAGCCAGCTTGATAGTCAGTGTCAGAGTGAAAGAGACCAGTCTCATCTGTCTACAGAGCTTCGATCCCCTTCTCTCTCTCTCTCTCTCTCTCTTTCTGTCTCTCTCTTTCTGTCTCTCTCAATCTCTATGTGTGCCCTTCCTTTGCAGCCTTTTCTGTGCTGTGTTGGCTCCTCCGCTTGCCTAGGCCCGTCTCCGTTGCAGACCAAGCGTAATTTATCTGCTCGGCAAAATGTGCGACTGCTGCCACTGTCAACGGGGCCGCCGGAGCCGGAGCCGGCGCAGGCAACATCCAGGCAAAATTTATGCAGGCCGACGCATGCCCGGATATACGCCACACACACACTGACGCACACACACAGTGTTGTCTGAGGGGATGCAGGGTGAGTGTATTAACTGCAACTAAATCAAACTTTTGAGCCACGTTATGAATTATTTGCCCATTGTTCAGCAGGCGAAACATTTCTTTGTCGCTTCCTGACTTAATGAGGGGCAGGACAGAGGCCTTGGTCACCTGCACTGTCGGTCGATGTGGACCGTGCCAAGTTAATTTGAAACAGCAACAACAACGGCCGCAACAACCTTAATTTTCCTCTCATTCTCTACATCTCTCTCTCTTGCCTTCACACTGTGTATTTTCTCACATTTTCGTAGCATACTTTTTGGGACCCCAAATTTGTCTAAACCAAAAAAAAACGGACACTTTTTGCCGGGCTCTCTCTCTCTCTTTCTGCCACAATTTAATTTGTGCCGCGGTGTGATGATGCGGCATTTGACTTACTGGGACAGTCAAGGCGCGTAAATTTCATAGACAACATAGAACAATCTCCCCTCACTTCCAAAACGAAAAAGAAAAACAAAATTGCGACGCCTCGACGAAAAAAATTAAATGAAGCACAAATTAAGTGAAAATAATAAACCGTGGGGCAGTGAGAAAGAGACGAGAGAGACACAGAACAAGATAGAGGGAGACAGAACAAGACCTAGCGAGGGCATCCCGTAGTCGCCATCATGCATTGGGTCTGCCCTAGTTTTTGATGCTTTTTTTTCGTTTTTCCTTTGCTTTCCTCTTGGTATTTTTATCCATTTTCTTTTTTTGGGTCTTGCATTAGAGTTAATTAAAGCTTGACCTTGTACAGTGGGACAAAAAGGCAGCGTGTCTGAAGGGTGTGTGTACGTGTGTTTGGTATTTGAAGCGATTGCAAGTGGTTGAAGTGCGATTAAAAGCAAACAATAATAAATACTAGAAAACACTAGAAAATACCAATAGACTCTAGAGAAAATTCTACAGACTTAGGAAAACTCATTTGGTGCAATATAAACAAAATGCTTCAATAAATACTGCAGCAATACTAATAAAATACTAGAGATAAATAAAAAAAAGCAAAGCAGTTCAAGAATTACCTAAAAGATTTGAGTATCTTTATCATTTCGTTTGTTTTTTTGTATAGTATTTTAGTATTTTTGGCATATTTAAAATGAAGATAAGAAACATTTCTATGCAAGCTTTAAGTAGTTTTAGTATTTTTTAGTACTATCTCTGGTTTTCTTTTAATCTCTCCAACTTTATTTGCTTTCCTTGTGCTCGAGATTTGAGTCTGATGCCAGTAAAAATCCATTTACGATTTGTATTTTTTACGGCTGAGAAAGTTAGAACACACGCTCGAGTTTTTCTTTATGTGTGTAGAGAGATTGAGAGAGTAGGCGAATGAGTGAGGGAGAGAGAAAGAGGTGGATAGACTGAAATCCAGGCAAATGAATGGCCGAACATCGAAATAATGAGCCGTATTTACATTTCAAAGCGTATAGCAACAAGGACAACAATGGGTTAGGCTCGCAAGGCAAGAAAGAGCTGAGAATGGTATACGAAAGAGACAGAGAGAATGAGTGAGAGGGAGAGAGAGAGAGTGTGTGGCAAGGCAAGAGCAGAGGCAAAACGGACGCCAGGCGATTGCATGCAATTTGTTTTATGGGGCCGGAGCATGCACATTAAACGCGCACTTAATCACACGCACGAGGCGTGGCTGATGCTTCCCTCCTCTGCCGCCTACCGTGCCCCCATGAGGCGACAAATCAAATTGATTTCGACTTTTTGCGTTGTTCTTGTTGCTGCGCTGTCGTCTCGGGGCTTTAACGCGGCATTATTAAATCACTTTTATTGCTATTGAAATGTGCAAAAGTTTTGCGCCGCCTCTGCCCCCTCAAAGAAATCGCAGCTAAAAGGACAAAGGCCGTAGCTAAAATTGAGAGAATGAGACGGAGACTGAGGCGTACGCGGCGTATGCGTAATATGAATCCAAATGCGTAACTCATATTTGTGGCTGCTGGCGTTGGCGGTGGCGACAGCGACGCCAACGACTGTGCCTCAGTTCATTCACAGCACATAGATACAGATACAGCTACATTACGTACATTACATTTACACATACAGCTGTAGATACAGCCACGCATACAGTTACAGCTGTAGATAGAGATACGTGTACAGGCACAGCTAGAGCAGACTAAGAACACGTAGGGGCAAGTAAATTATATTTGTTGTCTCGGGCTGCTGCTGGGCATTGGCATGTTTGACTGACAACACAACAACAACGACAGCAACAGCAATGAGTATAACAAAAGCAGCAACAACAAGCAGAACAACAACAATGGCAAATAAACAGCACAAACAATGCGTATTGGGGGTACTCGAGGCGCCACAAAACACAAGACAAGACACGAAAACATGAGAAGAAGAAATAAGTCTGCCCCGCAGATAATCCATATAGATGTATATATGTGTGTGTGTCCCACAAATACACACACACACACATATATATCTATGCCTGTTTGTGTCTCTGACGTCATTGCTCAAGCTTCGATTCACAGCATTTGATTTGATTCAATCAAGCAGCTCATAAAGTGTTGGAAAATTCATAAGGCCCAAAAACCACTTGGCATAGCGAGTAGTTTAAGTGAAATTCGATGAATGCGCTGCTCACATAAACATATAAAGATATATATTTAACAGTAAACATAGAAATTAAATTGATATATTCCAAGCAGTCAGCAAAATATCACATAATTTATGCCCTCTACAGTTGTTGGGAAACTTCTTTGGAGCTTTGCTGGAGTTTAATGTCTTAACTGCCAGAACTGCTGATGTTCTGCATACTTATAAGCTGTGAGTTTGTATATAATCCATACTTAATCCATTACCAGTTCGGTTTTCATATTCAAAATTCAAAGCATTCTCTATAAAACTTCTTTCATAATTGCCTTTTCACTTTGCTTGCCCCACTTCAGGTTCATCCTCCTCCTCTTTACTTAAACCACACTTCAATTCCAATTAGCCAAAAACTGTTTCTAGTTCTCTAAAGTGTGTGCTGCTGTAAACTGTACAACTCCCCTGCTGCATTCATTTGTATAGTTTGAAGTAGCAGATTTACAGTTAGTTTTTAGGTACACTCTCCCTTTCAAAAGCTCTCTAGTCTCTCTGGGCTCTTGAGTCTGTCTATAATTCAACTGAAGCACATGCAATTATCTAACTCTCAATTACAGCACTTTTTGGTCATAAAAATACAAAACTAATGCAGATGAAAGCCACGGAAAGTTTGTACAGCAGTTTTGAGTGCAGATTGGTATGGAATAGGTTAAGGGTTTACTTGGGTTGCCCCAAGGATTAGGCATAGAGTACTGTTATTTAGAAGAAAGGGGAAACTCCTTTGTAAATGAAACATATGTTTTAAATTGGGGAAGAGGAGAAAACAAATATATAAAGTACGATTAAACTGGGATTAACTTTATATTCCTGCTGAAGTTTTGTCTAATATTTGTCATATTTGGTAAGAAATAATTTTTGCTTTTTATATTATGCTGAGATAAGTATCATAAAGTTACTTCTGGCTGATAGAACTAGAAATCTGTTACTGTCAAGAGTTATTCATATACATTTATACTCTACATATGCCACAACTTAGCTTGTTTCCATCCCCCCCAAATGAAATATAGAGCAGGCCTTGCCCAGCTATCAAATCGTACCAGGGCTACGAACTTAGCACTTTCCCATTCAGATTAAGCACACCGATACAACTACACGTGCTGCCTTCTATATATTTAACTATATATTTTGTAAAGTTCACAAATAAATTTATACATCGCGTCAAAGGTTCTTCAGATAACTGAGTCATCATGCCGACCAACATGCCTTGTGTTACTCGACGTGCTCGTACCTTGCATCCCGATTGCTACGATCGACTGGGCCGCAAGGTCGGACTCGAGCTAGAGCGTTGCAAGCATCCGCTGAAGATGCAACCGGATAATACGCGTGGCCGTAGGCAGTTGGCTCTGCGCATCTGCGAGAAGGAACAACAGGAGGCAATGAGACAACAGGCACGCTCCACAGGCTTTCAGCTTTCAGCAGGCGTTGGCCTCAAATCGCGGACGAAGCAGCGCCCCCTACCGCCGGGCACAACCTCGCCACCGATGTCCCGTTCGCTGCCGAGGCCATATCAAAAGCCGCTGCGTCGCGTGGGCACCGGTGGCGAGGCAACCTATTTCCATGTGGTCGGCCAGCCGTGGGAGTCGAAGGGATACTGCGAGCTCGAGAAGGAGGAAGTGGAGCGCCTAAAATCCCTAAAGCCTCCCACACCCGAGGAGATGCAGGCCGAACAGGAACGCCTGCAGGAGGAGGAGCGTATTCAAAAGGAAGAGGCAGAGAATATACGCATGTATTATTATGAGATCGATGAGGCGCGACGCGAGAGGGAACGAGAGCTGCAGAGGCAGCTCGATGCTGAAGTCGAGGGCGACGATGAGAAGGCAAATGAGGCAAGGCGCCTCATGGTGTTGCACAAACAGTTGACGGTAAGTGGGAGGGAGAAAAGTACATGTTGAATTGATATCGATAATTATCGAAAATTTCAAACGGCATAAACGACAGAAAACTTTATATCGGTTTATCGATTTATGTTTTGCAGTGTACGTTATCGATAACTATCGAACATTTCAATCGATAAATCTGGATTCTCTGAGCAATTGACAGTAAGCGGAAGTAAAAAACTATGTATCGGTGTATCGATAAATCAATCAGATTTTTATCGATAATTATCGAACATTGTAATCACTAAATGTGAATTATTTGTGCAATTGACGGTAAGCGGGAAGGAGAAATGTATATCTCGTTGTATCGATATATTTATTATAATTGTAATCGATAATTATCGAAAAGTTTAATTGACAAATATGATTTCGTTGAGTAGTTGAACGTAAGTGGGAGGGAGAAAAGTATATATTGATATATTAAACACAATGTATGATATCGATAATTATCGAATAATCGATAAATCTATATTTTTTGATATCCTTCCCTCTTGCAGGCTCGCCACTTCGACGACGAGCGCGTGCAGAACGCAATTCGTGCTATCGGCGCTGCCAAATGCAGCGCCATGTGGACCTCACAGATCGAGGAGCGGGCACTGATGGGTCGCCTGCAGGAGGAGCGTGACGTTGAGCAGGCGCGCAAGGACACCGCCTTCAACGACTCCAAATGGGGCTCAGCAGCGGAACAGGAGCAGCGAGCGCTCGACAAGCGCCAGGAATTCGGCGATGCCGTGCGCCAACAGATCGCTGATCGTCGTCAGTTGCGCCACATGGCCGAGGAGAGGCGTCGCGAGGAGTCGCGACAGAGTGCCGACGCGTATGCAGAGTACAAGCGCTATCAGGTGGAACAGATGCAGGCAACTGGGGAGCGTAAGACACACTATCGCAATGAGCTGTTCCACTACATCAAGCTGCATCAGGACTTCAATCGTCTGCTGTGCGAACAGGAACAGCGCGACGAGATACGCGCCAATACCTATGTGCTGAACAAGGGAAGGCAACGCTTGGAGCAGCGTCAGATCAAGGCAGCCAATGAGGCGGACAAGGAGCGGCGACGTGATGCACTCTTTGTGCTCCAACAGAAGATACTGGATGCTAAGGATAATCGCGAGGAGATGCGTCTACTGGCCGAACATGAGCGACTCGAGCGCAAATATCGGCAGCAGGAGCGCGAGGCTGCCCAGCATCGTCGCACTCTTGTCGCCGATCTTCGTGCTGGCAATCGCAAGGCCATGGAGGATATCAAGAAGTACCAAGCATGCTACTACACACAGTGTCAGCGCGAAATGGATGAGGCTAAAGAGGAGAGAGCACGCTATGAGAAGCAACGCGAGGCAGAGATACAGCAGAAGATCGGACGCAAGCTGAATCTCAATCAAGGCATCACTGCCCAAATGGAGGAGCATGAGCGTGCACGTCGTCGTGAAATCGAACGGGATCATTTGGAGAGTGAGCGTAATAGGGTGCAGGAGGAGCAGCGCCAGAAGGAGATCGATATGGTTATCTCAGTGAAGCTGGATGAGCTGGGCAGGAAGCGTTGCCTGCCCCAAGATGCACTGCAATCGTTGACCGGCCGTGTTGCCAACTCGGGCAAGCAGAAGCTATCGAATTTCTGTAAATCTTAGTTTGGGGGATGAACTGATTAGAGAAAGACACACAGAAGATACACAGACACACAAAAGATACACACACACACACACACCCCTACAGCCACTCTGGCACACGCACTCTTCGATTCGCGTCGACGAGTTGTTTGACTTGTTTTCTTACGCGTTGTTGTTTAAGGTTCTTGTGGGGTGCTATACACACACACACTCACACACACACACACATAAAGCAGCACACGCATGTGCAGACAAAAACACACATACACAGTGATAGCACTGAGACCACACAGAGGCAAAAACAGCAGCGCGACATTAAAACTTGAAGCATACTTTGTGGCGACTGCCTTGTTTCTTTTGCAGGGGGAGGCAGTACAGCAAGAGAGTGGGGAGACCAGAACTCTCTGTCAACCACAGACTTTTTGACTCAACAAGTTTACACACACACACACAGTGGGAAGCACACACACACACACATGTACTTGCTCACATATGTGCAGCTCATTAAGAAGAACATTGCAAAGAATCATTAAAATCCAACTAAAGTCGCAGCGAAATAAGACGAATTTGCCAAGGCAGAGTAAGAGAAAGATGCATAAAGACAGAAAAAGGGGAGGCAGAGCGAACGAGAGAGAGAGAGTATAATTTGTATAGCTGCCATTTGGAAAGTCGAAAGTCGCTGATTAATTGAAGCGAATTTGTGGATTGCGAAGCTGAAGTTGAAGATTAGATTAAGCCAGTAAGAGGAAGCAAGGCAGAGAGGAAATAATGAGAAGGAGTAAAGGATGTCTCTGGCAACCTAAAAGGCTGGCTACAAAGTTGCCTGCTGTGATTCATCATGCTCAGAGCTTAAAGAGAGGGCTATAAACCCCAAACAAGATTTGGCTAAATCAATAATAAAGACATGATTAAATAGGAAACAATGATATATGACAAAACTTGTAGCAACTTTCCCATCTAGTTCTCCTGCAATCCAACTACACATTCGATACATTTTCAATAGACAAACCGTCTTTAATCTATAAGCAAAATAAGTCAATCAATAGTTTCAGTTAATATCAATTTTTGCTCAGTTTGTTGTCATCTAAGCGAAAAAGGGGAGAAAGAAGAAGAAGTTAGAATAGTAGAAGATGCTTTGGGGGTTGGACTGGTCAGTTGAAGTCAGTTTCGCTGTAGTCGTAGTTGTTGCTATTGCCGCTTAATGATGTAGAAGAATATTACCCTTGACTGATTTGAAGACGGGCAGTGAGCAAGTCGTCGAGTCGTGTTCAGTCGCGTCGTCAAGCCAAGTTGCGTCTTGTGGCTTTGCTGTCGAACTACACTTTTGTTTTGTTTGTTATGTGTGTGTTGCTTCTACAGGAATTGCTAATGCTAAACTGTCATGGCAACGTTACACACACACACACGCACAACATAATTGCCGGCAAAAATGTAAGAGGAAAAGGAAAACAGGCAGCAAGACAAATATAGCATACTCTCTCTAGTCTTACTTTTGAAATAGTTTGATTTCTTGAAGTGAAAAGAGTTGAAAAATGGGAGATATATCAAGAACATATACTTTAAGATAACTAACAAGTGTTTTATATTTGAATTTTAGTTTGACTTATTCCTTTTCCTTCTGTTCTGTTCATCCTAATCAATGGTGTATATACATTTCTATACCTTAAGATATTTTCCCCCCCATAATGTATGCAATGCATTGCCTTACCTAAGCTTCAATACCCTTAGCTTCAGCTATAGGGAATAGCATACTTTTTAGAGCACTATTGTGACATATGCATGTATGCGTGTATAGATTTGTGTATATGTAATCTTCTATACGAAGCTAGGGGCCTAGCTAGCACAACTAAACCCGCAGGACCGAATCAGCAGAGCAGCCACAGTTGGCCAGCAGAAAATCAGCAAAACTATACACACACACACACATACACAGAGCTGGCAGTGGAACGCATGTACGCGTATGGGAGAGCAAGAAAAGAGGGATATGTATAGTAAAAACAAACAATAGTAAAACTGATTAAGTCGGAAAAACCACATCAAGCTAAACGATGATGAAGAAAAGACCAAAAGATTACGAACATTGAACGCTGAATGTGGCGCAGGACCTGCTCGGCAAGGACTTTGTACCACACACACACACACACACACACACACACACACACACACACACGCACATACATGAACACAAATACATATACGCACAATCGATGTGGAAGAAAATGAAAAATAATGCGGGTCTTAGGGCTCTCTCCTCGGCCACAAGAAATGAAAACGAAGCAAAAGTTGAGGGGTGAGTTGAGGATTGAGAGCTGCAGGAAAATCAAAATGAAAATGAATAGAAAAAGAAAACCCTGCGGAGTGAGGAGAGTGGAGAGAAAGAGAGAGAGAGAGCAAGCGAGCGTAGTGGAAAATGGCAGCAAAGGAAAATGCTGCCACATATCGAATAATTGAAAGGATTCGCACAAGCTGCGCAAAATGAGCAAAGTACAGGGGGAAGTACGAAGTACAGAGTTGGCAGGCGGAAGGGATGCTAGAGCAGTCAGGGGGGCGTAGGGGGCGTAGGGGGGCGTGGCTAGCTACAACTTTGAAGCGACAATTTGTAAGATATGATAGTAATGCTCTATGACAGCAAAATTAGTCATTGTGCGCCCGAGCTTGACTTATCCGCAAAATTCCAACCCTCACGCACACACCCACACCCCTATTTGCATATGTATTTAGATAAGTATACTTGCGTATGTGTGTTGGTGTGTGTTTGCCCTAGTGCCTGACAATTATGTACAATTTACTTTGCATAACACTCAAGCACACGAGAACGCAAGATTCCGCTTCAAGTTGCCCTCACTACAAGCTCCTTGTGACCGCGAGACCCCAGTCGGACGACAACAAGTTACCAAACAAAACGACAAGAACTTTCCCAGGGCATTGTTTGGCCTAGAGAACTAACCAAAGTCAGGGCGAAACTCAGGCACAGTCTGCCACTTCTTCTTCTTTTTCAAATGAGCTTCTATTTATACTTTATCTTCTCTATACACACACGCATCCTTTATATATATGTATGTTTAGTATGTGTGTGTACATATCCTCCCTTAATGAAAGCAACTTTGCTGCAACTTTGCCACTTTCCCAGTTTCCCCAATAAACAACATCCGTTTCATGCATTCCCTTAGCAGCGATAGAACTGAGTCCAACTGGGAACGGGGAAGGCAGATTCAGCTGGTTAGTTGTCAAGCTAGTTAGCATTTTGTTGCCATCAACAGAGACTAGAGAAATCTGGAAAAACTGCAAAACAAAAACAAGCACCAAACAGAAAGGGAAAGAGGCAGAGAGAGAAGGCAGTGAGCGAGTTCTGAATGTGTTGTGAAACAGCAAAAGTTGTTGTGCAAAATGTGCCAGTTATCATTATCATTTGCAGTTAGCTGACAACAAGTGAACTTTGATTTCCTTTGCATATATTCACTCAGTTAGTCGGTCGTCTAGGACTCAAGGGAAAATGCTAAAATCCAATGCGAGAAATTCAAGATTTTAGTTTATTTCAAGGCCCACATTGGGCGTCCATGTGAATTTGTTTACTGCAGTCAACTTAAAGTACAAAACTGAATGGCAAAATAGCTGAACATGGAAGAATTGCATTGTTTCGGGGTTTGCGTTGGGCGCCCAAGTGAATTAGTGTATTTAAGTTAACTTAAAAAACTGAAGTGGTTGAAAAGTGTTAATGAAAGCAGGTAGAAATGCTAGAATTTCATTGTTTCGGGGCCTACGTTGGGAGCCAATGTGAATTATCAAGACATAAGGTACAGCAGAAAGTACTCATTAAAAGCTAAACGAAATTAAAACACACTGCAAAGCAAGGTAAGCTAACGTTAATTGCCACTGGCGCCCAACGTGATGCAATAATGCAGCGTAAATTGTATAGTAAATAAATCTGGAAAACGTAGTAAGATCAAAGTTGAAAACTAACAAAAGTTGAAGAGGGGCGCCCAACGTGGGTCACTCACATTGACAGTTATCGACAAAGCTTACACTAGTTAAGGCTGCGGCTGGAAAAGTTAATAAAATAAGGTTAGAGAAGAGAGAGATAATGAAACGGAAAGAGAAGGGGCTGATAATGCTATTTGATTGATGCGGTGAGAGCACGTGAGCGAGTATACTAAAGTGAAGGGTGAAACTGCCTTTGCGATCGATTCTCATGTGTGTGTTCGAGTGAGAAGTGGAGGCGATAAGCAACAAAGGTCGAGGTAAATCGTGAAGAAACGTGAACAAACGTGAATATATAGAACGGAACATACATAAGTATTAAAATGGTCGAAAATGAAAGCGAAAGTCAAATGAGACGAGAATGCAGTGCAAATTCTATTGGCAAATTGGAAAACAATTCTTTATTTTTAATTTCTTTGTTTTTGCATATTTTGCAGCTCAAATTTTTTGTTTTGTTTTTTTTTTTTTGGCTTACGCATGAGTTGAAATTTGGCTCTTTTCAAGCTAGTTTTTTGCTAACCTTGTGTGGGGCATTTCGCATTTGGAAATTTTGTGATTTTGCTTGCATTTTTTTCATGTTTTAGTTTGGTTTTTCTTTTCTCTTTTCTTATTTCTTATTTCTTTTAGTGATATTGTCTACTTTTGGTAAATTTTGAATTTCAGATTCGAGTGAGGCAGATTCGATTAGTGATTTGATTTCGATTGGATTTTGATTCCATTTACAAAAATTATTTACGATTGATTTTGATTTGGTTTTTCAATTAGATATTGCAGACAAATTTGACTTTTTTGCTGGGTGCAGTGGTGAGTTTAGCGAGTTTTGCTTTTGTACAGAATGAGACGAGTTGATTTGAGTTTGAGTTCTGAATTGATTTTAGATTTTGATTTGAATTTCGATTTGTTGCTAGATTTTGATTTAGAACTTCTCCGATATGCTATAGATGCGCTTAACGCTCACGCACTTGCGACGCAGTCGCTCGCACTCAATCTCCCGGACGTCGGCGTGTGAGCTGGAACTGGAACTGGCTGTGGCCAGGCTGGGGTGGTGATGGTGATGGTTGCTATTGCTGCCCTCGCCCCCGATGCCGATGTCGTCGATGGCAATGTGATGAATGCGAGGCAGATGCAGCTGAGAGGCTGAGGCTGAGGCCGAGGCAATGCAGATGTTTGGCTCGCTATTGGCGGCACCACCGGCGTGTGAATCACTTGCAGCGGAACCGGAACTGGAACTAGAGTTACAGGATAGGTTATCCTCTTCCTCCTCGTGTTGTTGCTGCTCCTCCTCGACACACTGCGGACAGATCTGTTCGTTATCGCTCAGCAGCTCGTCGTCGTGCTCCTCCTGCTCGTTGTGCAGCTCCCTTTGACCGTTCCCAGTGCTAATGATGGCTCGCTTTAGTTCAACAAGCAACGGTGCCGGCAGCAATGGCACCAGCTGTGGCTGGCAATCGAATAGGCCCAAATTGGCCACCGATTCGCCGGCTGTTGTTGCGGGTAACGGTTGGCTGGTGATCACAGCCGATGCCTCTGGATGAATGCGATTGTCCGAGTTTGTGGAGGAGAACTTGGAGAGCAGACTCCGTGAGCTGGCCTTGTTCTTCAACTGTTGCTGCTGCAGATAGTAATAATCACGTGGCAGCGATGATGTGGCATGCAACGGATCCTCTGGATCGTAGTAGCCCAAGGCAGCGGGCCTAAAGAGTCCTGGCGTGCTCAGCGAATGCGGTTGCTGTTGTGACTGTGACTGCGATTGTGATTGTGATTGCGACTGTGATTGCTCCTGTTCGTATGAATCACTTATCACACTCGCTGTGCTCGCTGTGGGCGTGGCACTGGTCAATGTCGATTGCGATCCACTGGCAGCGGCAGCGGCAGCGGCTGCAGCGGCAAATTGTGCGCCCAGAAGTGGCGTCAGACCGGCAAGAAATTGTTCTTGCTGCTGCTGCTGGCGCTGTTCGTCGAGTTCGCGGCGATAGGCTTCGATTTGGTCGCTCGGCGTGGGTGTGTTACTGTGTATGCAGCCTTGAAAGAAATCCAATGCTTCGTACAGGATAAAACAGAGGCCCAGGACAAGAAATGTCTCCATCATAAGGAACTGACAGCCATTGGAAGTGCAGCCGCAATGCAATTGAAACGAAACGGAAATGAAACGGAAACGGAAACTAGAACGCGAACGCAAACGAAACGGAAGCGATGTGAAACACGCTCAAAACAACCGCAGCACGCGTTACGTACGATAACTTTACCGTTAACCGTTAACCGTTAACCACTCACCGTTTACCGTTAGAGGGAAACTTAGCACTTCTCTTTGCTTTCGTTCTTTCTCTTCTTCCTTCTCTGTCGTTGTCTCTTTCGCTTTGTCTTTGTTTGGTATTGTTTAAGCGTCGAATTGAATTCGCTTTGCTTGACACTTTTTGCACTTCATTTTCATTTTCATTTGGCTTTCCTCCTTGGCTTCACATTTTTCCACTCACTTCTGCTGTTGCTTCTGCTTCCTCCTTTCCTTTGTTATGCAATGCAAATTAATTTCGAATTTGTTTGTTGTCGCTTTTTGTCGCCTCGCTTTGCTTTTTGTGTGCGCTTCTCATTTGCATAAATTAAACTGAGCTCTCTCTCTCTCTATCTGTCTCTCTCTTCTTGTCCTTTTCTAATGAGCGAGCGAGTTGCGCATATTTTATAAATATATATACAATTAGTACTATAGACACTCATACAATACTCATAGGCACACACAGATCAACATGAATTGCAACACGCAGTGAGACAAGGAAATCCAACTTATGCTATTATCTTGCTGCGAGGAGGAAACAGCAGGCAAACTCACACAAATACACATACATACACGGATACAGACATACATGCATGCACACACTCAGTCACACACACAGGGCAGATCGGCACATAAAGATTGCCACGGCGAATGTGTTTCTTCGCGTAGTTTCGCCACAGCCCAAAAAAAGTATGCACTGATTTTTTATGCTTGTCTGTGTGCCGCTGCTGTGCGTGCCTGTGTGTGTGCGCGTGTTTATAACGCGCATAAAAACCAAAAGTAAAATGTAAAAATATAAAAAAATCAAAGAAGCAGCAGCGGCAGCAAGAGAAACGCAAACAGGAAGCTAACAAACAAAATGCGGCAACTTTGTTGCCTTCGCATCGCGTTGTTAAGCACAGCTTAGAGATAAAGCTGTGCCCCGCTCCCTCTTCCCACACAGCCCCTTGTAGTACACTGCTGCTGCTCGCCTTCGCGGCGCATAAACTTAACAAACAGCTGAGAAGCCCCTAAACAGCACTTCGCCAGCTTCGAATGGACCACAAAATGCCAAAACAGCTCACGAAGCGAAGCACGCTAAACCTAAGCAAGTAAAGTAGAAGATGAGGAGAAACAGAGTGGAAACAGATGGGGAAGAGGAGAGAAAAGAAGGGCAGAAAGTATCAGTGGAAGCCTGTTCTGTGCAGCAGGATACCAGAGCAGGCACAGATAACATCGAATTTAATTACAGAGCTTAGGGGAAAACGAACATGATACAAGGAATCTGGAAATTCATTTGGCTTTTTTTCCCACCAAAAAAAAAAAAACTTACGAGCTGCCAACTTTGTGTTAATCTCTTTGCTTAAATCAGTTGCGAATTACAAGAGTAGCTGCTCGATTTGCTTGTTAGATAAGCCTTAAACCTCATTCGTTATCAGTTTGTTCGATTAATTAAGTTGCAGTTGCTATTGAATACATTTATTGACTAATTTCATATATTTTCTAGCTCAAATTACTTAACTACATAATAAATTAATACGCTTAACGAGCAAAGGATACAAGAATAATCGCTTTTTTTCAATTTTACAGTTGCAAATTATGGAATTTATTTTAATTTATCAAATGCAAATTTGATACCAAATGTGATAAGCGGCCAACTGCAACTGAATCGTAATCAGTCTATTTGCCTTGTAACCGTATTTAATTGTTTTAGCTTGTTTGTTGTATTTGCACTTTTCAATTAGTGCACCCCCTACCCCCTTCCCTATCACTTCATTCCCTTCCAGGGCTATTCGATACTTTCATCAATTAATATTCGCTATTAATATTAATTTTTGCGCACATCAACTGTTTCGATTACAGGTTTTTGCCATATTCAATTTTTCATTTCGATTATGCATTGTATTATTTTCGTTTTCCATTAGTACACTGCTTACAAATTGTATTCATACTGTTTGTTAATAGAGCTGGCAAATCCATTTACATATGTTCTACTCATTTAATTTCGTTTTTCACTTGCAAAATGCATAAAAGTTTTCATTATCAATCGGACAAAGATTTCAGTTGGCTTTTAACAGGACCATTAGCTGAAACATTTGTGAAAGAAATAACAACAAAGAGAATAATGGAAAGTATTTAAAATATGAAATTAAATGGTAAGTCAGTTTTTTATCTCCTATTTATATACCCTGCGATCATTGTAAATGCTCAAAAACGGTGTACTTAGTTTATGCAAAAGGAGGCATGGAAAATCCCATAAAGTGTACATACATTCTTGGTCAGTCTGGCTGTCTCTATGTCTGCTTGTCTGACTGTCTGTCTGTCTGTATCTATGTCTGTCTGTCTGTCTTTCTATCAGTCTGTTTGTCTGTCCGTCTGATTGAACGTCAAGAACTTAGCTATTATAAAAGCTAGAGACGCCAAATTTGGCATGAAAGTTTCTATATACTATACGCAGATTAAGCAAATTTCAAATTTCAGATGTCACGCCCACCGCCCCCACAAATGAATAACTTAATTTTTCAACTCAATTAGCCAGCTACGTATGTACAAAGAATAAAACTTTCTGGCTTAGACATATACTTAGCTGACTAAAATAGCAACCTCTTCTTCAAATTTAAATACGATCGGACTATAAACACAGAAGTACAAGTATCAGCTGTGCTGCCGGATGTTGCATATGTGTGTAGGAGTGGGACAGTGATAGGCAATAGTGTTTGATTATTGTTTCTTTAATATTATGCGAAGGGTATCTTACTGTCGGCCGTGACCGAATGTCTGTTTATTTTTGATTTTACGAAAAATAGAAAAATATCAACGCAATCGATGTCAGTGCACAATGAAATTGAAAGACAATGCCACACACGTCTCTCTCTATCATCTTCCCCTCCTCTTTCTCTATCACTTCCTTCTCTATCCGATTTCCTTACACACACACGCTGATGCAGTTGACTGCAGTTTATTGTGAATACAGCTTACGATTGCCCTTTGCAGCTGCACTAAAATTTTGGCATTTTGCATGTGTTTATTAGGCGCATATGTGTGTATGTATTGATGTGTGTGTATACGTGTTCATATGTGTGTTTGAATTTTGAAATTTGCCTTGTGAAGGTCAGACAAAGACAATAAACACACAGCAGTCGATGCAGGCTTCGTTGTGAATTTTTATTCTCCACTTTAATTCCATCGAAATGAGTACCATGCTCAAGTTCACTATAGTAAGACTTTGCTATGGGCAGTACCATTATGAGCTTTGAAACACCTTTCCGAGAAAGAGAGAGAGAGAGAACGAGAGAAGAACAGAGACAGAGAACACAACTAGATAACTGAAAAAGCATTTAACATTTCCCTCTTTCCTATTTTTTGTTCATTTTCAACTCTTATCGACACATTATTATCCAATTTTGCATTTAATAAAATGGTCAAGAAGTACGTGCAACAAATATTTAACAAATTTACCAATCGAATTTGAATTCAAATTCGAATTAAATGGAACGCAATTTTCTCAATTCAATGCGAAATGTGTGCGGCGACAATAGTAGGGCAAATCAATTGAATTCCTAATAGAAATAATGAAAATCAACATAAATGGCAACAATAAAAGCTTTAAATGCAGCTTATAAATTGCCTGATTTTCACATAGTGAATATATTATCTAGGCAAAAAAAAATGCAACTCTTTTTACTGGCTTAATATATTATATATAATTGATTTCAATTAGGTTTGTAATGATTTCCATATTAAAGAGAGGCATAAGGTAGCAGGGCCTGAAGCAGGGAAGCTAGGAGAGAACGAATGAGAGATATTATATCGAATGAAAGGCCTGAAGATGGGAAGGCAAGAGAGAAGGAAAGAGAGACATTCTATGGAATGAAAGGTGTAAAAGAACTATTCACAATTGTTATCTCTATGCACACTCAAAACTCTGTTTCCATTTACAATGAGTGAAGCTTGTTACTTGTTTACTGATAAACCAAATATTTACAATCCTTAATCTGTAATATGAATGCAAACTCCATAAATTCATTGTATTCACTGTATTCACAGTTCACACTCATTTACATTCAACTCAGCTCAGCAAATCACAACAACTCACACTGCAATCAATTTCGATATGAATAAAGATACCTCTAAAAGAGATTTACACCACATTTTCGAGCTATAACAAACAATCCCAGCTTGAGGGGGAGAGACAAAGAAAGAGAGAGAGAGGGGGAGAAATACTTACGATAAACACACATGAATCGTTTACAAGCAGAAGGATAAATGAAAACGGAAACGGAAATGGAAACGAAAACATAACGAAAAAATAACTTGAAAATGAAAATAAATACTTCAAGTGGAGTCGGGGCTGGGCAAGATGATGGGGAATGATGATACAATGCGCCTGACGCCCTTGCCACGCCTTTCGATTTGCCATACGAAATCGATGATGCGGAAAAGGGTGAAGCAATCTCGGTCAAGGGGGAACAAGTGCGGCTGCTCAGTCACAGTCACAGTTCCCGTTCACATCAAAATGCACAACGTGTCGTTATTTATGGCTTTGGGAGCAAGCTGCGTGGCAGCCACCGTTAAAGCCACAAATCGGGAGGCAAAGACAAAGAGAGAAGGAGAGAGGGAGAAGGAGAGACAGCACTATTGCTGAGCTACATCTCTTTCCCACTGCCGTGACTTGACATAAGCAGTGTACGAGGCCAGCAGCGGATCAAGCTGTGTGCCATGCATGCCGTAAACTGTCCCCATATACAACACACACACCCACACACACACACACACACACACACACCGCACACCCACACACACATCAAGAGCAGCCGCTTTCCGTGGGCATTGCACGGATTGCAGTTTGGCGGCTGTAATCGCACCAGCTATCGCCCCAGCTTATGCAACGCGGCAAATTGCTGAGCTCTTGCACCGCACACACACCACAACACACTTTGGCTCCATTCCCCATTATCCCCACCTCCCCCTCTTCTCATCTCTTTCTTCCATTGCTGCCACACAATACAAACGTTTCGTGTTTCAACTCAATTTGTTGACAACTTTTGCTCGATTTGTTTCGATTTTCAATTTGATTTTCTTACTTGTTTTCCTTCTCTTTTATTATTATGCAAGGCACTCTAATTAAATTTTTAATGTATAGTAGTGTGCGGGCGTGTGTGTGTTTGTGTGTGTGTTAGTGTGCGCAAACTTTTGCTGCCGTTTGGCTTGCACAACAAACAAATTCCAAGTAATTGCACACTGAAATTGGCATCAACCAGGCAGGAGAGAGAGAAAGGGAGAGAGAGAGAGAGAGAGAGAGAGAGAGAGAGAGAAGAAGAATGCGTGATAGAACGATATCGTTTTTGTCTGACTGTCGAATGCATTGCAATAGGAAGGAACATTTGTTTGTCATTGCAATACCCTGTAGATATTATCAAATGTGCAATGAAAGTCGTTAAATTCCATAGAACTATACAAAGAGTTGTGCTGTTTCTTCAGTTTCATAGGGAGTTTAACAAGCTACAGTCTTGATTTTCAACATGAACGTACATTGTGGCATATATTATGTATATACCAATTGTAATGACAATCTATTGAGCAGCCTACATGTTATACCCGTCTGCAAAGCAACTCCCAGTCTGGCACTGTCTACCACCAAGGGGTCTTCCTACTACTCTCTCTCTCTCTCCCACTCAATTGACAAATAGAGTATGCAAAACACGAATAAAAGTGGAGTGAAAAGAAACAAAAAGAAAAGAGATAACCAAAGCATTAATTTGCTTTTTGTTATGAAATTAAACTCTACAGTATTTTATACGCAAGGAGCAGCTGGTGGGGGGAAAAGAATATAAAAAGCGAGAAAGTAAAGAAGAAAAAAAAAGCTGCAAATAGAACAGAAGAGAGCGCACTGTTCATGTCATGTTCAACAGGCGGAAAGGCAATAAAAGACAGCAGAGCAAATGGGAGAGAAGAAATTGTACTATGACGAACTTTGAATACACTATACACATGTGGAGTAGTGAATGAAGGAAGATAGAGAAAGAGAGAGAGAGAGAGAGGATGGGAGAGATAGAAGAGCATGAGAATGCCTCAAGGCATACAGGAAGCAGAATATCATATGAGAAAGTTCCTAAGTAAAGTCTTTGTAGTGTGAAGAGTTAAGGAGAGAAGGAAGAAAGAGAAAAACTGAAGGAATAATTAAGACAACATATTAAATTTAAAAGAGAAAAGAATTGAGCAGAGATTATGCAAGAGCAAGGAGCAAAGAAAGTGTTTTAAAAGAAAACTAAGGTAGATAAAGAGATGTTTTGATCCAGAGGAAACTTTAGCAGAACAAGATGAGCCTAAAGAAAACTCCCTACAATGGCAGCTTCAGATTGTTTGATAAATAATTGACATTCCAAATATATAATATTACAACAATATTAAATACTTTATAAACTTTTAATTCTTGTAGAACTTTTCAGACTTTTCACGACTTAGACAAAACGGGTGTGAAAGCTACCAGGGCCATTTGGGTGTAAGGAAAGTAGAAACATGAAAGAAACAAACGACAGTAGCAACAACAATAACAACAGCAACAGCAGCAACAACAGCAACAACAACAGCAGCAGCAATAGCAGCAACAGCAACAACTGTTGCCAACTGTCGCGTCGCAGTTGCAGCTGCAGCAGCCGTTGCTGCTGTTGACTGCCACAGCCACTTCATTTCCTTCAGCTGTCTGTGCGAGAGTGTGTAATTGTGAGTGCATGTGTGTGTGTGTGTGTGTGTGTTGTCCATTGCCTGAACTTTGCTGAAAAGTAAACCGACATAAGTGTTGCGACGTTTCGTTGTTATTGTTATGGAGCCGACGCAGCGTCCAGCGCAGCGCTTCTTCTCCCTCTCCCTCTCCCTCTCTCTCTCTCTCTCTCTCTCTCTGTCCCTCCTCTACCCCCTTGACCCTTGCTTTTTTAACCTCTTTCGCCAGTCAACTGCGGCAGAAAGACAACTGGACAGACAGTTAGAGAGAGGGAGAGACAGACGGACTTGGGTTGGCCTTGCCTGCACCATACATTTTTAAATGTGCCCCAAATATGTGACTGCATTTCTGCTGCTGTATGTGTATATTGTGTGTGTGTGTGTGTGTGTGTGTGTGTGTGTGCTAGGCCTCTTACAAATTGTTTTGCTGCGGCTTGTCAACTGCAGCAACCTTCACCTTGTTGCATGCCCCCCTTAACAAAAAAAAGAAGCAGCAGGGTATACAACATTTTTGTTGCAATTTAAATGAATTGCATTATGTAATGCACTGCTTGTTGTTGTTGCTGTTGCTGTGGTTGCTGTTGCTGCTGTTGCTGTTTACTGCTGCGAAGTGCATCAGTTTTTGCGGCAAACGGCAGCTAACCGCAGCAACCATTGAATATGGTCATCAATGCCACGCACTTCTGTGGTCCAAAGTCTCGCTATCTCTATCCCTTTAGCCCCTCACTCTCACTTCCTCTCTCTCGTTCTCTCTCTTTCTTTCTGTCCTTATTGCCGTTAGCTGTGGTTTTAGTATATTAATCTTGCCTCTTGTATTAAGAGTGACCGCGTAAAGATGGCGATACTTTAAACGCTAATTGCAGTTGCGTGTGTGAGGAAGGGAGAGACGGGAAGAGGTATAGAACGATACATATACATATATAGAGAGAGAAGAAGAAATAGAAGCAATAGTATAAGATTGAGAGATAGAAAGTGTCTGTGAGTTTTCTTAAAGCAATATTAAAAGGTTTCCGTATGTCCAAAAAGTAAAGTTACTGACTATCGAGTAAGTTATCGATTTCAATAACAACAAATAGAGAAATTATTATAATGATGGGTTTCTGAAAGTAATTTTTCATATATATTGAAAAGTTCCCTTATTTACTAAAAGTAAAGCTACTTACTATCGATTAAATTATCGATTTTAATATCAATAATAGAGAAATTGGTGTATTGTGAAATGTCTGGCAGTTATTTTTAATAACTATCAAAAGATGTCCCTTTGAGCAATATTGAAAGGTTTCCTTGTGTCATTAAAGTAAACATACCAGCTATCGATTATGTTATCGATTTCGATAACATCAGTTGGGAAATGATTATATTAAGGAGTTCCCTTGCCAACGTACTAACAAGTAATGTCAATCGTACCAGCTTCAATTGTGTACTTGCCACTTATTCAGCCGATATCGATAGCATAATCGATTTAATGGAATCACTTGCAAAGCATCCACACCAATTTCACTTCACTTGGCTGGCAAGAAAATTCACTCAATAAAAAAGTTAATTAATTGTGCTCAAGCGACTGTGTGCATGATGGCAAAGTTTTCGCAAAATTCGGTTTATCGATAACGATTGTTTCGACTTAAACGCATAACTTAACTTTCAACTAGAAGCCAAGAAGAAGAAAAAGCAGAAGATGAAGAAGACTTTCAACTCTTTGCCACTTGCCAGCGGCCACACACTTCATCTCTCTCGCTCTGCCGCCCATTCACTGCGTTCTCTCTATCTCCTTCTACTCCTCTCCCACTCTCTCTCTCCCTCTCTTTCTTTCTCGTTGGGCATGTTAGAACATGCATTCAAGTGTCTTAAAGTGCCCCATGCAAACTTTGAAATTGTTTTCGTTCAATTTGCAAACCAAACAACTCAACCATTAGGGGCATTCCAAGGCGCCGTCGGCATCGAGCCGTCTAGCAGGGCACAGGGAGGAGGAGTAGGCTAGAGAGATGGAAGGCTTGGCATATAAGATAGTATAGGGGGTGTGGGTGATGCAGGCTATCTGCTTTTTGGTTGGAGTAACGCGTAACGCGCACAAAATAATTAACCAGCAAATAAAATTGAAGCCAAATTTATAAAACGGGGAATGAGGACGAAATTTTTAAAAAGGTTGTCATTCAACTAGCTTATACTCTGTAAAAAGGTACATTAACTGACGGCAATAAATGGTATACATTCATGCTCAGGATTACTTGAAGAGTTCATGGCCGTCTGTCTGTCCGTCTGCCCGTCTGTCTGTGTGTCCGAATGTCTCTCTGTAAGAACACACAGATCTCAGCTATTATTAAAGCTAGAGACATCAAATTCGGCATGGTGGTTCCTGTATACTATACGCTGATCAAGTTAATTTCAAATTTTGGATGCCATGGCCATCGCTCCCGCAAATCAATAGTTTAATCTTTCAACTCAATTTGTAAGCGACGTATAAAAGATAAAAAAATATCCGGTTTCGACATTTACTTATGTAGCTGACTAGAATTAGATATTCCTCTTCTTTAAATTTCAATCTGATCAATCAATTAGCATTTAGTTTATTTAAGTTAGGGATGGTTATTATTATTTTTTTTACTTCTGCTTCTGCAAAAGGAACCGTACTGCATATTTAATTTCATTTCCAACTTTCTGTCTTCCCTGCAAGCACACTTATGTAGTTCACACACCTTCACATACACACACACACACACACACACACACACACGCACACCTACTCACACATACACTCCACATGTATATAGACTCTTTATTTTATATTGTATAAATACTCTGTAGGGCACGTCTCGTCCCAGGGGCAACATTAATAAACAATTTTTGTTAGTTCGATTTCATTAAATTTCCTTTTCAATTCAAATTTTGCCTGCACGTCCTTGCGCTTTGTCGCATAAGAATATATTATGCAGATCTATATATATATTTGTGTTTTCACGATATATTAATATATCGATATATGCTGACTATATATCTTTGCATATCTCTGTACAGTATGTGTATCCCCTTCTTTTTTGCCGCTGAAACATGCGAATATTTGCCTTTCAGTTCGGTTGCATGAAAAGGAACTGTTGTTGTTATAGTTGTTATTGTTGCTGTTGCCAGTGTTATTGTTGTCTTTGTAGTTGCTTCTGGTGTTGCTGTGGTTATCGTATTGACTCTCTGGCAGTCATTAAAAATATGAAATTCCATGTAAGGACACACGGCTTCAGCGGGTCAGAGCCTGCTGAAAAGCAGCCTGATGCAAGGGGCGGCCACGAAGGCGTGGCAGCTGGTGGACGCAGAGGCGTTGTGAGGTGGGGAGCTTCTCGTAAAGCAGTTGGGGAAGTTGTCACTTAAATGAATTACGCTGCTGCTGCTGCATAGCATTTCGTTTTTATCGAAAAAGTGCCATGTACGATGTGTGTACACAGAGGCGGAGGCGGAAGAGGGGGCGGGACGTGTACATTGAGGCGTGGCAGATCCTACAGATTCGCTGGCCATAATATGTTTTTCCATTTTCGTGCGTTTGATAATCCTGATGAGGCAATGGACACAGAGCAAACACACTCCCAGGATACGTACATGAGGTTTATCGAAATGGTGAATGAGAGAGAGAGAGAGGGGGCAGGAGAAGGGGAAAGAGAGAGACAGTGGAAGGAAGAGAGAGAGAACGGTTACTGAGAATTTCAGGCATTACATTTTGTTGTGTTTTCCGATTTATCTTGGCTGCATCCGACGCCCAGCCAAACTGACTAGCCTATTCAGTCGATAAGTCACTCTAAACACATCAGAAAGCCGATTACCATAAACCTACAACGTAATCGATTGTCGAGTGAATAAACTTGTGCTTGCGTATGACGATAATAGGATAGCGGATTAGGTATGTGTGGTAGGAGGCTTTGATCTTGGAAGTGCTGGCAATACATTCGATTCAATTCCAAATGAACTTTACTTAATCGATAAGTATTCGATAGCTATTAGCTATGCAGTTAAATTTCATTAAGTAGTAAATGTTTTTAAATAAGTTATATGCGATAACTTATCGTCATTCTAATTCTAATCGATGTTCGATAACTTATCGATATTCGATAACTTATCGATATTCGATCACTTATTGGCATTCGATTACTTAGCGATATTGAATAACGTTTGGTTATTCTATAACTTATCGATGTTCCATAAGGTATCGATATTCGATTACATATCAATATTCGATAACTTTTCGATTATGTTATCAAATTTTAGTTTTCTTTTTAAATTTACTCAATTGCCTGAGATAAGCTGAGTTAATTGTGCAAACAATCGATAACTCAGTTGATTACATAAACAAGCATGTAATTGAGTGTTTATCGATTGCTTTAGCAATAACTTTTCATTACATTTAATTTGCCGTAACTGTGAATACACTCAATATTGATTTGCCTAGAACATGAATAGCTGTCACTGAGCAATCGATTGCTTTTAGTCAGCTTATCTATTATCGATAAGCAGCCTGCACGCTGACAGCCCCATAAACTTGAACTCCCCAGACACAGTTCCGTCGCCGTCGCTCACAAGTAACACAAGAAGAAAGGTAGAAGAAGAGGCGGAGAAAGTATGGGAGAGAGAGAACAAGAGAGAGTGAGAGAGAGAGAAGAAGAAAAAAAACTTTCGACAATGGCCCAAAGGAGCTGTCAAAAATTGTGCGTTATTACATTTACCGTTGGAACAGGTTGCCCAGCACACAGAAGCAAGGGCATGCCAGCAGCTGGGTCAACTTGAGAGTGGGTGCAAGAGGTGTGGAGAGGGTAGCACGAAAAGTTGCACAAAATTGACAAAATATAAATAAAATATGGCACAAAGCACAAAGCAATGTGCGAGAAATGACAAAAACAGACGTCAGGTCCAGGTGGAAGGGTAACAAATAGTCAAGGCAATAGATACACATACAAAGGCAAAAGGGTGCACAGATAGACAAGGACAGATAAAGAAAGAGATAGACAAGAGGCAAAGCGAGAGGAAGGTTGTGGAAAACAGATTGACGCTAATGTTGTCTGAAAAGTATTGACACAAAAACTGGAGCCACTCGTTTGGCAACAGGAGCGGACTCACAGCACAATCGCGGGCCCAACAGACACACATATGCAGACAGCACACAGACACACACATGCATAGCTTTTCGGGTGTATCCAATTGGCATTTAACAATGATGACGTAATTGATTTTTAAGCAAATACACTTTGTCAGCTTTCGCCAGCATCGAGCGAGATTTCGTTCGAGTGCAAAAGCGAAACGTGCAAACAGTCGCATCGAGTGCTTGTTTAAAATCTTAGCTAAGCCACCCCCTCCCCCCTCTGCCGGCGTGCCGGCCAGCCTCGCTCCTGTTCTACTCTTGGTTGCGCCTTCGCTGCGACATTCGCACTTCACATAAGTAAATCAAATAAAAGTAAGGGAACCAAAGCTGAACAAGAATAAAAAAAGAAGAAAATACACATAAAGAATGTGGAACAGAAGTGAAAAGAAAAAGAACTAAAAACGTGCGAAGGCTGCAGGTGTGTATGTGTGTGTGTGTGTGTGTTGGGTGTGTGTGCAGCCACTTTTGAGTGCTGCTGCTGTTGCTGCACAAGGAGCCAAACAAAACGTTCTTTATTTACACTTGGCCATATATCTACACACACAGACACAGGCACACTCAACATCTGTTCACGCACACACACACACATATACACAGCATGGGCAAACAAATGTCACCGAAAGACCATATAAAAAAGAATTAAACTCAATTTATTTTCAGCTAACCAAAGCTTAAAATACACTTTGCCAGCCTTGACATGCAGCTACACTGCGCGAAAAGTTAAATTAAAATAGGCATAAACTATCGTCGATTACTGTCTTACTATTATTAACACTGATTGTTTATGTTCTTTTAAAAAACAATACAAAAACCTTCATTTTGGTCGATTAATCCCAGGGCACCTAAATGTTATAGTGTTCCGATTTTATTGAAATTTTATGTGCTTATTGTAAATATAGAGTTAGTTTGATGTAGTAAATGTTGTTGCCATATCTTGATAAATAACAAAAGTTAGTATGTCAGCAAAGAGTAGAAAGATTACGCTAATACTTTGCTAATGAACAGACTTTTTATTTAGATTCTTACTAAAATCGTAAAGCTGAAAGAATATATTGAGATATATAAACATTTCATAAGCAAAACCTTTTGGGCACTCTCAATATTCTTCTAAGTAAATCATTTGAAATCCAGCAAGTAAATCAAAAATCATAATGAGAACAAAAGCACAGAGTAAGATGAAGCTGCAATGAAACCCTACAAAGTGCAGCTCATTACTTTGACTGAGTAATCAGTAATATCAGCAATGAAATTAATTTGCAGAGAACTGTCTGGAGCGAGGGGGGATGGATGATTCATTCTAAATTCACCTCAATAAGAAATCACTTAAAATTCTCCTGAATATCCAATTAAATGTTTCGCAATTTAGATTTGAGTTTGAACAGGCAGACAGACAGATAGGCCAAAAACTGAAACCGAAGACCAAAATCAAAGTTTGAATAATGTAGATGATTCACACACAAGCAGTCTATGTGTGTGTGAATGAGTGTATGAGTTACTCGTAGGCAATTCGAACATGAATGAACAATACCAAAAGTTGAAATTGGATGCAGCAGTTTGGGTTGCAGCAAACGTAAAGCTTCTTATGAATATCAGTTCATCAGTTAAATGCAGCAAATAATTCATGAATAAATTATGAATATAAGTATGTATTTAAAAATTGAATAATTAAATCCAAATTGGAGAGGGAAACGAAAAGCTTCTTAAGTGCAGAAGATGCTTATCAATTGGATTCTAGCAGGTTTCAGCATTAAGCTGCATCGCTATACACATACACACACTCATATATATATATATATATATATATATACATACACACATATACTCAGACATTGCATTCATAGCTGATATAAGTCTCAAGACTCTTGTGCCAATGTTGTCTGAAGACACTTAAAGCAAGCAAACATTACCAGAGCATACTATATGTTTATAATGTAAATATTCAGATATAAATATACATATAGTACATATATATGTATATATTTATTTACCGATACATGTGAAGCAGCTAAACTTCTTGGTTGACAAGTCGTTTTAGTTTCTATTTATAGCAAGTTCCTCTCTCTGCAAAGCGTCAGGCTCATTTAATCCAATTTAGTTCTAACAAGACGTCTGACTTGAGGTGTAAACTGAGCACATACGCTTTACGTATAGTATATACATATACACATGTAGTCCAAGAGTATATACAAATATATAAACTAGCTCAGTAAATATTCATTGGGTTTTGCTTTGATTTGCCTTGGAAGCAAAAAAAAAAGGGAGGAAGATTTTAGCTGAAAGTGGCTCGAGCTGTTTCGCATCAAAGGAATACGAGACGAGCACAACTGAGCTAAAGTAGCTAAGAATTATAACTGATTTACTTTAATATGTAGCTTTTACTAGTTGTATAGCTGATCCTTTAAGGAATAATAATAAAAAATGGTTTAATATTTATAGAGTAGTGTCTATTAAGAGAAAGGAAAGCTCTTTTCTTTCTACTTCTTTTCATTGATCATTATCTTTAAATTTCTAATGCACACAAATACGTTTCTATATTTTCATATATACAATATATGTATATTGTTTCATGATTCCCAAAATGATTTCGCTTTAATTAATAGAATACTCCCTTAGGCAATTGTTGATTGAGAACAATCAAACACTGCGTTTCATTATTGATAGATAACAATTGAACGCAGCAGCCTCTGTAAACTATATTTCGGGGTGTTAAACGCTGCGTATACGTAATATGAGGGAAGTTTCATTGTTTTATGTGCTGTACCTTTGGGCGATAGGAAATACCACAAAACAGAGCAGAGCAGTAAGCACTGAGACACCAATTGTCTGCCCTAACAATGAATATATGATTTCGTGGCGATCTTATCGTGCTCGCCACAGCCGAGTTGTGATTGCACTCCACATATACTATTGTATATGTATGTGCTAAATATGTGATCTGTGCACACACTTTGCATATGAAAATAGAGTACCCAAAAAGACAAAGAACTTCAAGTTGAAGTTCTGCAATAATTTCTTGCATAAATTTTAATATTAAACACAAACAACAACCAACAAAATAATCATCAACATCAGCTGCAGCATCATCTTCAACAACAACAACAACAACAATAACAGCATGTGCTGTTTGCATTTGTTTGTTGTTCTTCTTCTCCCGCTTGCTGTTTTTTTTCGCTTTTCTTTCATGCAGCTGCTTCAAGTTCTTTTCGGCGTGCTTAAGCTGAGGCCGCTTTAAAAGTTTAACAAATTCTTATCAAACACAAACAAAGACACACACTCATACACTCACACACACACTCGCAAACACACTCACGCTTGTCACACAACTTTAGCATTTACCGCCAAACTTTGCCTTAAAAACTAACTTTGATTTCCGCTGCAATTCAAATCTTTTAACATTCAAAATTGAATTGAATTTTTGTTTCCTTTTTTAGCAACACTGCACACCAATACAAATAATTGTTATTATTGTTTGAAAAAAAAAAAAAAAAAAAATTATGTTTTTTTTTTAATTTGTTGTTGCACAGTTTAAGGCGCGCGTTGTCGTCGGCGGTTTTTTTTTATTTTTAATTAAATTATTTAGCTTTATTTTCGTTAAATGTTGTTGCTGGGCATGTTCAAAGTGCCGCTAAATGTTATTGTTATTTTTGTATAGTTGTCGCTATTGGTGTTGTTGTGTTGTGTCGGTTTTGTTTTTGTTTTTTCGCCCGTGCACGACGACCGCTTGACGCCCGTATTGAAAACAGACTGCGGCTCCAGACTGCGAGATTCATCCCATGAAGATAGTATGGCCTAGCTGGCTGGCTGTGCCACGCACACATATACGCACACACACACATACAAACACACACACACAGACGAAGCACGAAGAAGCGGCACGACGACAACACGAGGACGATGACGGAGACTTTTGTTTCGTTCAATGGAGCAAACAGTCAGCATCCGCTATGCCTGTGCCTGTGCCAGTGCCTGTGTGTGTGTGTGTGTGTGTGTGTGCCTGTGCCTGTGCCTGTGTGTGTGTGTGTGTCACGCTGTCGTGTGTGCATGTGTGTGCGCGCGCAGCAGCCGAAGCTGCCGATAGGCAACGAAAGCCGGCGCCAAAGAGCAGCAGCAACACAAAATGCTCTTCGCCGTGGTGAGAATAAGCAGCGGCAACAACAAGAGAAACAACAACAAGAGAAAGAACAACAATAACAACAAGAGAAAGAACAACAACAAGCTACACACGCACAACAATAACAATCAAGTTGAGCATAGAGTGGCTAAGAGCTTGGGCAGGTGTGCTCGACCAAGATCACGTATACGCAACGTGGCGCCGGTTAAGTAAATAAACGCAAAGTGGCCGCAGCAGCAGCAGCAGCAGCAGCAGAGAGCAAGACAAGTCGTGCAAAGACACGCCGCAGCATGTTGACAAATGTCGACAAACTAAACAACCAAAACGGATGAATGGAGAAACCGAAACGAAAGGCGCTACGTGAGAGACCTCGCGACTTGAGTAGGTATAATGCTTCAATTATTATTCTAAACTAACAAAAGAATGTCAAATAGATGATGAGTAAAGCAGGCAGGGGTATTATGATATGGAAGCAGGGCATCATGAAGTAGAATTCAAGTTGTGTTGCTGATAAAGAGGATTTTTCTTTCATTTCTTTGAGCTTGTCTATTAAATCCAAGCTAAGTGTCACCTTTGCCATGCTTTGCCTAAGGCTTAGCCTTACACATCATTATATATATTAAATATTTATAACTCCTTTTACTTATCAGAGTTTCAAGTTCCTATATCACTTGTTGAGCGAGCCAGTTGCACTCTCAATCTCCATACGATCCAAGTTCAGCTTAAACTCAACCAACGTTGGCTTGCATTATTCATCTACATTACTTACTTGACAGTCCCCCTCAGCCCTTCGGGGTCCCTCACATTGTCATATTACACCTATTTATATATCCTTCTGCCTCTTACTAACCTCTTGCCATCCCTCTCCCCTCCTCTTCTCTTTCTACTGCCGCAAGAAAATAGATGCTGCGCTCTTAAATGCCAGCACCGCTCTCTTTAAGTTACTGTCTCTCTCTCACTTTCATTCTGTATACTCAACATAGCATGACAAAATTCACCACACCTTGCTGCAGCGCCATCTGTGGTTGGGCAACGCACAGCTGCGTTGGCAACTGTAATAGAATGCGATAATTTTGAACATGAACAGTTGAAGCACATCTGACACCAGCTACCCTCGCTGTTCCTTTAAGCGATATCCATACACCCCGTCCCCCTTCCTCTCCTGTGCTGCTAAATTGTTACCCCCTGCTATGCTGACCCCTCTTATAGGACGTCCCTGGCTATTTGTTGACCCACTGGCAGCAATTAAACACAGACGCAAAACGCTGAGCGATTTCCGTGTGCGCTAATGACAGCAAGTGGCAGCCAGCAGAAGGTACAGCAAGGAGCATGGAGAAGTGGGGATATTAGAAAGAGAAAGAGAGAGAGAAAAAGAGAGAGAGAGAGAGAGAGAGAGGGGGAGACAGAGCACATGTTACTCGCACTGCTTTAACCAGCTAATTCGAACGAAATTAAGCAAACATTTAATGAAGCAATTAGCAAATGCTGGCAGCTGGCCCAAGCCAAGTTCCCTCCACCTTTCCCTCCTCCCCCCTGCCTTCCCCTTTGACCTACACACTGTGGTTAATATCCTGTGCGAACTCTAATACATTAGTAATAAAGTAGTGACCCCCCGCAACCCTCATCGCTATCCTACAGCCGCGTAATGAGTGCCTCAAGTAATGGACAGTGGCATCTTCCGGCTAGTTGGCGAGGGGAGAGCGAGGGAGATAGAGGGAGACTAAATCGTAAAACGCATTAATAGATTTTGGCATTTCGTATTTGGGGCTTGAACTCACTTGAACTGTGAAATCTGAGAATGTGGAACGAAACGGAACGAGAACAGGAACTGGCAATGAGGATACTCGCCTCATGGCGTGCTACATCAAAAGGGATTTCACTTGTTCCTTCCCTTGTTGCCCAGGTGGAAAAATTGCGTCTACTCACCTGTAAGAAAAAAAAGCACAAAGGGCAAAGAGCGTTAGTAATATGTACAATATATATATATATATTTATATGTATATCTGTGTGTACGCATGTGTGTAAGCACAACAAGAAATGGCAAAAATATAGACAGCAAAAATAAACAGGCAAAGTTTTTGTTTGTGCTGAGGACAAGCGGCAACAATTTTTGCCAAAATATTTTCATAGGCTTCCCAAGCAGCCCCTTCCCAACTCTCCTGAACCTCCGAGCCGTTCCCTGCCAACTGCGCCCACGCTTGATTCCATTTGGAACTAGCAAAAGCCGAAAAAAGTTTGATTAGAGCAAACAATGTGGCAAAGTGCAAAATACTGTTGCATACTTTTTGCGACACACTTTGTGTATGTGTCTGGGTGGGTGCGTGTATGTGGTTGGGTGCATGCGAAACTTTTGTACAGTTACAACCACAAACTCGTTTAACAAATTGATAAGTAATGCTCACAAAATATTGCAACACATCACGAGCACGTTGACGATAATTGTTACGAGTACTGCAAAAAGAGAGTTTCAGGAGAAACTTTTTGCTGCCGATTTTAAGCTCAGTGTGTTGCCCATTGCGGCAGTTGCCACACAGTTGGCTTATATACTGAATTTCAGCATTGTGGCATGATTACTATAGGATTTATTAAGCTGAACCGTTTTTGAACCGGTTCAAGGATATGAAATTCGAGTAAAATTGATTACTTGAGTTAGTAAATAGAATTCAAAAAGGCTTTAGACTGTTATTTTGAAATATAAACCACGTACCTTTTATTGAACCACTTTGTGAACCGGTTCATGATTATATTTTTGATTGAACCTGTCTCCTTTCTCCAACAAAACTAACATTTATATTAATTTAGCGTATAAGTAGAAAACCTCAGCAACATACCCCAAATACCTTCTTAGCTAATCCCCCGCAGCATTTAGGAACCAGTTGGCAGCAAAGCTTATTACGATACAGCATCAGAATTCACATGATAATAGGAGGAACACATGCCAAACATGCCAGTAATGATGACTTCAACTTGTGCCCTCAGCACTTCAACCTTGAACCACTCTGTTCCTCGAACCCGTTCATGACATGAAATTAGCCTCGTTGGTTCACAAAAAGATTATGTGCCGCATAAGTAGATCGTTTTGATTTCAAACAAAATGACAGCAAAAGGGATTGAAATGTGACTTATCCATTTGATGGTCTTAGCACAGACGAAGCGAGTCAAGAGAGTAAGAGAGAGAGGGAGAGAGACGACGAGTAGGAGCCAACTCGTTTAACCTTCTGTCCGGGCCTAATCGTTTTCGGGAAATCTTCTTGTTCTTGTTGCTGTTCGGCATTTAAGCCTCATATGCCCATCTAACCTTTGTTCTGTCAACCCGAAACAAAACAATAGGACACAGAGAAAAAAATACATGCTGGCATTTTCAAGGCCTTTTGCCCAGAATTATGTAAAACACGAGAATGGGAGAGAGCACAAAATGAAAAAATTGGCCAACTCTTTCACTCACTATCTCTCTCTCTCTTTTTTTTTGTTTACTCTTTCTTTTTTGTAGTTCCAGTAAAGGCGATTAGAGTGAAGAGCATAAAACAAAATGGTTCAAGCTGTTGTTTTACTAGTTCGATGTTGTTGTTCTTATTGTTGTTGGGTTCATTGGTCAAGCATTGGGCTAGTACCACAACAATAACAGCAAAAATAACGGAACATAGCTTTAAAATTATCAACCAACATCGGCACAGATAATGCCATCAGAAAAAAGGTAAAACCCTTTTAGGCCGCACTACACTTTCAACTGAAAGGGATAGATGGAATGTGTTAGGCTGTTGGTTACTTTGACAATTTGTTAATTTTAAATACTAATTTTAAATACTATTTCATTGTGCATCAGATATATAATTTTATCTTTAAGCAGTACTTCTACCATTACCTTAACCATTATACAGACAGTGTATACCCTCTTCGTACAGTTTCTGTTGCGGAGTATGATCTGAAGTGATGCGGCTACTTTTCGTTATCTGTGCTTACATTGCACAACAGACACACTCATAAACAAGCACATACTCCCCACACACACACACTCGCACACACACAAACAAACACACACACGGTAGCATACATTCACCTGAACGCTACACAAGGCAACAAATTTGCGATGTCTTTGATTGCACAAAAAAAAAGAAGAAGGCAAAATAAAAATGGCAGAGAGTCCTTAGAGCAGCCAAAAGAGACTGTAGTAGTGACTGGGTTATCGAGGGGCCGGAAATGAAAACTAAAAGATTGATGATGTTTCAATAAACCCCATTTGGAGATTGCGGTGCCCATGCCGATGGCGATGGCGATGGCGACGGCGATGGCGATTGCGGTGCCTGCAATAATAATATCGAAAATGAATTGGCTATTTAAGTATTTATTGGCGATGCTCGTTGCCCTTTTTTGTCTGTCTGCCTGTTGGTTGGTTGCCCTGGCAACCCTGAGCAATCGGGTACACAGCTCGCTTGCTAATTGCTATGAAACTATTGCCAGAAACTTTTGGCCAGAAAATATGAATCATGTTCAACTAACTGTAAAAATTCATTACACAAGTTGCGAGAAAGCAAGGCAGCAAAACTTTTTGTCGAATTGAAATTCCATGGCTGGACAACAACAAGCAGAAGATGATGAAGAAGAAGAAGAAGCAGTTGCCGAGAGCACGACAAAGGTAGGAAGAACATTCCATGCCGAAATCTGTCCGGCTGATGATCTGACCGACGAACCCAAGAGGAGGTGAGTCGATGGAAGGAAGGAAGCATTCGCTTTTAGCTTTTTAGTTGGCCGCACAATTGATTGTCGTCATCGTCGTCTGGCTGAGGACAAGCGACGAACGTCAGGCTGAGTATCAGTCTTCTCTCCATCTCATCTTTCGCTTCATCTTCATTTTCATCTCCCACTCTCACTTCCAGTCGTCGTTCAGTGAAGTGTTAAAATCGATTAAATAAAAGTTTATCGCTAAATTGCTAACTGGCTAAGCTTGTTTTGTGCCACAACCTCGAGCCTAAAAAAGGTTTGCCCTTCCATTTCTAACAGAAATCAGCAGAGATAACTTTCTTTTCGAAATTCCAAGAACTAAAGGTTATGTTTGACCTGATAAAGCAGCCTCTAAAGTTAGTTGAAAGTTGTCAATCAAGCTTCTTTTTGTGTTTTAAATATCGTGGTTCAACATTTTGCTATCTGTAGTCAACAGCAGTAGCTAACCTCGTATTCAAAACCCAACTTCGTACACTTTCTTTCCCACTGTATGCCTTACATTGTATCCACATGATTTGTTCCACTTGATCATTTTATTTCCTATACATTTTCTTCACTTTGAAATTGCTTACACTGCTCTTTTTGCCCCCTATCCCTCTTTACTACAACTCACTGACTTTGCTGGCTAATTGAGCTGAGGAATCTGTAATCGTTATGCATTAAATCTAAATTCGTTTGCACGCAATGAAATGAAATAGTTGCTAATTAAGGCAGGAATGAAGTCCAAAATTAGATTGAGAAATTGGCAAAGGGATTAAATAGATTGTGGCAGAGAACGAATAAGGCATTTGATGTGTAGTTACCATAATTCACAAGCATTCACTGCGCATAGTAATGGTTTCAATTGTGTTCAATACCATTAACTTGTTTGGTTTCTCTCATATTAATTTTAATTAATGACAATTCGTGTGCACGTTTTGTGCGCTCTGCAGCTAATTTAACTTTTTTAGCTTCGTTTCCTGATTTAAATCAAATTTCATAATATGATTAAAGCATTCCATGCAAAACAGTCAACTATTTAGGCTAATCCCACTGGATTTGCTACCTTGCTCAGTCTGTCAGTCTGCAACAAATGCAAATCGTTTGATTAACGCATCCCTCCCTCTCTCTCTCTCTCTCTCTCTCGCTTTTTCTGCAATTGCTGGCAGTCATCTTAAGCTGCTAAACTGTTGGGTAGCTCTTAACCCCATTTTGGAAACCCTTCTGCCGTAACACAAGCACAAGCAGATGGTTTACATTTACCTGCTCAGGCACTTCAGTTTTCCTTCCCCTGTTCGCAACCCTTTCCCCCATTTTCCCTCATGTTCTCCCTCTCTTCTCTGCTCGACATGCTCGACCCTCGTTTCTGTTTTCAAATTCATACTACACAACATTATTTTCACATTTTTTTTTTTTTTATTTCTTGGTTTTGCTGTCCCTTTTTCCCTTCCTTTGCCTCCTTTCCTCTTTCTTCTTTGTTTTTTGCATTTTCCCTTTTTCACATTTTTTGACTTGAAGCGCACTCGAAATTAATGAAAAGCATTTTTGATTGTAATTATGTATTCGTGCTAACGCGCCCATGGCCTGCGGCAACAGTCATCAGCTACACTCAGCTGCCTCTCCCCCTTACCCCCTTCCCTTCTCACACTCCCCCAACTGCCACCTCTTCCCTTATCCCAAATCCAACTCAGCAGCTTCTCTCCCCTCCCACTGGCTCAGCTCATTAGGCATAATTTGGTAAGAGGTGCCGTCTCTCATCAGCTCGCTCTACTTGGGGTTGGCTGCGGGGAGCTATAGGTATACGGTGGGAGAGGTAGAGTGCAAGGGGCGGCGACTGGCAGGCGCTGCGGGGCTCTGCGTTTAATTGACTGTAAATTTGCTTCACTCCAATCTCCCCAAAAAAAAGAAGAAAAATACCAGTAAAACTTCAACTACTCATTAAAAAAGCAGACTAAATAAATACATCGCGGAAAGTGAAAGGTATGGACTTCAGAATACCCTATAAGATTCAAATCTACATATGACACAATTAAAAAAGGGCTTTAATTTTATACCTAAATTATTATACCCATATCATTACCTGTATTCCTATATACCTATGTTCATACCTATGCTAGCACTTCAATCGGAAGGTTGCCTCAGTATCTCCAAGTCTCCTTGCTGGTCTCAGCTAGAACATTCTACCTTTGATAAAACTACCTTACAGAGACCTTAAAATACTCAATATTAACAACGTTCATATGTTGTTTGTTCCTTTTTGCATATTTCATTGCTATATTTGCGCTCTTTTTCTATGCCAAAATGAATCCATTTGCCAAGTGCTTCTGCCTCTAGTTACTTTTCGGCACTACAGCTGGATTAACTTTGCCCCCACCTGCCTTCTTCCCTCTGCCATCCTCCTCGTTTACCTATGTCCAGGGAGAGAGCAAAACAATAAAAAACTCGCAGCAGAAGCAGGGGCGATGGAAGTAAACAGTTGCGTTTTGCGATTACGCATACGCCCCATGTGGCTGCCCAGGCTAAAGCTAGAGCTCTCTCGCTCTTTGTTAATTGGTGTGGGGCACACACACATACACACAGACACACACACACACACACACATGTGAAATACTCGACTCTGGCTATCCATTATCTGCAGTTTTACGGTCTAAATCCATGTCCACCCACACACAGAGGAAGACACAGACAGAATGAGAAAGAGCGCAGTTGTAATAACATAATGACTGCAAAATGTCTGCCTTAAAAGCCAGGTACGCCACGCATGTGTGGGTGTGTGTTTGTGAACGTGTGTGCTTGTGTATGTGACTGTAACAAAAGTAAAAGCTGCCAAAAAGAAGAGGAAAGAGATGGACAAAGGCGAGGCCAGCTACAAAGTAGCATAGCATAAATAAATAGAGATAATTAGACCATAACGACGACAACAAAACAACGAATGAAACCGAAATGAAACCCAAACACACACACACAGAAAAAGAAGGACAAGAGAGAGAGAGAGAAACAGAGACAGTCCTGGCTACATTTGTAACCCTTTTGTTCGCGCTGAAATCCTTTTGCCAGCTCAAAATTTGTGTGTCTCTTGTATTCTCTTTGTTCTTTAGCTTTTTTTAGCATTTTTTTTGCGGGCTTTACTTTTAATTGTAGTTAAAAAAACGTTGACCGCAGCGTTGACCACAAAGAGCAGAAGAGAAAAACTAAAGCAAGAGCCCCCCAAAAAATGAAAGCAACGGAAGCAGCTACAACAAAAGTTGACCATAATCCACTTTTCCCATGCAGGTGACCAAGAAACGAAGGATGGTCAGCCAAATTAGGTGAAGGATATGACATCCAAAAATTTGTGCTACGTTATAAGAGTTGCCACACACACACACACACGCATACATAGGAGCAGTCACGAGCTGAAAGTGTAAATAAATAAAAAGTGCGGCAACTCGTGGAGCTGCTGCTGCCGAGGCAGATAAGAACCGCAAGCAGAGCATCGTCGCAGCCATGAAATTTCATTTTTTAAGCGGACAAATGAAGCAACAGCAGCAAAAACGAGCGAGAAAAGGAAGAGAGAGAGTGAGAAGGAAGAGAGAGAAGGAAGAGGGAGAGATGGCAAAGCAGTGGAGGGAGTCAGCACTTTTCTACGATATTTGTGGGACATTAAAGAAAATTGTAAAAGCGCAGCATGCGCCCGCTAAAGTATGCTACACTTTTTGCTGAACTCAATACCCTGTACAGCTGAGCAGGTAGGGTTGTTCCCTCTAAGACAATGGCATGGGCCAAAAACTCAAATAAAGTTCTAGCTGAATAAATTGAACCAATTCCATGTTCTAGCTAAAGAATTAGTTCCAAATAAACTGGTTCCGTTAGGGAGAGCAACAGTTGGTGATGGAATACTTCTTATAAGGTCATCATGGTTTATCTTGAACTAGTTCTTGTTCCATGAACTAGTTCATCGAAAGTTTAATACAACATCGGAGGGGAATTCAGTGGAAGCTGAGGCTGGTTCTTGGAATTAGTTCATTTCTAGTTCAAAATTAACTAGTTCCCTTAAGAAGAACAACAATTGGGGATGGAATGATTCTTTTGAACTCGTTAGGGTTCATGTTCAACTAGTTCATCAACAGTTTAATCACACATCTATGGGGAATTCAGTGCAAGCTGCCACTGGTTCATCGAACTAGTTCATTTCTAGCTGTTGCCTTTCCAGGTCACTCTTCAGTCGCGGCTTTTCGCTTGTAGCTATTTTCCGCGCACATTTAATGAGGCTTTTTGCCCGCTAAACAACACACACACACACACACACACACACACACACACACACACACACACACACACACACACACACACACACACACACACACACACACACACACACACACACACACACACACACACACACACACACACCTCGACAGGCTCTAACTGTGGCAGCCTGTGGAGCCTTTGTTTATTGTTACATTCAAATAATATTTAACATTATTTTTTTTGGTTCCCTGCGGGTATTTTCTTTTCCAGCAATTGAACTAGTTCATTGTGAGCTGTGGCATTAGCGCAAGCTATGAGGTAGTTGGCTAAAATAAGCAGTCAAACAGCGTGTGGCTAGTATAATGATTTCCCAGCAGTGAACCAGCTGAGAGAAAGGTTTAAAGCAAACCTTAAAGAAACTTTGCAATTTGTAGAACTAGTTCTTTCAACTTAACTTTAAACTATTATAGTTTTTTGAACTGAACTATGTTCTAGTTCTTTGAACTACGCTTTGATCTTGTTCTTTGAAATTAACATTAAACTAGTTCTATTAACTAAAGTTTGAACTAGATCCTCTATCTATGGTAGTAAGTAAGTAGTAATATCTTCGTAAGACTTGTGCGATTGATCATGAACAACGTTCACACAACCAGTTCAGTTGTCTTTTTTCATCTAAAATTCACATAGTCATTTCTGGCAGATTTTTTTAGCCGCTTTTCGCCATTCCATTTGGCAGGAAAAGCTGCAACAGAAAAGGGATTTGTTTTTTTCTTTTCAACTACGCAGGGAATACCAAAAATAGAGGTCACTCTCGCGCCCTCTAGCTCGTTCTCTCTCTCTGTCTCCTTTTCTCCTTCTGTGTCGCTCTCGCTCTGAGCCTGTTCTTTGGCTAGTTCTCCATTAAAATGCAAAGCTCTTGTGCAAATTAGCGAAGGCCCCAACGCAAAATTCCTGCAAAAGGTGCAGGTAAAGCAAGCGAATTTGAATCCAAATTCGAATGTGAATGTGAGTGTGAATACGAAAACGAATACGTATGTAGATGCGATACGGAAAACTGTTTTGATAGTAGTTGCAGGACGGCAGAGAGGAGTGGTAGTGCGAGATCTGTCTAACACGAGAGCGCTGTTGCATGCCACTCAATCAAAGGCAAGTTTGCAACATTTGCACTGATTCGCTGCGTGATACCATCTATAAACAGGCAACAAATTGTAGGGTATACGTAACAAGCAGTAACAGAAGATACAATTTACGTTATAGAACTTCACTTGACTGCAGTACTGGGTATACTTTAGTCGAGAGTAAGCATTTATTCCAAGTAATGTGACATTTATATATTATCATATGTTTATTTATTTGTGACAGGGTACGCCCCAGTCGAGCATTTGTTTTGGCTACTTTTGTTCGCCCATCAATCAATCGAAAGTTTTTGGCTTCGGTTTCGACTCGGCATCTCTTTCAACCTGCCCAGCCAGCGCGCAATCAATTACCAAATCTCATTACGGCTTAATAGAGCATACCAAAACACGCACACTAGCAGAGATACAGAGAGAGAGAGAGAGAGAGAGGGAGTGAAAGAGAGACAGGGAGGGAGGAAGGGAGGGACAAAGAGGGAAAGCAGCATAGATAGACGGACTAGAAATTGCAACATTTCGTTGGGGCAAATTGAATTTGCAGCAAATACGCAAATGAGCTGCGCCTATTGGTCTCTCTATCTCACTCTCTTTCCCTCTATCTCACTATCTCCCTGTCTCTTTCTAAATTAAATCAGTTGAAGCATGTTGCATGTTTGCTGCACTTGCTGTTGTTGCCTTGTTTGCTATAACTTTTTGGCCGCAACTTCATTAACAATATTGCCTGCAATTTTGTAGTTAATTAATTGATTACGCAAAACGCTTCAATGCATTTCGAGCTCCCGTTACCACTCACTGTGTGTGTATTTGTGTGTGTGTGTGTTTGTGTACAGATTGGCTCTCTCGATAATTTGTTACGCTTGCCAATTACAACAGCAACAGCAGAAACAACAACAACAGAAACAACGACAACGAGCTGAACCACTTGACCTGAAGGCCTTTCGTTACTTCGCGCTGCGATTTAGTATTTGTATACCCTGTACAGCGGAACAAAGGGGTATACAACGCATACTAAACTTCGTACAACAGTATACTATTACTTTTACTTATAGTATATTTGTAATGACGAATGTGTAATACGGAATAGAATTGAGGTTAAAGGTGAGGTTAATAATATAAGCTGCTATAAAATATGTACGCCTTATGAAGTACACTACATCAGCTTTACTCAATCCTTATGGCAGACAGTTATACAATAGTATTAGGTGTATTCCAATGATTCATCCACTTGTCTTGCTCGATCCCAAACAATCAAACTACTTCTGTAACCCTATGAAGTCAGAACTGTGTACCTATAAACCTTTAGGTTACTATGCCCCTAGCCCAGCAAATTCATTTACCTATTAACGTTGAGGTATCTTTGTCCTAGTCGAGCATATGAGATAAGATACCTCGTTATACCCTACACAAACCACTAATTTAACAGTTTATAACTGTCTTCCAATTAATAGGGTATCTGCTTGTCGATTACTTGCTCTCTTTGATTAATTTCATTCGGTTTTATTTTTTTTATTCGTTCTTTTTTTTTGCTGCTGCTTCTTCTGCGAACAAAAGTTGAAGAACTAATTAGAACGGCAACAAATTGAGCCTCAGGTAGACAGCGCAGCTTGGTGCAGGGTGTTTTCAAGTTGTGCTTGTTGTTGTTGTTCTACTTGTTGTTGTTGTTGTTGTTGTTACTGCTGTTGTTGTTGCTGGGTTTACTGAACGAGAAGCTGCTGTTAAGACTTGAGCAATCTGGCTACAAATGCAATTTGCAGTGCCAACACGCAGCCGGATCAAACACACACAGGAACGACACAACAAGCAACACACAGTGGGGCGAGTGCTATGAAAATTATGGATGAAAAAATACAAAAAAATAAATTTAAAGAACTCTTAATGAAATTGAAATTGATACTTGAAAATTTTAATTTTATTTATTTGTCCTTTCCCTGAAGTTGTCGGATTAGTTTCCCTCAGCTGATTAATTTGTATTCTCTATTCCTCTCGAGCTGTTGGCAACACTATTTGCTCATTTTCCTCTTTGTTTCGCCCGTGGCCCAATTATATTGAGATTATGCGATGGTTGAGCGTCTACTAACTTAATAAATAAGCCCGCCCAGAGTGGAGGTAAACGTCGAGTAGAGCCAGACAATTTACAGACGAGTTAACTTATTAGACTCGCTCGGTGGCAACCCTAACCACTCTCCCAAGTGTCCCATGCAATTCACATCTCTTCCTTTCTTTCTTTCTCTCTCTCTCTCTCTCTCTTTCTTCTTCTCCTCTTAAGTCGAGACTCAAGAGACAATGAAAAGCAGCTCATGAACAATATGATGTGCTTGGCCGAGAAGAACTGGCGGCAAAAGTATCTTTTAGAGTGAGCAAAGGGAGACAGGGGGAAAGGGACAGAGAGGCAGGATTACACTTGCAACACTTGCTGCACTTGCACCTTGCTCTCGCTCGCGGTCATCACTATTAACTTTTAAGCGGCAGCGTCTGCACAACTCTTGCAACTTTGGCTCAGTTCTTGAGAACGAAAACTCTTTGGCCAACTTTGCTGCGGCTCCTTAGTCCCTTTACCCTTTCTAGGGCAGCGGCATTGAGACGTCAAGAGTCGCCTCGAGCTGCTGCAGCTGCAAATAACTGTCCATTCGAGTTGAATTTTTGTTTTATGCCCCAACCAAACAACAATTGCCAACTCCAATTGCAACAATATCGATATAAGTGCGCCAGCAACAACAACAACAACAATAACGGCAACTTGCAACTGCAAACTGTTATCCTAAAATCCTCTCTGGTCTAATGAATCGACCAACAAATTGGTCAAGACAGTTTGAGGATTGTTTCGCAACGACTAAAAGCTGAAATTGTTCGTAAATTGTTTTGATCAGTTGGGCAAACTATTCATTCCTTATATTTCTCTTTCTCTCTTGTTTTTTATTTCTTTCTTCATTTTTGGTTTCCCCAAAGAGTCGTCTATATTGAATTCATATTTGATGAAACATAATTGAAATGAGAAGTCGAAATTTGTGACTCTATTAGCAATGTATTTGTCGCCTGAGTTTTTGAATTAGAGAAAGGTTGAAGAGGCAATCTATCAGGCGATGCTGGTTATATAAACAATTAAAATATTTGATTAATAAGATTTTATACCATTGCAGTGGGTATAGGCCAGGAGTTTCCACTGTACCTTAGGAGACATTTCCGGTCTTATAAAGTGTTTATATAATAATAATATATAATATAAGTCATGTATGTCTGTCTGTCTATCTAGCTATCTGTCTGTCTGTCTGTCTGTCTATCTGTCTGTCTGTCTGTCTGTCTGTTTGTATGTCCGTCTGTTGCAACGCAAACTAGTCTCTTAGTTTTAGAGCTATCTTAGTAAAACTTGACATACATGCTTCTTTTTGCTGCACACTGTATACAAGCCGGAATGAGCCGCATTGGATCTATATTTCATATATTTGCCATACAAATTATCGGCCAATTTTCGTTATTTGTCAAGATATGGCAACCGAATTTACTACATATATACTGCAATAAATTAAGTTCAAAAATTAAATTATTGATTTGCGGGGGCGGTGGGCGTGGCACCTAACATTTGAAATAAACTTGATCAGCTTATAGTACACAGGAGTCTTTCTGCCAAATTTGGCAGCTATTAGCTTTTATAATAGCTGAGATCTGTGCGTTCACACAGACAGACGGACAGACAGACAGACATGGCTCAATCGACTCGACTTGTGATCCCGAGCAAGAATATATACTTTATGGGGTCTCCGACGGCTCCTTCTGCCTGTTACATACATTTGCACAAAGTTAGTATACCCTTTTTTGACCATTTTCAATGGTCGAAGGGTATAAACAGATTTCCAAACAGTTTCTGCATAAAAAAATAAACTGGAATTTGAACTATTTTCAGGTAATGACCACCCTATGCTTAATGCGCAGCACCCTCTAAAACGGAACAATTTCAAAAACATTTCAACAATATTTATAGCTCTTTTCACCCTTTGCCAAAGAAGGAAAAACTATTTCACAGTGAGGCGTGGCAAATTCTTTCAGCGTAAGCATTTTCTACACTACCAAGGACAGCGCCCCAAAATGTAAGTGTGCTGTGTGTGTGTGGGTGGCATTAATTGTAATTAATTCAAAAGGCAAACAACATTCAACGGTTTACAAATCTGTAGAAGATGAAAGAAGAAGGAGAAAGGGAGCAAGTAAGAGAGACTGACTGAAAGGGAAGACAAAGCAGGAACAAATTGCGTCGCATTTGTCCCTCGCAGTTTTTCTGTTGTTGAGATTTTATACATGCATCCATATAATTTATATGGCAGGCCATAAAAGCGCAAGCTCCACCCCTTCTCCTGCTTTCCCATACCTCTGCTCCCCCCTCCTTCTTTCCTCTTTCTCTCTCTCTCTCTCTCGCACATCGCACGTCACAAACAAAACTGGTCGCTGAACAATGGCGAAATGGGACAGTGAAGGACGACGGCGAAGGCGACAATGTTTTAGAATATTTCAAAGTCTCAAGATGTTTTCATGTGGCATGGTTAAAGATTTTAGTGCCACAACAGCAGCAACAACAACATGAACAACAACAGCAGTGACAACAATAACAACTGAGTGCGTTGTCATGGCTCGAGAAAGCAATTCACACACTGCGCAAAATGTCGCGGCTACAATCAGAGAACAACAACTGTAGAATGGCCAAAAACGAAATGGCCGCCGTGTCGAGGTCGAAGATGAATGTCTGTTATTTTGTGGGCGTGGCGAGAGACAATGTGTGAGCGCACCTAAAATTGCAAATGCTGGCAAAGTGGAAAGTGAATAACATGCTAGATGAGAGAGTAGAAGTGTAGGCAAAAAAAATACATAGCAAATGAGAAGAAACCAAAAAAGATTCTTATGCAGATATATATACCAAGTGAGAAGAAGAAACATAAAAATAAGCTCAAACAAACAAATTCGTAATGATAACATCAGATAAATCAGCACAAGATAAACAGAAGCTCTCTTGATATATTAAAAAATTAAGCTAAAATACGCTTTGATCAGGATAATTACAATGCACAAATCTACTTATTAAAGTCTGTTAACCTCCAATATAGTAACCATTCACATTACATTACACATACGCCACAGTGGCCAAACTGTCAAACTGTGGGCAGAGCGTAGCGAATGCGCTTCAGTTTCACTGTTTTAAATCATTGACATGTTGAGCAAATAAATTGCGAAATGTGTTTTTTTTTTGCTATCATTGAAATTATTTTCAATACCCAGCAGTGATAAATAAGTTGAGGTAACTGAGTCGATGTGTCACAAACTGTTCAACTGATTTCCGTTTGCTTAACAGTTTATGTTCTGCCTTTCTATTTTCATTGGTTAACTTTAAAGGGTATTCTATAGTCATCGCTTTCATGAACTCACATATTTTATGCAGAACATGGTGTCAAGTTTAATTCAATTTATTGCACGCATTTCATTTTATTCATTGCGCATTGTTTTGACTTCTGCTTCAGCTTCTGCTTCTTTCCATTATTGTTTTTATTTACCATCATTGCTTTTTTTTTGTTTCTCTCCTTCTTTTTCATGTTTTCCTCGCTGTTGCTGTGGTTGTTGTTCATATTTCAAACTTTATTCCGCTTGACTTCAGCTGCAATTAAGCGTCGAATCATGTGTCGGCAACCACAGTGAAATAAAAAAAAACCATAAAACTTATCAACTTATTAATATTGCCATCAGTTTTGAGTCTGGGACAGACTAAGCGCCTCCCGCCACATGCTGCAAAGCGTTTTCAACTGCCAAATAAATCTTTATGAATTTTTCCTTATTTTATTTATACCCAAACAAATATGTATTTCTCTTATTTATTCCAGCATAAATCGTTAGTATCGAACATTTTCCAATCTAAATATTCTCAATGTGAGCAATCTTTATTTGTATTTTATGCGCATGGTTGATGCAATAACTAATAAAGATATAAATGATTAACTTTTCTATATAATATATATGAATATATACAATTTTGTTTTCTATCAGTCAATAACCTGATCAAAAAAGTTTCCATAGAATATGAAACATTTATTAAGTATTTTAAAATCAATCCAGCTTTCTCTGCTAGAACTGTGTTTCATATTCTATTTATATTTACTAAAAGTGGTCTTGACGAAATAACTGCACGATATACATATATATATATATATTGTTCTTTAAGATACAAATTGCAGGCCAGCAAAGTCTCTGGCAGCATTTCACCTCTGACTCTGTCCAGTTTCACTCTCACAACATTCCTTTAACTTTTGAAGCAAAATGGCCAACGGACAAACATCATTTAAGTGCGTTTCTAATAGTTGTTGACTTTAATTTTTAATACACACACGTACAGTATACCAGACACACACTGAGACACACACATAGACAGCATGTGCTGCGGGCGAGTAGCTCATAAAAAAGTGTGAAATTATCAACGCCTAATAGATTTTTCAAGCACGTGCAATTTGCATTGGCGTGTCAGATGCAGCACACAAACACACACAGACAGACAACAATTGGCAGTGCAACTGTGTATGTGCGTGTGTACGTGTGTGTTGAGCAAGCTGATCCCAAAATGGCCCCAAAGCCAAGTGAACCGTATAAACAATTTATAGTTGCATCCACAACAGCATTTAGGCAACAACAACAACAAGTGCAACAGCCACAGTAGCAATACAAACAACTACATAAATAACAACAGCAGTAGCAGCAACACGAACAACAACATAAACAACAGAAGCAACAACAGGCAAAGCAACATTTTGCCTTCATACCTTCTCATAAAAATGCAAAATGAATCGACAGCAGCAACAGCAACAAGCAACGAATTGCTGCAAGCTGCGCCTCTTGTGGAAAGCTGCTCTTGCAGCAGGGACAGAAAAAGGCATAGCAAGAGAAAGGAAAAGAGAGAAAGGGGGGGAGGTGTATGGCACCGGGTGCGGGGGCATCATCATAAACCACTTATTTGCGCTCCAAATGCAACAACAATTTGATAAATGCAGCGCACGCATCGTTTCTGTCTGTGCCGCCTGTGCTGCACGGTGTGTGTGTGTGTGTGTGTACTTCCGTATGTGTGTGTTTGTGTGGCCTGTTACGCCTGTTCGCATTGAAACTTTCGCTTGAGCTGTCAGCGCGCTGCGAGGCGCAGCAAAGTATGCTACAGTTTTTTCCCATTTCAGTTTTTTTTATCTCTTTGCTATCGTCTCGTTTAATTTTCTCTATTCTGCTACCCACTCTTACCTTTTCTCACTCGCTCCCCCCCCACCTTACGCTTTGTAAAAAACGAAAACTGTTCATAATAATTCAAAAAATTTGCTCATAAAGCGCTTAGCATTCTCCACTGGTCATCCCCCCTATCTCCGTCTCCCACTCTCTCCATTTCTCTCTTACACTTCATTCCTTAATCTTCCACTTTAGCTAAACTATTTAAAATATGGCAAGGAATTCCATTATGAAGAGTAGCGCTCTCTGCAAATTTCAGCTAAACTGAAAATGTTTCAGTATTAAAACGAAACTATTTTATAGAGGGGAGAATTACGCTAAGTTGTTGAGTGTATTTGTTTTGTTTTGTTTGGTTTCAAATTGTTAAATCTTTGCTAACGAGATGGATACAAACTTGCTTAACTGTATGTGAATTAAATAGAGAAAAGAGTATGAAGTAGAATGCTAGGAGAACTATGGTACCAATTGTACCTATGGCACTTATGACCCTATATCTATAGTTATTGTAATCTACAAATACTTCTAAATATCAATTAATAATCAATGGGTATCTGTCGAGCAGCTCGAGGAGTATCTTTAGATATCTACGGGTATTTTAAGATAATATCGAACTGCTTTTGCCTAGTGCTTTTATCTAGTATTATCTCAGTAACCTATGACTAGCTGAGAGAATCATAAGATAATATATCCAGGGGTATTTTTAAAATGAAATAGGTTTGCTCATGAGATCTCTCTGGATACCCAGGCAATATCTGGATATCTAGAATATTTTATTCTTAAATATTTTTTCATTAAAGTTTTCACTTAAGCGAGAAGGTTCTCAGCTAATGTCCGCTCATATTTTGGGCCCTTATTCTCGGCTTGACCTAGAGACAGCTACGAAAAGCAGGACAACTGCAGCAGTGGCAGCAGCAGCAACACTAAGAGCTGTAACAGTAGCAGCAGCAATAGTAACAGCAGCAGCAACATCGACAACGAAATCCAGACTCAGCCGCAGCCAGAGCATGAATCTCTGCCTCCTCCATTTCCACTTTACTGCACTCGCTGCAGGACCGAGACCCAGTTGGGCAGCTGTTGGTCAGTTGGTCGCTTGGTCAGTTGGTCAGCCGAGTTGTCTGCGCTGCGAAACCGCTTTAAAACATGAACTGAGTTGCTGTTGCTGCTGCTCCTGCGGCCGGCTTTGTGCGTTAGTCAACAAAAACATTGCCGCAGTGACCCAAATTTTCTATGAGCAAAACAACAGTTGCAGCACCAGCACCAGCAGCAGCAGCAACAGCAACACGCACAACAACAACAACAGTTGCCGCAGCGTTGCATTTTTTATTGCTGTTGTATAGGCAATGTCACAGCGGGTGGGCAATGTTGGCAACAGCAGCAGGGAGGGCTGTGGGCGATGGGCGCTGGGCGTGGCACTGGCACGCAAAAGTAGCAACATAAAACTGACAGCAACAGAGGCGGCAACAACAACTGCAACAAATTAAAACAAACGAAACAATTTATTTATGTCGTTGTCAGCGACAGCAGCAACAGCAACAGCAGCGGCAATTGCAACAACAGAAACAACAGCAGCAGTGGCAACTCTAAAACAAAAGTCAAGGATGACAATAAAAATTGTTCAACAGCAAATAATTTACAACAATTTGGTGACTACAAATTTATTAGCAAGTCCCCAGACAACAACAACAACAACAAGAACCACAGCAGCAGCAACAGCAACAGCAGCACCAGTAACAACAACAGCAACAATAGCAATGTCAGCAACAACAACTGCACCGCAACAACAGGAAAGATTGTAATTGTATGTTGATGCAGTGCAAAAGCAGTCAACCAAATGACTTCAAATTTAATTGATAAAACTATTCGATAGTTTGGTGATATTATCGTTACACTGTCGCAACCACTTTTGTTGTGTGGAAAGGGGAAAAAACGATGACTAATTAAGGAACTGCTAACCGATAGTACCACTCAACTATCGCTTCAAAGACAAACAATATTGAAACTACACCAACTTGCTATAAAACTGAACAAATCAACAGTAAAAGTTTGCTTTTAACTCTCGCGCCTGCCGCTAGAGTGCGCCACTTGCCATACAAATGCTGCAAAGCTTTCGTTTTATAGCACAACCCTTATGGAAAGGCAAAAGCTTTAAGCTTTCGCAGCGCAAGGACCCATACTCTTTTATGGCAAAGCTCCACAAGCTTTCAGGCTACTCTCCACACTCTACACACTTGTCTACACACTGGCGCCGCGGAAATCAAATTACCATTTATTTTGCCATTTTTGTGGAGACCGAAAAATAAGCTATAAATAAATGTTGTAAACAACCGTTGTAGGGGCGAAAATTGATTAAGTTTCAGGTGATTTTAGTTGGGTTTGGCAGGCTTTTATAGTTTGTAGGGTTACTATATACATATATGTATACTATATAGTAAAAATAATTTTATGCATTAAAATAATTTTTAAATACGTGTTATTTTAATAATTTATGAAAGAAGAAGACAAAGATATAATTCTATATTTTTTCAAGTTACTATTCGTTCTTTAATCATATTTGAAAGATTGAGCAGGAATAATAATCAAACAACATATTTTTGCAGTATTTTATAGTATTTTAAAAAAAAACCTTTGTATTTTTGCAATATTATTATTATTATTGCAGTATATTTAGTATTTGTGCAGTATTTGTAGTATTTTTGCAGTATTTTTTGGTATTTATGCAGCATTTTTTTGTATTTTTGCAATATTATTATTAGTATTGCAGTATATTAGTATATATTTTTATTGTTATTGCAGTTTTGTTTTAGTATTTTTGCAGTATTTGTAGTATTTTTGCAATATTTTCTTTATTATTTTTGTAGTATATTTTAGTTTTCAAAAGATTTTTTCAGCTATGAGCTGCATTCACATTGACACAGTAACCTTTGGGACACTGCCAAAGATAACAAAACATTCGCTCGAACAATACAGAAAAATCCCAATAAAAAAAGGCTAAAAAGGCTAAAAAAAAAGAAACAATTATGTTGCAGCAGTCGCAATGCAGTTGTTGAAGTGAAATGAAGGGACGAGTGTGTGGGATGGGGGAGGGGGGCAGCCATTCATCAGGTTTTTCCCCACCTTGCCCATTTGGCACTTTGACCTATGGGAAATACGCACATGAAATCTACATGCAACGACGTGCATGGACGTGCAACAGCGCAGCTACTGGGTCTGCTGGCGGCGAAAGTAAACAATAAACAAAAATATCGCGACAACAAACATAATAATAATATTGAGCGCGAGGACTCTGTTGGCTCAACATAAATCACACACACGCACGCACACACATACACACACACGCACTGGCACACACAAAAACACACACACGGATGTAGCAATAACAAAAATACATGAGCACAATAACAAAAGGCGATGCAAGGCGACACAACGTTGCGTTAATTGTTAATAAAAAATAACGCAATGCGTAGCGCCGCCAATAGTCGCTGGCAGGGCAACTGCCACGCCCCATTGCTGTTTATACTATGCCGGCATTGCCTTTGTTGCGGTAGTGCCAGTGCCTCCGGAAGGACATTGTTTGCTCAGCACCCCGAGGCATTGTCAATAAATTGTAAGCGAGATTTATTGGCGGCCTTTCTCGCCCTACGAAGATACGGAGAAATGCCCCGAAAAGCGGACAAAGCGCTAGGCAGGAGAGAAAAGGAGAGAGAGAAAAATAAAGAGAAGGGTAGAAGAAAGCAACAGAGCGAGAGAGCGAGAGTGATCTCTATTGCTGCCCCATCGCTATACTCTTTCAGTGAAACTCCCTCAGCAAACGCAGTTACATTAAAGAGAGACAGTATGCTAAAGTTAGAGCAGGACAGAGAGTGTATATGTGTTAGCAGAATAAGTGAGCTCAACTTTGGCCTTAATCTAGCTAATTTTATTTATAATTTGGCATATGCTATTTAGCCTTAATTCTCCATTCATTCTTTGCAAACAAATTAAAAAATCTGCATTATAATTAGCTCAATTTGTAGCGAAAGATAAAGCTACAACAATTATGCGGCCCATGTGGCCGGCATTAATTTCTCCGCAAGGGGAAAAACATTAATAAAATAAATAAAATAAATATAAAATGCTAATTAACCCGAGCGAAAAAAACAAAAACAAAGCAAAAAAAAACAGCAAGTTACGATGAAAATGTGCCACGCTTCACGGGAATACTAGCAAAGTGACTGTATTTTCGTGCCCATTAGTGTGTAAGAGCATATGTATGTATATGTGTATGTGTGCTTGTGTGTGTGTGTGTGTCGCATAAGTTTCGCTTAGCAAGTTTAAATTGATTTCTAATGCATTTCGAAGCACTTTAAATCGTGCTTGAGATGAGCATAAGAGAGGGAGAGAGAGATGGAAAGAGAGAGGGAGAGAGAGCGAGCAAGAGAGCACACAAAAGGTAAAGTGGGAGTGGGAGATGGGTATTAGTTAAAGCCAATCAAATGCAAAAGTTAAGGCTTTTTTTGTCAATGGATTTTCTGTTTGATTTTCGAGTTTCGAACGAAGCGGGGCGAATCTCGAGTCGCCTCCAGTTTTGGCTTCGAGTTGTCGCACAAACTTGTACGACATCAAAATGACAAGCTGCACGGGCAGAAGGAATAAGCTACAGTTGAAACACACACCCGCACAATCACACACAGTTGAATACACACACACACACACATACGTATTGGCAAATGATGCCAGCAGGCAGGCAGGCAGGCAGGCATAAACTCGGGGAAAGAGCACAAAGAAGAGGCTCATTAACTTGCCCATTGTATACAAAATGTGTCGCATTTATTGGTGTGTGTGAGAGAGAGACGATATGTATGTGTGTGTGTGCTTTCGTGTTTGCTAGTGATTTTCAATTGCCAGGCAAATACTCGGTTGCCCGAGTTTGACTCTAGTTTTGCTCATATATGTTTCTACACACACACACACACACACGCATCTCTATCTTTCAGTATTTTCTGGTATTTTTTCTTTTTTTATTTGATTTGATTTCGGCAAAAAGTCACAGTGCAAAAACTTTTCTGGCGACAAACTTTACTAATTAGAAATAATGCAGCCTCATCTAATGCTTTAGGCATAGTACATAATACACATAAGGTTTGAGTACTTTGATCCGCTGGATGCCAGTATGAAGTAGTAAACCTAGCAGAGTATGTATGTACATTACGGCAAACAGGCGACAAAAGTGTTCCACATTATAAAAATAAAGTGCGAAAACCATAAATATTCATGAGCAACAGAAATCTGTACGAATTAAATTGTTAAAGTGAACTCGAACTCACTCGAGAGAATAAAGACAAAAGAAATATACTGAATATGACAAAAAATGGCTGAAAATGCTGAAAAATACTATTTGAAATGCGACAAATGTAATATAGTAGACCATGTTCAATAAAAGAACAGAACAGGAGAAAGAAGAGAAGATACGCAACGAAGTACTGCAAAAAAACAGAACATATAACAAATTTTAAATTAAATTACAACTCCAATTTGATTGTTTTTTTCCAGTTTGTCGTATCATTTAAATGAGACATTCGCTCGAAACCATTTTCAGCATTTTTGTTGCCTGTCGCTTTGGGCTCACATTTCCATTTGCAGATAGAAAATTTTGCGAATTTTCGCGCGAAATGCTCGTTATTTCTTTTCATGCTGCGTAATGCGGCAACTGCTGGCGCCTGCATAGGTGCACACACACACACACAGCACACACACACAGCATACACACATACATAGGGAGATCGAGTGGGTAAGCGCGTGAAAATAATTCTCATGCTGCGGCAGTAAATCACGAGGCCCAAAATGCAATTAGACGCATTAGCGTCGTCCCCCAAAAGGATATGAGGGCGCAACAGCAGCCCCAGTGAAGGTAATAGGGAGCGAGGTACAGAAAGGCAAAACGAGGAAGACATAGAGAGTTGGGGAAACAGAGAGGTGAACCTGGAGTTCACGTAACAGGAAGTCCACGTTATGCTATTTCGAGCACATCCCCAGCCGATGTTATGCATAAATTGGCTAAGGCAAAAGCAAAAAAGAAATTTCCATTTGAGGTTTAATTAAATCACACAAATGTCAATCAAAAGCAGGCAAAAGGAAATCAAGTCAGCACAGTACAGCTACAAAAAACCCCAGTCACACGCAAAGGAAAACGAAGATGGGCGGCAAAATGAAAGAAAGAAAGCAGCAAAGGCAGCCACAAATAACGTCGTCTAATTAGTTACCAAAATAATAATCAGAAAAAACAAGTGCTTAATTTGTAAATTGCAAACGGCATATGAGATACCCTACAAACTAAGTAATAACCTGAAGAAACTAATATTTGTGTATATATTGAAGAATGAATTTGAAATAAATTGCAAATAATTATGTGGTATCAATTCTAAAAGAACATTTTTCCTCTTCTGTTGTGATTCTCTTAATTGCTAGAGGTGAAAACTCAGTTGGTATCTTCTGCCATAAGTGTACTACAATTACAGAGTATGCAAGCAAAAGAAATAGCACTTTTTGTTTGCCATTTGCAGTTTGTTTGCGTCGCAAATTGAAAAATTCTGCGCCAAAGCCAGGCAAAGCAATCAAATTACGTCGCCAATTGGGTTGGTCGAGGGGTCGCAGGACAGTAGAGTAGAGGGTTGAGGGATGAGGTACAGCTACAAGCTGTGCCAGTCATACGATAAGAGCAAGGCTACACCCCCCTCCCCTCATTTGCCACACCAATTGGCTTCGGCCCCGCGGCCAGCATGAAATATTTATGTCACTCGCAGCAAAAGCCTAAAATCGAAATCAAAATCGCAAGAGCAGCGAGGAGAGTCGTGCGGGGCAATGCCGAAGGGGAATGGTCTAAATACTTCGGATGGGGGGGACATGGGGTAGGATCATCGCTAGTCGCCACTGGCTGCGCTTAGTCAGCCTGCAAATTAGCTGACCAATTGCCAATGACAATGCGAACAGCAACAACACAGCAACACAGGAGCAGAGCAACAGCAACATGACACGTAGGCGCCATGGGAGACGCCTCAGTTAGCTGCGAAATGAGCCGCAGTTCTTGCATAATGACCATGTGATATGCCCGGAGGCTCGATAAAATAGACACGCAGAGAGAGAGAGAGAGAGACGGCACAATCAGCTAATCTTCATTTACTCTAGGGTATTTATAGGTTATATGACAGGTATGGTAAATTTTGAATGGACCAGTGACAGTGAAAAGGATCAGTTAATGTGGATAATAAAATATATACATAGTCAGGTAATTGAATTTTAAACATTTCAATGGAATACGGTTTACAGATGACCCCACGTTGGGCGCCACTTGCTATATATATGCAACGAATGCACATATAAATGATAGGCAGCTAAATATTGACACAATATGTCACTAATTTACGCATTTGCCTTAAATGTATGGAATATGGCGCCCAACGTGAGGTTGTGAAGATATCAGAAAAGAGATAAATAAAAAGCAGCAACATAATTACAATATATAAGTACTAATTAACACATTTGCCTTAAATTATATGGTATATGGTGCCCAACGTGGGCTTGTTAAGTTAACAAAAAACAGCTTTGCATTTATAAATTTTAAGTCAGTCTTACATAATGTCACCGTGAAATTATTTCGAAACCCTTTTAAATCAATTGTTCCTGCTGCTAAGGAACATTGAAGTGTGTGTTGCACTTTTCAATTTTCGCATATGGTTCACCAACTAACCGTATCGGCAAAAAACGGCAGCCCGAAATCCGTACGTGAAACCACATCGGGGCGAACCAAAGCGCACCACAATCGCGGCCTAACGCAAGTCAAACCGCCAAATTCAGCGCAAATATGGCGGAAAAAAAGCTGAAACTATTGTGCATGAATAATGTCAGTGTGTGTGTGTGTGTGTGCGTGCTTGTGTACACACGTGTATGCTATAATAAATTAAGTGTAAATGCGTAGCATTCATATTAATCATACGCAACGTGTGACGCTTTAAATGCTTCACTTTAAACGGATGAAATTGGCAGACGGGCAAAAGAGTGTGCAGTGGATGGAGGGAAAGAAGTAGGCAAAAGGGGATAGTAAGGGGGCTTTGAAGCTGCGCTTTGTTGTGGCCAAATGCAAATTCAAGTGTGCGCATAAATCCGAAAAAAACGAGCCGAACGGACTGGACGGCTGTGGTGCTTTGTGGTTTATTTTCGCATAAAAGGCAGCCACAACAGTCAGCGGTAGCAGCAGCAGCAGCAGCAGTAACAACAACAATAGCAGAGCAGCCAGGAAAATAAATATATATTTGATTTTCTCTGTTCGTTGCGGCAAAAGTTGAAATTGTGCAACAACTTTTGCTGCGGGAATGTTGCACGTTGTCCACAGGGGTGGGCCCGACTGGCAGGGGCAGGCAGATAGACAGACGGACATCGCTGCAATTTGCCGTAATTACATTCTGGGTGTGTGTGTGTGTGTGCACGCGTGAGTGGGAGTGTGTGTGTGTGTGTGTGTTTGCACTGCCTTGGCCCTTTCATCATCTTCTGCATCATTAGAGACAGAGACGCTGTGGCAGCTAATGAGACTGAAGCATGTTGCAACGCGCAAATGGAGCGAGCGATTGCAATATAAAAAGCCAAAGGCAAATTAAAAATTGCCTGCAACAACAACAAAAGTAGCTGCAAATACAGCAGCAACAACAGGAACAGCAGCAAAACGGCGATTGCATTTTGAAGTTGCCTCGTCTCAAGTGGCATGCAGCATGCCGTAGCAGTTTCAGTTTTGTGACTCCATTCGCAATGACTAATAGATGGCATCATCTTCCCTCTCCTCTCTTTTCTTTGCCACCACCATTCCTCTATACTTCATCCCACTTCCCTCATGTCCACTCTTTCTTTCCCAATCTACTCCACGTCCATTTTAACAGCAAAAAAAACCGTCACCTCACAACTTTAAACCATCAATTAAAAACAAAAACTAACGCAAAAAATTTGTTGAAAAATTCTCTTAAATCTCTTGCTTCCCACACGGACGCCTCCCCTTCCCCATAGAATGCTAACAAATTGCTCACTTTAACTGCATAATTCATGGTTAAGCTCATAAGCCAATCAACATATTATCAGCTTTAATTTGCACATTTTATCGCCATTTTTTGCGGCCTGCCTGCTGACTGTAGCTTTAATAGCTCACCGCGAAGCGAAGCGATTGAGAAAGTCTGGGATTAAGTCTTTAGGAATGTTTTAGCTTAATTTAAGTGAGAGAGAGAGAAAGGTCATAACAGGCATCAAATCATATATGTATGGTTGGTCGCCAATAATATCAACGAATGCAGAAATCTGTTATTAAATTACACATTTGCCTTGATTTTATACTTTATGGCGCCCAACGTGGGCTTGTGTAGACAACAGAAAATAGCTACATATTTAAAAAGCTATGCATTTCTAAGCATTACATTAAACTTGGATTGCAAATGACCTACAAATCATCTTCAAACCCAAAGCGATTGAGATACTTTCAGAATAATACTCAAAAAATGTTTTAGCTAAATTTAAGTTAGAGGGAAAGAAAAGGTGATAGCACGAATCCAGTACAATTTGTTTAAATCTGTATAATACATTCTTTTCATTTCTTAAATATATATTTATTTAATCTCTAAAAACTTAACTTGCAGTTGCAATAATCAAGGTCATCAAAGCTTAAAGCACGCAAAATAATATATTGATGAATTGCAAAGTTCACTGAAAGCTGAAAGCGCATTAAAAACTACTTAGTCTTTGTCTAAGCTCATTAACAGCAAAAGCTCTGAACCCAATTAAGTTAATTATAAAAGCTCGAAGCTTACTTTAAATATACATATTTGCTTGCCAATTAAAAGTTAATAACTTTCTCACGTTGAGGCCAATAAAGCACACTTTCAGCTGGTCGGAGGGTGAGAGGGGGTGGTGGGTTTAGAAACTTAAAGCATCGGGCTAATATACTTAAAGCTAAAAGCACGTCTAATTGGCAACATGAAACTAATTGTATTCGCTTGCTGTTCGCACTTACTATACCATAAGTATTAAGCATGGAACTTAATAATTTTCCACAGCTCGTACATATTTTCACTCCCAATTAAGAGTCGGACAAGTTGCAAGAATTATGAAAAAAGGTGCCTGCAACTAGCAGAAGGTGGGAGAAGGGTGCTGATAATCTATTTAAAGTGCGCATCGAATCGAGCAAATAGCAAACTGAATGGAAACTTGAAAGTTTTCTGTGAATCTGATGATCAAAATGCAACGTTAAGTGGATTATAGACTGGAAAATGGCACGTGGCAAGCTCAAGAAATATTATTATAATGCTCAATATGCAGTTTATGCGATAAGGGAGAAAATAAAGACAGATAGAAAGAGAGAGCAAGGGAGAGCGACATGGAGGAGGAGGGATGCACGCTCATTGAATCGATTGGCGAATGCTGTAAAAATGTTAATCGAACTGCAAAACAGCTGCAATTAGAAATGTTCAACAATGGCGCAATAAAATGGCGAAATGGTGGAATGAAGAATAAATAAAGAAGGGGAATATGCATATAAAGAGAAGGAAAGGTAGAAGAAAATCCAAGCAATTGCCGTGGGATGCCGCAGCAAAGTGTGCAAGTTGCACGCGCTCTCATTGTCAGCGATTATGCAAATGCAAATGACAGAAGCAAACACACACACACACACTCGCACACCACAAGCTGTGACTGTGTGGGGGCGTAACTGAGCTGGGCTCTTGCGCTCTTGGAGTTTCGCTGTGCGAAAAGTTATAAATATAAATTAAGCAAATGTGTTGTATAAATTGTTGTTGTTCCGCTCGCTGAGGTGTGTCCCACGTTGTGTGTGTGCCAGTATGGGTGTGTATGTGTGTGTGTGTGTGTTAACGACAAAGTGGCAGCAAAAATTACGAGCTACAAGTACAAGAAACAGCAACAGCAGTAGCATTGGCAACCACAGTCTCCTGCAACCCCAGTGGGACTCGCTGGCATGCAAAAAATACCCGTTTAGTCACTTCGCTACTCACGTTGCAAAATTAACAAGTTTTAGTTTCGCAATAAGCCGCTAAATTGTGCTCAAGTCAGCGATAAAAAGTATCATTGTGCAAGTAGGAAATGTCTTTTATTTCTCATAGTATATGCCAGACAGCAGGTCATTTATGTCTGACTTGAGCATGTTTATACATGTTTACATCTGTCACTGCTTTGACATATGTACATATGACAATGCCTGACAGCCATTTATTGTCTATTTATCTAGTTGAACCCACATGAAAATGTGTCAATTTTCTTTAAATTTCATATTCACACTAAACAATTATTTTGTTTTTCAAGTTTTTCTCAAAGTAAATATGAAAATTGTTTGCAAATACCTTTAGGCAATAAGCCATTAGAAATTAATAAATTATAAACAATAATAAATTAGCTAAACAAGCTTGTCGAGGCTACGAGGCTTGCTACGAGGCGCATTTCCCACTGGGGCAATGGCGGCATAGGCAAATCAGGCGACAACGACAGGCAATTTAAAGGGAGATAAAGTAAGAGGCAGTATGGATAGAGAGAGGTGTATGTGTGTGTGTGTATGTGTGTGTATGTATGTGTGTGTGTCTGCTTGCACTGATACCACAATATTTGCATATCATATATGCATAAACACACGCGACATTCCGGCCAGACAGTTGCAATTAAGTTAGACGCCGAGTGTAGCCGTTGCCTGAGAACATGTGTGTGTGTGTGCAGGTGTGTGTGTGTCTATGTGTGATGATACTGTACAAATGATATAGCTAGCATCGAGTAGAACAACAACAGCAGTTAGCGTCTGCCACCTGAACTTAGTCAATCAGTCAACAGAGGCGACGACACTGCACAAGCTGACATGCATTTGCAGATGTCTTTGCTTTAGTTAAATATGCACATGTATCAGCTGCACACACACACACATACACACGCAAGCCAAACACAGACAGCGACACAGTCACTTGCCTTGGCTCCGATTGGAATTTGCAGAGTTGAGGCAATTTGCATTGCCTACTTTTAGGCTGACGGACTGCAAAAATGCCAGAAAGAGACAACAAAAGACAGCTCGCACTGTCTCTCTCTCTCTCTCTATCTTTCTGTTGCTTGCACGAACAAGTAGGTGAGTAGGTGGCAACAATGAAGAAAGCTCGATGTATGCTAAGCAAACGATTTGATTGGCATTTCGAATCGAAACTGATTAAACGTTTCAAACGTTGCAGCCGGACATGTTCGTGCATGTTCGATTCGATGGCACCCATACCGCTGCTGCAGCTGTAATTACGTTAATTGAAACAGTAATTGATTGTAATTAGATCAGCAATTTAAGAACTTAATCAAATACACATGTAGAACACACACAACCAACGGTCTAAATAGTCTCATTCAATGTAAAATTCAATTGACACGGGCAATTCAAGAGTGAAGGAGAAGGAGACAGAGAAAGAGAGAGATAGGTTATAGATTTGATAGTTTTGTCATACGATAAGCATTTATCTTTGATTTCTGGCTAAATTCGATTAAGAAGCTACACTCCATTGGCAGATCTTAAACTTGTTTATAATGAATTTAATTAACATTAAGAGAGTCAAAGTTTTCAAGTTTTGTTTACAAATTAAATATTAAATAAGTAAAAAGTTTTCTTTGCCAATTACGCAAAGATGAGGGGAAAAGGGAATAAGTTTAATTCAGCAAATTTATTAAAGCGTTAAATTAAGAAACTATTCATAAGTCTGTCACTATCTGTCGTGGCATGAAATACAAACTGGAGTCTCTTTGTTCTCTGTCTGTCTGTCATGGCATAAAATATCAACTAGATTCCCATTGCTCTCTGCCACTTAGCAAACCCCACGCGACTTTAATCGTTTATTGTTTTGTTTGCAACCACCACCACTATCTCTTTCCCTTGCTACCTCCCACTCTACCCCCCCCTGCTTGGCCTAGCTCTACCCTTCGCTAAACAAACATGAAGTGAGTTTTGCACTTAAGTGAGAAACCCCAAAACTCCATCAATATTTGGCATGCGTTTATCGCTTATCGAGAGGTTTATTGATTATTCAGTTTCGCCCTGTCACGCTTATCGTGCACTTTATATCGGATATACTATATTATATATGTATACATATATGTATGCTTATATGTGTGTCTATATATTCACACTCTCTATTCATGCAGTATCATAGCTGATTGTCCCCTTATCAGATACTCTATGCTCACCCTACGCATGCTTTCATACTCCCTTTCCCACTTACTCTTTCCCTCTCCCTCTCTCTCTCACACTAGTTGAGTAACTACAATTGCACTTTCTGCTGCTTCATTTTGGTCTGAATTTTTCACTTAATTGCACACATACACCCACACCCACACACACAAGCAAACGCACAACAACTTGTGCAACTATTCAAATCATAAAATTAGCACACTCCCAATTACAACTACATCAACACCTGCACAACTATAACAATACCTGCCTGCACACACACACACCTACTCTCTCACACAGACACATACATACACATACACACTCTCGTACACCCAAAATCAATTAAAGCACAAAGCGAGCACGTTGCCACAGCACGCAAAGAACTCAAGTGAAAAAACGTGTAAGAATGCGCAGTGAAATGTTGTAATGGGGGAACGACTAACGAATACCCTGCTTTAACTATTGCTAATGTGCATATGCAATAAATATATTGTACTATTATTATTTCTATTATTTTTAACATACATATATTAATACATTTATTCTGCACTTCAATAAAGTTAGGAATGTCCCCTAAAAGTGACTTTGGAAAAGATTTCGTTTTGCGTTATTTTTCATATCAAGAATTTTGCGATAGTTTTCATATCAAGCAGTTCTTTATACATACAAATATATATAAGTATACACATATATATAACATTCGAAACTTATAAACTATACATACACAGTATGAACTTTTCATTAATTTGAAAGGTTAACTTCCATCAAGTATTAAAGCTCTGTTCGTAATTGCAGAACTATCGTTAGAAATGGAAATTTTTTACTAAGAAAAACTATCGACACTTAAAAGATGTATTTTTACATCATATAATACATCATAAAAATGTACACTTAACTACTTAGAGGTGGTCTTGAAGAAGCAATTAAACGACACACTCATTAGATTAAAGGTAAAATTGTAAGTTTTAAAACAATTAATCCACACTGTCTTGTCTAATTTTAGTAGAAGACCTCTTTACAGGCGGGACTTTCGCATTGCAGCACTATTGGCCACTACTTAATACCTTTATATATATAAAGTACTAATACTAAATATCTTTTCCAAAAAGAAACCTTTCTTACTATGAGCCACAATAGGTTTTCTTTGAATTTTGCTTGATAATATAAACTATCGGTATCGATAGTATGTGCAGCCACACACACTCACCAAACATGGCTCACGCACATCGCTAACAACTAAATGATCTAGAGCTGCAAACGATTATTAGAGTCAGCGCTTAAACGCCTCCGCTTTTAATTTCGGACACATTCACGATGCAAGGTATGCGGCTAGTGTGAGGAAGACGGTGAGGGGGGGATGCGTGCTTGTGCTGAAATCTCTTGACTGCTTTGCGTGGAATGCGAAACGCGTCACAAGGGAGGCGGAGAAAGGGGAGCAACTCGCATTTTTGTTGCATAACTTGCGGCGCGATTGTGGCCAAAACGCCCGCACAGGTGGCATGCGCCCATATACGATATAAATATGTATGTACGCCTGTATGCCTGTGTGCACTGGTTGTTCGTGTGTGTGTGTGCGGGTGCGCCAGATGTAAAATGCAAATGCTTTAATTAAAAGCTTTGCAGCTTCACTAAAGCAATGCGCCGAATGTACACGGAGAGCGGAGCGGTGGAGAGGGGGCATAGAGGAACGGGTGTAGCTGTGCATTGTGGCAAGCGAAAGGCGCTGCTGCTGCTGTTTTTTGTATGTAGGCGTGGCACAGCAGTGTTGCATAGTTTTTAAAGTTGTGCGTTTGCGACCCGCTGAAGATAGACAAGAAGGCCAAGTTAACAGCTTGCCACGCCCCCTTTCACTATACCCCTTAAGGGAGTGTCAACTGTAGACAGCGAGAAGTGTAGAGCGGTTATGGCAGGGTGTGTGGGGGGTAGCTTAAGCACCTGTTTGTTGTGATTTTTATTGCATACTTTTGTGCGGTCGAGCAATTTATGCGAGATTTCACAAACTGTTTCTGTTTCTTTTTCTCCCTCCTCACAACGAGAATTTTTAGCTGTATTTCGGCTAGCAAACACACACACACACACACACACCCGACACATACCATCCCCCCTACCTACCCTCCTCTTACTTTGTCTCTCTGCATTTTTGCTGTGCTTTGCATAAATTTCCCAAGCTTACCATTCCAACAACAAATGTTGCTACGTAATGGCTGCAGATGATTATAGCCACGCCCACCACTACCATCCCTGAATTCTAGCAACCTCTACAGGTGCGGAGGGAGGGAAGAGGAAAGGGTGTATGTGTGTGTGTTTGTGTGAAAATGTGTTTATAAAACGCCGGCAAATTTGTTAATCATGTTGCGCATCTGCAAGTTTCTCTACATTTCTTTCCATTTTCCTTCAATTTTCCTTTATTTTCCATACCTTTTTTTTTTTGGGTAAAATTGTTTCCATTTTCAAGTGAGTTTATTAATGAATAGCGAGACAAACGCAATAAAAAATAGGAAATGAGTATTCGAAATGCTTTCACAGCGCAAACAAAGCGCACTACGTCGAATGGGAAATTTGAATTTGTTAGATGAAAAGCGCCATGACAACCGGAAGTGAAGGTTCAAAATTGAAAACTCGCATAGCAATGCGGAAGCCTTCATTCGCCTGCTTGAGCTTAAGTGTGCGCTGGTACCCTGGTAGAAGGTAGCTGGAATCGAGAACTCGGCACAGAAATGACAGTATGTATAACAAGGGTACACACTTTACAGGGTAGCTAACAGTCGAGTATGGTTGATAAAGCAAACTAACTTGTTATTCAATATTAAATTCTCTGGGCACATAAGTGTTTACTTCTTATTTCATTACATTCGATTGTATTTGGGTTGCTTTTTTTGGGGCCAATTGATTCACATTTTGTCGAATATATTTCCAGGCAATTGAGCAGGAAAATTGAGCTTGATGAAGTATTTAAAATAGACAGAGATATTATGTGAATGACTTCATAAAATTAGCTTCCATAGAGCATTGAAAGGACAATGGAGCTAAGACAATTGAGATAGTTGAACGTTGTGCAAAATAAATGGAGATAATAAAGCTTTTCATCATTTACACTCAATAACAATATGTTCTTATGCTCCTTACTTCTCTTCTCTTTCTCTTGTTTCCTTCTTCAACCTTTCTCTCTGCCTGGATTAATCCAAGACAATCATGTCAGCTTGCCTCGTTCAATTTGACTTGCTACACTTGTCTGCCCCATAGGGGAAACTAATTGAAGTTAGAAGCAATTGGCGAATGTTGCAAGCGAAACAAATCACATAATTAATTAAGTGCAACTCAATAGCGAATGCTAAGATACCCTGTAATGTATGCAGAGCAGAAACTGTAGCTGAAATTCTTTGAATTAATATTGAACTTAACAAGAAACTTTAGCTTTAAAAGCTGTTTGATTAAAGCACATTAGAATTTAATTTATTAGTACATTAAACTCTATTTAAATATCAAAGTCTATTGTATTTTGTTTGTTTATCTACAGGGTATTTACTCATCAAACACTCCAAGCACACTCTTACTTTTTTTCCAACTTCCTGTGGGCAGTGGCGAAACAAAGTTGTTAACGATATTGGCAACTACATGAGTAGCTGCGATGCATATATAAATTAAGCAAGGGGTGTGCGAGTGTGTATCGTATGTGTTTGTGTGTGTGTGTGTGTGTTTGAAGGTAAATCGCGCCAAATGAGCTGGTAAACGGGGCAGTTGCTGGACAAGGAGCAACAACTGCGACTGGGCAGCATTTTTATCATGCTCAACTAATTGCGGCACCCAAGTAAAGGATGGGGCTGAAACAGTAGCAGGGGAAACACAACAGGGTGCCAAGCAGCAGCATGTGTGAGTATGTGTGCTGGTGTGTGTGTGTGAGGGTATGCCTCGTATGCCATTACATAAATTCTCATAAGCATAATGCTTTGAAAATTGGAGCAAAACTCGCAAAATACAGTGGAGGAAAGGAGCAACTCAGAGTGAGGGGAGTAAAACGAAAGAGAGAGGGTGAGAGAGAGAGAGAGAGAGAGAGAGCGAGCAAGAGCAAGCAGAGGAGACCCAGCACGTTCTCGGTACTGGCACTGAAACTGAATTATTGAAATTACAAGTTTGTGCGCGATGCGAGGCGCTTTAATGAGCTGCCGCTGCGCGTGTGATGCCACTGATGCCTGTGTGCCCTCCCGTGCCCCGTGCACCCTGCTCAGCTTTCACTAAATTAATAGAAATATGCAATAAAAGACAGAGAGGGAACAAGAGAGACAGAGACAAAGAGAAAGAGAAAGAGACGGGTGAGGGGGGGAGGAAACAAACTGACAGTAAGAGGACGGAAAAGGAGTTCCTCCTTTTGATTGAGAACTCGCTGTCATGCATAAGAACCCAAAGTACAGGAGTTGTTACACGGGGCTGTCATGGGTTAAGGCTCATGAAAAATAATGTCTCTGAAACTGGCTATGCTGTAGCTATGAAATTTGGCAGGTAGCTGGAAAATACCAAACACAAGACTCAGCTATTATTGAGGATTGGGTATTCTGTAAATTTAGTATGAATAACATAACTAATCGACAAATCTCTGAAACAAGTTAAGATATGTCTATGATATTTGGCAGGTAGCTAAAAAATACCATACATATACTTCAGTTATTATCAAGTATTGGAAATACTGTAAATTTAGTAAAAATAATATTACTAATTGTTATATCTCTGGAACTAGTAAAGGAAAATCCATGATAGGTAGCTAAAAAATACAATATACAAAACTCTGTTATTATTTAGGATTGGAAATACTGTGAATTTAGTATAACTAACAATACTAATTGTCAGATCTCTGGAACTAGTTGAGGTACAGAACTGAAATTTGACAGGTAGCTAGAAAAAAGTATATATAAGACTCTGTAGTTATGAAGGATTGGGAATTCTGTAAATTTAGTATAAATAACATTACTTAATAACATTACTTAGTATAAATAACATTACTTATCGTCAGATCTCTAGAACTAATTGAGGTACAGCCATGAAATTTGGCAGATAGACTAAGAATATCTTAAACAACACTGCAAAGCAATATAGAATAATAACTACTCAACTAAATACTGAAATAAATACTTAATTCCTTGAGAAAAATGGTACCAAAAGTGCATAGGGAATTCCAAATTCGGTTTGTGCTTGCCCTTTAACCGTCTTACTGCCAAAATTGCTGTATTTTCAACTGTCTGTGTGTGAACGTGAAATACACATGCTTTCAGCAGGCAGTTTTTCACTAGAGCAGCAGCAGAGCTTACATTTCTACAGCATTTCTTGCAGCTAAATCATTTTGCATTAGGGGCGCGCCTGGCAAGTAGACTGTGCACAGCTATGTGTGTGTGTGTGTTTGTGGTAGTATGCGTGTCTGGTGTATGTGGACTGCAGACACATGGTCGAGACATGGAAGCCAAGTTCATTTTACAGCGTTGTTGCTGTTGTTGATTTTATTATAATAATAATGCTCAGGCGCGCTCAGCAAAACAAAAAAAAAAAAAAAAGAATTACAAAAACCAACAAGGGCATGAGGGGGAGAAAAGCAAAAAACAACAACAACAAAAGAAGAGCACGAAGAGCAACAAAAATCAATAACCACCCGAAGGCAGAAGGCACCAGGCAGGCAGGCAGGCATAAAGGCGGCAGAAGGCATACAAAATTTACATACAGCCTAAGTGTGTATTGGTGTGAGTATATGTGTGTGTGTGTGTGGCACAAAGTATGCTCTATGTAGATGTGTGTGTGTGTGTGTGTGTGGGTGCCTGTGACTCAAGGTTGTGGCACAGCTGAGACAGCAGCCCAAGCCAAAGCAGCCAGTTAGTCAGGCCGACGATATGCTGCTGTTGTTATTGTAGTTGCTGCTGTTGTTGTTTTTGTTGTTATTTGTGGGACTTGTGCAGCCCACACACACAACCACACACCAACACACACACACATTATGAGGCGTGCACGTCCGTAAAGTGGGCCGATATCGGAGCAAGGGCAAACAAAAATTGCAAAATAAGCAAATCGAACGACAACTAAACGAATTGTAAGCAACAACAGCAGCAATAACAACAAGAAAAGCAATAACAACATGAACAACAAGAACAACATGAACAACAATCAATACTAAAACAACAAGTACAGCAGCAGCAACAACTACAACAATAACAACTAAGTCACACACAAATCGATTGTTCGCCTTTCCTTTTGTTTTATTGAATATAAATTACTTAATTAGCCTCTCTCACATTTGCTTTAAGTGAATCATTTCGTGACATCAAATTGCCAAATTGGTCAACACTAAAACAGTGTTGAGTAAATTTGGACAGTTGACAGGCTTGTTAACAATTGTTAACTGCAAGACACAAAATTGTTGTACTCTTGTCTGTGTTTGCTCAAATGATGAGGCAATTTAAAGCAAGGGGGGAAGGACAATCGACAGCAGGTGCATGACAGCGTGTGAAAATAAAGCGGATAGTGTTGGAAAATGTAAACAGATGACACCTGAATTTGCATATTTAAGCACAGAGGCAATGGAGCTGCAATGTACAGCAACACAAGTGTGAGAAACGTAAGTTTTACAAATAAAACTTTAAATATTTTTTTAGTTTTAAGTAAAGAACATTTCTGCTAAAGCTTAATAAAGTAGTATAATATGTTAATAGTATTGTTTACAGCGTTGAATAAAACCATAAGTAATCTAACTAACAAAATGCTATAGAAAACCCTTTAGTTCAATTTAAAGCTTTAATTATTAATGCATTCACAAAGCAATCAATAATTCCTCTTCAACCACAAGCGACTATTATGTTAAACTAATACACTGTGTGTGTATATGTATGTATGTGTGTGTGTGCAGAAACTTTTTATGTAGGTTAATCGCATGGAAATTATTCTTAAAAACTTCATGCTATGCGAAATGGGGACATTATTGATATTATTTTCTAGTGGCGATGCCACCCACAAAATTATCCACCAATGACAAAGAACAATGGAAATTTGTGCACATGTCCAAATTGTGTACAATAAAAAATTGATAAACTAAACGAAAAGCAATAATATACTAAATGGATCAGTACAAGGGAACTGCGACAGTGCGGAGTGCGACAGAGACAGAGACAGAGAGAGAGAGAGAGAGAGAAAGAGAAGTAAATGGAAGGAAAATAACCATGCCATGTGCAGGCGTTCACTTGGTAAATTATAACTGAAAAGCTGAAAATAATTGGCAGTTGTAGACTACGAAGTATCGAAAGGGGCGAGCGAATAATAATACCACTACGAAGCAGGCAAATGAATATGAATGCGCTTGTGAATGTGAATGCAAATGCGATTATGTATGTGTGTGTGTGTGTGTGTGTGTGTGTGAATACCAACAAAGCGGCATACTTAAGTTGAATTACTTAACGTGCTGTTTTACATGCATATTGCATTGGCATTTCTGCCTTTAGTATTGGAGTACAAGTCGATTGTATTTTTGGTATATCGTAAACGATATTGTCTGCAGAATTGAGTGTACAGCGATGCTATTTATGCCCTTATTCATTATACAAAAGGAAAGCGACAAAGGTGACTTTACTTCGTATATCGTATAATTATGACAGGAGCAACCACTTTGTATATCGTAAGCCGATTAAATATTTATGAGAAACAGGAAAATAAAGCACTATAAGGCACAATATTTTCATGTACGACCAATTTGCATATTAATTGAATGCTTTTATTTTGGTTAAAGTTTCGTATATCGTATGAATACGATATGCAGTTTATGGCATATCGTATACTATAGGTTAAGTGAGTTACTATGGCATTTATATCAATTTTAAAAGAGTTAACTCTTATTGCAACCGTATTACGATAGCGTTAAGTCAATACCGTAAAACAAATAAATCACTGCACTAATTCCACACATGTATCTCTCGAGTATTTACAGAATCATTGACAGCAATATTTACTATATCGTATATAAACGTTACCATCGTATGAAAGTCTTCTTTATTTAAGCAAATTTATTTATTGTGTATTTATATTATTAAACCAACTCAAGCGCAAAAGGCAGTGGAAAGCCACACACACACACATACACAGTTCAGAGGGTCTCTTGGAGATTGGAGCTGACCAAAAGAGACCAGAGACAGAGTGTAGACGACCTGGGGTCCTTCGGGGTCAAGCCGAGAAGGGTAGCTGCAGGCCGTTTCAATGACCATACACATCAGTCAAATGGACTCTGTCCAACTGGCTGACGTGTCTCTTTTTTGTCTTGCGCCCTTTCGAGCTTTAGCCAGTCAGGGCCGATGGCGTATAAGCCCTTGCTAACCCCCTACCATCCCACCCCCTGAGTGTGCATTATTATGTATCGGCAACTTGTTTAGTTAGGAACTTCGTAATTTTGTTATGGGGCCCAGCAGCACGAGGAACAGCTCTCGATGCTGAGTGAGAGCTCAAGAGCTACGTGAGTGAATGAATGTGTACACACACACACACAGACACAGCACACCAGCACACACACATGTATAACATGCCACACTCGAGTTGGTTCACCCAAGTCAATATACAACTGCTCTCGACTATATGTTATATAAAATGTACATACAGCTCTATGTTGATATTTTTAGCTGCTGCATTTTATACACAATTACCAAGCAGTTGTGTGTGTTTTGCTGTAAGTCTGTGTGTGTGTGTGTGTGTGTATGTTTGTCAGTGTTTATGGTCTTGTTTGTTTTGCTAATAGAATCATATGAATTTAATATTATTTTCATAGCACTAGAGTCGAAAACGTGACACGCACGAAACACCAACAACAAATTACATTTCTAGTTGGATTATCCGGATTTATCGAATAATATGGTACTTAAATTTTGCTTATGAGAGATAACTAACTTAATACCTTCACTTGACAAATGTATTACGATAACATTCAACGAGAACCTTTTTTTCCAAATTCGACCTATTTTCAACGACCTATTCGCTTGTAGATTTCAAAAAGGTCTTAGATCTATTGAAAATATAACTATATAAATTTATATTGAGCATATTGACAAGACATCACTTCTTTAGACAATTAACAAGCTTGCGCTCTGTCAACTTTCGTAGTCTTTTCTCGATAGGTCGACGTTGTCTGTTATCGATAGCATAGGCGATTGTCACAATGCAATGTAGCTACGTTTGACATTAAGTAGCTGCTGTCAGTGCGTGTGTGTGTAAGTGTGTTTGAGTGTGTGCTAGATGTTAGCAGACCTCAGTTTGCACTCGTAGACCTCCTCGTATATCGTATTGCGGGTGAAGGCAAGCTGACATGTGCGCAACCCTCATAAGAAGCTGCAAAAGTCGCTGGAACATCAAACAACAGTTTTTTTTTTCTTTCCACGCTAGTTTTACTTTTATTTTAGCTTTTCGGAGAGGATTTTTGGGTTTTTTTTCGGGGTGTTTGGCTACAAACATTGGCAAGTTTGACAAGCCAGAAGATTGAGTACGTGCTGCACATCGACAAATGAAACTGGCGACTGCGCGAGGTGGCACACACACAGCTTGAGATCTACAGAAACTCACAGCAAACAAAACACACTGAATCGATTTCCAAGTCAAGGTTAAGCAGGGTCCCACACCCTACCTGCCATTGCCCCCAAGCTACTTACTCAAAAACTCAGCGCAAATTGCGAGATGTGTGTGCAAATTGAATGTGCCAAATTTGTTACTCACCTGCAAGAGAGAAAGAGAGAGAAGAAAAAAAGTTTGTACAGTTAGCTAAAGAAATGAATAAAGCATAAGCGCAATGCGTTAATAGACAAGCTTTTTATTTTTTATTTTCCATTTTTCATTTTTCGCGTTTTTTCATTTTGTTGCATTGTGTTAGTTTTTCAACTTAAGGTCATTGCTATGACTCGACTGCTAAAGCCACGCCCTGCCCACCACCTCCTTCTTTCTCCCCACACACACACACACACACATACACACACATGGTTCATCATCCCAAGGGATTGCAACGTAAGGTGCAGCTTGCGAACATCAACAAATCAGCATAGAAAGCAGCCGACACAGTGTGGCACGACTAACTTTAGCGAGGTGTGCTCTACAAGTTTTTGAAACTGATAGCAGGGCTTTGAGAGAGTGAGAGTAAGAGAAAGTGAGACAAGTATAAGGTAAGTAGCGTGAGTAAAAGACAAAGGCTAAAGTATAAAAAGAATGAAGAGCAAGACAAACAGAAATATACATAGGTGCCAGACTTTGACATAGGTTTCTCACTTGGCAACTATTTAAACCTCATATTATCAGCTAGAAAATTATCAATACAGCTTTCAAAATACAAATCATTAACATTTATCCCAACTGGAGCTTATATGTTTTGACTTCTGATAGATTCTTGAGTATATATATGTATATATGGTATATCAAATTGCAACTAATTTGCCAGCTAAAAATAACTCTGAATAGTCCCTCGCTCTAGGCATGTGAAGGCGCCGTGTCGTTTCGGCATTTCATCGTCCCGCGTCGCATTGACAAAAGCATTCATCGTCTCGCTGCTTCGTTTCGCTCTTTTCGCTCTTCTCCTCACACTTTCTGCGATGCCGCTGCCCCACTGGCCCCCACCGCTGACCCGTTAGCTCAGCTCAACTTGGCCGGCTTGGCTTATGCAATGCTTTCTGCTTTCATGCAGACGCATTCAATTCGCTTCCCATTCAAGGCAAATTCAGCTAAAGCGAGACAGAGAAAGGTAGAGCAAGCAGGTAGCAGCATGTAGGGAGCGAGACATATGCTATGCATTTTTAAAGCCACCCTCACTCATGACTGAAGTGGGAAATCAAATGTTTGTAATTAAAATTAAATATTCTATTAAAGGATCAAAACTGCAAGGCTAAAAGGATGCAGTCAGCCGGTAAATAGCAATCAAAGCAAACTGTAAGTACACATAGACAGAGAGTGAACAACAGAGAGGCAGAGAGAGAGAGAGTGAGAGAGAGAGAGAGAGAGAGGGAGAAAGGGAGAGAGAACACGTACATATATATATCATAACACAAATGTTTAATTAAGAAACTTGTGCAAATAGCATGTGCTACGGCGTCGATTTCCGTTTCCGTTTCAGAAGACTCAAGTGCCGCATTATGGTCGTCTCTATAAGGAGATATCACCCCGAACACTTCTGCCCTCGCACCTAACGACAATTCGTCATCTATCGCGCCGAAGCGTTTAATGTCAAGTGCTTCAGCTTTGAGTTTGACTTTTGCAAACACTTTGGTAACTTTGGTAAGCGAAATTGACAAGACACGGACCAGGGCTCGCAACTCGGTTAGTTTGTCAAGCAAACACACACATACACAGCAATCAGGGAGACAGAGGGAATACCTGCTAGTTTCGCCCTGTCTGGCTGAGCCAACAAAATGTCAATTAATAATGAAAATCTGACAATGTTAAATGTCTTTTTGAAGTGCTCGACAAATTGTCTAACTGCGCCCAAACTAAGACACAAAACAGCAACAGCAACAACAACAACAATGATATCAGATTCAGAAATATGATTCAAGTTTAAGTCTAAAAATGGAAATATTTTCAAGTATAAAATATGAGTAATTAATCTTAAGACTTCAAAGGGAAAACAGCTTGGTAAAAGTTGGGGAAAATGGAAACACAACGCGACTTTAGAATGAGTATTTCATTGAAAACTAATGCCTCTACTTAAATGTTGATATTCAAGAACATATCTACAGCATACAAACATAATTCCCTATAATTTTATCAACTCTCAAGCTTTAAGGCCTTTAAAAATATCAAAAAATATACGTGAATTCCTTTAAATTTTTATACATGTATTTTTTTGCCAATGTTTTTCTTCACTTGATTGCCCGCAATTCGTGATGTATCCAATTTCCCCAACTCCAAACAACTCGACAAAAATTCAAGCGCATAACTTGAATCGGAGATATGTATGTACATATGTATAATGTATAGTATACATTATATTTGCATAGATTTTATTTAGTATTTTCATTTTCTATTAAAACATTGACAAATCAAATTTCGCAAACGATATTTTTGCTTGGTTTTAAATTTCTATTAGTTTAATAACCCGTAAAGCAAATATTTCCAGATTCAACAGGCAAAATAAAAAAAAAAAAAAAAACAGTGCTCGACAGATGCTTCATAATTTTGCATGATATATAATATGTGTAAAAACATAAATTTACAATTTACACATTATTAAAAAGCAAAAAAAAGCATAAAAAACACGCGAGACAAATGAAAACAATTATGCCATGGAGAAGGGGAAAATTAAATACTCTGCGCTCTCATTAAGAATGGGTAGTTTGCGCGGATGGTGAAGTTTGGCAACAATGTAAAGGAATAGAACAAGAAGCAGACGAATAAGCTGTCGCTTGATATCAAATTAAACTATATAAATGACCTTTTTCTTGCTTTTTTCACTTCTACAATTATTATTATTATTTTATTTTTGTTTTTTTATTTGTAACTAAATTTATTGAAAACTAATGACTTGAATTTAAAAATATTTTCTTAAAGATTTGCGGTAGTATAGAAAGAGGAATAAGATGTAGCTTGATATTAAATTGCATAATTTAAATAACCCTTTTTTTGCCTCTTTTCTCTCCCTTATACCCAACATATATTATATATTTTTAATCACTTCACGAAACTCTAACGATATCAATTGAATTGTCTGTGCTCCCCTTCCTTCCTTCCCATTTCTTCACTTCCTTGTCAACGCGGCAAAAATTTAATTATGCATCACAAACATTCTCATACAATTAGCATACCCTTTAGCATGTGCATAAATTAAATAATAATTATATAAAGCGAGGCACAAAAACAAGAAAAACAAAATAAAAATCATATTGATAAATATGAAAGCAAAAATATTCAGCACATTGCATTTTATTGAAAACATTTATTGATAATTTGCCCTGATATGCGATAAATATGCATAATTTAAGCGTGACCACAAATTTAATGCAATTGCAAGCGTGCGCGCTGTGCGTGCGAGCGTCTACCTAGTTCCTGATGCACGTAAGTATACCCTGTATGCAAACAAATGCTGAACTTGCTCTATCAAAACTGCCTTCAACTTGTTTAGACTTTAAAAGACTGATAGTATATGCTATATGTATAAAATTGTAATATGTCAATCGACTGCACCCTACAGGGTATGCAGCAATTGAGCGTTGCTGCTCTTTTGCCAACACAATAAATTGATTTGAGATTGAAATCATATATAATTTATTTTGGGGCTTTTGTGTTGTCGACTCTAATTAGTTGATAACGCATAATTTTGTGAATTATTATTGCGAATTTTGGGGTAAATAACGAAAACAAATCGGTAAGCGTGAGAGATCAATTGAGGTTATGTGCGGGCGTATTGCTTATGTCCCGTTATGTGCTATCAACTAATTGACTTGGCTGTGCATGTGTGAATTTAAGAATATTATTGTATTTATATTTATATTTATATTCGGCTCGATGGCTCTGGTTTCCAGTGTTTGAAGAGTGAGAGAGAGAGTGAGAGAGAGCGCATTGCAGACGGTAAAATTTTGACCTGTGAGACCCCAAACACCCCCTCTCTCTCTCCTCACTCTTCTTCACGACAGTTGTCGCTGCTGCTGCGTTCTGTCACTAACTGTCTGCCTTTCCGTCCGTTCGTTTGTCTGTCCTGCCCTCTCTGTCTGTTTGTTTGTTTGCTTTTCGCTTATTTTTATTGCCACGCATCCTTTTTATGTCCTGCTGTGATTTCAAGCGACGACGCCGCCGCCACCGCCGCCGCCCCATGTCAACCCATCGACCCCGCTGTTTGTTTTGCCAACCGCACGGTTTTGTCCCCCTGCCAGCCTCATGACCACGCCCACATAACCAGCCCGACCACCTACCACACAAGCCAGTCAGCCAGTCAGACTGTTTGGGGGCGACCCCCAACCAAGTGCAATTTCACGTTGATTTTCAGCGCTCCAGCTACGGCTTCAGGTCCCGCTCCGGCAGCAGCTCCTGGACTACGGCTACATGTCTCTGTGTTCCATGTCCTTGGCATGTTGTCCGGCAAAATGTCCGTACATAAATATGAAATTTATTAGTGAATGTTTTATATCCTTTTGTGCGTGTCAGTTCCGGCTTGGATTGCCATTGCTGTGCAGCGCTGCTCATTTTCAGCAGCCACAACAGCAGCAACAACAGCAACAGCAACAGCAACAACAATAGCAACAACAACATGTACTCGTGGCCATGGAGTGAAATGTCCGTAACCCTATCGCACACACATGCCGGGCATCATCATCAGCTTTATTATCGCATCGCATCGGGGGGTCGCCTCGCTTCGTTCTGGTTACTATTTTAATTTGTTAAATGCACTTGTGTCTTGTTCATTTACCGCACGACCCGTTGACCCCTGCCCCCCATTCCCCGCTCCATCTCCACCTTATCCATCTCCACCATCTCGTACTACTCCTTCTTCTCTTTCCCTATTTGTGGGCTAACCATATTAAGTTACTCACAACAACGTTAAGTTGCATGTTTTGGCTGCGTTGAGTGTTCATAATGGCCAGCAGTTATCGATAGTTAATGTCAATCGATAGTTAATGATAATTTTGATAGCCTTTGTTGAATAGAAAGTGGAATTAATAAGTGTTTCATGGCTGCAAGCCTAGCAAACTTACTTACTGTACAATCAATAGTTAATGTGTATATCGTAACATAAATCGATAAACAATAATATTAACTGACTATAATTTCGATAGTTAAACAAAGAGTTCATCAAGGAAGCTATTCTTCAAATTATTCAACTCACCAATTAAATAATGCAAGTTGTAATCGAAAGTTCATAAGTTAATCGTAAAATATCGATAACAAAAGGATATTTTATACCATATCAAATGAAGATAAGCCTATGAATGGGATACTGCTGTTAGAAGTCTTTAAACTAGCATTGCATATAGTTATCGATAGAACTATTAAGATACGAGTGGAAAAGTAAAAAAACCGATTGACAACCAATAATCGATACCATCGATAACACGAAAAATCGCACTCTTAGCAAGCAAACAACAACTTTTCGCCACCACAGCAAGCACAAGCACATAAACTGTTAGCCAAATCTGGCTTATTCCATTTCAGTTTCCTTTCCAGTTTTTTTTTTCATCCTCTTCGTTTTGGGACTGTGTGCTGCGTACCGGACACAGCTGCTCCTATTTGTCAGCATTTGTTTCCCCTTCCTACCATTCACTCCCCTCCCTCCCTTTCTCACGCTCTCTCCCTCTCTTTGACTCCCTTGTTGCTTTCTCGCCCTAAGCCATAATCTGGAATGCCGTGAAATATGCATGGACTGAACTTTTCGTGCCGAGTTGAGACTCGTCTCGACTCGAGGATTGCGAGAAACATTTTTTGGCAAATGTTTTGGTTGCTGGTTTGTTGGTTTCTGCGATAGCCCACTTCAAATTCGAAATTAATTACATTTATCAATTGCATATTTCACAACACGTACAAGTGTGAAAAGTTCCCCAACTATCGCACGAAGTTGGAGTTGTTGTTTGCATTACAACTTGGTAAATTTTGTAATTTTTATAGAGCATCAGCAAGTTATGCAAGGAGATGGAGTGTAGAGGAAGGGCAAAGTAAAGTTAAAAAGTTAAAAATAATGAATGTTTATTGTTGGCTAGACATTTGGATAAGTGCCTTAGCAATTAGTTGATTCCATGGCATATAAAGTAGCTGGAACTATGAGAGATAGAGTGTGCGTGTTCCGAAGGGGGATTGGGTATATTGTACCTATACATTGTACCTATATAAAGAATTAACTAGCATATTAAAAACTAGCATATACAAATAAAACATTGGTAAGTAACATAGCTTCTTGGGTTGTGTAGAAGAAACTCGATACCGATTCACTTAGTTAAAGAAAAGCTACCTTCGACACGCTGAAGGTTTTGTACTCTTTTGTACTCTCTCTCAAATCTCCTCCAAGCGTTTCTAAATTTATAATTTTATTTTATATTATGTTTATGTTCAAGGCTTAAGTAGATATTTTATGAAGCCAATACTGCACCGTTATAAGAAATTCATAAGCTACAACGGATAATTGATAACAAACTCGTATGAACTCATGCCTCCGATGCATACACGGGAAAACGGATACGGAACCCCGTGTGCATGGGGCATACGAATAGATACAAAAATACACGTATTTTATACAAATACACATCATTTATATATCTACTAGTATATATATGTATGTATTATAATAATGAACGGCTGCATCGCAGCCTAGATGCCGCAGCAGGAGCGTTGTCTGGCATCGGCAGCATCCAGTTCGGTATGCATCTCAAAATCGTCTGAAATAGCACTGGGTCCATAACCGGCACTCTGCAGACGCAGTGCATTCGATTCGTTCTGTTGGCTGCATCCACGACGTGCCACCATCATTTGGGTGAGTAGCTCGAAGACCTCTGTGACGCTCTCGTTCTCCTTGGCAGATGTCTCCACATACTGTGCACCTACCATTTGGGCATATCGCATGGCGATCTCATAGCTAACGGTGCGCTGGTCCTCCAAATCAGTTTTGTTGCCCACAATGACTAGCTCGATTTTGCTGCCACGCATCTGTTTCAGTTCCCGCACCCACGACTTGACCTTGAGAAAGGAGCCCTGATCAGTAATGTCATACACCAACAGTGCACCGTCTGACCCGCGATAGTAGATGGGTCCTAAGGCATGGAAGCGCTCTTGTCCAGCTGTGTCCCATATATTCAGTTGGGCGCATCTCTGGTCCGGCAGCGTCACCTTTTTTGGTCACAAATGACGCTTGCAATGTACTAAGGTGCCCTGTGTTGAACATGTCCTCCATATAACAAAGCACCAACGATGTTTTTCCCACGCTGCCTTCACCCAACAGCACCGCTTTGAAGTTGAGCGGCCCGGAATTCGTGCTGCGTGAACTCATTTTAGGTTTACTGAAAATCTATTTATTGAACGACTTCCAAACATTGAGTGACGTTAGTACATTTAAAATTTGACAATTGATTTTATTTTATCTAATTTTTGTTGAAGTGCAAACTTATCGTCGATAGAATGTGGCCGATAGTTTGTAAGGCAGCTATACGATATATAGGTCCGTTCCGGCTCTTTCCGACTTATATACAGCGTGCAGCAATAAGAAGCATGTGTACCAAGTTTCATTAAGATAACTTTCAAACAGAAAGACTAGTTGGCGTTGTAATAGACGGACAGACGGACAGGGACAGACAGACAGACAGACAGGCAGACAGCAAGACAGCAAGACAGCAAGACAGCAAGACAGCAAGACAGACAGACAGACATGGCTAGTTCAACTTCCCTGTTGTTGCCGTGTCAGTATATAAACACTCTATAGGCTAGGAGATGTTTCCATAGGTACGTAGCAAACTTCTGGCCAAAATTAATAAACCCACTGCAAGGGTATACAAAAAAGGCAGCTCGTTGTGGCGCCTAGACCCTTCGAGGATTGTGGAGTGAAGCTGGAGGAAAACTAAAAACTGCGACACAAAACTAAGCACAAATTTTATTCATTGCGCCCCAAAAAACTGGGTTAACTTTTCTATTATTTTATTTTTTGTTTCTTCACTGACTTTTTGGCGTTTTCGCAGCTTATCTGCAGAGCAAGAGGAAGAGAGAGAGAGAGAGGGAGAGTGAGAGGGCCGAGCAGGCGAACCATTTTATTATTGTACATTTGCACATGCCATTATTTTTGGTATATTTCCTTTTTTTTTGTATTATTTTTCTCAGTGTGCACTTTGCGCCATTATTTGATTTTTATTCGAGTTTGCGCCCGGGCGCCCTGAATTATTGTCCGAGGCGCACACTGTGAACTAGGCCAGGATACGGATGCGGATACGTTTATGGCCCCGGCAAGACGAACGGGGGGGTGGAGACTAGGGAAATGGGGGCAGACTTTTTGGCAACTATTGCATAGTTTTCGGCGCCTGCACTGACAGATCTGAGCTGCCTCGCCATCCCGTCCCCAGGCAGACATTATATTTGCTCAAGCGCAGCCTGCAAACTCCATATCCAAGTTGCTCTTTTTTTCTTCCCCCTACCTGCCTCTCTCTCTCTCTCTTCTTTCCCTCCCTATCTAGTTCTCTTACTATCTATCTTTGTGTCTGTCGATTGGCTGTCTGAAGGATATGCTTGGGGCTAGCGACGTTTCCTTTATGCGACAATGTCAAGTCCAGTTCTCGATAACTTCAAAGCATTTTTCCTCAGCCTCAAAGATGGCGCACTTCCGCTCACCGAATAACTAGATTTAATATCCGCATAAATACATGAACACACACAGACTCAAACATACATATGTATATAAATGTTTTCCGTGCAGCTGCGGTCAACCAGCTTTGTGTCTTTTGTCTTGTTAAGCTTCTGGTTACCCTCGGCACACTTGACATTGACAATTATGACACGTGCTTAGAGGAAGTATCTATGCGTAGCTGTACTATGTGCGTCTGTGCGGGTGTCTGTGTGCGTATGACTTGGTTGCCTTGTGATAAATCTCTTTTTCCTGTCAGCTCAAAATGCGTTTTAAGGCCACATTTCACTCCGTTTATCCAGCTGTCTTTTGCTCATTTCTAGATTTCTGTTTTTTTTCTTCTTAGTTTTCTTTGTTTGTAGCTTCTGCTTTTGTAGCTTTTTAGTTTTCTTTACTCTCTAGTTTCTTTACTCTTCTCACTTTTGAAAAACAATTTTTACTTTATTAAAAGTCAAACGATTTCATTAACACTTTGACCACTGCAGTATAGTTTCCAAGAGAGCTTGCTAAATAAGTTACTTAATACAGTACAAAATAGGTTAAGTATTCACTTTTTCCAGTATGTAGATCTTGTAAGTGCTTACAGTAATTATATTTATAAATTATATATATATATATATAGCCAATTAACATGTTTGGATCTTTTCAGAATAATCATTTTCTCAACTTTCCTTTCCCTGAAGAACTTCAGTGTTTCAGAGAGCTTGCAAAATAGGTTACTATAGGTTACAATTATGTTAATCATTTTAGTACTTAAAATAGTTGTATATATATATTATATATTTTACATATATTTATAGCCAATTAATATATTTTGTGGTCTTCTTTGTCCTCTTCTTTTTTCTCAGAATTCCTTTTGATGATCTCCCCCTGCTTATTGTATTCATATTTCGAGTGGGGTCTTTCCTTAGTTTCTAATTTAATTATTATACTCTCCTATCTATCTCTACTTCTTATTGATAACTTTCTCTGGCTGCTTTTAAAGCCAATGGACTTTTCACACATTCTCAGTAACATTTCTCGAATTACAAAATAAAGTTTTCTAATTTTTTTCTTCAAGTTTTGAGTTTTATTGCAACTCAAACACTTAGCAATTAACCCAAGAGCGCCTGAGAGACAGGAGCAGAGCAAAATGGAGAGAGTCTAGGAAAGAAAGAGAGTGAGAGAGAGATGGAGAGAGGGAGGAGACATAGAGGGAGTGGGTAAAGTGTGAGGGAAGCCAAGTGAAAGGCAAATGGAAACCTTTTTGGCCAAAAGTTTTATTTGCGTTGCGCTGCGTATGGAAATTTGCTTTGTGTGTAGAATGCAACAGCAAGTGTGTGTGTGTGTGTGTGTCAGTGTGAGGTGTGTGTTAGTGTATACTACATGTGTGTGTCTGTGTGTGTGTGCCTGTGTAAAGTGTGCACATGGCAGAGTGCAGCTAAGACGCTCTCTCTCTCACTCGCCTCACCTTTGACTACAAAAAATGCCAACAATTTGTTGGACTTGTGTCGCCTTGTGGTTCTTGTAAATACATACTTGTTGTAGTTGTTGTTGTATATCTTGTTGTTCATGTTGCTTAGTTGTTATTGCCACTGCTGCTGCTGCTGGCAGCTTCTGTTGATAATCAAGCTCAAATACAGAGCAAACTACATTTGCGCCAATTGTATGTGAGAACGTGTTATAGGCAAAGGCGTGGCTCAGAGGGGCACAGTGGCCAGTAAAGTGAGGGGGAGAGGATGCTGTACAGTGCAAAGTACAGATGTAATGGGAAATTTTTGAAATTAGTATGCAACACGCATAGCAGCAGCAGCAGCAGTGGCACCAGCAGCTGAGGGGGCAAATGTCAGTCGAGAAGAAGCATAAAGAGAAGGAGAGAGAGAGAGAGAGGGGGAGAAGAGAGGTAGGAGGGAGGCCAGGGCGTGTGCTAAGCAGCCATATCCACATAGCAAAGTTTTAGCTTCTTGTTGTTGCTGTTGCTGTTTCTGCTGCTGCTGTTGCTGTGCGGCATCAATAAGAGGCATATTTAAGCTGCTTGCAACCCTGCGCACTTTGCCCTTCGCTCCACGTTTATTGCTGGCTGGTTTTAAGTAATTTTAATCGCACTTCTTCTACTACGCCATGTTGCCAACGTATTAAGCCAAATGTGGAAACAGAAATTGCCGCAGTCTCTGCTGCTGCTTCTGTTGTTGTTCTTAATGCCGGCACATTTTGTAAGCCAAGAACTGCAGCTTGTTCGTTAATGCCAACGTGGCAAATTGCCTCAACTGAGTGAGAGAGAGAGAAAAAGGAGAAAAAGAGAGAGAGAGAGAGGGAGTGCTGCTCACAAGTGCAGCTAATCAGCAAAGCCTTGACGCCTTCACGCCGACAATAACACTTGGATTAATCGCATCGAGTGCCTAATGAACACCGTGAAAATGAGCAACTTTCGATTTCGATTGCGATTATTAGATGCAATTTTGTTGTTGTTGTTGTGCACAGGGAAAGGGAAAAGCTTAAAGGAAAACTTAACTTGCCTGTTAGATGTGTGCAGGAAATATTTCTTTAAGTATCTCTTAATCAACTTCTGTTTCCAGGTTTTGGACAAAGTCGAATTATTTTGAAACTTCCACCACCAAGTATCGATAAGCATTAGTCGAGTAATAGCTTTAGTGATTTGAATTGCTTTTGAGATGTGTGTTAATAACAGAGCATAAAGAATATTTCTTGAAACTCAATCTCTCAATCAATTTACGAATAAAATCTCTGTACAAAGTTCAGTTACTATTAAACTCTCATCACCAATTACTATCGATAAGCACCAATCAAGTAATCGTCTTAGTGAATTGAGTTGCTTGTGAGATGTGTATTAATTACAGAGGACAAGGAATATTCCCTTAAGAATCCCCTCAATTTACGAATAAAATCTCTGTACGAAGTTGAATAACTTTTAAACTCTCATCACCAAGTACTATCGATAAGCAACAAGTACTCGCTTATAGTTATCGTCATACTATCATAAACAATATACATAGCTCAAATGTTTCATATCAATCTCTGACTATGCCATAAGGTAAAGAACATAACTATAAGAGCTGCAGTAATCCGCTAGATTAATCGATAAATCGCTTTCAATGGCGAACAATCAATTTATTGCACTGTTAAACTGCACCTGCACTACACTAATTAACTTATACATTGCATAAAAATGCCGCTATAAATTAAGGAAGCAAAAAAAGAAAACACACCCTCAATACAATCAACTTTGATTTCACAAATTTATTCAGCTGCTTTTTTAAATCGCCTCGCTCGGCTTGAGCCGATAGAAAACTGAACAATAACAGAAGCGCAGCGGGAGCTGAACACAATAAACTAGTTCCGCGAATTGCAAAGGACATCAACGTGGAAAGTCGTAAAAAATTGCACAACTGGATCAATTGGTTTGAATAACTGGGCAAAAAAAAAAAGAAAACAAGAGAAACTCGCACGGCAAAGTCGTTTGGCGAATTTCAATTAGAGCCTCTGCCTCGGCAATTGCCAAAGTTTTTGGATGGGAGAACTATCGTAAAAGCTGCTGCAGCTGTTTGCTGATTGGCCGGCATTATTGGACTACCACGCCCAGCTGCCCAGGCGGAGGAGGCGACAGCGGATGGCTCCTGCTGCCTCTTTGGCTCTGGGCCAAAGCGAACTGAGCAAATCTCTTTGCGGATATTTTGGTCATAAACTTATTGCCATTTGGCAGTGCCCAAAACTCCGGATGCATCATCGTACACACACACACACACACGCACACACTCGGCACACATATAGAGACAGTCAGGAACTCTCTCACACACACAGGCACACCCATACACACACACCTAATCAAGTAAATTACAGCTAATAATGCGTTTGCATTTTGACAAAAGTTGTAAATGACTGAGGAAGCGCCCTGCACCCCACTGACTGTTATATGTGTGTGTGTATGTGTGTGTGTGTGTATATATATTTGTGTGAGTGTATTTGGGTGTGCATGCTCGTGTGTAAGTGCCTTTTTGGCCCAAATCAAACAGAACAACAACAATTTTCCACTTGCTGCAATTCAAGCGTTTTCATTATGCAACAATTTGCCCTGCAATTTCGGTGTTTGCCTTTTTATACCCTGTAAAATGGTATCAACAATTGACAAGCTGAGCCAACAACTTCAACAGTTAGATTAACAAATAGTTAATAAAAGAAATACTTGGGTTGGAATGTAAATAATTAATAGAGTATTTGCATTTAGGCATCTTACAAACTTAACTTTCTGCTTCATTTCTCATCCAACATTAATTTATAGCCAACATTTCTTTAATGAAACTCTTTTTACGGGGTATCTGCTAGCAATTCTGACATTCAAAAGACAATTTTATAGCCTTCTTTCATACATAAACAAATTTATGCATATATGGAATTTTAAACAACTTTGTTCTACGCACTCCAGGGTATCTCGTTGTCGTTCATCCGTCAAGTCATTTTTTTCCTTGTCTACTTTTTGGCATGCACGAAAAATGTTCCCTCTGTTTGTACTGCGCGCTGCGTTCGCATTTTCCAGCACTTTAGACATATTTTTATCGCAAAAAGCGACGCCCCAACTTAAGCTCCGCCTCCCTGCCCACAATGCTTCCACTCACTTAGTTTCATTTGGGTAAAAAACAACAACAGACAGCAAAAAATAACAAAAAAAGCAAAAACCAAAAAAAAAAACACAAAAAAACTGAAAGCAAAGCGCAAAAAAGCGTCCGCAAATGATGCGCAGCAAAAAACAAAATTTTCTGCTGTCGCAATGCAAGCGCACTTCCCCCGTGTCACGTCCCTCTCCATACCCCCCTTGGCGCTGCCAGTGTGCTGTGCACTGTTCGAACATATAGCCCAAGCCCCAACTCTTTGGCTTACTTGCACTTTGCAACTATTTTTTTTGTTTGCAAAATTTTCCATTATTTTTCAAAATACTCTGTCAGTAAAAGGAATTTCGATAGTATTGAGCGATAAGTTCGGAATATATATATATATATATATATATATTATAGTTTCTTGTTCAGTTGATATCAATATGATTTCTACTACTACTACAACTAACAATTTTTTTCTGTTTTCTCTCTAGTTACTTAACGATATTTATCAAAACTACCCAGCATATTACATTTTCTATAATATTCCTCATCAGTTGAATCTCTTAACTATATTTATCAGTTATAAAGAATACTAAATACCAAATAAAAACTGTGAACTTGCTTTTAACCCCGAAGTTCCCTAGATTTCTGCACTACAGTATAAATTATATATATCTAATTTCATTCACTTGGCCTTTCTTGTGTATTTCTCACAATATTCCGTATATTTTTATCAAATTGTACAATTTTTATACCTATCAATATTAAAGTGAAGTGCAACCCTTATTCGTCACTTTGAACTTGACTTTTCCTACTGTAGTTTTTCTTTTATTTTCCAGCTGTCTTTTTTGGTTTTTTCGTTGTCTTTTATATCAGTTCAAAGTGTTTTATTTTTTAGTCCGTCGTTTCCTTTGCACGTCTCGTGCTCGAGTTGTCGTCTAACTTATGCCATCTCATTTATCTTCGTAACTTCTTTCTTTCTTTACGCTTGAACATGGAAGAACTGAGAACGGAGACGGTACAGGGTATTTGGGGCAGTTATTACATTTTTTGCTGCCGTTACATAGTTTTAAGCAGGAATGCATCATCGAACAAAAACGTTTCGTTTGATTTTTCTCCTTATATTGAGATAGCAAGAGAATTAGGGAGGGAGACAGAGAGAGCGAGAAAGAAACGTGTATGTCTTTCGTATGTAATTTGTATGTCGTCTAAATACTACACGACTGTCAGATCATCTAATGTTATCAAAGTTGTCGAAAAGTCTATTGTGAAGGTATGATATCCTGACACAGATATAGCCAAGTCTGTCAGCCCGAATGCGCTTATGTTAAGGTTGTGACATATACATATAAATGATACATATATTCATAAAGCAAACACTTGTCATACCAACACAGAGCATACCATAGCAATGCTTACATAGAGTGTCTTCATTACTAGATAGCAAAGTATGACAACATATGAGAACATATGGTTAATATATGGCAACGCATGACATTATTAAAATTCTAAACACTATAATAAGACCCATTAGATAAATTATATGAAATAAATATGACGACATATGATCCAAGTATGACAACATATGACAACATATGACTTATATATGACCACGCAAGACAACATCAGACTCATCACTATAATAAGCCCCATTGAGCAAGTCATATGACTTCAATATGACAACATATGATCTTAATATTGCAGCGTATGACAACTCGCACATGGAAAAACTATGACTAACCTGATTCAACAAGTTGTCTAGAGCATTAAGGCATCATTTGTCAAGCTGAACTTAATACTTAAGCATATGACGCCTATACCTTATATCATATGACACATAACATACACTAAAATTCAAATCTTCAATTCAAAATCTTCAATATCCTTACAGATGATTTATTTTGCGCCTCTATGAAAAAAAAATACATGCAATTTTGAGATTTCAGTTGCAATTCCTATAGATTTTCTCGGCTACGGTTTGTTTGGTTTTGTTTGGTTAGCTCCCCCTGCGGCTCCTGCTTCGTCTTCTGGTTATCATCCTCATGGGAACGCAACAGCTCATTGACACGGGCACAAATGGCATCGTCGAGCTCATGATGCGGATCCTGCATCCAGAAGAACATGCGACGCGAAGTATGGCGAAATTTCAGCACATATATTCGACCTGTTTTGCACGATTCGATACGGTGAAATTCCACACTACCCGGCTGCACGATCACATCCAACTCAATGCCACGGACACGCCGATCTTTCCAGCAGAAGTGCAAAACCCCCGACTCATCTTGCCTGATGAAGATGTAACCTTTTCGTTCATCGGGCACAACAAGTTTATCGGCGTTCTTCATGCGGCCGGCCTTGAATTCTATCAAGGTGCCATCATCTTCCAGCGTATCGTCCGGCATGCGTGTAAGTGTATGCGGCGCGCCTGTATGTGCGTGTGTGTATGTGCGTGTGTGTGTGTGCGTAGCGTATTCAGTGTCGAAATCGAAAGCAAAATTTCACGACACTGAAGACAAAAAAAAAGAAATTTGATTTGATTTAGGGGAAGCGCCTGCTGAGCTCAACGACAACTGTTCAAATATCAATTAGAACGAGAAGTGTGTGACATATGTGTGTGTGTGTGTGTGAGTGTTTGTGTGTGTCTGTATGTGTTTTTGTAGAGTTTATAGCATACTTCTGGGGCCACCTTCGACTGCAATTGACCTTTAATTGCGCACTTAAAAGCACATAAAAACGTGGCCAACAGGACATACTCGGCGTATGTGCAATACACAGCCACTTTCCACGTGCCCCTCTGTGTGTGTGTGTGTGTGGTTGTATGTGCGAGAGAGGAAGGTATGGTAAAGGGGGGGAGCAGGAGGCGGGGCGGGGCGTGTCTCGCCTCGTAAGTGCGGCCAGCTTAGCCGCGCACAATTAAATTAAAGTGATGACTTATATAGCTTAACGTGCATCGAATGGAATTGCCCAGATATAAAGACGAAGGTAGACACAAAGCGAAACAGAGAGAGAGAGAGAGAGAGAGAGAGAGAGAGAGAGAGAGAGAGAGAGAGAGCGTGAGTGCGAGTGGGAGTGGGAGAAACGCACACAAGCGTAGCAAAAGCTCCGCACAGCAGACAGACATTACTGGGTAAATGCTTTCAACATGTTTTTACAGATTTACCACGAGGCAAACAAAAAAAGTCGCCATAAATCAAGGTGGCAACTTAAGCTGATCCCGGGAGAATAAAACATATAGTATGCACTATCTTAGCAATAATTACAAGCTGTTTAATGGTTATAGCAATTTGTAATTATTGCTGAGATAGTCGAACAAATTGCAATTAAAAAGTTAAGCATATAATGCATTAAAAACAAAAAACTTCTGCTTTCATTTTTATGCAGAACAAATGCGTTTTGGATTGAAACTTCACTAATCAAAGGTGTTTCAGATCTTGCCATAAATCTGTTATAGATTAAAAACAAAAACTTAGTTCCGATTTCTTGCATTTGAATGAGAACTTCTCTGCTTGTGACTACTTTCACATGAATACTATGCTATAAAGTGCTATAAAATATTCATATAAGCATCCAGTTCATGAGAATGCACGCATTCAACTTAATGTTCGTGCTATAAACTATACTATATCATGCCATAAAAGTGCTATAAAAACAAAAACCTTCCATCTGCCATAATCAACATTTTAAGTACTTTAAAACTTGCACAAATTACTCTGAAAGTATTAATCTAACAGAGTGTACTCCATCAACTCCCCTTCCACGCCTCTAAAAAACATAATGTATACTATATAAGATTTATGGTACTTCCACATAACATAACTCCCACAAATTGTTTTAAAGTCCGCGCAACGCAAGCTTTAATGGCGTCAACTTTGCTCGTTTATGGATTCATTAACTCGATTCCCTAATACTCTGAAGAGTGATGGGGTCGGGAACGGGGGTGGTGGCAGAGAGGGTGCTACGTATCGCATAGCCAATGTTACGTGGTGGAAATCTATATTTAAAATTTGTTTAGAATGCGGGCTGCCACGCTTCGCTGTGTGTGCGTGGGTGTGTGTATGTGTGCCTGTGTGTGTAGCTGCATATTATATCATAAAGAGAAACTCAAACTGTGTGGATCAAACTCAAACCCAGCTGACGTTGTCATTAGTTAAGCTCTTCCCTCTCGCTTTCGCTCCCGCTCTCTCTCTCTCTCTCTATTTGCGATTTGCTTGCAGCAAAAACTAAAATCGGAGACCGCAACACGTGTGTCGTATGGGAGAGAGAGAGGGAGTCTGTATGTGTGTGTTCTGTATCATTAAGACGCCTCTACGTACGTTTGCAGCTCGTGTATAACAAGTCGTACGGCATATGTGCCTGTCTGTGTGCCAGTGTGTGCCTGTCTGTGTTTTTGTGTGTGTGGTGTGTGCGAGAGCTACCTGTGCGCGTTTTAATGATGCCAAGGCAAGTCCTGCAATCATTTGAGCTACAGCAAAGGCCACAAAACGGCAACGACAACGGCTGCTGACTCCCGCGTATGTTCCTCTTCCTCTCTCTCTCTCTCTCTCTCTGTCACTCTGACCGCGTGTGCTGGGTCCGTGTCATGAAACGTTCGAAAGCAATTACAATTTAAGTATTTAATTAGGGAATTACGTGAGCAAATACACACGCCCAGCAACAGAGAGAGAGAGAGAGAGAGAAGCACACAAGGCAAGCCAGATTGGGAAGAAAGTGATAGGCAGAGACTGTGGCTGGGGCTGATACAAAGTGAGAGGCAGCTGAAAGGAGTTCCAAAGGCAACAGACTGTCTGGAGACATTTTTGGCAGCAACACCATGCAAACAACACACCTGGCCAAGTAGAGCGAATCGTGGGGGGTGGGGTGAGCTAAGCAAGGCGGAGTAGCAGGAGAGGGCAGGCAGCAGCAGCATCAGCAAAGAATGCCAATAAAAATGAAGCCAATTTCTGTTGCAGCAACACAATTTACCGTTTACGCTTAACGCTTTTGCTCTAGCAAACGCTCCCTCACTCACCGACTTTTCCATCTCTCTATTTCACTCTCTGCCCTTCTCCCCTCACTCTTGCACTCTCTAAATACACGAACAAATAGTAAATAAAATCAAGAACTATAAAAAGCCAACGGTGCGCGGAGTAAAATTGTTAAATTGCGAACGTTTTGTTGACAAATGCTTAAGCAATGGCAACCCTAGCAGCAGCAGAGTTGCCCCCCCACAACTCATGCCTTCCCTTCCCTTTCCATCATGTTCCCTTTTACAGTCATTTCATTTTCCACATTGACGCAGTTCGCAGTGTGGAAATTCCCCTTTTTGTATATATATATTTTTTCTGTCGTTGTCATTTTCCATTTTTCTTTTTATGCTTTTATTTCCCGTTGAGTATCAATAAATTTCCGTTGGCCAAAGCAAACAGTGAAAAAGAAAACAGGTAAATACACACACGTTTACACACACACCACATAAGGCATCCCACCAACACCACACATATTTATAACTACATTTGAGCTGGAAACGATTGTAAAGCCACCTAGTTCTCGAGCTGTTGCAGTCAATAAATATACTTTAATGTTTTTGTTATACGAAGAAAGGTCTAAGGCATAAATAATCTTTAAGTTTTTCATTATTTTTCAATTTTACAAGGTTTCTATATAAAGAATTGAATACAAATTATGTTTAGAAAATATTTGATAAAAATTTAACCAGATGAATATTTATTTTTGACTAGTATCTTAGCTGTAAGACTTTCTAAGATATATTCATAACTATTTTTAGTTCTTCTTAATTAGTTTGAACTTTTAATGAACTAATTCAAAATAAATTAATTATTCAAATTTAATTTCTTTGAAAGTTTAGATTTGCCACTAAGGAACCTTAAAAAGTTCTTTAGAAAATCTGCTAAATATTTCCAGAAAAATGCTGTCACTTCATAATTTCCGCGAGAAAACCTTTAGACATGCGAAATATGTTTAAAATTGCAGCTTAAAATGCTAAAAGCATGCTTGAGTCGCATTCATTTCTACATTTCGCTTCGATATCGCCAAAAATACATGATAAAGTCTGCATTAAAAAGCACGAAGTGGAAAACGTTGCGCGCTTTTAGGCGCAAACAAAGTCAGAGTGTGCACTAGGAGTGTGTATGAATATTTGTATGTGAGCCTGTATATACATATATATGTATATATGTATATGTGTGTTTCGTTGAGCTGCAATTGGTCGTCAAGTTGAATAAATGAAACGACATCGGCTTAAAATCTCGTTTTGGCTTTTCGCTTATTTTATTTTATGACATCGACCTATGCACACACACACACACACTGTTGGTGTGTCTGGTTGTGTGTTTGTATGTCTGTGACATTAATGAAGTGTTCGCGGTGTGTTTGTGAGGCCATTGCAAAAATACATATTAACCGTACTGAGCCAGCTAAGTGGATTATAAATTCACGAAATGCTCTGAATAAAATTTAATAACTTAAACAGATATCGCTTTGAGAGACAGTATGTGTGTGTGTGTGAGAGAGAGAGAGACAACAAATGAGGGCTTTGAACTGTGCGAAAAATGCGGAAATATTTTATGGATTTATTGTTGAGCACAGAAAAGTCCATACTGAGTGGGGAAATAAGGCTTACTCAACAATGCATGAGCTTGTCTATAGAATAAAATATGCTCGTATTGTAGTGACAAGTGGGCGTGGCAAATTGATTTAAAATTCTTCTTCAGCTTTCTTATCTCTTCTAGAATGCATATAATAAGTTTTACTACTCTAGTATGTCTTAGAGCTGATTTCGGATTGAGATTTGAAAATATACCATAAAATAAGTTTGAGCTTGTAAAAAGTGCCAGTTCTGAGCTCTGAAGTATTGGAATGCAAGAATACATAAACACATGAACAGTATAAGGGAATATATGAGACTTATGAGCATGTTATTGAGCATAGGTCCACAGACATGGGTATCATTTATCAAAAGTATTATAGAGGAAATAATGGCTTGTAGAAAGTTTCATAACTCTTTCCCTTTTAAATAAATAACATGAATATAAGCAAATATGTCAAACTTTTAAACATGTTATGGAGCATAGCTACCGCAGACATAGTTAGATACCTCTTGTAGACATATGTATGTACCTCTTGGCTTGTAGAAAATTTCGTAACTCTATCTCTTTTAATAGCAGAGATCTGCAGCTCTACAACTTGTATATGTAAATGATAAGACAACAGGTTAAACACAATTAACCTCAGTCTTTGAACCCTAATCGACGAAATACGATAGACTTGCATTTTGAACAATTGCTCTGTCTCTCAACCACTCATTGTCTGTATGTTTCACTCTTGTCGAGCTGTCAGTTATCAATGCATTTCGAAAATCGGTAGACAATAGACGAACTCCTCTCTCGTCTACCTTTGTACAATGCATTTAGTAACCATGCATGAAATGAATATATATTCATAATTAATTAGAGAGAAAACTGTTCGACATGAGTGGAATTGATATTGTTGGCGTGAGTAATGGAGAGGGAACGGGTAGAGACAGAGAGACAGAGAGAGAGAGAGAGAGAGAAGGGTTTGAAATGTCAATTTTGATTTGGATTTTGAACGCCAATTTTGATTACAAATTTCAGAATCTCAATTTGATTTACATGAATGGTGAGTTAGTGAGTGAGTGAGTGTACTCTGTTTGCAGTCGCAGTGCATTAGGTAGAGGGTGCTGATGTTACTGTTGCTGTTGGTTATTCAATCTTAATTGGATTTTCAGCTTAATTGCACAGCGTATTTTGGAATCGATTGTAATGTACACGAAATCACAAATTCATTGAATTTTCTCCTCTCCTGGACCTGATGCATGTCTAATTGCCTAATGAGTGCATTCAAGCATTAAGCTCTCACTCATTCATTCGCTTAGAACGCCAGCAAATGCGCATTCATAAATAAAGCACAGAGCACCACACGCTCTGAATAAAATATTATCCACTTTTCAGCTACTTTTGCGAAAGTTACCAAAGTCGAGAGCAAGTGTAGATGGGAAAATGTTGGCTTAAGACAGCTACTGAGTACAGTGAATGAATGATATGTAGAAGAAGTCTGTAAAATACACCACCCCTCATACTGCTGTACAAGAACATATATATGTATATATATATATTATATGTATACAAAATGACTTCCGATTATAAAGCACAAATATAGCCAAATATTTGTGCAACAACTTTGCCCAACAAGCGCTCAAGAACAAACCGAGAAGATAAACAGCAGAGCAGAGCGTACATACTTATGTCTATATCTCTTTTAACTTGGCCCATCCGGCTGTATATTTATATATATGTTGTGTATGTAAACATGTACGTGTATAAACCGTATATAAAGCGTAATTATGTTCTGTTTAATAACTTTATAATCCACTTAACGCACAGTCTTAGCCTACAACGACAACGACAACGATGGCAAATGCTACAAAACGGAGCTTCGTTCCGGCAAGTAAATCTGGTTACTGGTCTTCGCCTCCGCCTTGTCTCAGCTGTCACATTACTCATACGCCGCGTTTGCTCGCTCAACTGCGAGTCATTAATTCATAGGCATGAAAAAGTTGATTGCGTTTTGTTTGGTTACATTTTAGTTGGGGCGTTAAGTTGTGTGTACACAAAGCCAGAGAGACAGAGGCCAATTAAATTGGCTCCTCGGCGCAAGGAGTCAACTTCATATTAACACATACTTACAAGGGGGCAGTGTATCTGTGTCTGTATGTGTATGTGTATGTGTATGTCTGTGTGTGGGTGTGGAAGATTGTGCGGCTGTGGGAGTGTCTGTCGGCGCATTGTAACCCACGTAACCGGTAAGTTTATGAATTTTAAAAATGCGCCCCATTGCCTAAACTTATTTTGCCGCACACGCAATCGCCCACGCACCCACACTCATACACACACTATATACACACACACACACACATACTTACAGCCCCCTCCTTTGCCATGCCAATGTGGCATGTTTTTCAATTTCCAGAACACACACTGCGTCCCTTTTTTTTCTCTCGCTTGCTTAGAAAGGCGCACGTCAAAAGCAAACGATGATGAAGAAGAAGAATGGAGAAAAATGCGAGACACAAAGACAGACAAGAACAATGAAAAGATCAACAATTGATGGTCGACTTGAATACCCTTTATAAGGAAATCTTGAAATCAAATAAAAAAAAACAAAAGAATGAAAACAAGAAAAGTATTTTAAAGAAAAGTAAAATTTTCTTGACAGTTCTCATTTAAAATGATTTCGTATTCAAATGTTAACAAATGCAAGGAAAATTGTAGCTAGAGTTTACGCCACCACTCCTGATATTTCTATAAACATGACTTAGACTAACTTCAAGAATAATGACAGCTAATGAACAACTTGTACAACTTGTTGTTGTTTTCCTTCCACAACTGCCTTCATTCCTTGCTTTTCTTTCCATTTCGTTTGTTTCAATTTCAATCTATCAACGAGTTGATTGAAGACCAAATGCCATCATCGAGCAAAGCGGGTAAGCGGGTGGCAACCGTGTTGACAGCTGGCAGCGCTTGTTGGCTTGGCTTGTTGCAGGCAATGTAAACATGTTGTTGCAGCTTGTTGCAGTGTCAGCCTCGTTAAAAGTGTTTTTTTTTTTTCAAAATTGCAAAACAAAATGCCTGAGAGAGAGATGGAGAGCGAGAGAATGTAAGAAGCAACGCTTTAAGAGTTGGAAGAGTGTAGAAAATTGTAGAGAAAAGATAAGATAATGTATTCAAAGCTGACACGGAAATCCGCAGAGAGATAAACAGCAGTAGCAGCAGCTTTTGCTCGTTTAATTTGCCTGATTGCACAATCTGTGCGAAGGCTTAGCAGTGCCAATGTGAAAAAGAGAGAGAGATATTGAGGGACAGACAGAGAGAGAGAAAGAGAGAGAGAGAGAGCTGTATTCGATCTGAGATTTAACCGAGAATTAACTAGCTTAAGCTGTTGCAGATAAAAATGACAGCGAGTTTTCTCGCCGATTAAGGACACTGGGAAAGGAAAGATAACTTCGTCTTCAAGAAACGAGAAACGATTTCTAAAATGAATAATGTATGATTGATTGATTGATTCGGCGCATCTTTTTTATATGCTAATCCTTATCAAAAATTTTATAATCTTATGCCGCACAAACTCTTCAAAGACCAATTCAAATTTTACCCTTTCAATATTCATTCAAGTTCAACTTTGAACTCAAAATTTCCTGAAGTTAGTTTTCTAAGGTCAACTTCTTTATAAGGTTGCTCTGCTTAAACTTTTTCCCCTTTTGGCAACGGAAAAGTGTATTCCATCTTCAGTTGGATAACACTGTGCAACACACACACACACCACACACACACAGGGAGAGAGAGGGAGACACACACACACAGAGACACGCACATGATTGGCGGCAGGTTTTGTTAATTTACGTATTTCGGGCTAACCTTTTTCTTTCTTTTTTTCGTTGCCTTTTTCGGCTGGCAAGAGAGAGAGAGAGAGAGAGAGAGAGAGAGAGGAAGGTGGCTGGGTATGGTTGTTGAGGGGGAGGCACTTTTGCATCTATTCACGATCTGCGGCTCTATTTCGCTGCCTTTTTCGCATTGTGTCGTGCTGTTGCCACACAATGTTGCCCCACATTACAGCGGGCAGAGAGGGTAGCAGTGGAATGCTGTAAGGAGGAAGGGGGGAGTGAATGGGGCCTTGTGTAGTGCGTGTTAGATAAACTGACTGGGGCGTATGGGTTTGCGTGTTGTCTGCATCACAAGGAGTCAGGGGGGCTGGCGGGTGGAGGCGTGTAGTCAGCGGAAACGAACGAGGGTCGCAGAGCACGGAGGTGTGAGGAGAGGGTTGCAAGAGGGTGTCCAGGGTTGGGGGCTTTGGGGTGTGTGCGTTAGGTGTGTGACAGCGGAAGGAAGCAACAGGAAGCGCCGCAAGGGCAAGCGGATGTGTTGCCACAGCCCTTGGCAACCCTTTCCCCTGCTATCATGAATTTTTGCCCTTTTTTTTACCGTAACCCAAACCCGTTAACTGCGCCTCTTTTGTTGCTGTAATTTTTGGCAAGCCTTTGACGTACGCAGCGACAGAAACAGCAGCAACAACAACAACATCAGCAGCTGCAACAATGCCAAAGTCATTGGCGGCATTTTTGTGGTTTTCTTTGCTTGTGTAGGTGAGTGTATTAGTTAGTATTTGCGTGTGTGTGTGTGTGTACTGGTGTATGTGCATGTTTTTGGCGCTTTGATTTCATTTCTTTTTTTCGGCAACGCAGCATTTTTTCACTTTGTTTACCGTTGTTTGTCGAATGTGTGTGTAACAATGCGGTCTTCTCCAAGAACAGAAAAGTCAGCCGAATCAGCTAAAAACCTAACAAAAACTCTCGCTTGGGATCGAGCCTATCATATAGGGTTGGGCTTGTTAACAGCAAAATACATATAACTGAGAGAAACATGATAGATGGAAGCCAATTAATCTGTCTGTAGTGTTGTAAAATGACAACATATGTGGGTGGTATGTCTAGCTGTTCTAACAAGGTGTTTTCAAACAAAGTCCTTTAACTATCCTATCAATGGCGTACAGGCAGATCAGACATAATAGTAGTTTTAATTGAAGTATGTACAAGTGAAGGTGAATGTAGTAAACGTAAAAGAAAATATAGTTAAAGCGGTAGTAGTCAGGGTAGCAGTAAAGGTACTGGAAACTGAGGCAGTAGTAGTGAAGGTAGTTGTAGAAGAGGTAGTAGTTGTATGGTAGCAGTACCTCTTGGTAGTAGTATAAAGGTAGTAGTTGTAGAAGAGTAAGTAGTATAATGGTAGCAGTACCTCTTGGTAGTAGTATAAAGGTAGTAGTTTTAGAAGAGTAAGTAGTATAAAGGTAGCAGTACCTCTTGGTAGTAGTATAAAGGTAGCAGTACCTCTTGGTAGTAGTTTAAAGGTAGTAGTCGTAGAAGAGTTAATAGTATAAAGGTAGCAGTACCTCTTGGTACTAGTATAAAGGAGCAGTTAAAAGTAGTAGAAGAGGTAGTAGTATGAAGAAGAGGTTAAAGCATTAAGGTAGCAGTCTAAAAAGAGGTAGTAGTATAAAGGTAACATCATTAAAGCAGCAGTCGATCATAGGTAAAAGTGGAAGAGGTATTAGTACAGCTAGTATAAGAACAGGCAGTAGAAGTACCTTTACTTCAAAGCTATCTGTATCCGTACTATATGTACATATATATTCAAATCCATCTTCTTTGCCTGCTTCAGAAATGTTTTGAAAAAAGTTCCCTGCATTTTTTGTCGACTTCCAACACGAAAAGCGCAAGAAGAAGAAAAACTTCTGCCCACACAAAGCACGAACAACGTCAACAATATCTAAGGGAACCAACGAGTGAATGAGTGAATAAATTAATGAACGAATGAATACATGAATGAATGACAGGGCGCATTTAATAAACATCATTTAATTACAGCCACACGAAAGGACGCCGCAAAATGTGTATAGGGTTAGCTCAGCAAAAGGACAGTGGTGCAAAGAGAGAGAGAGCGGAGGGGAAGGCGGACAGAGGAGAAAGAGGGCGAGAGAGTTAGTGCTAAGCGTGGGGCGTGGCGCATAGCCGCGGCGCAAAAAACCCTTAGTAATTTGTATAACTTTTTTAATTATTTACTTTTGTGTTCTCACCATTCTTTTCATTTATCCCTTTCCATCACGCGCATTCCCTCTCTCTCTCTCTTTCTATCACTCTTCCACTCTATGCACTGTCTCTTTCTTTTTGGTTAATTTAGACAGTAGCAAAAACTTAGCGTCTGGCGATGCTAAGCAGCTGTTGGGCAGGTGTTGTCCAGTTGTTGTCAGAGTCAACGATTAAACTAGTGACAAATGTGCTCGGGGGAGAACGAAAGAAAGGGATAGAGAGTGAGAGAGAGAGAGAGAGAGAGAGAAGTAGAAAGCAAGTGTCGCGGCAAGATAAAACAATGTTGCTGAGAGCTAGAAAAACTTTAAATGACCACAAAGGAAAGCAGAAGTCAAGAAGCTGCCAGATAGTAGATAGACTGGCAACTCAAAACAAGCTTTTCAACGGCGCTCATTTGTTGTGTGCAACTTTAAGCATTATCTTGTTAACGCGGCCTGGGATAGACCAATTTTTAAAGGCACTCAGCTCTTATACAGCAAAAAAAGGAAAGAAAATATATAGTATAAGCTATAAATCAAGTTACAGCACGAAAACCATTATAATCTCAAAGATCTGGCCGTGTATGAAATAGGGCTTTAAATTTGCGTAGGGCAGACACTACCTTGGAGTATCTCATAAGGCTTATGTCATCAAGTCTCCATCTTTGGCTTATTCAAATTTCACAGTTCATACTATATATATGTATATATATATATATATATATATAATTATATACACACTTATGATTATTTAATTTCAGTTTACGTGACGCACATAACGAATAATACTTTTGCTTTGCTCTCGGGCTCTCTCGAGACTCGATGGCAGCTGCCAAGCAGTGGGAACTTCCCCCTGGGAGACAGTGCCAAAACGCTTTTTGCATAGAAAACGCAGTCAGTCTCCAGAGATAGAGACATAGAAAAAGAGAGATAGAAAGAGAGAGCAAAGAAGAGAGAGTGAGAGAGAAGGTTTTTACCAGGTAATTGCCAGCAAGTTGGGGAAATCGAAATAGTCCCCAAGTATAACGAAATGTTCTCTATTTATTTAGGCCTCAAGGTTGTAAATAACTTTTGACTAATTGCACTGCAAACTAAAGGCAATAAGAGTAAGAGAGAGAGAGAGGGAGAGAGAATGAGAGAGAGAGGGAGAGAGAAAGAGTGGTGAGACAGTGAGTGGCTGCTATTGATCTAATGCCTTTGAAATGAATAGGACACTCGGCCTGGACGATGGGCCATAAATTGCGAATGGGCGCCAATGTCAACATATAAATCACACACATAAACAGGCGAGACAAGAAGAGGTATGCACGACTAGCACATGAGCAGCAGTCATTTATACTATAAGAAACTGGCTTATGAGCTAAAATACCCCCACACTTGCTTGCAGGGTATGCGAAGCTTAACAAGCTTGAACTAAATGTTGTCGCTCTGTCTCTATCGAACACTTGCTTGCTAACCCGCTTCGTGCTTTCTCTTTCCCTACCAGTCTCTCGCTTGCTCTCTTTCACTCACTCTTTCTCTTCTTCTCTTTCTCTCTCTCTATAAAAATAATAATGAGCTTTTGCGGATGACCATTAAGTAACATTTAAAATGTCAAAGCGAAGCGCGTGTGAGCGTGTGTGTGCGGTTAGGGTTTCCTTTTGTAAGGAAGCTGAACACACAGACACACACACACACGCGCATAGTGCGCTGCGCGTGTCTAATGTGAAAAGAAATTAAATGGAAAACCCAACAAAGCAGTAAATCTCCAAGCACAACAAACAACACTCAAAAGCAATTTAGATGGGCCATCTGGGCCTGCAGAGTGAGTGCTCAAGGAGAGGTAGCTGGCAGTAGGGAAGAGGCAGGAAAAGGTGTTGAAAATGGACGGGGCGACGTGAGAGGGGAGGCGTGGCTAGTGTTGCAAGTTTTGCGGCTGCAAGGACAAGCCCGGCAAGGCGAGAAAGCCTTGTGGCTTTAGTTTTCAATCACGACGCAACCAAATTACCCGAGCTGAGATTGTGTGTGTCTGTGTGTGTGCCACATAAACTTGCAGCAGCAGCAGCAGAAGTTGCCACTGCAGCAGCAGCAGCAGCAGCGAGATAAATAATCAATTAAAGTGTTGCCACCGCTTGCGCGGCTGACGCGGCGTATGCGTAATGCGTGCGCGTAAATCAGCGACACGTCGACGCGCCGCATCTCAACGCGCAGCAATTCCTCTCCACCTCCACCTGACCCGCTGCTTCCTACATGCAATTGCACAACCTCAATGCACAGTGCTTCGTCTGTCCCCTTTCTTTTCTGCCCCCCCTCCATCTCCACCATGCTTACCCTACTTCTTGCTCATTCTTCTGCGCTTGACGCTGTCCCAGTTACTTTTTCGCTTTGCTTGCCTTGTCTGGCATTTGTCTTGCTCCACAAAAGCAACAAAATGGCTGACATTGTTAAAGTCAAAGGCAGCTACGGCAGCAGCTGCAACAGCAACAACAACAACTGCAACAGCAACAACAACAACAACAACAACTGCAACAGAAGCAATATTAACATGTTTATAACAAGCGGAAACAGTGCACAGTGTGGAAATGGCGGAAAATAGCTGCGGGAAAAATGCTAAAAATTGCAAACGGTATTCTGTATATTACATTTTAGTTTGTGGTATTTTTTGAAAGTATTTTGAGTATTTTTGCTTATCAAAGTTTAAGCTATTTTATTAACAAGTTCCCTTATTGCAAGCTAAATATGTAGCTACAGTATTCATTCGTTGCAGTGAACTAAGCTCAAGGGGTTTCAATTTATTAATTTCTTAATAATTTAAAATGTATAAGAAAACCAAATAGGTCTAAAATAGGTTCAAAATAGGTTAAAATTTTATGAAACACATACACATATCATAGTACTATTTTGAGGTCAACTTTATTGGCCCTTAAAATTGAATGGGTTTATCAATTATATTTTATTTATTATCTATATATACATACATGCTGAAGATAAGGACCTAGTTCAAGATCTACATTTTTAAAGAAACCGATCAAATTAATAAACTTTTGTATGCCAGTGCAACTTTCGTCTAAACAGTCTGTTTAATATGCATAGCAGCATACAGTATTCATATACCACTGTATGTCCTTTATGCACACACACACTTTTACTTGCTCCCACACACACGCACGTACTCACACACCGCTATTCAAGCGCATAGCGAACTTTTCCTTCTAGATGCACGCAAAGAAAAGTGCATTCAAGCGCGTGTCAGCTTCCCCTTTCCCCCTTTTTCTCTCTCTCCTAGTAATTTTTCGCTTTCTCCTTTTTCTACTATTGCTCTCTCTCTCTCTCGCCTCCTTGCTCGCTCGCTTACTCTGCCAGTCTTGCTATTGTTGTCCTGTCGCTGCAGGACTTGACTGTCGCTGGCAGCCCTGACGATCTTGCAGCCATATAATATGCACAGCCGCCGCTCAGTCATCCAGTCAGTCATTTATTCATACACTCACTCACCTACTCACGACTGGCACTCACTCAGCCACCCACACTCACTCACCCATTGCTTGTTCATTCATTCATTGCAATGGCGTTGCTCGCTACTCGTTGTTTTGTTGGTCGCTCATTTTGGGTTCAGTTGACTAATGTTTGTAGTTGAACCTTGAGCATAAATATCACACACACACACACACACACACACACACACATACACTAGAATATGGGTGAAATCGCGTCATCGAGTTGTCAGCAGCGAAAACCCTAGCCAAGATGAAAAACCTTAGCCGAAAAGGCAAAATTCTCGACATGACCAAATATAATGCCGGTGCCAAGTGGAAGGAAGGCACTATAATTATAAGAGCAGTACACGAACATATGCATACATGTATGTTATTTGTATATGTATGTATTTGTCTATGCAACTCTAAGTATTGTTAACATGCACTGAGAGAAAGCAGTATCTGAAATAATCTCTTTGAGTTTATCTCTAATTGCACTGACACTGAGTTAAGTAAGGATTTTTCCCTCGATATAAAAAGTATTATAATTATAGTATAATTGGTATATTTTGCATGCAGTATATACTCTTAATATACTAAATTTATTATTTAATATTTAACAGAATTTATTTGTTATATTTAAAAATTAGACATAAGTAAACAAATATGTTTCTTTTCTGCAAATTCGAAAAGAAAGCACAGAATTGTGTTGCCTTTTTTGGTATTAAGAGTATTTAAAATACAGAGAAACTGGTATGTTTTTAATGCTGTATAAACACATAAAACTAAAGGGCATGTACTTAAAATTGTTTTGCAATTTTTTTTAATTTTTCTGCAATTTGCCTTTTAGTTTTAAGTAATTTTAAACAAAATTCAACTTATTTGTTTGACCTATTTTGTGTTCTTCTTTTCAAGCATCTCACATTTTTGTCGCAGTGCACTAAGTCAAGTGTCTAATGCGTCTCACACCAGAATAAATACGTCTCTTTCTGGAAAGCCCTTTTCCCTCGCTCTCTCCACGCCCATCCTAAAGGAGTTTTTGTGTGTCTTTGGTGCGCCTTTTTGTTATATAATAGAAAATCCTTAATAACATTTTCTTTACAATTGTGCACAGTGAATGAGACAGAGAGACAAGCTACACACATGTGCAAGCGAGCGAGCGAGCGAGCAAAAAGACGCAAGACGAAAGAGGATAAGATTTGCGCTAGGCACGCACACACACACACACACATACACATCCGGCAAACACACACACACAGTGAAATCTTTTTTACGAGGCAACGCGACGCTGCCTCTTGAGTCGCCTTCGTCGTCATTCGCTCGTAAACATTTCACGCTTTGCCAAGCAATAAGTTATTTTTTTTTCGGTCTCTTTTCCATTTCTGCTCCCCTTTTATTGCGCTCTCCCCTGCACATACACACACACACACACAGCATGGCTGGTAAAATTTGTCGATCTTCGTGTTTGTTCTGTCAGTTTAGTGTATTTGTTTTTGGCAGGACTTCTGGCTCCGGCGCTGACTTCATCGCACTGGTCAGGTGAGTCCAGCCCAAAGTCAAAAGAAAGGCGAGCATGGACCAGCTTGGGGAGAGAGGATAGGTGAAAAAAGGGGCAGCAGGTTGATGCAGAAGGGGGCGTGCCAAAGCCAAAAGGGTGAAAGCCAAATTCCAGAACAAGTGATGCTTAAACGCATTTCTATAACCGGAACAAGGATGTTGCTAACTTGGTTATGGTTATGTCTGCAGCTACTGCTACCAAGCGAAGCACAAACATTTGTTCAAGCGAGTACCCGAACACACTCACACACACACTCAACGAAGCGTGTCGGGGTTGAGACTCAAGACTGAACGGTCAGTTGAATGTTTATTTAGTTGCGACGAACTGCAGTTGCTTTAACGACTTGAATACGTTGCTCGTTGCTCGCTGCTCGGTGGCAGTGAGTGTATTCACGACTCTACTCATTGGCTGGCACAAATACTCGTACATACTTCAAAGGGAATATGCTGAGCATGACATGGTCGTTCATAATTGAATTTAAATATGCTTAACTCGGGGGAATACGCCCGTTTTGTGTGCAGTCGTGCATGTACTCGCAAAACTCATGAATACACTCACGAATACAAACGTAATTAAGTTACGTTAGCTAAGCTAAATCGATATGTTAGCTTTTTTCAGTGTTTAAGTATGAGTGTGCTAGAGGGGTGCTCATGAGTACACTCGACGTGCAAGTGAATACATTTTGACTACTTAAATGTTGATTTCTACTGGTAAAACTGAAGCCTTAAGAAGTTGCCTAACGTTTAGAATGCATATTTGTGCATATACTCATGAGTGTACTCATGATTTCACCTGTACTTCAAGTGCCTATAATGACGAGTGCTTCGATGTTTATTGTTGTTGGTTAGCTGAGTTGTAGTGTATATAAAACCATGAATACACTCATTGTACAAGTGAATACAAGTGAATACACTCATGAATACCCTCACGAATAATACTCACGAATAATACTCACGAATTCACTCATGAACATACTCAAGAGTGAACTTATAAATAATGAGTATATTCATAAGTTTACTGACGAATACACTAGTGAATATACTGATGAGTACACACACAAATACACCGATGGCTACACTCATGAATATACTAATGAACACACTCATTAATAATCATGAATCATAAATACTCTCACGAATATACTCATGAATACACTTACAAATATTTTCCCGAATGCACTTATGAATACACTCACGAATACACCCACGAATACACCCACGAATACACTCATGATTATACTCATGATTATACTCATGAGTACACTAATTAATACACTCACAAATACACCCATGAATACCACTACGAATACTCTCCAGAATACACTCACGAATACATCCACGAATACACACATGAATATACCCACGAATACACTCACAAATACACCCAGAAATAAACTAATGAATACACTAACCAATATAGTCATGCGTACATTCGTCAATACACTTATTAATGCACTTACTCACTTCAATTAAATCGAAAAGCGTTAACCCACAATGAATGTCTCACTTTGAGCACTTGCCTCGACCGCAATTGAGTCATTTTGAGTCACATGAAACTTATCAAATTTCGAGTGTAATTGCATTTATAAATCCCAGCACCATGTCCAGCACTGGAAAGACCGAGGCTCCGAGGAACCAACCGCAACCGCAACAAATCCCAGATCCCAGGGCCGTTTCAAGGCGCCTACGCATAAATCAAATTAAATGTGCGCTAAATTTGAGCCCAAATAGACCCAAAATAGAGGCGACTTCTATCCAAAATATAGCAACAATAACAAAGATGGGGGTGGCCTGATAGGGGGAGATGAATGGTTAGGAGGTTGCCTTTCATTGTTCGCCCTCATTAGGCGATAAATTGACCTTCACGCATGCTGCGCGATTGGGCCAGCAAGCCGAAGCGGGTTGTTGTTGCTGTGTTGGAGGCATCGACTTGACTTGAAGCAGGCGTTGATTGCTTGCCGCATGAACCAGGCCACTTGCCTAAATATCCGCACACTCACCCACACACACACAGAGGCACATCCACACACACAGAGCGGCACACCCACACATAGATAACGGACGAGGCGATGACGTCTTGAGCATGCCCACAAAATGTGGAATTGTGGCACAAGCTCTCTCTCTCTCTCGCATGTTCCCTTTCTAGCCGTCTGTCTGTGTGTATGCATGCGTGTGTATGTGTGTGTGTGCGATGGTGTTTGACTAGCTGCAATATGCTTTCAATGCTGCAATGCCAACCGCAACGTGCCCCACTCGTTAACTGCTACCATGCCACACCCGATGCCGCCCTAAGCCTTGCGCCTTTTCGTCTAATACTTATTTGATAATCTACCTGTTATTGACCTCATTTTTCTATTTGCCATCTTACACACACACACACTGAGATAGGACTAGCTCACACACACAGACTCACACATAGTACAGTCTGTTTACTTGCATGTGACTTGCACTACGCAGACACTCGAACAGCATTCACTACTCAAAGTCGCCGGGCCCTGATTCACACTCGAGGCTCGGACTTGAATAGTCAATTGCATGTGCGCAAGTGTGTGTTTATGTGTGTTTGTGAATGTGTGCATGTTTGTATGGGAGTGTGTGTGTGTCCGAGTTCAGTTTAAAGCAAAGTGCCCTTTAACTGCAAACAGAGTATCCAATTAGTTTGATATTAAACCGAGTCAAGTAAGGAAAATATTTCAAGAAATGTGGGGAAATGAAAATGATATATATTCATGTACAGTATGATTGATTAAACAGATAACATAAAACTTAAGTATTTAGAACATCTATGACCAATGATTGGTAAACTTTTCTTGTTTGTTTCAAATGGAAACATCTTCAAGATACATTCAATCAATAATGTTTGAATATTCTGATATAAATCTCATTGATATTCATGTGTATATGTATGTATGTGTTTAATATCATGCATAATATATAAGTCCCTTTGCATTTTTAGTATATAATATGTTGGGATTAGTTGAAGTTGCAGTTCGTTTTATGTCAAATAAGTTGAGTCGATCTATAACACGTCTTTGAACTAATGAAAATAGTTACAACATATTTTACAAGGTTTCCAAGGCGCCTTATATAATATTTGTATAGATAAATATATTTAAATTTGATATTTGTTATATATCTTAACGAAATTCCAAATTGGTTCTTTTCAATAAACTTAAAATTGCCGTTTCTGCTTTGCCAATCAATAATTAACCTGATATTCAACTTCTTCTCTTTATTATTTTCTCAATTTCAAAGCGTCTTTAGCATTTTTTTGTATCCCTAATTAAAACTTTTCTTTATACTCCCTTTTTGAAAATAAAACAAGGCTATAAACAAACTCTCAACTTTAAGCTGCACCTGAAAGTCAATTTCGTTAATTAACTTGTCAAAGTTGAATACATTTTACGTTATCTATTTCTATCTTCTTTATTTCCTACTTCTCTACCTCCGCTTCGCTTCTAATCTGAATATTTCATCGTTACCTCAGTGAAATGAATGAAATCTTCGAGCGAATTAAAGTGTTGATGGCACATTTTTTCAATGGTAAAGCTGGAAATGCAATTTCTAATTGATTTTTGAAAAACTTTTTAGGGATTCTCATGCTTTACGTTCTGGAACTTAATCCTGCATCTGCTCGGGGCTTGACAATGCCAGTACGAGGGACGTTGAGAACAAAGACAGTGAAAGAGCACGACGAAGCAGAGAGAAGTGTGAGGGCACTGAGCGGAACTAGAATGAGAACCAGAGCGAGGACATTCAAAGGGGGCGAGGCTCATTTCTGTTAGTGGGATAGTGTTTAATGCAATGAAGCTGGCGTGACCATATGCTCCCTAATGTGTGTGTGTGTGTATGATAGATGTGGGTGTGTGTGCGCGTATGCGGTTGTGCATGGGTGTGTGTGTGTGCGGACGCCTTTTGTTCAACAAGGCTCGATTGCAACAATTACAACAACAATGCGACCATTTGCAGCAGTAGCAGTGGCAGTAACTCTGTGTGTGTCTGTGTTGGCGATTTTATTGTTCAACACACACACGCCCTCACACACACACACACACACACACACACACACTTGCAAGCTACACCCGTATTTCAATGGAAGCCAAGCCAAGTACCGTTGCATTCCTATGATGAAATTGCATGTGGCAAAATGTGCAACAGCCACACACCCACATGCCACAGCCCCATCCCCCATTATCCTCCCCCTATCTAGGTCCTGCTCTTCTCTTTTCTGCTCTCCTCATCTGTCCTCTCCTTTCATTCAGCTCTCACCTTTGGCTGCCATTTTCGGCTTGTTGCAAAATGACTAATTTCACTTTATGCCCTCACTGAAGCTAGTTACCTTTCTCCTCCTCCTTCTTTTTTTGTGTGTATGTGCGCAAAATTCATTTCGTTTCCTCCCTCCGCCCCTCAACTCGCTCCCCTTCTGCCAGAGGGGTACCATTGTTTAGCAGGCGCCACTGAAATTCTTTACTGATTGCTCGAGCTGTCGCTGGTTGTTGCTCAAACAAAATGTGCTGCATACTTTGAGGAACCTAACCTACATAGCACCACTCACACTCACACACATACAGACTCTCCCACACTCTTTTGACATACAAAAATCGCAGCGCGTCTTATCGATTTTCATTTCGAACTTTGAGTTTTCTCTTCGCAAATTTTCTGCTGAGTAATTGAAATGTTTTCCATTCGGAATCGTGGAAAATATTTTAAGTGAAGTTGCGCAAATCTTGCGGAAAATGGCAAAATATTTTGCATTGTCAGCATTGAGTATTTGAAAACTTACGCTTTATCGAAGGAATCTTATTTTTATGGATGGAAATGGAACTTACCTGAAATGAAAAGAGAAAAGAAAAATAAAATTAGTTAAATTGATTTTAATTGAATTTATAATGCAACAATTTATGAGATTGTAGAAACAAACGAGGAAGAAAGCCTACGTTCGGCATGCCGAAAGATTGTTCCAATACTAGTTATAAACAATGGTGCACAATCAAATGGTATTGTTTTAGATTATGTCTCTACTTTAAGTTACTTCTAGAGTCACAGCTAGCCTTAATTTCAACCGATTGTTCCTATGGCAGCTATGTGTTATAGTGGTCCGATTTTGATGAAACATTATATGCAAATTATATACATAGAAAAAGTCCTAAGTAGTAAATGTGGTTGAAATATCTTGACAAATAACAAAAATCGACCGATAGTTTGTATGGTAACTATACGCTATATCGCTCCGATTATGCTCGATCCGACTTATTTACAGCGTGCAGCAATAAGACGTATGTCTGCCAAGTTTCATCAAGATAACTTTACAACTAAGACACAAGTTGGCGTTGCAACAGACGAACATAAGGACAGACGGCCAGGGGTAGTTCAATTCCTGTATTGATGCTGACTTTATGGGGTCGGAGATGTATATACTATATACCCTATACTATATACCCTCAGCAAGAGTATACACAAGTTGTAAAAAATTTGTACAGCTATTGCTATACATTTAAGTAATGTACAAAACACTGTAGACGTAGATGTTGGAATAATCGTAACGGAACTTGAAAAAAAATAACATTACTGATTGCATTTCTCGCACTGCTATTTTTGTGAGCACAGCTGTATAACATACATTTGCCCTGTCTATATTTAAGTAAATTTCCTTCGGTAACATTCCATAATCAGCTACAACCCTTAATTAACCTACAATAGTATCTCTCTCTCTCTCTCTCTCTCTCTCTCTGTGTCATATGCAACTAAATTCCCATTTAAAGCACCCTGTTGCAAGTCACTTACAACTCCAATCAATCGTAGCACTCATTCGACTTTTCCTTTTCCTTTGCTGTTTTGCATATCGAATATTGAAATTATATTCGATATAATTGGAAAAGAAAAATAACTGTATTGCACTTGTCATGGCACTTAAAGAGGTGAAGAGAGTGTGGGGAGAGTGTGGAAAGAAGGAACGGAACACACCCGGTTAACATTTCCGCACTTTACACATACATATGTATGTGAAACAAACACTTCACATGTTTGCGCATGAATGTGCATGTGCAATTTGCACTTTAGAATTGAAAATGATAAGCAAGTCCAACATATTCATTTATTTTGGCTTATACATAGCAAGTACCATATGGGTTATTGTTATGCAAGGAGTGTAAGCAGGAAGGAGAGAGAGAGGAAAAGAGAGCGTGTTAGAGCGTTGCATAAGTTGTAGCAATGTAATTGAAAATATGTTTTCAGCACCGAGGGCATATCCTTCTTATCCTTATTCATTCATAGCACACCCATCACTTCCTTCGGTGCTTTCCCTTCTCTATCTCTATCTCTCTCTCGCTCTCTGTCTCCTTTCTGCCAAGGGCAACAAGGAAGAAAGGCAGACCTCCAACCAGGCAGGGAGGCAGGCAGCACGACAATCTCGCTCCCGTTGTACTCTGAGTATATTGAACATTCCAATACAACAAACAATGCCAACAGCGCCAAAGGCAGCTGCAACAGCCGCAACAATGCAAGCAATAAGTGTTGTAAACTACAGTACACACTCGCACATACAAACACACACACACACATGCACTCTTGCACACACACACTTGCTCACACACACACTGCATGCGGATGACAAAGTTGTGCGAAAAGAAAACTTTGATTTTCATACACCAGAACGTGCCCTGCCCCCAGAATGCCTACATACACACAATAACAATAACAACAACAACAATATCTACTGTGACAATTCACAAAGCATTTTATTATAAACTCAACTCTGTATCATGGTGCAACCATAGCAGCAACCGCAACTGACTATGTGAACTCAGCTATAGGTTGCGTTAAGCTCATGAAACTTGATAGAGTTCTTGCTCAAATACTCTTACAGGCATATAGGTTAAAATCGGTTAAATGAGACTGCTATATCAAGAGTTTAAGGGAATTGTTTAGCTAAAGATTGAGTTGGACTTATGCTTTTCGGCAGAGTTGATCTTTGATTAAGTCAAAAACAGTCAGATCGAACTAATGTATAAGAAATAATTATACAAAATCTCTTTCTTACAATAGGTCGTTTTAACCTATTTTTAATCAAGTATGACATATACAATAACTACTAAAAATTACTCTAACTAGTTTTGAAGAAGTAACACCTTCAGTTACTTATTAGTTTATAGATATTTACTGAAATTCTTAACAACAAATTCCTAATGAAATAATAAAAATATCTTCATAGAATTAATGAATTTTGTATATTTCACGTATGATTCTATTTTTTTTAACAAATCCTTCTTCCTTTAATTATGCTGATATCATTCATTACATTCTTTCAAGGATTCAGCTATTAAATTGCAATTGTCATAGAAAATACGCAAAACTTGTGTTGGTTTAGGCACTTCAATCGCTCATTTAATGCCGCTTTCAAGTGTTTGGGCCAGTATAAGTTCTGTGAAGTATAGCTGCAACCTGAGTGTGTGTGGCAGTCTCTCTGTGTGTGTTGTGTGTGCTTGTGCTGTATGTGCTTTTTTCTATAAACTATTTTCAAGCCACATGGCAGCAGCTTTTATTTGTGCTATGTGGTTAGTTAGCAATGCATTGAGCGATTCGAAGCGTTTCGAAGTGGCTTGGCGAAGTGGTTCGGCGAGCAGTTCAAAGGGTGGTTCAATGGGTGCCACAACGATGGGCGGCTTGGACAGATACATTCGTTTGGCTTTCTGGCAGTTTGCACACACACACACACACAAAATGTGCATAAACTTTATGGACAAAAATTTGAACCTACACAGGAAGCTGAGAAAGAGAGACAGAGGGAGAGGGAGAGAACGACGCTGCAGCTGCAGAAAAGACAAAGATAATACCAAAGTAAAAGTTGGAGTAGTTGGAGTGGTGCGTGGTGTGTTGTTCCTGTGTTGTCGAGTTAAATTTGCCACGTATTTTTCCATTCTTATGCAGCATAAAACAGAGGGATGTCCAGCAAATTTGTGAGCTGCATGCAACATCATTTTGTTGTGGGTTTTTTGTTAAACCAATTGCCACTAAGAACTGTCCTGGCAGGGGATTAGAGTAGAGAAAGAGGATGCTTGGAGGGTGAGTGGGGGAAGTGCTTCGCTAGCAAATATGCTACAAAAATATTTTCTTCATATTTGTTTTCATATAGTATTTTCCATGTAGTTTTCTCACCCACACACTCTCTCTCTCTCTCTCTTTTTTAGTTCATAAACTATTGCCAGTTCCGCATGCATTGCTCTAACATGGCACACTGCACATTCCTTGAAACTCCTCATACCCCCCTCCTTGCACACGTCTCTGGTCAGAAATTCTTTGGGTGTGCGGGAAAATTACATAATTTTCTGCATTTTCCAGCAGTAGCGGCAGCAGTAGCAGCTGTAGAAAGTGCTTAAGCTGAAAATCGCTGTAATACAATTAGCTCAAATGAACTGGTTTATGTTTTGGTATTCCAGCTGAGTATGTTGAGATTTCCTAATTGAATTAAATCGTATTTGCTTTTGCTTGCTGTTGCTATTCCTATTCCTACTGATATTGCTATTGCTGTTGGTGTTGGAAAACGATTTCGCTTGATTGAACTGAATTCGCTCAAAGGCATCAGAAATTACTTGAATAAACAGTTGATTGAACTTGAATTGAGCTATGAACTAGTGCACAGCACAAGGAGTGTGAGTGTATATTAGTTATATATATATTAGTTAATGTTAAAAATATTAAGCTGTGAACTAGTTTATAGCTCAATATGAACTAGTTCCCAGTCCAAGGAGTGTGAGAAAGACAAAGAAGGTTTAATTACGAATGATTGGGCTGTGAACTAGCTTACTGTTCAAAGTTGACTGTGAAGTAGTTTCTACCTCAGTATGAACTAGTTCACAGTCCAAGGAGTGTGAGTAGCTCAATATAAACTAGTTCACAGTACAATTAGTGTAAGAAAGACAGAGAAATGGCTCAATTAGTTCAAATTAAATGGTTTATGTTGGAACGTGTTAGTTGGTTCAATTGAACCAGCTCATAAATGCTTTAATTGTTGTTGTTTAATTAAAATAGTTTATAAAATTTGCAATTTCTACTAAAAAAGTAATAGAAGTAGCTATTGAATGGGTTCATTTGAACTAGTTCACACGTATTCAAACTGAATGGACTTTGAATTTAAATAAGTAAACACGTCAAACAGAATGTGGGATGAACTACTACCTATGTATGTACATGCTAAGAACACCCTGTCTGTCATCACACAAATTGAGTTTTTTTAGGAATCTTCAAACTTATACTATAAAAATTTTATCACTCCCATCTTCAATTACTCCCCCTACAGAGTATGCACCAAATGAACCAACTATTTAGACATGACCAACTACATTTGAATTCCTAATGAGTTTCGTTAGGTTGTGAAATAAGAGAAGGGAATAAAAAGCACTTGGAACAAGTTGCAACAAGCAAAAAATTTGTTATTTAAAATGTTTCGAGCCAAAAGAAAGTCGAAAGTTTTCGTTATAGTGTATGTACGTGTATCTATACATATTTTATGAGACATGTGTGTGTGTGTGTGTGTGTGTGCGTGTCAGGTGAAATGGTTCCCCTGGGTTTTTTGGGCTGACAAATTCTAAAGAAAAAATGTTCGTAAAAAATTTTATATTTTCTTTTATTTTTTTTCAGTGGGAAGGACATAAATTTTCCATGCAACAGGTTTGTGTCCGGTCGCCCCACACGATAGTAGAGTTTCAATAATAACTGAAGCCCATTGTTCGAGGGATTTATCTAAGCTGCGCTCTATCTCAGTGTGCCTCTTTCTCTCTTTCGCTCTTTCTTTCTCTGCGTGTGCTCTGCGTCTTTATAGGGTGCCCCATTAAGTGCTCAAAAAGTTGCACTTTAAAGCGCCATCCAAAAAGTCAGAGGACTTTATGACCCCGAGGAGTCATGGCGTTTTTAATAATTTATAAGAAACACACAAGAATAAACAAACGGAGCAAGGAAACACGATGAAGCGAAAGCAAAAGAGGAAACCAAGGGGTGGGGGTGAAAGGAATGGGGAAAAAGTTAGAAGCCTCAAATCAAGCGAACTAGATAGACAGACAGATAGAGTGGAACCATGAAGACGAGAGAGAGAGAGAGAGAGAGAACCACCCCAGCTGTGAAAACATACACAAAACTGAAAGGAAAGTTCACATAACTTGGAAAATGTTCTCCCGCCTATTTTATATGCCATGCACACTTTTCGTCGCACTTTTCTACGCCTCATCGATCGGGTAGCTAAGACTAGGAGCGGCAAGCCAGTGCATTGTGTGAGAAGAGTCGAGTTTACTTTCTATTTATTTTAAGTGACTCAGTTGGAAGAAGGTCCTGTTACAACATTAACATGCTGTAAACTAACATTATGTTAGCAGAAAAACCTCAAATTTAACATAACTTTAACTTTACGACCACAAATCGAAAAACTATTGCGGATAAATTGTCTGTAAAGCCTTACAACACAATCCCTTTGACTAATAACCCAAGTTGGGTAACCACAAAGAAAGAAAACCAAAAAAAAGAAAAACAACTAAAAGCTCGACGAAAAAAAAATCAAAAGGAAAAGATATATATATATATATATATCGTTAAATTCTCTATAAATCCGTAAGTGCATTGCAACTATCGAAATCCCATTGCGAAAAGTTTTTGAGCATCGAAGGGGGACGGAAAGAGAGCTCACCTTCTTGCGCATCAGCTCCTTTGCAGGCTTATCTATCGAACAGACAAACACACACACACAAACACAAACACACACACACACACACTCACACATTTACTCATACTCACTCACACACATACACACTAGCTCACATGCACACACTTGCTACACAGAGAAAGTTCGTTATTTTCGTTATATTACGAACTGTTGCCCCTCTGCAACCTGCTTCCCCCATCCCTAGTTATCCCCTTCAACGCTTGGTCATTGTGCCACGCCTCACCACCTCACCGCCCCTCACGTAGCCATAGTTTAAGAGGCAGCGCTGCTCACCGAAAAACTACGGCATAAAATTTCCAATTTGCCGGCGTTGCTTGACTTTTCGGTTTTTTCCCCGGGTAAAACTTGGCCCGTGTCCGGCATGTCTATGGCGCATATGGGTGCAGTTTCACCCCCTCCCTGCCTTCCTCTCTACTTTAGCTACTTCCCGTTCGTTTGTACTGTATTTTTCTGTTCCAAAAGGGGGTTTTTTCTATATATATGAATATATAGTTTTTCTGTTTTTGTCTTATGATCAAAATGCCAGCCGAAACGAAGCGATGCAATGCGATGCGATGCGCTTTGCAGTTGCCTTTGTGGCCCAAGCAGACGAGTACGGCCGTTGGCCGTATTGAATTCCTAGCAGCTTCTTTACCACACAATACCCTATGCTTTATGGTGGGCTGGGTATGTGTGACTAGTCATGAGGTAGGTGCATGTTTTTCACCAAAAAAAAACTTTGATGAGAAGTTCAACGAATTTACAGCATATGTTTTATTGATTAAGTTAAGTTCTTCCTTTCTTTCAGACCAGATCGATAGATAATATAGTATTAGAACTTTAAGATTGAAATTTGAGTTTAAGGAACATGATACATACATTTTTATGTTTCGAATATAAGTTTACATTATAAATTGTTGAATCAACTCAAAGTAAAACAAAAGAAAAAAAAATCTTAAATAGAAAATAGAAAAAACAAAAAGTTCTATATATAACTTATGCCTATAATCATCCCATATATATTATAATCCTACTCTATTTATGCACATATTAAGCACTACATCATATAGCTTTAATACCACCTGATTAATCCTCTCTGATACGTAATTATTCAACTGTCATTGACACATTTCTTGTATGCAACTTTTAAAGGAAGAACCTTTTGGTTTTGCTTTACTGTCAGACTGCTCGATCAGACTGTCATATATATATGGGATTACTTGGATATTTACCAAGCTTGTTTTTTATATGCTTTCTTGTGTATCATATCTACCTGCTGTCAGAGATTTTTTTAAACATCTTTTTGCCTTGAAACATGTCGACAGCATTGCCTGCCTGAGACCGCATTTTGCGAGAGTATTAAATCTGCGACCGCAGATGGCCCAATAAAAGAGAAAAGCCAGGAAGCAGGAGGGAAGGGAGAGCAGGCTGGAGAAATGTGAGAGGGGGGTTGGTTCTGCTGCTAATTTTGCGCAAATAAAAACGCTGAAAACACAATTTTGGGCCACTTGAGCGTCTCATTTTGAATTCATGCGCCGCTGCCGGGCTGCAGGCAAGCTCAGTTGTTACCCAGGGTTGCCAAGTCTAAGCAAATAACTTTGGCCATGTGCCTTGGCAACTGGTTTTCATCTTTTCACTTGCTTTCGCAACCCCTCCTCCCACTCCCACTCAGCCCCTTTCACTATTGTTGTTGTGAGTTGTTGTCGAGCGGCCTTTTCACCTTTCTGCTGTGGCGATAACTTTGCTCGTGCCTGGCTTTACAGCTGCTTCTGCTGCTGCTTTTGCTGCTGCTGAGCCTGGCCGCTGGCCATGCTTCACAGCGTAATTGAAAGGCTGCCCCGTTAGCCGAGCAACTTCCTGTCGACCACCCCCCAACCCAACGCACTCCTTGTGAAGAAGAAGGCCTCTGACGCCGCCTGCTGCTTGGTAATTAAAACTTCGCCTGCTTCGCCAACATTGAGCTGAGCTGTTGTGGCAACAATACGTCAGCCAGTCAGCAGACTGGTCAACCAGCAAGGTGCCAGTGGGTGCAGAGGTAGCAGGACGAAGACAGAACAGAACAGTAGAGGGGAAGAGAGAGTGTGCGTGGCTTGTCCGACCAACAGGAATGTCAGGCCAGAATCGTCATTTGCCACATTTGAAATTAGTTAAAGTTCGCCAAAAAGTTGATGCTGCCTTTTCCATTTGCCATTTTTCTTGCACAAATACAAAACAAAACAAAACCAAAAAAAAACACACAAACAGCTAGAAAAGTTTAATTAGTGGGCGTGGCATGGGACGGAGGAAAATTAATTAAGCCTTGGCTCATTATCAATTCAAGCAGGCAGTTTTCTCCTCCTTGGGCGTCTCCCGCGGCTCAAGCAAATCATCATCGTCGTCGTCGTCGTCGTAGTCGTCTCGAAGTACTCATTCATTGGCCACGTCATTGCCACAATCCATTCATTCACCCACCCATCCACCTATTCATCTATTCATTCACTCAGTCATTCATTCACTCATTCATCCATCCATCCATCATTGCGAGCATCATTCATCAATGTCATTTTCTTTGTTTCTTTTTTTTTTGGTTGTGGGGTAAGGCAACAGTTTGTGCTTTGATTTGCTGCTTCTGTTCTGTTGCGCCTTCTGTTTCATCCTAACCCCCCCCTCCCTTCATACCCTCTCTCTTCCTTTGAACAAGTCACGGCAAATATTTGCCATCTATAAATAAATATTATCATTCCTCTTTTGCGGCTCATTCTCACATTCAATTAAATTTATTAACAACAAAAAACCTTCGACAGAATTTCATTTGCAAATTTGACAGATTAATTTGTAACAAAATATTTCCAGCTCTCTCTCGCTCTCGACAAGGCCAGCAAATGTCTATTTCATAGAATTACAAAATTTTCGCATGTCAAGTGGTTTGTTTTTTTTTTTTTGTTTGTTTCTTTGACATGTCTGGACAGGGTCAAACTATTCGGACAGTTTCTTTGTTGTGAATCCTGTGATAAATGATTGAGCTTCTCTTAATTGATTGTAATTGAATTTTCAAATATGCTGTGAATGGAATTTGATAAGGATAGCCTGGCTAGCTTGTACCTACAGGGTATCTCTGTAGTTGATTGTAAGGATTTATACCCTTGCAGAGGGTATATTTAGTTTGCTCAGGGGGTTTGCAACGCACCTTAGGACACAATTCCGACCCTCTAAAGTATATATCCAATTGTCTGTCCGTCCATCCGTCTGTTTGTCTGTCCCTCCGTCTGTCCGTCTATTGCAACTCAAACTAATCTCTCAGTTTTAAAGCAATTTTGATGAAACTTGACACACAAGCTTCTTATTGCTGCACGCTGTAGTCGGAACAAGCCGGATCGCTCCAATATATCGTATAGCTACCATACAAACTATCGGCCAATTTCTGTTATTTGTCAAGGTATTGCAACTAAATTTACTACATAATATACATATAAAATTTCATCAAAATCGGACTACCATAAAATATAGCTGCCATAGGAATAGTCAGCAAAAATGAGGGCTTTTATGTGAACACCAGTTTTGATTTGAGAAATAACTTATCAGTGCCAATCAATGCTATGTTTGATTGACTATACACAATATCATTCAATTGTTCAACATTACATACATAACTAGTATTAGAACAATCTTCCTCGTTTATTATAACTTATTTATTATATATTTAATTCTAAATATCTCTGCATTTCAAAATATTTATGCTTCTTACAGGGTATTTAATAGTTCATTTCATGCATACTGATTTCAGTCTTACGTCATTTCTTAAGCCAAGAACTTTACTCATAAAACTTGGTAGCCCGAAGATAATAAAACATCTGCATACAACATTTGATAAGTATTCCACTGAGACTTATCCCTTACTAAACCAACCCCCCACCCCTACCCCTCATTACAGAGTATTAACTTTCACGAATTTCAAATACTTTTACTACAACGCGCAGAATTCGTCAAAACATTTCTCGTTTTATGTGGCAAACCAATTTTCAGTTTTTCTTAAGTTTTCCAAGCTTAAGTTGAATGTAAAATTCGTCGTTCAGAGCCAAAAAATAAAGAAAAAAATGAATAAATTTTAAGCCAAGCTAAGACAGTACCTCGGCATTTACACTCTCTCCCTCTCTCTCCCTTTCTCGCTCTCTCTGTCTCTCTCTTACTTGAATGTTGCAAAAATGTATGCGAAATGCGTCTTCATTTTCGGTAGGACGTTGGCATTGCGAGGATGTCGACCGGACTTGTAGCCAGTTGTAGCCCACCCAGCGCAGCTCCATGAAGCTGACATCTTACTTGGCACCGCCTCCACTCCATAGCCACTGCAGGGAGTTGTGGCGCCTGGAAGGGCAGGGGTAAGGGGGAGGGAGGCAGGACGCTGGCGACGACTCGACAACTTTGCTTGCTGTCTATTTCAACTTCCTTCTTTATTTCCGTAATCATTTATATGCAAATCGTCTGGCTGCTGTTTCTTACTTACACACACACAAACACACACACACACACACACACACACACTCAGTCTGCCAGCCACACCCACCGTTTGAGTTGCTCCTTCGATTTGCCATCAAAATTCGTTGAACTTATTTTTAGTCTTTGTTTTTATTTGATACTTTCTGCCAGCGACGACGACGACGAGGTGTCTCGCTACCTCTGTGTGTGTGTGTGTGTGTGTGTGGCACAGGATAATCTGCCCCATCCAAGACCCACAACCATCCCCACCACCTAACATCCTCCTAGCCCGACACAAATGCCATTACACTTGCCGTTTTGATACTCACTTTTTGGCCAGGGCCAAGTCACGTTTTACAAAAGGAAATCTGAGATTTCAATATCGATTAGGGTGACCATTTGTCTGGCCAACATTTCTTTGTTAGTGCCAGTGCTTGGGAAGCAGGCACTTCTAATGTAATCGAAAACGAGAACAAGAAATTGTGACAGACAGACAAACAAAGCAATAAAACTTGTGAAAATATAAATCAAAGAGGGTAAATCTAGTTAAGGTGACCATGCAAAACATTGTGATCACACTTAATCAATAACAATATATGGTAATAAGAACTTTTTCTCTTTTACAGGGTATTTACAGTTCGATATATGCAGCGATAACATTTGCATTTCCCCATTTCGCAGTCATCGATAAAAAGAACAACAAATGTTGCAAGCGAGAGGGAGCAAAAGAGAGTGACAAGGAGAGGTAGAGAAAGAGCGAATTTGCAAGTATTTTTTTCCTTTCGGCTCTCATTAAAATTGCACAACACTTTGATTTGCATACGTGACCCTCCCCCCACCACACACCTCATAACCCACTACACCCACCAGCATTGCTAAAGTTTGCTTTGTTTTTTGTGGAAGGGAGAGAGAGAGAGAGAGTGGGGAGAGAGAAAGTGAGCAACTCACTTGGGCCTCGCGTTGTGCGTAACATTTTTGCAAATTCGAGCATTTTCGTGGTATTTTTGTGCTACAGCAGCAAGGTCATTATCATTATCATTATCGTTATCATTATCATCATCATTAGAGCTGACTCGCTGCCCGGGTGCACATTATACAAAATTTACATTCGCCAAAATCAACAACAACAACAACAGTTGCTTAACAAAATGTCTCCCTAACATGGCAGCAAGTGGATACTACAGAGGGTGCTGCAGGGACTAAATCATAACTTTGAAAGTATATTAGGCAACAACTGTGCTCAAAATACGCAAGACCCTCCTCTCATATATGAAATATGCTAATCCTCAGATCGCCAATCAACTAAAGTGAAAGAAAATTGATACAAAAATTAAAGAAAAATCCTCGGAAACTTGTATAATATTTGTGCATGTGAGAGTTAGTTGAATTGTGAGTGACCTTTCATATAAAGTTTAATCTATGTAGCAATTTGTTTCTTTCTTTATATACTCATTAAAATCTATAAAACAGTTAAGGAAAATTCATAAAAAGAAACTGAAGCAAGCATGGCTAATGCCAACAAGTAAGATATTAAGTCTTATTCAATAACAAAGTAGATTTCATCATATTTGTCTGTATGAACGCACTTATCTCAGTCTCCAAGCCAGTTAGCCACATCAAATTTGGCATAGAGCTTGCTCTATATCAGGTACAGGTAAAGTTGATGTTAACTTTTGAGTGCCACAATTATTGAACTCGAAATTATCAGCAACAAATACAAGGTCTTTATTCTATCCAGCAATTAGTTTCTTTCTTTATAATACTCCTTAAAATCTATAATACAGTCAAAGAAATTTCTTAAAAAGGAACTGAAGCAAATATGGCTAATGCCAAAAAGTAAGTTATTGATTCATATTCAATATCGTAGTCAATTAACTCGTATTTGTCTGTATGAACGCGCTAATCTCAGTCACCAAACCAGTTAGTCACATCAAATTTGGCATAGAGCTTACTCTAAATCAGGTACAGTTATAGTTTATGTTAACTTTTGATTGCCACAATTATTTGACTTGAAATTATCAACAACAAATTGCATAATTTGCTGATCTCATAACACCCTTTGCTAGTTAGTGCTCTCACAGGGTATGCAAATGAATAGCCACACGCATAGCAAACTAGTCAAAGCCATCAACTAAACTATCCAACAAGTTGTGCAGAGCAAGAGAGAGAGAGAAGGAGAGTGAGTGGGAGAGAGAGGGGAGCAAGTGCGAGAGCTTGAATAATTTGAAAAGTTTAACAATAAATTTTCCGAAATAATCAAATGAAAGTCATAAATTAAAAGCCTCTCGGTTTTATCTCTTGTTTTTTAGTGCAAAAAGCTTCTTGGAAAAAAGAGAGAGCAATAGGCAATGAGAGAGTGAGAGAGAGGAATGGAAAAAAAATGCTCATAAAACATATTTGGTAATTGAATTTGTTATAATTTTTTATGTGTACAGCAGGTCAACAGCAGGAGAATTATGTGCACAGACACACAAATACACTCTCCCCTTGTGTGTGAGTGTGCATGTTTTCATTGTATTTTCTTTGACAACAGAACGTTAAATAAATAAAAATGGCGCACACAGAATTTAAGAGAGAGACACACACACAGCCTCTCCCTGCATGTGTGTGTGTGTGTGCTCTTTTTCTTTTTGCTTAAATGACTTGTGGGCTTTAAAGCAACAGTGTTACTGACAGCAGGACGCGAGGGGACCGTGGGGTGTCGCTTTTAAGCGCGCGCGGATCGCAACAAAAATTTCATTTGATTTATTTGCCAGTTTCATTTGCCCCCCTCTTACTTCCCTTGCCCACCCACTCTTTGCTTTGCTTTTTTTGGCTTTTGTTTTTCTGTTTTCGAACCCTCTGTCTGCTCCCTACGCCCCCCCTCCGGGTAAAAAACCCATTTGCCAATTTACTGTAAATCACATAAAAAAAAAATCGCAGCAAGCGAGAAGAAAAGAATGTTGCATACTTCAAGGCGCGCCCAGACGTATCGCTTAGGTGTATACGCCCCTGGGTGTGTCTTCGTGTGTGTCTGTGTGTGTGCGTGTCTGTGTACGAAATTCCATTGAACTTTTCCGTTTTCTAGCGTATTTCTCTCTATTGTAATCGCATTAGGCCACGTTTCCAGTTAGGCAGCCCGCAGGCTTAGCTAGAGAGTGGGGGAAAGGCAAGAGGGTTGTAGGGTGTAGACAGAGTTGGTTGGGGCTAATCTCTGAGCTAGTTTCGTACGCTTAATTCGTGTATTTGCTTTAGGGAATAACCAGCCCAACTGGCTTAATCATTACCAAGCTATACTGCTGCATGGGGTATATACGTACTGAGAAAGCGCGTTTGTTCTACTGCAAATAGATATAACTTTTTTATATATTCAGCTATAGCCATTAAATTTTGCAGCACTTAAGAAAAAAGTACAATTATAAATTGTACAAGATTTTATTAGAATCAGCGCACTATATAGTTATGTCTTGGGGTACACAATGAAAGCCAAGTTGTTACTTTTTCAGCAATGCTTTAAGTATAAAAATCTCTGGCATTTCTGCAAATACCTCAACTAAAATCAGCTTTTATAAACATAATATATAATATATATAATATATATATATATAATATCTATATTAGCACACATGATTACTTTCTATATAATTCTATATTTATAATACACATAAATTTCAAGCAAGTTCCAAGGATTGAAACAGTCCAAAAGTTTTGTTTCCACCAACTTTCTCATTAGTTATTTTTTCCAAGTATCGTTTATAGCAGAACTATAGTATACAAATCTATATATGGCACACACACAGATACACACACAAGTTCGCATTGATTTCTAACTCAATTTCCATATGATAAAATCACTAATTGTTCCCCTCTACTTGATTGTTGTTGTTGTCTTTTGTTTTCCTTCTTGATTAAGTTTGCGTTTTTGGGGCCCTAAGCTCATTATAATTAACCAATCAATGGATGTGTGTGTGTGTGGCGAGTGCAACGGAAATACAATACACAAGGACAAAAGCCACTTCATGGTATGGCAAGGCGTGGAGGGGCAGCTGTGGATAAAAGTTACTTGGCTCGCGGCTGATTTATTTACTGAAAACAACAAAAAAAAAAGCAAAGCGAAACCAGAGAAGAAAGAAAGAAACAGAGTCAGCACATACACAAACACACACACACACACAGCTAGGGGCAGAGCACAAGAGAGGGAGTGCAAGAGAAAAAGAGAGCGAGAGGGGGAAGTCATAATAATACGTAATAATGAAGAGCTTGCTGCGTGCAGAGAGCGCGCGAAGCCCATGGGCGAAACAACAACAGCAGGGATAGAGCCAGATGAGTGAGTATGAGCGAGGGGAGAGGGTGAGTGGGGGTGTGAGGAAGGGAGCCCAGTTGGGTAGGCCATGCAGGAAACGGAAGTGAGCTCAACAAGCAATGGCCAAACGGAAAGCGGCAACGGCAGCGCACAAGTTGCCTGACTGGCAAAAGTTCTCAGGTAATTATGGCCTAAAAGCGCCATTTTTTCTGCTTCAACTCACGCAGACACAGGCACACACACACACATACAGGCTCACACAGTGACAGAAGCACAGTCACGCATACACACACACACATATACAGCTGCATATTTGAGTACTGTGTGCGTTTATTGACACACGCACGAGACGCACAACTTTCTAAGAAGTTTTGCGCTGTTCTTCTTCTTCATGTTGTTGTTGTTCTTCAGCTACTTGTTGTTGTACATCGTTGTTGTTGCTGTTTTTGCTCTTGGTAACATTGTTGTTGCTGTTATACTTAATGTAATTAGACTAAATTGCTTTTTAAGTGCGCCAAAAGGCGGCGCAGAAACAACAACGCGAATTGCTTGCAGACAAGTTATTTGCAGGTAAGAAAAACACACACACACAGAGAAACACAGACACAGACACATACAATACACACATATAGAGACGTACAGTGCCACACACAGAACGACATATGACAACAAAAACAACAATAGCAACAACGGCAACGTCAACTGTTGCAAAGTTGTTCGAGCAAAAGTTACATTGTCAAGTCTCTTAAAACGAATGACTGTCGCGCACATCCACTCCACTCTGCCTGAGTGTGTCTGTGTGTGTGTCTGTGTGTGTATGTGTGTGTGTGTGTGTGTGTGTGCGCCTTTGTGTGTGTGTGTGTGTGTGTGCGTATATGTGTGAAATTACAAAAGGTCAAACACAAAGAAAATGTTTGTGTGAAAATATTTTATATAGTATTTTTCCCTAGATTAGTCACACACACACACACACACACACACACATACAGAATGCAGGGCAGCCTCATGAAATATGCCAAGTGCAGCCGGGGCAAACCACAAACTGCAGTGTATACACTGCGAGAAAGTATGGGTTACTTTTGTCACAATGTATTAGAAAATGTAAGGCGGGGATGCAAAAACATTTTCAAAAGGTTTTTATTCGTTTTTGTAAAGCTAATTTTTCGACTTTTTACAAGTTGTCAGAAGTTGGTACAGCACAAGGTCTCGTACTATATACATATATAATATAGTTCCTTGGTCAGTACATGTACAAAACATTGAAGCTGCTACCAGCTAATTTTGATTGACATTAGCACTAACTAAAATGAAAACGTTAATCACACTCAAGCAGAGGCAAATGATGCCAAGGCCACTGCATGTGATAAAGTTATTTAACTGATTCTTAAACACTATATGTTTTGGTCATTCTATGCTGATCAAATTTGGTGGAAGTATAAAGCATAGATTGAAGATAATGCATGCTGAGTTTTGTGTGTATAGCTGGAGAAATAACAAAATTAAGCATATTTAAACTAAGAAAAGGTTTTCAAGCACAAAACATTGTAAATTATAATATATACCATAACATGTTTAATGTTCAGTAATCTATTAGATATTGTATATATCATATACATACATAATATGATATATTCATTGAATATTTCAATCAGTTACAGTATGCTATACCAGAGACTTCTTCAACTCGTTCCAGTTGAGTTGTTCTTGCTTCATTTGCCTCTACTTTGTGGTCGCTGCCACACACACTCCGCACTCAATTACTCAATACTCGCGGTATTTAGCTGGCCACATCTTTTTTTGAACTCTCAACCTCATTCAATGTTGTAAAACGATATAAAAATCTGTTGAAACAAATCAATCAACATTTTACACACACGCACACACACACACACACGCAGTACAATGCCTGACACGAGGCTCTTAAAACTGTGTTGCAACACAAAATAACAGCGAGCAAGGGAGAAAGAGAATGATAGAGTGAGCAAAAAACTAAGGGAAAAAACATTTTTACCAAACTAATTTTTTTTGCATTTTGTTTTTTTCCTCTACCGTTTTGGGCGCCATCTGACGGTGGTAACTGTTGCCTGGCACTAATCCCCGAGTCAAACCCCCCCCTCCGCGTCCCATCGTCTGCCACGCCCCTCTGCCACTTGGATGTACGTAATTTGTTTTAGTTGCGTCCGAGTCGAAACTTTGTAATTAACAACGCAGCGCGTCGTCGACCTTTGCGCAACAATATTTCCATTATAATTAGCTGGCAGGAGCAGAAGAAGGAAACTTGAAGTTTCCACGGGACAGTTCAACGGTTCAACGCCGAGTTCAGGGCCGGGTTCAAGGGTTCAGTAGCAGTAGCAACGACAGCTGTCAGCACACCGAAGGCTAGAAAAAACTATGCAAAAGAATGGGAATATTTTTTATTGGCATGACTTGATTAATTGAAAACTAAAGCGAACGGAACCAGTTGTGCGCAGAGAATTGGAACGAGTGTTAGGTAAGCAGCAAGAAAAAGAGAAAAAGACTTCAAACACAAGCGAATGGAACCAGTTAAGCGTAGGGAATTGGAACCAGAGTTAGGTAAGCAGCAAGAGAAAAGGAAAGAAACGTTCAAAACTATTTAAAATTGAACTAATAAAATTAATTTCTTATCTAACTAAACGGTAATCGCAACTAGAACTGAATATGAATTGTAACTGGAATTAGTTGTAAAAAAGGAACTGGAATTGGCAACCTGAATAGAAACGAACAGAGAATGAAACTAAAACTGAACAAGAACAGATATTGCAATAGAAAATTAAACTCAAACAGAGCTTGTCAGCTTCTTCGATAGTTTCGATCTTGGTGACTTCTAAGTCAGCCTTAATCTTCTTTATAACACGTGTAGGTATCTTTTGCTTCTTCGGCTTGCCGATTTTAGTAATAGTTTCAACCACAGGAGTTTCCTGATTTCTTCAGGCTGTTTTTCTTCCACAGAAATCTCTTTCAAAGTTGCTTGAACTGAAAGTGAACTAAAAGTGATACTGAACTGAGTACAAAACTGAAGCTCTAATTGAACTTAAATTAAAAACGAAGGCAAAACCTCAATTACAAACCAAAACTGGAATCAGAATGTGAACTAGATCCAGGAACAATGAAAGCAACCTTAGAATTCTTGCTCATTTGCTACCTCTGAAGGAATCAACATACACAGCAAAGAGTTCCAAAGAATGCCAGCGGAAGAAAGAATTGTGGTTGCATAATCTACGCAGACTGACTAAATTGAATTTTAGTTCTACCAGAGAGAGAGAGAGAGAGAGAGAGAGCGGGAGAGAGGTAGAGCTAGAGAACAAGTGCAAGTTAAGCATTTCAAAAGTTGACAAATTGCAGGCGATTGTCAAAAGTCATAACTGGGCAATTGAGGCGCCACACATTGGGGCAGCAGATGCAAGAACAGGAGGGAGACACAGTTGCAGTAGTGCTGTGCAGCAGCATTGGCAGCATGCCACATGCCACTTGCCACATGCCACACAGCCTGGGTTTTGGGCTAGCCAAAGAGAGATAGACAGCAGAGGGGGTTGTGAGCAAGATGAAGCAATGCGTTAAGCACACTGCAAATGCAACAGATACAAAAGCTGACAGACTTACGGACAAGACAGGCGGGCTGGACGGGCAGACAGACAGACAGACGGGCTCTGACCGAGCGACAGACAGCCTGGACAGCTGGAGCAGCAACTGAACATGAGCAGGGCCAAGCCCGCCCGTTGAAGACCGAGTTCAGGCACAGGGCAAACCATTAGAAGCAAGTGAAGCGTCGCTTAGCTAAACAGACAGAACAACAACAGCAGCAGCAGCAGCAGCAGCAAAAACAGGAGCAACCACAGCAACAACAACAGCCAACAGCCACAAACAGTGCAACAACAATTGGTGCAACAATGCTCAACACTGGACACGATGGAGACAATAGGGAAAATGGAAAATGGTCAACCGACAATAGAATGGAAAATCAAAAAGAAAGAAAGAAAATGCCATTGCGTTCACCTCGCTATCGCTTGCACCCACACAAGTTTTTTCTCCTTCTCTCCCTCTTTATCTTTCTCTTTCACTCTCTTTCGCTCCGTCACTTCTAATACCCTTTCAAGGGGGTAGCTAAATTGTGATCAGATTTAAAAGACATCTGGGGACCCCACGAGATAACTATACATATGTATGTATATATTCTTGATCGGGCAAGTTCAACTAGCTGATGCAACTTGGCACAGCACGCTCTGATCAATTATCGATTACTTCTACTATCGATTGCCTTTACTATCGATAGCCTTTACTAGATTACCTTTATTATCGATTGCTGCAATTATCGATTGCCTTAGTTATCGATTATCTTTATTGTCGATTACCTTTACAATAGATTGCTTTTACTAGCGATTGTCTTTACTATCGATTGCCTTTACTATCGATAGCCTTTACTATTGATTACCTTTACTATCGATAGCCTTTACTAGAATACATTGATCACCTTTATTATTTATTATCTTTATTTTCGATTTCTATAATTATCGATTGCCATAGTTATCGATTATCTTAATTGTCGATTATTTGTACTAAATCGATACTATCGATTGCCTTTACTTTTGATCACTTTTATAATCGATTATTTTTATTATCGATTGCCTCAATTATTGATAGCTTTTACTATCGATTACCTTTACTATCGATTGCCTTTACTTTTGATCACTTTTACAATCGATATTTACTATCGATTTCCTTAATTATCGATAACTTTTACTATCGATTGCCTTAATTAACGATTACTTATACTATCGCTTATTTTTATAATCGATTACCTTTATTATCGATTACCTTTACACTCTACATTACCTTATATCGTTAGCAAACTCACCACATCATCTAATTTTCCAAGAATAATTCTACTTCAAAATTGAAGCTTTAACTAGGGTATACAACTGTCAACACTACCAAGGTAACCTTTATATTTTTGTTTTCTATTTTTTATTCGGGAAGCAACAAAAGCAACCAAAGTGAAAGATGACAACATGACATTGATGCCGCCAACGCCGCTACCGACACCGCCGCTGCCGCAGTTATAGCTAAAGCTGCTGTTGTTGCTATTGACGGCAATCCCGCTGCTGGCATAGTTAAAAGGGATAAAGCGTAAATGAGTTGCCACAAACCACAAATAACAATAATAGCAACTGAATACTCGTCTAACACCGGACCAAATGGTAACCCTAGAAAAACAATTTACACTGCGCACAGAGCACACAGCCAAAGCATCAGTTGCCATCTCTATCACTCTCGTGTCGTCTCATCTAGTCTCATCTCGAGTGTCAGCTGCATTCTAATTGATAGTTCGAGTTAAACACTTGCCGAATTGTACAAACTTTTGCATTCCAAAGTTGATTAAAACTCAGTTCAACTTTAGCTTCAAGTGAATTTAATTTTGAATTTCCTGCAAGTTTAATGAGTTTCTTTAATGAGCTTTCAAAACCGATTTAATTTATAAATTCACAGAACAGATCTAAGAAAGTGTAAACATGTGCTTCAATAAGCTTACGAAGGCTAATCCAATGCAGCATACAGAGCAGAGTTGTCAGCACAGGAAAAACTTGTGCAAGTACATGAAAGAGCTTACAATGCGCTTAAACAAGCTTGATTATCTGTCTGTAATAAGTCCAGGTTTTTATGAGCTTTCATAAGATTATTCAATAATTAAATGCACCTTCAAATTAAAGTTACAATAATTCATACAAATGTAACAGGAAATACATAAAATGCATGAGATAAAAGGCTTTAACGTCGACACTTCCCATATATATCCATCTATCTCTGTCTCTCCCTCTCTCTCTCTCTCTCTCTCTTTATTTTATTGCAATTGCTAATCAATTATGGCTGTAATGCAGTGCAAACAAAGGTCCAGCCAAGGGCGAGGCAAGATTCGGACATGATAAAAGCAGGTTGCAATTGTGTTTTAATATTTTCAAGTTGCTTAAGCTTTGGCTTAGCTCTTTCCTCTGTGTGTGTGTGTTGAGCACAGGAGAGGGGAAGGGGTGTACACGGGGCAGGGTCAATTAATTGCCTCGAGTGCCGACACACACAATTTCTCAGACTGAATAAACAATGCAAGGCGCAAAACTAAATTCAGTTCAATTAAATGTGCAAATTATTTATACAAAGGACAATTACGACAAACAAAAGAGAGAGAGAGAGAGAGACAGTGAGGAAGATAAGCAGAGACGGAGGCAGGCAAGCAGCGGTGCGTCATCGATAGTGCAGGCTTGGCGGTGGCATGTGGCATGCGTAAATAAATTTCATGGCTAAAACGCAAATTTAGTTATTAATTGCGGTGGCCAACATGGCGTATGCGCGATATAAATCTCGTTGTAGGTGAACTTAATATACCATAAACGTTGTTGCTGATGTTGCTTGTGTTTTTGCTGTTGCTATTGTTGCTGTTCTCGTTGTGGCCATGTCGTCCCTTTGTGAAACGCACCCAGTAACGTGCAACATGAAGAGGAGGCGTGTGGCAAACTAGTTGGGCTTGGGGTTGTTGTTGGTGTTGGAATGGACAGTTAGCTACTGGAGGACAGCAAAGGGGTAGGACATGGACATGGACACTCGGCAGGCAGTCTGCCAGGCAGGCAGCGCACACACCCAAAACATACACACACCTTTTTTGCGCCTGCAATAATGTTATTGTTGTGCAGTTGTTGTAGTTGTTGTGGCCGCTTGGCCCATGTCTGACAAACGGAAATGTACAGCGGATATATTGATTGTCAAGCCTTGTGTGTGTCGGACAGCGGGGGGAATGGCTGCTGTCCGGCCTGGGAGGTGTGTGTGTGTGTGTGTGTGTGTGTGTATTGGTGTGTGTGTCTGTGTGTGTAGGTGAGACTGGTGTGCGTGTGGCGTCGACCTTTTCCACACCAAACACACCAAAATTGTCCTAGCCCAGCCCAAAATAATTTGATATTTATACACTGTACCTCTGCCTCTTTTCCTCTCACCCCCTCCCCTCTCCCTCTCTCTCTTCCTGTGTCACTATACTTTTGCCTGCAACTGACAGCACTTTAAGCTCATTTTAAATCACATTGCCTTTTAAAATCTCTCGCTAAATTTTCAATTGTCGCACAATTTGCCAAGCAAATTGACAGACAGACAAAACTGGCGAAAAAGCAGTTGACAAGGCAATTAAGATGCAATTGTCTGTCAGTCTATCTCCCTCTATCTCTCCCTCTTTCTCTCTCTTTCTCCCTTTTTACTTGTCTGCCTCTCTGTGTGATGCATAATTTAGCTGCAATTTTTTGTTATTACGTTCAACATGTTTAACTCTTTCATTTTATGATCATTTTGCTACAAAAATCGTTGTAGATAATCAGTGTCAGCTCTTTTTGATGGCGCTGCTATTTCAACTGACAAATACTCGTATGTCATATATTCGATGGCGACAACTAAAGTGCTTGCTACATACATCATTGTGCTTGCACTTTGGCAACATTTTGGCACTGTTTTTTTGGTAATAATGATGTCATATGGCCTCAAAGGGTTGTCATTACTAATAACTTATGATGTCATATGAGGTCATATGATGTCATGTGAAGTCAGATTAGAGATAGATATGTATATATATGGTTTTTTATTTTGCTACAAAGAACACTTGGTATGCATAACCTAATTCTGTCTGATCTGTATGTCATATAGTGTCATATGAGGTCATATAATGTCATGTGGACCCATAGATATTTATATGTATGCTAGTTGTAGGGCTACGAAGAAGATCAGATATGTACAAGGTAATTCTCTGGCAGATCTGTGTATCATACGGCGTCATATGACGTCATATATGTGGAGTCATATTAAAACGCAATTTGCATATGTATGCTTTTTATTGCGCTACAACGTATACTAGATATATATTCAATAATATTCTGTCAGATCTATATGTCATATGGCATCGTTTCATATGGTTTGTGCACTGTTTGATACACTCTCTTGTTTCGTCATATATTTTAAGAGTGTCATATGACTTACCTAATACCATAACCTGTAATATATCTAATATGGCATATTGTCATAGAACTGACATAATTTATTACATGTTTGCCTCAAACTATTTATGTATATTTGTGCATGACACAACCATTGACCTATAACACATACACATGCAACACATTCCAATTTGTCATATGTATGACAAAGTTCGACCAACACTCTCTCGCACTGCATTCTGTGCGATAAGTACTTAATCTGACAAGTCCAAAAGTCAAAACTATTTTTTTTCTGCCCGCACACAGACACTTTTTTCACTTCTGCTCCACTACTTCTTCTTCTCTTTTTCTGTGCATGTCATTCGTAAACGTTTTGTCCGCGGAAAATCCCTTTAACCTCACATTTTTCACATTTCAAATATGCAAATTAAAATTTTTTTTCCTCAACTCGACGTTGGTTTTTGCGTCATAGACAAGCTACTAGATATGTGCGGCATTCATATATAGAATCATAATCCAGACAAATTCCGAGAGAGCGAAAGAGTGAGACAGAGAGGGATGGCAAATCAACAGACGAAATTTGTAAGCATTAAAGCTCGCAAATAAATTATATACACACACATAACATAGTTCGTAGTGTGCGCTTTCATATTTGATTTTATTCCAAATTAGTTTTGTTTTTACGACACAAATCCCTGTAGGGGGCGTAGCCAGGGGTTTTTCGTAGGGATTTCTGGTCTGTTCGCTCGCTCGGTTTGTTTTTTTGGTCTTATTCGATGGGGTGAGGCAGTGTAAGGGGGGAGGAAGATGGCTTTGGTGCTTGTGCCTGAACTCTGGATTATTATTAAATTTACAATGTTATCCCCAAAAGTGTTGTCGAGCTTTTTCTCTCTGTGTATGTGTGTGTGTGTCCCTTCCTGTTGTAGTGCCCTTTCGAGGGCGAAACGAGAGAAGGATTTCGGCCAAGGGTGTCACCCAGTCCTGTCATATTTCGCATATTAATGCTCTTCATTAAAGTTGTATAAATTATAAATGATACGACAAGGTTTTCGGTCACATGAGAGACGACAGAGACACAGTAAAAAAGGAGAGTGAGAGAGAGAGAGAGGGGGAGAGCATAGCAGAAAAAAGCCATAGAGGGAAAGTGTCCGGCCAAGGTTATGTAGAATTTGTGCATGGCTTTTTAGCTGCTTTTGGAGCCACTTTAATTATCCAAACTATTCGCACTTGCTTAAAAACGTTCATAAACTATACTTTTATAGCCAACTGAGATGACATAATCAAGTCAAGTTGTGATGATGCTATAAAATAAAAGTGAATTTTGACGAGTCGAGTATACGCTGGCAAATGGGCAACTTGAACTGCATGTGGAGAGGTCTGATAAAAAGGCACAGAGAATAAAGAGACCAAGGCAAGATATAATAGAAAAAGACTAGAAAGAAGTGATGGCAAATTAGAATAGAAGAGCAAAGAATCAAAATAAAAGGAACAAAGAAAAGAAGGGATAAGAAACAGCATGTAAATAGTAATGAGTGTAGTACGAATAGATCTAAGAACTGTTCGAGTTTGAAAGTAGCTCAACCACATTGAAAAGTGTATAAGAAAGTCGCCATGAAATAACGGCTGCTTCGTGATATTGGACTGAAGGACAATCCACAACAGCAGTTCGTGACGGAAAAGAAAAACGTTACCTATTTGTTGCTCCCTATCTTCCTCGTCACCGTTTCCCTCTCCCTCTTCTCCAGCTAGTGCGGCTGCTCCATTTTTCCCCCCATCATAATTCAGTTTATTGTAAATGATGTTCATTACATTTACATACAGCCAGCGTTAGTTTCCCTGCCCCCCCTCCCACCGCACAACTTTGGCTATTCTATTCTCACACTGTCTTTCAACCCTCACTCATTTGTCTCTCCCACTGAATGCGTTAAGATGAGCGCACATATTGATTACCCTTCAACCTTGTTGGCGAACTACATGAACTAAGTGCTCTAAGCTTTTGTTCGTGCTTTTTGTTTTTCTTCCCATTTGCTGTTTTTCTCTTCCAACTCTTCCAATTTGGTCAACTGTTTTTGTTCCTCCACACCCAGTTATATATTGTGAAGTACAGTAACAAAAGTCAGACTCGATTGGGCAAAAAGGCTCTTGAAATTTAACAATAACTTGTCTAAGCGAGGTAAAGATAAAGCTGAAGTGAAAACATATTTTATCTAAATACTAAACGCTGTTGCAACTTTACTCATTTCATATATATCATATATTTAATATCTGGAATCCCATTGCCATTTTATAGCTGTGCTATATACTTATTATTTGTTGCCCCTACAGCGCAGACATTATGCATATTGATTTGCAATTATATTATAATTTTTAAGAGCACACGAAATGGGTACACAAAAAAATGTAAGAAAGAAAAACGATTGTAAAATGCGTCCAGCACGGAAAATGGCATTAAATCAAAATGTCCGCAATGCAATGAATGGAAAATGAAAATGCGGACAATGACAAAGAGAGAGAGGGGAGTTAAGGGAAGAAGGAGTGGGACATAAAAAGGGAAAGAGAGAGAGAGAGAGAGAGAGAGAGCAATATGCAGATGGAGAGATTGGAAGACAGACAGACTGTTTCGGAGACTAAAAGACGAAAGGATTGATTATGAGACTGGTAAATCAACATATAGAAAACTATTGATCCTGAACATGAATATATATATATTTAATGGTGTCTGCCACGCCTATTTCTGCCTGTTACATTTATAATAATTTTTAATGGTCGAAGATAAAATGAAGACAAATAATGAAGTGACTTAAGCTGACATACAGACAGTAAGACAGACCTAAGCAGGCATGTAGAGATAGAGCTAAAGACCCTTAAACCTAGCCACAGATAGGCCTGAAGACTTAGCAAAAGACAGATGAAGCGATTAACGAAGAGACACACCATCAAGCAAGCCCAGAGACAGGTCTAGAGACAGATCTAGAGACAGATCTAGAGACCGATCTAGAGACAGATCTAGAGAGAGATCTAGAGACAGACAAGGCGAGAGACAAAGAGACCGAGGCCAAAAGACAATCTGAAAGATAAGCCAACAGACCTTAAGACAAACCGATAGACAGATTGATAAACCGAGCGACAAACAGACCGACAGACAGTGCGACCACATGCCATGTAAACATGGGTATAACAAAAATAATACAATTTGCTTTTTAATGCAAGAACGATTTAAAAAAGAATTCGACAAAGTATGCGGGGGAAGTCCCCAAGTATTTGGAGCATTCGGCTGTCTGTGCGTGTGTATGTGTATCTCTGTGTACTTGTGTGTGTGTTGCTGTGTGTGTATCTTTGTGTGTGTCATCATTAAATCCAGGCTAAGCAATTTCGGCCGGAAAATGGCCCGTTGTGAGTGTTTACCCTCCTCCTCCTGCTGCTCCTTCTCCTGCTGTTGCGCCCTCTTCACCTCCCTTCCCTAGCTTGCTCAACATTGAATTCTTTTTACTTTTGCTGCTTCATTTTTTTCGCTCACTTGGCGTGTTTTTTGTTGTTGCTGTTTCTTGCCCCCTCTCCCTCCCCCTCCCCCTCTTCGAGAGCCTTCAGCTTATCCGCTTTTCCGTTTTGTCACTCCGTCCTCCATCTTGTCTCAATTGGCGAGATTTTTCGCTTTTATTTGCGCTCAATCGCCACGACCTCTTCTCTGTCTCTCTTCCATTTATGTTCGCAATTTTTATTTGAAATGCCATCAAAGGACGCCAAATCGCCATGTCCTTGCCGCGGCTTAGTCCCCGCAGGGACTACGCAGCGAAGGGGGAAATTGGGGGAAGGGTCCGTGCTGCGATTGCAACAACTTGGAATGCGTCCCGGTTTGATGGTGAGTGTCGTAAACTGAATAAGTATTGCATAATCAATTAGGGTCGAAGCTGGCAAAGTGCTTAAGCAAATTTTGCAGCATTGCGCGGGGCTTATTGTATCGTATATCGAATATCGTATCGAAATTACTTATTTATAGTAAAGATATTTACACGGGAATGTGATTAAGAAATTACTGCACTGACTTAAGCAAGTGTGCAAGTAACGACTGAGTAAAGTAAGTGTAGAGTAAGTTCTCAAAATTATTTCTCAACGATAAACGATAACAATCGATAGAAAAAACTGTCGATATTGACTTGAAGTAAACCAGTCTTGATTATAATGTTGTAGAATCAATGTAGCATAGAGGTTCTTGAGTATTTCCGATAGTTTTTCGCTTAAATCGATATAGAAATTAAGTTCTAAGGTACAAACGATAGTTTATCGATAGACATAATATAACAATATTATCGGTAATGATTTAGTTTTGGTTTTCTTTTGCCAAAGTACAAAATTAACAGAATAGTATCGATTGTCATCAATAATCTTATCGATTACCCCCTTTAAAACATTAATAATGTTATGCAAATCATGTTATGCCATTGGTCAATACGTGCAGTGTTATCGATAGTCATCTATGCCTTGTTAACCATCCCCACTTGACAGAATACTATCGATTGTCAACGATAACTGCAGGGCGTCTCAAACAATCGACTCTCCCTCTTTAAATTATGACACCGTAATGCACTTCTTTTATTGCTATCGATCAATAGGCACACTATTATCGATAGTGACCTAAGCAATTCCTCAGCTAACAAAATACTATCGTTAACAGTGTAGCTCCTCAAACTTTCGACTCTTATCGATTACTCTTATTTAATTATAATAACAAAATGGATTTCATTTATTGCTTGTGATCAATAGGCGCACAGTTATCGATAATAATTTAGTTTTAGTTTTGGGTTTCGAATGCCCAAGTACTATCGGCTTAACGTTATCATCTAAGAAATATTCCCAGAACTAAGAGAATACTATCGATTGTCAACAATAACTGAATAGCAATCTATTGACTCTTATCGATTACCCCATTTAAATCATTAATATATTAATGCATTTCATTTAATGTTATTGATCGATAGGCGCACTGTTATCGATAGTAACTTCGAAGTAAATTTCGAACCTTTCTCTGTACAATTTCTCATATTGAATTTGTCATTACTTATGCCCTCGTCATGCCTGAATAATCTGCAGCTTATGCCCGCCAAGGAAGAGGCAAAAGAAGAAGAGCCAGCAGCAGAAGCAAAGCCAGCCAAAGAGGTGGCAAGCGTGCGGGATTAGGGCAAGAGGTGGATGCGCTAGGTAGGCTGCCAGGTTGACCCAATCAACGCCGCGTTAAAGCTAAAAGTTTTTTAACCGCTAGCTGGGATAAAGGCGTGTGCGAGGGGAGAGCGAGCGTGGGGGGGGCTTGGCAAATGACAACTAATGCTCAAACAGTTGTCAGCTGAGCCACAGGGGTGAGGGGTGTGTGGAGGGTGGTGGTGAGGGGAAGGTGTAGAGAGGAATAACAGAATTGGGTATCCAAAGGATGTGTTCGCCTTCTGGGGTTGCTCGGCACTGCGACAACCCTTGCGTATCGAAGGCAATCGCCGGGCGTGCGGATTAACGCACACAGCGTAGCGCAGGCAACGCCAGCCAGGGATGAGTACCAGGGGAGGTGAAGGGGAGGGGATGCCAGGAGAGGTGGCAGATACTTTGGGAAAAGGCGATGACAACAGCAGAAGCAGAAACAAAAAACAATTGTTTCACTATTGACCTTGGCGTTTTGTGTGTGTGTGTATCTGTGTGTGTGTGTGTGTGTGTGTGTGTGTAGCGCCCCCTGTCAACGCCCTGCCGCCACGCCCATTTCGCCTTTGGTGGTGCTGCCTCGTCACGGAACCCACGTAGCTGCGTAACGACCTATTGCCACATAAATAAGTCAAGCAACGCACACACTCGCTATAGTATCCAGAGAACAGCCTTCCCTATATATATACTATATAGTATATCTGTGTCTCTATCTCTATCTCTATCTGCATCTGTATAACGGTATATAGCATATATATAAATAAATAAAAAGCCGTCAAGCAAAAACAGATTTTACTCCGACTGTCAACCAACAACGTTCCCTCCGCCCATCTTTACTCCTGCCACGCCCCCCTAGCCACCCCTCCCCCCACCCCCACTTCCATGCGACTATACGTTGTGGCAGGAAGGAAGGAAGGAAGGCGGCAGCAAGTGCCAGCCATAAAAACGTTTGGCGCGTTTTGCCTTCAATTCAATTTTATTGATTTTCATTTTATTATACCCTCTCCACATTAAATGCCTCTAAACAGGGTATCATAAAGTTGTGCTAGCGTGTCACACATATAGTATTTATATATGTGTATATATATTTATATGTATATGTTGCATTTGCAAGTCAAATTGCGCTTTAAAAGTTGGAAGAGCTGCAAAAGAAAACCAAAAGAAGAAAAAAACTTTTCTGAGATTTGAGTTTTTAAAACTTTTGTAACTTTTTGATTTGCAGGACTAAAGCACTAATATCAGGTATATATATATATAGATATATTTATATATATACATATATATCTTGCTCATATGCTTGAAGTTTAGGCTGAATTGGTTTATAAATAAAGAAGTTATGAAGAAAAGAAGCTAAATGTGTTAAAGGCAAAACAAGAAGAACAAGGCTTGTCCTCTCATCCCATCTCTTTCCCTCTCTTTGTGTTCCCTTCTCTCCATTTTTGTCTACCTCTTCACACTACTCTTCATGACTCTGCCAACTTGTAACCTTTCTCTCTTTACAGGGCATTCTTGAGTCGTGCACGCTTTGCGTTTCTTCTTAGTATTTTCCCCCTTGGCTTCTTCTTTTTTTTTCTGCTGCTTCGACATTTGTCGTCAACGTAATTTGCCGTTACACGCCCCGCACAGCTGCTCCCATTAAGGAGCTATATGGCATCCAGAACCCAAACTCATCTATTCCTCCCGCCAACCCCCAAACCCTCCCCTTGGCGACGTCACTGTGCGACAAACTTGATTCGATGAAATCCAAAAAAAAAAAAAAATTTTTTCTTTTTGCATTTCTGTAAAAAAAAAAAAAAAATTTGTTGCAGTTGCAGTGGCGTAGCAAAATCACTGAAGGGGGGTTGGCCTAATGATGTTAATGAAGTTACGAAACAAACCGATGAGAGAGGGAGATGGGAAGAGTGGGGAGAAAGGAGAGTGAGCGAGAGGTGACGGAGAGTAGAAAAGTTGTTCATCTGTTGTTTGCCACGTAACACGACACAAAATGTGGCAATGTCCATAAATGTGTCACGCCTCCGACTGCCGCAACCGGTCACGCACCCTCACCCCCTCCCTCTCTCTCGCTCTCGCTCACTCTCACTCCCCTCCCGCTCTATCAACCCCGGCACTGGCCACGCAATCAAACAGCCGTTGAAATGGCTACCGGTTACACATAAATGCGTCCGGCTGACGCTGACGTTGACGTTGACGCCAACAGTGACTGCGACTGCGACGGCCACTGCGATGTCCCGCATGCGAATCCCTTCAGCGTCCTTAAATAACATTGCGTTCTTCTTTATTGCTCGTTAAATCTCTTGCGGTTGTCGTGTCTTGCGAGGCATAGAGAGAAAGGGGATGGCGACGTAGAGACACAGGCAGCGCGACACCGTCGTGCGGCACACACACACATACACACACACACAGACCACCCCCTCCTCAAGAAGCAGCAGTAGCAGCAGTGGCAACTACCCCGTGATATGGCGCCATGCCCATGCCTCATGCCGCACCCCGTTTGTGCCGCACCCTTGGCTACACTGGGCCACAGGCAAACTGAAACTGAATTTCAAGTTTCACTAACACAATCCAGTGTGCAGGCACAGTGGTTGGACAGGCACTGTTTTTTAGCATGGAATACTGATCAATAATATATTATATATATATATCCCTTGAATATACATAACACTATATAGTTATATTAGCTGACTGAGAAAATCGTTTTAATGGATTTTAAAATGCAGTAAATTTTAAATTTCAGTAATTTGCATGCATGCCGAAAGTTATATACCCTTGCAGATTATTATCTACACCGATTGTTCCAATACTAGTTTTGTATCATAGTGCAGAATTAAATGGTATTCTGTATTCATTGACACTGATAAGTTAAGTTATTTCTCAAATCAAAACTGGACTTTATACAAAAACCTACATTGCGACCGATTGTTCCTATGGCAGCTATATGTTATAGTGTTCCGACTTTGTTAAAATTTTGTATACTTATTATATATAATCAAAAACTTCGATATAGTAAATTTGGTTGCCATATCTTGGCGAATAACAAAAATTGGCCGATAGTTTGTATGACAGCTATACGATATATCGCTCCGATACGGCTCGTTCGGACTTATATACAGCGTGCAGCAATGAGAAGCATGTGTAGCAAGTTTCATCAGGTTACCTCTAAAGCTGAGAGACTAGTTTGCGTTGCAACAGACGGACACACGGACAGACGATTCCTTTAATCGATTGCTTTAACTTCATCTAGTATCTTTCTATATTTTCTTGCAGATGTATCTTTATATCTATGTATGTATACATCTTTTATATTTCCTAAGTTTGTAAATTGAAGTTTGCCGTTTTTTTTTATAAAGAAAAGTTCAATTTTCAGAAGTGTCGCAAATATTCCCACTGTAAACTAATAACCAGTTGATTCGGAACATTTTTTCTTATATTTTATGCTCAATTTAGATACCCTCTTCAACATATCTTGTGCATTAGCATCCCTCCATGTAAGAGTATTCAATCTTCACTATGTCTAGCAAGAAATCTTCCCCTCCTCATTTCATTTTCAATAAAAATTTCTAAATGAATGCAAAAACTTTTGCCACGAAGAGAGTTGCCAACTTTGGTGTTAACTTTTTTACCAATGCAATTAGCCCCACTGTGCAGCAGTAGCAGCAGCAGCAGGAGCCACTGTACGCCACCGTTTGCTACTGCTGCTGCTGCTGCTGCTGCTGCTTCTCTCGTTGTTGTTGTTGTTGTTGTTTGGCTGGCGGCAAAAGAACGCGCAGGCAGCCGCAACCAATTCGATTCCACAACGAAAATGAAGCAGGACGAAAGGCAGGACGACGGAGGCAGGCAGCAGACGCCGCAGACGGCGCAGCAGACGGAACATAGACGGGACAAGCTGACGCCAACGCCAACGTTAACTCTCTGCTGGCGTCGTCGTCGTCCACATTGGCGACGCTGGCAGCGACGACGGCGTCGGTGGCGGCGATTCATCGTTTTGTTGTTGCTTAATTTTTAATTTAGGGTTGCAGAAGTATAAGAAAAATCAGCAAAGCAAGCACACACACACTCAGACACACACACACACACACCCACACACACACACTCACACAGACGTCTTTCTCCTGCATTTGTTTTTGTATTAATCAAATTGTTTGTTGTTGCGTTTTGCACGCGCTTTCTTCGCTACACTTTCGCTCTTTCTTTTTAGATTCTCTTTAGCTTTTCTTTTATCGCTTCTTCTTACTTCTTTCATTTCCCCTTTCCTTTGCCTTTGCTTTCTTCTCTCTTCCAGCAGCTCTCACCATCCTGTACTCCATTTCCTTCTCTGCCCCTCTCACTTGCTCTTTTAGTCTTTTCTTTCATTCATTTTCCTCCTTCTCTTCAACTCTTTTGCTTCTTCTCTCTTCCTTCAACTCTTTCTTTCTCCTCTCTCCCGTTCTTCTTGTTCCCTTCCCCTTTGTTACTTGTCTCTCTCTACCTCCATTTCTTCACATGCTCTTACAAGTTCCTCCTCCTTCCCTCTCTTCCTTTCTTTTCCTCTTACCTCTCTACTTCAACCTTCCTCCCTTCCTCTCTCCTCCTTCCTCTCTCCCCCTCTTTCTCTCTCCCTCCCCCTCGTTCTCTAAGGAAGCCAACAGTAAGGCACATTCCCTTTTTATTGTTTCCTTTTGCCACTCGAACAGCTGACAGCCAGCTGCGTCGTCCACAACATCGACGTCGACGTCAGCAGCGGCATCAACATCGCCGTCGCCGTTGCCGCCGTCGCGACGTTGCGTGGCAAAGCACGTTAATTAAATTAAGTAAAAGTAGCTAAATATGTTTGCATTTTGTTCGCCGCTCTCAGCCGCCACTTCAAAAGGCAACCAAGAGAGACAGAGAGAGAGAGAGAGAGCTGCCTGAGGCACTAGAGAGGCAGAGAGGCACAGAGTCAGAGGCGCCGTCTGTGGGGGCTGCCAACGTGCTTGGCGTGGGCAGCCAACTAAACGTTAATAAGCTGCAACACTTCACAGCGGCGTCAAGGAAAAAATAAAAACGAAAATGAAAATGAAAATTAAAACGAAGCGGAAAAAAACAACAAAAACAAGCTAAATAATTAGCCAAAATTGTGGCAACTTTTTTTTTTCACTGCTGCTGTTATTGTTGCCCCACAGGCAAAGCGGATAAGCGTAGCAAGTCAACAGCAGTCCGCTTGGCATGCCCGCTGCATGAGACTTCACTTTAAGAGGTATAGCAGTGTGTGATCATCAACCATTAACCGATTTCTAGCTACTTTTGCTAGCTATAGGTATACAGCTAGATTTCTTACCAATTGTTACAGCTAGTTATTGTTTTCTAGCTAGAGTAAGGTAAGCTATGCAAAGTATAGGAAATTGAAAAATGTAGCTAGAGAGTCAAGAATATCCTCTAAAAATATTTATAGTAAAATATTCTTTAATTTAAACAACACGAAAGCTACAGTCGAGTGTGCTAGACTGTGATATACCCGCTACCCACCTGACCCAAGCAACTTCTTAAATACACAAATTATATTCATAGCGTATTTCGTACTGCATACTTTAGAGAGCGGCTTGGAATTCAGTAACTCTTAAAAGTATTTCGTAAATAACTTCTATTTTAATCATCCAATCGCAATCAAATTTTCAGAAATCATTTGGGCGTTGATAGTTATTGTGTTAGCCAAAAAAAAAAAAAAAATGTCATGCATTAAAAGTACACTTGGAATTCGGTTTTTATCGTATTACGTGGTCAAATTCTAAAACAAACTTGATCTGCGTGCAATCAGAACACATATTGACACCAAATTTGATTATAGTCTCTGAGATCTAGGTTTTTATACGGACGAACAGAGAATTGGCACAAAGTTATAATACCCTTCTACCCTATAAGTATTTTACGCTTCAAAAACTGTATATTTTCAGTTTTTAATTCAAAAAAAAACCCCACAAGTCTTTAATCTTAAGCTCAAAACAACTTTCCATAATAAAGTTTTCACATTTTTCAAAAAGTTCAAAAACTTTGCACAGAAAAAAAAAATCCAACAAGCTTTGAAGCACGTGATGAAACAAGAAATCCACTGAAAATGCCAAAAAGAAAAAAACCCCAAATCCCATTAAGTTAAAAAAAAACTCTGAAATCGTGTCATATTTAACTGATAAATCCGCAAGCGAATAAAAAAAGAATCAAAATGAAAGCCGCAAAATGGGGGGATGTTGAGAGAGAAAGGCGGCTCACGTTTATGTAAAGTTATTAAAATTATATATGAGAGAAGGTATGCAAATATACATACATACATATATGTATGTTATGTATGTCTATATAGATCGGTATCTTTTGGTCGGTTTGTTTGTTTGTTTGTTTGTGCTGTAATGGCAAAGGCAAACAAGGCGCTCACAAGCAGACAAAACACACACACACACAGACACATACACATACATAGCTGTTTGTGGCTGTGGCAAATTGAAATTTGTTTTTTTTTTGACTTTACTTTGCAATCGCCTCCAGAATCGTTAAACTTCTTCAGCTGCTGCTTCTTCTTCATCTTTATCTGCTTGTAGTCTAAGTTATTGTTGTTGTTGTTGTTGTTGTTGTGGTTGCTGTTGTTGTTGCTTATGTCGATTTGCATTAAGCGTTTATTTTTAGTATCAAACATTTTTAGCTAACGACAAGCGAAGGCGAGGAAAAAGAAGAAGCAAAAGCAGAAGAAGAAGAAGGCAAATCGATTAAAGGCTTTGCTCTGCAGCACGTGACACGCGGGTAATGGTTCTAAGGGAGTGTGGGGTGTGGGGTGTGGGTTAAGGGTAGCTCTACCCATGCCAAATGGTCCGAGAAGGAGGCTACCCTCTATCCACATGGTGCGCCACATGGCAAATGGTCATAATTGAGCTGTATAACAAGGCCCAATGACCGATTAAGCGGCCAACTGGAGTTGCCAGCTGACCCAACCAGTTCAACAAAACAGGGGGGAAGGGAAAGGGGTAGCATTGGGGGGTAGGTAGGGCTGTAGGTAGTGCTGGGCCTGTTTGTATGTACTTTGCCAAGGTGCTGGAATAATCGTATACAAGGCAAGCTCAAGTTGAGGTATGAATCAATCAACAGGAAACACATCGAGCGAGGCAGAGAGACAGAGAGAGAAAGAGTTAGAGACAGACAGAGAAACAACGAAAGACAGAAAGAGACAGAGAAACAACCAGAGAGACAGTGGGCCTTAAATGCAAATTGATAACAGAAAGAAAGAGCCAAATTATCCAGCTGAGCTGAGATAAATGACAAAAAAGCTGAAAAAGCAAGTGAAAACAGTAAGAGAAGAAACAAGAACGAGAACGAGAGAGATAGAGATAGAGAGAGTGAGAGTGAGAGAGACAGAGAGTGAGAGAGGAAAGAGGAAAGAGAAGAAGAAATTTGGGGTGTCAGCAACGAGATAACTTGATAACTTGATAGATGGGTTAACCAAGCGATAAAGCGATAACTTGGTTAATTGACAAAGCAAGGAACAGATGGAGTGAAATACAAAAAGAGAGAGAGAGAGAAAGAAAGAGATAGAGATAGCGAGAAACTTCTTAACTTGTTAATGAAAATAATTACAAAAATTTACAAGAAAATTGCCAATTTTAATATGATAAAATTTATCAATTTATATTTAATATACTTGAAGAGAACACTCTTCTAAATAGGTACCTATCAAATCTGCCTAACCTATCAAAAAGGTACCTATCCAAGGTACCTAGTCTATCAAAAGTGCCTAACCTATCCAAGGAACCTAACCTATCAAATAGGAACCTAACCTTTTAAATAGGTACTGAAAAGTTTGTTGGTTAGAAAATTTGTTAAACTTAGCAAGAACTTTGTTGAATCTTTTGGGCAATCTTTGAAGTCTTCGTACAGAGATAAAGAAACAAACATATCGATGAGTTGTTAACATTTGCATATGAAAATGTTTTAAATATAAAAGTAAATAACTTCAGCAACAGATACTACAGATCCTACCATTTGCTGCCGAAATTCATGAAGTTATCAACGGATTTTGCATTGCACAAATTGTTTACTTTACCTATTGTTTAACTCTAGCAAAGGTACAAAATACATGCCGTGTTTCAGCTTTAACGACCACAACTCGTAAATCATATTTGATTATAGTCTGCACTATCTAAGCGTACAAATAGTTGCAGCTAATGGAATACATCCATTAAGATTTGAAATGGTTAATGGAAAATAGTTATGATAAATAAGTAAAAAGGGGTAATTGCACTTAATGGATGTCAGTTTAAATATTTTAAAAATTTCATGGAAATTGAAGTTAAAGCAGCAGAGGCAAGAGGAGTTTAGAGGGCTTATATTCTACCTATCTATCTCTCTCTTTCTCTCTCTCTCTCTCTCTATCTCTAACAATCTTCTCCTTTCTATCTATCCCACAGCAGCTGATATACTTGAGTAATGTTAAGTACTTATATCTATTTAAAAACTTCGCCTGTCTCGCCTGTATTTATCAAAAGAAATTCCCCCTTAGCGGAACTCCATAATCTTATCATTATTATAATCATTATAATTAGCATTATCACTTTGGGTTTTCATTATAAACATTAAGAGTAATTTAACTTTAAATGACATCAAATTTCCTCCAACCCAAAAATGTTCTCGACCTTTTTTTTATCGGTACTTTTAGCCAGTCTAGCTTAATCTAGCATTTTTTCGCTGCTCCATATGTTTTTTCCATGGGAAAGATATGAAATTAATGTATGAGTGTGTGTTTGTGTGTAACTGCATTATGTTTATTATCGCGCGGTTATATACCGTATATATGTATATATGTATGTGTATATGTATTTAGCTTTTTTCGAACACGTCAACGCACAAAATTTCGTTCACGCTTATCAGATTGTCGTGCGGTATAATCAGGCGGGGGAGACAGAGAGAGAGAGACAGAGAGAGAATGAAAGAAAGCGCAAAAAAGAGCAATGGATAGATGATATGCTATATGACTTGCTAGCTCGTTCTTTCTCGCTCCCACACGTTTGCTTATCTTATCAAGTGGAGGCATACGAAAGAACATGGCGATGAAGTAGACGAAGACGAAGACTTCAATTCAATTTCTTTTCAATTTCTCGCTTACACACACACGCATACACAACACACCTGTCAAGCTGTCTGCCCTCACCTCTTACTCCTCCTGCTGCTGTCCTCTGTTGTCAGTCATACCATTTTTTGGGTAGAGGGTAGGAGGATAAGGCGCAACGTGAGCTCGAATCTCGACTCTGGTCACGACGAGCGACGGTGTCGTGTTTTCATTAAGCACCTCACACACACACACACACACAGAGACAGACCCCGCTACACCTGGCTAGATAAGGCTACCTTGGCCCATCCTTGGCAAAAATGTAAATTTCGTAAATCTTCTCTAATAATAATGTCGTGTAATAATACAATATGTATGCAGGCATATTGTCTTCAGGGCGGCCCTCGAGAAGTGTCTGCTCTGGCCTTTGATCTAATCACAGCGCACACACACACAGACGTGCATGAGCTGCCACGCCTACCACACCCACACTGAACTGAGATGTTTCGCTCTGCGGCTTTCACGAAATGTTAATTTTGTGCTAATGAAAGAGGCGTATTTTTCGGCACTGCCTCCTCAGTGTCAATCTCTCTGTGAATGTGGATGTCTATGTGCTGTGTGTGTGTGTGTGTGTGTGTGTGTGTGTGTGTGTGTGCATTGGTGTATGTGTGTCAAAGTGTTTAGACGCCATTTTGTCAGCTTGTCTAATGAAATTGCGCTGTCTAAGTAAAAGATTTTCATACATATCTGAATTTCGACACGCTGAGATTGTATGCCCTAAAGGGGCGTGTGCAAGCGCCCTCTGGCGGACGATTTGTGAATTACGCCAAATTGTTTGCCAATTGGTGTGCGTTAAAGCGTTGTAATTTAGGGGGGATTTTAAAGATAAATGAGAAGAAAGCGCTTAAAGAGCTTAGGGAAGACTTTTAAAATTAATCGATAAACTCATTGATGTAGTAATCTATTTATCTAAGTAAGATGATTGCAAGAGGTGTACAAATTTATTGATTGCATAAGGCATGCACTGTGTGTTATCGATAAGTTTAATCGATAACGGATTGTTATTAAAACCCATGACACATGTTTTGCATGTCTTTGAAAATGTATCGGTGACTATCGAGACTTATCGATATTTATCGATTTATATTATTGATAAGACATTAACAATTAATCGATAAGCTCATTGTTGTAGTAATCGATTTACATATGTAGCATGCTTGCTTAAAATGCACAAATTTATTGATTTCATGAGACATACACTGTGTGTTATCGATAAGTTTAATCGATAACGGATTGTTATTGAAACCCATGACACATGTTTTGCATGTCTTTGAAAATGTATCGGTGACTATCGAGACTTATCGATATTTATCGATTTATATTATTGATAAGACATTAACAATTAATCGATAAGCTCATTGTTGTAGTAATCGATTTACATATGTAGCATGCTTGCTTAAAATGCACAAATTTATTGATTTCATGAGACATACACTGTGTGTTATCGATAAGTTTAATCGATAACGGATTGTTATTGAAACCCATGACACATGTTTTGCATGTCTTTGAAAATGTATCGGTGACTATCGAGACTTATCGATATTTATCGATTTATATTATTGATAAGACATTAACAATTAATCGATAAGCTCATTGTTGTAGTAATCGATTTACATATGTAGCATGCTTGCTTAAAATGCACAAATTTATTGATTTCATGAGACATACACTGTGTGTTATCGATAAGTTTAATCGATAACGGATTGTTATTAAAGCTCTCATATCAAAGCTATCTACATACAATATGACGCAAACATTGCATATACCTATCGATGTTTATCAATTTCTACATATTATCGATTTCTTAATAATCCCCACTGAAAATAATGAATCGTATCTTAACAAAATACAGAATATTCTTCTGTTATCGATAAGTGATCGTGCAATACTTACCAAATGGAGAACTGTGTTGACCACCTCCCGATTGGTCACCTGCCCGACCTCAATGAGGCCGATGAGGACGGCGAATTTCAGATTGTCGGCGGTTGTCATTCGGACGATTTCGTCGGGCCGCTTGATCTCACTATACGGCGGACGCATGATGTCCGCCATTTTGTTATCGATGATTGTTATCGACGATTGTTATTGTAGTAGTCGGGTTTTTCAATTGTTGTGTTTCGATAATCGTGTTGTCGTTGTTGTTGTTGTTGTTGTTGTCGTATTCAACAAATTGCAATGCGATTAATCGTTGTCATCAGATCGAGTTATAATACTATATATATTTATCGAGGATAATGGATGGATGGAATGCACACGTAGGACTGATGCGGGCTGGTGGGTGAGCTACACACACACGCACACGCACGCACATCGAGAATACACAATACACAGACACAAGCACATATACTATAGATTATATAGATTGATACGTAAATCGGGCTAAAGATGCTATGAAAACAATAAGGATTTCTCTCGATTTATCGATCGATATCTCAATTTGAAAACAACAAAAAAATTTATAATTTTTGGCTGGATTTTGGAATTTGTTGTAATTAATTAAATTTTTTTTTATTTTTTTTTTTTTTTTTTTTTTGCACTTGTTTTCTATATAATTTCAACACTTCTCTTGTTGTTGTTGTTGTTGTATTAGTTGTTGCTGTGCAGCTCACTGCTGCTGCTGTTATTGTTGTTGTTTTTGCTCATTTTGAGCCACTTTTGTTGTTGTTTTTATTGATTACATTTGAAATTGATTTATTTTTGTACTTTTTTGGTGGATTTTTGATTAGGTTTTTTTTGATTGTTTATATTATTTTATATATTTTTTTGATTTGGAGTTTTTTTTTTGTATTTTGTTTTGTGGTGACATACAAAAAGAGAAAGAGAGAAAAAAGAGAGGCACATGAGTCAAAAATGCAAAATCAATTAAAGGACTTCAACGTAAATAAGAGAAAAATAAAAATATTAACTATTTATTATGTGTTAAATATCAATAAAAAAAAAGGCATTTATTTATACAATGTATGCATGAAAAAATATGGGAAAAACATGGAAACGAGGAAAAATATTTGCAATAAATTTCAAACGCATTTTGTCAAAGGGTCTTGCAATAAATATTCATAAATATCTTTCAAAAGAGCAGCCGGAGGGAAAGCAACAGTGGGTGTGACAGTAGAGTAGTGAGGATGGAATAGAAGGGAGGGGAAGAGAGAGAGGGACACAGAACATACAAGCAGAAATGATAACAGTTAATATATATAACCCTCAGGCTCAATTGCGACTATTTACAGTTTACCATTAGAAGAATCAATCAAAATGAACAGAAAATGTGAAATTTTAAATGAAAATTCACTGTGAGCTTTATGAAAAACTTGGTTACTGCTCCCCCTTTCGGTCCTCTTAGTGTTATTTTACTTTGAAATATGTACATGTCTCATGTCACATTCCCGTATCTCATTTCCTGTTGATCAATTGCAGTTAAAACAATTTCGATTTGCCATTTCGTTCTATGACAGACACAATTTCAGCAACTTCATTTAAGTTTTAATTTATTATGCTGGAGTTTTTTTTTTCGTTTTGGGAAAATTCAGCAGAAAAATAAGAAATACGCCCGACAGTTGGTAAATAAAACTCAATTTCATGAAATACAGAAAGGAATACGGGCCACACTACGAAGTAAATAACTTTGTGAACCAAAATCAGACGATTTTTAATAATCTGACGAGTTCGAATGGTTTAAAAGAAACTTCAAAGTCTAAAGAAACAAAATAAACCTATTTTAAACCTATCTAAACCTATGTATTTAAGGTTAATCAACGGTTCTTATTGTCAAATGTAAACATATTTTAGGTAAATCAACTTTTCCAATTGTCCAATTTCAAATATAATATGAAAGCTATTTTAACGTTTGCAGATCTCCAATATGTTAAGTTCATAAGAAAACCTATTTTAAACCTAATGTAAACCTATTTAAGGTTAATCAACGTTTCCAATTGTCCAATTTTAAATAAAGTATCACAAATATTTTAACGTTTGCAGATCTCCAATATTTTTAGTTAGTTTCATAACTTAAATAGCCAGCGAAAGCGTAGTTAGAGTATCGGCGAAAACTTCAACATAAGCTAAAGCCGCAGCTGAAACTTTTTTAAGACTTTTGTGGCCTCAGTTGACCAATTGACCAGGCTAAAAAGTTTACCAAGTTGACCTGCATAATCTTCGACACGCAGCACCCCCCCTCAAATTCTGAGGGATAGAGAAAGAGGAAGCTGCATAGACACTGATGAGTAACAATTTGAAGACTAAAGAAACTTTAAATTAAGATCGGAAATCTGTAGAACATTTTGAGAGAGTTATGTATAAATATTGTATACACTTTCTTAGCTTCTGATAACTTTTTAGATCTCCAAATCTCTAGAACTTCCTCTTACACTTTTACTCTTTCCGCTTTTCTCCAGTACTTTTTTAGCATTACATTCTTCTGATTTTCGTCCCCTTTCCTTTTTATGGTAACAAACAAATGCTTATCTAGAACTTTACGTCGACCTGTAGTAAGTCTCCGATAATGCAGACCAAACTGTCGCTCCCTCTTCTTATCTACCTCTCTCTCTCCTTCTCTCTCTCTCTCTTGCTCTCTGCTCTTTTACCTTTTTCTCATTTTCCCTTAAGTGCCTCTCGAGGGTTTCTATTTGTTTCTCTGCTTCGTTTGCAATGAAATACAAAAAAAAAAAAAAAAAAAAAACATAACCAACTTACGTAGTTCGTCACGCATTGGCGATAAAGTTGCAAACCACACACACACAGCTCCCACTATTTTATGAAAATAACCAGTATTAACGCACTCAAGGAAAAGCCAATAAAAAACTGAAAATTCAACATGAAGAAACCTGAGTTGAATTTGAAATTGAAAAGAAGCTAATTAAGAACTTTGCTAGGTTTGATTTTGATTTCCATTTTAAAATACTGATGGTACAGTAGAGCTTGTCTATAAGGTCAATCCGTAGCCTTTTCTAAGTCGACTGACTATTTCAAAATCACCTTTAAGTCATTTGCCGTTACTCTGGTAATGCCGGACGAAAGCTGATGATATTTTATATGTATATGCACATTAAGTATATTTTGGAATACATATACATGTGTCAAATTTAAACAATATGGGTTTTATAGCAACGGAGCTATGCGCTTGGGAGTTTCTTGCTCAAATTTCTTCAGAAAACTTTTAACTCTTTTTAAACTGCAGATATATAGGGTATATACCTCTCCCTATACTTTAGACGCCTTTCCATGCATACACTATATAGAGGTTTATAATTATATTGCTTTAGAGTTCATTTCAATCTCTTTCCACTCTGGCCTCGCCTAAGTCTTTTCCCCCCTTATAACCTCTTATACAGCGCAAAATCGACTTGCTTTGGCTTTATCTTGGGCTCTGCCCCCATTTGTGATATTTGTTTTTGTTGTTTTTTTTTTGTAGGAAATGCGGGCGTGATAAATCCAAAATCAAACAGAAGTTTTTCAAAATAAATAAGTAACAACTTCAAATAATAATCGAAAGTTAACACCTGCAAGAGAGGGACGGAGAGAGAGAGCAAGAAAAACTCGGCGTGGCACAAATCGCAACGTCGCTGTCGCCGTCGCCGTCGCCGTCGACAGTTGCGTCGTAATTAGCGCAGCACGCAACGTAAATGAAGTGCGCTGACGCTTTACGTGCGACACGTAAGCGGCCGGTTTTCGACTTGCATGTGTGTGTGTTTCTGTGTGTGTGTGTGAGGCCAAAACAAGCAAACGACCTGCGAGGTGGGCTGGCAAGCAGGCACAGTGTGAAAGAGGAAGGAAGAGAGGCAGAGAGAGAAAAAGAACGAGTTGGAATGCGTGCCCTATTGGCGCATTGCATATTTCCGATTGGGAAACGCTGCTGATCTCTCCAACTTGAACTTGAAAGAGAGCGAACTGCAGCAGCAGCAGCAGCATCGAAAGATTGAGAGGGGGGAAATGAGAGATGAGAGCGGACAGTTTGGATGTTATCTAAGCGAAATCTTAACATGGCAACCAAAGACAGACAGAGACAGAGAGAGAGCAGTGAGAGAACGCGCCAAACGTGTGATAAATAATTACGTTATCTTTCTCATTGTTGTTGTTGTTACTCATTCTCTCTCTCTCACTGCCTACGTAAGATTACAAAAAGTGGGCAGAAGAATACGAAATTTTTCTTATAGCCAACGTTGACGTCGACGGTAGAAGAGACGCAAGCAGCGCCAGAGAGTCGCGCGCTCTTTTGTGCTGCTGCTGCTTGTTGTTGTTGTTGTTGCTGCTGCTGCTGCTGCTGCTGCTGCTGCTGCTGTTGTTGTTGTTGGTGGTGGCCAAAAACGGCGCTTGGTGGTTGCTTTGCCTGCTACACAACAACAAAAAAATGAAAAAAAAACAACAAAAAATTATAATAAAAACGCTAACTTCGCCCTGTTGTTGTTATTGTTGCTGCCGTTAAGTTATTTACACTTTTGGCCCAACATAACCTACAAGAGCGCATTGTTCGCCGCGCGCGCTCTCTCCTGCAATTCACCTTGGCGTAGTATTCACCTCTTATGTCCCCCCCACCTAACACGTTCGCTCTCTTTTGCTCTCTCGCCTGCACACCCTGCTTGCTTTGCTCCTTGCTTTGCCCACTGTATGTGTGTGTGTGAGACAAAAGTGGAAAAATCAATGAATGTCAGAGAGTGCGTAACAGTGCGGCAGAGCGAGAGAGCGCGCGTAACAGCGAGAGAGACAGAGAGCACGTCCTGCTCTCCGTGCCCCCTCCCCAAACTCTTGCACACACCACACACGTTGCACACACGTCGTCAGTTTGTTAACTTATTCTGCCAGAGCTACCACGTTCTACCACACACACACACATAAAGGGGCGCTCTCCCAACACACACACGCACACAGGGAGAGAGACACAAACACGGGCACGCTCTCTTACGGCAACTGGATGTCAACGTCAGCGTTGCGGCTTTTCTGCTTCTTCTCTGCTTCACGTTTCGTTTCGTTTTGGTTTTGGATTTTTTGTAGTTTTTATCTTGTTTTCTTTTTTTGCACCGCGTTTTGTTATATTGTTCATTCTTATGAGCGCTGCCCATGCTAATTGGCATTGCCCAAAGTACGCGAATTGGATAATTAAAGCGAACCAGAGACACAGAGAGAGAGAGAGAGAGAGCGCGACTAAGAGAGAGAGCAACCAAGCAAAAACAAACAAAACACAACAGAAGAAACAACAATGTAAATTTACAACAAAAAATGCCGACAAAAATATTTATCATATTTACGTTGTGTGGTCGTTGTTGTTGTTGTTGACGTTACAGTTGCGGCGGCTGCTGCTGCTGTTGTTGTTATTGCCGCTGCCGTCGCTGCTACTGCTGCTGCAGTTGCAGTCTTTGTTGTTGTTATTAATTATCTTTTGTAATTTTCGATAAACACTTGACGCCGCGGCACATTTTTATTATAATATTATTTTTATTATATTTTTTTTGTTTTTCCGGCAAACAAAATTTGAATTGGGAGTTGAAATTGTTTGTTATTGTAGTTTACGCACACAAAAAAAAAAAATTCACAAAAAAATCAAACTATATTTATAATATGCTTACGATTATTGAAATATTATTATATTATTTATTTTTCGTTATTATAATATTTACTTTGTTAATGTGTGCGGAACAAACTCAACGTTCACGTAACAACAGAAACACAACCATTTTCGCTTACGTCTTGCTGCCTACTGACGTTAACTCTTACGCCGTCGAACTGGCAATGAGAACGCATGGACAACAATTCCAATCAGACTGCTTGTTTATCGGCCATGTTCTCGTTTACGGCTACGTTGAGTGCATGGTGGAATTGCAATTGCCATTGGTTGTGCTCTGTGTGCTGTGTCGCTTGGTTTGCGCGCAATTTGCGTTTACCAGAATGCAATTAGATTGCATTTGGCGTGCAGTTAATGCATTTAAGCTATTTAATTGCGCTTAATTTGTTGTTTATTTGCACTTTCCGGTTGGCAGTTGGCTTAGTGGGACGCAACTGTAAATGGGAACATCGTCGTTTGCAGCTGTTAAAGGATACTAACAGCTGTTGGCTGCTTAACTGCCCCTGTTAATGTTAGTTAACAGGCTACAATTCTCTCGCGGCTCACAGCTGAGCGGGTATATCGATGACCATCCTGTCGCAATGCTACCCATACGTGGCGCACGTATAACAGTTTTTGAAGGCTGCTGTTGTCCTGCAACGGGCACAGAAACGCTAAATGCAAGTATATTTAATTTAAAAAGCACTACAAATGCCTGTGATCTGTTCTATTTAATGTTAAATCCCCCTGCAGTTGCTCTTCTTAGGCTTTCTTTTCCTATTGACAATGTATTTAACAAATTAAATATTTGTTTTGTACCGCGCTTTTGTGTTTAAATATAAAATTATAATTGCAGTTAACAACACTTGTAAATTGATTTTACAGCACTTATAGCTTAACATGCCTGTTTAACAGCTGATGATAGTCCACAGCTAACGTTTCAATATTATTTGATTTATTCTGATTAAAATTATTTATTTATTATAATATTAAAAATATAATATATATAATTTTTCATATGCAGGTATGTAATGCTGTTAACTGTTGCTATGGCGTCATTCAAATGCTGTTGCTTAACAGAAAATACTAAATCAGACGGCTGCAATCGCACTAAGCAATGAACACATAGAGTAGAGATGGGCGCGGGCCTGTTTTTTGAGGACCGGCCTAGAACTTTTTTAAAGGGGGCCAAAACCAAAATAAGTAAATATTACAAAACAAACAAATATATTCAGTATTTTATACATATTTATTGTATTATTTATTATAAAACCATTTTTTTATTTCTTGAATTTTGTTCAATTTCTATTTAATTTCACTTAAAAATTACAACTAAAAAAGCGAATTTAACTTAATAATACGCTTAGAGAAATAAAGCTTCTCTGGGTATATTCATCAGTCCACATATCTGTGGTGAACGCCAAATACTGTCCAGCAACATCTTTATGAAGTTGATCTTTTAATTTGTCGTGCCACTAAGTTTTTTCCTTGAAGCAACAATGTCTGCGAAATTGTGTCTGCCAAAATCTGCTCCAATATTAATTAAGGCTTGTGCGTATTCCTGGAAACCGGAACCTAAAATAAAATTTGGTTTATATAATATTTTATATTTGCAAAACATATGTGTTAAGCATATTGTTTACACTTACCTTCAGTAACGCTTAGAGAATGCAATTCTTTTGCAACAAGGGCCAGTTGTTTACGAGCCAGATGATCGATGACAGTGTTTGGTAGAACTTTAACTGCAAAAGACGCCGACGAATTCCGCAAAACACATTTATGCCGGCTTAATGTTCTTGTACCGTCCTTTTGCTGGTATGAAAGAACCGTTTTGCAATCAATCAAATGCAGCAAACAAATTCAAACACAATATTGTCATATTTAAGTAATTGAAACTTTTTCCAAGTCTCACTTTTACTTTCTTCGTTTGTAATCATTTCCATTTTCTTGTCTTTTTTGCGAATAGCTTCTACAATTTTAAGTTTATTCATTTTGCAACCAAGCTTTACGACGCGGCGTCGTTTTTGATGTTAGTGGTGTGCAATAATTATGAATTAGAGATGTGCAATTACTGATATGTAAGCATGTTTCTATTTAAGTATAAAAAAAATACTGACATCCATAAAAACGATATCGATTAAAACATCATTATATTATTTGGCTTTCAAGCACGCCGGGGCTTTCGGGCTTTTACCCTAGGCCCGGGTCCGACGGTAAAAGGCCCGGTAGCTGGTTTTAGCCCTCGGGCCTAAAATTGTCGAGGCCCGGCCCGGCCCGCGCCTATCCCTAACATAGAGACCTCAAACAGCGACAAAGTTGTTTGGTGCTGATTTTTCGAACCTGCCGCCCCAACGAACTAAATTGAACTATTCACCAAACTGAACGAACGAACTAGGTCTGTCTTTATAGTTCAATATAGTTCGTTAGTTCAATTTAGTTCACTTAGTTCAATATAGTTCACTTAGTTCAATATAATATGTAAACTCTTTATTTCTTATTATTATTATGTATAAGTGTTTTTGACATAAATTGAATAAATAATATTAATTTTCAATGACATCATTGTATGAAATAAATTCATAACTTTTTTTTTTTTTTTTTTTGATGCACCTTTAAGCAAGTTTAAAAAATGAACGATTGAACTAAATGAACGACCTAGTTCATTGATTTTAAACGAACGAACGAACTTATTCCTCAAATTGAACTAGGATTACACAACACTAATTGAGAATAGAGACTTCAGCTGCACGCTCGGCTGCGTTAACGTGCGTTAATAGGCACGCAGCTATGCGCACACTATCGATAGTTCTCCAGTCGGGCGATGACTCTCGCTTGCTCTCTTACTCTCGTTACGTTTTATTCTCCCTCCCCTTTATTACAAATGTTGCAAGCAGTGTTCCTTTAACATCCTAAAGAGCAAACAGTGCATTTCAAGCAGTCCAGTGTAACAAATACTGCTAACGAAATAAAGTCATTTTTGTTTCGAACTACTGTAGTTTTCAAAAGAATTCAGATCAAAATTTTCGAACAAAAGGTATCGAGATGAGGTTGTCCTATTTTTATACCACAATCTCTCAGTTAGTAGAGTGCATCATTAGCAGAGAGAATTCCTTTCCATTTCTTCAAATTTTATCCGATTTAAACGATTTTTTATTTCAAATTCACCAAAAACACAATTAATTGCAATTTATTTGATAAACATTAATTACACTTGAAATATATTTATCAATTTTATAAGCAAAATGAATTAATTTAAATAAATGCGCACTAATCGCACCATCGATAGCAATGTGACCAATCGCGCGCAATCGATACCATCGATAAAGCGCGACCCTGCTCTTTTTGGCTCTACGCTGCGGACGCGGTTCGCAATCGCAACAGCAACGACGACAGCGCCACAACAACATAATAACACAATCAATTTTGTGCAGAAAAAAACAAAATAACAATACGAAAAAAAGTTGCAAGCGACCCCGAAACGAAAAGCGACAAAAACAATTTTCAATTTAAACGGTTTACGTATATTTTCGTTGTTGTTGTTGTTTATTTTGTGTTGCAGTTGGCTGCACGGGCAGCAGCAGCAGCAAATTCAGAAGAAAAGTGAAATCGATTAACAAACGCAGCAGCAGCAACAACATTAAACAGCAGCAGCAACAGAAATAACAACTGGCGAAGGAAGAAGGCGCTAAGAAAGGAGTTAAAAGTTAAAAGAAAACAAGGAAAAAGTAACAAAACATCAAAGCAGAGATTTAAATTTAATGTCGCAGTTAGTTGTGTGCGCTAGCAGCAAGAAGCAGCAGCAACAGCAGCAGTAACAACAACTTCAGCAGTAGCAGCACCAGCAGCTGAGGCAGAAGCTGAACGCAAAACAGAGAACGAGAGAAAACGTAGAGGGAACGCAAAAGAAACGAAAAAGAACATACGACGCAGCCGTCGCAGCGCCTGCCTCTCTCTCTCTCTCAGCTGTGTCTGTGCCTCTGTGTGCGTGTGTGTGTGTGTGTGTGTGCTGTGAGCCTGTGTGCGTGGGAGCGAGCGAGGCAGCAGCAGCAACAAAGGAGAACCTCGCAGTGTGACGTCGACCGCAGCAGCGCAGCAACGACGGATATTTCGTTTCGTTCGGTTTGCCCCAGCACCAGCAGTTGTTGTTGATTTTTTTTCTGTGCTCTCTGTGCTGTTTTTTTGACACAATTCAAACGGGAGCTTTGCACTTGAAAGTTTGTTTCTAAGCTCGACTTTGCGTGTGTGTGTGTGTGTGTGTTTGCAGTTCATTGCAGCGTCAACGTCGCTGCCCTCGAACTTTGCGTGTGTGCGTGTGTCTGTGTGGGCGTCAACAGCAGTCGCCGTCGCTGGGCAGAGAGCGTTGCGCAGACAGCAGCAGCAGCGCCGCAGTTAGCACAAAACGCAAGACGCAGTTTGTTTGTTGCCAGCCGAAAAGAAGAACCCGAAAACAATTTACTGTTGCTGCTGCTGCCTCCCCTCCCCACCTCCCACAACAACAACAATATAACGAAGAAGAGGAAGAAGAAGAGCAACGAGAATAGCAAAACAAAAAAAGTAAGCAGCAGAACAGCAGCGAAGCACAGTGTAAAAGAGACATCAAGCTAAAGAAGACGCAAACACGCAGTCGAGCAACAACAGCTGAAAACATATGATTTTTGTTTGTGTTGTTGTTGCCGTTTATCTGCTGTGAGGACGAAACAACAACAGCAACAAAAAAGGAGCCAAAGAGAGAGAGAGAGCGGGAGAGAGAGAGAACACGATATAGGCGAAAAAGTGAACTGTGAGCTGAGCAGAGGAACGCGCGGAAACGGGAACGAGTTAAACGAGTTGTGTGTGTGTTTTGTTGTTGTTGTTGCTGCTGCTGCCTACCTACCAATTCTCAACTGTTTCGTCGTCGACGTCGTCGTAACAACAACGCTAGCAGCAGCAGCAGAAGCAGCAGCGTCAAGTGGTAAGTTTGTTGTTTTTCTCTTTCTATGTACTACACACACAGACATACACACATACAGCTGTACAGACGTGTGTATATAGAAAGTCAAATGTAAAATATTTATGCAATTTACTTTGTTTATCTTGCGTTCGTTTTGGAAACTATTTCAAGTACAAACACGCACGGACATGTCCGCTCTCCCACTCTCTTTCCCTCCCTCTCTCTCTTTGCATTTTAATGCGATTTCATAATTTATTTGTCAAATTTTGCATAATACTTTTGTAAAGGCAGTGAATATTTTGTCTCAGTTTTGATTTGCTTTCAAAAATACACACACACACACATAAAGTCGACATCAATGCTCACACAGATACACACACACACACACACCGCGCGTAGACAGACAACACAAACACAAAAACAGCACAGGGGACAGACACGAGAGGTGAAACGAACTGATAGTGAAACACAAACACACTGGGGCACAGTGGGACAAAGCATGTGTTAATTGAGCTAATGTGTTATAAAGTTGAAAGAATAGAAAATAAGACGAAATAACGAAAAATAAAATAAATATAAAGAAAGAAATAAGTAAAATTGAAATTGACTTGAAAATTGAGAGGTGCGTAGTAAAGAAAGAGTATGAAATAGTTATTATATACAGCAAAATGTGCATTGAAATTGAGGAATATAAAACAATTTGCATTTAAATTGAGAAATATGGATAACAAAAATATGTATTCAATATATTTAATTGAAATATAATAATACCATAGTATTTAAAGACTGCATTCATATGCAATAAAATAAGATAATTAGATGAAAAATCGTCTTGAAAATATTAAAAGCATATAGAAAGAATGTTTGTGATAAGCTTCGACCTTAAGCTTAGCAAAAAAACTCATATTAAAAGAATATTTCGATATATTTCTCGATTTTTCGAATTGACTTTCTGAAATACAAGTTTATATTGTCATATTTTGATTAGATAGACTCTAAACATATGAACAACCATTAGAAAATTATGGAAGAAGCAGGAAAAATTAAATTCTAATCTAAAACCTTTTTTGTCTTATTTTCCTCTTGTCTATCCGTTTTTTCATCTTTTTCTATCCTATTTTGTGAGGGTGACTGGCAGCCCTGGTCTAGGGTTCTTTTCAAAGTATTCCCTACTGTGTCTATCAAGCGGAACTCGCAGTACATATACTAACTAAACGCTTTTGCATATTTAGCAATATAAAACTACGTGCTCAATGCAATATAGACAATGACCTAATGCTAAGTACGTGCATATATGTACATATATGTATGTATGTATAAATATATATTTATGCATGTGTGTGTGTAGAAATATTTGCATTTCATGAGATTGTTTATTTTTGTAGTTGCGCTGCCAACACTTGCTCCACTATGCGCTGCTGCTACTGCTGTGAGAGAAACAAAATGAGACAGAGAGGGACAGAGAGAGAGAGAGAGACAGATGGAGAGCGAGAAGTAGGCAAAGCAAAGAGCAGAAATCAACATTTCGTTGCAGCTGATTGTTGTTTTGTTTGCCTTTATTCTTCGTATTCTCTATTTCGACTTTTTGTTTTACATACAAAATTTGATAATTGTGGTATAGGGGAAGGGGTGTCTTTGTTTAAAGAAAAAAAGAAAGGGAAAATTAATAACAGCATCAACTAAAAATAAAGCAATCAAAGTAATAGAAGTACAACAAGCAACAAACAATGAAGGCAACAAAATGCATTGACACAATTTTTTTAATTAAATATTATTTTTAAATTTCCCCCCATCTCTTTTTACCTTCTCTCTTTCACACACTTGCTTTGCGAAATATTTTCGTTGATGTCTGCAAATGATGATTGAATAAGTTGAATGATTGAAATGAATAAGCAAAGCAACCAAAAGCTGATTGCATTCAAACGCCCCATTCTCCTCCAAACACTTAACGATTTCACTCACCAAGCCCCACTGTGCGCACAGTGGAATTGTGAAACCAAGCGAAGGATTTCAAAATAATCCCAGCTGAAAGCAGAAAATATTGATAAAAATAAAGCACTCACAATGAATGAAATGAATACAACTTTCAAGTTTTGAAGAGTACAAAGAAAATTTCAATTTGATTCATTCTCAAGTGTTCTTCTTCATGCAAGTGATTTATATTTAAATATAATATATAGTACAAAAGTTTAATCTTAACTTTTCTTTAAATTTTACCCTATGTTATCTACGATTTTCTACTATGTTATCTCGGTGTTCCTAAGCTAAACCCCCCCAAAACTGTTGCTTTATCAGAAACTGGTATTTTTGTCGATTTTTCTTATCGCTCAATTGAATCTGATATAATTAGCACCAAGCTGTTACTTTTTACAGTGAACACACAGAAATAAATCCCCGCAATATCTTAGCATGCAAACTTTTTTATAATGCCAAAGAGCGTTCACAATGAATCGTAAAAACTCAATCGGCAGTGCTAAAATTTGAACAGACTGCTGAAAATAAACGTCTCTATAAAGTAATTCCATATGAGATTTATTTCATATCTTTAATATAATAATATGCCATATATCTGAATAGATTCTTAAGAGAGATAACCATACATAGATTAGTTTATATATTATATATTAAAATGATTGTTTATCATCTATTAATTTAAACACAATATTCCTCTTTTCTCCGAGATTATCTCTGTAACTGATTCCGATCCTCAATGGAACAAAATCAAAAAAAAAAAAAAAACATCAGGTTACCCAAAAAAACATCAGGTTTCCTCCAACCCGAAATTCAATATTGTCCTTCTGGGGATTGTATTATTTCAGTTAACAATTGAACTTAGTTTATACATACATACATATATGTTTATCTTAATCTTAATCTTAATCTTATCTTCAGAATTACATCAAGACAAACCCGTTAGTTTCTTCTCATATAAAGTACCTATTGTATTAGCTTTAATATGTTTATGATAGTATATCTGATTATAGAATTTCATCAAGTTATAACCCAATTACACATGCTATATCTTTCTCTCTCTCCCTCTCTCTGTCTTTATCTCTTACTGTCCCCATTCACTTTGTACCCATTAACAAGCCTCCTGCACATTCTGTTGCACCCTTCACCTTCGGGTTCAATTGAGTTTCATGTCGATTATGACTGAGTCATGTAGAATATATATGGTATATGTACTCTGGTGCATCTGGCATCGTATATATGCATTGATAAAGTCTCTGTAGTATATATAGTTTCTACTATAACTGCACACGTGCAGCGTAATTATCGCTTTGTCGATTTGACGATTATGTTCAGTTTGCGCTTGTTCTGCTCTTCAAAGACAATTTGTTGTAGTTGTGGAAGACGGGTGGTCGGTGAGACGGGGGTGCGGTGGGAGTAGTAGGGGGTATAGCTAGAATTACTTAATTTTCTACAGTAATTTTCCTTAGTTAATAAGCTCAATTATTACCGCTAGTCGCTGCTATTTGTATCGATTACGAAAAGGTTTTCACGTTCTATGACGCACTGGAAGGAAGTTCACTGTATATGCTTCCCCTCTCACTCGCCCAGTCTCTCTCGCTCTCTCTCTTTTCTATTTATAGTAACACCTGTTTATAAAATTTTTGCATTTGTTGTGGTTTTTCTTTGTCCAGATTTTGTCAAGTGTCTTTGGCAATGAACAGCATAAACAATAATCACGCACACACACACACACACACACACACACACAGTGGCACAGTGCACACACGCACATATGTATACTGAGCTTTTTGTAGTGTGTGTGAGTGCACAAAGAAATCGAACGACGACCGCACGATACGACGCTAGCCTGGCCAGGCTGAAGCTTATTAACATTGACAAGGCAATTCACACACACACACTGGCACACACACATTGCTGACACACTATTGCACCCTCTTGTTGTTATTGTTGTTGCTCTCTTTTGCCTATTGTAAAACAAAGACGAAACATGCGTTGCGACGACTCCCGCATTGACTGCATTAGTTCTGCCTGGGTTAAGTTGTAGGTGTGTGTGTGTGTCTCTCTCTCTGTGTGTGTGTGTGTGTATGCATGAGGTCTCTCTGTAGTTGTGACATTGCTTTTTAGCAGCTCTATTAATGTCGTTGTTGTTGTTGACGCGTGTGCGCAAGTCAATTGAGGAATGCAACAACGTTTCGCGCTGTCCCTCTCTCTCTCTCTCTCTCTCTCTCTGTCTCTACCTTCACTTAACCCTCCCTTGCCCTCTTCTGGCATGCCTGGCACACACAAAGAACCTCGAGTTAGCTCCCCCCTTTGCGGGAAATCAACTTAACATGCGTCATACGCTTTGTGAAATAGTTTTTGTGTTTGCTTTTGTTGTATTTATTTTTTATTTTTTGACTTAACTTTTAACCCATTGTTTGAAAACTTTATAGGTTGATTGTATTTTGTATACTCTGTAATACGTGAAGAGATTTTTTATATATTTATTTTTATAATAATATATAATATATGTATGTAATATACATATTCATATTATTTATATTTTATATTTATATTACTTTAATTATAGTATATACATACATATAAAATATAATAGCTTGCCTTAACCTATGTTTAAAGAACATTTACTTTTACTTCTTCATTTTAATACCATGTAAACACAGCTTCAAAGCTGTGTCTACTCGATTCAAGTCAAGTTTTCTTATATATAAAATACAAATAAATGTTTAAGAAACATTTACTTATACTTCTTCTAGTTAATACCGTGTAACCACAGCTTTAAAGAATTGAACTTGATTTAAATCTAGTTTTCTTGCAGCTCATTCGACCACCTCATCGATATGTATCAGCGCAACAGTTATTCACTATGTGCATATATTGCGAAATAAAAAGAAACCTAATCTTTAGCCCGTTGTCGGGTTGGATTAGCTCATAGCGTGGCAAGAATAATATAAAAAATAAATACGTCATAGTCTGGGAGCTTATCAAGTGCAGTAGCAATAACAACATTAGAGTGTAAAATGGAATTTTTAACCCTGACTAGGGAATATATGTATAATACAGTTGTACGATATTACTTTGTCGGTCTGATTAGGGTAACGAACCGGGCGATAAGCGAGCATAGAAATCAGTTCAAAACAGAGAAATGTTGCCAAAATTATTTACACAGTATTCCCACTAACCTTTAACCTTTGTGGCGCGTCTTAAAATGTACAAGATATGCTACGTGGCACGCACATGGATTAAATCGAGAAGGTGTATGCTCTCTTTCGCTCTAACAAAGAGATGTTTGAAATTTAGAAAACTTGTATACGTGCACAAGGATTAAATACAAACCATCTCACTGTTGCTATCTCGCTCATACTAACTTATTTGCGGAGTGTAGAAAGGAAAACGAAGAACATATTTTGTGTTGGAAGTAAAATAGATCTTCGAATTGATGATTGTTGCTAATGCAATCGATAAAAACATAATCATTTCTCACATATAATAATGCTGATACAGAATTTGTGACTTAGAGATCTGAGACAAATAAACAAGCATTTGTTTTCAAAAAATTTGAGTTGGTTTAAAAAATCTTTGTTATATTGTATATTTTTGTTATTCTATATTTTCAAGTAAAAAACCTGTTCTTTTTTCATAGTTCAATCAGAAAAACTCCTTTTATTTCAATTCTGTAAAATGTTCGATTTAAATCGATTTTTCCCTTCACTGAACATCGATTTATTTCCACCTCTAGTGTGTCATCATAAAGTGCACGTGACGCACACATGGGTTAAAGCACTGGCAGAGACAGCTGTTGCTCTCGCGTGCGCTCTCTGCTGCTGCAGCGCTGCCTCTCTCTCTCTCTCTCTTCATCAAGCTGGGTTCATGTTGCTGCGATTGTTTCGTTGCCATTTCTGTTTCTCTTTGCTGCTTCTGTTTCTTCTGTTGCTTTCTGCCTCTTCTGCTTCTTTGCTCTGCTGTTGGCCTGATAATACCAACTATTCGTCCCTCAACGGTCGCTTTTAACAGTTAATAATGAAAACAAAACACGTTACAATAACAAAAAAAGACAAAAAAAATATTGTTTACCAATTTGCTGAGTTTGCGTTATTTTTGTTATTGTTTTTCAGTTAGTCTTCTTCGCATTTTCTTGCTTGACTTGCGTGTTGTTATTTACGTAGTTTGGTTAACTCAATTTGTTTTCTGTCCAATTGCGTATGTGACCACACACACACACATGGACATTTACATCTGCATATGTGTACATAGGTAATGTGTATTTGTTTTATTGCACTTAATTTACGCCCCATGGCATCGCTGTCGCCCCTTCTTACAAAGGAGGGAGAGAGCGTGAGTGAGAAAGATGGAGGGCAAAGGCGTAGTTTGTAGAGGGGGTGCATGAGGGCAGATATTTTATGCATTATAATAGTTGGAAATTGTGTTGAAATTTATACGTAATGTCAATGCAATTTGTTTGTATTCTAATATTACCTACTTGATACATGAAAATAAATAGAGGTTTTTTATTTATTTGTTCAAAGACAGTTGACTATTTAAAATTAAAAATAAAATTAATATTATTACAATTCATTTAAAGTAAATTAAAATAATTTGAAAAATATATATTTTAATAGTTCAGGTCAAAATGTATTAATTGAAATGCAGATTAGTGGATGAACTATTCAATGACACCATACAGTTGTATACATAATTATATATTATACATATATATAATTTGGAATATTTTTTTTGCAAATTACAAAATAAAAACAAAGTTTTCTTGAAAATAACAAAATGAAGCTATTTAGCTATTTATCAGTTTTCAATATATATAGTATATACATATATACAGTATATGTATATGTACAGTATATATAAACAAATTATATATACAATATTAAATATATATTTTAGTAATTTTAAATTTAAAAAAAAGAAAAGTTTTATATGCATAACATTTTTACGTAACTTAATAAATAAACTAAGGGATTCCTATAATGTTTTAAAATATTTAAAGAAATACAAATTTCAGGTTTTAAAATTAAAATTCATTTTGAAATGAAGTAAAATATTTAAATATCAAAATATAGTGTTGAATCAACTAATAATTGAACTGACTGATACAGAATATTTAAATATAATTTCTTCAATATTCAAAAAAAAATACAAAGTTTAGGTTTTAAAATTAAAATTAATGGTAAAATATAGTCGAACATTAAAATATTAATATATAGTTATTTATTAACTAGACATTTAACTAATAAATAAAGAATAATTGTAATAAATAGATTTTTCCAAGCCAGAAATATCCTATGTCTCTTTGTGACAAATCTTTCTTGCAGTGTAGCTTTGGTGCCAAAACTTGTGCCAATTACATACATAATTGTTTTTATGATGCTATAAAAAAAGTGCCATAATAAAACAATTAAGGCGACGGTTTAAGAAACCTTTAAAAAAACTGTATAAAGAATGATAATTTAATTGGAATATACATACGTAAAAGATCATTTAGTGTATAGCTGTATAGAATACAGTTAGATCAGGCAAATAAAAAGGGGGATCAGTTGGTAATATACCTCCCCCCTCTCCAACTACACCCATACGTGCTATATATGTATGTGTGTGTGTGTTGTGCCTGGGGGAAAATTGGCGAATAAAAAGCTAAATACACGTAATGCGCTAATAAAACTTAACAGGGGTGCACACTGTGCTAGTCGAGGAGGGGCGTGTCGGGAAAGGGGCTGGCCACGAGTGTGCAAAGATTAAAAGCGTTTGATTGAAACAAAGCAAAGCAAAAGCAATGCAACGAATGGAATTGGAATGTCAAAGAGAGAGGGAGAGGCAAAGCTCTGCTCTCTCTCTCCCTGTGTGTGAATTTGCATTTTGTTTATTTATTTTATTTTGCTTTCTATTTGCAGTTGACAACAGCTGGCTGCGGCAGAGGCAGCGCAGCGCAACAGAGACTGAACGACAGACGACAGACTGTCTAGCAACAACGTTGTGCGACAGATAATGTCAGCGGATTCATCACGCCGCCATCATCAACAGCAACAACAGCAATTGCAACAACAGCAGCAGCAGCAGCAACATCAACAACAACATCAACAACACCATCAACTGCAGCAGCAACATCAACATCAATATCAACAGCAGCAACAACAACAGCAACAGCACCAACATCATCATCATTATCATCTGCATCATCATCATCAACATCATTCATTGTCATCTGGCGCTGGCGGCGTAGTCGGTGGAGGCGCTGGAGTCAACAGCAGCATCGGCACAAGCAACATGGGTCTGCGCGGAGGCATGGCCATGCCAGCAGTGGTGCCACCACAATCTGTGAGTGATCGTTCCATACTGGATTCGGCCATTGGTTTCATCAATGATGTAACGTTGGTGCATCAACCGCAACAGGATCCCAAAGATACCATTACTTGGGCACGCTTTGAGACCAGTGCCGATGTAAGTGATCCACGATTCGGTGATGATTGGGAGCTGGAAGGGAATGCAGCACCACCGCTCTTACTCATACTTGGCTATGGCTTGGGTGCACAAGTCTGGGCAATACCTGCCAATGGTGAAGCTGTTGAGGTGCTCTCCTGGTTACATGGCGTTGTGACTGCACTGCGTATACTGCCCACGCCCACCATGTCAGCGAGTGCACTGGATGACAATGGACGTGCCGATGAACCACTGGATGCATTTGCCGACAAGCGACCATTGGTGGCCATCGTTGATGGTGGCAGTGCTGCAGCGAGCAGCCTTCTCACTGGCGGCAGTTCGGGACATGGCACAGGCCATGGCTCGGGACACAGCACGGCACACAGTTCGGGTCATAGTTCAGGCAGTGGTGGTTCCACTGGCAGCGGGGGCAGCATTGGTGGCTATGGTCATGCCTCGAGCGCCTCCCCGCACTTCAGTGCTGTGAACTTTGTGTCATTGAAAACGGGCGCACAAGTGAAGACGATCAAGTTTAAGAATCCTGTGCTGGACATACAGGCAAATCGCTCATCGGTTGTCATTAGTTTCCATGAGCGACTGGCCGTCTTTGATGCACGCACGCTGGAGGATCGACTGACAATAACCACCTGCTATCCCAGTCCAGGGTGAGTACAAGTTGTCACACACTTTATGCAATTTACTCATCTTTCTTTCTCTCTCTCTCTCTCTCTCTCTCTCTCTCTCTCTTCATCAGCATCAATCCGAATCCCATTGCATTGGGTCCACGCTGGTTGGCCTATGCGGAGAATAAGCTGCTGCATTCGAAGCGCAGCGGCGGCGGTTGCGATGGCGAGGGCGTACCCAGCTATACGGCCACAATGCTGAATGCAGCCAAGTCTTTTAGCAAGGGTCTGCTAGAGTTGGGTGGCCAAATGGCGGCAGGTTTAACGGGCACCACAGCTGGAAGTGGCAACAGCTCGAAGAGCAGCAGCTTTGATTCGGCCACGGGTCATGGTGCTGATGCCAGGCATCCGGGTGTGGTGACCATCATCGATGTGAAGGTACCATAAAAGAGAAACACCTTTTGTTTGCTATCAACTGAAACCTTTCTTTTTTGCAGCATCCCATCAAGGACTACAGTCCCACATCGGGTGTGCCTGTTGGTGGTGGTCCCATTATTGCTCACTTTGTGGCACACAGCGAGGCAATTGTGGCCATGGAATTCGATAGCTCTGGCATGTTGTTGCTCACTGCAGATCGACGTGGTCATGATTTCCATGTGTTCCGCATACAACCGCATCCGGTGGGCTCCAGCCTGGCTGCCGTGCATCATTTGTATGTGCTGCATCGCGGTGATACGAGTGCCAAAGTGCAACACATTGCCTTCTCGCTGGACTCACGCTGGGCTGCTGTCTCCACACTGCGTGGCACCACACACGTCTTCCCCATTACCCCCTACGGCGGTGCGATGGGCGTGCGCACCCACACATCGCTGCATGTGGTCAACAAGTTGTCGCGTTTCCATCGCAGTGCCGGCTTGGGCGCCGATGGACGTTCCAGTTCACCCATTTCACACTCAGAGAGCACCACATTTGTGCAATCACTGCAGCCGTATCATAATCCCACGCTGCCACCATTTCCACGTCCAGTCGTGGTGCAACCATTGGCACAACTGCGTCAGCCTTTGATGTTGGGCTCGCCACCGGGTAGTGCTGGTCTTGGTGGCAGCTCCGGCAGTAGCATGGGAGGCGGCCACGGTGTACATGGCATTGGCATGGGCGGCGTTGGCGGCGGCAGCGGTGGTGGTGTTAGTTCACGTCAACGTCTTTCCTCGCTCTCCGATGACAGTGGCAAACCGTTGAGCGTCTGTGCCACATTCGCCAAGCCGCGCTCATGGCTGCTCGAACCCGCAACGGCAACACGCGAGGCACCGCATCGTGTGCAACGCAAGGCGGTGGATTCGTTGTTTGTCATGGCCGGACATGGTGCGCTCATACAGTATGATCTGGACACGAAGTTAGCCTCAAGTGAGTGGCATTTAATCATCAATTAATCACTAGTTTAATCTATACTCTCTCTCTCTAATAGATGTTGCCAAAGAGAAGATTTGTGATGACACGCCCATTGAGTTGGAGGTGGAGGCCAAGGCGCAGTGGAATCTGGGCCGACGCAAGGATGGATCTCATGAAATAATACCACCGCTGGCACTGGACAATTGGCTGATCAAGGATCGCCATGCCAGCCTATTGATGGACAGTGCCCATCAATTCGATGAGGCCGATGAGCGTGCAGACAGTTGGTTAGCCCAGGTGGAGATAATCACGCATGCTGGACCACATCGTCGGCTGTGGATGGGACCGCAGTTTGTCTTCAAGAACTACAATACCCCAAGCGGGTAAGTTCTACTTGAAAAGGATCAAACAATCCTCTTATAATTCTTTCTGTTTCTCCATTCAGCTCCAATCTGAATCACATGGATGCGGAGGCTGTGGAAATTGGCGTGACCAAGACCACAACAACAGCGCTGCCATCTGCCACAGTTGGTGGCGGTCCGGCGGCTGCTTCGTTAACTCCAACGGGCCCCATTATTGCCACCGTGGAGCGTTCCAGTCCATTGAATATGCCACTGGGTGCACCTATTGGTGCCACCACAGTTAGCACAGCTGGACGTTCCGGTGTGCCGGTGCTCATTGAATCCGGTTCGTATAGTAAGTCTTATTATATCTAAAGTCCTATATCTTTATATATTTCTACAACTTTTGGTGCCCCTCCTCCTCCTCCTCGTCCACCTACTCCGCGTTGCAGGCAGCATTGAGCAGAGTCCCAAACTAATGGATCGTTTTCGTCATGGCCATTTGGATTCGGATTATGGACACGGCGATATGCGTCTGAAGGAGGATTTGGCCGATGCTATGCGAGAGTCGCCTTCGTCGGCTGCAGCACGTCGTGATACTGGTAAGTTCAATCAGTTCCAACTAGACTTGGGTCTCTAACTACAATATAAATATATGTGTTAGTATCGAAACTGAATTGAGACAGATTTTCATGTAGTCAAGCGTGATTGTGCTAATGTCAGTTATGACGTGATCTTAAACTGTTCTGCTTCGTATTTCCATTTGAATTGGTTAAAGATAGTTAAAAAATACCTCTTCTTTTGTCTATATCTCCTGTTATCAAAGCTACAATTGCTAAATTTAGTATATGACTTTTAAAATACCTTTAAAACTACAGCTAGAGAAACAGCGATGATATATCGATAAATATCGATGTTGCAAGCAGCACATATCGCCGTTTGTCCAGCTCTATATAAAACTTAACTGTGTAAAACAATAAAAACAAATTGTATATATAAAGATCCTTTCCCACAGTAAACCTTTTTTCAATACTTGTCAGTCAATGTTCCAGCTCAATCACGCTTTGTGTACTACCTTAAATGAACGTTCAAAACAGTTATCGATATATATTTGATTTGTTATCGTTATTATAAAGTTGCTTATTTGTTAACTCTTTTTTGCGTTATGTGAAAATGTATCTTTGATTTCGGTGCATGATTACGTTTAATATATATTTGCTTAACATCATTCAAGTTGTTATATTTATCAAGCGTTAACTGTACTATTATTTTTTCCAAAAAATGGTGAAATTTATTGAAAACGAAAGAGAGAGAGAGAAGGAGAGAGAGAGAGGGAGAAAAAAAATAAGAAAACACCACGAAATTGGCATTGGTTCTTAAGTTGTGTACGACGGCAATTGCAGTGATATTTTTAAACGTTATCTCTACCCGAACACCGATTCATCTCAGTCATAACACTACATTAATCCACAGACACCCCTTACCATTTAATCAACCTACATTTTATCCCCCTCCCCCCTCCCGCTACCACTACACCCTCACATCGAATTTGTGTGCGTCATTCTTTTAGAAACCCAAAATTTTCAAGTACAAGCTACAAATTTGAGTTATTTTTGTTGTCTGGTGTTTTGTCTATTAGAATTGATATTGATATACGGTCACCCTATTCATAGATATATGTATTACTCTGTATATCGATATTTCTAAATTCTTCTTATAACTACATTTTAAGCTAATCCAAAATTTCTATCACAGCAAAACAAAAAAAAAAAAAAGTTAAAATTTTACCACACTGAACACACACAACAATTGGCTTTGTCTAGTGCAGCAAAACTATCGGTAAAACTATTGTTAAACAGATAACTATCGCTAGACTTGAATGTTAAATTATTGATAAAACATTTAAGTTTATTTAAGTCTTCTTGCGATAGTTTTACCGATAATTATCGCTACATTTCTGCTGTTATTTTCTAGAATATAATTTTGCACTTTTCCGGCTTCAAAGTGTAAAATAATTGTCTATAACTTTTTCCAACACACACACATACATACACACCCAAAGCAGTTTGCATGTCCCTTTTGAAGGAAATCTTGTGCTTCTCTTTCAGCAAAGAAACCAAAATTCCAAAATCCTTTACAACATTTTTCCTCTCCCTTCCACACCAAACTGCAATTGCCTTTGTTCCCCTCCAAACACAAAATACTTTAGTCGTTTTTTCATTCTTCTCTGCCGGTTCCTTCTTCATCATCTTCTTGGTCTGCTTTTTCTCCCGCCTCACGTCGCGATACAAAATTTATTGGGCCATTTTCGAATCTTTCGTATGATCTATCAAAATTTGAGTGCGAGTGAAACAGAGAGAGAGAGAGAGAGAGAGAGAGGGCGAAAGTCAAAGAGGTATTGTGAAACTGAAAGAGACAGAGACACAGGGGAATAAGTGAGAGTGTGTGAGAGAGAGAGAGACAGAGAACAGTTGAGAAGAAAGAGCACATGAAAACTTAAACATGAATCCAAAATAAAAAGCCAAAGCCACCAAATTTCGTTAAAAAAAAAAACATATAATAAACAATATTAAGACAGAAAATCAAAATAATATTTGAAATTTCATTAAATTTTGTATAGTTTTTTTTTGTTAAACCTTTTCGATTTGTTGTTTTAGTTTTTTTCGAAACATTTTCCAAAAGCGCCTTTACTTTCTACGCTTTAAACTCACAAATGCAAAAATCTAAAAGAAAAAAAAAACACGAAAAAAAATAAAAATCAATTTCACTTAGAAAAAATTATAAAAGAAAATAAAAATGTACAAAATAGAAAAATGTGCAAAAAACGTTTTCTGTTCTGTTCTGTTTTTTTTTTTTTTTTTTTTTTTTGTATGCCGCATTTTGCCTAATACATTTCCCACTGTTGCTGCATTTAAATTAGTTACCGTTACCAGTTACAGTTACCGTTACAATTACAGTTACAGTTGCAAAAAATGTTGCATACTTTTTTGGCCTTTGGCTTTTTGTTTTCACCAATTGAACAAATTGAAAACTATCGATAGAGAGAATAAAATAAAAACAATCGATAAGAAAGAAGAAAATGCGCTTTTCTCATAATTTGTTTTCTCTTCTCTTCTCTTCTCTGTGTCCACACCCGATTGCCCGATTCGCCCTTTGTCACGTCCACCACAACAACAACAATGAACAGCAGCAGCAAGTTACGAATCAGCAGCAACAGTTGCTGCTACAGCAGCAGCACTTGCCGCCGCAGCAACATCGGCAACATCAGCAGCAGCAACAACAACAACACTGACAACCTGCGACAACACCTGCTTCTATGATGCCCTGGCAGAGCACGATGCCGAACTTGAACTGGAGCTGGATGCACGCGAGGCAACGTCGCCGGGCATAGGTGCCATGTCTGCACTGGCATCGGTGTTGCCCAACATATGTAGCTATGAATCGCAACCACCTCCTCCAGTGCGTGTGGAGAAAATGGTGAATCCCCTGGGGACAGTGACGGATGTGCATGCGGGCATCAGTGGTGAGTTGCAGACGGATATGCTGGACGAAGTGGTGGGTCAACTGGCTGCCGAGGATCTGGTGATACATGAGAATTGCGATGAGGCACTCTTTCGTCCCGTGGTGGCGATATTCTGCAATGAACTTGTCGAGCAGCGCAAGCATGAGGAGGCAGTGGCTGCAGCAGCGGCAGCAGCAGCAACACAGCCACACGCAGCTCCAGCGGAGCACAATAAGGCACCAGTGGTGCTGGGAAATAAACTGATTGTGCCTGTCATTGCCAAGGAGGTGGACGAGGTAATTGTGCAGAAGGAGAAGCAGCAGAAGAAGAAATCATTAAAGTCGCAGGCAGCTGCTGAGGATGCGGCGCAGGCAGCGCGTTTTGCACAGCTCTCGCATCTGAACAAGCCCAGCAAGGCAACTGCTATGACAGCGACGACAGTGAACACGACGATGGTCAGTGAGGATGAAACGCCTGGAGAGGAGGATGTGATGCAGACATCGATCAGTTCCAGTTTGTCAGGCGGTGGGAAGATGTCAAACAAGAAGGCAAAGGCGGCCAAGCACAAGGCTAAGCAGAGCAATAAGAAAGACAACAACAGCAGTAAGCAGAAGCAGCAGGAGCTGGAGCGGGAGAAGGAAAAGGAACGAGAGAAAGAACGAGAGAAGGAAAGAGAAAGAGAGCGTGAAAAAGAGCGAGAGTTGGAGCTAAAAAAGGAAAAAGAAAAGGAACGCGAGCTAGAGTTGCAGCTGCAGCTGAAGAGAGAGTGCGAGCTGGAGAAGGAGAAAGAGAAAGAGAAGGAAAGAGAACTGCAGCAAAAGAAAAAGGAGCAGGAAAGGCAGCAAAAGGAGGTGGAGAGAAAGCGGCAGCGGGAACGTGAACTGGAAGCAGAAGTGGAAGTTGAAGTGGAAGCTGATCCTGCAGACAGTTTGCTGGCCAATAAGGAAATCATTGCCAGCGTTATGATGAGCAGCGCCAGTGCGCAAGGACTCAGTCTGCATGTAGAGCCAAAGGAGGCAGAGGAGGAGGAGGAGGAAGAGGAAGAATCAGAACTGGAGCCAGAGCCAGAAAGGAAGCCCAACAAACCGACGAGTGGCGTGTGGAAGAGCTTAGAAACTGCAGCAGCAACAACAACGCATGAATTTCCCAGTCTTAGTCTGGCCAGCTCCTGCTCCTCCTCCACCTCCCCCGAAGAGTGAGAAACTGCTGCCCGAACTGCAGCAAGAGACGCAATCGGAGACAACTCAGACTCAGACAAAGCTGAAGCCATTGAAGCAATTGAATTTCAGTGACTTCTTGCTGAGTTCCCTGCCACCGCTGGACATGTTTCCAGTGTTGCCATCACTAGAGCCGCTGCCAGCGCTGGACGATGATGAATTGCTGCCACAGAGGCAGAAGGAAGTGCAGCTTGTAGTGGATGACAATGCGGAGCAAATGCCGCCGCCGAGCTTAATCAATTTCGAGAGTCCATTGCAGGAAACTGCTGCTGCTGCCAGTGGTGGAGACATGATGCGCAAGATAACGCCACCGCCACGTGGCTTTACCGAACAGAATCTTGTGCTGGCGCTCTGCGGATCATTGCACTATGAGCGAGAGAAGGAACGAGAGCAGGCCACAAAAACAACAACAATAACAACAAAACCAACAACAACAACTGCCACGCTGAGAGATGTAATGCACAAATCGACAACATCCACATCGAATAACTCCAGTGGTTCCGAGGAGCTGCTTCTACTGGAGGACGAGAAGAAGGAGAAGAAACCCGTAGCCAAGAAGCAACTGAGCAAGAAGCACAAACAAGCCGTGAAGCAGCAGCAACAGCAGCAGCATGAGGATGAGGAGCTGCGTCCACTTATAAGCATTAGTATGTGTGAGCAGCTGCCCGGCGAAGAGGATGAGGATGAGGATGAGGAGGAGGAGCACGAACCTGAGGAAGAGGATGAGGATGACAATGGGAAAATACTGAAAGGCAAATTCCCTTCATCAAATCGATCACTGCCTGTGGAGGATTTGCTGCATTTCGCCGGCGCCAGCACCACCAGCACCAGTGCCGATGATAGCGAAGGCCCAATGCCGGCAACCACATCCGATGATGTTGCTGATGTTGTCAAGTTAGCAACTGTTGTTGCTACGCCACAGCACAAGCTGAAGACAAAGAAACTTGAGCATAAAATCAATTTGATTGCTGCCATTGAGGCGGCCACATCGTCCTCATCTGCCTCCTCTGCTGAGGAGAGCAGTGTCGAGGCGGCAGCAACAACAATGACAACAACAGCAGCAGCAGCAGCAGCAGCAACAGCGACAACAGCAACAAGTGGAGGTGGAGGTGGAGGTGGAGGTGTTGGAGCTGCAACAGTTGCCACAACTGCAGGAGCAGCAGCAGCAGCAACAGTTAGCACAGCAGCAACAACAAGTGCTGGCCGCTTGGCAACTGTAGGCGGTAGCTCGTGTGTGGGCGTGGCCATGTCGTCGTCCTCGTCGGGCGCACCGCCGAGTGGACAAAAGAAGAAGACGAAGCGACGCAAGAGATAAGAATTAGCAATGTGTTTGTTGTGCGTCTTCGGCTTGATGGTGCTGTGGCATCTGTTTGCGGCAACGCCAACGGATACAGCAGCAGAAGCTGGTAAGCAACAGGAGCAGCAGCAGCATGAGCAACAGTTGCCGCCAGCACAGTCGCAGCAGTTGCAACAGTTGCTGCAGCGCCAAATAGCGCAACAAACAACGGAAAACAGCAACAACAACAACAAGTTCTAAGTACACACACAATCGAGTTACACCCACACACACACACACACACACTCAACTCTGCTATAGCCCAATTTCTATAACATTTAAACAAAAAAAAACTATGTGATTTATCAAAAAACAAAAAGAAAGAAAAAAAACGCGTTAAGTAAAACAGAACAGAAAATAATTTACAAAAAAAAAAAAAAACAAAAACAATATATTGCTAACAATTTTTAAGTGCAAAAGTTATATGATTAGCTATAAAAAAGAACAGAACTCAACACACACACACACACACGTATGCGTCTATTGTATAAAACCAACAATAATTTCTAAGGGCAAATTTAAAATGAAAAAAGAAAACGAAACAAAAAAATCAAAACTCAAAATCTAATTTTAATGGAAATGATGTAAATAAAACAAAAACAACAACAATTTGACTGGCAAAATTTAAAAATTACAAGAAAAAGGCTAAATGCTCACCCTTACACAGATACAGACACAGATTCTCACTCCCACACACAGAGAAAGAATTCAAACCGCTGCTAGATGAAACAAAAATCGAAGAAAAAGCTGAACAAAAACAAGGCTGCAATTTGATGAAGACCTCAAAAACGTTTCACACTCGAAAATTAAAAGCGAAACAATCGAAAAACGGCTAAAATTCAGCTTGAAACTGAGCCAAATATAGGAAATTTCATTACAACTTTGTTGCCTCTACCAACCTTTGTTAGTTAATTATGTATGTAAAATACTGTATATCTATGGCCCTAACTCGAAAAAAACAATAACAACTCAACCCGAAACTTTTGCAGTCTTGTTTAGAAAAAAAGTACTCACAAAAACAAAAAAAAAAACAAAAAAATAGAATACTGTCCAATGGCACAATCGTTCTCTATGTAAACACACTCTAAGGCCTGATTTCGTTAAGTTTCGTTACGTTTTCTAACGCCAGAACAACAACTGCACCCAAAACGCTCTCAATACGAAACTTACAAAAAAAAAAAAAAAAAAAAACAACCCAAAAAAAAAAAACAACAAATATCTTTCAAGTTTGTTCAAAAACCTTTGCGTACTCTTCTCTTTTTAATTTTTTTGGTTAATTTATTGTTTAAAACGAAATGCAAAAAAAAAAACAAACAAATTTAAAAACCAATTTTTTTCGTCTTTTTAAGAATTTTTGTAATATTATTAAACATTTATTTTACGACATTTTGGCGAAGCTTTCGAAATGTAAAGAGAAAAAAAAAAACAAAAAAGATATAACAAAAATAGTTTTCTGTACATATAACTTGCAGTATTTATGATTTTCAACTGAATGAAAAATGAAAAAAAAAAATCAAATATTGAGAAAAAGAAAAAAAAAACAAAAAATTAAAAATTAATTAAATTAAAAATATGTATAATTAAATAAATGCAATTTTAGTTAAAACTACCATAGAAATGACTTTGTTTTTGCACTGCGTACTATCGCAACAAGAAACTATCGCTCGAATATCGTTGATGCTAGCGATATCGCTTATTTACTTCTGATTTGATTTCCTTTTCGTCATTTATAGGAAACTTTTTCTTTTAGTACTACCATAATACTATCGCATAGTCTCAGCTGCAGTCTGGCTGACTTAAGTGTTATACGATAGTTTTGCAATACTATCGTTTTGATATAAATTCATTTGGAGCCCTTGAATAAAATTCTCTTTAACTCCCTTTGCAGTCAATGTCTTTGGCCTCGATCAGTTGGATGGACTGGCCCTCAACAACAACAATAACAACAACAACAACATTATTCCAACAACAACAACAACAAAGGGAAAAGCGCAACCAAATAAAGGTAATCGTAGCAACAAATCCATTGCGGCACAGCAAGTGAAGCAACAACAACCACAACTAGATGTGGAGCCAATGAGCACGACGCCACCTCCATCAGCAGCACCAGCAACAGCAACAGTTGCAGCCAACACAACGGCAACAGTTGCTAGCAGCAGCTTGCTGCGACCCCAAAGCAACACTGCCGCCGTGGGTATCGATGGTGAATTGGCCACTGTGGTCAATATCGATGTGTTTGACGATCAACTAAGCTTGAGCAGCATCAGCACCAACAGTCGCCTCTCCCTGGAGGGGCCACCATCGCAATCGTCGCCGCCGCTGAGCCTGAGCAACGGCGGTTTGCTCGATACAAATCTGATGCATTTCAGTGAGAGTTCAGCAGCTGTGACCGTTGTGGCAGATGGTCACGATGATGACGATGATGATGACGACGAGGAGGATGTGGGAAATGGACGGGCTGCCGGCAGGCGTCATTTTGATGGTAGTGATATTATGCCAAGGTTGTGAGAGTTAATGCTGAAGGCACCGAGGGCGAAGCAAATTGGACGTGATTTCAATCTGCGACGCTTTTGTGTGCAACTGTTGCATGCTAAAACCACAACAACAATAACTACAACAACAACCACAGCAACATCAAAAACTGTAACACAAACAACAGAAACATCAGCAACAACAACTGCAAAGAGTGCAACAAAGAACGTTGCTCACGTTAATCCTTAAACAGTCTGCGTAATTCCCCTTCCTCTCAAAAAAGGTGCTTGTTTTACTGATTTCGATATAAGTTACCCTTTTCCCCCTCTACCCCAAAAAATGGCACAAGCTGCTTAACTTAGTGGTGGCACTTAAGCGTACGAATAAACGGCTAAGGTAGTGTTGTAAAATGTCGAAGAGTGTTTGAGATCAAACAAGGCAAGTCCAAAAAATGTGTAGTAAACGATGTTTTAAGCTTGTCTCTAATTTTACAGTGTTGCATTCAAGTGTAGTTAACCAACACTTAATACCACTGATATTTGAGTTTTATACAAGATACAAAATAGATACAAAAGTATTGTAAACTAACACAAATTGACTTACAAACACTCAAATATGTTTTAAAATGATTCAACACCAAATAGAACAATACATAGAACTGATGCCTTAACCAACACTGGCTGGTAATAAGCTCTGCATTGGTTTTCAAATGATTTACCTACCTGACAGTGTTTTTTTAAATACAACAATAACAAATGGTGCAATTCATGTGATTTATTTCCATTTTTTTTTCATTTATCACTTAATCCAATAACAGTTTTCTGTTTGTGTTGTGATTTCTCATGCACTTGTTTTACAACACTAAAGCACATGCAATTTGTAACTGTGTAATTGGTGAAGGTCAAAAATTTGCTGTCGACTTTTCTATATCTAAAATTTATACTTAAAATAACATAAAATTCTAAGGCACATTAAAGCCTAAACGAGCAGTGGGTAAACCATTAAATGCTTAAGTTGTGTTTAAAGCATTTATTGATTAATATTAATCCTAAGTTTAAGTGCCACATTTCAGTCAGTGTCAGCCAGATCATTGCTTAGTTTTTCTTCTTTTTTTTTTGTTCCACCTTCTTCCTTATCAAATTTCTTACCATAGCATAGCAAAAACAAAAAAAAAAACAAAAATCAAATTGTTGAAAAACAAACAAAAGAGAACACATAAAACAAAATAGATCAGATCAGACCTCAGCTGAATGCCGTGATATTTAAAATAAAATTTAAACAAACAAAATACAAACCTTAATAAATGCAAAAACAATGCCTAAATAAAAGTACACAAAATAACAAAACAATAAAAATACAACTACTTAATAAATCTATACAGAAAATATATATTTAATATATATATATATATATACATAAATACATATATATATACCTATATATATATTTGAGAAAATGCATTGAAAAAGGCGAGAGATAAACGCATAAATTATTAATTATAACGGTAAACATAATTATTCTATAAAACCTATATATATATAAAATACTTATATAATGTATGTAAGCGTGGGCATGTTGAGAGAGCTATCCTTAATAATTTTTTAAAACACACAAAAACCATTTGAAGACTTTTCCCTGTTTTATACATACATATATCCGAAGAAGAAAAATAACATAAGATTTGGTTAAATTCTTATGAAATCCATTCCAAAATAATGAAATACTTAACAGTAAACATATCCATTTATAGATTGGTACTGAAAGATCCACAAATTAACAAGAGTGTGACAGAGATAGAGACAGAGAGCAAGAATAATCAGTTCAAAACCATATACATACATACATATACATATATATTTTTGTATATATATATAGTACATACATACATACATATATATTTAGATACGATCATACTGGAAAATCAAACAGTTCAGCCACTTCCTGATTCCACCAAATAACGCAACTTTCACAATACTATATAGTTATATATAGATACATAATACATGCATATGATCGCTTTGAAAATATAAATAAACACAAAAAAACTGCTGGACAGGAATTTAAGCAAAACGATAAATAAGCAAAGAAAACATAAACAGAAAACAGAAGAAGAAGAAAAAACAATATAAACCATATTTTTTATACCTATCATCGAATGTCTTCTCCATGCGCATGTGAATGATTTATATGTATATACACACACACACACATATATATATATATATATATATATATATATATATATATACATATATACCTTATACATTATACCTTATGGAATATACATAATTCTTCAATACAAAACTAGTTAAGATATACTATATATACCTATCTATATATATATACATACATACATGCATATATCTACCGATCTAAACGGTTCTATATAAGTACAACAATTGGCATTGCGTACGCAAAAACTTTAACTAGCTTAATTGCATAGTTTACTTAAAAATCCCCACGCCCCACAGCCCCCGCCAGAAAACCATTAATTTTATTGATTATGTTTTGATTCGCCTCGATGCGAAAAATCAATAACAACAAATTTTAGTTCAATACAATACACAATAAAATTAAATAGAAGTTGAATATGAGAAATAACTGCATAATTTGTATAACTTGAAGTGTCATAAATTTTCGAAAAGCTAAACGAGAGGATTTTATTAAATAAAATAAATACTTAAACTACAATCAAAATGTGTTTTCGTTTCTTGGTCAGTTATAACCTATTTCATATTTGAATTTGATAAGGATTTCAATTTGGTAAACAATCCCATACAAGTAAGTATAAAATAGATTAATGTATTAATATAAGATAGATGATTTAAAGTATATACTCCATACAAACTATATCCAATCATCAATGATATCATAACGAAATTCTAAATAAAAATGCTTCACCCTAAACTGTTATTAACTGATTGCCATCGCGTGTGCTGTCAAATCTGCGATTGTATAAGGTATATACTATATTTAAATGTGTACTATACAGTACATATTAAAGTCCACATTATATTTAGGTGCTCCAATGAAAGTGAACTTAAATCGCGCATCGCAATTGTCGGCACTTAACGGTAAATTGGTCACGCAGTGCGGAACAATGTCAATGTCAGTTTGTTATGGGAATGGGAATTATCTCGACGTGATGTGTCGCGTGTGACCTTGCCCACAATACATACTACATGTATGTATATGTATATGTCTCCATCGATAAAACCTTGCACCTTAATGATAGATTAAACTGTTTCCCATCGTCTTTCTTGACCGCAATCTATGCAGACAAATGATGATATTACAAGTGATTAATCGATCCCAATGAGCGGAACAAAATTCGTTCACGCGTTTTAGTCGAATTCCAGCGAAAACATTGCGAATAAATATACAACAAATCGATTTGGTTAGCTTTCATTTATCATTGGCATATTGCAAACTCACTTGAAATCATTAATCAAGCGCTTATCGAAGCGTTTATCGGCAAACTGTATGTTTTGCATAACAATACTAACATATATTATCGATAACATCTGCCGAACAGTTGTAAGAGCAGTATAAACTTAGTCTATCCATTAATATTATGTGTAATAGGAATCAAATGATGCTTTCATATATATAATAAATCGATAACAATTTCAATGAATCGATAGTCAGTTTATATATTGACATTCTTATAGTCAGTGTTAAGTTCACTGCACGGAAACAGAATAATTGTGAATTAATTGATTTATTATAATCGATAATAATAAAATCGATCTATCGAAAATTTATTTGGTGTAAGGTTAAACTATTTTAGGATATTATTTTGAAACGAATTAAACTGTTTTGTATATCGATAGATCATTAAATTGTTCGATAATTTATCGATTTACAGGATTTGCGGCTATAGAGTTTCCAGAGTTTTGATTAATTTCGATAAGAGATATATATTCATCGATAATCAAGTAGTTAGTTAGTTAGTAGTTAACCCACGTCGATAAATGAGCGCTTCGATAATGAACACGAAAACCCGTTCTATAATAATCGAATTAGATATTTCTGTTAATCAATAGATCATGTAATTAATCGATAATTAATCGATTTACAGAATTTTTGGCTCTCTAAGAGTTTTCATACATTACGTTAAACGATATACTGCTATCGACGATAAACAAGCACTTCGATAACAAACTCAAAATTACGTTCTATAATCTTTTCCACAAATCTTTTCCAAATTCGATAATGCGAACATGACTGCAGGCTTAGGCAACGTTCGTGTTGCTGTTCGCATTGCGCAATACTTGAACTGTTGTGGGTAATGGGTGTAGACTCCCCCAGGGGGGAGGTCGACGGGGGGATAATGTCAGAGTGCGCGATTTAAATTGCCGGGGCAATCATTGAAGCTTCGTCTCAGTTGATGGACGTGAGTTGGGAGCGTCACATCGATCATGTTGCAACCGCAGCTGCTACTGGGGCTGCTCCTGGGTCTAATTTTGCTGATCTACATATTTCTGGCATGGAATTTTGGACATTGGCGGCAACGGGGAGTGAAGGAACCCCGTGCACTGCCCCTGCTTGGCTCCTTCCCGAACATTGTTTGGCCACGGCAGCATTTCACTAACGATATGCGGGATCTTTATATGTAAGGCTAGCAATCGATCGATAGTAGTTATCGATAGTACGCTTGCAATGTTCTTTTTCTCTAGGAAATATCGCCACACGCAGAGCTATGTTGGCACCTTTCTGCTACGTTCGCCGAAGCTGCTGCTTCTCGAGCCGAAGTTAATCAACGAGGTCTTCGTGAGCGCCTTTCGTCACTTCGAGAACAACGATGCGTCACGCATGATCGACATTGGAAAGGATAAACTTGTTGCCTGCAATCCCTTTGTGCTCGATGGCGATGAGTGGCGCCTACAACGTGGCATCTTTTCGCCCCTGCTGACCAGCGGGCGGATACGTAATGCATACTGTAACATGCAACGCATTTGCGGCAAGCTGTGCGACTATATTGAGCAGACGGCATGCAACAATGAGCCGCACAGTGGCATGGATGTGAGTATTATATGCAGCAAAGAACCAACAAGAAATGGAACCTTCGGCATGCCGAAAATACCTTAGGTTCCTTGCAAACTTCAACTCAAAACTAAAAGCATTGAAGGCTCAAGTTCCATCAATTATTTAACCATAATCTGGGAAACTTCTTAAAGCACAAGAAGTATAAATACAATGAGTTTTAAAGCTTATGATAAAGCTAACATTAACATTAAAGTTAAGCTCTTCTTGAACATAGTTCCGTTGTTGATGTTGAAACTAATCCTTTCTTAATCCCAAAACTCTCTATAAGCCTTAAAGTTCACACAGTTCTAAAGCTCTTTGCTCTTCCCCCTTCAGCTGGGCCTGCGCTACACCAGCGAAAACCTCTTCGACTGCGTGTTGGGCATCGAAGCGCGTAGCTTTAGCGAGGCACCACTGCCTGTGGCCAAGCACAATCGAGAAATGTCCGAAGATAATCGTGGCTTGGCTTTGGCAGGCGCCTTAAATGGACTCTTTCCACACTTGCCGCGCTACCTGCGACCCAAGGTGATACCGCGGACATACGATCAGTTCTTTGGCCAGCTGGTGCGTGAGGCCTTTCGGTTGCGACGTGCCAAGCATCAGGAGCGCAATGACTTCATCAATCATCTGCTGGATATGCAGCGGGAGCATCAGCTCAGTGAGGCACAGCTCACGTCACATGCAATGACTTTCATGTTTGACGGCCTGGATACCACATCATCGACCATCTCACATTGTCTGTTGCTGGTGAGTACAGCTGTGGCAGAAGGTACCCGAACTTGAGGTTAGGTTTTGTGCAATAATGAAGTTCTTCAATTCTCTAACTGTTCGTACGGCCTTTCTGGATTATATATGTATATATATTCCTTTATAAATATATATTCTCATACTTCCCCTAGCTCGGTCGCTATCCACATTGCCAGCAGCAACTACAACAGGAACTGGACAGTGCCTGCTCCAAGGATCAACTCTTGCCCGATTTCGATGTGCTCAACGAGCTGCCTTATTTGAGTGCCTGCTTGAATGGTAAGCTGTACCTACAGGGTATTACATACATCTATATGTGTACAGTATATAACTTCTTCATCCCTCAGAAAGTCTGCGCATTTATCCCGCTGGTGGTTGGGCCTCAAAGACCTGCACGCTGCCGTACACCCTGCATGGCAGTCATCACAGCAACTCACTGCAACTGTATCCGGGCGATAATGTGATGATACCCATTTATGGATTACATCATGATCCTGATTTTTATCCAGAACCACAAGAATTCCGTCCCGAACGATTTCTTAATGGCGGCCTCAAGCGCTACCAGCAACAAGGTGTTTTTCTGGGCTTCGGCAATGGACCACGTCAGTGTGTGGGCATTCGACTGGGTCTGACCCAAACCAAGGCCGCTCTGGCGGCCATTGTGCGTCGCTTTGAGGTGCGTGTACATGCGCAAACAAGTCACGGCATCGAACTGGATCCCGTGATCTTCGTAGGTGCTCACAAGGGCGGCATCTGGCTGAACTTTGTGAAGCGGCAGCAATAAAGTGAAAGTGATATGAGAAAGGGAAAAGCAATTGAATTTCGACTTCCCTATATAATGTATATGTTTTGTAGATCGGTAAATAAAGTAATTTGTGTTTATAATAGAAAAGCAGAAGAATTCTCCATCAAAATTCTATTAGTAAAAGGGAGTCTACTACAGAAGAAAAAGTTGCGGTCAGTGTCGGTCTTTTGTACCTACAACCTTTAGTGATTATTTCTTCCATTGGCTGCTCTTATTCTATATGTTTAGAAAGTATAAAATATGATAAAAAAAAAAACAGAAAGATTTTTACAAAATATAATTGTACTAGTTCAAATATCAAGAAAGATCGCTGAAGAAGTGTAGATCACATCGTATACATAGAAACCTCTTTACAAAATTCCAATGCAGCTGGAAATAGCTAAATTGGCTTCTTCGCAGCCAAATTTATTGTATTACCCATGCCGTGATTAATGCTAATTAAGTTTCACATAAAAAAAGAAATATTTTATAACAAATATGCCAAAAACTTTTACCATAAATCGACAAAAATTCACATTTAATAAGCTCAACTCAGGCGAACGATGATTTCCCTCTGTTTGCTTCCGTGTGGAAGTCTGCGGAAATGTCTAATCCATAAAGTGCCCCGTCCGCCTCTCAACCGATAAGCCCACAAGGTTACACGCCGAACGATAGAGAGAGAGATTGGGCAAAACAAATATCAAAACAAAGAAAGCAGTGCCAAAAACCCGTCCCAATATTGACATTGGACGGAGGTTTGTTATCTTTTTTTGTGGGTCCCAACTGGGTGTAGTCCATTGTGGCCTCTGTTTGTCTGTCTGTATGTCTCTGCGTCGTGTTATTATGTCACAGCATTGTGCAATTTGCCTATATTCGATCAGAAATATTTATGATGATCATCTTTTCTGTAATAAATTTTCACATTGATTGTGCTTTGATGGAGTTAGGTCACATTTTCTTTTGTCTCGCCTAGTTAGGTGGGTTTTTCATTGATTTTTCTTATTGATCTCATGCTGAGCAACTTGTCAACTGAGCAATCAATACAATCCCCACACACAGCTCTCAAATTAACATCTTTGTTCACTTTCTCTTCGAGCAACTTGTTGACCAAGTCCGCAACCGTCGCCCAAAACGTTTTTTTTTTTTTTTGAAGGTCACACGCCGGAGATGAGCTCGTTTATTTTGGGGTCCCCCCGTTCCCCACAATCCATCGATAATGAATAAACCCATAAATTTTCCATTCCGTGAGACATTCGTTAAATATTTAGCAAATCGCAATCGTTTTGTGAGCTTACAAAATGAATATTTAACGATTTTTAATTTAATTTCATAGTATTTTATTAGCAAAAAATACTGCATATTTATGCTTGCAAAAATACCAACAGCTACGTCTTGTCTCGTGTCACGATTATTCGTGAGATTGTGAAATCTCTTTATTTATTATTTATTGTTGTAAGTTCCTTTGCTATCGGTCTCGTGGCACGAGTTTATGCATCGTGACAAGTTGCGTAGAGCCTGTTTAAAGTCTTGTCTTTAAAATGGAATCTTCGTGTCACGATATATGTATGTATAAGGTCGCAGAGGGCTTTTTATAGGTTAAAAAAAGAGCTCAAGAAGGTCTCTTTAGATCGTAATACATCTGTACCTATACCCATAACTATACCAATACCTTCATATACAAGCTCTATCTAAGCTGTACCTATACCTATACCTATATCTATACTAATACCTTGATATACAAGCTCTATCTAAGCTCAATCTCTTGTCAAGTCCTGCTACACTAAGCTAGAACATTAGAAAGTCGTGCTATGTTAACATACTTCGTGAGTAAGTCGTGTCTTCTCGTGCCTTATATCTTGCTTTATGTTCACTATCTTCTAGCATAGTAAGGCATAATTAGTAAGGTTTTTCCAGTCATAGTTTCTGTGTCGTGCGTGACACGAAACTTCACTGTCATCTCTATTTCTGCCGGCATCCGCTTTGACTCATTTCATTCAAAAAAAAAAATAAAAACACAATTTATGTACATAATAAGTAGGATTTATTGGGTAAGAAATTGTCGATGTTGTTGTTGTTGTTGCTGCTGCTGGTGCTGTTGTTGTTGTGATTGTGTGTCATGCAAATGAAAATTGGGTTAAATTGGCATTGAAAACGAGCGATAACGATAAACGATAAAGTGATACAGTGAGACGGGGCGATAGAGCAGCCAACGCAACGAAATGCAAATGTTGAAAAAAAAATTCAATGATGAAATTAAACAACTAATCAGTGCTAGGATAAAGCGATAACGATAGCGATAACGATAATGATAACGATAAACAAATCGATAGCGATCGATGACAAAATGATAACAATAAGCGAAAGCGAAAGTCAACGAAAATTGATAACGTATGTATATCTAGTTATCGATAACATGTACATGTATAGTTATCGATAACAAGTTGCTAGTTATCGATATGTATATCTAGTTATCGATAACATGCACATATGTATATAGTTATCGATAACAAGTTGGTAGTTATCGATAAATTATCGATAGTTGTTGATAACATGCCAATAATTATCGATAATAAATTGATAGTTATCAACAGCTCATTATTAGTTATCGATAACAAATCGATAACATCGCTCATTTACGCGGCAGCGGCAACAGACGCAACGCACGCGTTGTCACCTTTGGACTGCGCACCAAGCGCGCCCGTGTGCGTGCCACAGTTGGTGGCAAGTAGCCGCGCGTGACTGCTGTGCCACTGGGCACTGGGGCAAGTGAGCTGGCAAGCTGCAGCTGCAGCGGCAGCGGCTGAACAGCATCATCGTAGATCTTCACCGTCTGCACATGATTCTCGACATGGTGGGCATCCTGTGTGACCACCTTGACGACATGATGTTGCCCCTTGGGTTGCTCGTTGCTGGTGCCAAGGATCTTAATGGTTTTCACGCCTGCCGCATCGAGTGTCTCGAGCACCTTGAAGGTGCGCACCGCATGTGGCTTGACAATTTGCACTGTGCGTACGCGCGAGCTGCCACGTGCAACGGGCGCTGCGGCAGCAACGGCAACATTGACGGCCATTTGCATTTCGCGTGGCATGAACTTTTGCAGCGATTGTTGCGCCTGCAGGCTGAGGGGCAGTGCGTGGCAGCTGTGGAATGGGGCGTGGCAGAACACGCGTTTGCGGCAACTGTTGCACTTGTTGCACCTGCTGCACTTGTTGCACCTGCTGCACTTGTTGCACCTGCTGCACTTGTTGCACCTGCTGCACTTGTTGCACCTGCTGCACTTGTTGCTGCTGTGTCTGCAACGCATTGCTGGCGTACGACATAGCGGGCGCATAGAAACGCGGACGCTTTGATTGCTCACGGTACATGGGCGCCACCTCGACAAACTGTTGCTGCTGCTGTTGCTGCTGTGGCGCATGTTGCTGGCGCTGTGGCTGCGCGTAGCGCGTGTATGGCTGCACCGTGTTCATGTAGCTGCTCAGCGTATGCAGGTGTGTGTGCTGTGTTGGTGGTGCTGCAATTGGTGCTGCAATTGGTGCTGCTGCTGCTGGTGTTGCAGCAACAACAGTTGCTGTTGCCCGTGTGCTGCTGCTGACAGTTGTTGCTGCCTTGGGCACGCCGTAAACAATGCTGGAACTGTGCAACTGTCGCTGCTGCTGTTGCTGTTGCTGCAACTGTTGCTGCTGTTGCTGTTGCTGTTGCTGCTGCTTGAGCAATTTGGTTGCTGTCTGCAGGCTGTGCAGCTCAGCGATGGCAGCCTCAAAGTTCTCTGGCTTGCTGAACTCGTAGCCATCTGGCAGGGCGCCAGGTTGCTGCTGCTGTGGCAACTGTTGCTGCTGTGCCTGTTGCTGCTGTACCTGTTGCACTTGCACCTGTTGCTGCTGTACTTGTTGCTGCTGTACCTGTTGCTGTTGTACTTGCACATGTTGTTGCTGTACATGTTGCTGCTGCTGCTGCTGCTGCTGCTGCTGCTGCTGCTGTTGCTGTTGCTGTTGCTGTTGCTGTTGCTGTGGTGCCTGATAGATGATGCTGCTCTGAGCTGGCGCCTGCTGCTTCACCTCCTCGTAGTTAGGTGGCAAATAATCCGGTGCACGATACTGACCAACTGTTGCTGGCTGCTGCAACAGTTGCTGATGTTGCACATGCTGCTGTATCGATGGCACAGGCTGCGACACACTGATGGCGGGCTGTGCAACAATCTGTTGCAGTGGCAGACGATCGGGATTGGCAAAGTCGTAGCCAGGTGGCAGATAGGCGGCCGCGTGGTACTCAGGGGCAGCTGTTGCTGCTGGCACAGATTGCAATTGCAGTGATTGCTGCTGTGGCACTGGCTGCAATTTCAGTGGTTGCTGCTGCTGCTGTTGCTGGGGTACGATTGCGGGATTGGCAAATTCATAGCCAGGTGGCAGATACCCAGGTGCTTGATAGTTTGATTGAGCTGAGGCAATGCTGCTGGTAATACTACTGCTGCTGCTGCTGCTGCTGGCAATCCTGCTGCTGCTGGCAAGACTTCTGCTGCTGCTGCTTGGTGGCAAGTAGGGAGGCGCATGATAAACTTGTTGTGCCAGAGGAATCTGTTGCTGCTGCTGCTGTTGTTGCTGCTGCTGTTGTTGCTGTGCGTAGCTGCTTGCAGTTGCTGTTGCGGTAGATGTTGCTGTTGTTGTGGGCGGCAGATAATCGTTGCCTCTGTAGACAGTTTGTGGCTGCTGTGGCTGCAGCAACTGCTGCTGCTGCTGCTGTACTAACTGTGGCTGCTGCTGCTGCTCCACCAGCTGCTGCTGCTGTGGCTGCACGTTGCTGACAGTGGGCGGCAAATAGTCTGGTGCCTGATAGCTCTGCGTGCCAAATTGCTGTGGTGCTGTGGAGCTCAAGCTGGCGCTCAGGCTGCCGCTGGACTGATAGATGTGTTGCTGCTGTTGCTGCTGTACACTGGGTGTTGCTGCTGTGGGTGGCAAATACGCAGGTGCTCTGTATGGTTGCTGCTTGCGTGAAAAATCATGTTTATAGTTGGAGGGGAAAGGCACTGCAGGCAATTGTTGCTGTGGCAGCGTAGCAACTGTTGCTACTGGCACTGGGGCGGGTGCTGCTACGGGCGATTGCAGCTGGGATAAGGCACCATCAGCGAAGCTCAAAAACGAAACATCCAAGTTGTCATCGTCGTCGGCAACAGCGTTGCTCAAGTGTTGCTGCTGCTGCGGCACCTGGTGATGGATGTGAATCTCCTCAACTTGTGCTGTTGCTGTCGCTTGTGCGTGTGCGGCTGCCGGTGGTGGTGGTGGCAAGTAGGCGTTGCCCCCTTTACCACCCTCATAGTGATTGTGCACCTCGAAGATTTGATAGCGTGAGTTGCCGTAGCGACTCTCCTCGAAGCGATTGCTCAGCTGCGGCTTACTCAGCGATATGTCCGCGGCGCTGGGTGTGCACAGCAAAAAGGAAGCAGGCGGCGGCAAGCGCCAACATTGTGCCGAACAACTGTTAAATAAATTAAGCATAATTTAATTAATTAGAATGAATTCATAAATATAGAAATAAAACAAATAATAAATAAATAAAAAACAAGTGAATCTATGCAAGAATATATATATTTTCTGGGGTCTGCCTCGCCTCCTTCTGCCTTATGCCATATATCCTTTTTTTATCATTTTTAATGGTCCAAGGATTCAAAAATAATACATACATTTATATATATGTATGTGGTAAAATATATGCATATTTATAAATATATTTGAGGAACTTGAGGTTGGAAGGCGCTAACTGCATTAAATATTTATTTGTTATTCAATTTTTAAATCAGAACTTTTTAATATCTATCGATCTAATAAATGTTGCAAATTAGTTTTTATATATTTGAGGAACTTGACTTTGGAAGGTACTAACTAAATTCAAATACTTTGCTAATATATTATATTTATTGCTTTAATTTAGGTTTTTAATTTTTAATTTTTATTTATTTAATTTTCTTTTTTTTTTTAGTTTTATATATATTTTTGTAGAGAATGTCAACTGCTAGTTATATTTAAAGCTAATTTACTGCAGTTTGAAGTCGCTAACTGAATTACCTATTTATTTGTTATACATTTTTTGAATTGCATTTTTTTTTTAATTTCCTTTGATCTAAAAAATTTACCAGTTTGTTTTAATATATAAGAAACTTGACTTTAATTAAATGAACTATTTATTTGTTATTAATTTTTTTAATTTGCATTTTTAGGTGTTTTATTTATATTAAATTTGCAAATGTTTTTTATTTTTTATGTTTAGTTATATATTTATTTATGCGAGCAAGTAGCTTATCTTCTGCAGACGGCACCTAAAAACAACTTTAACAATTTAAAGTAATTAAATACGGCTCTATAGCAATTATAATTTGTTTAATTACTCCAAAATTAGCAAGCATTATATGAATTATATGTGCTAATATTGAATAAACACAAGTTCCTGTAACGCAACCAAAATTCGAACAACAAAAGAAGCGTTAATTAGTTTAAGATAAAATGAAATTAAAAGTGAATTAATTAATTTTCTTTTTTTCAAAACACAAAACTGTTGCAATAAACTGAACTAACATTATATTTCAAAACAATTTTATAATATTGTTTTTTTATTTTAATCCCTTGTTCATCATTATTTTAATTAACACAATTGTTAATAACAGTGAAAAATAAAAAAACAAAAATTGCACAAAGCACATTAATCCTCGGAAGAACTTAAAAAAAATAATAATACTTTGCAACAATTATAATAATTACTAAAAAATGTAATTAGTTATAAAGATAATAACAGCGCACAACACTTTAATCCTTGTGTGAAGTGTAAATGATTTTCAATAAAAAAAACACACACAAAACAATAAAATTAACGAAAACTAAAAAAAAATTGCATAATAATTGAGCACGACACGTAAGTCCTTTTTGCGCTATTTAAAGGCGATTTCGATGCGATTTAGAAGCGGTTTTGATGCAGTTTTGATGCGATTTTGCTTGATTTTTGTTTGAGTTTGCAGTTGGAGTTAAAGAATTTGGTTGAGTTTATCACTTTGCACTAGTTTAGTTAGCTTGTTGTTCATTTAAAGTTGTTGTTGCTGTTGTTAAGAGTTGCTGTTGCTGCTGCTGCTGTTGCTGCTGCTGTTGAACTTACATTCATCTTCACGTTGGTCGTGCTTGAGCCCTCGATGTCCAACCGTTCAATGATGGCCCAGCTTGACCCGGCCACGCATTTTATACAAGGGCGCCCATTAGTTCGACATCTATTGGAGTCGCAGTTGAAATCAGAGTGTGCGTGCGTGTGTGTGCGTGTGTGTGTGCCTGTGTGTGTCAGTGTTTGTTTTGGTTTCCGAGCCCTCCCCACTGTTTGGGCCAAACAGTGCGCGGGCCTTTCATTAATTCATCGACGCATGCGCAACATCTTTTCGGCAGCTTCAGCTTTATCAGTCTTCCTCTCTGTCTCTCTACTTCTCTCTCCCTCTCTCTCTTTCTGTGGTCTTTCGCCTCGCTTGAAAATGCAAATTGCTTATTGAGTTATTATAGACATTCGGTCGTAATGCTCCGAAATTCGACACTCGCAAATAGGCAAATCTCTTTTCGCACTGCGGATGTAATTAATACGCCTTCCTCGACAACAACAACAGCAACAACAACAGTAACAACTACCTCTACTCCTACATCTACTACCTCTACTTCTACTACTACTACTACTACTACTACTACAACAACAACCTTAACAACAAACATTTCATCTTCCCAACATTCTCATTAGTCCAATTGCATCATCTCACCTGCGATACTTGTTTAAGTTTAGCAAATTCATGCGCATTGACTGTACATATATCATATACCCTATAAAACATGGCAAAGTCTTAAGGCATTAAGTTGAGTGTAGTGAGTTTTATGCCTTATATTGTAACTGGGCTACATTTAAAAGCAGCTGTCTACCTTTAATTCAATTTAAAATCTATTTCTAAAGAACTTAACAAATACTTGTAATGGATTTTCATTGTTACATATAATGCAATATAGCATATATGTAATATTAACTATATTTAACACACTAAAGTATTTGTCAACTCTGGTAGTATACAATATTATATAAATTATATATATTCATCTTGGTAGAATCAAATCAAACATTTATTTATTTATTTTAAAACTAAAACATTGTTAGTTCTAGTCCAAATGAAGCACATCAAATGTTAACCTTATGTTATGTTAAGCTTAACATTAAAAGTAAATATGTTAACATAAAAGATATCCAAGCATCTGCAGTTCTATACTAACTATGTATTTAAACTCGGCTTGTACAAATTTAATGAGCAGCAAGCTAGAGTTGATCTCTTAGATGTACCTAACTTTCTAGGGTATTTGGCAGTCAAGAATCTGGAAATCCATTACAGTTATCAATCTAATCTTCTTTGTAATCTGTTTGCATATGCATTGAGGGCTCACATATCTTTCCTGATTGGATCTTACGAAAATGTTTGCTAAAATTTTCTGTCATTGCCTCACGTGGCCAAAAATTATTATGTCATTAGCAGATGAAGCCAAGATGAAGAGAGGGATAGAGGGATAGAGCAAGATAGGGCGGCAAAGGGCAGGGACTTGTAGTAGCTGTATTAATGTTTTAATACCAGGCCATTAATTATGTGCTAATAAACGTGTCGGCTCATTAGGGAAGTGATAGCGAGAGAGTCGAACCTGAACCCCACTTCGACTTCGTCTTTGGCTTCGACTCTGAACTGAACCTGGTACGAACCCATCTTGATGCTGGGTGTGCCTTGGGCCGTCGCAGCTATAAATATTAATGAATGAACTTCATATGCTATGCAATGGGCACACAGTCTTGGGACCACAGTCCAGACTAACTCCCCTGTAATATTATCTAATAGATCATTGGCAGCCATAATTTCATATCATTTCATTTTCTTTCTGGTTTCTTCTCTTTTTGTTTTATCGTATTTTATGCGTTTCTATTTATTTTCGATTGCATTCGCATCGCCTCAATTAATATTCATTCCGTTTGACATTTCAATATGGCTATAATTCATAGTCGTATCTTGGTAAATACTCAATCCTCTATGTGCCTCCATTGGTCTATCTCGTTTTTCGGCTTACATGCAAATCATTTATGGCACGCAAGTTTTTTTATTATTATCTCGTCGGGTTGTTCTCACTTTTGCTTTCATTTCGCGAATGATTATGTTGGTATTTTTATGAAAGCTAAGCTGGGGATTTCAGGTTTTCTATTTCTTTCCTTTTTGTTTTGAAGGATTCTCGATTGATATTATTTAGAAGACTGATAGAATAGCAAATAGTTAGATAGATAGTAGAGCATCATGAATGACAAAAAAAGAGGATGTCTTTAAATCTGAATACCCCCCTATTTAGAAGTTTTAGAGTTTGTTCTAATTTCTTTAACGATTTTTTATTTATTTTCATATATTCTTTAAGCACTGCACTATGGCATCAGCCAATTTTAAAGAGACTTGAAATGTTCGTGGTGTATTATAAAAATATGACTGAATTTCGGTTTTGTTTTAGTCCACGTCCGCTTTATATATACGGAGATAAATATAAAAACAATAATTTACTGATATTCTTTCGCTCGAGTTCTGGTCCTGTATTCATCTAACACAATCGTATTCCAACCTTTCTCTTGCATTTTATTTCTAGTAAATTTATTTATTTTATTTTATTTAACAAATTAAATTTAAAACTAAATTCTAAACTTAATATAAGCTTTATGAGCGCTACCTACAGAGGCCTTCGACTCGGGATATTGTTTTTTTTTTTTTTAATTTTTAGCTTTGCGGTTTTTACAAATGTAGTTAGTTTCTTTAAGTTTGTGATTGAGGGATCTTTTAGGAGGGAGGAGGGTAGCTGGGTAGCTAAGATCTGAACCCTGACGCATTCTAATTTTCGACATGAGTCGAGTAGGTGGTCCACGTTTAAATTTTCCCCACAAAATGGGCATGGTGGTCGGTCAGTTCCCTTCAGAAGGTGCTCATGCGTTAGTTCTGTGTGGCCAATCCGAAGGCGAGTGCATATACTACCAGAGCGCCTTTGAAGGGATCCGGGATCAAAGGTTTCTTAAACTTATAGAAACCTAAAGAAGCGAAGTCATTGCTCTACTTCAGAGAGTATATAAGATAGCGATTCCCTTTCCTTGGTTTTAGCTACAGGGTATGTTTTACCCAATGTTTGTACAGGGTACAGAAATATCCTGAAACTGAACGAGTATTGTTCATATATTTCAAGATTAATCAAGTAGCAAACAGCATCAGAATCACAAAAGAATTACTCCGATTCCATGCTATCTTTTGATAAGAAAATGGCACAAAACAAAGTTCGACAAGGCATGGACAGCAAGTCAATATACCCTTAGTTGCTTTACTACACTGGGTATCTTGAAACATGCCGTTGATGTGGCACCTTACGCTATCAAACGAAACTAGATCAATTCAGTTCGTTTAGGTGATTGGTTCAACAATTGGTTGGCTGCTCATCTGGACATGACCTTTGACATGCTACGCGTGGGAAAACGTGCTGGTAGTGTAGACAAAAGATTTTCTCACGAAATGCTTTCACTTTCATTCCATCAACATTTTCCAGCAAGATTGGTAGCCAATGTCAATCGATGGATAAGTGATGGCCAGACGAGCCTGAAAGATGATCATCAACATTTTGATGGGGCTGATGTTTGTTGTTGGAATGAATGTTGTTTAGGTTATTGTTGTTGTTGTTCAGGTTGCTCGGCCTATTGTTTTGCTAGTTGTTGTTGTTGTTGTGCTAGTTGTTGTTGCTATTTGTGTGACTTTCCATTGAATTAACCTTGGCCCGCGTTGTTTGTCTCATGTCTTGGTGGACAATCTATTAGCAGGCTGTTGTTGCCATTACGATTGTTATCGTTATTGTTGTTGCTGTAGCAGAGAGCACCCCAATAAGGCGCGTAAACTATATAGATTTGTGCAATCTGTTGGCCACATCGTGTATTATCCATGTAATTCTATTCAATTTGCATTTGTCGGGTCATCTAATAAATTACAGGTCAATATGTAACGATATACGATAGACGATAAACGATCAATAGCCGCATGTTATATGCCCCTATTGACACCTGACACCCAATAGAAAGACACACACACCCCCCCCTCCTCTTCATCCTCTTCCTCTACAAATACCAATAATATTTGCATACAACAAGCCGTAGCTGCTGAGGCCATTTATCAAGTTTGAATATGTCTCGCGAGCTACACAGCCCATTGTAGCCGTTGCTTGTAATACATACCTGCCACCTGCCACCTGCCACACCCCTCGACGACCCCCACCCCTCCCGTGCCTCTCGCGTTGTCTGTCAAACAAACGCAATGTTGTTCAAACATACGAAAATTTGCCAAAGCTCTTGGTGATAAAAGAGGAAACAAATAAAGAAGATGAAGCGAAGAAAGGGAAAACTATTGTTGGTAGCGCCAGCAATAGCGAGGGATGCAAGGAAAGTTGTGAAACTGAATATGAAATTTGATGGAACATAGCATAGGAAGAGGAAAGTGAGAGGTACATATGTGTGTGTGAGAGAGGGAGAGAGAGAGAGGAACAGTAGAAAAGGCTTACAGAGCAGAAACGAGTGAAAAGAGGAAGGTAAGAGAAATATTTAGAGAAAGATGACTGGAACGATAGATATTGTCAAGTCAATTGAGCCCCATCTCTCTCTGTCTGTCCATCTGTCTCTCCGTCTGTCTGTCTCTATGAGCACAGTTAATATAAAAGTTAGAGATACCAAATTTGGCAAGAACATTACTGTATACCATACGCAGTTAAAGTTTATTTTAAATAATTGGTGCCACGCCCACTGCCTTCACAAATCAATAATTTAATTTTTCAACACGATTTGCAAGCGTCATATAAAAGATATAACTTTCTGACTTCAACATATACTTAGCTGACTTAAAAATGTATATCTTTTCCAAATTTGAATACAATCGCACAATAAACACAAAAGTTATGCAAGTTACTTTGGTATGCAAAGTTCCAAAGTGCTCGAGGCTGCATATGTGTGTGTGTAAGAGTGAGAAGGCAACAGGCACTAGTCTTTGCTAATTGTAAATGAAGAGTAACTTATAGTCGATTATAGTATATATATAACACATATTATAATACAACGTCTCAGTCAACAACAACTGCAACTCGTAACTCTTCATGCGCCTCTCGTTTTGACTCGCCTAGTCTCAAATGCGCTGTCTCACTCTCACTCCCCTCGCTGGTTTGCTGGCACCGTGCTACCCGTTCAGCCAATGACAGCTAACTAATTGATACATAAAGCATGCAGCAGCAGCAGCTAAGGCAGCAACTGAGGCAGCCAAATCGGCACCAACGACGCGACTCAACGTGTGTCTCTAGGCGGGACGGGGCGTGTTTTTGGGGGCCTCAAGCCGAATCCGAATCTGATTTCGATGCTGTAGCTGATGCTGGAACTGGGCGATTCATTGATTGGCATCATTCATTATGCATGCCAATGGATGCAAATCTGAATGGATGTGGAAACACTCGTAACAGCCGGCGAGGGGAGCTTTGCCCTGGGAAACGTATCGCGACGAGGCAAGACGAGTCAGCTCGAGTCGCGACTGTCTTTAATGGGCTTTTAATGTGGCAACAACATGTTGATATCTATGCCTGTATGTGTGTTTGTGTGTAATAATCGTTGTGTATTCATAATTAGCATGCAAATTGTGCTGCCAGTTTGATTAACCCCAATTACATCAATCAATCGTTGGTTCCGATCGCTTCAATCCACACCGTACCGATCTCAAGACCCCAATTCATTTACAATTGTCCTTCGGCCTTTCACATTTGCTGCAGTTTCGATTTCATTCTGTATCAAAAATCTCTTCTTCATCGTGTGTGGCCCCGCGCGTGAATCGCCTGCAAAACGCCCGCGGCGCTGAACGACGCGACAAAAGTCGCGAGGCGACGCACGCGCGCGTTTTTTCTCACTTTGCAACTTTGCGTTGTTTTTTCTAATCGTTTCTTTTCTTTCATTATTCGTTTGATGTAGCCAAATTACCATTATTATTATTTGTTATTAACAAATTGAGCAATTTGCAAGACACTGAAAGACTGACAACAATTGGCGACCTCTTGTCTCTCTCTCTCTCTTTCTTTCAGGGACAAGTGTATCATTTGCCAGATTCTTCTATGAGCTAAATCACATTTGCGTGAGGGGTTTACTTACTCACAGATGTGAGATTATTGATGAGAAAGATCAAAGAAAACTTTGTCATTCTACAGGTTTATAAGGGAAGTGTAGTCAGTCTTCGATTTCGTATTCCTATGCTCATTAGGTATATGTTTATTATATATATATATATTAAAGTATATTTAATTTATATTAAATTATATTAATTAAATAATTAATTTATATTATTATATTAAAGTATATTTAAATTACATATTAACATAGTTCCAGCCATTTGTGGAAAGTAAGAGCAATCTAATTATTCAAACAAGGAGACAAAGACTTATTGTTAATTATGTTAGTCTTCTTGTGATACTTTAACCTTGTATAAACTCAAATTGATAAAATTAAAATGTTCAATTTCAGCAATAACAATCCTGACAGTAAGATACGTTACTCTTCGCACAGTTATGAAAAAAACCGTCACAAATACACTAAGAATTACCAAAGACTATTTCCCATTGCCTTCACATATGGAAGCACGCGCTATTTGAAACGTTGAATACTTAATAGACTTGCACAACTTCTGTGTTTATTGTTCGATCGTATTGTAATTTCGAGGAGAGGTAGATATTTAAATTAGCTTAGTAAATGTTGAAGTCAAAAACGTTCATCTTTTATACGTTGAGTACAAATTGAGTTGAAAAACTCAATTATTGATTTGCAGTGGCAGTGGGCGTGGCAACCAACATTTGAAATCAGCTCAATCTGCGTATAGTGTACAAGAATCTTTAAGCCAAATTTGGTATATCTTTCTTTTACAAGCGCGTTCACACAGACAAATAGACACGCTAGCAGGCAGACAGGCAGACAGGCATACAGACAGACAAACGGACATGGTTAAATTGTCTCGACAAGTGATCCTAAGCAGGAATATATACAGCTGCTCACAAAAAAGCAGTGCTCATGAGCTGCAACTTTAAACTTAATTTTATATATCAAAAAGTAAATGAATGTTGACAAATATAATTTTATTTTAACTTTGTGATTAATTTAAACAAATCAATTTATTATTCAAAATGTTGTTAATTTTTTTTACATTATTAATTTAAACAAAAAAGTGTTGTTTACACTGAAAACAGTGGAATTAGTTGGAAAAAAAACAGTATACTTTGTGGGTTCTGCGACACTTCTTTCTGCCTGTAACATACATTTCCACAAAGTTAATATACTCTTTATTGCACATTTTAAACCGTCGAAGTGTATAAAAACATAAAAAAGTGCTATGACAATGTCTTTGTGCATAATAAATAAGTAAAAATACTGTGATACATTGAAAAGCTATATCTTATATCTTATATATATCTTAACCTTTTTATAGCGCGTAGCATGAAGTATGAAGTACTTGCAACATTAACATAGCTCCAAAACTTCCATTTCAAAATGCTAAATTAATCAGTTTCTCTGTCAAAGTTTTGCAAAATTATAATTTATTTTGAGTGCTGCTAAAATATGGAAAATAAAACATAATAAACTATATTTAATTGCAGAGCCATACAAAGAGACATAAAACAAAAGTCATTTGGCTTTGGAATTCGGTTTATTTACTTGATAGCAGTATAATAGACTCAGCTCTTGTAAGATCTTTTGTATTGGAACAGCTGTTGAAATAAAAACAGAGGCCGAAAACAAAAGCTTCTTTTCAAACAACGAAAACAAAACAAGTTAAAAGAGAATTGAGAAAACAAAGCATTGCAGAACGAGGCAGATAGAGAGAGACAGAGAGATGATGAAAAGATCAATAACATTCGATAAGATTTATTGTCTCGAGAGTCTCGAAATACTCCAAGTGATGCAATATAATACAAAATGTTTGCCACGCAAATGCAATTTGTTATATAATTCATAAAATATTATTAACATTTTGGGATATCGTATTCCGTTTTGCTTCTCAAACAAAGTTTTCCAAAATTTGACAAAAAAAAAAAAAACAGTTTTTCAATTTATATACAGTATTTACAGGGTATTGTGGTTAGTTGGGACTTGCTCAGGCCCAGCCGCCGGCTGGCTGCCAGCCACCGCCGCCTCCGCCCGAGGACCAACCACCACCACCGCCGCCGCCGCTGTGTCCACCACCGCCACCGCCTCCGCTGCCAAGCTTAATGATCTTGATGACCTTGGTGGAGCCACCGCCGCCGCCTCCATGTCCGCCTCCACCGCCACCGGATGACCAGCCGGCGCCTCCACCGCCTCCCGAGGACCAACCGCCGCCGCCGCCACCACCACCGCCATGACCACCTCCTCCGCCGCCAGCGCTGCCCAGGCTGATAATCTTGATGAGTTTGATGTCACCGCCGCCGCCGCCTCCATGTCCGCCGCCTCCTCCGCCACCCGATGACCAGCCACCTCCGCCACCGCCACCACCACCCGATGACCATCCGCTGCTGCCGCCGGAGGACCAACCACCACCGCCATGACCTCCACCGCCGCCGCCGCTCTCTGTGATGACCTTGATTACTTGGACATCGCCGCCGCCACCGCCACCACCGCCATGACCTCCACCGCCGCCACCACCCGAAGACCAACCACCGCCGCCGCCTCCTCCTCCACCGCCCGAGGACCAACCGCCGCCGGGTTTGGGCTTAGCCGTCACGCTGGCTGCGCCGATAAGCAAAAGACACACAAAAGCCTGAAACAAAGAGAGGGAGAGAGAGAGAGAGAGATATATAAGGTTTATATGTACATAGATATGATAGAATTGTGTGAAACTGTGCCAAACTGATAAAGAATATATATCCTATATACATGCAAATATATATATATATATGCATAAAGGACAATATATAGAAGTGTATATAGTGTTTTAAAATTGAGTTTTGTTGAGTGCATCAAGAATATGGTAGATATATGAATGTATTGTGATTCTTCATGAATGCATACATATATATTTACATATGTATATATACAAATTATACATTAACAATGTGTTCTATGTTTTATAAATACTACCAGCCCTACCACAACTGAACCTGATCGACATCCTTACGTTGAAGAATGTATATGGTATAGATATACACAATATATATATATATATATATATATATGGTATATACTACGATACGTTTGACAGTTTCTACAGCAAGGATCGTACGCGAATATTTGTAACTGTAGGCATACTTATGATCAAGAACATATATAGTATATAGCATGGACTTGACTCAACAATCCAGTCGAAGGATTTCAGTGGAAATGCATACGCCTGCAGCCCTACCCCAGCTTTACTCAGCTCATCCCGACGATCAAGAACTTATATAGTATATAGTACATAGCAGTATATATCATATACTAGTCTGTATATAAGCAAACAATCCAGTCGAAGGATCCAGCTGCTCTACCCCAGCTTTACTTAGTTCATCCCGACGATCAAGAAGATCATATATATTTATATATTGTGCACTCATCGCAGACAGACGCTCATTGTCTTCACACTGGCCCTTCGAAAAGGGTAACGAACAGTAAAAAAAAAGAACGGAAGCCCGCTCGCTGTTGCGCAATGCACGCACTACTGAATATCACGTATACGTCACGTACTTTCATTGCTTGGAGGCTCGACTTGAGTTAAGTATTTTGTCAACTTCTTGCTGTTTCTTGTTGTTGCCACACGCTTTGCAACGCGAATGAACACTGACATGACCACAGCTGGCAGCCGACACTTTTATACCAATTGCAACTGCAACGAGCAACGTGCAACAGCAGTGGCAGCAGCAGCGGAGGCAACTGCAACTGTGTGGCACATTAACCGGAAAAACGTTTTACCAAACATTCGCTGCTTGCGGCTTGCTTAGCATTCGGTACGCCAACTCCGTGGAGGGTTGTGGGGAGTAGGCAGAGATTGAGGGGGCCTGGGTTCCTCTATGTTTTTCCCGCCGTTGTCATGATTATTTCTATTGCTGTTGCCGTTGCCGTTGCCATTGCCGTTGCCGTTGCTGTGTCGTCTGTGCCCATGAGCGTCGCAGCCATGGGGGCAGCGAGATGACTTCGACTGGCAGTTCCAGTTGCAGTTGCAGATCTATGCTATCTTTTCTAGTTGTTGTCGTATACGACGTATACCTTATACCTTATAGATGAAATGTATCTGTGTGTGCTTCTCAAAAGGCAGCAGATTCAAAGCGCATTTAATTCTTGAAAACTTATCTATGAATGCAGCAGTCTGTAGAAGCGTTTCTAACTGATTCTGTCTGTCAGTCTGTCTTCCTGTCTGTCATTTTGTATGTCTATCTGTCTATCTGTCTGCCTGTATCTCGAATGTTTCTCTGCTGTATGTTTGTCTGTCTATCTGTCTGTCTATCTGTATATTTATCTATCTGTTCGTATATCTATATGTCTCTCTATATATCTGTCTATATGTCTGTCTGTCTATTATTCTGTCTGTCTGTCTATCATTTTTTTGCTTGTATGTCTAGTTGTCTGTCTGTATGTCTCTCTGTCTGTCTGTCTATCGGCCTGTCCATCTGTCTGACTGTCTGTATGTTTATATGTCTGTCAATTTGTCTGACTGGCTATCATTCCGTATAGTATGTCTCTCTCTCTGTCTATAATTTTGTCTGTATGTCTAGTTGTCTGCCTTTTTGTTTGCCTGTATGTCTCTCTGTCTGTTTGTCTGTCCATCTATCTGTCTGTCTGTCTGACTATCTGTATATTTGTCTATCTGTTCGTATGTCTATATGTCTCTCTATATGTTTGTCTGTCTATCATTCTGTCTGTCTGTCTTTCTATCTGTCTGCCTGTCTATCATTTTGCTTGTATTTCTAGTTGTCTGTCTGACTGTCTGTCTGTCTGTCTATCTGTATATTTGTCTATCTGTTCGTATATCTATATGTCTCTCTATATATCTGTCTGTGTCTGTCTGTCTCTCTTTCTGATTGTCCATCTGTCTGTTTGCTTGTCTGTCTGTCTCTCTGTCTGTCTGTCTATCCGTAACTGTCTGCATATATTTATCTGTCTGTCTGTTACATCCTTAGCTGTCCCTCTATATCCCAGTGAATCCATCGGCCTGCCTGCCTAAAATGTCTTCAGCTTTATCTGCCTCTTTCTGGTATATCTGCCTACCTTTCAGTCTAATTGTTTCTCTGTCTTTTCTTTTTTTCTGCCTGTCTTTGTCTGTCTCTTCTATTTTGAATGTCTGTCTTTCTATCTGTTCTATATGTTATATTATTAACCTAATCTGCCAACCTCTCTGTCTACCTTTCTTTACCTCTAGCCTCTTTGATCTTAGGATCTACATATAACTATAAAGTCTGCCCTGCCCCTCTTGCATGCTACGCCCCTGGCATTGTGTGTCACAAGTAATATGAGCACAATGCTGCCGCATCATTGCCATTAGGCGAAAGTGAGACTCAGACTGAGGCCCCCGTCATACTTCTCCCTTCCCCCCACTCGACACACTGCACTTGCCCACCTGCCCCTGCTGCTACTTGCCTCGCCAGCGATCCTCATCGACCGCAATGGGCATTCGCAACAGAGATGTAAGAGGCAGCAGCGCGGCAGCGTGTGTTGTTGCCGTCTCATCTGCAGCAGCAGCAACAGCAGCAGCAGCATCTGCCGCGGCAGCGTTGGCGGTGGCGGCAACTTGTTTGCATTGCATTCGCAACAAGACAAACAACAACAACAACAATAACAACAGTGGCGACGGCAACGAAGGCAGCGGTAGCGGCAGCGTCGGCAACCTTTGTCTCAGTCACCGCCGCAGTCGCCGCAAACGTTGACTGCGCCTTTCCCAGGTTGCATAAGCGATTTGACTTGCAACTTGTTGCTCCTTTTACCACACATTGTTGTTGTTACTGTTTGCTATTGCTGTGACTCGTGTTGTTGTTGTTATTGTTATTGTTCTTGATTGCGCGCATCTTGTTCCTGTACACACGCTGCGTATACGCAATGTGCGCCAGACAACACGCATACGCCGCATGCGCTACATGAAAACTGAACAAACCAACTTAGATTGCAATTGCAACCTTCGACAACGATAAGTTGTAGAACCGCAACATGTGGCAAAGACTTCGGTATCGACTTGACCCTGCATGAAGTACGCGCGCCTCTGATATTGATTGAGAATTGAGGTAGTTCAAGGTGTTCTCGAAGTGAACCACAAGACACGACAGCTGCGAGAAGTGCCAGCAACTCAGTCTCTCTCTATTCTATTAACATGCTATACATATATTATTGATATACAATACATAAATCCATTAAAGTCTACAATAAATACAATATCTTGTCTATTTGTTTCTGTTTCTTGTTTTTTTTTTTTTTGAAATTTGTATAACAGTTTATTATCATGTAATTATTTCTAATGTTTTCTAATCTTTTCAATACTAATATCATGGATTGTTAGTCTAAATTATGGGCCACTATTATTTTTTCCTTATACCTTTCACTGATATCTTTCATATATTACCTATATTTATGACATAGAATAAGTATAAGCTGCATTAGATCTACACAAGTCTTAATACTATATTTGGTGAGTCTAGCTGGGTTGTGAGTGTTATCCAGGAATACGAAACTATAATATAATCGATTATAATCGATGATGAAGAAGCATATGTGTATTTTACAAATCCTGCCTGCTGTCTAATTTACTGCAGTCTCTTTCAATAATCTAAGTATGTGCGCTGTTTATTTTCATATATATTTATATATAATTTATATCGTATTTATATCGTAGTTTCAACTTGGAAGATTAAATAAGTACCTTCTTAACATTTCCGATAGCTGACTCAGTTCAAAACGTTTCGCTTCAGCTGTTTCCAGAAGTTTTCATTTCATAACTTGCTTACTCAACTCATTTTCAAGATAATTATGATGGATCATTATCGTGCCGCGAGCATTATCAGCTTGAACATTCAACATTTTGCAATGTCGTGAAAAGTGGCTTGTGCCGCAATTCATTTAGCCTAAGTGCAACTGATAAAAAGATAACGTGGAACCTGCGAGAAAATAAAGCGGAACGAAACATAAATAAAATGTTGAAGATTGCAATGAATTAGAAGAAAATATGAATAAATACTAACATACCAACTAAGGCCCTGTTATCCTCATGTTAGTAGTTTTTTTTATGTTTTTTTCCATATTAATTGCTTCAAATTCAGCTCATTTCTATGCAATTTATAATGAAGTAGGGTCACCCTAGTTCCTATGTTTAAAGTATTTAAAAAAAAATTATGTTCATGAAGATGAATTCGTTATCGAATTTCATTACTAACAGCTCTAAGATGTTGTCTATGCACTTTCGTATGCAATACGGTCACCCCAATGTTAAAGTTAGAAACTATAAAGCAAATTAATTCGAGTGTTTTAAAGAACACAGAATGAATTGTGCCTCTAATTAAACTGAAGGTCTTTAAAACAGATATATCTCTGGAATTCACAAAGATGGTCATCCTAAAACAAAAAATAAAAATTACAAATTGTTATTAAAAGAAATATTTAAATCTGTTAAATGTTATTAGACGTAAAATGTTTAGCCAAATAACATTCAAGCTTTCAACAATATGGTCACCCTGAAAAGTTGTAAATTCTTCTGGAATGCATTTAAACAATAAATAGTTTGTAGTCCTAACCAATTCACATTGCAATTCGTATTCCATGGAGGTTTCTCCGTTTCCCCCGAGATGAGGCGGCAAAAGCAAAGCGCAGATGACATTAACCAATGGATACGCATCGTGTGACATTACGAGATGAGCAATTTTTGTCAGGCAGGCAGGCAGGCAGGCAGGCAGACAGGCAGACAGGCAGTCAGGGAAAATGCATTGGAAAATGGAAAGAAAAACGAAGATGAAAAATTGCAATCAGCGACGCAACGTGACGCGGCGAGATGCAGCGCAGCGCTTACACAATCCAGAGACACGTGTGGAACGGGGCCAAAAAGCGGGACCAACTGGGGAGGAACGGGTAGCAGGAGATCAGGGGACCATGGGGTGGGGGAGGGGGATGTACACTTCGACAGACTGGCGCAAAACAAATAAACCAACAAATGAGTTTAAGTGCCGGGTACATGTCGAGAGGCATTCCCATCCCTCTTTACCCATCCACTCCCTCTCCCTCTGCCTCTCCCTAACCTTATTTCGAGATGATGTTGAAGTCGGTGGTAAATCATAACCGATGTTAGTATAAAAAGTACAAGCAACAAATGTGCCAAAGTAAATCCAATAAAAATATGGGAAAACCAACCTGAAAATATGATTATTGAACTGCAAAATACCCTGTATTATTATAGAATATTTTTCTTTTATCTTTATTATTATTAAGTCATACGGGGAAAATCCAATGTCCCCTTTGTGTCCTTTCCATCTATTAATTCTGCCCATTTAAGGCGCGCCGGCTAACTAACTATAGTTAGCGTTATCTATTTTGATTTTTATGTTAAATCTGTATTTTTTAAAAAACCATGCCCTCCCCGGGATTCGAACCCGGAACCCCTGTATAAAAGTCAAACGCCTCAGACGTAAAATATTTGTTTAACAGTTTAACATCATCTAAAGGCATGTGCAGGCCAGAGTAGAATACTGTACCTATGAAACTCTACATAATAAAAGTTCTTTATTATTTTATTAGAGCTCTATAACATGACTTACAACAAGATTTCACTGCATAGGGTATACAAAAGTCTTTACTTCAAATTTGCTAACTGCAGCTTTTCTAGTTGCTGAGTTCCTTGAGGTCTTACGGGTTATCTAGACATACTAAGCAGTCTTTAATACTGATTAAGCTGTTTTTACTGCTGATAAGTTGCATTTAACTGTTACACAAGAACAATATACTCCATGTCTGGTTGTTTTTGCAGGGTATATTAACAACAGTAATAACAATGCAACGCGTACAGCCCCACGTGGCAATCAATTATGTACCACTGTAAAAGTGCAGAGCGTAAAATCATTTTATGACCTGACCAAATTTCACAACAATCTCATTAGGATCGGTTTCCTGTTGTGGCTATAAACAGGGATTATAAAGGGGAACAACAACTATCTCTATTACGTGGCCTGTCTCGGGTCATCTGCGATTGATTTGATGAGTTTAAGTATCGAAAAATCTTGTTGAACTATATTTGGAACTATATTTGGAATTTAATGTAAACATATTTCATTCAAATATCTTTATTTTTTAGTAATAAACTCTTGATTATTCATTTATATACGAATTATACTCAATTTCAGTTTATAACCCATAAAATTACATTAACAACAAATAATAAACAGGCTTACTTTGCCTGCATACAACCCACGGTACATGCGATGGCGTCTGCTGCTGCTGCTGCGGCTGCTCCAGCGCTGCCAACGAGGAAGCTGCGAACAAAAATCGCGACAACCTCGACCTATGTACAACAAATACAAGCACTCTTCCAATGTGTGTGCCCGTGTGTGTGTGCAAGTGAGCGGCGTCTGCTGCTTTGCTGCACTAGTGTAGTGGAGCAGCAGGTCAGGCAGAGGCAGAGGCAGCACCAGCGACAGCGACAGCGACAGCGTGTCTCGTCTCAAGTTGTTGTTGTGGCTCATTTAAATGAACGCGTTGTCATCGCACAGTGGTTGTTGTTGTTGTTGTTGTTGCTGTTGCCAAAACTTGTTTTCTAGCTCTGTTGTTAGTTGTTGTTTGTTTTTTTCATCGCTTTTTTATTGTTGCAAATTGCGCGCAACCCGCTGGGTGAACTATGGTGCCCAAAAAGCCAACAACAACAGCAACGAAAATTGCTGCATCGAATTCGCCGTCGCGACGTCGCAGCCCCGCTCACTTGCGCTACTCTATTCACCACTCTCTCAGCCCCTCTCTCAACTCAGCTGTTGTTGATACAGTTGTTGCTGTTGCTTCCATTGTTGTTGTTGTTCTGCTTTAGTTTCGGTTTTGTTTTTGCCCTGCGGCATTGTGCGCCAAAAAGAAATGATATTTGATCAAAATTTGATGATTTAGCGCTATGTGCTGCGGCCGCAGAGCCGCGATAGAGCAGACTGGCAGAGCTAGTGGCATCCCGCTTGCACTTACTCTCTCTCTTCCGCATGTTTCGTAATGTCTGCGCTTCCTGCACACACACACAGAGGCAGAGTGAACGAAAAGGGGGTTTGTGTGTGCAGTAGTTAGTTGGGGCCATCCTGCCTACCTAACGTTGCCAGACACGACGACAATTTATGGCAAGCATTTATGGCGGCCATTCGCCATAATTATTTACGCAACATTCTCTCTCACTTGTTTTATGTATATTTGTTTATCGTATTTGTATTTTTTCAAAGAAAAAAAAAACATTCTTCTCTAGAGAAGGCATTGGGGGAGAGGTGTGGGGGAGTGGGGGGGGGGTTTGCTAAACATATTACAGATGCCGGAATTGGAATACAATAATTGAGAGTGTGTATGTGTGTGAGGTGGCATCGTGGCAGGGGCGGATGGCGAGGGGGTTGGTGGGGCGCAGGCAACAGAGATTGAGATGCATCTTGGGTGCCTCTGCTGCTGCTGCCACCGTTGCCACATTGTCTTCTGTTGCTGCTGCTGTTGCTCATCTGTTTCTCTGCTCCTTATAGGCGTCCATAGTGCGTCTGGCTGGGCTTGCGATCCGTAAAGAAGTTGCGCAGAATCAGAATCTGCGCGAAACCAATCAGGATCAGCACCGCCGTCTCCAGTGAGGCCCAAATGGTCACTCGTTGATTGATATCCTCGGCCCGCTTGCGACCCTGTGCCTCACGCAAACGATGATGCGTCTGGGCATCCAAGATCTCATTGAGTGCCTTGTGGATCGCTTGCGATGATGTCTCCATTTGCGTCAACACCGTGGCATGCTCATCGACGCCGGGCAGGGCAGGCTCCTCTCCCACCTGAAAGTCCACGTAGACGATTTTGTGCGAGAATGCTGAGAATTTGTTGCTAAAGCATGCGGTATAAACACCCGTTGTCTCTGCCACAAACTGATGACTATCGAACGTGGCACGTTCCAGCGAATAGATGACCTGATTCTGTGGATCCTTTAGCACCACATCCACATCCAGTTGGCCACCGGCCGAGACTTGGAATTCGAAATAGGCGCTGGTGTTGCGCTTGATCTCCTCGTAGAAACAATCCTCCACATTGTCGGCCAAATCGAATGTGAACTCCACTGCGTTGCTGCACTGCAGCAGCGCTGCTGACGCCAACAGCAACAGTGGCAGTGGCAGCATTAAACTTGCCAATTTGCCGCGGCGAATGCGGCGACTGCTGCTGTTGCTTATATTGTTGTTGTTGTTGTTGTTATTGTTGATGTTGCTTTGGTTGTTCAGCATTTTGGTATTTGTTGTTGTTGTTATTGTTGTGTTTTGTCGTCCCGTTGCTTCTTCCTTCGGCTTCTTCTGCCCACAACTTCAGCTACAACTGCAAAACACACACCCACACACACACGTACGTAAGCAGACACACACACATACGCATGCACACGCAGACAATTTTCAATTAGTAAGATATTCTTTTGCAATGTCAACGGGTTGCGCAGCGCTGCCAAGCGATGCTCTGCACTCACCTGCTTAATTTACGTATCTGTTGTGATGCTTCCGCTCGATTTGCAGCTATAAAATAAACATACAACTTATTTTTTATTAATATTATTCTCTCTCTCGTCCCAGCAATGAACCAAATGTACTGTCAACGTGTCAACACTCTTTTCGTTAGCGCTGAACAACACTGCCGGCGTAGAGTTGCAAAGGAACACGTATGTGTTTGCATAGCACAAAAACAGCTGTTACTGCTGTTGTTGTGTTGTAATGACACTCACAGGCGCACAGACAGTTGCGCGAAAGCTGTTAACAGAAAAGTTTTCAAGAGCAACAGTATTAAATTTTTTTTACTTTAGTAGTGTTGTACTTTTATTTTGCATTATTCTCTATTTGATTTATTTAATTATTTATATATGTATTTTTTTAAATTCTTATTCATTGCAAATGTCATGCGCGCACACATTGTTAACAGTGCTGTTGTGCAAACTTAACATAACGTAACGTTGACATAACATCTATAGCCGCGTCGCCAAACTATGCGACACTTTTCAACATTGATCGTCAGATTAAAATTCTAGTTTTTTTTATTATTTTAAGCTTCAATTGTTTTTTGCTATTTTTTTTGGAAACCAGGACATGCCTGTGGTGGATTTAACAGTGGACCGCAATCTGCTGTGTCCGAACTTTGATGGCTACAAACTCTCGTTCGATGCTGTGCCCGTGCTGCGCCAAGGATTCGATGTGAATCCACTTAAACTGGAGCCGCATGTGAATCAATATTCGCTGCTGCATGCTGAGCTCTTTGCCCGCCACAATCTGCTGGTATCCGATCCGTGGTCACGCTACAATTGCTATTTCATCAATACCCGCCATGAGGTCGTCCTCTGCTCCTACAACGAGCAACAAGGCGTGGCGCGATCCCTGCGCATCGTCTACAGCACTCGGTGCGACGATCGCGGAGACGGATACACACACCAGGTGGGCGACTACAACTACACGCTGCGCTTCATCTCCGAGAAGTACTGTGTGCTCTGCGACGGCATTGTGGAGCTGTGCCTGCTGGACACCGGAGATCGGGAGCGAGCCACACCCTGGAAAATGCTGACACGCACTCAACTCATACCGGAGACTGATGAACGCGGCTTCGTGCTCTACGATGCCAGGCTGGACATTGTGCAGGAGCACAAACAGGTCTCATTGGTGGCGGGGCACGTGATGCGGCAGCGTGGTGTGCATGTCATGCAGCTAGCCTGGTCACGTTGGTCCCTCTATAAGGACAATTGGACATACCAGATGCTGCAGCAGCTAGAGACACGCGGCTCTGTCTACTATTGCGCATTCGAGCCACGTGCGGAGTCACTTGTGGTCTGCTCCAATGGGGAACTGCAGACACCGCAGCAGGCCGAGGAGGCGGCGACGCTGGCTGTGCAGGAGGAGACCAAGAGACGGGAACAGGAGAATGATGCACCTGCCCGCAAGAGTTGGGTGCAGACAGATGAGGAGGTGCTGGTGCGACTGCCAGTGCCAGCTGGCATCACTCGAAACGACGTGAGCGTCCACTGTACCGAGGGACAGCTGCTTGTGGAGTGTCAGGGGCGGACGCTGCTTAAGGGCGAACTGCATGCGAACGTGGACACAGATCTGACCAGTTGGACACTAGAGCAGAGTAATGGAGAGCTGCAGTTGACTCTGTACAAACTCACGTTGGGCAAGCAGTGGCCAAATCTCTTAGCCACCGAGCAGGTGGAAGCGGAGAGACACGAGGAGGAGGCGGAGGATGAGGAGCAGCTGCCCATACCGAATCTGGAGGATCCCATTGAGGACTGTGATTTACCCGTGAATGCTAACAGTGTGGACATCAAAATGGGTATGAGGCAAGCCACGCCTGACTGTTCCTCCTTCACTAACCTTTTCCTCCTTCCCTTCCTTAGTTCGCTTCAATCTCGCCGAGTCTGCAATCACCCACACAATATTTCTGGGCTCAACGCCGCCACTGTTTGTTAGCTCCCTGCGTCCCGGCTACCCTATGGCCTTTGCCACGCGCCAAGGTGTCGACGCCTCGCTGTGGCTGCAACTCCATCAGCCCACAAGACCGCAGGAGTGGAGTGTGCGGCACGAGGGGAATCTGCATGCCTTCGGTTATGTGCAGGCGTCGAAGCAGCAGCGCAAGTTCATGGACTGTTGCCCGGACCTGGAGTATGCTGTGATTACGGAGAGTTATCGTCATGTATTCATTTATAAGTCGCGCTACGATTCCGCTGGAGGATTGCGGAATCGCAACGGGCCTCAGGTTGTGATCGGCAAGCAGCATCTGGTCACACTGGACGACGATGTGGGTGAAGTGCTGGGCATGGTCACAGCACCCAATGTGATTGTGTTGCTCACCGAACATGCTGTACTCTATATACAAGTCTAATATTTGTATAAATTTATATTTTGTCAAACAAAATCAAACATAATAATAATAATAATAATGTTAATATTGTTGATTTGTATTTTATTTTACTTTTGAATACGCGCTGCTTTTTCTAACACTGTCAGCTGTGCGCTGGTGCTGCCACATCACAATTCGCACACCGCACCGTATGGTGTGTTCGGTGGGAACTTTGCCAGCGTCTGGCAACGCCATGCAGTTAAATGCGTACAACATTTTTACATAAATAGCCGCGCGCAGTGGCAGGTTTTTATAGTTTTTTTTTTGGAATTTTGTGTTAACAACCGTTGGTGTTATTGCGGTGCAAAAGAAGCAAAAACAGCAAATACAATTAACTGCACACTTATAACTAATTGAAATCAGAACAACAACATATAATTGCAACAACAAAAATAACAACACAGAGCAGATAATCAAAGCAAAAGAAGAGAAATAATTGGACGCCGCCGCCGCCGCAGCCGCTAATTTGAGATCGAGTGAAACTTCTAGTTAATATTTGTGTGCATTTTGTGGAATTGTGAAATAGTTGAGTTCGTTCGGTGCCTAAGCAGCGCAAGTTGTTGAAGAAGTAAGCACAATTGGATCGCCTGGCAGTGTACACCCACCCACACACACACAGAGCAACCTCCACACTCCACCACCCCCACCAAATTCAACACACCGCACCGCTCTCACTCATTCAGGCAGCCAATGCAGCACACAAACACATGTAAAGACGGCAATAACAGCGCGTCTTCTAATTAGAACAACTTGGCCCCACACACAGACAGACAGGCACACACATACCTATATATATTTCACATATGATAAAATAAAAGACCCTGCTGCACACAGTTTTGTGCAGTTTTCACAATATCTATATATACATAGATGTATATTGTATATACCTTTTTTTTCCGTGTGTCTATTATTAACAAAATATTAGAAATCTGCAGTCCGCGGCAGCAGCGCAGCAGCAGCTGATGTGCAGTCGATGTTGACGTCGCAGCTGTAACGGAAGTTACATAGTGAGAACGCAGGGCAAAGCGAAGAGACAAAAAAAATAGAATAGAATAAATAATAAAATAAAAAAAAATACTGAAGCACGCGGCTCGCACATTTTGTTGTTTTTAACACATGCAAACAGTAAATCACTCACACACACAACAGACACAACACACACCTGCAAATTCATAGATTCAAACTGATAATAAATTGTATTTGAATTTCTTTTGTTTATTAAGCGAGTTGTGAAATCGTGGCAAAACAATTAAACCAAGTACAACAACAGCAAAAACAACGATAATTAAGAAATTCTATGAGAATTTCGGTTAATTGACATTGGTCAGTTGCATTCGTCGCCTTCGTCTTACACAACCAACAACAAAAACAACAAGAGTTCTGAATCGTCGATTCGAAATCAGAATCAAAACGTGTGTGGAATCAGCAGCACGCGGTCACACAGACACATACCAACACACACACATCAAGTGTTCTGTGTAACAGAAGAGATCGTTAGAGCGAAAGAGACAACGCCGTCTACAGAGCGAGGAGCAACAACAACAAGCAGGTCAACTTTGTTGTTTTTCTTTGACGTGCAACAGCTGAGCGTACTGTCAGCATCCGCAACAACAACAACAGCAGCAGCAACAGATTCGAACATATTCCAATTGGAAGAGCGCAGGCGTTTCTTGCTCTAAGCGAATTCATCAACCAAATTTGCCGGTAAGTTTCACATAAACAACCAAACATACACACACACTCACAATAAGCTGCTTATACTATGTTAGTCGAGTTAGTCGATATTTTCGACAATGAGTTGACACTTTCCAAGGGCTCTTCGTCGTACTCAACAAAATGCGTAATTCCCAGCGACGACAAGTGTTGCTTTTTCTCACTTTTTATTGATTTTCGTTCGTAAATTACATGACAATTAGATTTCTATGGTGACCCCTTTGAGGCCCCTCCCGTCTTGGGGCACATAACCTTGACATTCGCTTACCATACAAATTTATGTGCATGCCAATTTACGTATGTACATATGTGTGTGTGTGTAAAGTGTGGGGAATATAGCGCGTAGCGTGCAGCCGGTTCGAACTAAAAGTGCTTCGTCCTTGACTTGAATTTTTGTTTTGGCCGCCTGGAAATTTCTAATTAGTATACAATATATGCATGTTCATGCATGCATGCATGTGTGTGTGTCTCCACATTTCTGCAGAGTCATTCACATGTGTCGATTTCTCAATAATTAATTGATAAAAGTGCTTAACACAAATCAAAATCAAAATACACAAAGATAATCACAATGTGTTGCTGCTGTGACGTCACTGGCCGCCGACACGCTCTATTAGTCAGTCGCATGTCGCGTGTGAGAGAAGAGCAGCAGCAGAGGCAGCGACAGCGGCAGAATGTATAAAACGGGTTTATGCATTGGCTGCCTGGTATGGTGAGGTGGGGTGGGGTGAGTTGAAGTGTGGGTTGTGGGGAATTCTGTTTGGTCAAGTGGAAGTGAAGTTCAAGGCACTCGAAAAAAAAACAAGGAGGGCGAGTGACAGAGTGAGGCAGATCAACACAGACACAGAGAGGCAGAGAGATGGAGGCGACGACGAAGTTTGCTTGTGTGTGTGTGTGTAGCTCGTTTGCATGTGCTTAACATTTGAGCTGCAATTTCACCACAAAAGATTACAGAGCAACAACAACAGCAGTAACATTCGAGAACGAAAAACAATTTTGAAAATTAACATATCATGCTTTGTTGTGTGGAACATCATCGCAACATCATCGTGAATCAGCAACAAATAAACATCTAACGGCAGGCTGAATGACTCACGCACGACACGAGGCACGTGTGACGTCACGCACGATACACTTTGCAGTGCGAACCAAACCAAAGCAAACACAGCACGACACGCATATATCGCATCGGGGCCTGCCCTCTTGGCCTCGATATGTGACAATCGCGAATAGAGACACGATCAATTGTTATCGAAATTGTGCGCGGTGCCGTGTGCCCATATGTTATCAATAGTTAATTACCAGACACGCACACACACATACATACATGTAATCAGCGACCTTGCCTTGCATTAACTAGTTCAAGCCATTCCCTACCTTCCCCCTGCCCTGTCAAGTAACTGCGCAGAAAAGCAAACCTTTCCCTGGAATTGCAAAAAACAATCCAAATTAAGCAAAGTCATTATGAGTCTAACTCCTTCAACTTCATTTTAGATATTTCACAACTTCGAATTTGCCAGAACTTTGCCACAAGCTCTGACATAATTTTCGCAATTTCAAGAACCCAACCAAGCGTAACCCCTATCATATGGTGTAATAATATAGACAATAAGCGAAACTTTGATCTTTCTCATCGACATTTTTAGAGACTTCTCGAAGTTCTAGTGCACCTGCATAACTATTTCGATTATCTTATCCCGGACCTTAATGAGCTCTATACGGAGACGTAACCAGCTGAGATACAGCTATGATAATTGCCACCTTATCATCATTAGCACATTTTGTTGTTAATTTTTATGCCCTTTAGATAAGAGAATAACGCGACATGTTAAAGACACATTAGTGGTTTGCTTGGATCACAATCGACCCCATTAGGTGTCCACTCTCTTCCAGTTTCCCCCTCTCTTTCTTTTGTATATTTTCTCTCTTTCAACCTACAAGTTTTGCTCTTGTTAATTAAATGTCGTCGTTGGGAAAACAAACAAATTACCTAGCGATGCGATAAGTTTGAGCTCATTTTGCACTTGTCACAATTGCATCATATTTTGTTATTGTTTATATAGTTTTCCTGTCGCGGAATTTGTTTGTTGTCATTTATATAGTATAATAAAGTTCCGCAGATTTTCAAATATTTCGATTTTATTAACACTAACTCGTTGACAATGTGTGTATATCTTGCGAAAGTTTTCAAGGTTACGAAGAATGAAATTTCAAATTGAAAGCAAAGGGGGGAAGTACTCAAGACTTCATCAAGTGAAAACAACATAAATATGATTATACCCTTGCAGTGGGTATATTCATTTTGGCCAGGAGTTTGCAACGCACCTGAAGAGACATTTTCGACACCATAAAGTGTATATACAAGTATTCTGAATCAACATCACTAGGAGAGTAGAGTAGAGTATGTAGTTGTGTCTCTCCATCTGTCTCTTAGTTTGAGAGCTATCTTGATGAAACTTGTCACACATGCAATTGTTGCACGCTGTATATAAGTCGGAGTGAGCCAGATCGCACCGATATATCGTATGTAGCTGCCATACAAACTATCGGCCTATTTTTGTTATATATATATTTTTTCTATATATATATTATGCACATCAAATTTCAACAAAATCGAACCATTATAACATATAGCTGCAATAGGAACAATCTGACAAAATGCAGGTTTTTGTAGACCAGTTCTGATTTGAGAAATAACTTAACTTATCAGTGCCTATCAAAGTGAGATATAATATTGAATATACACAATGCAATTCTGCAATATTATACAATATATAACTAGTATGGGAACAATTTGAGGAGCTAAGAACCTGCAAGGGTATAAAACATTCGGCATGCCGTAGGTAGCCTTTCTTCCTTGTTTTAATACATGTTGCTGGATTATTTATTCTATCTGGCCAAGGGCAAGATATCGAATTATGTGCGAGCTGCGCTTTTCCCCTCACATGTTTGTCATGTTCAGATATCAATCTGAGCCCCTTCCCTCTTGCTCTTGCTCTTCTTAACCCTCTCCAATTCGCTATTCTGTTTTGCAACGCAATACATTCTTCATGGGCGATTAATTGCGAGCTTAACGGATATGTATCTAGTATCCACTACGTCACCATCACCATCCCCATCATCAACAACATAAACAACATCATTGTCATCGTAATCGTAATCATAATAATTATGGAAATGTTGGAAATTGTTTTGCAATTACATATGTATATGTATTTTGTAGTGCGTCATTCAAAAGGGCCGCTAGTGTTATTATTTGGTCTGTTTGTGGATTCTTTATTTGTTTCCCTTTCAAATTATTTACGCAATTAAACACAGGCAAATAAGCGACCGACAACATTGTGCGCAACAGGCAAATACTCACTATTTTGTATATTTAAAGACTATGTTTAGTACTGCAACTTATAAGAAAGAAGTTGAGAGGGAAAGGAAGAGATAGAAACTGTTCTACCTACTATTATCTTTGTACGTTGCGCATACCCTTGTGGCATTGATGTGCCGCCTACAGGGTATGTCCAAAATAGCGTGACGCTGTTTAAACAGAGCATCAACAAAAATATGATTCAATTGAAGTTTTATCATCATCATCTCATTCGTCATTTGCATTTGCACAAGTGCATCGAACACTAATTTCACGCCATCGCGATATCAGGTTCGGGCTTTGTTTTCCCAGTTCCGACTGTTGTTATTAATAATAACAAAGAAACAAAAAAACACAAATGAAAATGGCAACACGTGCTACCGTCATTTATGGTTATTTATTTTTGCTGTTCTCTTCATTTTTTTATGTTCATTTTTTTTTTTTGTGCGGCAAACAATAGAGGAAATATTTTGCAAAGAAAGTTCAGTTAGCAATAGTCGCATATTGTTCATATACTATGTAGATATATGTATGTAGTCTCGCTTCTAATAAAGATAGGGTTATTGGGGATTGGGTTATTTTCAAAACATATATGTACGTCAAATATCACATCACGTGTGCCATATAAATAATAAGTTTCTGTGGAAAAGAACGCACATATATTTGCCAAGTTGAGTTTCCTGGGAACTTAAACTGAAGAAAACTCATTAGAACAGTGTATTTTATTAGCAATCACAATAAAATTTCAATAGAAAAAAACTCAAATAGTTTTTCAGTGCGCCTTGACCAACGCCAGTTCACTGAAAGGTCAGTAGAAATGTATGAAGACTTTGTATACCCTCTATCGTCGAATTTACTCGCAAATATATGGAATTATTTTTCTGTTTCTTTATGATTTATGTTATCTACAATAGTTAACAAATTAAAATTCCTGTCAGCACAACAATAGAAAATTTCAGCAGAAAAGCGCAAATAGTTTTTGAAGACGAAGCTCTTCTTTTATTTTTGCACTTGTGTTTTGTCGCATACCTATTAGTGTAAATTGATTAATTCAGTTTGCTATCGAAAATATGCAAATTCACATTTCGCAGAAATTTTCGCTAGTTGTTGTTGTTGCTGTTGTTGTTGTTGCTGTTTAAATTGACAGCTGCCAAACTGAGTGAACACATTTTGAAGACAGGCAAAATGAACTGCTCGCTGTCGCTGTCTCTGTCGGTGCATCTTTAAACACCCAATACACACACACACACACACACACATTATATATGTATTATATATGCACACACATGCACACATGTGCAAACAATGTTCGCCCTCTCGCTCTCTTCTGCATACCCTTTTTTCTCTGTCCTACATTTCTATTACGTCGCAATTTCTGTATCGGCAGACAGTTTATTTCTGAAAATACTCTAACATGGCATGTATAATAATAAATATAGGCTGACAACAAAATGAGACTGTAAATTGCATATATTTAAGCTTAGATCGATCAATAACTTGTTGCTAAATTGTTTGCAGTACGAAATTAAGATATAAAATGAAAACCTGACAAAGCTTTTTTCTTTCTCTTCGGCAACAGTTTGAATCTTTTGCATTGATCATTTCGTTAGAGTATTTAGCAATCAGTATGCATGTGTGTGTTTGTGTTGCTTGCATATTTATTCTTTTTAATTGTGTTGTTTTATTTGTATTTTTGTAGCCCATTTTATGAGTCGTATACGTAATCTGTCGTAATCTTATATGGCGTGCAATTATTTCAAGTGCAACGACTGCAATTTCCTATTGCCTATTGAAAGAGAACTGTAAACGCTTTTTTTTGCCGTTTTGTTTACATTCCCCAGATAAACATACATACATACATGCTGCATGTGTGTGTGTGCGAGATGTATCTCTGTATCCGCTTGTTGGCGGGCAGGGGGAGGGATATCTATCAATAGACTTTGTATGTTTTCTATTTCATTTGCCTACGTTGTGTGGCCCTGAAAAGCCGCCATTGTTTCTGTTATTGCATATTTTTTTTTGTATTGCTTCTTTCCGCATTTGATTTGCGAAAGACAGGGGAACCGACAGAGAGAAAGAGAGAGAGAGAGAGAGGTAGATAGACGGCGCTAGAGCTATTGCACATTACGTATACGCCGCCTGTGCATGTACTGAATGTTTGTCATTGAAATGTTGCTGCAAGCAGTAACTAATATCATTATTATGATGTTTGTTATCAGTCAAGTGCATACAGAACTGCCCCCCTTACCCCTGCCCCATCCCCCTCGTGCCTACTTACTTTATCAGCTTACTTACAACCCACAATTAAGTTTATCAGAATTGTTTGAGAAATTAACAAAAGCAACAAATTCATTTATTGCACTACTCAAGTGTTTTGTGAACTGGGTAATACCCTGTAATTTCCATTGCTTAACTTCATTACTTTTAAACTTTCTTGCTTGTTTAATACGCATATAATGAAAGTTTTATTCTGGGTAAATCCCAAAGAAGGCAATATTCCCAGCAGATAAAGCATTTATCAGTGCTCTAAAAACGACTTTGCAGACTCCAAGACAGCAATGCATTAATCACAGTGAGAGAGAGAGAGAGAGAGAGAGATATAAAGATTTTATAGTACGCAAAACTTCATAGGAAAAATACTTGCAGTGTGAGTCATTCATTAGCTATACAAACTTGGCAAGTGAAACAGAATCAAAAATGACTTCGCAGAATTAGGGAATTTTTTAATTTCAATCGGCAATCGATCGACACAATTCGCGTTGTCTGGGTCAGTACAGTACTGTATGAGAAGGATAGAGGGGGGAGTCATTGTATAGAGGGGAATAATGAGCATAAGTAAGCTCAAGTCTAAACTGCGTAACAGACGACGACGACTAGCCAAAATAGGTGTTATCTATTTGTGTGTGTTTTCTGTTTTTACTCATTATATTTACCAACAAACTTGGTTTTATTTTGGGCTTTATAAGCAGCGTTACATGCTGCGCATATCGAAAACACCTGAGTGTTATTATGATAAGAGAAACGCTACAATAAACGTGTAGAGCAACTAGAGGGGCGCCAGCAGAATGCCAAGGACTTGCCTATACTATAATTCATAATGATTCACAATTGGTTGTGCAGATACACAGAGTCGACTCTCTAATACTCTGATATCTATAGTAATAGTTGTGTGAGACTTTGCTGTATATACAAACAATATGAACAGTTATCAAATTTGTTATAACTCGGTTGCCTAGATAATGAGTTACACATTCCACACACAGTGATATTAATTGCCCAGCAGTAGATACACAACTTTATAGTCTTAGCTAATAAAAACTTGATGAGTTACGCGATTATTTGCTACTGCCTTTTCATTTTTTTCAATTTGCATAATAACTTCGATATATGGTATGTAAATGTGGAATCCCCCTTCTGCCAGCTCCGCTACTTCCGTCACATGTCAGATGATGCCACGTTTACGTGACTGTAAAGTGCATTGTATAATTAAAGTGTAGCCATTGTTTGTGGTGCAGAGGCAAATCAGTTCACCATGTAGATGTTACTAAAGCGTTTATAAATAGAATGAACCCAAGTTCTCTGGGAATTTGTGTAGCACTACTTGAACTGATACGAATCTGCGCCTCTTGAGATTTTTTTCCATTCCTACTTTTGGGTCTGGAGATTCCCTTTTCGATTGCCATTTCCCGACTGCGATTGCGTCTTGTCAATCAGTCGTCAGCGAAGCAAGCAATCAGTCAGTCAGTCTGTCAAACAGTCAGTTCGTCTGACTATTGGCACGTGTCATACCTCCACGAATCGTAGATCAAATGCGGAAACCTTCAATTCCGCCCCATACACTCGAACTGATTAAAGAAGTTGAGCCCCCCTTCGCTCATGGCAAATTGTGATTTCTCATATCTTTGTTGTGTGACTTATCGTGATTATATTTGCAGTCTTATGCCTTTGATTATTCTGCCACTAATGTGATTATGTTCCTAGCACTCGTTCTGTCTTCTCATTTCTATCTCAAATATTTAAATTAAATAAATAACTTCTATTTCTGTTCCTACTCTAAATGAAATATGTTAAATATACCATTCTATTTATCATAGCTTTCAATTCTCTTTATACCCGTTACCCATTGGGCAAAGTGTGCCTACTGTCTGTCCGTCTGTATGAGGACCTATAGAGCCTATTATTGCTAGGTCTACCAGTGTCAATGTGTGTTATTATTGAACGCAGATCAATGCCAACAATGGAAGTTATCGTTTTGGTCAGTTGGTTAGCGGGTAAATCAAAGTTAAGCACCCACTCCACTGCAGCTTTGGTGCTTGTCTCTCTTTCCCTATATATCCTTATGCTGACTAAGCTTCTTCCATCTTTTTTAGCACTTACGTCTTTCTGTAATTGTCGGTTGTTGACTTACGTTGCGGTTATATCTGAAAACACGTAGTTAAGGTTCTCATTTATAAGAATGACTATCGGTTCACTATAATTTGTTATTCCCTATAATTAAATAGGTTAACCACAACTTCTGTGATCCGGATCTTATTGAAAAGTTCTGCACTGGCATGTGATGTGGAATTCACAGCAGAAGCCTTTCCATAGTGCGTAATATGATCGAAAAAATATTGCGAGACTTTTCTGACTAACTAACTAACTAACGATGCCAAGTTGCAATAGCCAAATGGGAGCTGTTATTGGATCCGCTGAGCTCCGAGCGACTCACATATTATATGTAGATAGGTAAAGCCAAGAACAATATTGGCCAGCACCTAATATTGATTGATATACACTCCTTTATGTTTATAGTACATTGCAGGGCACTTGAGTAAAATGGAATTTGGTTTGCAACTGATTACAGGGGATTACTGAATCCGAGCGACCAAGAGGTGCCAGGAGGACTGGGAACACTGAAGTGTCGGGCATATTTTAATTTCCTTTCCGCTTTAAATATTGCAACTTGAGCTGATTTATGGCGCGTCAAGTAAAAATAAATAAGTTGTTCGACATGTATTTAATGAAGTGCGTGGGGTGGTAGAAAGGTTGTGGGTTATGGGAATCAAATTTGATACACTTGAGGAAGTATCCAAGGAAAAATGACAAAACTGTAGATTTTTATATATGATGTATATGATGTACCCGCTAGCCATCTGTCCACAACGATATATATATTACTTTTTATTAGCATATTTTGTGTTGCATACTCTAGGGAGCAGTTTGGAAATCAGTAACTCTTTAAATTGTTTCTTAAATAACTTCTATGTTCATTATCCGAGCGCAACCAAATTTTTAGAAATTATTTGGGCGTTCAAATTACTTTTGCAATTTAGTTTTTTAGCAATATACTGGCACAGAAAGGAAAATAAACTTGATCTGCGTAAAAATTTAACACATATTGACATCATATTTGGTAGCTCTAGCTAGTCTCTGAGATCCGTCAATACTTGACCGATCTATAAGTTTGTAGATCATTGCAACTGTAAGCGTTGAAAGGGCATGTTGAATGTGATAACTCTTAAATTTCAATTCATTCAAAGAACTTGCCGTACAGCCCTCCCTCTGAAATCCTCAATGTACTTATATAGTTATATTCTAAAGCCGATGGGCATGGGTACTTAGTGCCGTAGCTACTTCGGCGGCCTCGGCGACTGCCAAATTACGACACCGTCTAATTATAATCTTTATTGTGTGATAAATCAAATCGCAAAGCTCTAATCAATAAACAAAACAAAAATTACAACAATAAAAAGGCTGGGGCACTTGACAAATTGTATTTATATGTATTTCTATTTGTTGTTGTATTTTTTGTTTTATTTGTCTCCCTATCGATTATTAAATATAAGTATATATGTGTACATATATAATAATAAATTACAGAGTCCGAAAATATTATTTTAAATACACACATAGAGCAATCGATGGAATCTCAAGTGGCCCAGTCGACAGTGTTACCTGCCTCCTCCTCCTTCTCCTCCCTTCTCCCCCAGCACCCTTTACCAGGTCCCACGCCACGACATCCGCTCTTTTGCCTTTAGAGATATCAACGGACTGCTCTGCTCTGCTACCGCTTCCCTTGATTTAACTAACGGCATTTTGTAGGCGTCGTCAACCAATCGTTGAATCGCGATCGATGAGTGGATCGCCGCCTGAGTAAAGTGTGTGTGTGGTATGTGTGTTTTTGAGGAAGGGGATGGAGGGAGGGGAGGGGGCAGGCACCATCGATCGATCGAGCTGCATAATAAGCTGGAGTCTGGCTGCGGGTATATTTAGTTGTCGGTCGACCGTAAAGCGACCAAGTTGTACATTACGCAGAGAGAATTAAATACTAAAAGTGAATCCTTTTTCAATACAACATAACATATTCTTAAGGTACTAATTTATTTTTTGTTTAAGTTTATTCTCAATTTATATTTATATTCTTTGTGATTTGTGAAATATATTTTCAATAACGCGTTGTGAATGAAGCATCGAATTTAGTTTTCGCGCTTTGTAATCAAGACCTGAACTTGACATTCTCCTGGCGCGCAATCAGAGCCACAGTTTATACTATATTACAAAATGTTATAATCGATCTTTAGTCACAACGTCATTTCATTTACAATCGTGCAATGAATGTAAACAATAATATAATTTGTGTTCCGCTTTCTTTTTTCTTATTTGTTTTTTTTTTTTTTAATTAAACTACATGCGAAGACACGACTTGAACTACTCTCAAACGATCAGCGATCTCTATGTGAACTAAAGAACTGAAAAGATCCCTAGTAAGATCCCAAATTAGTCTAGAATTAAAAGGAACTCAGTAGAATTTCAGTTGAAAATGATCGCATAATGATCTCAGTATAATTTCCATTGTTTTTCAAAATACAGATCTTCAGGATCACTAAGTACTCAAGGATCCTAACTAAAATTTAAAAAAAAAAATTGTACAGGTTCAAAAAGGAACTCAGTTTAATTTCAATTGAAAATGATCTCACATTGATCTTAGTATAATTTTTATTATTATTTAAAATATAGATCTTCAAGATCACCAAGTGGTCTACCCACTATAATTGGTTGGTACAATTAAATATAAATTCAATTGAAATTGTTGCAATTTCCACAGATGTCAAAGATCAGCATGTTAGTTAATTTCAAATGCAATTTAAAAATCTATGTTGATTAAATTAAATTCGCTTCAAAGATCACGAAGTGCTTGTCAGTTCAAACGGAGCGTAATTATGGGGGGGTTCTTTGAGGTATTTTTTTGTAGCCATAATTGCATAAAGTCAGCCAATAGCGCACACAAAAATCTGATCTGCAATGAACTTAGCTTGTTGCAGTTTCTGCAACTCTTAATGACTCAGCTGTGGCTGTGCGCGCGCACACATTGCGCAATGCAACAAAGTTCTTGTTGTTGGTGCTGTTCTTATTGTGGTTTTGATTGCAATCCAAGTGAGCTCTATTATTGAGTAGAAACATGTGACTCGACTTTGTTGCAAACAATACGATATTCTATACGGAATTGGACTTGGAATTTAGTATTTGGTATTTGGGTTTAAGTTGCTGTTGTGCCTGCTGCCAGTTTCCTGTACTTGTTGTTGAAGTGGCCATAAATCTGCGTCTACAAATGAACAAGTGGGGGCAGCAACAGGTTGATCTGGGGCGGAGACCCCCAACGGTGCTCTGAAGTGGCATCAAATCAACTCAAGTGTCGTCGCACTACAACAGCAGCAGCCGCACCACATTCAATCGCCATAAACATTCCCCTCGTACTTACATATATACTTGTATATACATATGTATGTATGTATGTAAATCTATATAGGCTAGAACTTGTGTCTCTTATCAAAGGTTTCATTATTAAATTCATTTCTTTTATGCCTTCCCTCGCTTATCGATTACTCACTCACTTCACAGCGTGTATGCAGCATTATAATATATACATATTTATTCTCGATTAGCATCAGAGCAAGTTCGATTTTTGGTTGAATACAAAGTTCGTGCTCGTGTCACGCACGCATCCGCACATCTCTAGCGAATAACTATAAATAAATTGCGCCTAAATATTCTTATCTACGTCTTTGCTCTCTTAATACTTTAATTATACTAGGAAAGGTGCCAAAAAAAAAAAAGAAAAAACGTGTTTTGCTGCACAAATAAATCGCGTGAGGAGAGAAATAATTACAGTATCCACAGTTAGACTACAAAATACCCTGCAAGAAAGTATAGGGTATATAAAACAAAACGAACTCACAAGAAACTGTAATAAATATTAATATTATGGCCAGTAATATATATATATATATATATAATTCCTATATCTTATCAATGGAATTGAATATAATATACATTTCAAGTTTCTTATTATATTTATATAGGTAGATCAATATATAATCCCTATATCTAATCAAAATGAAATTTGCCCCACTTCAGATTTCATAAATAAAGCTGAGAGGACTCGACAGCAGGTTATATTCGTAATAATCTTGGGTATTCACAGATTATATATATATAAAATATTCAATTAGCAATTGTTATAAACAATTTCGACTATCGTCTTTCTTTTGCGCGTTGCCGTGCGGAGTCCGGTCCGGACATGGGTGGAACGAATATATCTGATAACTATCTCTGGCCGATTAGGCAACTCTTGAGTCGAAGTAAATTGAATTTACTTGACCGATTGGAAGATCCAATTGAATCACAATGGATTTCTGGGAATTCTTTGGCAATTTTCAACTGATTTTCTGTAGAAATGTTGCAACTTATTTTGACCTCGAGGATATGGACTATATACAATACATACATATATGTATATTTATTCATATATACATTTTTAATCAACTCCACTTTGAACGTTACATCCAAAATTGCAAAGATAACTCAATGTATTAATTCATCTATCTCTCTCTCTCCCTATCTCCCTCCCTCCAGCAATGGGCCTACTGAGCGAGGGCAATCCACTTTCCTGGGAGGAGACCAAGAAGTTGGCAGATCATGTCCGTGAACATGGCATCAATCAGTTTATCAATCTGTACCACAGACTGAAGGATCGTCAGGGCGATATACTCAAGTGGGGCGATGAGGTTGAGTACATTATAGTGAAGTTCGATGATGAGCGCAAGGTGGCACGTGTCGCACTGAAGGCGCAAGATCTGTTGGAGAAACTTAATGAGAAGGAGGCAGCGGATCCCAAGGGCGTCAAGTCACTGTGGCGTCCCGAATATGGTGCCTACATGATTGAGGGCACGCCGGGCAAACCTTTTGGTGGCCTGATGGCACATTTCAATCTTGTCGAGGCAAATATGCGCTATCGTCGCGAAGAGGTCAGCGAGCTGCTGGCCAGCGATGAGTGTGTCATGTCCATAACGAACTTTCCACGCCTTGGTGCACCCAATTTTACGTGGCCCCTGCATCAGCCACATCCAGAGGATCCATTGAGCTCGGCACGTTCGCTATACTTTCCCGACGAGGCCATCTATCCGGGACATCCGCGTTTCAAGACGCTCACACGCAATATTCGCAAGCGACGCGGCGAAAAGGTTTCCATCAAACTGAAGGGTATGTTGCAAGTGCAAGAATCCCTTGAATATGCGCCCAACTAATCCTTCTCCTTCTCCCTCTGTGCAGTGTTCAAGGATGTTAACACAAAGTTGCCTGTGGAGGGAGCACCGCCAGGTGAGCCAGATGTGGTCCTGCTGGATGCCATGGGCTTTGGCATGGGCTGCTGTTGCCTGCAGCTAACGTTCCAGGCGTGCAACATTACAGAGGCGCGTCGTCTGTACGATCAACTGGCACCACTGTGCCCCATCATGTTGGCCCTAACTGCCGCATCGCCCGTTTATCGTGGCTATTTAACTGAATCCGATTGTCGCTGGAATGTGATCAGTTCCTCGGTGGATTGCCGAACGGACGAGGAACGTGGCCTGGAGCCGTTGAATGAGAATAAATTCCGTATTGCGAAATCGCGTTACGATTCAATTGATTCCTATTTATCGCCAGAGGGTGCAAAATACAACGATGTGAAGCTTACGTACGATGATGCTGTCTATCAACGTCTCATCGACGGTGGCATCGATCATCTGCTGGCGCAGCATATTGCGCATCTCTTCATACGTGATACGGTCTCGCTGTTCAGCGAGAAGGTCCATCAGAACGATAAAGAGGATACGGATCATTTTGAGAACATTCAATCGACCAATTGGCAAACGATGCGTTTCAAGCCACCGCCACCGAACAGCTCAATCGGTTGGCGTGTCGAGTTCCGTCCGTGTGAGGCCCAGATTAGTGACTTTGAGAATGCGGCCATTGTCTGCTTTGTGGTGCTGCTGACGCGTGTCATTCTATCGTATCAGCTGAACTTCCTAACGCCCATCAGCAAGGTGGATGAGAATATGCAGACGGCACAGAAGCGCGACGCTTCTCGCAAGGAGAAGTTCTGGTTCCGCAAATCATCCAAATCGACAGCGGCGGCACATCAAAATGGCAGCACACCAGTGACATCTGATGCCATAACCAATGGTGTGGCAGCTACCAATGGTGCCACCACCAATGGCACCACCAATGGTACCAATGGTACCAGCAAACCAACGTTGGTCAATGGCACCAGCAGCAGCAAGCTGAATGGCCACGGCAATGGACTCAATGGCAATACTAACAGCAATGGACACGTTCACAATGGTGTCAATGGGGATAGCGATCATACCGATACAGATGATGAGGAGAACGAGCTGTTCCAACTGCTCACCATCAACGAAATCTTCAATGGCAAGGTAAGCAACAGGTATTTGCTGCGAGTGTAGGCACGCTAATTGAGGATGCGACTGTAGTTACACACTTAAAATGTAAACAAACTGTAACGACGTAACAGCGCTGTTACTTAGTATGCACACTTAAAATGTAAACAAACTGTAAAGTGGCGTAACAGCGCTGTTTGTTTGAATGCATCTTAACAGCGCATAGTGCTAAAGTGCAGACTAACAGTGCATGTTGTAACAGGAGCATGCAAGCAATTACAAGCATAAAATGTAGACAAACTGTTTAGTTCCATAACAGCGCTGTTAATTAGTATGCACCTTAACAGTGCAAGTGTTGATCAGTTAAAGCAAACACACTCAATGCACCTACGCACTTAACAGCTCTGTTAACAAGAGATCGAACTGCAATTTCAAACATTCTTCTCATTATCCCCGCAGCCTGATGTATTCCCTGGTCTGGTGCCACTTATACGAAGCTATCTGCAGTCCATGGAGGTGGACACAGACACACATTGCACCATTGAGCAGTATCTGCATTTCATTGAGAAGCGTGCGGCTGGTGAACTGATCACCACAGCCACCTGGATACGCGAACAGGTGCTGCAGCATCCCGACTACCAGTAAGTGTGCCCCAAGTGTGACCAAATTGTGACTGTAAACTAATGTGATTCCCCCCTCCCTTTCATTCCTTGCACTTTACAGAAAAGACTCTGTGGTCACTGAACGCATCAATTATGATTTGCTGAAGCGCATACAGCGCATACAGGAGGGCAAGCACATTGAGCCGGCACTGCTGGGTCAGGGAAATCATTCCAAGACGAAAGAGTTCATTCCGCCCGCACTGCAGAAGCAGCTGGCACAGACTGGTTGCTGTGAGGAGAAATGATCGCGCTGAACTAGATGAAATAACAACAAAAAACAATAACAAAAACTCTCTAACCACATTCAAAATACCAACAACAAAAGCTCACACACATATATATATATATATATATATATATATATATATATATATATATGTACGTATGTATGTATGTGTGTATGCACTAGTTCTATGTATGCAGATATATATATATATGTGTGTGTATGTGCTTATATATAGAGCATGTGCACGCATGTGTATGTATGTGTGTGTGTGTGTGTGTGCTTGCGCGCATGTGGCACCAGTTAAACGTCTGCAATGGAAACGGCCACACTGGATGAAAGATGCGGCAGCGCGCAAGGCGCACGCACACCTTCATGATTATGATGATGAGGAGGAGTATAAAGATGAAAGATGAGAATGAGAATGAGAATGGGGGGTGGGAAGGGGGCGCAGCCCGGCGGCGGCAACATTTATCAATATTACTATTTTTATATAGCATAATTCTCTCGTAACAGAACGTAATTGATGTGAGAATCGCCGCAAGAATCCCCAGATTAACAATGGATATATACAAATATATGCGTATATATATATATATATATATATACGCATATATATGAATGTATGTGTCGGAGTGTGTCGGGATGTCTGAGAACATACACATGTGTCAGAATGGCTGTACGTGCCTAGCGGCAGATGGGAGAGAGAAGCCGCGAGAATCTTCTCTAGAACCGCTAGAAACAAGAAACTATTACACAATACAAAACTAATTTTATTATTACTATCCATTACAACTATATATACTTGGCTACTTATTATTATTATTATTTTTTTAAATCATTTTTTTTTTTTATCTATTATTATTATTATTATTATTATATATATGTATATATAATATGAAAAAGAGAAAACTATACATGTTTGTATTATTAACATGATGATGATGTAGCCTGAAGAAGAAAACTTAGTTGAAAGAGAGAGAGAGAGAGAGAAGGAGAAGTCGTGGAAGTCGACGAGATGATGATCCCAAGTGCTTTATAATGTGTCCCGTTGTTGTTGTTGTTGATCTTTTTTATCCGATTCGAATTTCGATCTGATGTGATCCGTGCCACACCCACAAACACACACACCTACACCTACACCTACACCTATACACACTTGCCCCTAGCTAATCTCACAAAAAGACGACTAGTTACATTTTTTTGTTTCTTTTGTTAATTATACTAAAAAAAAAGTTATAGACAAACTATTTGAATTGTAATATAATTGTAATACACACAGAACACTCCTAAAATATTGTTGAAACTTGTAAAAGTGGATTCGTTGTGCCGTTTAAAAACCAAACAAGTTCGAACTGACGAGATTTGTAAAGCAACTTTTGACAAATGGAAGACACACACACAACTGATATATGTTAACTGTAGTTAAGTTAGGGGGCAGCAGAGTGAGAGATGATGACGTGTGGGGCAAAGTTAGGGAAAGTTTCCCTGGGAAACACAGCGCAAAACAATTGCGGGAAAACTTTTAAACTAGACTAAGAATGAAATTTAGCAGAATCAAATTGAGAAATAGGGTTAACTTTTGGGCTACATACTCCCTTCTCATACATATACAACAAATACATATATTGAAAATTGACTTAATGATGATGATGAATGAAAACTATCGAAATTTGAACGATTCACACACACTATGTACTTATACAAATACACCCACATACAATGCATATGAACGATTATATAGCCGTGTTGGAGTTCGTTCGAGCAACCAATAATATTTTTAGCCAATTTAAATGAATTTGAAATTGTATAATGCACTTGAAAATTGTCTTGCACATGGGCGTGGCACAGCATTTAAGTTGTATTGTAAAACAAAAACAAAACTGAATCAAAATCCAACAAAAAATACGTTATTAAAGTTTCTTATTGTTTTGTGTTTATATACATATATATATATATATATTTGCCAGTCCTGACCATGAGCGCAAAACAGTATTTTGATATATATAAATCAAGTGCATATTATTATTATTATTATCTACATATGTATACCAAACACAAAGAAAACAAAAACAATTACAAATAAAACAAAAGCAAACACCAATTTAGCAGCGTACCTTATTTTTGCAGACATTTGTCAATTGGGCTGCGTACTAGACGATGATACATATGTATCTCTCGCTCTATCTCTCTCTTGCCGCCTTTAAGCACTTTCCGTGGAGCTGAGTACTAAGCTTTCTTACGTTGATTACTTACGCCGCTTCGTTAACAGCTCGATAACATACTGGCAGGTCTGTTAACGATAGACCAAGTTACGTTTTATTTCTGTCTCTCACTTTACATCGAACTGAGTACTCTACTTGCATACACTTGTTGCTTGCTCCACTTCGATAACAGTTCGATAACAAGTGGCGCCCAAGTCGAAACTGCGAACTAGTTCGCATATGGCAATGTTTACATTTTTCGCTGTTGTTGGACGCCATGTGCGGCATTTTTTGTGCAATAAACCAAACTGAGAAGCAATGCGAGGCGCGGCACAGTGAGTTGGCGCAGTTACTGCACAATCGCGGACCCGATGTGCAGGATACGCAGCAAATTGACAATGTTCTGTTGGCCGGCAACGTGCTGTGGCAACAGGGCGCGACGCCACAAAAGCAACCCATAATCGCATGCCACCTGGCGCTGCTCTTCAATGGAGACTTGTATGGCTTGGAGGACAAGAAGCCAGCGGAGCAATCGGACAGCGCTTGGCTGATGCAACAGCTCACCAAGTGTGATGAGCAGAAGGATGAGGAGGAGAGGGACACTGCGCTGGTGTCGCTGTTGCAGCAACTGCAGGGACCTTATTGCCTAGTGCTCTACAACAGGTGCCAGATTATACTTAAAATATATATTTATATATATCATCTCACACCCCATTCCTCCTGCAGACTTACAGCAACTGTTTACTTCTGCCGCGATGCGTTGGGCAGAAATTCGCTGCTGATCGAGCGTCAGGCACATTCCATCCGCTTGCTGAGCACATCGTGCCACGTGCCGCACTCGCTGTGCCTGGAGCTGCCGCCGCTGGGATTGTATAAGCTGCAAGTGAATCAGCTCGACAAATGTTTGCTGTATCCTTGGCAGCAACTCAATCAGGATGCAGAGAAGCAGCTGCAAAAACTGGAGGCATCGATGCACTGGACACAGACGCAGATGGAGCGCGCAATTGCGCCGTCTTGGCTGCAACGTGAGGAGGCTGACGCAAGCGACAGCAGCTACGATCTCTATGCACTCGTTAAGGATGCAGTAGAGTTGCCCTTGGAGGAGCTTTACCAGCATTTACTGCAGCATCTGTCACTGCAGCAGACACTGCAACGTTTCGATAAACTGCTGCAGTTGTCGGTGGCGCAGCGGGTGCAATGCACAGCGCCAATTTGTCGCAAGTGTGAAGGCCATCAATGCGCGCATGCCAAGGTCTCTGTACTCTTCTCCGGCGGCATTGATTGCAGCATTCTGGCGCTGCTCGCAGATCGATATGTGCCACGCGATGAGCCCATCGAGCTGATCAATGTGGCCTTCGAGCGTGTGGCAAGTGGCGTAGCTGCAACGGCTGACATGTGGAACGTGCCCGATCGCCAGACGGCGCAGCAATCCCACATGGAGCTGCAGAGTTTGTGCCCCACGCGCCAGTGGCAACTGCTGGAGGTGAACGTGACGCGTGACGAGCTGCGACGCCAGCTGAGACAGCACATCTGCCAACTGATCTACCCCCTGCAATCGGTGCTGGACGAGTGCTTGGGCTGTGCCTTCTGGTTTGCCGCTGCGGCACCAGACTCGACAGCGCGTATTGCCCTGCTGGGCAGTGGAGCCGATGAACTCTTTGGTGGTTATACGAGGCATCGTAACGCCTATAGACGCGCTGGCGGAGATCAGGCAGCATTGTATGCCGAACTGGAGATGGACTGGCAACGCATACCAGCGCGTAATTTGGCACGCGATGATCGTGTCATTGCGGACAGCGGGAAGACGGCGCGTGCTCCGTTCATTGAGGAGCAGGTGGCCAGATTTGTGCGCTCCCTGACGCCTCAGCAGCGCTGCTGCTATGCCCTGCCCGAGGGTGTGGGCGACAAGCTGCTGCTGCGCCTCTATGGCTATACACTGGGACTGCGCGATGCGGTGCTGCTCAAGAAACGTGCCATTCAGTTTGGCTCACGCATTGCCGACAAGAAGCAGCAGGCGACGGACATCTCTGAGTACCTGCGCTTCGAGCGAGAGGCGGCTATAGATGAGGAGCTAACTGGATAAACAAGCAAGCAAGGGCATGGAGGTGCTGGCATTGTGCGCCAACTTCTAATGATTATGCTATTATATATATGTAAAATATAGTCTCTATATGTATGGTATATGGAATACAGTGCGATCGTTTGATTATATCATGTATTATATATCGGAATCCAGTGGAATCGTTTGACTATATCATGCATTGAATGCATCAACTCAATTAGTTCAACTGAAAAAGACTTTGCACTGAGTTATACTTGGATAAAATTGCAGCTCCGCTAAAATCCTTCACTTGAACAAGAATATATAGCATTTATATATCATGCAACAGTTGCTACAGTTGCTTTAATAAATGCCAACCCTTTAAAAGCGTACAATAAGCTTCCACTTTTTAAATTTTCAATCAATCCAAAAAAAATACAAACCCTTAATTTCAGATCCGTTGAAATCTTCTTAAATCCTCTGCTTGAACAGGTATATATCTATCACGTAGCAGCTACTGCACTTGCTTGAGTATTTTACAATCCATACAAACCATAAAACTAACTCCAACCCATAGATATCCCAGCATATTCAATCAACCCAAAAATCAAACAACTTTCATACATTTCACAATAGAAATATATTAAATATATATGTGTGTACTATATAAATTTATATACGAAATTTTCTCACATTGTATGGTATTATTTTGAGACCATCATACATATTGATTTATAATCTCTACCTGATAGGATACCATCTAAGGCTGCTCTACAATACAAAAAACACAACAGAGAAAGAAAAAAAAACTGGAAATCAGATTAGTCTAAAAAGCATCCCGATCCCAAGCTATACCCGACTTATAACTATGTGTAGTACCATATGGGACTAAGCTAGAGCTAAAGCTAATGTTGACGTTGCTAGGCTTCACTGTACTCAACCCAGCGCGGTTTGCGGTTGCAGCAAAACAGCTGCGCATAAACATTTAAAAAAAGGAAATGATAAATTTCCACAGAAATTCGTGTTGCAACACAATATCAAAGTAAATACAGAACAAATTCTTTACATACATATACAGACTATATATAGTAGATATATATATATATATATATACAACTATATAGTGTTAGGAAAAGGGAAAGGAGGAGGGGGGGGGATAAGTACATGCTTTGTATGTACAGAATTATTTACAGCACGCAATATTGCACAAGAATTGGCTAAAGAATTGAACTAGTAATGAATGCGCAGGTTGAGCGGATCCTCTCGAGCGAAAGAGACAAGTGACGCTACTTCTTGGCAACGCGACCGGCGCGCTCCTGGCTGGCATCCTTCAGCTCCCAGGCGGGCAAATAGCACACGCCCCCTTCGTTTCCTTCTGCGGAATGCGATGCGGGGCAAGTGTCGCATTTCAAATGCGGATTGGGCAACGTGTTCGAGCGATAACCGATGGATGTGTAGCCCCGTGCATAGAGCGAGCAATATGGCACATTGTAGATGTGTATGTAGTGCCAGATATCATGATAGCTCCACTCCAGCAACGGATTCAGTCGCATTATATCAGGCCAATCCTTGTCGGTGCGCTGCAAGCAAAGGGTCGTTATTCGTGGCAACTACTCGCACTCGCAGTGTGGAGTACTTACCTGCATGCGCTGCAGATGCTGGCAATAAGGATCCGTGCTGCGGCTGCCAACGAAAACGGCCCTAATGTCGGGCATGTCCTGCGTCATGTGCGTCAGCGCTGCCTTCAGTGAATCCTTGTACTTGATCAGCTTAACATTGTATTTATTCACACACTCCACAACGAATTCGTCAATCTCCTCGAACGAATCATCTGACTCGATATACAACATGGGTATAGCATCGCTATCGATCTTATACACATGATAGTAGCGCATCAGCAGATCCAGCAGCACAGTACAATCTTTGCCCCCATTGAAGCAGAAGATCAGCTCATTGTCGCTATATTCCTTGCGTGCCTCGTCGAAGAAGTCATAGGCAATTTGCAGCTGACGTTCGATATGCTGACGCACTTCCTCCGTTATCTTCAGATCCAGTCTGCGACAACAGCCGCTACAGTTGTTGCCGTTCCCATTTCTATTGCTGTTGCTGTTGTGCTGCTGCTGCTGCTGCTGCTGCTGCTGCTGCTGATGATGATGATGATGGTTGTTGCTGCTGCCGTTGCTATTGGCGCTGCCGTTGCTGCTGTTTATGGGGTACATGTTAGAGACACAGAGATGTGCGTTGAATCAAGTCGCTGCTGATGCATTGGCATGCAAATCTCGTCTATTGTGTTGCTCTCTCTCTCTTTCTCTCTTTGTCTGTGGGTGTGTGTGTGTGTTTAGGGCTCAGTGTGACCGTGCTTACATAATTGTATTTCATATGTGCTCTTAAACAATTACTAAGTGTTTTCTCTTTTGGTTTTTCTTTATCTGCAATCAAAATTACATCACTCGTATTCACACGTGCCACCAAAACATCCACACGGCAAACTGCAGCTGACAACACTGACCCAGCAATACTCTGTAGGTGGGTGTATGTGCGTGTGTATGTGTTGGGGAAATGTTACTGAATTATTTAGTTTTTTGTTGGCATCAGTAAATTGCAGTGCAAGCAAATTTGTCTTGATTTCATTTGAAATTTCTAGTAATTACTGAACAATATTGCCAGATCGCCGCAATCGCACAAAACAGCTGTCTAGCATACTGGTTCTTATGCGAACTAGTTGCTGTGCAAGCAGTATACATATGGCAACATTATTGCTAACAAGCAGTACACACGCAGTTGACTCAACAAGCAGTGCACTCACATTTGAGATTTGAAAAAAGCGTTTTATTTTTTTTCAATTTGACGAGTTTTAACAAATTATTGTGTTACGTACTTAACAAAAACATGTTTGTATATATATATATATATTTGTATATATGTGTGTGTGTGTGTGTGTATAACAAATGGGCACTGTCGGTTGTTGTACTGCTTATGGTTTAAGGCGCCATTCGCTGAAGAGGATTCACAGAGGGAAACTGCTATACCAACACTGCCAATGGCAATCTCTCGACGTGAATCCTCTTTGGCGACGCACATTGTTGTTGCTAGACATCAACGTTGTCCAGCACATTGTCGATGAGGCCGACAACCTTCTGGCGAAAGCGACGATTCTGTTTGCCGCTCATCTCCTTCAGATACGGATGCAGACTGATCAGAAAAGAGTAATCCGCATCGGGCGGGGGGAACAGCTCCGCCTCCGCCTCCGCCTCCACCTCCTCCTCCGCATGTGCCTGCCAGCAACAGTGGCGGCGGCGTTGCAGTTGCTGCTGCTGCTGCTGCTGCCACATGCTGCAAGCTGTTGTTGTTGTTGCTGTTGCTGTTGCTGTTGTGCAGGTGCTGCTGGAACTGATTGCTGCCACCGCTTGAGGATCCCTTCAGCCACTCGGCCAGCTCTGCCCAGTCCATGTTGTTGCGCAGCGCCGCTGAAATGTTTGCAGGCAGCGCCACCAACGAATGCTGCGCGGCAACAACTTTGTGGCTGCTGCTGCAGTTGTTGTTGTTGTTGTTGTTGTTAGTCTCCTGCTGCTGCTCCACTTTGATGGCCTGCAGTCGCAGCGGCGTCGCTGCCGCAGCAGTTATTGCATCCTGCTCCTCCAGCTCCTCCTCGGCCTCGGAGACTTGCACCTCCAGCAGCTGCGCCTCAGTTGCCGCGCAGTCGCTGCCCGCGCTGTCTTTGGTGTCCTCATCCAGGGAGGCTGCTGCCGCCGCCGCTGCTGCTGCTGCTGCTGCTGCGCTGTGCTGTCCCAGCAGACGCAGCTGCCCAATGCGCGTCATGGGCAGAAATGCTGCTGCAGCTGCTGCCGCTGCTGCCGTTGTGGAGGTGCTTGGCTTGCGCAGCACCATGCCGCCCCCAGCCACACCCCCCAGCAAGGGAGGCAGTCTCACTGGACTGCGCTGCTGCTGCTGCTGCTGGCGATGCAAGTTGCTGCTGCTGCTGCTGCTGCTGCTGTTGCTGTTGCTGCTTGTGGCAGCCACGCGACTTGGTGTAGGGTATCAGAAACTGCAGGTACTTGGACAGATAGTACTTGCGCTTGCCACGCCCCGTTTGTGTGCGCGCCAGCTTCAGGGAGCGCAGGAAGCTGCTGCGGATCGTGCGCCAGCGTTCGCGTGAATTGCGCACTGCAATGAGGTCAAGAGGGAATTTAAGCTAAGTGAGTTAAGTGCGAAAGAGACAGACAGACAGATGTGTGTGCGGGAAAAATGTAAGAAAACTATTAAATTAAATTAAAGTTGCATTTAAAGTGGCAACATGAAAAACTGCTGAAAAAACATGCATAAATCATAGTCTAGCTAGTGGGAACACCCCTTATACAGCCCCGTGCAACAACAGCGCATTTGTTGCTTTTTAGCCTAATGAAATTTCCACTTCCAATAAGAACAACAGCAACAGCAACAGCAACAACAACAACAACAATGCGCAAAATTTAACTGCAGCCCATAAAGTATACGCACAGTGTGCTGCAAGTGTACGTGCACTGCTTGCTGCTGCTTGCACTGCATTTGGCAGTAGTGCGAAAACATGTTGGCTACACTGTGCCAAAGGGACACGCGCTGTGCAGTGTTGCAAAATGCAGGCGAAACGATCGGCGCGACTGCTGCAGGGTATTTCCACTGCGCTGCAGTTGCTGAATATTTAATTGCAAGCCAAAAGTGGCAGCAATAACAACAACAACAACAACAACAACAACAACAATTACAACGACGACAGCAGCAGCAGCAGCAGCAGAAGCAACAGCCGCAGCCGCAGCAGCAACAACAACTAGCGACTAATTGCATGCAAACGCCGCGCGCTGCTTTGCTGCTGCTGTGTGACACAGTGACACACCTACACACACACACACACACACATACACAGGCAGTGGGGCTGGCTAATGCAGGCGAGTGCAAGTGAGTTGGCACGACTACAAATTGCGATTGCATTGAAATTGCACACACACACACACACACACTCATACACGTGCGCTCAGCCATTGCCATGCAGTGAAAAGCTTGCATCATAGGCGCGCGCGCCAGCTAGAAACACACACACACACTAACACACACACGCGTGCACTCAACACAAATGAGCACGCAAAATAAAACAACAAAAACGAAAATGAAAATAAATAAACCAAAATGGAAATCTACGTAGAAAATACACAAAAATAAAAATAAAAAATACTGAAAATGTTGCTGTTGGTTTTGCTGCGCCTGCTGCATGTTTGCGCTCTCTCTCTCTCTCTCTCTCTCTCTGTCTGTCTCCTCTGTTGCACTACCTGTGTCCTTTATCTCGTTGGCCACATGTTGCCAGGCCCGTTGCACTTCCTCCTTCTTGCTGTAGCCCGGATGCGTGTAGTTCCACAGACAGGCCTGATTCTCCACCAGCTGCACGAATTTCACATTGAAAACGGGATCATCCTTGCGTGCCATGCTCGCACGTTTTCCAACACTGTCCAATGCAGACAGTTAGAATGATGGCAGGAAACAACAAGCACATCACACACACACACACACACACGCACAAGCACGCACACAGTCACGCACACGCACAGTGCATTTGCGCGCGCTCAGGCCGTTGAGCAAAAACAACAACAGGAAGGCGCTTTTTAATTGTTGTTTGTGTGCGTTTCTTAGTCACTTTTTTTTTGCAATGGCACAGCAACAACTTGTCGCAACGAAAGCGGCGAGAAAACTGAAACCGAAACTGAGCGCAAAAGCTGACAAATAAAAGCTGCAACGTAAACAATGCCAAGCGAGCAGAATCAACATCAAATGCAGCAAAGCAGCTGCAACGTTAATGATTAAAATGCAACTATATGCGTGTGTGTGTGTGTGTGTGTGTGTGTGCAAAAGCTTTAGCTTTAGCGCTAACGATGACGTCGCAGGCGGCATTTGTTGCATACAAAGTTAGACAAGCGCACACACATGCAACACACACGCAAACAAGCACACACTTATGTATGTATGTGGAAACTGTGTCAACTTTGTTTGCGGCTCAATTTGTGTACGCACTGCTAGTTTTTTTATTTAATGTGGAGCCAATTCAAATTCGCCGCACTTTACAACACACAATGTGCGCTCTGGCAACGTCAGGCGTCATACCAGTTCCAGTTCCGCAACTGGTTCCAGCTGAGCGCATATGTAACACACAATTTATCGCAAGCTTGTTTTGCTTTAAAAGTTGACAGAAAATAAAAAGAAATGGCAGCAAGTGGAAACCTTCTCATGCGCAGGCTGACACAGGTGAGTGTTGGCGCAGTTGACGGTGGCAATGAAGCCAGTTACAGTTATATTTCATATTCATACTCCCCCCTCCGATGCAGCTAACACGTTCGCTGCACACACAACCGGCGCTCCTCGCCAGCTTCCGTGGATCGCGGCCAGTGCAGCCGCTGGAGGAGTATCCCGAAGTAGAGGTGCTGCACAATCCACCGGAATGGAAGTACGTGGAACGTCTGCTGCCACCCACCATAGTGCCACAGCCTGTGGCCAAAGCAGAGTACCCCTCCGGCTGGAAGCCCCAGACAGCGGACGGCAGCACTGAGGGTTACTTTGTGGCACGCACCAAGAACCACATGGTGCCCGTCTATCTGCACACCACATACCGCGGCCAGAGACGCATCACCATTGTGCGACACATTCAGGGCGATATCTGGGCGCTGGAGAAGGATCTGCGCGCGGTTGTGGAACGTGCGCGCAATGGCAAACTATGCGCCACACAAGTCAATGAGCTGAGCGGACAGATACACATCCATGGCGACTATGTGGACGTGCTGCGTGAGCATCTTAAGTCGAAGGGCTTCTAGGCGGACACCGCCTTCAGACCCGTTAATCCTTCTAGTTTGTTTAAATAAACACAGTTCAATGTTAATCTGAAAGAGAGGTTTCTTTCGTTGTATACCCTGTAAATTAAGCAGAGAAAATCTGAGAAAGAGAATTCTTTCGTTGCATGCCCTGTAAATTAAGCAGAGCTCTTGGCAGTATACCCTGTAAATTAAGCATAGTTCTTGGCAATTCTTGTCGGAAACGAAGTTATTCCTCTGTAAATTTTGATAGGATCTTGGAAAAGAACTTTCTCTTGAAAATAGCAATAGTGTACTAAAAAAGTTAATTATTTTGTTTGTCAGCTATGCCTTGCATACCCTGTAAATTAAGGTAAGAGCTTGGGGAGTACTGCAGAAATTAAGCAGAAGGGATTATATCTCTGTAAAAGGTCTGTCGCATAACAATATATATCTTACTTGAAAGAGATAATGGTATCGCCTGTGCCTTAGATACCCTGTAAATTGAGGACAGATCATAGAAGAATCCATAGCGAATCCACTTTAGTCTACGATGTATTTTGATAGATTATAGACTCTGGTTACTCACTTGGTTGTTGCCCAAGTCTGCTCAAGGTGATCACGAACTATAGTTTCCTACAACTACATCCCATGTAGCCCAATTGTTTCCTAATCCCCACAGAAGACTCAGAAATGCAGGCTTATCTTTACAGTTATGAGAAAAAAACGTTGTGTATATTATTTTGTTTTTTTGCGGTGTGTACAGACTACACTTATTATAATCATATAGTATATATGTATGTATATTACCATGGTAAATTACATGCGCGAAAGGGAACTGTTTGTCAGGGTACGACTTTGTGTAGGTCTTTATTACACACACGCACGCACGCACGCACACACACACAAACGCACACACGCAGACAGTACCTTCTCCCTTTCACATTCTCACTCGTTCAGGACAAATTATCATATACAACATGCGTGGGTGTGTTCCACCGTCTGTGTGGGCGCGAACCGCGTTTTACAACTAGATGTATATACAATTTATGCTCGAGTTAATCTACAGTTCGCTCTTAAATAATTAGCTACAGTTGGGAGCAGTAGGTGGGGAAAGGGGAACGGAAGAGAGTCACGTGAGGGTTGGGGGAGGGATGGAGGTGTCCGTGACTTATAATTGTTGCTGTTGTTGTTTATGTTTTGGCAGCAGCAGCAGAAGCTGAGCCGGCTGCTGCACTCCGTCTCCGCTATCCATTAGCGCCCGCCATTGCCTGCGGCGTCAGAGGCACACCCACCAGGCCACTCACTCCGGCCGTGGCTGAGGTTGCTGCAATGGCACCGGCACCGGCTGCCGTCGAGGAACGTTTCAATGCTTTGCGTATGATATTCCAATCTTCCATTATGTCTTCCTCGCGCAGCATATAGACAACGTAGGGTCCCGTAACGGTCACTGCCTTCTTGCGCCCCGGTCCCCGCACCTTGCTCTGCCGCTTGTCATTGCCCCAGTTGTCCCATGATATCTCCACATTGTGGCGATCTTCCTCAAGTCTGCGTATGCGTTCCATTAGCTCCTCGCGGATATAGTCCAGGGCCATTTGCTTCTCGCTCTGTGCAGAAAGGGAAGGTATGCAAGAAGATTAGAGAGGAGTTGGACAAGGTAAATGATTAATTTGAATTACCTCAAAGTGCTGACTTGCTGCCTGCTCCTCGGACAGATATTTATGTTCGATATTCTGTAGTCGAAACTTGCGGAGCACATCGGCTACTTCGATTCGGGTACGATAGACTTTGTCCAGCTCCTTTTGGGGTTGTACAAACTCCTCGGATCGACCCGATCGCACTTCCGACAATTGGCGCTCGATCAAATTGAATCGCTCGAAATAGTATTGCTCTCGCAGATGATTAAATTGTCGCTCTAGGCTGGCTGCAGAGAGTGAAAGAGTGGTGGGGAAAGAGGGGGGAATGGGTTAGAATTCCTATTCGTATCGCAGTTTACCGCCAATTTTTCATGCGCACTTACCCAAGTCTTCCATGTGTTCGGCTCGTCGACGCTCGATTTCGCTGACATCCATTTCGGAGGAATCATCGGAATCGCACTCATTGGCCTCCTCCTCCTCGTCAGAGGTGTCGTGCGCTTGGCTGGAGTTCGAGCGCTCCGACTCGGCTCCAGAAACGTCACCCTCAGCGTCAGATTCGCCATTTTTCACTGGCATTTGTGGTCTGTAAGGTTTATTATCTCTCTACTGTGGGCTCGTTAAACTACGAGCACCAGTCACTTGTCTGCTGCACGACCAACACTTTCCACGTTCAAGTTTCTATACACTTTGGGATAGGTGATTTTCTTGGAAAATGAGGAAAATTTACCACAACTAGAGATATTGTTTTGTATGCTGCAGCAGCTGCAAAAAGTGTTGGCTGGCGACGCAATTGGCGCAACAGTGTTGTATAATGTATGCAAGAACCGCAAGAGTTATCGACCTTTTTGAGTAATTCGATATTGCATAAAAAACGAAATATATGAATAATTGGAATATGTCTTAAACTAATGACAAAATTTTAATGATACATTACTAAACCTTTATTTATTTTTATTTAAAACCAGAAATTATTGTTCTTTTTATTCGTATTGTCGTGCATTGCAATACTAACCACAGCGGAGAGTGTGTGACCAGAGGTTTTAAAAATACCATCATTGACTTCATTAATATGCGAAATGGTCACATTGCCACCGTCAGCGCCAAGCAAAACAGCTGACGTATGAGTGTGAGAAGAAAAACGAGAAAAACAAATAGGCGTTGTGATAAATACGTGTTATATTTTCCGAACAGCGATAGAGAGCAACAGTTTTTCCGAAATTGTTTTTCCCCACAAAGTGCCATCAGCGATATGGAAACACCAACCGCCGATGGTTTGTTACAGTTTCGCGATTATAGCGTAAACAATATCGGAACCCCAGCACAAATCAATGTCAATTCGCCAACGCATGCAACCAACAGCGGCGGCGGCGTCGGCAGTGGCAACGCAGGCGGTGGTGGCAATGCACAACGTCAACGTGGAGATCCACTCGCCGATCTCATCTACGATATGAGCAACTCGGCACAGTCGATGAGTGGCGGCGGCGGAGGCAGTGGTGGCGCTGGCAGCTCACAGGGAGCATCATTCGACGAAACTGGGGGCGCAGGAAGCGGCAGTGGGGCACGGCTGTCTTTTTCTTACCATCGAGTACTATCAGCAATTCTTCAATGTGGACACGTACATGGTGCTGGAGCGCATTGCCAACTCCATGATACCGAAACGTGCCGCCGCAAACTATTTGCGCATGAACATCGGTGAGAATCCCGATTTGTATGGTCCATTCTGGATAACAGTGACACTGGTAGGTGGTGCAGAGCAGTTGCAGAGCTTGCAGTGTCTCTTAACTAATGTGTGTGCTACCTTGCAGATCTTCTCCATTGCAATTAGCGGCAACATTGCCAGCTACTTACAGCAGGCGAACGACAGCTACCATTGGCATTATAATTTCCATTTGGTCTCCTATGCCGCCACCTGCATCTTTCTCTATGCCAACATTTTGCCGGCCATACTCTGGGCTCTCTTCAAGTACAGCCTCAAGCCGGTGGATGAGGCGGATGCCATTGAAACAGACAGTGTAAGTTTGCCCAGTCTCTTTTCCTCTTTATCCATCTCTTTCTTTTTCGTTCTACTCATGCGCATCGTCTGTCTCCTTCTTGCAGGCCAGCTACACACCCACCTTGCTGTCGCTGATGTGCATCTATGGCTACAGTCTGGCCATCTATATACCCGTCTCCATATTGTGGGTGATCAATGTAAGTGGCAGGCAATTTTCGAGATGGGTTGAAATTATAATTCTCTTCTTCCATTGTAGATTTCGTTGTTGCAGTGGCTGCTGGTTATCACAGCTGCTCTGCTCTCTGGAACTGTGCTGATTGCCGTGCTGACTCCGGCGTTACGCAACTCGCAGTTCTCCCTATTCCTCATCATTGGCATCCTCAGCGCTCATGTCATACTTGCTGCCGGATTTCTTTTATACTTTTTCCACAGTCCGCCACAGGATCCAACAAGTGCTGCTGCCGCTGCTGCAGCTGCCGCTCTTAAGATGACACAAGCACCGCTGCTAAATGCACTGCCCACACACGTGGCGGTTGTTGGTGATCTGCCACCACCATCGGGTCAGACGGGCTAAGCGTAAAATGTACCAAAGAGTGAGAGATTGATGCATCATTCCGTGCAAGCTTCGCCGTCAAATCGTCTGTCGTATCTATCTATCTATCAATCAATATAGCGTATCTGCTGTTGTATATTAAGTTCCCAAGTTTTTTTTGCATCTCCCCTTCTCTCTCTCTCTCTCTCTGTCTGTCTCTTGTTCTATCTCGCTTGCTTTCGCAACGTGTTCGAGCAGAAGAGATGCGAGACGGAGGAGTTGACACCGGTTGCGAATACAGCTGCAACTGTAATTTAAATAAATTCTTAATTATCTTATATAATCCTAACTTAGTCTGTAACTGAATTAGCTCGTGTGTGGTAGGGATAACCATAGCTTATCTTAGCTTATCTGTGTTCAAGAGTGCTTCAAGGTACATAATATAAATCGCTTCCATTTGTGTGTTGTCAATTTTTCGAAACTGCCTTTTTACATCATCATGACAAATTGCCCTATAGATAGTGCGAGGCCTTGATAAGATAGTAACGGAAAAGAATCCAACGGAATGTTAGTTGCTTTAGTTCCTTTGGTTTCCGGGGCACCTTTCAAATAGATAAGGTGTTTGTGGTTGTATTTGGAACCTGTTTCTATATCTAGCGTTTATCTGGGAGCTATTGGTGGTATGTGGAAACTGTATATGGAAAAAGTTGTGTAAATATTGCATATAAGACTGCATTTACTTAGAATTGGTTCAGTTCTTTTAGGGTTTTAATGGAAAGAAATACTTGAATTGTTTTCTTTTCTTATTTTCTTTGCCATATCCAGTCCATATGATCTCTTTTAATATCTAGTGCATAGTAAAGTTACTTGCATCATATAATATTATATATTCTTTGTACTTGTATCTATGTTTCTTATTATATCTCAATTGGTTGGGTTCTAAAGTGAGAATATTGCTTTCTCTTTCGATTCTACATGTTTATGTTCAGTTATATTTTCTTCATATATGTATTTCAGATTTACTAGGTTTATTTCAAACTTATGGAAACTTTTCTCAATAGTCTATGCGAGCTTTAAGTGAATTCATTAAATTATCTTTGACCAAGTCGAAATGTGCCGCAGAGTTTTTATACCCTTCGACCATTGAAAATGGTCAAAAAAGGGTATACTAACTTTGTGCAAATGTATGTAACAGGCAGAAGGAGGCGTGGCAGACCCCATAAAGTATATATATTCTTGCTCAGGATCACTAGCCGAGTCGATTGAGCCATGTCTGTCTGTCTGGATGTCCGGATGACCAGATGAACACACAGATCTCAGCTATTATAAGAGCTAGAGATACCAAATTTGGAATGAACATATCTGTGTAGCCGGCGCAGATGAAGTTTATTTCAAATGTTGGATGTCACGCCTACCGCCCCCGCAAATTAATAATATAATTTTTGAACTCAATTTATAAGCGCTGTATAAAAGATACAACTTTCTGACTTAAACATATACTAAACTGAATGAAATATCTAAGTAGTCTCTAAATTACAATCCGATCGGACAATAAACACAGAAGTTATTTAAGAAAGTATGAGCATAAATCAAAGTGCTTGTGTCAGCTAACAAGGGAGCCGCGCGAGTGCCATCTATATAAATAGGAACATAGGTCGAAGGGTATCCCACTGTCGCGTGCGCGTGACTGTTGCTTTTCTTACTGGTTTCAATTGTCGTTGCTGTTTAGGGCATCACTAATTTCCTAATGGCAGCACGTGCATACACACACACACACATGCCCACATCTACTCACACCAACACAAACCCGTAAATACTCGCTGATAAACGTGTGCATAGAGAGATCCATATGGGAAGAGCATCCCCTGCTGCCGCCTCGAGGGGTGGATGAGTGGGTTGCTTGTTTGAGTATTCACACACACACTCACCCACACACAAACACACCCACTCACACACACACACCCACTCACACACACAGCAACACACGCAAGCGTAGCTTTTTTCGGGTGCGCTCGATTTTCGTGCCTGTTGTGTTTTCTTTCCCACAGCGAATTCTCTCTCTAAATCCTCCTCATCTACCCCCATCTCCCATCTTTCCCTTTTCTCTCTCACTCCCTTCTCTGCCAGCCTTCTTCCTTCCACTGCGTTGCCTTTGCTGTTGCTGAAATGTGCTTTGGTGAATTTTATTCGCTTGGTTTATTTATTCCAGCAATGTGCAAATTATTTCTATCGGCCCAGCGACTATTTATACAGGGTGTTGCAGCTCCTAGGTATTGCAAATGCAACATGAAACTTGAGAGTACCTATGGTACTTACAAGTAGATTTTGGTTATGTTTCGGGATCGTGCACTTACCATATTGTGCATACTATAAACTATTTATGAATCTCTTTAAAGTGTTGTTAAATTTATGTTACATATATTTTCTATATATCTTCTTTATTTATATATATTTTCTTTGATCTGAAAGCTCTTTACAATTACTTCTTTCAAAATTGGAAAATCAACATAATTTGAAAATCAACATAACATTGAAAAGCTCAGTTATGTGAGATTTCAAGCATTATATTATTATACAATATATTGTAGTAGCACATCAGAATCAAGTTGAAAAAACAGTCAAGCCATTTACATCCAGATCGAAATTGAAAAGAAAGAAAACTAAAAGCACAAAATATTTAAAATATATATTGTAGTAGCACATCAGAATCAAGTTGAAAAAACAGTCAAGCCATTTACATCCAGATCCAAATTGAAAACAAAGAAAACTAAAAACACAAAAAATATTTCATCAAATATAAAACTAGAACTATATATTGTAGAATACAAAACGTAATGGATATGTCCATGCAACTAAAGGATACAGAGATGGAAACACTTGAATTGGGGCAAGATTCGTATGTTGATAAATCTGCAGAAAACTTGGATGTGGAAATTGTAAAGAACATGAATGAGAATATAGAAAAGGGTGTGGTTAAGGAAACAGCACAATCACAAAAGGATAAACGCAATCAAATCGTTACTCCCAAAAACAAAATGGATAAGCAAAACAATGTGGATAAGGCCAATGTTGCCGTGCCGCAGAATAATTCGAACAAGAATTTCGCTAAGAAATTCAACAAGGGTAAAGGTTTACCAAATCTAACCAAGCAGCCAGTACAAAAGCCCCTTATGCCTGTGGCGAAGATTATAAAGAAGGTTGTCCCCAAGACACCAAAATCAACAGTAAAATCACCAGTATCACCTGTTCTCGCCGTGATCCCCAATTTGAAGAAGAAATATAATTCAAAGTTGCCTCCACTTCAAACACTTGAAGTGCAAGATAAACCAGAAAAAAAACTGACCCTCCGCTGGACCCGAGCGGAAACTACTGAATTGTCAGAAGTAAGTAAAATGTATAATTGCAATTCAATATAGAATAATCACCAATCTGTCTATAGATTAAAGGGAATTGCAAAATCCACTATTGTGATTCAGATTGCGGGTTCATGACTAATGTGAACAATGCACTTGAAACCATTCAATACGATGGGAAGCCTTTTGTATATATAATTCAAGTGTGTTATATACAGCTTGAGATACGATATCCTGCGGTTCCAATATCTCATAAATCACTGCCATCGGTCGCACATTATATAACTCTGAATCCAGATAATTTTTCAAATACAATGGAATTGGCGCGTTTCATCGACATAAAGACAAAGGAACAAATTATGACTTCCGATTATTCAGGTGTTTATGATGCCGAACATTTAAACAGAATTGTGGGTATTCAGGCACCAGGATTCTCTTATAAGAAATTTTTCAGTGTCATGTTGAAAATTCTATTCGTGGCCCTTCATCTAATTATTCTTGGCCTAAGCATTTTGATTGTCGTTGCTTTCTTTTTTCTCCATTGCTACAATAACGAACCGGTTACTATTTGGATAAAATTCTTTCTTAGGGTCAAGAATTTCATTCAAATTTGTTTCTGTCATCTATTGAATTATATGGAGTTATTATGGTTATTTTAGAGTACAAGGATGAAATGAATCATAGAAATAATGTGTAGAGCATTGTTGAAATTTTTCTGTTGTTTTATGCATTTTGTTAATATTAATAAACAGACACACTAAATTCATTCACAAGTGCGTAAAAAAAGGTGACCCTGTATTTTGAATATGTATCAGGGAGTTGCATGAAAATACAGTCAGTGCTCGTCACACACACATACACTTAGCGACGAGAGAGAGAGAGAGAGAGAGAGAGAGAGAGAGAGAGAGAAATACGTGAATAAATATGTACAGTGCAAACTGCCTGAAACGAAATCGTGACAACTTTGGCTCATAAAAGAATCCTGTTTAAAGTTCCCGACTGACTTTAGTAGATAAACTGAAATTAGTTCACATTTTCTTATATACAGGACATACTTATATTCAGCTTTTCTTTTCCCATATTTTCCTGTACAACTTTAGCTTTCATTCAAAACACTTCAAGTTGATTTGCCTGCGTAGTTCTCGCTGCCTTTTACTGTGCATCTCTCTGTGAGTGCTCCTGACATGCACATGCATGTCTGTATATAGCATACACTTACACATATGATGTGTACATATACATACACACATAGTTGATCAAGGCATGGCACATACACTTACACTTACACACACGCTGTTGGGGCAGATGCCATAGAGAGAAAATTTCTCAATTTCGAATGCAAATATTTCAGCAACGCATCGTTAGATTTGTCCTTTTTATACCCTGTAACTGAAATAGGGTATGTTGAGGGCATATGGAAAATATCTCAAACGAAAATATAGTATGGAATCAAGTCGAAAAAACCCAAGCTAAAGTGGGATTTTCATTAAATACCATATACAGTATTGAAGAGTTTTTTTGACTTAATTCTTTGTTTATCGTACGTTCGAATTACAATTTCTAGGTTATGCACATACAGTACCGTATCGTATATTTACTATATATGAATCTATGCAGTTAACCATATGTCAAAACATATGGTGTCTTCAACAGGTTTCTTGCAATTCAAATTGAAAAGTTTGATTATGAATTTGCGGAAACGTGGGCGTGGCATCTAAAATTTCAAATATGCTTTATCTGCATAGAGTATACAAAAATCTACATGTCAAATTTGGTAGCTGTAGCTTTCACAATAACTGAGATCTGCGCGTTCATACAGACATAAAGACATGATAGAGGGTACCAGCTAGTCGTGCCTCATTCTCGTGGCTTGCTTTGTGTCTGTGCGAGCGAGTCAGCTGTCAGGCAGGCAGCATTTGTTGCATTCACATTTCACTCTGCTACGTTCGCTTTTCTCTTCTCTCCTCCTGCTTTTCTTTCTCTCTCTCTCTTGCCCTTCGCCTCTATCTCTCTCTTTTTTGCGGCGCGTGTGTGTGAATGGCAGCTGCATTGACACCCACATACACACATACACCCACGCACACCCGCACATAGTGAGCCTCTGCTGCCACTTTGTATGCTTGCTAAGAGAATTTGCAGCAGCATAGCTTGGATTACAGGGCGTATACATCATGTCAGCAGCAGCAGCAGCAGCAGAGGCTGCAGAGGCAACAGCAGCAGCAGCAGAGGCAGCTGGCGATTTATTTGCCTGCCAACCTGCCTGACAATGGAAAAAGTGCGCAAAAATGGAAACTGGAAACGAACTTGTTTAATTGCAACTCACATTTCCAACACGCCTTCCACTTTCGCACCCACGCCCCCTGCCTACTTGCTGTGCAATTCAATTAAAATCAATGCGTAAATATAGAAAAGCTGCAAATAAGCTTTATGCTGCGTTGCAATTGGTTTGTTCAGATAGTTTTTCTCACACACACATACACATATGATATGCATATTTGCATAGTTTTTGCAATTTGTCAGGTATTTCCTTATTTATTAACGCCTTTTTTCTATGTGCATCAAATTTGCTGCATATATAAATGACCACATAATATTATATGCCGTGGCTTGGCCATATATGACGAGTAATTGTCAGTGGTTTGGCAGCCAAATAAGCCAGACATGTATCATTTATAGGCAGATATATGTATGTATACATTCCCTGGTTCTGTCATAATTGTATGACCATTTTCATATAAGTACATTAAGTATACCAAATAGTTACTTTAAATTTATTATATCATATATCATAGTATAGTATATAATTAATATAATATCTTCTGCTTAGCCAGTTGTCTCTCTTACATTAGGCAGTAGGTACTTTAAAACCTTACTCTAATAAAACCAGAGACCGACAGAACCAACTTAAATGCAAAGATACTTTTATTATTTTAATCTGAGAGATTTATTTTTGACAAGACTTTTTAAAAATGTTTGTGATTTAAAAGTCTTTGAGTGACTTTTATAATAAAAGTCTTCAGTAAAAGTTGTTTAAAGACTTTTAAAATAAAACTCTTTAATTTTGTAATAACATAATCATTAAATTAAACTTTTATAATAAAAATCAAAAATAATCATTATTCAAGGTTTTTTTATGATAAAAATCAAAAAATAATCGTTATTAATAATTTGTATGCATACTTATAACCATTACGGTCCCTGAATAGAACTTATTTTTGATATAGTTTTATTAAAATTGTTTTGAAAAATAGTGGAATTGGTTGTTTGTTTCGATTTTCCGACGTAAAAAGAAACATATTCAGAAATATTGGTTTATTTTTTCACATTTCAATAAGGCACATTTTCAACAAATAAATCTTCTTTTCGTCTTGTCCATCCGGGTTTTCCTCGTTTTTTTTTTAATATTAATCTATTCTTTTTTGTAAGGGCTAGCTGGCAGCCCTGAACCTGAGAATTCTAATCAGATAAAATGGAGATTCGTAGAACAACTTATGATACCTTCTTTTCTGTGGAATAACTTAAGCAAAGTGTTCCATGAGTTTCAGTAAGTGTTATAAACATCGGTACAGCTGTTTCATAGAAATCAGAATGACTATATATATTAAAATACACTTTAATTGCAGCAGGCAGCACAAAAAAGCTTCATGTTGCTGCATAAATAACAATTTTTAATTATTTTATACCCATCAACTATTGAAAACGGTAAAGAAGGGTCTGCAAAAGTTTGTAATTGATGGCAGTGCACGTGGCAGACTTTACAAAGTATACGCATGCCACAGCCGTACCGATTCAGCCATGTTTGTGTCTGTATGAACGCGCTAATATCTGCAACCATATAGGCTAGTGAAACCAAATTTGGTATAGTGCATTCTATAAGCAATGCGAACAATAATTGCATTTCAAATTTGGAATGCCAGGCCCACCACCTACTCAAATTTATAATTTTGGTTTATTAATTGAATTTAATAGTCGAATTCGAAGATCTCAATATTCTACTTCCTTATACGTATAGTTGAATATATTGTGAATTGAATCTCCAAACTGCAATCTAATCAAACTATAAAGAAGGAAGTTATACAACGAGACTGAAAAAGCAATAAACTGTGATTAAAATACCTTTTCTAAGTGATGTACAGGGTATCTCACTGTCGAGGCCGCTCGACTGCAGCTTTCATTACTTGTTTGTTATATTATTTTCTTTCTTTTGCTTTTCCATTACATTTTTTGCTTATTTGCATATGAAAATTTTCAATAAAGCCGCCGCCTGCGCCGCAGCCAACGCAGCCGCAGCCACAGCCGCAGGCCACGCGGATTAACAAATATATTTTCCAACTGATTAGCATGCTGTGTCTGGGGAGGAAGGCAGGAGGAGGGAGTGGGAAAGTGAAGCAAAGTGAAAACACAAGCAGCCCACGGGGGTCCCCCTTTCCCAGTCGTCGCTGCTGCTGCTGCTGCTGCTGCTCCTCGTCCTCCTTCAAGCAATGCATACTACCACAACACCCCCTCTCCCATCCCCATTCCCTTTTAACGGTACTCGGCACTGTCGCTGCGGAAACGGAAGTCACTCGACGCAGCACGGCGAAATTAGCTCAGGCTCGGCTCGATGTGCAGCGGCTTGTGAAGCAAAATTTATTTTATTTTATTTTTTTTTTTTCAATTTGTTTTGCTTTTTTTGCTGCTGGTGCTGCTGTTGTTGTTGTTGTTGTATTGCCACTTAAAGCAATTACGCTGCCATATGTGAGGTGTCGTATGAAGGTGTGTGTGTGTGTGTGTTGCCCTTTAGGCCGCCCTTCAAATGCATTTGAAGCGTTAAAACGCCACTTGAGGCAAAGGAGATTGCCTGCGGTTGCGGTTTCTTTGCCTGCCTGCCTCACATCTCACATCTTTCCCTTTCTTCCCTCCCCCCACTGCCCATCTCAGCGACTGCAGTTGATAGGCCACAGTCTCACGTCTCAGCTAGCACACCTTCCCCAAACTCCATACGGCAACCGCAATCCCCTTTCCATGTCACATGCAAATGGCAAAGTGCATTCAACGCTCTTTCAGGCAACCTGTTGAAGCGATTAGCTTAGCTGCGAGTCTTGGGGAAAGATTTTGTTTTTATTAGGGATAGTTCATCTATATATATTCTATATGCCATGCAGGCCATGGAAAGAAAGACCTGAAGTAATCCCCATTTCATTAAAGTATTGATTAGATTGGTTATTCTTAACTTTAAATTCTATCTTTTATGCATCGCTAACAAAACAAATTGAAAAACTAATTTGTTGGCGGTGGGCGTGGCACCCAACATTAGAGATAAGCTTGACAGTCTCAGGATATAGTTTCTATATTTCCTTTATGCCAAATTTGGTGTTTCCAGCTTTTATAATAGCTGAGATCTGTATGCTCATACAGACAGACGGATAATCGACTCGGCTGATGATACTGAGCAAGAATATATATACTATGTCTATCACGCCTCTTTATGCCTCTTACATACAATTGCACAAACTAATTACCCTCTTTTGAGCATTGTCAATGGTCAAAGGGTATTAAAAACTATACCATATATAATATTATATATATGGTAAATATGTACATATATTTTAACATAACATAACATAACATAGAAAAGAAATAGAACATACTATAGGTCAGGCAAAGAATGTTTTATAAACATATATATATATATATATATATATATATATATATATATATATATATAAATTATTTTTTATTAATATTTATATTATATATATATTGTATATGTATATAAAACATTCTTTGCCGTATAGTATGTTCTATTTATTTTCTATATTTCCCAAGGATTAAACAACTTACACATGTTCTCCGAGGCCTTCCAGATTTGTGAAATATTTGATATCATAAATATATGTTTTTCTTCTTCATTTCAACATTATTACAACTGGTTTATCTGCTTTTTCGAATGAGTAAGCAGTAGTTTTGATCATTACTTTATATAGATAACTATTAATTCATAAATTATAAAGAAAGCAATTATAAAGAAAGAACTTATAAATCTTGATATCTCACATATTTTCTATTCTTCTCTGCATTTTATTTACTTAAACTACCAACGAACTGTTTTACATCTCATAACTTATTACTACAGATTCCCCATTTTATCAGGTTCACAACTGTTCTCTGTACACTTCTCCCACTTTCAACTGTGATTAACTTTCTACAATATGTTCCCAAACCCTCCTGCCAGAGAATTTTCCAACTAACTGAAGATCGAACACGTATTTGCTTGTTATAAAACTTCCCCCCTACCCGTATGGATCGAAGTTCCTTTCGGCACTCGGGGGGCACATAATTGATTGGATGCAGGAGGGCAGCCTTGTGCTCTTGTGCTTTGTGCCTTGTACCCAATCCTCCATTCCACTCAGAAATACCGATTCGCAATTCCAATTCGATGGGGACTTTCGGGGAAACTTGACTGAAAATAACTTTCAACGGCATCTTAAATTGGCCCCATATGGCTTCAGTGCTTCGGGGCACGTTAAAGTCGCAGAATGTAACGGTAATCAGCAGTGGCGGGAGTGGCGGGAGATAAGGGGCATAGGTACATAACATACATATGGCATAGGTATGGTTAGGGTAGCCGGCCGGCCGGCGCTTTACTAGGGGCGTGGACGGGAAGCTTTGCGAAGCTTGACACAATTTTTTTTGGGATGTATCCAGCCTGTGCTGCCTGCCTGCCTGCCTGCCTGCCTCCCTCGTTGGGCTTCGTTCTGCAGCCTCGTGACAAGCGGCGTGCTCCAGTTCTGCCACACAGCCAGGAGTCTACACAGTTTCGGGTGCGCCTCCGGAACACACGTAAGAAGCAGCAGCAGAAGAACTCTCCACCAGGTCTCCTACGCGCCCAACTCGCCTCGAAAGCTTTCTGCGGCCGAAAAAGCAAAAAAAGCTTTCGTTCCTTGCATTGATTTTGCTTCGGCTGCAGGCTCCGCAACGACACACGTTTGCCCGCCTACCGCCCATCGCCCCTTGCCTCTTCTGACACCTCCACCTTTTAGTGTTGATTATGTATGCAGCTGGTGGGCAAGTGTGGGTGGGGCAAGGGGGGAAAGGGGCCGCGCATAATTTCGTTATTTATTTTCATTAATTGAAAATTGCTGAAAAGCAACTTCCCTCTCTCTCTCTCTCCATCTCTCTCTCCCTCCTCTCTCTTTCTCTTTCTTCTCACTTGACCCGAATGTAACTCTCCTAATTGCAGTCAAAGTCCCCGCCGGGCCATTGCCGGGTCCGGCTCTGGCTGTGGCTTTCCCAAATGAATTTTGTATCTAATTATTGAAAAGAAAAGTACTCGACTTGGGCAGCAGCAGGATGCGATAATCCCTGAATGGGGCTGCAGGTTCGAGTAGGTTGAAGGGATTCCCAGATTGCTGGATAGCTGGGTAGGTGTGTAGGTGTGTAGCTGTGTGGGGGGTGTGTGTGTGTAGCTGGGCAAGGTTACTTCCTCTTGAATTTTGAAATTGCAATTGAATATCCTGCCAGCTTGGTCTTTGATCTCTGCGTGAATTTTATTAGCTTTTGTTTGCTTGATTACGGATCATTACGCATCATTACGGATGGAGGCATAAGGTTTATATATACATAAGGTTGGAATGAATGTATGTATGTATTGGCTATAAAGAAGATATATGCATTCTATTGGGGAATACTAATGTACACATACAATAAATGGTAAACAGAAAAGCTTCTACATATATAATATTCTTTCATTCCTAGCTATGTATATAGAATGTTACAGAATGTTTTTACTATACTTACTATACATATATTGTCTTTAAACACAAGTCTTAATCACATTTCACAAGTTTCTGTTTTCATCAAAACTATTCTTTAAAGTAAAAACTAAACATATAATAAAAAATATATTAAAAGAAAGTAATAAGTAAGTCTGTAGTGTACGATATAAGTACCGATTACCCTTATGAATAAACCAGAGCTTTATTTTCTTCTATTTTATCGAACATTATCTTTATAAATTAATCATGCTTAATCTTTTTATTAATTTGAGGCTTATTCTTGAGCAAGTTTAAGGACATATTAATTATCTTTATAAGCTTGAAGAGGGTATATTCATTATCGGTCGGTTTATAGTTAATAACTAATATATCTTGTACATACTATATTTAGTTATACTATTATACAGTTATATAACAAAATACCGTCTATATCGTATAGAACTGTCAGCCATGTTTAAGCCATGTATAAGTATGGTGTATCTCAGTTACTAGCAAATTCCTTATTGCACTGCAGGCGACATACATATAGTGTCAGCTACTTTAAGGGGCGCCTTCGTTAATGTTGGTGTCGAGTCGCATTGCGTTGCATTGCGTCGAGTCGAGCCGTATCTGGTATCCGCTAAGCCCTTAATTAGAGGCAACACAAAGCACAACAAGTCACAACAGTTATAGTATAGTAGGGTGTCTATATTTGTGTGCGTGTGACTGTGTGTGCTGCACACACTCTAATTACGAGCGCAGCACGCTGCCAGAAGAGCCTGCGGGCGGATCAGCTATGTGGATGCGGATGCGCTGCAAATATTTGCCGGGCGGACTATCGAATGGGCGTGCTTGTCAATTACATGGATTACACACATACACACACCGAGTCGGGTGTGTGTATATAGTGTATGTATATAGCGGGGCGCTATTTAAAGTCAGCTGCGGCAGCTTCTGAATTATGAAATGCATTTTTGCTCGACCGAATGAAATCGAGTTTCGCTCTGTCCACATTGGAGACTTGGCCCAGTTGCAGTCGCAGTCGCCGTCGCTGTCGCTGTCAACGGCACCGACGCGTCGGCACTTGCCGTGTAGACTTGAAGCCGAAAAGCTGCTGGCGCTGCTGCTGCTGCTGTTGCTGTTGCTGTTGCTGTCGCAGTCGCTGCCTCTGCCGCTGCGAGCTTGCGCTTTGCGAGCTTTTCGGGGCGCAGTTTGTAGGTGCCGTTGTTGTTGTTCTTGTTCTCGTGGTTGTTGCTTGGTGCCAAAACTCTCAACACAGGATACGTTGCGGCCGCTGTCGGCGCTGATACCATTGCTGGCTCTGCCTCTGCCTGGTGTTGGAGCTGCGCTCTCTCTCTCGAATCAGTACGAGTCAAGCAGTCTTCGGCGTATCCAGCAAACGCGGTTCTTTTTTAAGCGCGTTTTGTATTATTCTACTCATATAATTTATCATTTGCGGAGCTGTATGATTTCTCCTTGTTTCGTAGTACACAGAACAGCAACAACAACAGAAACAAAATAAACAGCAACAAAAACAAAACAACAACAACACCCATACCAATGAAACTGCAACAGAACAAGAGACTAGCTAAGAACAGGCAGGTGTAGACAGACTGCAAGACAGGCGAATTGGCAGACAGACGAAAGTCAACAACAAAAAACCAAAACAAAACAAAAACGTAGCAGCAGCAGCAGCTGTAGCGACAGAGGCAGCAAAAGAACAGTTCGACACCAGCTTCCGTGAGAGTGACGAGAGAGAACGCAAGCAGTGAGCAAGCAGTCGCTAGCAAGCAGAGAACAAACAGTGTGCAGTGAGCTTGCTGTTGGAGTCCAACGTCAACGCCAACGTCAGCGTCCACGTCTACGTCTACGTCGTCTTCGCATCAGTACGTCCAAAACAGTTGCAGGAACTAATTGGGCTGCGGCAAATTGAACCTGATTTTACTTTGTTCTTGCTCCTTTTTTTCCGCAGTGCATTGCTCCTTTTTTAGGTTTGTAGGTGTGTGTGTGAGTGTGTATGTGTGTGTGTGAGTGTGTATATGTATGTGTTTGTGTGTGTTTGTGTGTAGCGACCTACTGCGTAGATAGATTAGAGTTTCCTACGCAGATCACGTAGTTCTATACCGTGAACCCACTGGGAACGGACGTGGCTAATTTACAGCTCCTGAATTGGGTTAACAAATTCCTATAGATATTGTCTATACTATATGGTATAGTATAGCTGTACAGCCCTTGAGGATCATTGATCTTTAATATAATTTTTATAATTTATTCACTACTCTATATAATTAACCCATAAAGCAGCTCATCAAATTTGCCATATTATAACCTAACCTCATTTTTGTCTCTTTTCAGATAATTGAGAATCTTATAACGAAAGTCTGCAGGCAGCAATCAAGCAAGATATATATATATATAAAAAAAATATATATAAAGATATATATGATCAGTTGATGAAATTTCAACGAAGAAAGAGAAAGTAAAAGTTTCTACCTAAAAAAGGATCCATCAAAAATTTCCCACGATTATTTTGTGTTAACATTTTTTCAATGTGAGCAAGAAAGAGGGAAAGAGAGAGAGAGAGAGAAATAGAGATACAGAACTTGAGCAAAAGAAAAGCAATTTAACAAAAAAAAAAAATAAGATAAAAATAATTGTGAAGATATAATATTTAAAAAAAGAATAATACCGAACACTCGCGTTTTTTTTCGAAACTTTTTTTAAGGTGTGAGTATATTTGAGGCCCTATGCTCCACTAGGAGTTAAAGGAATTACAAAAAAAAAAAAAAATATAATCGATATCATACATAAGATCGAATCAAATCGAGATTCACGGGTTGTTTCTCCATGCTCAACGATTGCGTCTCCCGGTGAGAACGTAGTATATAGAACTGGGGTTCCGATTTCCCGGCGATTTACCAAAGGTTTTTTTTACTGAATTTACAGGGGCGTCATCGTTGTCGACATGCATCTTCGGGCATAAGTAAATATTATTCGATGTAAAAAAGAAGTCAACACCAACTACAGTTAGGCAAGTGTTTTTCTAAAAAATATATATATACATATATATATAATACGTGTAAAACATATATATATATATAAAACACTCATATATATATATTTACTTTTCGAAAAAAGACTTAAAGTTCTTAAAGAAATTGATATAATATTTATACAAGAGATTTAATAAAGAAAACAAAAATCAAGCCAGAGAGCAAACAAAGAGTCAACAACAAAACGGACTTCCAACGATTTCAAAGTACGACGAAATATTTTTTAGAACTCAACTAAAACAGCAGTTTCCGGTTAACAACAACAACAACAACAACAACAGCAACAATAGCAACAACACCAATTTTGCCAAAACAAGAAACAAATAAATAACATTAATAAAAAACAAATAATTAGAAGTAAAAAAGTTCATTAAGATCGAAGCAAATTAACGAAAAATATAAAAAAATCAACCCTGAGCTACAAGAATTTATATAAAGAGACGGCGTCAAAAAGAGGAAAAGCGACAACGCATAACTGCGAAAGGAAGACCGAGAAAGAGAGGGACAGAAAGCGATCAGAAGCTAAGTGATATTTTATGACACAAAATATCAGTTAAGGACAACAACTTATAAGGTGAGTGAATATTTAATTATATTATTACTATACAGAACGTGCCATAAGTACCATAAGAACGTACCATATAAATGGCAGAAAAATACCATACAAATACTGCAAACAGTCCTAAACTTAAAGCAAAACATACTATTTAATCTCTGTTATGAGAAACATTAACCTATTTATTTCAATATAAAATTTGGTACAACTCTGTGCACTATCTGTCACATCTGTTGACATATGTATCTATGATATGTGCAAATATGACAGCCCTTCTTTCATGTTAGCCAAACGTTCCTTGGTTCCGTGCTATTTATAGAGTCACAAATGCTTAACTAGCTACATCTGTAGAAATACATGTGATATAGCTGTCAAATCGCTTAAAATATATGGCACCTTCAGCACCAGGGAGTACCTCCGAAAAATATGACGGTGACAGCACAAAGGGTTCAAGTGTTGTCAACTGGCACTCTCACTGGGCGAGAGTCCTTTCCCTGCCTTCGGCTTTCTTTCTTTCTCTTTGTTTGCCTGTCTGTATATCTCTTCTTGTTACTCCCACGCACGCACTGCTGTCTTTCACGGCTTTTTTTTGCCCGTCTGTTGCCCTCACACTTGCGCTGCCATATATTTTCACTTCAACTCACTCGGAAAGCAATTTATGCGTTAATTGTAATCGTCGATTGCATTGTTCTCGCTATCGCCATCGCCATCGCCATCGCCATCACCATCAACATGATAATGATAATGATAATAATGATGATGATGATGTTGTCCCTGTCTTGTGCTCAAAACAAATCGCGTCAATATTGTTGCCAAGCAGGCTGAGTGCAATTTGATCGATTTTTAAATTGCTGCCCCATTAAATAGAACCGCATTTTCTAAAAATATAGAAAATTGCCATCAATTGCAATGCGACTGTGCACGGTATGAGTAGCCTATTCTATTGCAATCGGAGCTCGATACAGTGCCTCATCAACACAACTTGTCCATTAGGGACTGAATTAGTTATGTGACAGTTGGAGGACACAATTGTTTAATTTGCATTCGCTATGCATTTCTAATCATGTCAATAAACAATCCACTCCAACCACAGAGTCCAACCGGTTCTCCCTTATTTTTAACGGGTTTTCTGTTGAAAAAAAACTCACGCTTTTATGTGCTGCAAAAGGGTAAAGCTGTAAAGAAAGTTGCTGAAATGGAGAAGTTATGTTCATAATGTTTCCATCTGCAACATATGTATAATAAAAGCCAGTTTCCATCTGTCGTCATATTTAATGAGTTTTCATCTGGTTTTGTTGTGATGATTTTGTCACAATTGCTTAATGCGTTTTCAAGTTAATTTTATTTGTCTTTTCATATGACACTAATTGTATGACCTATTATATGACATTTATTCTAAACAACTTTCTGTTTTAATTCACGCAAATGGAAAGAAAAGTTGTTACTGTCACTCAATAAGTATGAGCACATGAGAATAACATATAGGAATTATTACTTTAAATATAAGATTTTAGGTTTGTCATATAAATATGGCAGTATGGCAATGTATGACTAGTAGAAAACCCAGAGTTTTTACCCAGATTTGTGTAGAAAATGCCAAGTAAATTAAAACATAGTACAAGTTCTTTCTTAAACTTGTATTAATACCTAAGCTTGACAACTTTGTATCATAATCTGCCAATATGGCAACGTATGGCAAATAAGATATGCTAGACATTGATAGTTTGTAATGCACTTCTCTCTTCTATCTAACAGATTCAGAAGCTTAATAACCTCTCTAACTAGCACTAACTATCTCAGGCTTCTTCCAAACTAAAGTTGGGAGAAATAAGTTTTGGCATAGGGAAAGTTAGTGCAAAGCTTGCAGTTATGAAACTGAAAGCTGGAAACTTTCGCATAGAGGGGATCTTTATATAATCACGCTGATTACCAGATGCCACCCGCCTCAATCCCTTCTTCCACTTTTCGCACTAAACGTAACTTGGTTTTGGGGCCTTGGTGCAATTATCACGTTACCACCGCAGCCGCAATGTTTGAATGGGGGGCGACGCCTAAAAGCAGGCAACAAGGCAACACAAACAGCATGCATATTTCATCAAAGGGAGTGGTGCTAGAGGAGGCAGCTTGAGGGTGGGCGTGGCACTTATGTAAAACTCAGCAGGGCAGGCAAAGTCAAACAGACAAGCGAAGGCATACAAAATCAATTATTTAAATGTAACTGGCGAAAGTTCAGAGTTCGATGCAGTGCAGCCAGAGCATGCCAGGTCAGGCGAGGGAAGAGTAGAGCATGGCAGGGGCAGGGGCAGGGTCAGTTTGGACTTTGGTCAAAAGCCGCGCCCCCCAACGCCTCCTCTGTTAGCCTCCTATCGAGCTCCGCTTGTGCGCGTTGGTTTTAAATTAAAATGAAATGAGATTTGCCAGTGTGTTCGTATGAATGTGTATGTGTGTGTGTGTGTGTGTGTGTGTGAATGTGCTGTAGGGCATTATACAACCTGCATGCATATACATGCGATAGATATATCCTATGTATAGTCCATGTATGTAAGGTATATGGTGCTTCCAGCTGACTCGCTGCAGCATCCCGAAAAAGAGAAGCAACTGCACGTTGCGAAGCCATTGCGAAAGTTTCTCCTCTTTGTTAAGCGCGGGGTGTAGCGCTGTGTGTGTGGGTGTGTATGTGTGTGTGTGACGATGACTATGTATGTGTGTGTGTGTGTGTGTGTGTGTGTGTGTACACAGATACACACCGTAAGTGACAGAGAAAGCTTCTGCAGTTCTTCCTTTTGACACCCACTCACCCCAGGACTAAAGCGAGAAACTGCCTATCACCAGCGACAACCAACACCACCTAACACCATCCCCAACACCACCACACCACACCATCAGCCTTATCCTTACTTTGCACTCCCCCCTTCCCCTCCCCTGCAGCCTTCTGCTTTTCCATCAGGCTCGACACCACCGTCCATTATCATCATTTGCAGCTTGGCAGCTTTTCTTTCTATTCTCTCTTTTGGCAGTTTTTTTTCTTTCTCTGTTTTTGGCACTTTTGCCCAAAATATCTAGCTTAATTGGAGTTGCCACCTGACGCAAACGTTAAGTGGCAAAAAATGCTCAGCTTTTAGCTTTAATTGTCTTTAAAGCTAAGTCTTTGTTCTGCTTTGCTCGCTAGTAAACACTTTCTACAAGTATTTGTTATCCTAGGTACCTACATATACCCAATACATTAAACTAGGTACCTATATGCAATACTTTATCCTAGGTAGCTATACCCAATACACTTATACTAGGTGCCTATACGCAATACTTTATCCTAGATGCCTATACTCAATAACTATATAAATAAATAAATAAATAAATACTTTATCATAGGTACCTAGGCACAATAAATGTTTTCTTAAATTGTGATTAAAATTAGTCTATATACGTAGACTAACAGAGTTGTCACCTTCTTGTTGACATCATTTATTTACAACGCTAACGACAGAGTTGCCATCTGAAGTTGCTTAGAAGTCATAGAGTTGTCACATGAATTCATGGAAATAACACTTGTCCAATTGTATCTGAATCTGAGTTGTGTCCATATTTAAGAAGTTTAGCAAACAGTGTTGGAAAATGTCAGCAAAGGGTCTTCAGTTGAAGCACTTCAGCTGAAGCATTTCGCTCAGTGTAGGCCATCAGCTGCAGCCCTGCAGCATCTGCAAGCGAACTGTGTGTGCGTTAAGGGTGTGAGCCAGGGATGTGTGTTTTGACGTGTGTGTGCGTCTGTGTGTGTGTGTATGTGTGCCTCGTTGTGTGCCTGTGCAATTTCCAGCGCAACTTTCATTCAACATTGGTGAAAAACTTGGGAAAATACTTGAGAAGAAAATTGTTCACGCTGCGCAAACGAAACGAAATTTCTGGTTCTTCCCTCCCCTCCCTACCCCATCCCGGTTGCTGTTGGTTCCGGTTTCGGGTTGATTTCTGTGCCGGACGACTGAATGAAAATGCCAACATGAAGATTCTTCTTCATCTTCTTCTTCTTTTGACAAGTTTGAGTAAAGCGAATTAGGCGCAAGCTGAAGAAATTCAATTTAAAAGAAAAAGAGTTATTTAATTTCTTCCCTCAGTGGGCTCTCCCCTCTTTCTTTGTTCCCTCAAACCCCTTTGCCAACTCGTACTTGCCCTTTTGTACTAGTCAAAACTTCCGTCTTTGTAGAGCTTATTTATTTTTGCTTCTTGCTTCTGCTACGCCTCTAGTCTCTTATTTGCCGTTTCCTATTTCCCACTTTCTCACTTTCGCACTTGCCCAGCATTGCCATTTTCCATTTCTGCCATCGTCCGACCCCGTTCGCAACAATGCGCTGGGTCTGGGAAATTTAATGAGTTTCCTTCGAGAGTTTGCTCGAGCAACATAATTTCATTTCGCCCATTCTTATTGAGCAAGCACAAGTATTTCGAGCTCTCTCTCTCTCTCTTTCTCTCTCTGTCTTTCTGCCTCCCTCTCTTATTACAGCTATTTTCTTATTTATTATGTTTTCAGTTCCAAGAAAAATATTGAAACAATTTCACTTTGTGCAGGAAGAGAGAGAGAGAGGAAGAGAGAGGAAGAGGGGCTGGGTAGGCAAGTGGGCGGTACGCGGCTTTGTCGAGTACCCTTGAGTTATGTTCTTTGAGCAGCAGGTCGCTGCTTGACGCCTGATTGCGAATTTAACAAGACCAATAAAATGAATAAACATGTCGCAACATGCATACACTTTCATATTTAAGGGTAATAATGATAAAGACAGAGATAAAATGCAGAGTATTTATATATATTAAGGTATAATATATGTAATATAAGGTATGCGAATCTGAGGGAACCTTTAGAAACTAATAAGCCGAATAATCTGTTCAGTTTATCAAACAGAACAAGAATATATAACTATATATACTTTATTTACACTACACTTATGTAAAGTAGTAAAGTAGCTTTTTCTAAGACCTCTAGGAAAGTACTTCTAACGAATTTCATATTCTAGATACTACTCAGGCATATATATACATATATTTATATATATTCAGTCAGGCCATCAAACTGTCTACTTAATCACTCTGATATGCCGTACAATTTTCCTGATTTTGATGAACCTTTTTCTAGACTGATTTCATTTGGTTCTCCGCAATGATATAAACAGCAATCTCACATTTTTGACTTCATTAAACAATTTCTGATATTACCACACCAAACATAACCTGTGAACACTTGAAATTCCAGGTAAAATACTGCACAATATTCTCCGAATTTGTTGATTGTTGGCTCAATTGAAAAGTCAAGTTGATGAAATAATGTACACCTAAGCGCTATTAAATGATATGCGCAATACAAGTGCATATACTCTGTATGTGTGCATACAATGGGAGCGCACTGTGCACAAAAAGATGTATAACTAACTTAACCCATCAAGTGGGTAGGGAGGGTGCGCTTTATGATTTGTGCATGCATTGTATGTGCATTTGAGTTTATTCAGATAATACGAATTGCCAAGTTTGTGATTGCACACACACACACACACACACGCACACGCACACTCACACAGATGTAACTGAGACAATGGAAATTCTGTGAATTCGGCACTAATTGGACTCGTTTGAGGTCGTAATTAAGTTGGCTTTGATTGTTGTTCGCATTTGATTGCATTAGGGATTTGCCAGATCACAAAATACTCGAATGAATTGACTATCCTACCGCCCCCTCTTAGAGTGGGAGAGAGAGGGGAGTCTCTGGCGTAGACAACGCCGGTACGGTTAGGTTATTTGATATTGCTGATTGAAGCCGGAAGACTTGTGGCCAAGAGTGGAGGTTAGAGGGTCGCAGGTAGGGCATCCTGGCCATGGGCACTGCTGTTGCTTGGGTATTGCATTTCACATTCTGCAATTTTTATTTTTTGGCAAATTGGGATTTCCTTTTGAAATTCGCCTGTTCCTTTTTCGGCCGGATACGGCAAATGGCCAAAAATGAAAATCAATATGACGCATGCGCTCCCAATGTGCCCAGCACGATAATCTCCCTGTGTCTGTCTCTGTGTGTGTGTCTCTGTGTGTGTGTCTCTGTGTGTGTGTGTGTGTGTGTGTCTGTGGGTGTATGCCGGACACACAATTACAGGATACTACGGATATGATAGTCAACCACCTACGTCCAGCCTCGCACTTATCAATTCACATGCACATCCAAATTGCATTTACAAATTGCACTTTTCAATTAACATACGCCCGATGTGGCTATAGCCTACTTTGTGGGGCAACCAGTTGGAGTTACTATTATTAGCTCGGATCCATTTCAATTGGACAATCATAGTGCACGACAATTGCGTGTGGTATGGGAAATTGCTATTTGCAACTCTGATTTCATTGACAACGAGATTCATATCGTTAACTTGCAGAACTTATGTATGTATTTGTGATCTGATTGATTTACAATTTGGAGCATATATTCAAAGTTTATTCAGCTATAGGTGTAGTCCTGCACTAAGTTGCAATCTTAATACGTTGCATAATAATGGATTCTATAAGTTTAATTATTAATTAACATTTTACGCTTGATTTATAAGAACCATAATCCAAAATTTGAAGCTTCTAGCTCCTATAGTTACCTAGATTAACGCGTTCATACAGACGGAAATATAGCTAAATCGGCTAGAAGTAGGTTTTTGTTTGTTTTGACGGTTCAGTAAGGTGCACCTTCCACTATGTAACGCAATTTAATCTATTATGCAATAAAGTTCTGCTTAATAACTTGAAATGAGTTCTCGGGTAGGGTTTAAGGAATGGGGCGATGGTAGGGGGGGTCGAGTGGCTGCTGGCTTTGTGAGCTGTCATCACATTAAGCGGTGGCTATGGTGAATTTTACTTAGCTGGAATTAAAATTAAATGCAATTGAAGTGCACTTTGGCGCAGTGGAAACAAGTTTGAAAGCAGCAGCCACCAACCGCGAGGCAAGCGAGGACATGCAAAGGGTGGGGCAGCACAGGGGGGAGGGCAGGAGATAAAGGGAAAGGGGTAAAGGCAGAGGCAGAGTGGAAAACTGACAAATTTCATTACCTGCGCGATAACAACAGCAGCAGCAGCAGCAGCAGCAGCAGCAGCAGCAGCAACCACTGGACGCAGTCGCAGCAGGAACCACCACCAAGGACAGTGGCAGTAGAGGGGGCAGCACCACCGACCTTACAACATGCAGCATCATCATCAGCAGCAGCAGGAACCACATGCAAATCCGCAGCTTTTGACTGGACTCCCGACTTGGTTGTTATTTTTTGTTGACGTTGTTCTTGTTGTTCTTCTTGTTTTTGTTTCGGTTTGTGTTTCTCTGTTTTTGTTTTTCCACTTTCCACTTTCTGCTTTCTGCTTTCCGCTTTGTTTTGTTTTTCTCCTTCGATAAACATTATAAAAAACATACTGACTACTAGAAGCAGCAGCAGCAGAAGGAGAAGGAGAAGCCAGCAAACACAATGGCCAGCCAGGCAGGCAGAGGCAGGGGAGAATTCAAAATTCAAAATTCAAGCACCACTCCAGGGCGCTGGGCGCACGATAATTGAAATGGACAGCATCCGGTTGCAGCCGCCCCTGGGCAGTTGCCAGGGCCGGGTCGCGGTTCGCGAGGAAGGAGGAGAGGAGAGGAGGATTGCCCAGTACCACAGCCAGGACCAGTTTTGCATTTTTGGCCTTTGCAAGCATGACGTATGCCATGTAACATGCTCCGTCTGACTGCCTGCCTGCCTGCCTGCCTGCCTGCCTAGTACATAACCTACGTACATACTTTACATAACCTCAAACCCTCAAGCTCGTCAAAGCGTTTGGTAAAAGTGCAGTGAGACTTTGCAAGTTGCAACCCTGCTAAATAGTACGTACCATGTAAACCGCTGTACGAATTCAAGCGAGAACCTTCATCAGCATCGCGTCGCGGTCGATTTTGGTTTACAGCATTTTCCCAAATTTCTTTAAAGCGAGAAAGAGGACAAGAAAGAGGGAGAGGTAGTGAGAGGCAGTCTAAACCATATACCTTAAGGCAATTGCTATGAACTTTGCAGTTAAGCAACCTCAGCTTGGTATTTCTTGCAATTTAAAGGGTTTCCTAATTCGCAGTCCCAATTACAAATCAGAGTTAGTTGCCTTAGACATTGGCACAGTCTGATGCCAAATTTCATGTCGCTCGTTGCTATAATTCCAGAGACCCACACAAGAACACATCAAACGCACTGACTGCTGAACCAGTATACTCCTCTCTTACTGCCTTCACGTTGGGTATGCCCAAAGTTGCCAATTCAGATCAAGTGCTAAACAATTAATTAAAAAAGTTTTTTTTTTTCTTACTTTGCTATTTTTGTTTTTTATTTTATTTTTTTTTTTTTTGTCATTGGCCGCCTTGACGGGACTTGAAAAGCAATTTTCAACTTGGCAAATAACGCCATTCGAGACGTTGCCAAGAAAATTTGTGCCCGAACAACAACAACAACAGGAACAGCTTGAGAGGACAGAAATAAAAAGAAAATTGTGCTTTTCCGCTGTCAAGCGTTTTGGGATAATGGAAATCTAGAATTTCTAATAAGGAAGGTTGGGGGGGGAATAAGGTTGAACAAACTCATGCTGATTTTATAATGGTACTTTCAATCGAGGTAGCATATTGATGGCATATTTACATAGTATACAGAATGTTGAAAGGAAGCGAAACTGAGAAAATTTCAGATGTTTGAATTGAGAAAACCTTTTAATAAATAAGGAGGCATTGCAATGATAAAAAATCGTATATATAATAATGATATTTTTAATTTTATCTGTAGAACCTTTAATATTGTATTTAAGGTTTATAAAAGAAACATTATAGTCTACAACTATATATAGATTCTTCATAAATAAAGAATTTATTCAATGTACATAAGAATTTTGTGCATTTTCGTAGAAAAATATGTAGGTCGCCTGGGCCTTAGTAAAGTGTATATTATAGGTTTATAATACATGATCTATTGCCAAAATACTATAATAATCAAGATGTATTCTCTGTAGATTCGTAAAGAACTTTTCTTTTATGCTCATAGTATTTTAGCTTTACAAAGGAAACATTGTATAGAATAATGAATAGATTATTTGTAAAGGTAGAATGCATCTAATGTTCATTTTCATAGAAAAATAGGTCGCCTGGGCCTTAGTGGAGACTAGTGAAGATATAAACTAAATATAAGTTAAATAACACATGATCTATTGTAAAAATAGTATAATAATCAAGATTTATTCTCTGTAGAAAATGATTTCTTATTTATGTTCATAGTATTTTATAAAGAAACATTATAAGTAGTATACAATTAAAAAAAGATTCTTCTTAAATGAAGAATGCATTTAATGCGCATTATAATTTTTGTATTTTCGTAGAAAAATAGTTCGTCTGATATTATATATGACATTATATTTTATAACTTTAATATATGACCTATTCTAGAAATACTAATACAAATACAAATTTAATAATAATAATATAATAAGCAATGCATAACTATTATATACATATATAATAATTATTTATCAACAACAGACAAGATTCTGATGGAGATTCTCAAAAAATCGCGCTTCTATATGTTTATATAGATATTGTTCTCTTCTACAGGTACCTGCTATTTTAAGAGACTCTTCTCTACTTCACCTTTATCGCTATATGTCTGCATTGCCCTCCATGCATATGAAAGTAAAAACCTTCTAAGTTCGAACTTCGAACTATTCAAAAATTGATGCATAACTTTCTAGTGCAAACACTATGCAATATGCAGAAAGGTCTCTCAACTTTTGCGGTTGTCAAATCAAAAATGCAAAACTTCACTACAGACCCAAACACCCCTTACCCCCCCACTAACCTGCCCCCTCTCGTTGCCCACCTCTCTGTAGGGGGCTATTTACATTCCGTAATATTTGCTACCCTTGGTTCAATAAATGTTAATACGGAACTGTTGAGTTTCTCCATTCAGGTAGACAGACGTTTGCATGATACACGTGTGCGTGGGGGGGGGGGCACGAGGTGTAGAGGCTGCGCCTGTGTGTGTGTGTGTGCGCTCATATCTGTTGCAATTTATGGAGAAAAGCGCAAAAAAGCATCAAAACCGTTTTATGTGCTAACGAAATAACAAAAGGCGGTTTTGTGTGTGTGCGTTTGTGTGTGTGAGTGGGAGAGAGCGCCTGTGGCACACTCATATACAGACACACATACACACACACACTCGCCCACACACTCACCCCTAGCAGTGCTGGCTATGCCACGTCGGCACAGCACATGAAACTGCAATAAGGCAACTTTGTTTGCAGTGTTGTTGCTCTTGTTGTTGCTGTTGTTGTTGCTATTATTGTTGTTGTTTGTTGTTGCCGCTTTTGTTATTGCCTTTTGCGCTGCTGCCGCAAATTCAATTTCCGCACATTGTGCGCAGCTCCCCATGTGAATTGCCCCCCGTCTCTTTCCCACCCACACGCGCGCGTACGCACACATCGACAGCCATGCGCAGTGGCTGCTGCTTGCTCTCGCTCTCTCTCTCTTCACACTCTCTCTTGGCAGCTGCTGCTGCTGCGCTGCTTCCCTGCTGCTGCTGCTGTCGGGAAGGAGACTTGAAAAATTGTGCGTGCCGCGTGTAGATTGCGCAATCTACCAAAATCAAAACAACGCCCCAGAAATACACAGACACGCACACGCATAGTCACACGCAGGCACGCACACAAACACACACACACACACGCACACTTGCAGACTGTGCATGTGAATGAAGCGAGCGAGAGAGCGCGCACAATTGGGAGAGCGGGTCAGACAGGCTGGCAGGCAGAGAGTGGTGAGAGTGTGGTGAGAACAAGGGCAGAGTGTGAGCAGAGAGTGGACAGAACGTTGTGAGAGCAAGGGCAGGCAGAGGGCAAGCAGAGAGCGGGCAGAGGCAGAGGCAGAGGCAGAGGCAGAGGCAGAGGCAGAGGAGAGGCTGCTTGCATAGACAAGTTGGCCACCGGCCGGCAAAGCAGCGGCAGTGGCAGTGGCAGCGGCAGCGGCAGCGGCAGCGCAGCAGCTTCTAGCTAATGCGGCTGCTATCATATTTTGGTGGGTGTGGCATACGCCCTTATGCTGTACATAGCATTGTGTCAGAGTTCAATATCCTGCGTGGTGCAGGTGCTGCAGGTGTATGAGCGAGACGGAGAGACAGATAGAGAAGGAGAGAGAGAGAGAGGAAGAGAGATGGCGTAAAATATGCTCACATAAATTGCACTTGTGTATGTGGTTGTGTTATATAAGCTGATCGACGAAGGCATAAAGTGAAAAAAAAAGAGAGAGAGAGAGAGACAGAGAAAGAGAGAGCGATAGAGTTAGACAGAAAGAGACAAGCAGAGTAAACGAGTGAACTTGCAATTCTAAGGGCTCTATTTGCATTGCTCTCGCACCCTTTCTTTCTCTCTATCTCCCTCTCGCTCTCTCTCTCCCTCTCTCTCTCTCTCCTTCTCTCTCTCTCTCTCTCTACTTCTCTCTCTTTCTTCTTCTCTCTACCTCTCTCTCTGTTATACACTTCCTCAGCCTTCAGGCTTTAAACCTTGCCTGATCGCACTCAATCTATCGCTCTTTTTGTTAAAGCTTTTGCTTGCAAGCTTCATCAACTAACTTTGTCTCTCTTTGTCTACCTCTCTCTCTCTTTCTTCCGGGATTCTCTCTCTTGCTATTTATTGTATTATATCTACACCATCTTTTGCTTGCAATCTTGACTACATGGCTCACTGTTTGCCTGTCTTTCTATCTCTATCTCTATCTCTATCTCTATCTCTATCTCTATCTCTATCTCTATCTCTATCTCTATCTCTATCTCTATCTCTATCTCTATCCCTAACTCTCTCTATCACTAACACACTCTCTCTCTCTCTCTCTCTCTTTCTCTCTGTAACTCTCTTTTCCCCTTTCTGTCTTTCTCTTTCTGTCTCTGTCAAAGCCTTCTCAATAAGCTAAAGTTTGCACCATTTCCTAATATATATTTTGCTGTCTTTCTATCGCTCTCTTTCTATATATTTTCCTCTCTCTCTCTCTCTCTCTCTCTACCGCTTTCTTCAAAGCTTTCTTAATAAGCTTCAGTTTTATTGCTTGTAATTTTCTTTACTTCCCAATTTCTCTCCTACTTCCTCTCTCTATTTTATTCGATTACAAACTTAAATCTTATTCAAGTTCAGCTCCATTCTTCCCTGATCTGAGCTTTCGAAACAAGCGGAGCTTTCAAAGCACTGCAAAGCAATTAAAGCTGCTTGGCTTCAAGCATCGCTGCATGTTGCTGGCCAAGTTTAATTGGCTTCAGTCGGGAGTTTTGTGTAATTGCGATTGGAATCGTGGTACCTTGTCTATTTTAACGTCTCATTTAGCACACGGGTACAACCCTTAGTTAACTAGCCTGTCCGGGTGTGTGTGTGTGCACGCTAATGAAGGCAACATTGTATCAGGTCTATGCGGCAGTCAGTCTGTCATTTTGTTGCAATCCTGATTAGGAGGGTTGCCATTGTTGGGGGGGAGGAGGAGGGTGCCGGACGAAGGCAGCAATACGAAAGGAACTTCAGTGCACTGTGGTTCACTGTGGTCCATGGCTGATTGAATGGATATCAATGTCAGTTGCTACCTGAGACGCTTCCTGAGTGCATTGAACTCGCTAACAAGCTGCAGAGAGAGAGGTAAGGGCAGAGAGAAAGGGAAAGGTAGAGATACCGAGTGAGAACTCGCGAAAATGGGGCGCAAACTAATTTTCTAATAATGCAGTCAGTGTGCAGCGCAGTGCACTGGCGTCGCTGCCAACTTTTGCAAGGGGGTGCAGTTGATGGTAAAGTAGAGCGTTAGAACTGTAGTTAACCCTCAACCACTTAACCGCTACCCCCCCCTCTTACTCTATGCGACTGTGCGAATGTCATTACATAAGGCTTGTTGCAAATTCGCATTCCCCGTCTCTCATATCGAGCGTGCCGAGTGTCAATAAGTCGCTGTCCATAAAGATTTGACAGCTGCTTCGATCTGCGCTCTCTCTCTCTCTCTATCTCTTTGGTGGTAGATCGTCAGTTCGCTCGTTCGTTAACCTCACGTTTATATTCGGGGTTGATCGGTATTGTTGTAATTGTTACATTTCGCATCTACGCGATTCGTTTTGGTTCCAACTGGAACAAGAGATGTAGTTGCCCAATACGATCCGTTCTCCTACTCTTCTACCCCCCTTGCCGCTCTTTCTCTCTCACTCTCTCCCTCTCTTTAGAGAGCTTCGTGTCATATATTTTGGCGTTTTGACACATGTCCGCCGGCATATTAAAGTCGAGAATGTTTACGGAAAATGAAGACATATGGGCTATGATAAACTACCGCCTAAGGGTTCCCGCAAAGGGGTTGCACGGCTCTTAAACTTGTTTCTCCTCGTTCTGGCGATTTACCCTTGTAAGCGAAGGTAAACTGGCCCCGAAAGCAGCTTAAGTAATGTCAGGTAATTGTTCTAGATGAGATGAAAGTAATTGCAGATAGCACAGAACAAAAAAATACAAGAGGAAATGAGATTTCTGTTTTTCTTTTTACATTTCTGTAGCTTAATGTATATGTACATATATTCTTCGCGCATATTCGCCCCAGGACAATATGTCCTATATATCCCCTACTCCCAAAGACCTAAGAGCCAAATTGATGCAAAATCTTCACGCTTCGCTTCACATATGAATATGGAATTTACAAAAATTCCAAAATACTTTGGGATCATTTATCTTTGTAGCCCACATTATGAATGCTTATTTAACACACACGCACATGTACACGCACACACACACACATACACATACATACAATAACATAGAGACACGCCACGAACACCCACTTGACACTCAATACTCAAGGTCTTGTCGCACCAGACAAGGCAAAATAAAAACAGAGAAAAAGTTTACTTGCCACATGCCGAAGATTGTTTACCCTGCCAATTTGTGAGAGAAGAAGTTTGCATAGATAATTCTTGAAGTTAATTAGTTTTAGATTCGGTTACTAATTGTTAGTCTCATATCTGAGAAGGTTCAATAATTAAACCAAGTTAGTAAAATTAATAATAATTTTATGCTTTTTTTTTGTATTATATTGGGAGTAGGAATTGTGCATAGGAAAAGTTTTGTTAGAGAATCCTGATATTTGACTGTTTGTTTTTGCACAAACTCTAATATATAGTTGTCAGATTCTTAATGAAATGAAAGCAATTAGTAATTAAGATTTTCTTGGTTTTTTTATAGAATCTTCTCAAAACTTATGAGACTAACTTAAGACCTAAATTGAAATAGGTGAGCTGTGGTATCTTGAAAGGTGTAATATAAATAACTATATACAATAAATAAGGTTTTATATAAATATATATATGAAGATGTTAGTGATTTCTGTTTAAATATATATATCATGCAACAATGTGTATATTAAAGTCGCACTAAAAGTCATAGGTTAGTTAGGTTAGGTTGTTCTATTGAACCATATCTACTGTGACATCAAGGCACAGGTAAGCGTTAGACCAGACATAGGTGTCTTCTTTTGCGCATTGCAAAGTGAATATATCCTGTGCAAGAGCATAAAAAGAAGAAGAAACCACCCCAAAGAGAAAATTAAACGAATTGGGTCAAAAGATAAACGAAATTATCTTGAAGAGCCTATGCAAAAAAAATAAGAAACACTTTAAATTGCACGAAGCTGGGGGAGAAAAAAGGCCGCCGCAACAGCAACAAACAAAAGAAAAGTGACAGGAGAAAAATACCACGAAACGCTTTGCAAAAAAAGAAAGAAAGATGCAAACGGATGCCCACTCAAGAAGCAGAAGGAGAGGCAGGAGAGGAGAAAGGAAGAGGGACGCGGAACCCACCCCGGGGCCACCCAAGCAGACGAACCACCCAAGCAACCAAACTGATGTTTAGGTTGACTGCGTAAAAAGCCCCCCCATGGAACCCACTTCCCCGCAGCACCCTCCACGCTACCCTCTGCACTACCAGCAGCTCCAACTTCCCTCCAAAATGATGTGCTCCGGCAATGTGACTCGTCTTCAATGTTGAAATTTCATTATTTATCATACGGAAGCTGTGTATGTGTGTGTGTGTGTGTGTGTGTTTGTGTGTGTGTGTGTATGTGTGTATGTCTGTGTGTGGCAAGTGGATGTGTAGCTCTGATTAATAGACTCTCGTTGCAAGGTGCTCTCTCTCTCTCTGTCTATTTGTCTGTACTCCGCTCTCGCAGCACAGCAAACGCAACCGGCTGAACCGGCAAAATATCGCACTCTCTCATGCTCAATCTCTCTCTCTCACAAACACACACTCATACTCTCTCTCTCTCTCTCTCTCTCTCTGTCTTTTGCACTCGGCATATCCATATTGCGTATTAGCAAAGAGAACGGGGTGCATTTTTGTTTGGCTGGGTCTGAATTTCCATTGTCTTTTTGTAAAGCTTTTATCTAAAATTCAGTTGGGATTATCTACAAAATAATCCAATTAAATTGTCTGGCAACACGAGGCCGATATAGCTGGATGTGGGGCCTTAAGTGCAGCTAAAGTGGGAACTTAACGGGAAGGCTATGTTCAAGTGGAATTAAGAAGGTGATTCGTTATTGCAATTGAAATTTTGAGGTGAGCTTTAATGCGCTTTCAAAGCTTTTAAATTATCTGAAGTGCAGTAACAGATATTTTCTATATAATATTATATAATAAGTGTATATGTATATTATAAATATGTTCTATACCATTTATAAAGAAATAAGCTAAAAAGTCTTTGTTAGATTATTTCCAATATTTAAGAAGAACCCCATCACGTTCTGATAGAAAACTTTAGATTATTGAAAACTTATCCGTGTAATCCTTGTTTAAAATTCCTTTTGAGTTCTCTATTTAAGTATTTCCCTTGGTTGCTTAGTTACAGGGTATATTCAAGGCACATATCTGATTATACAAGGCTCTACAGGGCTATAGTGCTGTGTTTGATCATTGGCTTTGCCGCTGATTGACGACAATTTCAATTCGCCTTAGTTTCTGTGTAAATATTGATAGAGCTTTCGACGTGCGCTTAAGATGAAAGTGGCTTTTGTTGAGCTTCAGAGTACCAGATGGTACTTAATCTGCTTTGCATATCAAAGCATATATAGTCGGCATAACTAACATATATACGTATTCACATGTATATACATACATATATGTACATGCATATCTCTCCATAAATGTTTGTATATAAGTTGTACACCCCTTGCACAGTCGTTACCCCCCATCCAAAACCCCCAAATAAAGCGAGAGCGTACAGCAGGGGAGGAGCAGAGAGGGGCAGAGAGAGAGAGAGAGAGAGAGAGAGAGGGAGAGCGGCAGTGAGAGCTTGTGTCGGTACTAGCTCGTGCTATCTCGCTTGCGCGAAAGGGTGTGTACCAGGCCAGGCCGGCCGACAACAGAGCGAGACAGACTGCGCTGGGTGAGAAAAGGATACAAAGGATGCCGCGGTGGTTGCACGCAACGTTCGCTCTCTCTCTCACTCTTTATCTTACTCTCGCGAGAGAGCGAAAGGGCCTGGGGTAGGGGGGTCTGGCTACAAATCGAGCTCGGTCAGCGAAGGATACGAATCGTAACGTTCAGTCGTTCAGTCGTGCCGTGCTCGTTCGTTCGTTCGTTGCTTTCGTTCGGTTTTGATTCTCCATTCGGTTGTGTTTCTCGTTCGAGAACATTCATTTATAATTTTTTGACTCCTCTGCACCGGTTTTTGTGTTCGATTCTCAGTTCACTCAGAATTTGTTGTGTTCTCGGTTTTTTCCAACTAAACAACAACAAATCCAACACACACACACTACACACGCTATACACACACAGACACACCAAGACACAGACACAGACACAACCACAACCACAGTAGAGGAACTGCAACTAGAACCGCAACAACAACAACAACAACAGTAGTAACAAATACAACAATAGCTGTGCAATAACTTCCTGTGCAAGGAACAACAACTATCGCAACTATCGTAAACTATCGTATAGCACACGAATTCGATTCGTTTAGCCATTGTTTTTTCATTCGTTTTCGGGCCCCGGAAAATTGCAATAATCACGTTGTTACTACAACAACAACAACAACAACCAAACAACAACAACAACAACCAAAGAAACATCGCATCGATTGTGTTCAGCAAGTTCTAGTCAAATATATATATATTTTTTTCCGTTGGGTTAATCTGTGCAAAAAGGAAAAACATTTCCAAGAAACAACAAGAAGAAGAGCCACAGCAACTGCAGCTACTACTACAACTACAGTAGAGGGCATTCAAATACGTCAAGGAGGCGCATTTAATAAAGGTGTGAGAGCGAGATAGCAGTCGTATTTACCACAAAGCGAGACAATCGCTTTGGAGCCGCGAAAGCTGGAGAGAGAGAGAGAGAGAGAAAGAGATAGAGTGGGAGAGCAAGCGAAAAGGAGCAAGAGAGTGTGTGTGAGGGAAAGAGCGTGAGGGTTTCGCAATCAATAGACCCAGCTTTCTATGACTGTTTCGTATTGTTACCATTTCCAACCTCCCCCATTCCATTGCCTTATATACTATATACCGTATATCATTATAATATATGTATTATATGTGTAATTTTTTTTCTGTGCTTTTTTTTTTTGTCGTGTTCGCTTTGCGTGTTGCCAGTTTTGTCGCTTTCATGACGAGATCTGTAAGTATTTTGTATGTGGGTTTTTTTTTCCAGTGCCTCACTGATTTTTTTTTCGAGTGTGTGAAACTAATTAAAAACGTTTATGTGATATACTACTATGATATATGATCTATAAATACGCAAGCGAAACTAAACAATAGGAAACCATAACAACAACAACACGGAAATTTGAATATGCGGAATATAATGAGTGTTACACTGTGCTACAATCACGCAAACGATATGAAATTTGGTATAAAGTTTCATATTTACAAAGGAATGGGAATGGAAGGGAAAGAAATTGTAGAAAACCTTTAATAAACAAAAAAAAGGTTTCTATTTTTGAAAATAAATGGAACAAAAGGGTAGAAGATGATAAAGGAAAGATTTCAGGGGTGAAACTATTCAAATGTCGTATAAAATATAATATCATATATATATATATATATATACATATATATATATATATATATGTATATATCGTATATATATAATATCATATAAAATAATGAGGTATTCTGTTGCTTTTAATGCTATGAAAAGTTTTGCAAATAAAAAAAAAAAACAACATATTAAAAGAACAAGAAGTTAAGTAAAAGAGAGAGGAGAAGAGAGAGTGTGAGGGGAGATACCAAGGGATAGATATAGACACCTGCTGCCTCTATGAGGTTTTACGTTCTAGGTCTTGTCTATGCGTCGCCGTCTTACACACTCAGTACGCTTTCTCTCGCTCCCCCTCTCTCACGCTCTCCTACTCCTACACCAGTGCCCTCTGGCGCTTCCCCCTACTCCTGGCTAAGGCCGTGCCGTGCTCACCCTTGGCCGCCAAGAAGCAGCTGCCCTGACCCACCTCAAGGTGCTGCTCCAGGCGATTCCGGCGACACACATTTTTAAATGGGGTCACAGATATCGGCGCAAAAGTGTCAATTACACTCGTTCTTCTTCTTGCTTCCCTTTTGTTTGTTGCTTCGCTTCGTTTTTTGCACGTTTCTATTCACACACACACGACACACACACACACTTATCTTGCAGCAGGGTCGCTGGCCCTTTGGGGGGCAGGGGCAGCGGCTTGAGGTGCAAGCAGTAGAGAGAGCGAGAGGCAGCGTTGCAAGCTTGCACAATTAAGCAGCGACCGCAGCACCAATGTGTGTGTGTGTGTCGTTCGTCCTGGCTGCGCTGCTTGCTTTGTGGCAGCCACGTCTTTTTGCGGCTTGTTTGTTTTTGTTTTCGTTGCTGTTTTTCGCACTCATCTTTCAAGTGGTTGCCCCCCACACACGCCCACTTCTCCCTCCCCTTCGCTAGCAGTGCCTTGCGAATATTGCGCTGCATTTGCAAGTTCATTGAACGCGGCTGCAACAGCTGTTCTGCCGTGCCACATGCCACATGCCACATGCCACAACAACAAGAACAACCACAACAAGCCGCAGCGCAACGATCTCGCAGCAAAGAAAACTCTGAAAACGAAGAGAAAAGCCACAAACAAAGAGGAAGGGAAAGGGAAAAGGGCGACACAGGCAGTGAGTTCATTGACCCTCTCCCAGCCGCACCCAGCACCAGCAGCAGCGCCGTCGATGTCCTGTTTCCTGCCTGGCAGGCAGAGTGGGAAAGCCAGAGGGTTGGGGGAGCGGGACAGCGACAGCGGGACGCAGTGCGGTGCGGCTTGTTTGTTTGTTTTTCGCGTCAGGTTTTTACCCTATTTTCAATGCGCTCGCTTTTCCCATTCCCGCACACAGGCACACACACAGGCACACACACACACACACACACACACACACACACACACACACACACACACACACACACACACACACACACACACACACACACACACACACACACACATACACATACACACATACACACGCACACACACACACACACACACAACGCTAGACCTTTCCGCTACCTCTCTCCCTCATTCTACCTTACTCTCTCTTTCTCTCTCTCTTTCATTCCCAACTTCTCTCTCAGCTCTCCTTTTCAACCCCCACGTTCATTTCGCCAATTGGACCAAAAAGGCAGCGAATAATTCCAATTGGAATTCTTCTTTTCGACTCTTATTAGATTGTTCAAGCTGACTGACTTGTGCAATACCCTGTAGCAAACGCAGAGAAGAAATATGAAATAAATTAATGAAGAAATATTTGTTAAATAAATGGCAAACATTTGCTTAGTGTGTTCAAAGACCACGACTGCTGTGATACCCTGCTCTGCAGTGCTTTCTCATTCTCTTTTTATCAGATATGACAACACAGCATAAGGTTAATTTTTTTTACCTTTACACACACATATTATACCTATATTGTTTTCATTTTACTCAAGACTTTCACATAGAGTTTTGAATAGGAAATTTTTCGTAACATACTCTGAAAAAAGTATGAATTATATTTAGCAAAAATTTGAGCAAATTTAATAAATTATAATAAATTACTTTGAAATTTTTTTTCTGTTATTTGTTAAGATATTGCAAACAAATTTACTACATCACAGGTTTTTCGATATGTACATATATAATAAATATATAAAATTGCATCAAAATTGGACCACTATAACATTAACATACAGCTGCCATGGGAACAATGATTGAATTGAAGGTTTTTGTATAAAGACCAGCTTATGTTTTTGAAATAATTTAAATTAGAGACATAATATTGAAAATGCATAATACCATTTAACTCTGCACTAGTATATATAACTAGTATTGGAACAATCTAAGGAGATAAAAGCCTGCAAGAGTATAAAACCTTTGCTATGCACAAGGTAGCCTTTCTTCCTCGTTTATATAACTTTAAATATTTCCTGTATATACCTGTATATTCCCGTTATGTACGCGGTATACACTGGGTATGCAGCTTAAAGCTCAAGTGAAATTCGCTGAGTTTGACAGAAAAACAACAACAATAAACAATAACACAACACGCGGCTGGAGCTTGAGTGCATTCGTACTTCGCTTCGTACTTGAAGTATTCAATGAACCACAAAGCCGCTGGGTGGCTAATCCATTGAGCCACTTGCACTCACACACACACAGATATAGGGAACAATTTAATCAAATTCTAGACCATTAGCAAAGTTTTGTGCTGACGAAACAGAAAAAAAAGAATTCGAAACAATACTTAATGAACTGATTTTTGGGCTTTGGGTTTCCCCTGAAGCTGCAGACAGCTAATTCTCTCTATATCCCTCTCTCTTTAAGTCCTTCATAGTATCTTCTAGTCTCTGACTCTTCAAACTGCATTAGAACTAACTGTTTTCTATATTATATCGCATCTTTATTCACAGATTGAGTAAAACGAGCGAGCAATCGAACAGCATCATTTATCAGTCAACCGACAGGAAGAACCCAAAGAAGAAGGAGAGGAGAAGCTGAGGAAGCATAGAAGTAGAAGTGTAAAAGGAGAAGGAGAAGGAGGAGAAGAAGCTCAGCGAGAGGAGCGTAAGATTTTTAACTGCAACTAAGCAAAACAAAACCAAACACCACCAAACAAAACCAACAACTATTAAACATAAACAGAATATATAACGAATAATCATATTTAAACGTACTATATACAAGGCGAGAACTATAAGAGATACATATACATATACATATACTATATATATATATATATATATATGTATTATATGTGTGCATGTATTTGCATTGATAAAACCAAGTTCCAATAATAATTTCGAAAGCGTCGAGCAGAAATCAGCGCAAATTAGAGAAAATACAAAACAAATACAAAAAAAAGAAAGGAAAGAAAAGAAAATTATTGCTACTTTTTGCATTTTTGCAATTTTATATATAAACCGAAAAAAAGAGCAAATTGACGGATAAACGAAGGTACTCGATATAAAAACTTAAACAAAAATCACATAAAACCCCCCAAAAAAAACCAAAAACTATTAGCAAAATTTACTCTTTTATCTAAAACTAACTAAAAAAGAAGCAAAGCAAGAAGAATAACAAGAAAGAACAGAGAAGAAAAACCAAAAATTTACTTCAACTTAAATTAAATTTTAAACTCTAAGCAAAGCCAAAGAACGGTTTACGACACTTAAGATAAATAACAAACAACAAAAAAAAAAAATACTATTTTTTTTGCGATCGTAGTTGATCTAAAAACCCAAAAGAAAACGCGACAGAAAATATTGAAATAAAGAGAAAACATAGGAAAACTTGCGACAAAATCAACTTCATGTGCGACTTGTGCAAAGCGCAGTCGGAGCTCGATAAAGTAAAAAAATTCTAAAGAAAACCAAAAAATATACCAAGGCATATATATTCTAAGCGTAACAAACCAAGCAGTGAGATTAAATACTAAGCACAACCAACAACAACAACAACAACAACAACAACAACAACAACAACAACACCAAAAGCGAAGGCTTCTAACATTGCGAATTGCATAGAGAGGGCCCGCTAGCGCAAGCAAAAGAAACTTAACAGCTGCACAACAGCAGCCCTAACTGTAACTGTAAACTACAAGTGTAACTGTAACTGTTAACAGTTACAGTGACCAATAACAGCCGCATCATTAGTACCAACGGCAATAGCGACGGCAACAGCAACGCCAACGGCAGCAGCATCAGCAGCACCGGCAGCGGCAACGGCAACAGCAGCAGCGGCAGCGGTAACGGCAACGTGAACAGCGACGGCAACAGCAGCGCTGCCAACAGCGCAGCCAGTGCCAACGCAAGCAGCAGCAGCAGCAGCAGCAGCAGCAACAAAAGCAACAACAGCAGCAGCAGCAGCAGTAGCAGCGAAAGCCTAAACGCTAAAATGACCAACGCAATGGACATTGTGAAGAACGGCAGCGCGAACGGTTCTGTTGATGGGAGTAACGATGAGTCGCGTACCAATTTGATAGTCAACTATCTGCCACAAACCATGACGCAAGAGGAGATGCGATCGCTCTTCTCAAGCATTGGTGAGTTGGAGAGTTGCAAACTGGTGCGTGATAAAGTCTCAGGTAATTTGGGTAAATATTAATCCAATATTCTATGAATTCTTCTAGTCTTAAGCTATGGTATAAGGCACGATTTTGTTTTACAGTAACATTATTAATATCATTTCTAAATAAATTGCAAATTCTATATATTTACACTTTGCATGCTGTTACCAACAGTATGTTATGTTGTGTTGAGTTGTGTTTCTTACTGTTAATGCTTAACAGAGCACATCTACTCATATTTCTTCAAAGCTGCCTGTTACTAACAGTATGTATGTATGTTCTTTCAGTTGTGTTCGCTCTGTAATAAAAAAGTTAATAAAATTGTTTAGTTTTAAAGATATATGTATTTCTTTCGATATGCGTAGAATTTGTTTATATTTTGATCACTTATTATTCAGAAAGCATTTAAACTCGTCTACACCAGTAATACTAGTAACATGAATTTAACAAACATGAAATTCATTCGGTTCTTTACAGTCTTGCCGGCATCATTGACTGCACTCAATCCGGCTCTGCAGCAGGGTAAGTTCTGTGACTGCGTTTAAAGTAGACTGTACCTTAATTTATTTGATTGTGCCTAATCGTGCTACCTTTAGGCCAGAGTCTGGGCTATGGATTCGTGAACTATGTGCGCGCCGAGGATGCTGAGAAGGCTGTGAACACCCTGAACGGTTTGCGTTTGCAGAATAAGGTTATTAAAGTATCATACGCCCGTCCAAGTTCAGAATCTATAAAGGGTGCTAATTTATATGTATCGGGTCTTCCGAAAAATCTATCACAACCAGACTTGGAGGGGATGTTTGCATCGTTTGGCAAAATAATTACATCTCGTATACTCTGTGATAATATTTCTGGTAAGTGGCATTGAATACTCTACCACTATCACTTGGGTATCTCAACAAATAATAATATCATTATAGGTCTATCGAAGGGTGTCGGTTTTATACGTTTCGATCAACGCAACGAAGCTGAACGCGCTATACAAGAGTTGAACGGCAAAACACCAAAGGGGTATGCCGAACCGATAACTGTCAAGTTCGCCAACAATCCAAGCAATAGCGCCAAGGCCCAGATCGCCCCACCCCCTAACCGCCTATTTGACACCTCAAGCGGCAGCGGCCACACGCCGTTTGGCCGGTGCCTTGCCATCGGCCGGACGTATCAGGTGAGTAGTGTCAATGTAATGTTCATGTATTACTAACTGAAGATTGTTTTAGTTGCTTTAGTGATGGGTTTCCACTGGCTGGTCATACAAAGTATGTGTTAGCTTTATATCTGGGGGTTGTTATATCATGAAGGTTTTTCCACCAGCGTCAGATATTGCTACCATACAGTGCCTATGAAGTGATATAATTGCGTCATATACATATGAAACTATAAAATAGTCATTCTATGACATATGTCAGCTTGTGGCACAACTTGTGTCATATATTTTGTTCAAGTTAATCAAATTGAAATAAGGAAACTACTTTTTGTAGTTTCTATTAATGATCTGGCAAGCTGATATCATCTAACGCTTTTGGAAGACCAAGAAGTTGGGAAATCAGACCCTTTCAAGTATATTCGATGCTATCTATTATGGCTATTGAGTATCCTACTCTATGCACTTCACTCTTTATTTCATTGGGCAGTCCGAACAGTTTACGACATTTATCAGGACATTTCTTGATTTTAAGTTTCCTCTTTCGACGCGCTTTCCCGACAAACAAGGAAACAAACAAAAATTAAAATAAAAAAAATACAAACTAGACTAGACATATTTCGATTTGTTTCAACTTTCATTTGTTAATCAACATAAAACATATGTACGCAACTTGGTTAAAAACTTATGCAATGGTTTGAGTTTGGTTGATTTAATTATTATATCTTATGGATTTGAACATGTACAATACATAACTTTGTTTCTATTTCCTACCTCTTATGTGGCATATTTCGGTTTTCTTTTTTTCTTAACAAAAAAAAAAAAAACAAAACAAATTCTCATCATTTTTAGCATTGGAAAAAGTCCCATGTTAGCGATTAACAAGGGTTTGCAAAGGTGAATTTTAAATCGACTTATTAATTTCTCACACACACTCGCAGACATTTACACAACCACACTCATACACTGACAGACTTACATATATTGATTGCTGTTCTTTAATTTTTGATTTGAAGCAAAATAATAAATGTTTAGACTTAATGTTTGTGTGTAACTGTAATAATCCATCTTCTCTTATATAATTTGTCAATCGTTTCTTCAACTTATCTCTATATTTGCGTATTCGTATTTAGTTCATGTATACAAATCCTTTTGTCTCTCTTTCTCTCAATCACTCTCAGTTTCTGTGTTTTTTTTGTATTTTTTATTTGCAGAGCATGCATCAAGTAAATTTTTTTAATTTTCAATATATTCTACTTATTTATATATCTATCTCTATCTCTATATACATATATATATATATTTCTCTATATATATAATACATGTTCATGTTTTTTCGGTTTTCATAAAAGTCTATTTAATCACTCGTTGTAACATATTTTCGGTATACGTTTTGAACAAGAACTTATTTCCCGGTCTCTGCTTTGATTTCGTATACCCAACTACGAGTACCACATACATATATTTTCCATACTTTTCTGAACGATACAAAAGCGACAATTACATGCTTGTGCTCTCATCTGAACAATCAATTGGGTTATATTATAGTGCATATGCATACGAAATGCTTACGAAATTCCATGCAGCACAGTGTAATGGTGGCATCCATATACTATTACGTAACCTATAAAGCATGTACTAACAATTTATGAAAATAAACCAACAACCCAAAATAAAGCTAACTGCGGCACATGTCGAAGTTTAAATACCCTTGCAGGTGTCCACAATATATTGTAGTCGGTAACATACATACATAGGTTCTTGTCTGATCGAGGGGCTTAGGGTTGTCAGTCTAAACTTCTTATGTAAAATCTTTACATATTATCTTACAATATTTAAATACCGCAAGCTTAGCTGTCAGTAAAATAATATAAAAGCTTGATAACAAAGTGTTATATATTAGAAAGATCTTCACGACATATACAACTAAAACGTATAGCTTAATTTAAATCTATTGCAAGGGTATTCGCAAGCCAACAACACATCCAGCATAGCGTTCTAGTTTCCTAAGTGTTTATACTTACATATACTTGAGGAGGGATCGACACTCTTATTATGATAAATGTACCATAAACTGAATACAATCTTAAGTACCTACTCGATCGTATTTAAATACATATAAATAAATATATATACACATAACATATATCTGTAGCGACAGCCATTATTTGCGTACTAATCTGTCTATATCTCTCTCTTTTCCTCATCGTTGTCGAATCAAAAAAAAAGATACTCACCACTGGCTGGTGATCTGTTGGCCAACTCGATATTGCCAGGCAACGCAATGACCGGATCCGGATGGTGTATCTTTGTCTATAATCTGGCGCCCGAGACCGAGGAGAATGTGCTCTGGCAGCTCTTCGGCCCCTTCGGAGCAGTGCAGTCGGTAAAAGTGATTCGCGACCTACAGACGAGCAAGTGCAAGGGCTTCGGCTTCGTGACCATGACCAACTACGACGAGGCTGTGGTAGCCATACAATCACTCAACGGCTATACCCTGGGCAATCGGGTGCTACAGGTTAGCTTTAAGACTAACAAAACCAAAACGACCTAAGCGTCGCTTTGGGGTAACAGAAAACAAAAGAAATCTTTAAGAGAATCTACAAACAAAAAACAACAACAAAAAAAAAAGACATGAAAACAAAACCCAGAAATTACCAACTTAAGTATGTTTTTCATTTGGCTAAAACTCTATCTATCTCTTTCTAAGTAAAGCAGAAGAAGAACCCATTATAATGAGAATGTGGAAAAACTATGCAAATTTAACATTCGACAGAGAGTTGTAGTCAAAATTCATTGAAATACCATTTTGGTATTTTATCTATACATATATTGTATCTTTATTGATTTGTATGCTAAACAAAATTTTTATGATTGATTGAAATCTTAGCGAAAATTTATATTTCTTTATATTCTTTACTCGTCGGACAAGCACTGCATTCGAATACGCAAAAAAGGTACCATGAGACAAAATACTTACTTAACGAAAAACAAAAAAATACTAAAACAAAGCTTAAAAGAGGCAATAAGAAAGAAAGAAACATAAAATACCACAACAGGTTGAAGTATGTACGAACAGACAGATTGTCTATAAATCGACACCAGACAACATCAACAATTAATTACAACCAAATAATACTGAGAAAAGACACAACATAACAAGCAAAAATACAAAAAAAAAAAAAAAACTAAAAAATTAAAATAACTTAATTTTTTTTTAATTAAATTTAAATTAAATTAAATTAAATTGAATATTACAATTACTTAACTAAATTATTTAATGTTTATTCATTTAACTAAAGAAAGAGTAAAAACAAAGAACATAAAATATTTATACAATTAATTAATACTATTTATTCAGATTAGCCCCGGTGCGTACATATGGACGGGCCGTCATAATTGCTATATTGTATTTGTGTTCGTTAATTAACTTAATTAAAGTAATTATATTATATTAATTGCATTCACTTAACCAATGTTATCATAATTACGTACTTAAAACAAAGCTTTCAATTAATTAGATTCGATTTAATTCGATTCATTTGAGCCAAACAAAAACATAATTCCAAAGCCGCCTTCACACCGTGTTGACAGACATGTTCGGACACGCAAGCACAAGACAAATTCAGGTCAAGCAGTTTGGCAGCGAAACGCAACAACAAGAAACAGAACAAAAAAATACTAAACAAAACTCCAATACATCATACGTACATCAAGCGGACGCATGTATATCGTGCGGGCCGGAGACGTAGTACATCATACATACTTATAACCATTATTATTATTATAGACTTATATGTAATCGTTTTACTTTCATTTTTATTCGTCGTCGTCTAACTAAATGAGGAAAAAAAAATACATAAACAAAAAATACCAAAGTATATTCAATATTGTATGTGCAAAACGGAAGCGTAAAGAAACCAAGTAACTTATTATATTATATTACATTATACTATTATTATGCCTACTTATTATTCCATTTTTATAATTATAACTTATGAATAAAAGCAACAAACGAAAAAAAAAACAAAATAAAATAAAAACAAAAACATCAACAAACCACAAATATTAAAAAAACTAACAAAAACTACCAAAAAAATATATATATTTATTATTAAATAAATGTGTGACTTATTCAAAACAAAACAAAAAAAGGAACTATTCGAATAGAAAAACCCAAAAACCAAACACAAAAACAATTTGTTTTAATTTTTGCCACTGAAACAGAACAACAGACAACACACCACACAAACTAAAACCAAAGCAACAACAAAAGGCAGCAAGTGCAAATTGGCAACGTTGCAGTGCACCTCCAACAACGCAACGCGCTGTAAAATTCGGCAACAGAGCACCTACTTTAGGCCTTTTCTTTCTGATTTAAAGCTACAAACGGGTAACTGAAATGTGGCAACAACGCCCAGCGGCTTTAAACTGCGCTTGGCCTCGTCACACTGAAACAAAAAACGAATTACAAACAAACGAAAATACTTATAACAACAGCAACAACAGCACTCGCATTTTCAAACTGGTTTTCGACTCAAAATACTAAAAATAACAGGATAGATAATACCCTACATGAATATACACATTATATACACGTACAAGTACTTTATGCATACAAATAAGAAATGAGCCTATACATGTGTCGTAGAAAGCCCCCTTGTTCTTTTCCGTAGCGCTAAATAGCAATCAATGTGTGTGTCAGTAGATTTATAAACTAAAGAGAAAATATTAACAGAAAAAAAGCATAACAAAAATACTAAAATACTTAACATTTTTTAAAAAGAAACGAGACTCTTTTTTTTCAACTAGTGCTTCAAGTTTGGCCACATCTACATGGCAACTGGGCACTGAGATAAAGCAGAACACGAAGAACACGAAGCAGAGAAAGAGGAAAACATAAAACTTAAGATAGTAAAAAAAGAGAAAATAAAACCGAAGGCAACGCAAATGTTGTGGGAGTTGCATGCGCAAATTGAAACACCAAATTTTAAATATATATATACATAGATATATATATATAAACTAAATATATATATACATATATATATATAAAGTGTTTATATATATGATGTAACATTTTTTAAACAAAGATTTATAGTAAAATTTATGAATATATTAAATATTAAGTATATACACACGGATACATTATAATAGATTCATATATATGTAAAAGTATATATATGTATATAGATAACATGTCGGAAAAACTAAGCAAATGAATGGAAAGCGGAATCCAAACAGAAATGTGAAATACATTTAAAAAATACCAAAGATTGGACAAACCGAAAACCAAAAAAAAAAATAATACCGAATTGACCCCAAAAGCAAAATGTTCGCCAAATGTGCCCGTAAAAGAGCGAGCTCACCGGATTGCAAATGAAATGGACAAGTACTCAAGAACTCGAAACCGATAGTCGATAAACGATAATCAAGAGACGATAGTCGAGGATTGATATTCGATAATTGGATACAGTCGAGATAAATAGTCAATAGTTGGTTAGCGATGTATGTATGCTCTTTGAGACTAATATTCGATATCCAACTATGGCTAGTTGATATTCGATATTCAACAATTGATAAACATTATAGTCGATACAAATCACCTAAAGAAAAGCTTTCGAGTACCGAGTAAATTTATTTATCCGATCTCTCGTTCGTTCGTTCATTTGATCATTGTGACCCTTGGTTCATTTGTTCATTCGTTCGTCTTGCCAGTGGACTCTATGCATATACATACTATATATATGTAATAATTTGAAAATAAACATCCATATAACATACGCATGTGCGCAGGAGCAAATAAAGTGAAGCGCCTATGGATAATCATCCCATTTAATGCACGCATAAGAAAACTAACATTTATTTATCTTATTATAATATAGTAATACCCACTCACATCAATCTGGTGCAGGGCATGCCACACACCAAACAGGATCGTGTGTCATTATTCAAGAAAGCAATATAAACATGTGACTCGAGTTGGCTGTGGCCAAAGAAAACAAAAAGCTTACTAACCAAATTGATCAAACTTTCCTTAGGTTTTTAAATAGTTATGCCTGAAATAAGCATAGATAGAATGATGAATTTTACAATGATTACAAATGTATAACATGTATGTATGTGTTCCAGAAATACTCCAATTTCTGTAGATCAAAAACTAATTTTTCAACTTTTCAAAATCTTTATGATATCCATTTTCTGATTACTCTATCAAAGTTACATAACATTCTGTAGGCTTTTTAAATAATTGATTTTATCTGACTATTATCCATACTTATTTCTATAATAATTCTTTCCGAAAAATATACTACTTGAAGCGTTACGCAGCTGTACAAATTCTAAAGTCAGCGACTCGGTCACAGAACCCGAAGAGTGCACGCATAAAGTGTACACTGTAAAAGATACCTAACTATAGCTAAAGGAATTAGTGAATAGAAGAGACGAAGATGAGGAAGCAGGGATGGCAGGACAGATTAGAAATAGATACTTAAATAGACCAACATAAATGCACGAATGCACACACTGAAATTGACAACTGGAACAAAAGCACCAAAACTTGAGAACAGGCAAACAAAATACCAAATAATAAATAGAAAAACTGAACCCAACTGAAAACTTGTGAACGAATAACTAATGAAATCATAAACTAAGCATGAAATGCATTTAAAATTATTTCAACATACACACAAGCATATATACATATGAAAATACAAACAAATATACACGCATATGTATATAGTAGGTATGTATGAAAAGTATCTACATATAGAATGATATTTCAATCTTTATAGATTCATGTTTAGCAACATTTTTAAAATCTACATTCACACAAAACAACACACACTTAAACATACCCGACATACTTACATACATACATACATTCAAAAAGAGTTCAAGGAGTTCAACAATCACCCGCGAGCATAAGAAAGATATCCCAATAGCAAAAAAACAAGCGCTTATATCGATCGATAGCGATAACGATAACACAAGCTAGTTAATAAGCACCAATCGAGAGCAAGCCAAATCGATGCCAATAAGCGGGCGACTAATACGGTATTTACCATATGTACACGCCATATACACATGTGGTTTGCCTGAGTAGAGCTTCGCCTTGAGAATCGTATGGCGAAGCAGTCGAACTCGTAACCCTTAAGTGATTAAACCCAACATTAAACATGTACTAAGCAAACAAAATCTCAACTAAACCGAACTCGTACATGAAGTACGAGCAATACATTTGAAATGAGAACAAGAAAACCAAAAGAGAATTATAGTAAATGACATAGAAGGAAAAAATATACGTAGCCGCTTTGTCGACGGAACGCGCCCAAGAAACTAAAGCTCTTTAACCAGAGTTGCAGTTGATACATTAAACTATAAGATTATCTAGAAGTAATTAATGATCCCCAACACACCTACACTCATATACGATCACACACACTCATTGAGTCACAAACACACACACACACATATACAGATCCCAATCGATAACTGTCTATTTGATTATGTATGCTAATTATGATTGTCTATGGAAAATACTTTGTACGCACTACAATTACGATTAGTTAACCACAATTTAACCAACTTACCAAGCAACCATACTTACTTATTATATCCCTATATTATTCCATTATATTCAATTATATTATATTCCATTGTATTGTATTGGATTGTATTGTATTGTGCTTAGCATTGCAGTTGAATTGATTCATGTGTTTTGAGAGTGGTTCCTAAAAATAGTTTCTGCTTTGTCTCCACTAGAAAAATAAAAAACCAATCCAACTAAATCGCAGCTTAAAAAAAGGAAAGCAAGCCCTTTAACGAGTATTTTAGTATTAACTCAACCATGGATAATGCCCATGTTTATACGACAAGTACTATATACATGCATCGGGTATTTGTATATATCGTGCATTGGGTAAAGCACAACCACAACCATATTACATATATACAAGTATGCCATATATATACATATATATATCGAAGCTAAACAAAAAAAACACAACAAATCGAAACGAAAAGAAAAAGATAGAAGAATTTTCGGGAATTAACAAGATGGACGATCGTAGAGATAAATACTCGATTTACACAAGATTTAGATGCATATTATGGTATTACATTACATTATAACTTATAACTTATTGCCAGAATTGAACTATACTCGTGCATACCCACTACATATGTATTGATATCAATGTATCGTATGTAGTACTATGTACCATATATTATTATTAATTATAATTATAATTACAATTATTATAATTATTCTTGTATTTGTATTTGTATTAGTTTTGTTCTACACTCCTTTGCTCTTTCATAAATAATAAAAACACAAAAAAAAAAACTATTAAAAATAAATCTAAAATTAACAAAAAACAACCATATGACATCAAACGAAATACAAAACGCCGGCAAGCAATGGTATAAAATAACAGAATAAAAGGAAATCAAACATAAAATAAAAGCAAAAATCAATTGAAATAAAATGCGAACAAATTTATGTGGACTCAAGTATTTTTTATTGAGAGGCTTTTGGCTAATGGGGATTTCAGCCGTTTTAAAGCTATTGAGATAGTTTCACATTCTGTCAATCCTTCGGTCCTTATATCTGTCTTACCATCATTTGTTTTTTCTGTCGTTGGTTCCTTTTTTTTTGTGTTGCCCCATCATATTTCCTCTTCCTCTAGTTTTCATTCTCTCACAAGAAAACTCAACAGTGGTTTTTTGATAGATAATGTGATTTATTCTCACTGAATAGTGAGATACAACTTTAAATATATTCTTTGGTTAATTATACATGAATAACAATCATAAATTTGCAATCATGCTCCGCTTTCCAAATACTCGCATACTTCTCAGCGCAGTTCGTTAGCCACCTGTATCTTTTCTCCGATCTATTAAAAATCAGAGCATGATAAATAGAATATATATTTGTTTGAATAACATTTTGATATATGTATATGTAAATATGTATAGTATATTTTATATATGTAGCTGGGTATACTCTTTAGACATTGCATTGGCACAAACATTCTGTGATTCTGTAGGTACATGGAGTACGTATTTGGTTCATCCTCGGCAGATTCAGGTTTCTGCTAATATCCTATAGTTTCTTTTTTCTTTCAAGTGCCTTGGCCATATTTATTCAAGCTTACGTTCCGTTAAAATACAACTACCAAAAAAAAATTACATTATATCTATTTGGAATACAGTTTTCTGTAAGCGATTGCCCATTACACACAAAATAGACACGGATTAAAGACAAGAACAACAAATCTTCAAATCTTCTTCTTCTTACAAGAGACGAATACGATACGATAATATTTAGGTCGCTTAATTAGCATCTGGGCGGTACTGAAGTAGATTTATATCGTTAGCTCCGACTGGGATTACATTTCAAGCTCTTTAGGGTGTCCTCTCTGAGCGTCTTACTGGGTTTGCTCCGGGACTTATCTCTGGGTTAGGTGTTTTTAAGGATTTAGTTGAAGATACTCTCAGTACTCTTTTCTGGGTATCTTAAAGTTGTTTTCATCTTGCTTCTCCTTCCTGTTTATCTGCGTCTTTTGATTAGAAACGCAATTGAAGCATATCGATGGTTTGTATTCTGCTGCGTTGCGGTTTAGACGCCCAGCTCGCGACTGGGCGTGGTTGTGGCCAATTGTCCAGTATTACTCCCGGCCGGTGGCGGAGCCACCAGACTGGGTGCCCATTTGTTGAGCAAGGTGCGTACAGCAATGGTGACATCATGATTGGCAAAGCAGAAAAGAAACGAGACGACAAAGCCTTGCAGACTAACCAGCACAACCGATAGTAGCTGATAAAAATGATCTAACTGGGTGCCGGCATCGGGTCTATATGGTAAAAGAAAGTGCTGCAATCCAAACAGGGGAACCAGTATAATTGTAGCACGCACTGCTTTGCGTATTGCAAGAGGTGCCGGTTGAGCCGATTGTGGATGCAACTTGCGCACAATAACACGCAGCACGTTGATAAGAAAGACTAAAAGGAAGACAGAGATATACATATATCCTATATTAGAGGGCATAGTCGATGCTACTCACTGAAACTGGCCAGCAGGGAGAGGGTGATGGGTACCGAGAAGATCCAGAGAAAGAGACTGTCGTCGATCCAGCAGCTGTAAGAATGAAAAGCGGAGTGAACGGAATGGATGTTAAAGGTTCTTTAACAGTATTGTCTTTATTAAACTACACGTTGAAGTCAGAAATGTGGCGCTTAAGGTTGAGCAATTGCTTGCCAGAAATGCTCAAATGCTAGTTTAATGCAGTTAAAAGAATTATTTAGTATTTTAATAAGTAAAGTACTGAAGTGTAGCTACCTGAGGCAATATTCAAACATCAGTTAAATGCAGTTGGTATTTGTTTTTAGTATTTCTCGTAGTATTTCTATAGCACCTTTTACACTTAAGCATTTACCGTTTGCTGAATGATACGCAATTTGAAGTTTATGTCAACTAAAGCGAAAACAGTTTTATGTAAAAGGGAAAACTTTACAGTACAGAGTGTGTGAGCGAGATAGAAAGAGAATGAGGGTGTTTCAAGCAGCGCAGTTGATGCAGTGAAAACACTTGTAGTGACTGAAGCGTTGACAGCATCATAAGTTATGGCTGGGCGACACTGGCACTATATGTTTATGTCAGAGCTAAGAAAACATTTGCTCAGCAGATAGATTACTCAATGGATGCACTGCATCTGTAGGATATGTGGCTGCATCTTATGAATATGCTTGGGACAAGTAACTACTAACTGAATCATTACTTTTGGATGGATGGTACTCACTGCATATTGTCCACTGCGCTGAAGTAGCGTGCAACGCCATAGGGCAGTATGAAGAGCAGAGGCGACAACCAGCTGAGCAGCTTGAACCAGCGCATTACGATAGTATCCTTCACAAAGACCTGCAACGAGAGAATGATGAAGGGGGAGAAAGGGGAAAGAGGGGGAGATTAATGATGATGGAAGGGCATTTGGCATTCGAAAGGCGGCATTTGAATTTGAAATTTCAATTTGAAGAAGACGAAGAAGGAAAAAACTGTTGCAAAAGTTGAGAGATGCTTTCACATAAATTGAGACAGCTGCAGTTGTCGGTTACACTGTCACACCCCCTTCTCCCCTTCCCTCCTTGTCTGTATGCCTTGTTCCTATTGCGAATCGCCAGTAAATCTCATCAGATATTCAGTTGAAAGCAGTTGAGACTCATGAAGTATGCAAAGTTGCTGAGCAATTACAGCACATTTGCATGTGAATCATGGCGCAGCACACACACACACACATAGGCACACACACATACACACACACCCATACGTACCACAACCAGCACCAAGTGGAGATGCAGACCCTCACAGAACATCCAGAAATAGTTGACCAACATGAAGTAATGCACGACCAAATGCAGGGCAATGCACCAGGGCTGTCGACATTGCAGATTTAGAATATATATACTATATAGCATTTGTCATAAATATTATCTCCTAGACTTACCGAATTATCAGCAATATGCTCGGGCTGTTCCACAACCAGACGATACCAGAGTATCCAGGCGACGCAGGTGAACGCGAGCGAAGCGAACAGATGCACGTGAATTCGTATGCGAGTGCAGCGCAAGGATCTGTGTGTGAGAGAGAGACAGGATTACATACATAACACATCTATCTACTATATTCTGCTGTCTCCCACTCACTTAAAGCCCAGAAATATGATTATCGAGACAAGCAACGCCAGCAGCGACAGTGCGTAGCCCTTCACGTACAGCTCGTTGACGAATTGACGGAACTGCAAAGGTATCGCGTGACCAGTCATTAATATCTGTAACCCATAAACCCCTAACCGCCTTTCTTCTTCTTTATTCCTGCACCCAACTCACCTGGAGATCATCGTAGTCCACGCAGTTGGTGTAGTTCGACCAGGTCTGATTGCTCTTCGGATGACGGAACCAGGTGCCGTTCTCCAAACAGCTAACAGAGGGTACGGAGTGCAGAGTGAAGAGGATTAAAGGATATTAGCGAAAGTTTTCCCGTTAACTTTTTTCCAAAACGAATGCTTTATTTTTTTGGCTTCACCAGAGAAAGACTGAAGTAAAAGGTGGGGGCTGGGAGAGCATTACCTACTTAGTTAAAGGGGAATTAGTAAAAGCTGAAAAGGTCGCGGTTAAGTACTTAATGGGATAATTTAATTATAGTTCAGGTGGGTACAAAAAAAACTAAAATCTCTGTTTTTTGGCCTTGAAGCTACTTAAATAAAAATGGATATATATGTATGCTGCGCGCTGTATACAAATCAGAATAAGCCATATAGGCGCAAGGTATTGCATAGCTGCCATAGAAACGTACGACTTTATTTATTAATTTTTTGTTTTTAAACCAATTACCTACATATATACTTGCACTAAAAACATCGTTTGTACGACATGGTCACCCTAATTAAAAAATATAACAAACTAACATCATAGCTGACCATTACACTTATTTCTATCATTATTTGTATGACAGGCAAGTGAGCAACGCAATTAATATGTAATATGGTCACCCTAAGTTTCATGATTAAGAGTGTCTATGTATTCTCTGGGATATTAATGCAAATATTTTGTGCAAGTACATACCCTGATAGCCGATAGCTTAGTATGCTAATCGAAATAAGGTGTAATATGGCCACCCTAATTCAAAAAACTTTGAATTCATCTACTTTTTGATGTTTTTTGCTAGCTACTAATCTTTACACAGTTTTCCATGATTATTTGTATTACAGGCAAGCGGAAAACAAATAATATGTATTATGGTCACCCTAAGTTTGATAGTTACATGTAGCTATATCTTGTCTGAGATATAAATGCAAATATTGTACAAGCATACACCCTGATAAGCAATAGCATAGTAACCTCTGTGGACTAATCGAAATAAGGTGTAATATGGCCACCCTAATTCAAAAAACTTTGAATTCATCTACTTTTCGATGTTTTTTGCTAGCTACTAATCTTTACACAGTTTTCCATGATTATTTATATTACTTGTATTACAGGCAGGCGAGCAATATGGTCACCCTAAGTTTAGTAGTAACGTGTATGTCTTGGCTGAGATATAAATGCAAATATCGTACAAGCATACACCCCGATAAGCGATAGCTTAGTATGCTCTGTGCACTAATCGAATTGACAACTCAAGGAGGGATGCCATCGACTTTTAGGATCACCAAGCCTACTGTGTGGTGTGCGACATGTCTTTAGCTAATGCTGATTGTTTATTAAAATTTAGCTAGATTTAGCTTTGGTTTGGCATTGAACTCACGTCTTGTGGGCCAGGAACTTGGTGTTGAAACCCTCAACGAAGTCGGGACAATATTGACTCAATACGGTGCCTGCTGGCGTGCGTGGCCAACAGAGATACCCATCAAAGTTCAGGGGGCAAAAGAGGCGTTCCGTTGTGCTGGTGTTGCTCACGTTGCTGTTCGAATGCTGATTTGTTGCCATTGTTGCCGTCAGAACCGTGGCGTAGAGCTCATTGTCGCTGGCGGCCTCCTCGTCGACCTGCTGCATATCGATGGAGCCCTCATTGAGCACCGCCTGCTCCATATAGCGCGGCACCATCGTGTAGTTCTCCAGCAGAAGCTCCCCATCAGAGGACTCTACAGAGAAGAGGGGGAATGTTGGAAGGGGGATGGGGTCATCATATGCGTATGTAGATGTTGCGAATATATATGAGACGGAGATTGGATCTCCAGCGGATTGGATTGGCTGACTAACCTGTTGCCTGGCCTGAGGACGTGTCGTTCTGATAGCGATAGACGCACTCAGCATACAAATGCCGCAGAAATGTGCGTAGATTATCCTGCTGCTCCGACATTGTCATTGTTGTTCAGTGCTGAAAAATGTGAAAAACAACATGCGAAACGATTCGAGAGCGCGTGAATGAGTGCCAACTTGTGTTGCCTATCATTGTTCGTGTGTGTGTGTGTGTCGAGTGTGTGTGTGCAGGACATAATTCAGTTATGCCTGGTAAGTCAAAGAGTTGGTTGGGTGTGCTTGTGTGCCGCACACGTACTCGCATATTCAATTTAAAGTTGCGTTTTTTTTAGCCACCATTTTTTCCTTTGTCTGCTGCCCTCAAAGCGAGGCCACTGTGGTCAGAGCTGGAGGGATGTGGGAAGTGGGATGGGGTAGGGAACAGTCAATACACTGTCTGGCAGAACTCATTTGAGCCGGGTTCGACTGGGGCTGTCAACGCCCTGACAGACCTTCAGACCTTCTATCTGTTGACATTGGGACTGTGATTCGCAGTAAAGTTAATGAAAACTTTTAAAGGAGAGAGGGAGGGAGGAGGTACGTTTAACTTAAAGTTATATCGGCAGGCAAGTTTCAGGTAAGTAATTGAGAAAAGTAAAAGAAAAATAAGAGAGTAAGGTCTGATCTGCATTGAATAACAACTTTAATAGGAAATAGTTAGAGAATAAAGCCGATGGAACTATAAATCAATAACTTTTAAAGTGAATGTTACAAATCTTATATCAATTATATAAGACTCTATTGCAGGCTAGTACACAACATAGTTACTATATCATATATAAGTAAAGTATAAAAATAAATAAAAAACAAATAAATATCATAAATATATACAAAGTATGCAAATAGGCTCAAATCACGTGTAACTTGACAACTCATTTAAAATTCACACAGTGAATAAATTGCATAAACCTAATTAACATATTGTATATCCAAAATAGGATTTGCATAAATGAATGAATAGTTAATTTACTTGCCTAAAAAACACTATTCAGTGTAAACAAAGACAAATTGAATGGGAACTAGCGAAGCGTGTATGGACAGCATCATAAAGCGATGATGCACTCGACTTATTCGGTGTGACACTGCAATTAATTTGCAATCTGTTGTACAGTCTCCAACCATGCACACGTAGAGAGGGAGACAATGAAAGAGAGAGAGAGAGAGAATGGCAGACAGGTGTGTGCGGGATGACAATGTGAATGTGACCCGAGTACATGCGAGTCCTTTAGGCAATGGCAAACCGGACAACAGATTGCAATAAATCAGTTTATTGTCTAATTAATGAGCATCCATGCGGGCCTTGGGGCCTTCCACGCGTCTCCACTTGCAGCAACATCCAGTGACTTGCTGCGACAAGCTGCAACTCGACTCGACTTGCAGCTTGCCGTAATTCAATTTCATTTTTGCAGCAGCCAAGCTCGACTCAAATGCGCAGCAGCCTTTGAGGCGCATACATACTGACACAGACATATCCTACTTGCTGTACTTGCCACACACATATGCAGCACACGCTTTACCCGAGCAAGAAGGGTTTCTTGCCTAACTTTGTTATATTTTTAATCAAAACTCATTCCGCTTGATTGAGTTTAAACACTAACAAAACACATACAGTTACAGGCGCACATAAACTCATACACACACACACATACAATAATAACCACACAGTTACATTCTTTGGCAATTTGGTTAATGCATCGCAACGCAGCAGCAGCCCTAACATGAACCAAAAAAACACAGCAAAAAACAAAAAGGGAAGCTAAAAGTTGCAAGTCACTGCCAACATGGCGTATACTCAATTTATAGTTTGCCCTTTCGTTATCTCAGCTGCAGCCGTCTGCCGCCTCCCACCTCCTCCATCGGTTAGTTGAAATAATAGAGATAAATTGAAAAGTCCAAAATGGAAAAACATTCGCTTTACATGTGTGTGTGCAACCAACGTTAACCAGTATATCATTGTTTTTCACATCATATCATATCATGTCATATGCATGACCATTGTGACTTGCTACATATTTAAAAGGTAAAAACCACAAGTCTAGGTACAACTCGAAAATATGATGCAATCTAGCTTTGTTACTCTGCGAATTAATTAAACTATAGTATCAGCTTATTTCCAAAACAGAAAAATCCTTGAATTTGTGCTACATGTTCATCCTAATTGAATAATATATAACAAACTAACGTTAATGGCTAACTATTACACTGATTTTAGTGATTATTTATATGAATGGCAAGAGCGCAACGCAAATAATATGTAATATGGGCACCCTAACTCAATAAAACTTTGAATTCTCCTACTTTTTGATGTCTTTACTTAATTTCCATTATTATTTGTTTTACAGGCAAGCGAACAACGCAAATAAAAAATGTAATATGGTCACCTTTATTCAACAACATTATACTAATTTTTGCATATACTATGTTATATGGTTACCCTAATTAAAAAAAATTGTATTTCTTCACTATTTGATGTTTTAACTAGCTAATACTCTCGCCACCATGCACATTTCGATGGCAGTCAAGCAAGTAAGGCCATTCGAAATAAACATGGTCACCCTAATTCATTTTAATTGTATTTAATAATTGAATTCTTCAATTAAAAAAGATACTTCAATCACTCAGCCACTACACTGTGTTGCATGTTTACTTGACTGACAGTCAAGCGAGTAAGGCAATCAAAATCACAATACGAATTTCTAATTGGCCTTTTTATTATCTAATTCCTGTCATCAGACTAACTATCTCTTTTGCTATCCACACTTTTACAACCCCTCCCTTTTACACTGTGTTTTGTCGTTCGTGGTCAGATTAATTGCCGTCAATGCAACTTGAAGGCTTTGCAAGTGATTACGCAAACTTGCGGGGGGGGGCAAGTCCGCGTTATTCAGTTATCAGTTGCTCCTTTTGTTGTTCCATGTTTTGTTCAGCTCCCTGGTAATTAGTCGATGCTACAAGTTGCAAATTGCAAATTGCTCGTTGCAAGTTGCCAAGCTGCTAAGCTGCCAAGCTGCCAAGTGGCTTTGTTTGTCGCGCTGTCAGGGCGCGGCATTTTCTTATTAGCTGCAACTAATGACTGCTAATTCAATTCATTGCGCATACGCCACGTGCCCCTTTGCCGCATTCTTTAGCAGCTTTCCGAGAATTATCTCCGACTAATTGAATGCTTTGGTGCCAGATGAGTCTTGCTCGTAATTGCCAAGTGTGCAGCTTGAGCGCAGGTCAGGCAAAGGTGTAGCGGGGAGGGGGAAGAGGTGTTGTTGCTAGGTTAACCCTTCAAAGCAAATGCAAATATTATTTCTGTGTTTGGCTTCTATTGCAGTCTTTGTTCGTGCAGTAAATCCTGTGCAAATTAATGCGAAAATTAGAAAAACAAATGGGAGAAGTGAGGACCCTGAATAGGAACCGAGCTACAGCATCTGTTTGTTGCTGGTCCGGTGTGTACCCCTTAACGAAAGAGATAAGGCGCAGCACGTGGCTTGACTGGCGCTATTTTGCTGTGAGCTTCTGTACTTTCCTTTGAGTGCAAACATTTGATAGTGTTTGGTTTGTGAAATCAGAGTTGCAAAATTGCAGTACACATTTTCAGTGAAACCTTTGGGTTAATGCTGAGTCTAGAAATGACCCACAAAGGAAGACAAAACAAGCTGAAATTTACTGCAGAAAGAGAGTTTGGGAGACCCAGAAAGTCATACTAACCGTACTCAAACCTTTCTTTTCTTACACTCAACTTTAGTTCACCCTTCATTGCACAGTCTTCCTCAAGTTAAGAGTGACATAGTCAATACTTACTTTATATACTTTTTACTCTCTTAAATATTATAACATAATTATATTATACTCATAGTAGCTGGCTCGAGGTCAAGGTTCAAAAATATAAAAACAATTTGTTTTTAATTTATATTTTTCCGATATATTTCGGTTACACTACGGTAACCGTCTTCAGGGCTAAAACTACAAAATTACAAAATGGAAAAACGTTTAACAATGTTTATAAAACTAAAAACTAAACTGAACAATACTAAATAACATACATTAATTTGACACGTCTGCTCTTGCTGGCGCGGAGTTCCTAACTAGCTTAGGAAGTAAATGTCTGTATATATGAGCGCAATTTTCTGTGTCCGTTTTGTAGTTTAATCTCTCTGGTGTTGGTGTGTTAATTATGTGTAGCATTTCGAGAGTGAAACGTTTAGCATAGTGTTGTTCTTGTTTATATTATATTATTTCCTTATCCTTCTCAAAGTTGAAAGACATCTTAACATTAACGTATACGTTATTTCCCCTTAATTTAACATGGGGATCATTATCATCTTTCTAGACAGTTTACCAACTAAAACATTACTTTAATTGGCCTGCTACTCTTTTGTTTTCAACATTTGTCTCTCTTTCTTCATTACTCTGTCCTTTTCCTCTCACTTCCTGTCTCTTCCCATTTCTGTTTTGTAGCATACACCGTATGACGAGTGAGCCGATGTTATTTAGTTGACGGTACGTAAGCACGCGCTGGTCTCCGGATCATGTGGGTCGGCAATGGGGTGGGTAAATGAAACATAACCTTTTCAACTCAGGCTCAAACCAATAATAACATAAATAAATAAAAATCGCGTGCTGTATTGCCTTACGACGATCGCAAAACAGAACCAGAAATCGGAACCAGACTCGGTCGGAGGGAACCGGAGCTTCAGTCAAAGACCCGAATCCCACGACCGAAGGGGAAGAGAAAGAGAGCAGTAGTTCGGAGGTAATACAACTTTATAGCAGCCTTCTGAGCACGCCTCGCTTACTGAAGCGGCTGTTACCCCACCCTTCCATGATCGCCTGCGTTGCGCGATATAAATATCGGCGATCCCTTTAGACCACTATTTTTCAATGCATAGTTGCCTCATATCCATCCTCCATGACTCCCGAAAACAATAGTTATTTAAGCTAAATTCATTTTAAAACAATTTATTCCTTAAAATATTAATGCCTTTCCTAACCATCTCATTAACATAATCTTTATGTAATGTATACTTTTTCTTTCGATTTCTAGTTAAGGGTAAGAGTGTATCTTAGTACTAATTCTTAATTTTCATTTATTACAAGGCAGTATCTCATTTATTTATTTATTCATTCATTTCATTCATTTGTCATTGGTTGCGAATAGATACATATATCATATATATATGTAGGCTTAGTTATAATACATAATAATGGTAGATGTAAATAAAAATTAAAAATCATGCAAAACTAAATAGACCAAAGAAGGGCAAATTATCAGAATTCAAAATGATAATATAAAAAAAATTAGGAAATTAAAGAAAAGTCAAACTCAAAAAATAATTAATTAAACTCAAACATGAGTAAATTAAATTGAAAACTCGATTAAAAATCAAAAATAATAAACTAAGTTAGATATAAAAGAAATCTAAGAGCTACATAAATAGCCAAATTAAAAATGCAAAAGAGTACAGGCTTGAAGAGCAGTAACTCCCAAAATCAACAAAAGTGAAAAACAAAATAAAGGAAAAAATAGTCAAACAATACTTAATAAGAATCACTCACAGTTTGTTGTTTTCCATCGACGAAAGATCTTCCGTGGTGTGGTGTAATTTTATGTGTGTGGGTACAGATGTTTGCATTATAGTTTATTTCGTTTGTCACTAATGATATTTTTTTTCTGTGTATTTGGTTAGGTCACTTGTTTTTCGAATTACCTTTTTACGGTAATTTTACCATTTTATGGTCATTTGCAGATAGGCAGAGAAAAAAAAATGAAAACCAAAAATTATTGGCAACTCGCGATATTTAGATAGATATATTTATTCGCACCATTGACTCTATTATTTAACAACTAACTTTTAGAGCTTTTATAATATAATTTAGAATTATTAACAAATATTTTAGTTAGGATAATCACTGTGATATTATAGTTTTCATTATCTTATTTAAGGCAATCACTGTGATATTTTAGTTTTCATTAACTTATTTAAAGCAATCGCTGTGATATTTTAGTTTTCATTAAATTATTAATTATTAATCCTCGAACTTAATTCGTACTATAAAAACATAAAATTCACAATTGAGAAAGAACAAAACAGTAAGCTACCATATTTAGATTCAATAATAAATAGAGTAGGAGGAAAATTAAAATTAAAATGGTACAAGAAACCGATGGCATCTGGAAGACTAATTAACCACAATTCGAAACATCCAAGGACGATGATAATTAATACAGCAAGATGCTGTATTAAACGAATGTTTGATATTTCTGACAAAATGTATCACAAAGAAATTAAGAGGGAAGTAACAAAAATACTTACGGACAACGACTTTCCAAAATGCTTAATCAATAAACTTATGGTATACAAAAATATCAGGAAACTCCGAGGGACAACAAAAATAGACAATTAAAATTATATAAATCTCTCATCTATGTACCTACACTATCCGAAAGATTTATGAGATCTGACTGTTACGATAGTTCAGAAGTACAAATCGCACATAAACCCTTCCATACACTCAGACATCTTTATAGTAACACAAAGTCAAAAATAACTGCACTAGACAATGTGATATATAAAATGGATGTATGTAATGCAATGGAGTGTATGTAGGAACGACAAAATTAAAATTAAAAACAAGATTAGCGCAACACAAATCTGATTTCAAATTACGCCACCAATGTACAACACAAAAAACAGCTCTCATGACCCACTGTGCAAACAAACACCACTCTCCCAATTTTGACGCAACAACAATACTACTACAACAAGAACAACACTATGCTAAACGTTACACTCTCGAAATGCTACACATAATTAACACACCAACACCAGAGAGATTAAACTACAAAACGGACACAGAAAATTGCGCTCATATATACAGACATTTACTTCCTAAGCTAGTCCGCGCCAGCAAGAGCAGACGTGTCAAATTAATGTATGTTATTTAGTATTGTTCAGTTTAGTTTTTAGTTTTATAAACATTGTTAAACGTTTTTCCATTTTGTAATTTTGTGTTTTTAGCCCTGAAGACGGTTACCGTAGTGTAACCGAAATATATCGGAAAAATATAAATTAAAAACAAATTGTTTTTATAATTTTGAACCTTGACCTCGAGCCAGCTACAATGAGTGTAAGACATAAAGGTCGGCAAAACTCTATAATTTCATTAAATTATTTAGGGCAATCACTGTGATATTATGGTTTTTATAAGCTTATTAAAGCGATCACTGTGATATTTTTTAGTTTTCATGAGCTTCCCATCAGGCCACTCTAGGGCTCTCCTGGACGAATCCGCTTGAAGAATGAGGTGCTCTAAACTTTGGGTAGCACAAGGTGCCAGAATCTGAATGAATATATTATTTAGTAGATTCTGCAAGAGAATTATGTATTCTTCCCAATTTACCTGAATCTGGCACCAGTTATCCAGAGAACCTTTTTTTTTTTTTTTTGTTTGTCCAGCCACTCCACGAGGTTGCCTTAATCGTCCAAAATCTTGGCAATCTTAATCAATGGATAAAATTCACTAATTAGAATTTTGTTATAGGCTTCTTTTTCTGCAAGACTCACTTAATATTGCTGGGATATATTAAATATTATTATATTTAATAATAATAAAAATCCTCCTCGTGGTTGGCACCAGTGGAGAAAAATAGCAAACACGTCTGTGTTCTTCGGCAGCTCCAGTGAAAAAGAACCCACCGACACATGTTACCCGATAGATCGATAGCCTTGACCTACTTAACGAAGCAAACACTACCCACTGATGCATTCTGATTGCGCTCAGCTGAGCCCCAAAAGCTCGGTCAAGGTGTCAATGCCTAAATGGTGCCTACTTAAAGGAGGGTACCTAACTGGTGCCTACTTAAAGGGGGGTACCATGGAACGTTATGTTCAAATGCTGGAATTACAAGAAACAAAAAAAAACCGAAACCAACCAGTGACCAGCGCCACTTCAGTTTTTCTCTGTCAATGTCATGAAATTTTAAGTAACAATGGCGAACAATGAAGACGCTTCTGTGCAGCTTTACACAAAAAACTGATGCAGTAGTATTCGCATATGCACAAAAAAAAGAATAAATTGTGTTGCAAAAAATCAAGGAAAAATTGTGTAAATCGAAAAAACATAAACTAGAAAAAAGAATAATGGAAAACATAATTATAATCAACTGACATCGCATCGCATTAGCTTTTGGTGGAAAACAAAACGTTTCGTTGCATAAATTAAACATGATATTGGAATTTATGTTTGCCCGACAAAACATGGGAAACAGATGGAGTGGGAGAATGAGGGGGGGGAACTGCCGCCAGGCTGCGAATCGATTTTATTCGGCTGCGAATCGAGGCGAGTCAAGGCGAGTAGAGCTGAGATAATTATTGAATGTACACATGCGGCCCCTCCCCCCCCCCCTCCAAGGCTAGGAAATATATATCGCAATAATGTTGATGAATTGTTGTAACTGTGCCCACTGTTTGTACTTTGAGGAGGTTGCGTGAGGAGGGGCGGCAGCAGCGACGCCTTTGGCTGTTTGTCGCCTTGTTGTATGTCAAATGTGGTTAATGATGCTGGTAGCGGAAATCGAAGCACCCACACACACACAGCCGAGCACACACACACACACACCCGCAGACACAAACAAAATTGGCAACACGATTAGTTCATGCAACAATTCTCTCTCCCTCTCACTCTCTCTCTCTCTCTGCTTCTCCAACTTCTACTGGTTTTTTAAGCAATTATAATAATAAATGAGTTTTGCTATTGCCCAGTCCAAATTGAGTGTGTCTGTGTGTGTGTGTGTCGGTCACCAAATGCAATTATGTTCCTTATGTGTGTGTGTATGTGTGTGTGTGCACATTTTGCGGCTCATTGGCTCGCTTCGGGCCTTCACACACCGCGCACAATGGAACAAAAGTTGTAAAAGCTTTTTTGGTTTCTCTTCCATTTTATTTTTTAGTTTTCACTCATAAATTGCAATGTTCTGTGAGAATCTGTTGGGATGGAGATAATTATTACAGTTTGATAATCTAGCTGATGACCATATAAAAGTTAAAATTCTCATTCATTGAACTTATGATCTTTTGTTGTAGGGAATATAATAAGTATCCAATTTCTTAAAAACTTGCAAACTTTCTAAGGTTTTTTTGTTGAAAATAAGCTCAATTTGAGAATTTTACTGATAAGAAAAGATCGAAGAGGAAGACAGGGTGTACAGGTTTGCAATATGCATAAATATGTATTAAGAATGTTTAAGAACTATGCCAAATTTTGCGAAACTTTGTATATCGAGCTACAACTTAAAAAAACTTAAAGAGAGCTAAGTTTTTTACTGTGTCAACGAGAACATTGACAAGGGAAACATTTTACACAGAAAACGAATTAAAGAATACAATAACTGCAAACTCAGCTTGGAATAACATCTCCCAACCCTGCCCAAGTTATTCGATATTCATTTAATCATTCATTCAATACTTTGAAACGAGTTCGATTTGAAAAATTACCCTTTGAATTAATCACTTTGGGCACTGCACTCTCCTCTCACTCTTTCTAGCTCTCTCTATCTCTTTCTTTTCCTCATCACAACATCAAATAAAAAGTCTCTCTCTAACAATTCCCGCTCTTTTTCTTTATTTTTGTCAATGGGTTCTGTCAATGCTCTGCCCCATCGTATGCCTGAATCGCACAGAAGTTTTTCACTTAGCTTAGCCGGATTTGGCAGTTTGTTTAGCTGATTACCTGCTGGTCTGGCAGTTTTTGCTGTGTTGTGTTTTGTTCTGTGCGATTCAGCTTGATTTCGCTCATAATTTGCAGCTAATCAAAGTGAATGTTGTAAAATAAGAAATACATATATAAAGAAAATACCAACGGGGAAGTGAAAACAGAATCTCGTGTGTGTGTGTGTGGATTGGGAACCACAGACTGCACACGAGGCAGCCCACGATTGTTTATACGATTCCCGCAGCGCGATATTGAAATATTTTCAATGCATAAAAATATTTTGTATAAAAAATTGAATTCCATCATAATAAACTTGCCGGATATGTCTGTGTATTATTTATGAAGATAATTCATGAATCGAGACTTACATGAGCGAATCTTCTTGCTTGCAATTTCTTTTCCTTTCTCTTTTGTTTTGTTTCTCTGGCGTTAATTGCGCGCGCTGTTCGCGTATTTATTTACACGATTCGCGAAATTTATCTGGCGCCAAAAACATTTCACAAGTTCGCACAGCTGCCGCCGAAATCGACTGCTCGCCGGAGCCTCAAGTGGCCAAATGAGCAGCGAGGCAGAGCAGCCAGGCAGAGCAGCAGCAGCAGAGCTGCTCATCAGTCAGAATGTGGCTCGGTTACCCATCTCCTTCTCTTCTTCTTCCTCTCCCTCTTCCTCTCCCTCTCACTGTCACTCTTCCTTTTCCTCTCCTTCTTTCTCTCACTTTCCCCCCTACGGCCACTCAACCAAAGTCTCTACCGAACTGTACTAAATCCTTGCACTGCCTTGCCGACACACTGTGTGCGTGCTTGCGAGTGGAACGCAAGTGGAATGCGTGTGTGGAATGCAAGCAGCGCACAAAAGCAACAAGTTGCAGCGCAAATTGCTTAACAACTCAAGTGGGCGCTGGGAAAGATTTATAGTAGAATTTAGAAGGAATAAGTTGCGATTTCAGATTGATAAAACAATTGAAAGGCAACTGAAATTGTGACGTGTCTATTCGGGTTAGTTTTCAAAATGAGAAAAACTCTGAGAAAATAGAGTAGACACTTTGGGCAGACACAGAGACGATAAAAAAAAGTGTCTTTACTTACAGAGAAACCTATTTATTTCTCGACTAGATTTTGATTTGACTTCCTCCCTCCCTCTCGCTCTGTTTATAGAGACTACAAAAAATCATCTTGTTTAAACAACCTACAGGGTATCGGAAACATTCTTCTCTCTTTCGCTCTCTCTTCCTCACAGCAGGCAAATGATAATGGGCGAGTTGACAGATTCGCCAGAGAGAAATGGAAAAGGAGAAGAGACGAGGCAAGTCGAGGAGTCTGAAGAATGAGCTGAATTGTTGCACAAACTCGTACATAAATTTAAATGAATAGTTCTCTCATCCACTTCAGTCGTCTTCTCCTTCATCCACTTCACAGTGGGTGCTGCTGTCTGAGAGGACTCTAGCAGGACTCGCTGGAGCGCACTGTGGCAAGTGCCAACAGCTGTTGCGGTTTACATCTTGTTCACAGTTAGATGACAAAGGAAATGGAATATCATAAATTGATTGGCCACACGACAAGCGACAAGCGCATTTGCCTCTCTCTCTCCCTCTCTCTCTCTCTCTCTCTCTCTCTCTCTCTCTCTCTCTCTTTCTCTGACATGCAATCATAAGTATCCTAAGCCTCTTACAAAGTGTATCTAAATATATACTAGGACTTATCTGGGAGGGTTCTAGGGGGACAACAAACATACAGACTGCAAAACGTTGAAGCTTGAGAGACTCAAAAAGGTCTCTTAACGTAGTGGGTTGTACTAGAACTATAAAATATAGCACATTTATATTTGTATATTATTGTTTGATTAAATCTGAACATGCCATAAGCAAATTCTATAGAAAGCAAACTATTATACTCATATATATACCTGATAAACAACATATATAAATGTTTTTTAATTACGTATACTCTCTCCTATAGCATTCATTCATAATTGCTGCTTGAATGTACTTGAAATCAATTTTATTTTTGGATCAAATCTCTTCAAGATTTCGTTTTTTTCGCACATGTTTTGTATTTTTGTTTTCGTTTGCAGATTGATGGACTTCGTGTGGTTTATTTTGATTAATTGCTAATAGAGCGCATGTTAAATTCTATTCTTTGTGTATATATCGAAGCAAATTAAAAAAAACATTGGCAATAGCTGAACCCTTTCGGTTAACTCTCCCACTACAATTATCTACTTTCAATTATCCCCTTAAATAACCGCAAAATGCAAGAATAATTCAAATGACGAAATCCGTTTTGAATACTGTCGCTAAATTCTCTCGGGAGTTGCGAGTTTCTTTTTTAAACTGCGAAGTTGCGTGAGTAGATAAGGAGAGAGGGGGCAAAACAACGTTTGTTTTTATAACATTCTTATTTTTTCTTGGATTTTTTACCGTTTCGTAATTGAAATATAATGAGAAAGCGATGTCGCACTGCACGTAGGGGGCAGATAGTGGTGCGTACGTTGCTTGAGCCGGTCTGCACGGCAATGTGCCGGTCTAGCCGACATTGAGTTACGTGCGTCGATAGAACGCGTGTGTGAAGAGAACGGTGCGGTGCGGTGCGGGGAATGAGACCGAGAGAGGTCAATGGAGTCGCGGATAATGGCGAACGAGGGGCAGCAACATAAAAGGCAGGCGCAACAAGCAGTCAGACAACAGACAATAGTCTTGCCACAGTCAGCGAACATGTCTATCCTTAGCTACCTTCTGCTCTCCAGCCTGTTGGCCACCCTTGCCGTGGCACAGTACTTTGGTGACTCCTACGACGATTTTCTGATTTCCCAGTACGGCGCAGTACCGTCATCGGGACCATCAGGACCATCAGGACCGACGGGTGGTGATTCGGACCCATTGGACTATTTGTACAGCGGTGCGGGTCCTGTGTACGGCAGTTCTGGGTCAGCTCCTGCATACGGTAGTTCTGGATACGCTGATACCTTCAGCGCTTCGCTTGCTCCACTTCGATCGCAAGTGCGTAGCTCTGCAAAATCAGGCACCTCTTTTGCCTACGCTGCGGCTTCAGGACCCAATGGAGCTCGCGCTCTTGCCGAGGCCCCGGGACCCTACAGCGGGCCCATTGCACCCAGCTATCCCAGTTATTACCCCGCTACAACTGCAAATCCCGCTGCAACTACCACCGCTGCAGTCACAACAGTGGCACCGACCACGACGAACCCTTATACAGTGGAACCCACTACGACAAACCCATACACTACGGCGGCACCTACGACTGTCGCTCCTACAACGACTGAGGCACCTACAACCACAGCAGCAGTAACGACTACAGCAGCACCTACAACCACAGCAGCAGTAACCACTACAGCTGCCCCTACGACAACAGCCGCTGTAACGACCACAGAAGCTGTTACCACCACAGAAGCTGTTACCACCACAGAAGCTATTACCACCACAGCAGCTCCAACAACAACTGCTGCTGTAACCACCACAGAAGCTGTAACAACCACAGAAGCTGTTACCACCACAGAAGCTGTTACCACCACAGCAGCTGTAACGACAACAGCAGCTCCAACAACAACTGCTGCTGTTACCACCACAGCGGCTGCTACCACAACGGAGGCGGTCACAACTACTGCAGCAGTGACCACCACAGCTGCAGAAACCACCACAGCTGCTACCACCACAGCCGCGGAAACCACCACAGCTGCAGTTACCACTACAGCCGCGGTAACGACCACAGCAGCAGAAACCACCACAGCTGCAGCTACCACGACAGCAGCAGGAACAACGACGGCCGTAAGTGAACGTGATCTTGCAAGATTCCAACACGCTTCGACCTAACCCAAACAACGACCTAACCTAAGCTAAAACGACCTAACCCAATTATATTTTATTCCCTTTCAGGCCTCTATATTAACAGGAACTGTGATTCTGGCCGGCGATACCTGCACAGGTCAAATTGTCGGCGTCAATGTTGTATTACTTGATATACCTGTAAACCTAAAAATTTGTGTGCAACTCTAAGAGGAAAGAAGAAGGAGAGAGTGAGAGTGAGAGCGAGAGCGAGAGAGGACGAGAGACGCAGAAGATTGCCAACAATTTCTTTTTCTTAACAAGTACAATATGTAGTGTGTTCCATTTAAGCAATAATAAAGCAATCTCAGCAGGCACATAAAGCACTCAATTTATTCGATAACTGAATGCTCAGCAAAGTGGAAGCGTTTTTCAACACTCACACTAAGACACCACACACCCCCCCCCACCACCATATGGATGGAACAGGTGTTTGCCATTGTTTGACAAGCGATATGATTTTCGTTTCTGTCCACGCTGTGTTTTTTCTGTATTTTTTTAGAGTTTGTAGTTGTTGTTTTTGTTTTTTGTCTGTTGCCCTTCTCTTTGTTTCTAGCATATTCAATTTTCTATTTTCTCCAGGCATTTTCCGCTTTGTTGTTGTACGCATTGTTCGCGCTTATCTGCCGGCAATAAAGTGGCATTAAAAAAGCCTAGAAAAAAAAAACAATAGGCCAGCCCTGGGGAGTGGATGTGGGGGGTTGGTTAGGGCTCTACCCGGGATTGGGGATGGGTTCTGCTCTCGGTCCCTCTATGACATTATGCGGAAATTAAGCATAGGCCATAGTCGATGCCCGCGGCAACACTTTGCATGACAAACAAAATACATTGAAATTTAAATTGTTTTCTTTTTTATTTTGTCTCCTCTTAGTCCTTCCGCCTTTCCTGGCTTTTCCTGCAGATTTGATCTCAGGTAACGGGAAAGTAATTCTTTTTCTCTGTTCCTCGTTGACTTGAAGGTAAATGTTTAGGCTGCAATTTGTAATTATCTAAGTGGGCCTCTTCTACTATCTGCTTAATCTTATGCTGGGCACGATTCCTTTTTCGGTTCGCCTCCGTTTTTTTTTTTTTTGTTCAAGTTTGTCTTTATTCTTAGGCTACTTAATTATAAAACTTGAGAACTCATTCATAATTTCAAAATCTGCAAATATGTATTTTCCAAATTAATTAAATGTCAATCGCATCATTTTTTTAAGCTCCTTATCAACTCTTTCCTTTAGTTCTAAATAATTTTCAATTGAAATTAATTTCATTTCACTTTGATTTGGTTCTAACTCGTTCACCGTGTTCTCCCTCGGGCGGTGCAAATAATTTTGCTCATTAAAAGTTTTCGAAATAAAGTTGAGAAGCACGAGTTAAGTACGTAAGCATTAAGTAATGAGCATCGAATACCCTAACCAAGGTTGAGAGAACGAAAAGATCAAACATATTTCCTACTCTAGCTCGTGTGGAGGGTACTTTAGAAGCTTAATCAAACATTTAAAAATAATATTCGATGTACTTTGGTATTCCATAATGATTTGCATAAACGTAACAAACTTCCCAAGAAATCCAGCATACTCTGCAATAGGGTATAGAATGCACAAAAGCCATGAAACTCTTTTTTTATTTTTTAGTTTTTCTCACACCTTTTGCATCGCGTGCGGTGAGCAGAAGCAAAAAAAAGAACAAAAACAAGAATGAAAGTCAAGAATGAAAACGAAAAAAAGTCGAAATAAAAACCACGGACGAAATCTGAAATGAAATGAGAGCTGTGATAAGTCCAACTTTCAGAAACAGCTGCTGTGAGCTGGGCCCGATAACTGATATCAATTGCCCCAGATTGTTCTTGCTTTTCTCTTGTGCCTTGTCTACTTTTGTTGTCGTCGTTGTTGTCGTTGTTGTCGTTGTTGTCGGTGGATTCTTAAGCCGGTTATCGACAAGCTGATAACTCACATAAATCAACATTGTTCTCTGCATTGAATGCCCTAACAGCGGGTATGATGAACTAATAACTCAAGTCTGGGAACTTTGTGCTTAATTGGGTAAGCTGAAGTTGAGAGATATATCCATTCTGTATTTGTATTATATTATAAATATGTTAAACCAACTAAAAGTTGACTTCCACATCCAGCAAGACTTTCATCACAGTTTCAACTTCGCCCTGGTTGGGTTCAGCTTTCAGCTACAAAACTTTAACAAACTTGCTCCCCACCTTACTACTAGTACAGGGTATTTCTAAGTCCCCACAGGGAACTGCGCATTGCTCCTTACACTTTTTAATAAATTTGCTTAGCTCGGCAAATATTTTATTTAAATTTCTTTGGGCATAAATCAAAGCCCGATCCCATCGAGTATGGCAAGCAAGAACAAATAGGGCGACGACGACGAGGGCATAAACGTACCCCAGCTCTGGATTTTATTTGATTTCATTCGCTTTGAATTGATATTTATGGCAGTAAAATTGGCTTATAGCATTGCGTATACGCCGCGTTGTTTACAATTAGCCACTAGATGCGGCGCGATGCGAGATGAGGCAGCCCCCTCCGCAGACAGGAAAATTGTGTTTGTTATTTTTATTGGCTTTGATTACTTGAACTTGCCCGAAAAGTGCTTGCCTCTTGACTCGGCCTCCACCTTGCTGTTATCCTCCTCCCCTCTCCCACACTCCTTCTCTACATGTTGTAGGAAATCAAATGAATCGATTAATGCGCCACAATTTACGACACCTGCCCGTGTGGCAGCCACACTTTGGGGCATTGCATGAGTTGTGCGCTCCCAGGGAGCAGCAGCCGGTGGCTCATGACTTCGTAATCGTGTTTATGGCACAGTCAGTAGGTTAGCTATAAATCGCTAAAGCGCTGCTCGACCCCACAAAGATTGGACAACCACGTGTACTTCCTTGCTTCCAATTAGCGTGTGAAGGGAATGGGAAATGCAAATGGAATGAACAACTCAAATTTGGTAAATATCATTTTTATGACCAACGAATAAAGTCCCCCAACGGGAGTCTGAAGTTGTTGAAAGAGAACTGCAAAAATGATTTAATTAAGTATGCATTACAGAGACTTTTTCTTTTTTGCGATAGGGAGTCGACTATAAAGAGACGGAAACGAAATGGAAATTGCAAAGATTTCTCTTTAATTTTTCATAACATTTCTAATTTGGGAATGACTTCTACAGCATAAAGAGAATTGAATGGCATTTGCTGTCCTCTATATAGCTGCCTTCTTCTGCCACATTCGTTTCTAGCATATAACACAGATTATACGATAGTTCCCTCATACTATCGATAGCTGCTACAAAGACTTGTCTACTTCTGCTCAACCACACCTAACCTACTTCAAACTGCCTCACCGCATTGTTTAAGATACCTGATTGTTTTTAAAGAGTCTTTCTTGTCATTGTCCTCCTTCCTCAGTTTTTAGATCCGCCTCTCAATAAGCTGGCTCAGTTGCCTTGTCTGGGTGAAATTGAATAAAATAAACTAGAGAGCAAATGGGGAATCTATTTCTGAATCCCTAGAATCGCTAGATTACCAAAGTGCGTCCATTGGGGTGTGACTAATGAGGCGTTTGTCTGCGCCATGTAAGCACACACACACACACACACACACACACACACACACACACACACACACACACACACACACACACACACACACACACACACACACACACACACACACACAAACACACACCAATACACAGATACACACATGGCGCACTGTCCATGCACGTAGTTTATTCAACCGCATAGCTGGATACCTGTCCCTGTCCTATGTCAATGGGGTTCAAGTGCTCCGTTTCGGGCTTGTTTCCTCCTTCCTCCCCATGTTTGAGCAATTTGCTCATTTCGTGTTGTTTTCGTTTTTTATATATCCTAAAGGTTTTATGATATAGTCACAAAATACGCAATACATCAGAGCCTGGCCCCACGTAGACCCCACATTATATAAATATGTATATGCCTTGTATATCTTCTCGATTAGCTGGCGAGCAGAGGGATTAATGTGGTTTCGTTTGCTCTATTGTTTTATGATATGATGTCAGATATTAATGACTGATGATATACTCATTTATTTGTTTATATTTTAAGGCAGTTAATGTTTCGAGATCTGCTGAATGGCTGAATCATTTCTCTATAATGTATTAATAAGCAAAGTACTAAGTATAGTCGAATCTATCAGATCTGTAGTCTACTTCATGTCTAAGGTTTCTTTTCTTTTATGATTTATTATACAATGAGTGATCAGATGTATAAGTTGATCTATAACCTAATGAGTATCTCGTGTAGTTGCTTCTCCAAGCCTACTTCTATGTAGTGCAAGTTTCTATAGAGGACAGACTATCAATCCAGGCTTACACTTGTGTCTGCTCTCTATAAGAAGCAGCATGCATAGTATATATAATTTACACCTCCTAACAAACTGCTCAGAGTATTCAAACTTCACTAGGTTATCGCAGCTTATGTTAGGCAGTGTTTTTTTTACTTTTAATAGTATAATTTGGGGCATGTTGGCCCCGAGTTGGGCTTATGAATTCACCCGACTTGGCTCGACGCGGGGCAACTACAACTCACGTTTTATTGTTGCCGACTTTTGGGCGCTTATTAAATTTTTATGCCTCCACAAACGAAGCGACAGGCACAGCAACAACAAAAACTGCGTGTAGAAACAAAAACAACAGAGAAATGAAGAAAGACGAGAGAAGAAATTACAAGAAATGGACACTGGATTGAATTTCATTGCCAACGCCGTCGCTTTTTATTTTTGTAACACACCACCTACACACACACACACACACACGCCCATACGCAGGCACTCAGCAGCACACACACATTAAATATACAAATTTGGTAATTGTGCGCTTCATGTATATTTAATTCGTTGTGTGTTTTTCTTCTTTTTTTTTCCTCTCGCTGCTGGCTCAACAGTTGCACATTCCTGTTGCCACTCCCCCACCTCCCCTACCCTTCTCTCCTCCTCTTCCCTATACTTGTGTCCCACAGCTTGCGACAGCAGCTGTCAACGTGCCCCAATTCAGTTGGCACTGTTGCTTTCACCGCGAGGCCACTTGTGCTTTTGATTTATTTTAAAATATTATTTCATTATACTTTGCTATTTCCCTCTTACTTACACTCACATCCCCTCTCACTTTCCCCCTAAATAGATAAGCGCAGGTTATTCCTGTTTCCAAGCCGCATCAGGCACAGTTTAGCAGGTTGCTTGGGCAATCTGGAGCGGAATGTAATGAAATTCCTATGAAGCAATCATTGTTAAATGCAAAACTTTTGATCGGCTTACAAGTTCTCGTTTCGAGTACTTCAAGAAAGGAGAAAAACTAGTTGTGCCAGGCAACAAGGGGCATATATAGTTTGGCAACGGGCAGGGGCAAGAGGCAAGGCGAGGTTGCTCTCAACTAACACAATATGAATCAATAAAGAGTTAGCTTACAAAAGGTGTTTAGAAACTTTACAGTAATTTCATTTGTTGTCCTTAAAAAACTTGCTGTTATCTTTTAAAATCTTGCTGTTGCTGTATAAATACGTACAATTTATCGACAGTTTTCTTGCAATATATTTAATATTTGTGCTAATATTTATACATACATATCAACGATACTCATAAGGAAATATAAGCACCACTATATAAGTAGAGAAGAATAGCTGCTACAGCTGACGGCACTTTATCATATTAAGTATTTGTCGATAGTAACTACGTGATAGTTAGTTAGCGATAGTATGGTTGGCAAATCGATGCTCATAAATATAAATATTTGATTAGTATTTAGTTGAATTTGGTAAATTTGTAAGAGAATAGAAAATCTATTTAATATGCTTAAAATTTGAAGGCCAAACCCATATCGATAGTATTTATATTTATTTATTTAATAGTATGCATAAATAGAGAGCTGGAGAAACGTCGATGTTACATCGATAAGCAATCGATATTTCATATGAAAATCCTTAGGAAACATCGATGTTTCTCTAGCTCTATCGCCAATCCGTTAGTCGTAAAGCAAAGCTGTGCATGGGGACAGGTTTTGAGTAGTTGTAATAGTTATCGAGAAGCTCTTTCAACGGCTTCCCGTTTGGCGTTAATCGAGTGCACTTTCGCCGTCTTTCTGCCTTGGTGCTTGGGCAATAATTGCGCTGCAAATGTTTGTGCTGAGCCGTGGGTGTGTCAGGTGCGCGTTCAGGTGTTTGCCAGAGGTGTGTGTATGCGTGTGTGTGAGTTGCGCACACATGAAATTCTAATGAGCAGCGCCAGGCACCTGCTGCGGCGCGTGGCAGGCGAACAAAGCAAAGCAGGAAAGAAAGGAGAGACAGAGAAAGGGGAAGGGAAAGGGGAAGACTGAGAGGCAGATGTGAAAAATTGCAAAGAGAAATGAAAGAATGCATTTATCGCGTGCATTGTAGAAGACGACACAAAACGTGGCACAAAACTATAACGCTCATTGTCAAGCGCCAAAGCAGACAAAAGTCAATTGGTGGTGGTGGAGGGGGAAAGCGGGGCAAGCTAAGGAAACGTGGAAGAGCGAAGAGGGGAGGGGATAAGTAGGTGCATTGCCCTCGCGCTGGCAGCATTTGGCATTGAATTTGCCTACACGTGATTGCCACAAAATGTGGCACAGTCCGCTGGCTTATTAAGCCGTCGCGGCGGTTAGGCAGCTAATCGAATCAGAAACCGCAATGAGACGCATAAACAAACATTTTTGTGCTTGCCCCACGGCGGAGAAGAGCAGTGAGGGGGGAGAGGGGATGTGGCTGCGTAAAATAGCAAGAGGGTTCAATATTTGGTTGCGTATACGCAACGTATTGCGACTATTTTAGAGCTGTGCGCAAATAAAATGAATGTTTGCCTTTTTCAATACTCCCTCAGATGAATGGGTTGCAAGGGGGGTTGGGGTAGGGAGCGGAGCAACATTAGTAGTCTGTCATATGTGAATAATCAGCTGCGTTATTCACATCATATTGAAAGCGAAATTTACGAGAGTTGTACGATCTATGAATGATGAATGAATGAATGAATATGAATGCTCGATGCCAGCTCAGCTGCTCAGACCTCAAGCAAATGTTCTTGAATCTTAACTATGGTTATTTAGCAATCATTATAAGAAGGCATATAATATGATATACATATATTAAAAGTATATAATATAAAGAAATATTTTTATAATGAGATTGGTATCTTAGGAAACAGTTAAGATCTGTGAAGAAAGGGTTTCCATTCAAAAAACAGACACACAGTTTATAACATAAATTAGAATTGGTCATGTACTTTGAGAATTTGAATAGGTTGGTGTTTAGATAAGTCAAGATCTTGTAAAACCTAGTTAGAAGAGAGAAAGTTAACCTCACACTGAGTTTGCCTTTTGAATATCAGACTCGGAAGTATTTATCTCTAAATCATTCTATAATTAAGTTACATTAAGTACCATATATAAATTGTTATTTTTTTTGTATAATATTATTATTATTATATACCATAATTTCCGTAGTAGTTCACCATAGTATGCCCACATGAGCCCTGCGCTCAAATTACAGGGTAGCAAGGCAGCGCAAGTCTTTGGCAACCGCAAAACACTTTGCTCATTTGTTATTTTTTCAGAGCTAGCATATTTAATTTCGTTGATATTTACTCAGGCAACATGTGAAGGGAGCCAATGTCGTTGCGGGTTCAAATTTTGATGAGAGAAAGAGAGAAAAAGGGAGGGAGAAAGGGAGAGAGATAGCGAGAAAACATTGCGACTGGCAGACACAATTTATGCAAGCGCCATAAAAGGCGACGCGTCGTCTGAATAAATCATAAATGCATTCCATGTTTGTTGCCACATAAAGTTTCAATCGTTTTGGGCTCACAACGAGACGTGGGCCAGACTGGTTGGGGGTGTGGCAAGGCGAGAAAATTGCACTTGAAAACTCGATGGGGCACTCAAGGGGGGATTCCATTTAAATGCGCACACAAGTAACATATGCACTACAGATTACAGATAAGTCTGAAGTAAATTTCCTGGGCTTACACACAAATTCACACACACACTCGCACACTCATTTGGGGCATATTGAATTAAGTGTCGTGTTTAATTTAGTTACGGACTAAACACAGAGCCAAATTAATTGGATCGAAATGTGAATACAAATAGAGCTGAATGCGGATATTTAGATTCAAGTTTGCCGCTCACCTGTGCTGGGGCCATGTGCCACGACGATGACGAGGCGAGTAGGGGCGACTCGCGATGTTTACCTCGTGTGTGGTAGACAAATCTTTCGTTTGCACTCTCTCGCTTCTTTCTATTCACATAAGAACAACAACAAAACTGGACAAAAATAATAGAAATGTATTTTTGAATATGCCGCAAGCAGCGTGTCGACTGCGCGACAACCGCTCGCCACAGCTTCAGGTTGGTAAGTGAAGTGAAGTCCTTGCCAAGCTGAGTGCGAGCAGAGGCAGCAGCAGAGGCAGCAGCAGAGCAGCAACAGAACAAGCAGTAGTAGGACCTGCGAATTTATCACACAAACAAGCAGTGCCAACTGTGCTACGCAGGCAAGCAGTCCATGCAGTGACTTGGCAAGTGTTGCGTTCCCTATTGAAATTATACAAAAATACGCTGACTTGCTCTACTGTGCATTATTTATTTAGAACAATTAAAAACTTTAAGCAATTTACGCTTTAAATGCAGCCAGCTGCAGTAGTGCACACGAACGTTGCTTGGTGTGCACTGCTTGGCTCACTGCATGGCAAGCAGTCACAGTTCAAACACACTCTGCAGCGCAATGTGCAAGCAGTGTATAAGCAGTTGACAGGGAAAGTGCATTACAAATTGCAAGTGGCTGCAACTAAATCCACTTTAATTATTAATTACGCACATTAATTAAATAAATTGCAATTCAGTTGAGTGCGCCTATCGCAGTTAGGCGTAGGCAGGCAGTCAGGCAGGCAGGCACACACAGGGCCAGGCAAATGCGTTGGGCACACAAAGCAAGCAGCACAATCAGCAGCGACGCTGGCGCCTCACTTTACAGCGCACTGTGCAGGTAGGTCACGTCGAGGCAGATAAGGCTTTGCCGTCATCGTCTGCTGGGTTAGATTTGGGCCAACAAAAGAACTTGTTGCAGCAGCTGTTACTGCGTGGTCGTTTGTATAAATAGCATGTTGAGGGCCAAGTGACGGTATCATTGTTTAGTACAGTCTCAACATGTGGGCACAGTGCAGCATCATCTTCTCTCTGCTTCTGCTTGGCACAGCACAACGCTGCCAGGACCACCAGGAAGGGCGAACCGATCAGCCGGACTATGGCACCTGTGGCGGCCCAGTGTGCGCCACCAATGGCTTCTGCTATCGTCCCTTCAAGAATGTCTGTGTCCTGGAATCATACAATTTGCAGCAAATGTTTATGGGTGCAGCGGGTAAGTTCGCAGTCAGTAGTTGAAGGGCAACTCACTATGAAGGTCCTTTCTTCGTTGCAGAACTCGTCGAGGTTGATATAGAGCATTGCTTGTCGTCGCCCACTTGGATCGACTACAACACACCCTACAGTGCACCGCGTCCTATTGCCTACTCCGACTCTGCTGAATATCAAACACCCCGCGATATAATCCAGGCTACGGTGCGGGCTCCCGTGCAACTTCCGCCTAGGGCTCCGCAGTATTCACATTCCTACTATCCATATCTGCGCGTCTACTCCCAAAGAGAAAACTACAGGCCGAGACCCAGATTACCCACTAACTGGAATCGTCCTAAGGCAGAACCTGGCTATAATCCTCGTCGACCATACGGGTATGTGGCAACGTATTCCAATACGCCAGCTGCTCAAACACAGTATACAACAAGAACAATCGGCTACAGTACTAGAGCAGCTACAACGGAGTCCACAACTCCTTCCACGACAAGTACCACAACTGTCGCAAGTACAACAACAGCATCTACTGAGAGCTCCAGCACTGATCCCTCGACCACAACACCTTCTACGACAACTGTTGCAACAGAATCCAGAGCGGATCCAATTACTATAACTTCAACGGTGTCTTCCACATCAATGCCAACAACAGTTCCATCTTCAAGAACCGCTGATCCAGCACCAATTGCCACCACTCTTACGCCAATAACAACTTCCACAGCGGAGCCTTCTACAACAGTTTCCATAACAACTGAATCCATTACATCAAGTTCTGCATCTGGTTCTGGTTCAGACTCAGGAGCCGCTGCTGGATCTCGTAGAACAAAGACAACACCTTCATCCCCAACAAGTTCCAGCTCAGTGTCCACAATTTCATCCACATTACCATCCTCGACTACTGTGACCACGACATCCACTTCATCATCGCCCACTGATACTACAACAGTTGCCAGCACAACAACATCCACAGCTGATCCAAGCACAGCCAGTAACGGTACAGCAGCAACTGCTGATGCGGGTTCAGGTTCTGATTCGGCTTCCGCTAGTTTGCCAACTTCCACAACAGTTGCTACTAGCACAACGATTTTAGCATCATCCACTCTGAGCTCCACATCAGAAGCATCCACAGAATCCCCCATTACCACCGAACCAACACCATCCTCGGCATTGTCATCGACAACAGTCGCAAGTACAACTGCATCCACAATACTCTCCACAAGTAACGCCACAACAATCGTAAGCACAACCTCATCTACACCTATCCCAACTACAACATCCACAACACCATCCACGACTAGCTCAACTACAGTCACCACACCATCTATTCCTCTATCGACAGCAGACGCAGTGTCTACAATATTTACAGATTCATCACCCACAATCACAACAACAATAGCTAATACAACACCCTCTACCCCATCATCTACTCCGGCTATAAATGCACCAGCATCCACTCTAGTCCCTTTAAGCTCAACAGCAATCGATATTTCAACAGTATCCACACAATCATCTACAATATCCCCTTCAACAAACGAGAGCACAACACCGTCCTTCACTACAATCGCAAGTACTATAGCACCCACACTAGCTGCAATAACAATCCCAACTTCAACAACATCCACAGCATCCCCAACAACGATCGATATTTCAACAACATCCACACTATCGCCATCAATAATTGTAAGCTCTACTGGCCCTTCCACAACAATATTTCCAAGCTCTACAACACAAACATCATCCTCAATAACCATCGATATTTCAACAGCATCCGTCCCAACCTCCAATCCAAGATCAACTCTAACTTCCACACAAACTTCAACGACCCAAGAAACCACAACAACCTCCACACCATCACCTACTACAATCGCAAGCACCACAACAACTGCAACATCCACAACAACATCCACACCATCACCTACGACAATCGTAAGCACTACAAAAACTGCAACATCCACAACAACAACCGCAGACTCAACAACAACCCCAACTTCCGCACAATCTTCAACAACTAATGAAAACACAACAACATCCACGTCAACGCCTAGCACAATTGGAAGCACTACAACAACTGCACCATCCACAACAACAAACGCAGACTCAACAACAACCACACTGTCCTCTACAGTTTCAAGCTCAACCACATCTCCGACGACAGTGTCGACCCCAACAGCCTCCACAACAAGTTCTACAACTACTGGAAGCACAGCAGCCTCTACAACAACAACAGAATCCACAACAACAGCAGCGGACAGCGCTGCACCAGCCGTGAGTTAAACCAGAGTGTAATATTACAATCGTTTCTACACGTTCAATTTCACTTCTATCTTCACGACAGAACTCTCTGGTTTCTCTGCTGGTTACACAGGCCAACGGCAGAACCGTACGCTACTCGCTGGTCGCGCAGATTACCGACTCCACAACCGGTGGCCAGACCTGCACGGAGAAGACTACACTAGAGATTACACTGCTAGGAGCCACGGGACCTTTATCATTCACTGGTTGCCTGGTAGAGAGCGATCCAAGCAGCACAACAACCCCAACGACCTCAACCACAACAGTGACACCAACAACAACGCCAGCTGCATACCCTACCACCTACAGATCTCCAGACAGACCACGTGGCTATCCCTATAGCTACGCCTATGGTGCTGCCTATGCTCCAAGCAGCTACGCGCAGGCCTCGGCTTCAGCTGGGCTGCCTCTTGGCTGGTCACCTTACTACAGGCGTTGAGACCTACCACAACTAAAGCCACAATACGGTATAATATTTAGTATCAACAAGTCATATATTATCATTCTTTTTTATATATTTTTTCATACGAAATAAATATCAAGAAACTAAAACGAATTTTTTCAACTCCCAAATGAATTCTAAGTACATTTTAATAGCTGACACGTGTCTTTCGCAAACACTGCACCAACGTGACATTTGATACCCAAAGCATTTCATATAACATATGTCGATTAAATTTCTTTTGTTTTCGGTTTCTTTTTTAACTCAAAGCTTTTAACTCGCAGCGTAGTTTTTACACTCACGAATTATTTGAGACGTTTTTACTCCCACGCAGCGAAGTCTGAAGTCATTTCCAAACATCTTGAGTATCGTTGGAAGTGCCCCCCACCTTGAATATCTGACGACCTTGTCAGCTTGTCAATATTGTATCATAATTTGCTGCGTGCTTTATTTACTACCCACTATCGCTTGCATTATTTTCGTATTATTCACTACACTGCGACCCACTTAAAATTTAATTCACAAAATTTTCCCATGACGCGAATAACACGAATAACACAGATATGAACAAACCAAAAAAGAGAAGAAAACAGAACTCGAAAGAACTGAATGCAACACAAAAACTATATGTGTCTGGCCAAGAACCCGCAAGATATTATTTAATTACCAGAAAGTAGCGCTAGACACGTAGAAAACATTGCGATGGTATGAGGGCACCCGTTGCCGGCAAGGTCATATATAAAGCGTACCCTGGCCAGGCTAGAGCATAGTTCAACTCGGGATTGTTTGCAAAATGTTGTTGTTTCATTATACGCTCGCTTTAAGTCTGCTCGTTGGCAGCGCCTGGAGTTACGGTTACGGTGGCACGGATTACTATGCCACATCCTGTGATTATATAAAGTGCACGAACGAACAGGCGAGAGTTTGTGCTAGGAATCGCGAGTCGAATCAGCGTGCAACATTTGATAATGCCTGCGAGGTGCAGCTCTACAATTGCCAAAATAGTGACTGTGAGTGTGGAAGGTGCAAGGACCTCAAGGAGGCATATACTCATCTGAATTTTTCTTCTTAAGCTTGGTACATTCTTTATGAAGGAACCTGCGAGTGCCCTACCAATTGCCCTAACATCGCCCAACCAATCTGTGCTGGATTTGGCAATGCACAGAGGACCTTTAGTAATTTCTGCGCACTTTTGCAATCAAACTGTCAGACGGGAGAAGGTAAGTTAGACAAGAGGGAGAGTAAGATCTTTAATTATCGAGGCTATTTCATTAATTTCTTACAGCCTGGAGATACAAACACGACGATGTTTGTGTACCACAAGAACACCAATTGGCACTACAACCTTATGGTTATCCACCTTACGGAGCTCCTCCAGCTTACGGGCCACCTCCACAGTATGGACCACCACCACCCTATGGACCATATGCCTATCAGCCTCAACCATACTACGCGGCCAATCCATATCAAGTTTTTATTTCAAGGAGTATTCTACCCACTGAGTCCGCAGATGAATTCAGCATAGCAGCACTCCCAACAAATATAACAACACAGTCCACTCCAGATTCTACAGCAGATACGACAACTGCATATACCACAGAATTAAATGATTCTACGACAACTTCTCCGACAACTTCTGCGGAAACCACCCCAGCTCCTATGAGCTCCACAACAGCTAGTGCCGAATCTACAACAGCAGCTAAAGCAGCACCTCTTCGAGTGGAGAGTCTTAACGAAGATGCCGTTGAAGTCGAAAGCACAGCAGCCCCTGAAAACAGCTCAAGTTCCTCAGAAGCACCTTCGACTACGAAGGGTTACACTCAAGCCTATACGACTCCTAGTGCATATAGCTCTTATGATACCACAACCACAGCTCCAGTTAGTTCCACAACAGGTAGTGCCAAGTCTACAACAGCAGCTAAAGCAGCACCTCTTCGCGTGGAGAGTCTTAACGAAGATGCCGTCGAAGTCGAAAGCACAGCAGCCCCCCGAAAACAGCACCACTGCGGGCTATACTCAAGCCTATACGACTCCTAGTGCATACAGTTCTTATGATACCACAACCACAGCTCCAGTTAGTTCCACAACAGTTGGTGCCGAATCTACAACAGCAGCTAAAGCAGCACCTCTTCGAGTGGAGAGTCTTAACGAAGATGCCGTCGAAGTCGAAAGCACAGCAGCCCCCGAAAACAGCACCACTGCGGGCTATACTCAAGCCTATACGACTCCTAGTGCATACAGTTCTTATGATACCACAACCACAGCTCCAGTTAGTTCCACAACAGTTGGTGCCGAATCTACAACAGCAGCTAAAGCAGCACCTCTTCGAGTGGAGAGTCTTAACGAAGATGCCGTTGAAGTCGAAAGCACAGCAGCCCCTGAAAACAGCTCAAGTTCCTCAGAAGCACCTTCGACTACGAAGGGTTACACTCAAGCCTATACGACTCCTAGTGCATACAGCTCTTATGATACCACAACCACAGCTCCAGTTAGTTCCACAACAGTTGGTGCCGAATCTACAACAGCAGCTAAAGCAGCACCTCTTCGAGTGGAGAGTCTTAACGAAGATGCCGTTGAAGTCGAAAGCACAGCAGCCCCTGAAAACAGCTCAAGTTCCTCAGAAGCACCTTCGACTACGAAGGGTTACACTCAAGCCTATACGACTCCTAGTGCATACAGCTCTTATGATACCACAACCACAGCTCCAGTTAGTTCCACAACAGTTGGTGCCGAATCTACAACAGCAGCTAAAGCAGCACCTCTTCGAGTGGAGAGTCTAAACGAAGAAGCTGTTGAAGTCGAAAGCACAGCAGCCCCCCAGAACAGCACCACGGCGGGCTATACTCAAGCCTATACGACTCCTAGTGCATACAGCTCTTATGATACCACAACCACAGCTCAAGTTAGTTCCACAACAGGTAGTGCCGAGTCTACAACAGCAGCTAAAGCAGCACCTCTTCGCGTGGAGAGTCTTAACGAAGATGCCGTCGAAGTCGAAAGCACAGCAGCCCCCGAAAACAGCACCACTGCGGGCTATACTCAAGCCTATACGACTCCTAGTGCATACAGCTCTTATGATACCACAACCACAGCTCAAGTTAGTTCCACAACAGGTAGTGCCGAGTCTACAACAGCAGCTAAAGCAGCACCTCTTCGCGTGGAGAGTCTTAACGAAGATGCCGTTGAAGTCGAAAGCACAGCAGCCCCTGAAAACAGCTCAATTTCCTCAGAAGCACCTTCGACTACGCCGGGTTACACTCAAGCCTATACGACTCCTAGTGCATACAGCTCTTATGATACCACAACCACAGCTCCAGTTAGTTCCACAACAGTTGGTGCCGAATCTACAACAGCAGCTAAAGCAGCACCTGTTCGAGTGGAGAGTCTAAACGAAGAAGCTGTTGAAGTCGAAAGCACAGCAGCCCCCCAGAACAGCACCACGGCGGGCTATACTCAATCCTATACGACTCCTAGTGCATACAGCTCTTATGATACCACAACCACAGCTCCAGTTAGTTCCACAACAGGTAGTGCCGAGTCTACAACAGCACCTAAAGCAGCACCTCTTCGAGTGGAGAGTCTTAACGAAGATGCCGTCGAAGTCGAAAGCACAGCAGCCCCCGAAAACAGCACCACTGCGGGCTATACTCAAGCCTATACGACTCCTAGTGCATACAGATCTTATGATACCACAACTACAGCTCCAGTTAGTTCCACAACAGTTGGTGCCGAATCTACAACAGCAGCTAAAGCAGCACCTCTTCGAGTGGAGAGTCTAAACGAAGAAGCTGTTGAAGTCGAAAGCACAGCAGCCCCCCAGAACAGCACCACGGCGGGCTATACTCAAGCCTATACGACTCCTAGTGCATACAGCTCTTATGATACCACAACCACAGCTCCAGTTAGTTCCACAATAGGTAGTGCCGAGTCTACAACAGCAGCTAAAGCAGCACCTCTTCGAGGGGAGAGTCTTAACGAAGATGCCGTCGAAGTCGAAAGCACAGCAGCCCCCGAAAACAGCACCACTGCGGGCTATACTCAAGCCTATACGACTCCTAGTGCATACAGTTCTTATGATACCACAACCACAGCTCCAGTTAGTTCCACAACAGTTGGTGCCGAATCTACAACAGCAGCTAAAGCAGCACCTCTTCGAGTGGAGAGTCTTAACGAAGATGCCGTCGAAGTCGAAAGCACAGCAGCCCCCGAAAACAGCACCACTGCGGGCTATACTCAAGCCTATACGACTCCTAGTGCATACAGCTCTTATGATACCACAACCACAGCTCCAGTTAGTTCCACAACAGGTAGTGCCGAATCTACAACAGCAGCTAAAGCAGCACCTCTTCGAGTGGAGAGTCTTAACGAAGATGCCGTTGAAGTCGAAAGCACAGCAGCCCCTGAAAACAGCTCAAGTTCCTCAGAAGCACCTTCGACTACGAAGGGTTACACTCAAGCCTATACGACTCCTAGTGCATACAGCTCTTATGATACCACAACCACAGCTCCAGTTAGTTCCACAACAGTTGGTGCCGAATCTACAACAGCAGCTAAAGCAGCACCTGTTCGAGTGGAGAGGTTAAACGAAGAAGCTGTTGAAGTCGAAAGCACAGCAGCCCCCCAGAACAGCACCACTGCGGGCTATACTCAAGCCTATACGACTCCTAGTGCATACAGCTCTTATGATACCACAACCACAGCTCCAGTTAGTTCCACAACAGGTAGTGCCGAATCTACAACAGCAGCTAAAGCAGCACCTCTTCGAGTGGAGAGTCTTAACGAAGATGCCGTCGAAGTCGAAAGCACAGCAGCCCCTGAAAACAGCTCAAGTTCCTCAGAAGCACCTTCGACTACGAAGGGTTACACTCAAGCCTATACGACTCCTAGTGCATACAGCTCTTATGATACCACAACCACAGCTCCAGTTAGTTCCACAACAGTTGGTGCCGAATCTACAACAGCAGCTAAAGCAGCACCTGTTCGAGTGGAGAGTCTAAACGAAGAAGCTGTTGAAGTCGAAAGCACAGCAGCCCCTCAGAACAGCACCACGGCGGGCTATACTCAATCCTATACGACTCCTAGTGCATACAGCTCTTATGATACCACAACCACAGCTCCAGTTAGTTCCACAACAGGTAGTGCCGAGTCTACAACAGCAGCTAAAGCAGCACCTCTTCGAGTGGAGAGTCTTAACGAAGATGCCGTCGAAGTCGAAAGCACAGCAGCCCCCGAAAACAGCACCACTGCGGGCTATACTCAAGCCTATACGACTCCAAGTGCATACAGATCTTATGATACCACAACCACAGCTCCAGTTAGTTCCACAACAGGTAGTGCCGAGTCTACAACAGCAGCTAAAGCAGCACCTCTTCGCGTGGAGAGTCTTAACGAAGATGCCGTCGAAGTCGAAAGCACAGCAGCCCCCGAAAACAGCACCACTGCGGGCTATACTCAAGCCTATACGACTCCTAGTGCATACAGCTCTTATGATACCACAACCACAGCTCAAGTTAGTTCCACAACAGGTAGTGCCGAGTCTACAACAGCAGCTAAAGCAGCACCTCTTCGCGTGGAGAGTCTTAACGAAGATGCCGTTGAAGTCGAAAGCACAGCAGCCCCTGAAAACAGCTCAAGTTCCTCAGAAGCACCTTCGACTACGCCGGGTTACACTCAAGGCTATACGACTCCTAGTGCATACAGCTCTTATGATACCACAACCACAGCTCAAGTTAGTTCCACAACAGGTAGTGCCGAGTCTACAACAGCAGCTAAAGCAGCACCTCTTCGCGTGGAGAGTCTTAACGAAGATGCCGTTGAAGTCGAAAGCACAGCAGCCCCTGAAAACAGCTCAAGTTCCTCAGAAGCACCTTCGACTACGAAGGGTTACACTCAAGCCTATACGACTCCTAGTGCATACAGCTCTTATGATACCACAACCACAGCTCCAGCTAGTTCCACAACAGTTGGTGCCGAATCTACAACAGCAGCTAAAGCAGCACCTCTTCGAGTGGAGAGTCTAAACGAAGAAGCTGTTGAAGTCGAAAGCACAGCAGCCCCCCCAGAACAGCACCACGGCGGGCTATACTCAATCCTATACGACTCCTAGTGCATACAGCTCTTATGATACCACAACCACAGCTCCAGTTAGTTCCACAACAGGTAGTGCCGAGTCTACAACAGCAGCTAAAGCAGCACCTCTTCGAGTGGAGAGTCTTAACGAAGATGCCGTCGAAGTCGAAAGCACAGCAGCCCCCGAAAACAGCACCACTGCGGGCTATACTCAAGCCTATACGACTCCTAGTGCATACAGCTCTTATGATACCACAACCACAGCTCCAGTTAGTTCCACAACAGGTAGTGCCGAGTCTACAACAGCAGCTAAAGCAGCACCTCTTCGCGTGGAGAGTCTTAACGAAGATGCCGTCGAAGTCGAAAGCACAGCAGCCCCCGAAAACAGCACCACTGCGGGCTATACTCAAGCCTATACGACTCCAAGTGCATACAGATCTTATGATACCACAACCACAGCTCCAGTTAGTTCCACAACAGGTAGTGCCGAGTCTACAACAGCAGCTAAAGCAGCACCTCTTCGCGTGGAGAGTCTTAACGAAGATGCCGTCGAAGTCGAAAGCACAGCAGCCCCCGAAAACAGCACCACTGCGGGCTATACTCAAGCCTATACGACTCCTAGTGCATACAGCTCTTATGATACCACAACCACAGCTCAAGTTAGTTCCACAACAGGTAGTGCCGAGTCTACAACAGCAGCTAAAGCAGCACCTCTTCGCGTGGAGAGTCTTAACGAAGATGCCGTTGAAGTCGAAAGCACAGCAGCCCCTGAAAACAGCTCAAGTTCCTCAGAAGCACCTTCGACTACGCCGGGTTACACTCAAGGCTATACGACTCCTAGTGCATACAGCTCTTATGATACCACAACCACAGCTCAAGTTAGTTCCACAACAGGTAGTGCCGAGTCTACAACAGCAGCTAAAGCAGCACCTCTTCGCGTGGAGAGTCTTAACGAAGATGCCGTTGAAGTCGAAAGCACAGCAGCCCCTGAAAACAGCTCAAGTTCCTCAGAAGCACCTTCGACTACGAAGGGTTACACTCAAGCCTATACGACTCCTAGTGCATACAGCTCTTATGATACCACAACCACAGCTCCAGCTAGTTCCACAACAGTTGGTGCCGAATCTACAACAGCAGCTAAAGCAGCACCTCTTCGCGTGGAGAGTCTTAACGAAGATGCCGTCGAAGTCGAAAGCACAGCAGCCCCCGAAAACAGCACCACTGCGGGCTATACTCAAGCCTATACGACTCCTAGTGCATACAGCTCTTATGATACCACAACCACAGCTCCAGTTAGTTCCACAACAGGTAGTGCCGAGTCTACAACAGCAGCTAAAGCAGCACCTCTTCGCGTGGAGAGTCTTAACGAAGATGCCGTCGAAGTCGAAAGCACAGCAGCCCCCGAAAACAGCACCACTGCGGGCTATACTCAAGCCTATACGACTCCTAGTGCATACAGCTCTTATGATACCACAACCACAGCTCAAGTTAGTTCCACAACAGTTGGTGCCGAATCTACAACAGCAGCTAAAGCAGCACCTCTTCGAGTGGAGAGTCTAAACGAAGAAGTTGTTGCAGTCGAAAGCACAGCAGCCCCCGAGAACAGCACCACGGCGGGCTATACTCAAGCCTATACGACTCCTAGTGCATACAGCTCTTATGATACCACAACTACAGCTCCAGTTAGTTCCACAACAGGTAGTGCCGAATCTACAACAGCAGCTAAAGCAGCACCTCTTCGAGTGGAGAGTCTAAACGAAGAAGCTGTTGAAGTCGAAAGCACAGCAGCCCCCGAGAACAGCACCACTGCGGGCTATACTCAAGCCTATACGACTCCTAGTGCATACAGCTCTTATGATACCACAACTACAGCTCCAGTTAATTCCACAACAGGCAGCGCCGAATCTACAACAGCAGCTAAAGCAGCACCTCTTCGCGTGGAGAGTCTAAACGAAGAAGCTGTTGAAGTCGAAAGCACAGCAGCCGCCGAGAACAGCTCAAGTTCCACCGAAGCTTCTACGGAGGCCTCAACCACAGGCTTGACTAACACTACAGTCACTGAATCTACGACAGATGCATCCATTTCTACAACAGATTCGACAGTGGATTCTACTTCTACAGTGTCTGGATTAACAACCAGTTCTCCGAATGGAACAGATACTGTTAATATACAGGAGGATAAAAATGAGACCCAGTTGACGTTGCAAGATTCTGAGAAGAATGGCGCCCAAGTAATCAAAATAAGCAATGATAAATCGAAGGCGGTGAACGTGTTCTATTTTATATTGAAAGGTCAAGGCCAGAAGATCGAAATTCATACATAAAGAAGTACAATTAATGTATAAATGATTTTTAATCGACTAATAAGACTAAAACTGTTTCAGAAATGTTTATCGAGAGTACTGATACATTAATAAATAAATTGTTTTAAGAATTTATTCCATTGTCAAGTTGTTTATTCCTTGCCATCTAACCTTTTTGCAGATAGATCTCTACATTCTGCGATTCCAAAAACTTTCTGAATACGCTGAAAAATGAATACGAACGAACTAGGCAATAAAACATTTTTTGGTTATGTGTGATTGAAAGTCATTTGATTTTATTTGGTTTCTTCAGTTTTGATTATCATTGGCTTTGCAATAGGTTTGGTGCTTCTTTCAGGATTTGCTGTGAAGGCGGTTGCATTTCGAGCCAACACAATGGGACTGCTTGGAGTTGTAGTAGTTGTAGTGCTTGAATTCAAATTGGGCATGTCTATGGTCTGCTTGTGATTACCAGTAGAATTGATGGTAAGGTTACTAGCAGAGTTGTTCACAGAAATCGTGGAAGAACTTTTGCTATCCTCACCAGTAGCTATGGTAGGACTGGTAGTACTCGGCTTAGCAGAACTGGTCGCGATGTTACTTTTCGCATGACTGACACTAAGGATGGGCGTAGCGCTGGTTGTCGGCGTTACTCTGTAGGGCACATAAATAATGTTGATGATGCTCTTAGCTGTCGTGCTGGTGGTGGCGGGGGCTGCAGTGGTGGACACTGGGCTGGTACTTGGCCGGGCTGTTGTAGTACTTGTTGTGGTTGTCGGCGCTGGTGTGGTTGTGGTTGTCGTTGTACTGGGTGGTGTATCGGTTACAGTACCAATACCAGGCAAGTACAGCGAGAGACTTGAGTCTTTAATGGCATCATAGTCGGTACCGACATCGGGTATGTCAAAGACACTGTATGGATTGACGGCACGTGATACAGAAACATCCGAGTTTGATATAACTTGGTGGAATCGCATTGGGGCTGGTGTTGTTGTAGTTGTTGTTGTGGTTGAGCTGGTGGATCTTGTTGGGGCCGGTACTGCCGTTGTTGACATAACATAGACCTTTCTATGCCCCGCCATTGAGCTGGCGGTGGTTGCCGCTTCAGTGACTTCGATCGTCCTGCTGGTTGAGGACTTGTTACGGTTATGCTTGTGCTTGCGCTTGCCTTTCGATCTTAGCTTGGATCTGGGCGAGCGGCAAGGTCCTTTATTTAGGAAGCGCATGGCTAGAAGGGGGAATAGAAAGCATATTACTTGGGCATCTGGCTTAGAGTACTTGGGTCTACTCACTTTCTTTGGTGGTGCATTCGCGACGTCGCACCACACATTCATTGGCAAAGGTTACGCCCTGTCCCTGATGTGGTCCTGACTCGGCAGCTGCACAGACGGGTTGGTAGATGTTGTTGCACTTGATGTTGCCGCAGTTAGGCATGCAATTATCGATTTCGGTGGGTTCCAGCTCTGACAGGCATAAGGAATTGAGATCAGTTGGTTACGCTACACTCGCCTGCCTCACTCACCTGTGCCGTGTTGGAAGAGCAACTGCATGTTGTGGGCCTCCAGCTTGCAGTCGTTCTCAAAGTAGAAATAGTTGTTGCCATTTGTAGCACAGACTGGCTGACCACCCTCCCGGCAATTGGGCTGGTGATCCACATACTGATACTGGAATGGTCCATACTGTTCCTGCCCAGGACCGTTACCATTTGCATTGCCCGTCGCTTGGCCAAAGATCTTGGCATATTGCGCCGCATCAAAGTGCGGATCATTGTACTTCCAGGCCGCATTCAGGTTCTGATGTCCAGCCGTGAGAACTATCAACAGGCTGCAGAGCAGCATATAAGCCAGCAAACTCCTTGGTTTTTGCTGTTGCATCTTTGCTAGTTGCATCAACTTTAGTGTATCCGCTGCAACCTCAGCTCGTTTTATACTACGACTTAATCTGGTCAATACCTTTACGACGTGGGAATATGCATCCGAACAACAGATTGCGTAGCATATCGCATGCATTTTTGCCATCGCTGCAAACGCCAAGCCGTCGACTTTTTTACTGGGCCATTCTCGTGACAGTTGCCGACTCTTCTAGGTGAATGAACGCAAACACGGTTGACCATCGATAGGGCCATTCATATCTGTTGCAATACGCGTTTTTTATATACCCTTCGGCCATTGAAAATTGTCAAAAAAGGGTATACTAACTTTGTGCAAATGCATGTAACAGGCAGAAGGAGGCGTGGCAAAAAGTATATATATTCTTACTCAGTATCATTAGCCGAGTCGATTGAGCCATGTCCGCCTGTCTGTCCGGTTGTCCGTCTGACCAGATGAACACTCAGATCTCAGCTATTATAAACGCTAGAGACTCCATTTGGTATGCAGGTTCCTATATACTCGGCGGAGATCAAGTTGATTTCAAATGTTGGATGCCACGCCCACCGCCCCCGCAAGTCACTAATTTAGTTTTTAAACTCGATTTGTAAGCGTCGTAAGAAATATGTAACTTTTTAACTTTAACATATACTAAACTGATAGTTATATCTACCCAGTCGTTCTAGGGGTGTCGATAAGCCATACTTAAACTACTTATTCGAATACTCCCTAGATGGGTAGTTACTCTATTCACCCATTAGTAAACGAACACCGAACCACTAAGTGTCAATCGAAATTTAACGCCTACTTTTCGTCGCTTTCTCGTGTAAGTTTAGCCATATTTAAACAACCTACCCGACTACTCCCTACAGAGGTAGTTACCCTAGTCACCCTAGGGTAAGCGAACGCAGAACCACTAAGTATCTACGAAGTTGAACGCCTTGTTTTAGTCGCTTTTTTCGTATTAAATTTCTCAATATATTTTCGATAATGTTCATTTTTGTCTTAGTTGGCTTTGACAATTACAAAAAGAATTGTCATGCTAAAATTGTTTTGCTTTGTTAATGATAACATAATTTTAGACAATTTAAGAATTCACTGGTTTTCCAATTGGAATTTATTTTGGCTAATCTATTCTGAAGAACTGTGAAGAATTTCTTAGCCAATTAATATGCGAATTGAAAAAGAAACTCTTAGCTGGAAATAAGACCGACGAAAAGTGTATCAAAATGGAACTTAGAGCCAAAGATTGTGATAAACCAGCCAGAGCTAACAAAACTGAAAGTGGGAAGTTATTAACAGACGATGACTTCAAAAATAGAAAATATGGATAATCCGGCTGTTCCGAACGACAGACGTTGAATGGCGCTGACGATATATCACACACAGCACACACCTCCTCCCATTCATGGGTACCTACATAAGTACTCTAAACAGGGGTAGTCAATTCTATAGCTACATAAGTACTCCAATCATGGGTACCCTAGTCTCTACTTACTGGTAAACGATGTGGTGGCGATTGACCCTATTTGCGGACATTTCATACAAAACACGATATGAAAAAATACATTGCTTAGGGTGTGTAAAGTAAGTAGGGGTAGTCCCTTAGTAAGTACTTAATTCACTAGCTACGAACTAGTCACCAGAACTATAGGGTACTTATTCTCGAAATTTCAATCAGATCGTACAATAAATACAGAAATTATTCAAGAAAGTATGAGCATAAAATCAAGTGCTTGTGTCAGCTAACAAGAGAGGGAGACTGGCGAGCCCGTGGCGCGAGCGCCATCTGTTGAGAATAATTTGAAAACACATACATATGATCATATGAATATGTGAATTAATCAAATTAAATTTTACCGAAACATAGGTCGAATGGTATCCAACTGTCGCGTGCCGTGCGACTGTTGTTTTTCTTACTGGTTTATTTATTTATTTATTTAAACTCGACTATACACAGTCGACTAATTAACATTTTACAATTAATTACTCAATAAAGTACATTTAAATTAAAATTTATTTTTTATTTTTGTATTAATTTGAAAGATTCTTAAGAGAGATGCCCAAACATCGGTATATAGTAACCTAATTAGCTGAATCAACTAAATTTCTTCTAAATGTACATATATTATGTATGTATTAACATGTGTAGTGCATCTGCTAAAATCATTTTTCTAATCCAAAACTCAATCACATATACATACTTATGATACAGAGTCTAAGCTTTGCCCTTAAGAAGCTTTTCTCATAGCTTTAAGTTTTTATAGCGTATTCACTTATAAGCTACGTTTCTCGGAAAGCTTAGTTGCTCCATAAAAGCTCGCGTGTGGTGAAAAGCTTAGCCAATAGCTGCTATAAATTCGGAGATGCTATAACAAGTTCGATGCTAGAATGTTCTGCTTGTATGGTAAAGGTTGATTACTGAAAACATATCAATATTATGTATGTTTCAATTATATATAAATTTTATTACATATATTTCAATTATATATTTTATTACATATATTTCAATTGTATATTTATTTATTATACTTGTATAATATATATTGCCATTTAGATAATCCAACCTATTTTGCCTACTAAGTTCGAAAATCAAACAAATACTGCTAATTATGTATATTTCGCAAAATAATGTTCAATAGCTTCATTTATTATGCTAAACGGAAGGGAAAAACAAATTGCACAACATCAGAACCACTAATTCAGGTGCACCCCATGTCCCATTTGCCCTCGCTGGGCTTCTGGAATTGCATCCATGCAGCTCATTAGGGCAGAAGTTACGTGCCGACGGCGCTGCTGCTTAACTCAATTAAATAGTGAATCGTATTTTTAGGTCTGCATTATTATATTTTTTATTTTTCATTTTTTAATTATTATCTGTTTGTAGGGCTTAATAAAGTGATGAAATGATGAATGCAATCCACGTTGTCCTGTGATCTCTCACGGGTTACGGGTACCATCGCATCTCTGCAGGGATACGAAATTAATAATAGAAATAGTATTTATCGTTGCTAACTTACTCAAAATGTATTGATTGATATGGGAGTATATATTTTATATACACGGGGCAGCGGGGCTTGTAAGAACGGGGAATTCAATCGAGACATAGAAAATCGATTGTGTGTTTGAAATGTAAAATGTATATCATCCTGTGTAAAATATACATTTTGCCGGCGGGATTGTAGTATTGTAGTCATGTCATATATAGAAAGAGTATATCCAGTAGAAATATTATGGAATGTCTTGTATATGAATTAATCGCCTCATTTTCATATCACATATTGGGTATATTGGGTCAGTGGTTGCATCAAAAGACGCTAACTGCACGCGCACCTTTGTATAAAGGAGCATGGTACCGCCTTACTGTAAGCGTCAAAGGGCTTAGAATGCATATAATTAAATGTATAATCGTATAAACGTGAACGTCAACGATCACTTAGTCTGTCGCAATGAAATTTTTGTTATATTGTACTACGTTTGGTATAATATTCATCTCGTATGACGCGAACTGCGCGCCCCTTTGTGTGAAGGGCGTGGTACCGTCATACTAAAAAAAATAATGTAATTAAAATGGATTTACTTGCGGTGGCATAACTCACCTTTTCAGTTTTCGGGTGTTTATACTCGGAATGTATATTTGCTGTCTTCTTTTTAAAATAAAACTTAATATGAGAAACTAAAAATTTGTGTATCGTTTAATGATGTATTTTGTGCGAAAACCAATCTTAGTGGATCTGAAAGGAACAAAATGTGTTTTGATTAAGCTAGGTGAGAAGTAAACGGGTTATCCAACTGAGATAGCCCCGAAGGGACTACCACCGACAGTCTAGAAAGAATGCGCCAAGACACTTAGGCAGTTGGGCCTTACCTGCAGTGTGGCGACTCGTAGTGTAGTAACAGCAAGACTTGGGGGGGATGTATAGCGGTAGAGGTTAGGCGCAGCAAAGCGAAGGATACACACAAATTCGCCCTGCTTGAGCACCAGGTGGAATCGCCGTCAACCGTTTCTCCATTCTGTGTCTCCTGTGTAGGAATGATGTACAGTGAAAACTTGTCCGTTCTCATTCAATTGAGATTCTAACCTATTGAGTTTTCTCATCGTCCGCACAAGAAACAAATCACAACGCAGACACAATTTGTGAAACGATTTCCAGGATAAAACAACACTTTCTAATAATTTTGTTCCGAACGAAATATGAGTAAGCTGCTAACTAATAAGTCGCATAAAAGCTTGGAAAAATTTTATATCTTTTTGTTTTTTTCATGACGAGATTTTTTCCGAAAATTTGATGTTGATACAGTGAGTTCTGAATTTAAACTAAAGATTTCTATTGCTGTAAAGCAAAGGTCGATTGAAAAACGAAAAATATGTAAAGCAAGGCTAACTAGATTGAAGAAAACAATGGAACTGGTAAAATTGGAAACTGAATCAAAATAGGTTATAAACAGTTATATTCAGATTAACTGAGATAAGAACTCTTATTTTCAGTTGAAGATGCGACTTAAAAATTGAGAAACAAAAGAGTTTTTTCGAGTATTTAATCTAAGTAACAACAAACCTAATGACGAATAAAAACAATGCTGATTTAATTAAGGTGCTCTTTAATTTCATAATTATTCACGATATATGTGAAAAAGTCTATTTATTTTATTTTAAGCCAGTGCTCTACTATCTATAGTTACAGTTTTATCAGGTCCAACAGGTGTTATTTATAAAGGGACCGCTTTCCCATTATGTGAAACATAACCAAACTATAATAGGCACAATAAACGAAACATTAAGTGTATATTTTTCGAGATATGCCGAAATCCATCTAACAAATTGCGAACATCTCATGCCACGCACAAAATAATAATAATCACATGTGTGGCAGGCAACCCTGGTTCCCTTTCTACACCCTCCACAGTTCCTCAGTGGATAAAAGATGCGCTTGCTTCACCATGATGATGATAACAGCCTCCCCCCTCCCAAAAAAATGGGCAATCGATCATTATTGCCCGTTGCCCCCGCAGGTCTCTAAGCCCCTGGCCACAGCGCCCACAAATTGTATGAATTATTTAAATATTGATTTATTAGTTGAAATTTTACATCTAATTTAATAGGCCGAAGCATGTGGAGAGACAGAGAGAGAGAGAGAGAGAGGAATTGAATGAGAAAGAGAGGGGCAGAGAGAGAGGGAGTGAGATAGCAGCAGTGGCAAACTTGGTTATACTTCAATTTGAAGTAAATTTATGTTGGGGCCAACAGAGGAGGCACAGTGACACAGAGAGGGAAAGGGAGCGGGGCCAGGGGACTGACACTGACATGCTGAAGCAACATTATATAGAACATATGTATATGTATGTATACACATGCATGCGAACGACATAAATTGAAAATTAAATGTGAGTGTTGCCGCCAAAAGCTTTGACAAAGTTTTTGACTGCCGCTCGCCGCAGATTGTTGTGGCTGGCGTGTTGCAAGTGTTGCCTGTTGCCTGCTGCCAGGCCGAGGCTAAATGAAAACTCGTTTATTAATCTCCCAGTCCGTGTGTGTGTGGGCGTAACTGTGTGTGCGAGTGTGTGTGGCTTCAGCATCAGCAGCAACAACAAAGCAAACATGATTCCGCTTTTGGCCTAGGAATCTCATGGTCAAAAACGCACAACGCACATGCAAGGACAGACGACACACACACACACATAGACAGAAAGACTCTGGCCACACACACACACACACACACACACACACACACGCACACTCGCACAAACATGCGCATGCAAAATTTATCCTGTGTCCGTTTTGCACATTAATTTACTGACCTTTTTGCGCCTTTTTGAATAGTTTTCCAACTGCGCCCAGAACATAGTCACCCATACGCACACACACCTTCCACACACACACACACACACACACAAACACATAGACAACACTGTCGTCAGACCAAGCTCCCCCTTCGCCTTGTTGGACTCTCCTCAACCTCAGCCACAAGCTGAGCGTATTCTTCTGCCGTGCGAGCTGCGGTTAGCCGAGTGTGCGAGCGAGACAGCTGTCGCGGATGATACCCAGCCACAAGCTGGACTGCCTAGAGGGGGGGCGAAGCTCTTAGAGCTTCAGGTCCAGTGCCAGCTCCCAGCTTCCACTTTCCCAGTCTCTTCGCATTACCAACGCATGATGAATGTGTGACATTTTTGCAGCTCGTTTGTTTGTTTATTGTTTGCGCTTTCCACTTTCGCTCGCACGCGGCTTCTGTTGCTTTTGTCACACACGCAGCAGGGAAAGACACACCCACACACACACATACAGGCACACACACACATGCACACATACAGGGACACGCACGCCCTTAAACCAAACAATACATTCCAAGACAAATCAAAGTGTTTTTCTTTTGCGTTGTTCAATGTGATCAACCACACGATGCCCTGCAGCAGCGTTCTTAATTTCACAACTATATTCAACATTTATTTATTTATAACATATTCTATATTTATTTTAAATGTGTACAACAGTTACTTATTTATTTGATTTTATTTTATTTTTTATCTTTTAAAGATTGCGAGTTTTCATTCATTTAAAAGGTATTCAGCATTTATATAAAAATATATGCAAAATTTATTTGAAATGTGCGTAACATTTTATATTACATTTTTATTTTATTTATATTTTTTAATATTATTTTTTATTCTTTTTAAAACATGACAAAGGAAGCTCAATTACCAAGGCTTTTTTAAACCAACAAATCGTAAAAATAAATGTGAATTTCTTTATTTTTCTTTTTCAATTGAAAAGAAATACAAAATGTTTTGGAATGCAGCTTTTCATAATTTTTATTTATCTGAGTTAAGTAAATATAGTTCGATATCGTAACAACTGAAGCAAATAAACCATTCAAATTGCTATGCAGCATTTCATTTTTGATTTTCATTTCATCAACATAAAATTATATTTGATTTTGAAAAAGCTTTCTCATATTTCTCAGCAATTTGCAAATAAAATAATAAATAAATCATCGACTGTATATTGATTTTCAAACTAATTTTCATTTTGCAATTTGTACAATTTTCCACTCAAGTGAAATTTGAGAAATTCACCAAAAATATTTGCATCAATTTGAAAACAGTTTTCCGTTCATCTTGGGAAAATGTGCAACAATTTTGCAATTTGCATTTTGACCCGAGTTCATAAATGCAGAGGGAGGCAGGTAGAAAGTGAGAGAGAGAGAGGAATCAAATTAGGTTTGACAATTTGAATTAGCAACAGAAAACTGACAAGTTTTCTATGCACACAATGGAATTAAATTTAATTAAAGTTTCCTTTGGATTTCAATTTGCACCTTATTTGTTGTAACTCGATATGAAAGGCAAAATGCAAATGCAACTCTTGCACTCTCTAATTAACTCCGTTTGGATTGCTGTCTGGCTTAGTGCACAGCTACAGATACAGCTACAGATACAAAATCAGATACAAATACTGCTAATGCAAGATTCAATTAGCATTCATTTCTATAAGGGGGACAATGTACTTCGCATTCACTGCAAATTTACTCGTTGCGAGTATCAAATTTAATTTAGTCAATTTAATGAGCGAAAATAAGGAAATTGGCCAAATTATGCAGTTGCAAGCGAAATCAAGCAGTGCCAGCTATTGTTGCAACTGTTGCAGCGGCAACTTGATTTGGCATTACAAGTTGTAGCGACAGCAAGTTACAGTCCTTAGTAGAAGTAGCACTTGCCTCAGCTTACATAATTGATTTAATTGATGATTGTGCTGCACAAAACGGGAAATGCGAAAAACTCACTCACTCACCAAAGGACAAAGGACACGCATGTCGACTCTTGAGCGATAAGCTCCTTCAATTGATTTGTCCTATGGCACAATGGGAGGAACAGTTACAAGGATTTCCGCTGCACTAATTGCAACAATGTAGGAGAAGGTGGTAAGCACCTCAGAGTACCCTCTATGAGGTGGGAGTTTGAGGGGAGAGTGTGATGTAGGAAAAGAAAGAGGCAGTAATGAGGAAGTGAGAAAGACAGAGAGAAGGAGTGACTGATTGACATAAGACGACAGGTTTAGTATTAGAAAGAGATAAAGATATAAAGAAATAAAATAAAGGGATGTGGGTTATTTAAATCTCAAGATAAATGAAAAGATTAGCTGAACATTCGCTTATTCCATCATTTCTATGATACCTTACTTCTTTTCTATGATTATTATACATTAAATCTTTTTGCTTACAATCTGAATTACTTATCATCTGTCTTAAGTCAAAGCGTCTATCTTGGAGAGATGCAGAGTGTAGACTCCAAGCACACTCTCAGTGACTGCCCAGCCTTGGTATGGACTAGGAGGAATCGCGGTACCTGCGATTGCTTACTCCTTGAAGAAAGAGCTGCTCTGTTTTATTAGGGAAGATACAAAAGAGCGCCTCTGGTAGCAGTACAGAAACTTTATCTCCTGTGGGAGAATCCCTTTTTCAGATAATAATAATAATAATAATCTTAATACCATCAGTAAATTTAGTAAGCATATTGACAATAAAAAAAATACTAACGCTACAGTCAGGTTCTGACTGTATAAGTCCATGGATTATCATATTATACCGTAATAAAAATTTTAACGGTATGGAATCGCCGCCCGAATATTATTAGAATAAAATAAATAAAAAAAATAAAATAAAATAATAAATAATTAATAAATGAAAATTCGCACCCGCCGCAACTAGGAGTTGAACACACGAACCCCCTCTCACAGCCGTCCGCCACTCTAACCACTCGGCCATCGCCTCACTCCTCGGACTACCGGCAAAGCTGCATTGTCAACCAATTTTGTTACCATACAATGCAAATAAAAAGTTTAAAATGCTGTGTGTCTGACGCTAGATTAAGATGCTTAAGTATACATACATATATGTTCAAAGTGAGTTTAATTCGTATCATATCTGACTTATTAATAGTCCGATTTAAATGAAATTTTCACATAACTCCCGTGGCAAAGTATTTGTCATGTAAGATATACAACTTTGGTTGTTGAGCTAATATTGTAGTTTTTAAATAGTTATTACTGATTTACAGAGGCGGGAAGGGGCGTGTCAAAATGTTAAAAAAAACTTTGAGACACTGCAATATATACGTATGTTGTCGCAAAATTTGATGACTCTAGCTCTTATACTTTCTGAGATCCAGGTGTTCATACAGACAGACAGACAGACAGACAGACATGGCTCAATCGACTCGGCTACTGATACTAATTCAGAATATATATAGTTTATGGGGTCGGAGATGCCTCCTTCTGCCTGTTACGCACAATTCCGTTCCGACAAACACAATAGACCATGAATGTTTTTAAAATCCATGGCCTAAAAATATCAGTTCTCTAATGAATTCATCTGTTATAAATTGCATCTCTTGTGTTTTTAGGATAAGTGCGATCAAGTACACGAATTCTTGATGATAATGGAGTATATATATAATATACATTTTAAAGAGATAATCGAATATATATCATATGTGTTTATGTATAGTTAATTGCAACTAAGAGAGAATATCAGGTCTCTTTTTAAATATATAGATCTCACTTATATTAAGTTGTCGTGTTGGAAAGGAACAAGACTAGAAAAAGGGGGAAAGAAGCTTTCTGAACTTCGACTGCGTTGCATGTTGTGCCATCGGCTTGTTATACCCAAATATCCGTCGGCTCTGGAATATTTACCGCTGCCTTTGCGTGTGTGTTGGGCGGAGTTTAATAAATTGTATATTTCGCTGCACAAACACTCACGCACGCACAGAAAGAAACATATTTCGACATATGTGTGCAGATTCCTTTCTGTGTGTGTGTGTGTGTGTCTGTGTCTGTGGGTGTGCTTGTGTGTGTGGCAGCCACAAAGCACTCCCTCCCTTTGGCTCTCAAATTTCAATAACGGTTAAGCAATAAACTTTCACAGCTCTCAAAGTTTGTGTACTTTATTTCTGATATTCCCTGGGGCTGTTGATTGAAAACTTACACTGAAAAGCGCAGCTCAAAGTGCGCTTGGCACGCATCAATGCAGCGAAAAGATACCCAGATATCAGATACAGATACAAGTCGAAAGCAATAAGATATAAGTTAAAAAAAAATTACAGACAAACTCAAACGAATGCCAAGATACCGAGAACTGTCAGAAGGATATGCGATATTCATATACTATGATGCGTCTGTCATTCATCTGTCAGATACCTGAATCTGGCAAAATCTCATTAGCCAGCGAAACTACGCAGCCAATTTTGATGAAGTTTTGAAGGAGATGTTGCTGTCTTACTAAGCACTTCAATGCAGTTTAAATCTGCCATAACTGAGCTTTAATATCGTTGGTCTTCTTTATATCATTCCCCACAACAACTTAAAGGGCACACAAAACATATGAGTTGAGGAGAGTGTGGTCAGTGTAATCCCTTGATATCGTTTATATATGGTTTATAGCCTGCTTGGCTGCGCAATGGGGGAGATTGGGTTTATATCTACTATATTTACGTACAGAAACAAAACAGCCGCAAATCATTAGGCATTTAGTCCCTTGGTCAGTCAGGCTTTTATGCGTTTTACGCCTTTGTCAATCAGTTTCTTCACCCTTTTCTCCCTTCTCCGTCTCCTGCTGCTTGCCTCTTCCCCTTTCTGTTGCCTCTTGCTTTGCCCTGTTGGGCTTTTAATTCCAATTCTAATTTCACACGAAAACTTTTTGTCCAACCCAAAGAGCGAGTTCGTCTTTGGTCAGGACTTGGTCTTGAGACTTCAACGAGTTCCTTTTCTCTACTTTCTACTTTCTTTTGCCCACAACTTTTGTCGTTTATGCTTGAAACTTTTCTGTTGTTCATGTCGTGTCGCATCATGTCGTGCCCTGTTGTGTCGTGTCCTATCCTGTCCAGTTTTGTCGTTTTAAGTTACCTCGTGCTCCTGAGCTTGCGGTAAATGATAATAATAGCCCGCACCGGACCAAACATTGCACTGTGGTGGGTGGTGTAATTAAGCAAATCAAGTTCCACTGTACAAACTGTCAGAGGAACAAGGAGCTGGATAAGGCACTTGGATACAATACTATTTAATATGAACAACGATAAACGAATATTCATTAGGACAGCTTTCAATCTGAGAGTCTAGTTCGCTTTAGATCGGCTAGTCGGCTAATACAGAACAAGAATATATATACTAAATATATGGAGAAGTCTTCTTCTTTGCAGAAACTTCATGAATAACTTCGACCTCCTAAAGCAACTATAAGTAGAGTTTCACGAGTTCCAAATTCAAATGAATGCACCTATTCTTTGGTACCTTTTCTTGGTTTTATAAGATATGTAATATAGATAATATAGTAATATAGATATGTATGTTTATACATACAGAGCACACACATACAGCAACTGAGTGTGCACACTTGCAGTTTTCTTTAAAGCGTTCCTGTTAATCTCTTTGGCAGCGACGCGAGCACCTTCTCCAGACGAGCCACAAGGTTGCTCTCTATTAGACACAACTCTATTAGACATAGTCTTAAAATGTATGTATGTAATACATAATCTTCTGAGCTTGAGTCGCATTTCGCAAGCCTCTTACCTGCGATTGGCTCATTTCACTTGCAGTTTTCCGCGCAAAATATGGCAAAGACTTGGAAAATGCGGCACTAATGTTGCAGAAGCGGCAAGGTCGTTTGCACTTGATTTGCCGCCTGATAATGCTAAGCTTCTTATGCCAAGGTATCAGCACGGGGCAGAAGGACAGGAATATGGCGGTGTTATAGAAAACTTGGGCTGTGCCCGAGAGTGTGTTAATTAGTGCTGGCAATGCGGTTCATATCTGCTACAAGTGAAATTGAAGTGGAGGCCCGGCCCACTTCATGTACCGCTATCAGCTTTTTTCGTTTTTTAGAGCCAACAGAGGCGCGTGACGCATGACGCAAACGAAATCAAGGACGTGGCATGTGGCGTTGCACAGGAGAAGCTGGCGCACAGGCACAGAGTAGGGGGAGAAGGAGTGGGCACAGGGGCAGGCTGGAGTGAGTGCAGTATGTTGGTCAAGCCAGGAGTGGCAGCAGAGCCAATAGGCATTTGTAGTGAAGACCCCTCTGCAACCTCGCCCACCACTAACCACTTCTGCCTTGGAACAATGAGCCTGCATGTGCATACGCTGTGAAATTTTAGATTTTAGATATACTATATGCCATATACCACTACTAGGGGTTGCTCGCACGGTGCTCTATAAATAACATATGCCGGCGGGCATATCCACTGAGTCATTTACTATGCAACACGAGGCTAAGCCAGTGAAGAGCCTTGGGGGGCAGCTGCCATTCAATGTGGAACAAAAGTAAAGTGCCGAGCTAAACATTGCACAAATCTATCTATATATAGGTATACAATGCTATAGTCGAAAAATTCTTGAGATATATACCATATAGTATACGCAACTTTTTTATACTGAGTTTGATGAAGGAAGAACTAATAACAAAACTCATTCATTGCTTTAACAGGAGAATTTCTACATATAAGAAATCACTTTTTTTTAAAACATATTCAAGAATCTATGTCTTTATAATATAGAAAATATATGTTTATCTATTTCATTCCTTTCATACCTTACCCTTTCATAGTTATTACCGTATTTCTTGCAACACATAATACTATGCATATAATGCATATCCCTCATTAGTCCAGTTACTCTTAGTGCTTTGTGCAACATATTCACTTACAGTTGATAATGCCCACCGTATTTGTTTACTTGTTGTTGTAGTTGTTCAGTCCTTGTTGTTGGTGTAATTGTAGCCGCTGCTATTGTTGTTGTTGTTGTATATGGTTTTGCACTCGCTTATTTGCAGCCAAACTCAATTTGTGCCTCGATATTCAATTAGCGGCCGCAAATTTTGACTTTGATGTGGTTGCAGCATCAGCTTCGCGAACAGGCGGATTGACAGACGACATAGAAACATAGAGAGAAAGAGAGTGAGAGAGAGAAGAGGAAGTATCGATGCTGAGTATCGATGCGAAGAAAAGCACAGCTGAAATGAAACAAATGCGATAAGAGTTAGAAATGAATCAATCCAAGAGATAGAAAAGAATACTCTATTCAATCTGAGAGATTGAAATGATTTCGCGGTTTCCTTTCTTGCAGTACAGTTAGCTATTTATAGACTGCTTTATTGGGTTTTCACTTGCTCTCAACGAGCAAATAAATATTATTTTTTTTCTCTTTTTTTCGGTAACTTACAGATGTATTTGTTGTGGCAGTCAGAAGGAGCGTATACTTGATATAAGCCTATATGGGGCTCTGCGACAGTTAACAAGACATTTAAATATGCATAATATATATATACATAAATATTATAGCACACACACTGGCACACACACGCACACAGAGCAATAATAACGAAGAACTTCCTATTCTGCAACTGCTTTGCCAGGCATCACGGTGTCAGTCTCATAACGGCAAATAAGTCAACAGTCCATAGCAAGCTTACTTTATATATGTATATGTAATGTATGTATGTACATATATAGAGATCTGTATGTGTGTGTATGTCTGTCTGTCTCTGTCGGTTCTTCTTCACACACTGCTCAGCTGTGACACCACAACGATAACAATAAAAGCAATGACAACAGGTTAGAGTATTGGCAAAGCAACAGTTTCATGACTAGAAAATACCCTACTCAATTGGTATGCCATATATATGGCATTGCATACAAACGACACAGAGTTTGCCATGATACCTACCTAAATGGTGTGTAATTCTATTATTAGCATGACATTCATTTTATATTGTCATAATCTGAATAGATTGAGTACAATTTAACACTCTGTCATATCATATGGCTGCCGGTATGGCGCAGAATGCCATAGACAGTCAGGGACAGAATATGATAAATGTTTTTCTATCATTAATCAACTTATTGTCATATGACAGAGAAAATGTATGACTGTCATATTAATCTATGACACAAGATGTTAGCACTATATGATGCTTTATTGTGTGTGCAAATCTGATGTGTATTCTCTATGGGCATCATATATGTATGTCATATCATATGACGTCTTATATAATATTAGTATTTTAGTATTGTAAATTAAAGTTTTGACTGTAAACCTGTGCCAACTTCAACTCAATATGTTGCAAATATGACAAATTATATGAGGCATGATATGACGCGTGCCTGCCATATATGCGAATCAAATTGTGTAAGCAAACTCGTCGTGGAATATTTTTGTCTTCTTGCAAGCATTTCACCAACTCAAGCAGCTCGAGTCGAGGAAATGGCGACAACAATGCGAATAAAGAAGATAGCGGGCAGAGAGCAGGGTGGAGAGAACAGGAAGCAGAGACCGGAAGTGAGGCATATTTTCCACTTAAAATGCTACAATATGTTGACTTCAAGCAGAGACAACGAGCTGAACGAACAGCATCAGGCAAGCAGCAACAATTTAACATACATATTTATTTTTATTTTCCTTTTATTTCTCTCGGCTCGCGCTATTGTTGGCTTTATTACTTTTATTGTTGCTGTTCTTGTAGTTATTGTTGTTGCTTTTCGTGGCAACTCTGTCAAAAAAGTCATGTGAACATTTGCACACCTTTTCTTGAGCAAGTAAGATAAACTGTAGCATACGCTGAGGGAGGCCCACCAGAGTTGCCAAGTCTGTCATGCCAAAACTTACGACGTACGTTCATTTTTATGTTGCCAGGAGACATTAAGCGCCGATTTCAAGGTTTGCGGTTGGTTAAACGTTGCTGATTGTGTAGTGAACTACAAATTCGTTGAGAGTTGAAGATTTCAAGTTGAATTTCATGTTCGTTTCGACTTTATCGTAACTTAACTGCGAAACTTGCCTCAACAAGAGTATACCATGCAACTCTATTTGTGTGTTATCTTGCTCTTCACGTTATTAAGAATAATAATAATATTACTCTATTGATATCAACTCACCAAAGCCAACTCATCTTCTTTGCTTCTACCTTCGACTTACAATTCAGGTAATCCTTTCCGCGGGGGATGCTTAAAGCTGTGCGCCGCTGGCATCATTTTTTCACTCAATCCGAAATCCCATAATTTGCATACTGAATTTCACGGGGCACAGCTTAAATACTTTCTTTGGATTAATCCGCGTGCCACCCCTAATGAATTGTGGGCTCAATTAGACAGCTGAAGGCATTACTGGCGCTGTGCCTCAGTTTGGGTAATCGATTCGTGGTAAATATAGCAACAGCACATTAAATCACACTCCCTTCTTTGTTCTCCCTTCTCACACTAGATAATAATACCCAATTTCAAGTGCTCTACTCTAAGGGCAGTGGAGAAACAAATGTATATCCCGGAGAACCCAAGGGTTCGCTTTGACAGCGATTGCGACCTCAAGAATTTTCATTGTCGTTTCTCGCGGGCACGGCGCTTTAAGTGTCAACATAAAATTCAGTGTAAAAACCGCAATACCTTGTTGTCAATATACCAGAACCATTATTCGCGCTGAAAGAGGGAGCCAGGGAGAGAGAGAAAGATAGAGAGAGAGAGAGGACAATGTTATTGTATATTGTAAAACTCTGGAGCTCGCTCGAGCTGAATTCCGATGCTGATGACGGAAGAGTTTTCAAAAATACATATAACTTATAATATATATAGAGACGTGCACTATTAAATTAATGTAAATAAAATAGGTATATATAATAATACACTGTGGGTTTGGACAGTTATTCAAGCTGTCAGTGGGCAAACTTGCAATTGTGATGGTGTATTAAGGACAACTTCCAACTGCCAAATACCCTGTTTACATTATAAAGGAAACTCTAGAGAAATATTGTAGAATCAAATCTGTTTCCTATTGTTGCTACAAAACACTTACATGGTCTGTCAAATAATCAGTACACGCTACAAAGGTTCTAATTAGAATTTATCAGCATTTGACACCAACCGCACGTACCCCACATGCTCAATTTCTAGCCACTACAGGGTATCACACGTGCCTGATCATATTATCATACAAAAATGTAAATTTTATGCAAATAATTGATAAACCTGATGCAAATTAGCCGCTGTCAGCTGTCTACTCAATGTTTCACATTGTTCACCGCCCATTGTCCAGTCCGTGCAGCCCACTGAATGACGATAATTGCAAGTGATGGTGAAAAATATGCACAACATTTGATTAATAAATGCCGCAACTAATGAGGATTAAAAAGCAATTCAATAGAGTGTTAATTTGCTTCTGCATTCGAATCGAAAAACGAATGCAGGCGGCATCCAATGGGGTTGTTACAGACAGAAGGATATGAGTAGCATTGCCCAAGGGCTGCATCAATCAATGGTTGGCATCTATGTTCAAACTTCAAATCATTTGGACTTTTCAAAACTTTCATATTCTGCCATAGAGATAATAATGAGAGATTGTTGAGTGAAGAGTTTGGAAAGAGAAAAGAAGGAGCAGCAAAGGAAGAAGATGAACAGGGAACAGGGAAAGATAAAGTTGGAGCAAGAAAGAAAAAGTGATGGAAACCTAAGAAGAACAAGAAAGAAAGAGTTAGATTAAGTGCAAGTAAAGTAATGTTCAATAGGAGGTAGGAGGAAAGTGAGTTAAACATGTAGAGGTAATGAGTAAATTAAACAGAAGCGACAGATCAAAAAGGCATCACATGCAGTGCAAGACTGACACAACTTTTCAATCTCCCCTGAATGAGTAACCCGCCTTTGATTGACTTTCTTGGCACATGAAATGTCCCACTGAGAGTTGTAATTGCAACATGCACCCTAACGAGTCGAACTTATTTTGGCAAATGAACAGCTCTTCCGCCTCTGGGAGTCATGCAATGCAAGCAAAAAAGCAGCGTCAAACAGGGCACAGATTACAGGGTCTAGGCTGCAGCTGCAGCTGCAGATATAGCCTCCTTCTGTATACAGTAAGGCCAGAAATATCCGAGAATACAAGTCAATCAACGGAAAATGTTTGCTATGAATGCAATTCCAATTTTTCTCTCGCATATCTGCACCGTTTGTTGTCTCCCGTTTTCTGTCTTTTGTTCTTTTATCCCATTGCTCCGCCTATCTTCTTTGCTTTTTGCTGCACTCGACCAAATCGGTTTGCAATATGCGCTCCAAACAAATACAAAAATATTCCGTTTCAGCTCACTGGGCCCATGGGCCAGGAGGCGAACCCTTCTCGGTATCCCAATATGGCGATACACACCGGTTCCGATTGCCGCATATGCAAATAGAAATCAATTCAATTAAATCGCTTTTGGGTTGCCTTCTTCATTCAAATGAATTCGCGGCTGTTTGCCGACAACAAACAAGGCAATAAATTAAAAAATAATCAATCAGTTGCCCGAAAAAGGAACTTAAACAAGGTGATTAAAGCAAGAGAATCAGACAGACAGAGAGAGAGAGAGAGAGAGAGAGAACATTTCTCGCCCTGAAAGTAACTAGAATGAGACCAAGCATGATTGTTAAGGGCATTCCGACTGTTTGTGTACCAAGTACACAAAAAAAAAGAAACGAAACAGAGAAACAACCTCAATTCAAATTCAAATTCAAATCGAATTCAACTGAAATTAGAGTTACATAGGAGATCTGCATCATCATCTCTTCAATATGACTGATAACAACAGTTTCATGCACAGTTGAGCTCAGTAAGCGTCGCTTTTTGCTAACTTCACACTGTGTATTATTTCGAAATATTTTCGTTGACTTTGATACAAATTTGAACATTATTTGAATAATTCATTCGAATTGGAGAAAGAAATACGAAAATATTAGGTAGCAACCTCCCAAGCCAAGCACGCCCACGGCCACGCCCAACGAACGTATGTTTATATGCATGCAGAAGGCAATAAGTGAAACTGGAACTGAAGACGAAAAAGGAAACGGTAAACCGGAATTGAACTGAAAAATGTCCGCAAAACGGGCATGCATCAATATCTACTTGCCGACGGTGAATCATTTCCCAGAGCTGAAACATCATTGGGACCGCGAAAATCAGCATCAGTCCTATGGAAGATTCTCCATGCTGACGAAAAACAATAATTCAGAGCCGTCGGGCATAGTGAATAAGACAGCTGGTGCCCTGGGGGAGGAGGACGATCTGGAGGGCAGTGGGCATTCGCTTTTTATTATCCATGGCAGTGGTATCCTGCTGGAGCATGTGCGTTACCAGGGTGAAGATTATCGCGGCGCTCTGCGTGCCGCCATCACAGCCAGGTGGAAGCCGTAGGACGTAGAATAAGAGAGCGAGAGATCGAGTACCAACGCAAACATGCAACAGCTTTTGGACTTATGAGAACACCACGTCCACTTCAGAATAAATACAACAACGAATTGCACCCAGTTAAGCTCGACCAAATTGACAGATAAACATTAAATTCACTGTACCTACAAATGGAACCAACAGCATCTCGCACATCCATCAAAGGACTGTCACAGCTGGGTGACCCCACCTAAATTCTAAGTAATGCCACAATAAGACAGAAAGCCTTACCTGTTTGGCTGTCCGTTCCCAGTAATATTCATATTTATCTCTCTGAATAAACATTAAATTAAGCTTTTAAAGTTCCATGCAAAAGATAAAGGCACACACACACACACACGCATGCACATAAAAAGCACCTACACAGAAGTGGGCAGTGCAAGCCTGCCTCTACATTTGTTTATTGCAGCAGGTTTACCTTTGACTAGTGGCAAATCAAAGTTATCACTTGCAGCAGGTAACTAGGAGACCAGAGGGACCAGACGTAGCAGGGTCAGCTGTCTCTCTGTGCGAGTCCTATTCTGTTCTGTGGCGACACAAAGTTGATTACATCTCCGAAACTATAACTAATTGAATAAGCAGGAATATTAGTTTGCGTGCAGTACAGTAGGTTGGAAATGTTCAAGTCTTTGTGCAACAGTCTGTCATGCGTTCTCTGTTATATTCTAGCATAGCAAAGCCAATGGGTATACCAAGGCAAATGACAAGACGTTTATTTATAATATAATTAGTCGGTTTCTTTTATATTAGGCCATGGATTTTAAAAAAATTCATGGTCTATTGTGTTTGTCGGAACGGAAATGTGCGTAACAGGCAGAAGGAGGCATCTCCGACCCCATAAACTATATATATTCTGAATCAGTATCAGTAGCCGAGTCGATTGAGCCATGTCTGTCTGTCCGTCTGTCTGTCTGTATGAACACCTGGATCTCAGAAAGTATAAGAGCTAGAATCATCAAATTTTGCGACAACATACGTATATATTGCAGTGTCTCAAAGTTTTTTTTAACATTTTGACACGCCCCTTCCCGCCTCTGTAAATCAGTAATAACTATTTAAAAACTACAATATTAGTTCAACAACCAAAGTTGTATATCTTACATGACAAATACCTTGTCACGGGCGTTATGTGAAAATTTCATTTAAATCACTCACTTTGAACATGTATACTTAAGCAGACCTAAGACGCAAGCATACCGAAGTTCAAATCTAGCGTCAGACACACAGCATTTTAAACTTTTTATTTGCATTGTATGGTAACAAAATTGGTTGACAATGCAGCTTTGCCGGTAGTCCGAGGAGTGGGGCAATGGCCGAGTGGTTAGAGTGGCGGAAGGCTGTGAGAGGGGGGTTCGTGTGTTCAACTCCTAGTTGCGGCGGGTGCGAATTTTCATTTATTAATTATTTCTTATTTTATTTTTTTTATTTATTTTATTCTAATAAAATTCGGGCGGCGATTCCATACCGTTAAAATTTTTATTACGGTATAATATGATAATCCATGGCCTTATACAGTCAGAACCTGACTGTAGCGTTAGTATTTTTTTAAAGTTCTATTGTCTAGCCTTGTCAATTGTGTTTACGCCTTTGATTCAATTGTTTCGATCTAATCTATCGTCTTATCGCCAGACTTTCAATAACTTATTCATTTAATCTAGAGATAAGTGTTCAGTAAGTTTTTAATATAGGTTATAGTTATATATTATTGAGTTTGCATCCTTTTCAAGTCTAAAAGTAGGTTTTGACCCCTTCTTAAATCGACCTTTTTGTACAATTTGCCCTAGGTTGCCATTTCAATTAAGTATATCTTCCGTTTATCATATGTACATTCATATATGCAAATGTATTTTATTTCACCATGATTGCTGCACATCTATGCTACCGTCCCTAATTAAAATGTCGTTGGTATTTCTCACAGAACTTGGTAGATCTTTGGGCTCCAGGGGAAGTATGTGTTGCAAAGCTGATACTTAAAGGAATTGATGAAAGGGCACCACCAAGAATGGAGCCAGCGGCTTCATTTGACTCCTAACTAGTTTGACATACCAGGTCCGAACATAAGTGTGTGTGGCACATTGATAACTCTTTCTTGAATCTATAGGTGCTGGTGCATGGCCGTTCTAAGTTCGTGGAGTGATTTGTCTGCTTAATTCCGATTCAAATATATTTCAAAAAGATATCTACAGGATTATGGTGTTGAAGCTTATATAGTCTTCATTCATGGTGACGGAGAAATGTCTATTCTGTTTTAATGTGCTTAAACTCTGCAATAGGGTACCTACCTCGTCTAGTACACACGGCAAGCGCCTGTTTTGTCATGGAATTCAGCAGCCAGCACCTGGCAGACCAACTTTATGCACTAATTAATGGATTGTGACAGCGTGGAGTGTGCACACAGTGCGGCCAAAGAGCTTCCACGAATGAATGATAACACAACAAATATTAATTTCACAACAAAACTCAACCCAACCAGCAGAACAAACTATGCAAAAAAATGCGTTTCTATTTGTGGCTTCTATTGCTTTTTTTGAATGTAAAAGTAAATTGCAATTTGTACTCATAAATTGCCCGTAATTGAGTTCAACTCTCTGAGAACCCACGAGTGTGTTTCACACAGTTGGTCAAACTATGATGGACTCCGTTAGTGAAGCCGCTGCAACAAGCCGGATGCCACTAATAAACTGAACCATTGTTGGCTTCCTGGTTGGCAAAACAAATTAGACGGGCCAAAGTTCCTTCTGCCATAGTCCAAAGAGAGAAAGAGACACGAAAAAAAGGGGAGGCGCGATAGCTGCAAAATAATTAAACATAAGAATTGTTAACTTCAATATGCCGCATGCTTAATACCCTCATGGATTGTGAGAAATGTGTGATCCGATAAGTCTGACTTTATTTTAAACAAAAAGGAAAGATTGCCTTGGCAGATTGCAAGCAAATTGAGCACTAATCAATTTTATGCTAAACATATAATATAAGCAATACTGTTTCAGACTTCAGTCTGTTGAAGAATTCACTATATTATTATTATATAAAGAGTATATAAATATATACTTTACAGAAAAAGGTTTATCTTCTACTTTGCGTGGCCAGCTTCTAGCAAAAGGAATATACATTATCAAGTACATCCTGCCAGGTTGCACTCATAGTCAATTAGAGATGCATTTAAACTATTCTTAGTATTCACAAAAAGTAAAGGGTTGCAAGCAGCTAAAATATGATTAATATGGAGAGGGGTTTGCAATGCAATTCATATTAAAATGAGAAATATCACAGAGTTCTTTAAAATTTACAAAATCACATTTATTTTTGAAGTTAACTGCAATTGCATCTATATCAATTAACAATAACATAGAAACAAGAAACAAAAAATATGTGTACTATTGTAAGAATATTATTTGAGTACGTGTAATACACCAAACTAGCAACTCTTTTGCAGCCTTTCTCCACTCTCCCTCTCTTTACTTTTTGTTTGATGTGCTGTCATTTATGTTTGTGATGTTTGATTTGCGATTTGACGGCGGTGTCTCTAATTATTCCCAATAGGTAGTTATATAATTGCAGACTCACTGTTGCAGGCATAAAGAAAAGTAGGCAGTGGGAGTGGGGGGGATGTGGAAGGGCGCTGCACGGCAGGGCATGTACATATTTACCGGGGTAACAAGCTGAAAATTGCCTTAAATGGCAAACACAGCGGAACAGAACAGAAGGAGAAGTTGTTAAGCAGAGAGAAGAAGCAAAGTCACTTGCAGGCTGCAATCGGTGTATGCACTTCTGCAGCTCTCCACCTCCCCACCCCCCACCTTTATCCTCTTTCTTCGCTTCCTTTTTTCACACCTTAATTCGCTCTCTCTTTCTCTTCCTACTCCTCTTTCTTTTGCTCTTTATCGGCCCATTTAAAGTTTCAAGTTGCCCACGCGACACACGATAATGGATCGCATACACAACCCTCCCCCCTCCCCACACTGCACCTTACCACCCTCTTCCGCTGCTCCCATTGGTGCCTGCAGCCACATTGCCAATCCCCCTCAGACTTAACATAATTTATGACTTTCGGCATTCACCGTGTCGCGCTGTCTGCAATCTTCTCCGCATCTACCCCCTTCCCACGGCCTTGCCGCGGATAAGCTGAATGCGACCTGCTCCGAACATTATGTTAAATTTTATGAGCCTCTGCCATGGCAACAGGTCAAGCGTCGCACCCACGATTCCCGCATCCAGCGCCAAAGGTCGTGCGCCGGTCGAGGTCTCCTTTCATGGTCGGGGGGCAGCAACGCGCGCCCCTCCGACCCATCGACCCCACCCTGTGTCCCGCCTTCTAATGCCGTTTGTTAGTGGAACAAAGTCTCGTTCGTGTGGTGAACAGAACATATCCTGGCGCACATTGTAAACTCGTTAATAATTAAAGATGGCAAATATTCGAAATTTGTTTGTCTTCTTCAATTAATAGCCGATCGATATAATGTTATACTATAGTTATAGTTATAGTTATATAGTTGCCTGGCTGACTACCTTTGTTGATGAATCTTTACAATCTTTTTTGACCTGAACTGCATTTGCCATGCTGGTCAGTTCACACCCAGTTAACAGTTTGCACAGACTCTTAAGTGATCAGGAATATACACACTGCATGTACTTACAATATCTATGTTTATTTTGTGGTCTATGCCACGCCTTCTGTTGCCTGTTGTATACATTTGCATAGTCTATTTGTCGGGGTATAACAACGATTTCTTCTATGCCGAATTTCGAGACGTCTAGTCGCGTTGCCAATGTTTAAGAATCTCCCACACACTCGCATACACACTATTTTCACTCTCTGTCTCTTTCTATTTCCCTTTCCTCCCCCTTGCTTGAGGCATGTGTGTGCTAAGCAAACTGTTTGCCATAGAGACGAGCAAACACCTGAGCCCATTGGCCAAAAACAGAGGCTGCCGTGCCTGGACTGAATCGATAACGAATCCAGCCTGGTTGCCCAGCTGCCCGGTTGCATCCCTCCCCCTGCACCTTCGCCACGCTCTAACTGAGTCCTTAATTGGTTCGATAATAAACTTAATATGTACAATACAAAAGAGAAGCGATGGTTACGCATACCCATCCCATGTTTTGAATTTGAATTCACAATCCGATTCAGATTCGAGTGGCAGAGCGTGCCCCATCTCTCTCTTTCTCTCTCTCTCCTTGTCCGTGTGAATATATTTCCATTCGCATTGAGTGCGAATTTCAATTGAATATAATTTACACAAACCATCATCTATTTGATGCCCACTATTCATGAACTTTTCACATAGTGTTTACGGCCCGATTTGATGCAGTTTGTTTATGCACTTGCCATGAATGCACCAGATAGGCCCCTCTTGATTAGGCCCAGTGCTCTCCATGTGAATGCTTTGGCTTCGGTCCAGAGTGGATTCGACTCAAAGGTCAGTGTGGCTTTGTGGTTATTCACCAAAGGGAACAGGTGTGTGCAGAACCGATAGCCGTTGCCTTGCTGCAGTTGCTTTTAATTGCTTCACGCCTAATCATAATCACAAATCTTATGGATACAGCAAACTTCTTTCATTAAACTGCAGTGCAGCCTTCTCCTTCATTGTGAAGATAATTGAATGTTGCCAATAAGGTAACACTCTCAATACACTTTGTCCAGCCGAGAAGAGTGTGAGCTGAAGATAAGCTTCAATTTAAATTACAATTTGAAAGGTTGTTCCGCTTGAGACGGTAATTCGCATTGCGACTAACAATGCTAAAATTCATGTATGCTAAACAGGAGTTAAGAGTTTCTTTTGAATTATAAACAATTGAAGGGTTAAGAATTTCCAGACTTATTCAGTTTGTACTTTAAAGAGGTAGCTGCACTTGTGATGTTGGCAATGGATAGATAGATACAAAGATTTTAAGCATATATACTTTTATTATTATGAGTTTTGGGGAGGATGCACTGCCATCTTGTAGATCTATCGTACTCCCTTTCGGGATTAAAGCTACCTGTCCAGGAAATCCACAATTTTGTCTGGACTGGTCGACCTGATAATCGATATGTATCTCCAAGAAGTTGCCTGCTTAGTGCTAAGCTACTTTTGGAGAGCCAATGGCGGACATACTGTCAGTATGTGCTCCTGTGTTTTTGACTTCAACCAGCAGATTATGTGTAATCTTAGCCTGCAGTGACGTGTAAAGGCCCTGCTTATTATCTGATTAAAACTCTTCAGTAAGGATATCTATTAAACAAATAAATAAATACAAGGCATGTTTCGATGAATGAAAAAAGAGGTGGCTTATGTCTATCGCTTTAGAAGGAAGCCGACAAAATAAATATTGATACAGATTAAAAATGTTGTTTTGTTTTATTTACAATTTCCGCAAACTGTCTGGTCAGATGCAGACAAATATTTTAATTAATATTGGCGTTGCCTGATCTACATACATAAGTATATGCAAAGGCATCGACCCGACAAGGTATACCGTGTTCTTGGTCAGGTTCACTAGCCAAGTTCTCTAAGTCGGGTTTGTCTGCTCGTTCATCTGTATAAATGTCTCGACTTCAGCAACTATAAGATTCAGCTTATGTACTTTAAATGCCTCATTAGCAAATGTTTTATATAAGAACTTTGACACGTTTGACACAAGTGAAAATCAAGAAATCAATCAGATTTTTATAACATAATCTATATGCTCTTGGAAGACATTTTGCTAGGGGCAAGGGAAAAACCTTTGAAAAACTTAATCACATATAATGTTTTTCTTTTCATTGTTAACTTTGCTTGACTCTGGTGAATTATACATAAATAATGACAAAAATAATTGCAAGAATTATTGCAAAATATAACGGCAAATCGCTGGATGTGCTGAGCACGGATTTTGCGCTGTCACGGCGGGCGTCGCAGCGCGACGCACTTAGAGAAGCCGAAGCAGACCAATTGATAAGACGAAGCAGAAAATTGTTGCATTTACCCCCGCCCACTGTACACCGTTTGTTGCTCACACTGCCCATGGTCTGGCACCCCTCGCAGATGACGCTGAATGTAAGCGACCAATGAGAGATGTGCGCGCGATTTACCCTCCTGCCCCACGTTGGGCGCCCGGACGTGTAGAGCATGCGCTGAATTTGGGCCGGCATACTGTTGCTTACCTCCCCTGTTCCCTCTCCATCCCCATTGGGGGTTGGCAGTGAGCGAGATAGCAAGATAGCGTGTGCGTAGGTAAGCCAGAGCGAGATAGCTGTTAAACTGTTGCTGGCCTTGGCAGCGACTGCGGCGTGGCCGTGAAGGCAATGTGGACGGCGACGACGCTGACGCCGACTGAGACTGCGACTGTGGCTATGGCTGTGGCTGTGGCTGCCCCATGCTCAAGGCAAACCTGTTGACGATGCACATTGCGCATACGCCTTGTCGGCCGCATAACCAACAGGTACGCACTGTGGTTGGCGTTGCACACGCCCCTCCTGGCGCGCCATGCGATTGCATTCGATGATTAACTTGGGGTTTATTTTCCGATTGCCGTTTTAATCACGTTGCCTGCATACAGCGCGTCTCTTGATTGGACAGCGCCGCAGATGCAGCAACTGCAGCAGCAACAGCAACGGCAGCAGCGGCAGTAAATGCAATTGCACTAAGGGGAAGCTACCAAGGACAGCAAGCGAAGGTAGAGGGGTGGGCGGTATATAGTGGATAGCGGATAGTTCCTCAGTTCGGTTTGCTCAACTTTAGTATGTCGTTCAGCAAAGTGACATGAATTCGTTTTGATGGGCATCAAATATAAAATATAAAAAATATCATATCAAAATTAAAGTATATAAATATTAATATTAAAATATTTTTCAATTACTTTAATTATTTTTTATATTGCCCCATTTTTATATTATATTTTTGGAGAACCTTTGATATTAAAGCGTTAAATTGTTAAGAATATTATAACAATTTCAGTCGACATAAAAAATTACAGAGAATTTCAACGCGCATAAAGAATTTCAGCACGAAGAACAAACTAGACGAAAACTACATTCAAATGTGTCCCACTGTAGCATAGCTTTTCCTAGTTTTATAAAACCCTTACTGATACACTATTAATTAATAACATCGACAAAGTCTTTTTAACTTAACTTATGTTTTAATTGCCCCACTGAACTGAAAAGTAAAGTAATTAAAGATGGAAAAGATACTTCAGTCAACTCTAGTATATTTCGAAGACAGAAAATTTTAAATAAAAAATGATAATAGAAACATTAAAAAATAACTCTGATCTGCTCAGGAAATACAGCAACCTTTATGCCAAATTTGGTGTCTAAAGCTTTTATTATAATTGAGAACTGTGTGTTCACATGGACACCGACGTTTCTAGCGATCCTTAGCAAGAGTATATATAAAGTTGAAGGTCTGCCACGCCTTCTTCTGCCTGTCACATGCATGTGCACAAAGTAAGTACACCCTTTCTTGACTATTTACAGTGATCAACTGGTATAAGCAACTAAGAAGTGAAGTTGAAGTTGGTAAAGTGTTTTTTTGATGAAGCAATTAAACAAAAATAAAAATCTTTTGTTCATATTAAATTTATGCATTTACAACATGTACCACAATTGTTCACCTAACTTTAAACTTTCTTTTAAGGAAAATGTTGAAAGTTTGTTTCTTTAAATCTCAATTCGTAATCAATAATTCATAATTTGATATATGTATCTTACAAATCAATCTTTGCATCTGTTTTAAGTGATTTGCAAATTCGTGGCTGCTTTGATTTTTGGCCATCAATGCTGCAGCATCATTTGTTATTGCGCTGCTGCAGGTGGCAAAGCTGAAGCTGAGCCCAGCCCGAAGCCGAGACGAGGCAGGTGGGTACAGCGAGGCAAGACGCAGCCAGGAGCGCCGCCCACGCGCGTGTCTCATTAACTTTTCCCCAGGCGAAGCGAGATTCGCATTCAGCGTATGCTGAATAAACCACCTCGCACTCCTTGTTGGGTGGCGCACAGCATCGTCAGTTGCCGCACAGTGTGGCACACACACACATCCGGCATTGGGAGACAGCGAGACACCTGGTCGCATCGGTTTGCCTGTTGCTGAAACTCTGCCGCTGTCGACGTCGCTGCCGATGTCTTTCAGCTGGCGGCGGCTATAAAAGCAGGCGCCGAGAAACGACAGCGACCAGTCAACTGTGCAACGTGGGGCACACAGCAACAGCAGCATCAACAGCAGCAACAGCAGCAGCAGCAGCGGCAGTGGCAGAGTGGCAGTGGCAGTGGCAGAGTGGCAGTGGAAGATTGGCAGTGGCAGCAAAGGCAAAGTAGCAGCAACAGCTACAGTTGCCACTTGTTGACGAAGGCTGCCGAGCACACTGAGAAGGAAGCGAGTGAGCGAGAGACAAGAACTGGGCAAGAAAGAGAGAACGATAGCGACGAGGCACGACGACGACGACGACGACGCCGCTGCCGACGCCGACGAAAGCGACGCCAACGCAGCCGAGGCAACGAGGCTGCCTCGTCAGTCGGGCAGTGTGCCGCGCAACAGATGCTGTGCAACATCCAAGCAACAAGGTTGTGTACGTGTGAAGCGAGGAAGAGGCAGACAACGGCACACCCAGCACACGCCGAGGCTGAGGCAGACACAGAGGCACAGTGTACCCCAAGTTGAGCGTGCAACAAGTCAGTGCTGCTGCAGCAACTAGTGAGAGATGGACAAAACTAACTACACTGGAAAAAACTAAACAAAAAAACAAACATCCAAAATTTTTCTTGAACATTTTTTTTGCGTGCTCCCGTTGATGATGTGAAAAAGTGACGAAAGTTTTGGAAATTATTGAAATTGACATTTTGTTTTTTGGATTGCCGTTGTCATTGTTGTTGTTGATGTTGAAGTTGATGTTGAAGTTGATGTTGATGGATTGTTGTGCTGGTGCTGCCACGCGGCACAGTGTACCCCAATAGTGCTACAGTATTACCTAGCTAAATGCGACACAAACGAATGTACAAAGCGAGAAGACAAGATCTATGATGATGGAACCTGATGGAACATGTTGATAAAAGTTACAGTTACCTGAACCCCAAGTACAACACAAAGAGAAGGACAGAGAACGAGCAAGCGGGAAAGAAACATATATATATATATACAAACATACACAGAAATATATATTTATCGAGATTCTTCTAGAAGTTAAGAGTTATTCCATATAACATATACATACATGTACTATATTTATATATATCAAGAATTAACGTTATGAACAATCATGTCGCATTGTGGCTACAAATGTTGCTCTTCTTGTTCTTCTTCGTATTCCTGATTAGTCCTAATAATAATTAGCCCAGAAGCGAAAGCTATATAGAAAACAAAATATATACGTTACATATATACACATATATATTCTTGAATACACATTGAGATGAAATCAAGTCCAGTTCGATACACTGGCAAGGCATAGAGCAAATATTATAGCTATAAACCGATAGACATCGGACCATATATATACACACAATATAGAACGAAAGCATAATACTCCGAAACACAATACAAAAAGGTAATTGTTAAGAAAAAAACAACTCTTCGAATCACTTGGAAAGGACAAAACCAAACCGACAAAATGTGAGTACTCTCAATATTTAAATATTATACAAATGATATCTGAATTCCCATAAACACTCCGTAAAGTTTAACTATTTTTGAACCATACAATTTCCTTAGATATCTTTTAACTTTATTTTTTATAAGTTGAAAGTTTTTATTAAAATTTATCTGGTGATATACCAGAGTAAAATATGAAGTATCCGAAGAAATTTTTCTAGTTTTAAACAATTTACTATACCAAAGCATACCATATGAGCTTAACAGTTCAAAACAACAATGAACTACAATGATGACGACCGTTTTTAAGGCAAACTTCAAAAGTGCGTACACTTTTTCGTATACATACCATATAACATCTAAAAAAAAGCGAAAAGACTCTCGTCAAGTTTAGTAAGAGCTTTCCACAGTTTTCTACCCATTTGGGCTATCGATTCATCTTTGATTTCCGTTGGCCATGGGGCCCAATTGATTCTGCATTCGATTCGATGTAATTAAAAGGCGAAACTTTCACCTCAGGCAATCGAAACAGAATCTACCAACTATCAAGGTAAATTATTGCAGTATCTGGCAAACGAGCAGAGAGCAAAGGGAAAAGCAATGTAATCGCCATATCAATTGCAGATTCATATCCGCATATATTTTATATATATATATATATATAAAGTCGTATGTTTACACACAAGATATGTATGTTTATTTACACCTGTATTGGTGCACAAATTAAGCCAGATAATTTGATTTAATTAACTGTTCTCGGCGGCAGCAACGCTTAATGAGGCGATTCAACGATGCCAATTACAACCACAAAAACAACCACCTGAAAAATCTCAGCGACGCGAAATTGAGAGATTTTCCAGCTGCCAACCGCACCAGCACACACACTTGCCACGCCTCCGGCCGATTAACTAAATTTTCTGCGATTTTTGTCGGAAGATTTTCCAGACATACAAACGTTCCACCCTCCAACGAAACGGGGCAGGCACAGCGTTGCCACGACAATATCAACGTGTGCTCGCTGGCTTGTTTCATGTCAAGTGGAAAGAACTCTCGATCGATACTCGAAGAGGGCATCGCAAATACCAATTCCAAAGAGCGTACTTCACAAGCTTGTCTCGGTTCGTTCCGTTCCGTAAGCTTTTTGTCAGTTTTCCATTTGACTATCGAAACTATAGTGTATCAGGGAAAATGTTAAGCTCCGCAACTGTTAAGATTCATTATCGTGTTCTGTTACGAACAGCCCAGAAACTGTTAAGCTGATAGCATAAAGCTAGAAAGCACAAATTGCTTGCTACTAAACATCACCGAATGTCTACAAATTTGCCAGGTAAGTGAGAAAATAATGCTACAGATATAACATGGGGTATTTATAGTTGAAAATCTCAGAGTAACATTTTTATTATATCTTTCAAATTCTAAAAAAAAAACATAAAGTAAAGAGAAGCAAATCAGAAACAGATTTCTTGCTTTAACTAAACATTTTCTCTGTCTCTTATATCCCTGTTAAAAAAAAAATTTTCTCCATTACAAAACAGTATAAATCAAACAAGTATCTAACCCATTTGGAACCTTTAATAATCATAGAACAAATTTTCAATCAAAGTTGAGAAATGTCGAAAAAATTACCAGATTATTTCCTCTCAAGAATATGCAGTATTTTTGTGGCGATTTGTCGATTACTCATGCTGTGCGCCAAGTGTCAACTTGTTGATGCGAAGCATTTCCCTCTCTCTCTCTTTCGCTCTGTCTGTTGCGATGGATGCGGATGCCATTGAAATTTATTGTTCGAGAGCTTCCGAATCTGGTTTTGTCGTATTGTTCCAATTAAAGAAAGATTTCGTTAAGATGTTTTCCGTTTCGTTTTTTTTTTTTGTGCAAAGCAAAGCAGACTAAGCAAAGCCCGAACGGAGCAAGGTGGGAGTAGGAGGGATGATTAAGTGCGAGAAGAGGCATACAATGATTGCTTCCACTTCTCACTTTCTTAAGAAAGCATATGGGAGCACATTTGACACAGTGTATTACACTGTGTGGCGCGACAAGCATTGGGAAAATCAGTGACATTAGTCGAGAATCAGACTGAGTCACAGTGTTGGCTCCCGCCTCTGCATGCTCGTACGCTCATTAGTAGCACATTTATCCGGTACGTGATTTAGCTGCAAATGTGCACAGAGATACCTCTCCATTAATCCATGCGAGTGAAGGGCATGTCCAGCTGCCAAGGCGAACAAAAAACATTGAAACGGTTGAAACTGAAGCTCAAGCTCAAGCAAATGATGCAGCAGATTTCACCTTAATTAGTGTGTGTGTGTGTGTGTGGGAATCCGAGTGTGTTAGTGTGTAGGAGTGTATGTCTATGTATGTGTGTGTAAGGGTGTCTGTCTGTCTATGTGTGTGTGTGTGATAGTTATCCGTTTGAGTTGCGTTTTAAATTTCTTTTTCCTTTTGCGCTAAAAAGTAGGCAACGTTTTTTGTATGCTGCCTCTTTTGTCTCGCTCAACCATATAACGCACATTGTGTCTCTCTCTCTCTCTCACTCTACTCCTCTCACTTGCACACTGCTGCCTGACCATGAAGCGGGCATAACAATAACGGTAACAGCAAAGGTAACTGTTGCTCTTCTTCCTCGTGTCTGGCTGGTCTGACTGCGTGTGTGTTAGTCTATGTGTATGTGGGCCTGTGTGTGGCTTACGTGTGTAAGCGATACGTTGGGGAATTTCGTTGCGACTTGGCAACCTGCTGGCAGCAACGACTTCTGCGGCTGCCTCTGCAACTTCTGCTGTTGTTGCTTCTTCTCTCCTTGAATAGTTCGAAATTTGCATTTTTCGTTCGCTGCAATTGAAGTTCTTTCCTGGCATCGATTGCACGCAGCACTTAAGGGGATAAGCGAATAAAAATTACTGGGAGTGGGATAGACAGTAGACGGCAATCGTAGTCTGAAACAGGTAACCTTGGAATATTTTGCCACCCCGCCCCCCATCCAAATGCACGTGAACCAAGACGAGAAAAAGGAAGCTCAGTTGCCCTGCAAGCTTTCCAACAAATTCACCTCAATAAATTGAATCCCATCATACCTCACACTTGCTACTTCTATACACCCACACATGCAGCTCATTTTACTTCATTTAGTTAACATTTTGCAACATTTATCATCAATTTCTCTGCCATAATTTTGGGTAATCTCTTTAAAATATATATGAAAATCGATATAAATCATTCAGCCCATTCATGCTATAAAATATGATAGGATATGAGAAAAATCTTTGTCAGACTCACGTCGTAACGTTGTCAATACGTTCAGAGCCAGGGAGAAATTGTGACACACACACACACATTTACTCGCATAGGCACTAACTGATCAATGGCGGCAACATTTCCGGTATACGGCAAAGTTTCTGATTTTTATCGCCGCAGCCAAGTTGATTTACGCAGAGGGAACACACTCACACACACACATGTGTAGGCATACAAGAGGGAATCACACACACACACACACACACACACTGTTGCCTCAATGAAAATTTTCACTCAATTACGTTTTAAGACTTAATTCACAAAATTGGAGCAAAATGTCGTTAACGGAAGTGGGCCACTGGGCCCGAGTCCTGCCTGGAGACAGATAGATGGACAGACATACAGGCAGACAGACAGACAGTAGCAGACATGATACGAGCTACACAACAGACGACACTCATTCACACACACAGCAGTGCAGAGAAGCAGCTGCTGCTTTGACCACATACAAACACAGACAGTGAGCAACAGATAAAGACAGGGAAAAGGCAAAGGGAGAGCAGCGAAAGGCGTGAGATAAGGTGGGGGAAAGAGAGTGGAAGGAGAAGGGAAGGTAGAGCGGTAGCTTATTGTGCTCAGCGTTGTCCTCCTTTGCTTCTTCCTTCTCATAGTTGTCATATACATATATTTTATCAGTGCTTCCTGAAGCGAAGCGGCTGCCAGCTGTACCACTTGTCTGGCATACCCTGTGACTGTTGCTGGGGTAGGGTGACAAAGAGAAAAAGTGCTATTAGTATAAAAAAACAATTCACTGTTCATGCAACTCCATTGCAGTTCTACTGCACTATAGGGTATGCACCACTAACTTGTGTTGCAGCTTATGCGGCACATTGCGGTTTCAGCGACTCTGTCAACTCTGTTCAACATATCAAAATATTCAACAAATGAAATGCCACTCTGCTATCCGTCTCTCTCTCTCTCTCTCTCTCTCTCTCTCTCTGTGTGTGTGTCTCTCTACATATTTAAATGACAATGCGATTACCTGCTCTGGCACTGGCAGCAGACCGCAACACGTCGTGACGTTGCCAGAGTAAATCACATTTAATTAGAGCGAAATATCAAGTGCGAAACGGGGGCGAAACTTGCGAAGGTGGCCTTTATTGTGGCACATTCTATTAGCTTAACAGCAGCGCGACGGAAAAAACTGTTAAAGTTAACAGGCAGATATTAACAGTGGGAGAGGAACAAGCTAATGTTGCTAAGAATTAACAGTGTAAAAAGCAGAGTAGATTTCTATAAAGATTTAGCAGTGTACAGATCAGAGAAGGCAATAAAATGAGGCTGTTACTATCAACAAATTGTTATGTTAACTGAGCAGCTGTTAGCACTTCAGTGTGAAATTGAATTCACTGTTAACTGACAGCTGCCTATATTAGCATAACAGCATGCACGTGACTATCGGATTGTTTGGCCTTAACCTTTGTTTATCGTTTATTTTTGCAGTAATTCTTGGCACTTAGAGCGTGTTTTACAATTTCTAAAATTGGAAAATAGAAAAGAGGGAAAGAGAGAGAGAGCCATTTACCTATTGCCACTTCATTTGGCCAGGACATTGGGCAGGCTCGTTGTTTGCTCAGCCCGAGCTTAGCCGGCAATGCAATCTAGCAAGATTAGTTTGTTGGGCCCTAAGCTGGCCATCAGCCTGTAAGCTGATTAGGCAGGGGACAGACAGAGTGAAAGACGCAAAGGCTTACAACAAAGAGAGTACAAGAGAGGGACAAGAGAGAAAGAGAGAGAGAGAGAGAGAGAGAGATGGCACTTGTTGTGTGTGCGATACCCCAACCCGATGACATTGCCCGCCTGCTCCTCCTGTTCGCTTTGATTGATGACAATGGAAATTTAATGAAAACTAATTTGTCTCAAGTTGCGAGTTGTCGAAACGAGCAGCGTGTTAGTAATGGTAATGAGCAACCCTAATATACCTTCAGGGTACCCACTCTTTACCCCCCCTCTTACAACAACCCATTTCCCTTTCACTCGCGCTTTTTGGCCTCGTTTGGAGGTGCCAACACACTGAAGGTATAAATAAATAAGCGGCACACTCGCACACACACACACACACACACACGCACACACATACACACAAACGCGTGTGTGGCCGCGAAATGTGTGTCAACAGGGTTGTCAGGGTGTCAGCAGGGTTGTTCGCAAAGTGCATTCAAGCGTTAAAATGTTATCGATTTGTGGCTTAAAATAAACAAATTCTCAGCTTGAAACGAGCCACAACACACCCGCAAACACACCCACACACACACCCGCACACACACCCAATCATATTTATAACTGTAAAGCCATTTCGATTTCATTTCGCATTCGCAATCGATTATCGATTTCTTTTAATGCACACATGTCGCTCTGCATTAACTTTTAATTAAAATTTCCCCCATGAGAAACGAAATTAAAATGTTCTGCGGGCTTCAATTGTAATAACTGCATAATGTGCGGTGGGGTGGGCCCCCCCAGGGAGGTCGGTTTGTGAGATAGCACAAAACCTTGACATCAGTTTTCTCACTTTTTGCACAAACTTTTTGCATTGAAATCATGCAATTTAATGTCTACAGCTACTCGAAGATATTTTCCACATGTTTTTGCACTGAAAACATTCCGAAATTCATTCATAACCCACTTATGGCCAATTGGGGTGTGCCACCAAGCTCAGCTCGAAGGCGTCTCTGTCATGTGTGGAAAGGAAAGGGAAAGAAAACCCAGAAAATTGGTTCAGCTGCGCAATGCAAAAAATAAAAAGGAAAACCCAAACAGAAATTGGCTTGAAAAAAGCCAAGCCAGCAAGTAGAAAGGAAAACATCATGACTGAGACCAAAGCTTTGGGTTATGACTTAGCAGGGATGGCAGCTTAGGCAGGAGCCACGTTGAGGGTACAAGGTTGGGGAGGGGGGCGTGGCAGTAAAGGGCGCCCCAGTTGGCAATTATAAAAAGTGAAATGTGAAAGTGACACACGCGAAAGGAGAATTTAATAAAAAGCACAGCAAGCGAGATTTATATGTTAGTGACAAATGTCACAGAGAGAAGCCAGCAAAGACAGAGAGCGGGAGGGAGTAGCCTTGAAGATACCCTGTAATATGGACAATTACCAGTTAACATTCTACGCAGTAACTATAAGCTATTTCTGATGCTGTACAGCAATGCAATAGTCAATAACTATCCGCTCTACTAGCAGATACCCTGTACTTAGCAGTTGCTTCCTTAACACATCGCTTTGTTTGCTGTACAGGGCATATGTGAAGTCGCATAGTGTACATTGAATTTAATATTTAAATGCAAATTAGCTATGTTTTCTCTCTGGGCTGCATTTGTTGCTGTTTGCTGTTGTTGGTCTATTTCATTTAGTGTTGATTTGTTTTACGCGTGTTGCGCCTGTGGCCACATAACAAATACATACGCTGCTTACATACACGCATACACACGCACACACATACACACACAGGCACATTGTGAATGCCCTCAAAAATAAACAAGGTGCACGCTAAACTAAACACGAGACATTTCATTGACACCCGAGCTGAGAGTAGACAAAAATGGGTTGAAGCATGCGGCAAACTTGTATTCTCTGCCCACTAAGACACACACACACGCACCTTTACAAACCCACCTATGTACATACACACACACACACAGACACACAGTTACACATTGACACCTTCACACTTGCAGCAACCACCTTCGCTCAGTTGTTGCTCACAGCTGTTGTCGCAGTTGGCTCCATTCAAGCTGAATGCGTTGCCTGCTGCAATTGTATAGAGTGCCACGCCCACCGCCCCACATCAAGGTCGTCTTCGTCGTTTAAATAACACAGCCATAACTAAACTACGATTTAGCCCAGACATTATCCAGCTGCACGTCCTTGTCGCACGCTTCACGTGACGCGGGCCCACGCGGCGTATGAGCAATCGCAGCGGGAGCCCTTTTTGCAGCTGCCTGAAAGATAACCAATGTCAAGCAAATAGCAAGCCAAATAACTAAAGCCCTGCTCGATACACACAACTCCCCCCGGCCCACCACCCTCCCTCCACGGACACGCCTCCTTTAGCCCCCTGCTGGCAGTCGCTTTGTCCGACCTGCTCGGCTTGCCACGGCATTTGGCATTGGTATGCGACATATTTAATCCCGACCTGATAGCACCAACAACAACAGCACCTATTGAAGGCACAACACACACACACACACACACCACACACACACAACACGTTCATTGAATGTATTTTTGCTGACAAGCCAAGTGCAAGGGAGGCTGCCGGCAAACAACTCGTTTGTACCCTGTAAATTCACGCTCAAGGGAAATCGATAAAGATAACGATAACCAAACCGATAAGTCGACTAGCAATAAACAAATGATAACTTATGTTAACGGCTCCATTGCCAGTAGCCATTTTAAAATGTAACTGGACAATTTTATCGATAACCTGTCATGATGTCATCGATAAATAAGCAAGTGAATTATCGCCTTGTTCCAAAATGGTTAGCAAGTTTTAATTTTCTCTTTTAGTATGAAAAGTAACTATACAATCAATCAATGAGCTATCGACTTTACTATCGACTTGATTAGAACATATCGATAACGATATCAGGACTATCGATACTCAGTTAAATAAACTACCTCATGCAGTTGCACCTGTGTTAAGGCATCTATTTCAAAATGTGGAAGTAGCTAAAACCAGACAATTTTATCGATAACCTCGCATGATATCATCGATAAACATGCGTGGTAACTATCGCTTTGTCCCAAAATGTTGAGCAAGTTACAATTTGCTTTTTCAATATGAAAAGTAACTACACAAATTAAGCAATGAATATATCGATAACGATATGTGGACTATCGATCGTCAGATAGATCCAATCTACCGCATGCAGTTGCACCTGCATAGCGTAGAAACTGAATTTGCAAGTGTATAACAAGCTTGTGTAGCAGAGTGTATCTCTCTTTTGTTTGTCTGGGCGCAAGGAGGGAAGAGAGAGAGAGAGAAGAGGGTGTATCTCTGTGTGTGTGTGTGTGTGTGCGGTATATTGTCGGTGGTTGTTGTTGATTTAGTTGCTGCAGCGGCTGCTGCTGGCACTTGAAATAATTACGAAACATAGCCGCAACAACAACTAAAACTATACAGAGAGGGAAACGGCAGCAACAACAAGTGAAAACATCAAAAAAAGTTGCAAGTGTCAAAGGTCAAAAGATTGCGCTCGAATTGAGGTAAAACACAGGCAAAACCGAATGACAGTCAACTGACAGGTAGATAGAATATCGTTAGGTCCATTTGAACTGCAAGTAGTTTACTTAAATGAAGTATGATACGAGACAGAGCTGGGGCTGCCTTAGTCCGCTGTACAGTGATGACAGACAGAATAGGCCAAGCGATTTCAATCATCGCTCACTCACAATGCCAACTATGCACAACGCAAGACTCTCAGGAATTCCATCATAATGGCAATGGCAACAATAACGGCTAATGGAAAATTGGCAATCGCAGTCTCGAGATTTGTTGAACAAAATGCAAAAATGGAAGAGACAGCAAGGAGACAGTTGGAGAATTGTCATTTGCAAATTGTATTTGAATTGATTGCGATAATTGTTGCCTAATTGCCACATCACAAAGCTGCTGTTAACTGAGTTGATGTTAAAGCTACTTAACATAGAAGTCTAAATAAATAAGTGATCCGTTAACAGACCTAAGACTGCCGTCTTCAAGGGTATACAAATTAAATATATATGTATAACGAGGCAGCTTTTAAGGCACTTTCAACATGTTTGTGCATTGCAAGCAGCTTTGTGCTTCTATCTTGTATCGTGCATAAAAAGTGAAGGGTAGAGAGCGAGAGGGAGAAATGGAAAGAGACTTATATCAATGCGAGCCAATCAATGTGCGGGGTCTGTCACAAAGCACAGTGTCCAGTGGGGCAGAAGGGCAGCGGTACAGCTGAACGAACTAAGAGAGAGAGGAGTAGAATCTATAGCAGCAAACAGCAATGAATTCAATAAGGGAGGAAATTGAGGTTATATTCATATTTTAACAGCGAAATATCTATATGTATATGCAGAGTGAGTGAGCGTGAAGGGGAATGGGAAGAAGGCAGTTGGTTGCTCTAATGGAACTGCCAGAGAAAAACGCAAAATTCCAATAGACCTCGGAACAAAATATTTTATCATTATGCAACAGTTCTCCACTCCTCCTCTCCCTGCCCTCCCACTATACAGACTGTACCGTTATATCGCCCCCTTTGCATTCAGAAAAATATTTTGATTTCATGCATTTTTTGCGCACATTTTACAATTTTACATGGCTTTTTGGCTGCTTTTGTTGTCGCTGGGAGACCGAGAGAGCAACCAGGGTTGTCAAGGTTACTCTGTGAAATTCTGATAACAAACTTTCCGGCCAACACAAGCTGACTGCGCCTCCTTCCCTCCCCTTTCACCAACTCCCCTTGGGCATGAAAACTTTTTAAGTTTTTCTACATCAATTTAAAATAGTTTGAAACTGAATTAGAGAGTTCCATGAAGCGGCGACAAAAGAAAGAGAGAACAGCATGCGGTAAGATGTTAGAAGGTGTCTGTTAATGGGATGTCACTTAAATTGAGCCTATGTTAAGCTCAAGTTAATTTCTGAGACAGAGACGGCGCTAATGCCTGAGACATATTACCTGAGAGATGCTTGCATGCCTCTGTTAAGCTGCTGTTCTTGTTGTTTTCACTTACACTGCAGTTTTCTGTTAATGTTAGTGCACTGTTACTGCTTGGGGACACTTTATTGTACACTTTATTGTACACTTTATTGCTGCCTTTAACGACCGAATAAAACGCACATTGTTTGAGGTTATATCGCATAGTTGTCAAAGGACCCAAGGACGTGATCGCCGAATCGAATTTCAAACGAATTTCGAACATATATTGCACTTGTTTACTGGCTGCAGCTGGGTGCGTTGTCATTCTCGTTGTTTACCGATGGTTATTTTTGCAATGACCACGCCCCCGCTTGCCACTGTCATAACGGTTACTGCAGCTATTGCGTTGCAATTTTATGCAAATAGCAGCAGCACCAACAACAAAGCGATGTGTCAGTGAAAAACTGTTGCGCATTTTTTGGGGCCTACACGAAGTGCCTGCACTACGCCCCCTTCAGTCACTCTCACGTTCTCTCTACGTGTGATGCTGGTAAAGATTGATTGCAAATTGGTAGCAAGCAGCCAACGAGGGGGCGTACCAGGAAGGCGCATATAACTTTATTGCAGCTGAAAAGCAAATTGCGCACTTTGTGGCGGAGAGAAGGGAAATTAAATTCGTCAGAATCACAAGGCAAGCAAATAAATGTTGCCTTTTTCTGCAATATAAAAAAAGAGTTGTCAACTGTAGTCAAAGTTGCAATCCAGATTGAATTCCGGGTAAACATCGTGAGCATTGATGAGCAACTTATTGTACAGAAATTTTATTAAGGGAGGGGGGTTCATTTTCGATGGTACGTATAGCAACATATATGCCAACGCATCGCATTGCCTTATCGATGCATGCAATGAAGGCGCAAGTGAGCGCTTTGTTTGATGAACAGCGTATTTGCATTCATTCAGTTTGCTGGCTTCCTTTGTGGCAACTCAAATGAGTCGACAGCAAAAGGGATTTCTGTTGATTTCACTGCATTATTTACGAATGTTCAGCCATGTCGAACAAAAGTAAAATGATTAAAGAGAGCACAATGTAATCACATATGTTATTAATTTATAGCAATGTTAAGCATAGTAGATTACAGTGCTCGCTCTGTTAACTTGTCTCTCTTGCCCTTTGACAGGCTTAAGTCTACTTATTCACTGCATTGCCATCACTACTGACACCTTGACTTATCATTAGATATCAATTTTACAAACTTATCAATGTATTTTTTGTTAATATTGTGCTTGTGTTAGGACCTCTAATAGTGCCTTCCATTGAACTGTGTTTTGTGCTGTCGGTTAAGCCGTATCCCATGATGTGTTCGCTTGAATTAATTCCATCGAAATCTGTCGTTTCTAATCACTGTGGGTAGGTCTACTTTAGGTTGCCTTTGGTCTTCCAATCCGTCTACTTTCTTGGACATTAAAGTCCAGTGCTATCTAGACCATGCTGCTTGGGTATTTTCTAAGAGCCTGGTCTATTCACATCCCCGTCCAATCTATGTATAATTTATTCATTACTTCAAGTCGGACAACTTTGAAAAAGAAAGAAATGAAGATCTTCATAAAAGAAAGAGTAATTAGAACTCTTAAAGAATTCATGAACACTGTTATTAGATTCTGTTCTCTAACTAGCATAGAAACAACCAGAAGGAATTGATGTCAAAGCCTTCAAGGTAATTCCTCATTAAGGTATATCCTCATCAAGGTATTCCCTTATTCTGCTTTGTTTTATTTGATATTTATTTATATTCTTACGCTTATCGCAACCAAAGCGAGCTAATTAAAAGAACCAAGCCGAAAGGCAAATAAATGTCAATCAAGAGCGAAGAGTTGGAGGGAGAAACAGTTGCCCATTGACAGTTGACAAAATATTTGCTGCAGAATCGTTACTATTTTTGTTGTTTTTGATTTCGAATTCTGTTTTCTGCTTTGCACATTTTTGTTTAGCACAATTTTCATGTTGTTTGCCAATTTAATGCGCAACAATTTAGCTTGAAAACGGCCTACCTAGTGGGGTGGTTTCCCCTCCACTTTCTCTCACTCTGTTTCCTCACCCACTCGGTGAGCTTGTTGCGCTGTGTCTAAAAAGGGAAACTGAGTCAAAGCACAAAACGCGTTCGCGTTGTTCTTGTTGTTGTACCTGTTGTAAGGCCATACAAAAGATGCACACACACACACACACATTGAGTGTGGGTTGTTGTTGTCGTCGCATGAAAGGCAAATTTTAATGCCAACATTGACAGGTAACGCCATATGCCCCCGAGTCTGAGTGTGTGCGTGTGTGTGTGTGCCAGTCAACGAAGCATGTAGTAAGCCAGGCGAGGTGTATGAGAGTGAGCAGAGCCTGGCAACAAAGAGTCCTGTTCGCGGGGGAGGCATGCGTGTAAGGGGGAGGGGTTGGGGTGAGCGTGGCAATGTAGCCAGGCACTCAGCCATTGCACGGCTACTGAGCCAATTTAACAACGGGAGGGTGAGAGAGAGATAGGGGAAAAGAGGGAGACAGAAAGGGGGAGAGGGTCCTCTGCTTTGCCAACTCGCTCTGTGTGGCATCCAGTCTATCTGTCTGCCCTGCCTTGTGTTTGCCTGTGTGTGTCTGTGGGTGCGTGTGTGTCTCGTTATTGGCAGCTTAAGCCGCTTGTGTGTTTTTCGGTGTGTGTGTGCGGCAAAAGCACAAAATACAAATAAAAAATTGTAAGAACAAATCGAAAAATATTAGCAGCATATTCCCTTTTGATTTTTTATTGTGCGATGTTTTTTTTTGCCAGAGGCAGTAACACACCCAGACACATATACACAAAGACAGTAACGAGAAATGGGATCCTTTCGTCACGCTGTCTATTGCCATCTCTTGCTCGCTGCAGTGTGACCGTTTCGCCTTAAAGTTCGCCTCAAATCACATGATTTCCTTCGAATCTTATTAGATTAAACGCAAAGAAGTGAACAGTTTTCTTGGCTGAAAAAAAATGAATGAAAACATTTCATAATACGCACAAGATTAGCCGCGGGAAATGCCACAGACAGCAATAGAAAAAAATACTAGAAAAGTGGCAGAGCAACAGATCAGCTGCCGAAGAATATACTGTAGATGTTAAAAAATTAATGTATTGAGCAAAAAGATAGGAGAAAATATGAAGTAAATAATAATGAAATGATGTAATCAGTAAAGTAAATTGAAAATCCTATTAAACGCAGTTTAAGCTGATTTAATTCCAGGAAGATAAGAAAGAGCAGACAATTATTAATAACTATTCATTAAAGAAGTTTCAACGTTTCACAGATAGTTAAACAAAATCTTCAACGAAATGAGATCACCCACTTAGCAGCTGCAAGGTAAAGCAATAGAGATGCCATACTGTAAACTAACTACTCAATTATCTACAGTTATTTTCACTCTGCTCTTTTGTCTGACCTTTCTCTGGTTTCTTTTCCCTCTTTTATCGATTGCTTCACACGAAGAAGTATGTTAATTTCTTTCAGGCATTTCACAGGGGGCCACTGCTCATCGAATTGCTAAAGAGAATCTCTCACAGCAAACACACACTCACACACACACACATCGTTCGGTTTGGTGTGAAAAAGAAAAGAAAACTGAAACAATCGAAAGTTGCGACTCGATTGTCGATTGTCGATTGTCGAGTTCGAATTACACTCGAAATGGGGGTTTCACAGTTGAGTTATTCCCCCACCTCCCATGCCACGCCCCTGCGCCCACGTGTTAATGGCTTTGCTGGCGTGTGTAGCAAAGTTTTCTTTTCTTGTTGTTGTTGTTGTGCGTAAAGTTGTTTGCATAAATAATTTGCATAGCTACAAGGGACAAGGCAGATGAAGAAGCAAGAGAGAAGGGAAGAGGGAGAGGTGAAGGTGAAAGCTGGCAACAACGCACACACGCACACACACATCAAAATTAATGATATTTTAATGTAAAAACAATTCGAGCCACTTTAGCCGCATTCAGAGCCATTGTCTCAGCGTGTGTGTGTGTGTGTGTATACGAGTGTGTGTGTGTTTGACGCGTGTGGAGCATTTCAATTTGAAGCCAAAGCCCGTAAAGGAGTTGGGTTTATGCCATTGAGCCTCAGCTCACAAACAGCTCATATCAATCCACCTGCCTCCAATCCTCCCTCCCCATCCCCCCAACCACGCCCACTCTAGCTGCCAACCAAGTTCACAAACTACATAATCCCGAATCAAACTGCACGAAATTGAAAGCAACTTCAAGTTCACGTTGAGCTCAACGCGAGCGCTCAAAAATCAAATTATTTTCGCCACGCCCTCTCTCCGCTCCTGCCCGGTACCTACAAGGCTGTTGTGGCATTTGGTATTCCCAGCCAGGTGATTAAAATGGATGGAGTGCAGTGTGAAAGGGTATTTACAAGTGGGGAAAATGTGGAAGAGGAAATAATGAGAAATCGTAGCATACTTATTGGGGTGAATAAGGACATTGTAGATGAATGTGTAGAAATCATAGCATACTTATTCGGGTAACAGATTAACAAAACCATTAGAAGCTTTGTTATTTCCCCTAATGAGAAGACGCGAATATATCTTCCATGCCTTCACTCTACAGGGTGTCCAGCGCGTCGAGCTTTATCTTCTTCTTCTGCATTCAGCGCCTTCTGTAATTGTTTGTCCTTCTTCTTATTGTCGTGGGCTCCGCTTTGTTGTTGTCTGTCGCTAGCTACGCGCTTTTTGTTATGTTAAAAAGAAGAGGAACAATAAGAAGGGAAAATAATAAAAATAAGATGATGATGGAAGGCCAAACAACAAGGGAGAAGGGAAACCAAGAGAGAGAGAGAGAGAGAGAGAGAGAGAGGGAGGGCAGAGGGTAAGAAGTGAAGTTGCCGCTTTGTGCGTTGCATTATCAATAGCCGCCGGCGCGACCCTTTCACAAAGGAAATGAGATGAGACGGGAGCACCAGCAGGGAGTGGAAAACAAAGAGAAGGGGGAGGGAACCACAGCATCAATTCCATTTTCATTTGATTTTTCCGCCACAACGAGGAAACCAACCTGGTGGCATCCTGAGCTGGGCTCCCCCGATATATACAATAGTACAATTGTTCATATCTTTTGTTATGCTCAAATCTGTCAGTTGACAAGCACATATATAGATATATATATATAATATATAATATATAATATATAATATATAATATATAATATATAATATATAATATATAATATATAATATATAATATATAATATATAATATATAATATATAATATATAATATATAATATATAATATATAATATATAATATATAATATATAATATATAATATATAATATATAATATATAATATATAATATATAATATATAATATATAATATATAATATATAATATATAATATATAATATATATATGCACATAAAATAATTGGTTACAATCGCAGCTTATGGCAAAGAAAGCAACTTAGCATGTTGCATTGGGAATGCAGAGATATGTTGCAACAATATTGCATTGTGCTTCTAATTGGACATTATTAGTGGATTTTCAGTGCATGGAAATCAATTGTATATCGAGTACAAAATTCCAAATATAAATAAATTCTAAAGAAAGATTCATTATTCCCTGTAGTGACTCTATGGAGAATGAGAAAAGCCTGGTGTTTTTAGGCTAAATAGACAACACTATAGCAATTTCTAGTCTAGACATCAAAGCGCTCTCTGTCTCTCTCTCTCTCTTGTACTCACTCCCTCCCCTCTCTCTCTCCCTTCTCTCATTTTGTTTTTCTCTATGTATATATTATATCCACTGTGTTAGGAATTTTATAATAATAATAAAGTACCTTATAGCATGATGCCCAATGACAACCCATATCAATTGTTATTGGGAACTTCACATCAAGCATTGCGGCATATACTCTTCCCCTCTCTCTCTTTTCTTATCACTCCTTCTCTCTCTCACTCTTCCTTTCTCTGTCTTTTGGTCATACTCATTCTTTGTCTGCTTTTCTCTTTGGTAACTGTGTCAAATATCAAAGTCGCTTCGCCTCGCATGTCAAATTAATGAAATTGCAGCGGGACTTGAGACACGGCACAACAGTAAAAGGGGGCGGGAGGGTGAGACTGGAGTGGATTGGAGGCGTGGCGGCAAAGGCAATGGAGATGACACATCACTTGCTCGGTGGTGCCACAAGGCAATGCGAACTCAGCAAGTTATCCATAAGTGTAATTAAATTTACAGGCCGGGCGAGACCTGCTGCCACTTGGTTTTTGCTGTTGGTCTTGTTGTTGTTGTTATTGTTGTTCGAGTCACTCTTCCTAGTATAGCTTCTCACCTTCCTCTTCATTTGCTCCTTCTTCTCTTTCTTCTCCTCCTTCTTTACGCTGCTTGTTTTGACCCGCTTTGATTTTGAGTCGAGGCAAAAATCAAAGCCAGCGCCAAAAACAGACAACGACGGTCAGTGGGCGTGTCAAAGGGGATTAGCTTAAGGTGTGTGTGTGCGCGTCTGCGAGTGTGTCATGTTGTGTGTGTGTCATGGTGTGTGTATGTCAGTGTGTGTGCCTCTGTCTCTGTGATGTCTGTGAGGCCCCCTGGGGGACTTAGCGCTAATTCACTTTTGCGCGACTAACAAAATTAATTGCTGACATTTTGCCAATCATACACAGCCCTCACACCTACACTCACACACTCACACACACACACACACACACACACACACACGTACAATCGCACACCTGCAAGGCATGCACAACACGTCGCCACTTGCTACGTGAATGGGGAATGCAAAAGCCACCGCGCCTCGACTCGCAATTGCCAACAAATTTGCCAACTTAAAGTACGTGCTCAGGCGTGCTTCCCCTTCTCACTCTCTCTCTCTCTCGCTCTCTCTTTCTTTCCCTCCCTCTCTCACTCTACCCATCTGCCTGGACCCTTTCGCAGTGGAGAGTGATTTATGCACTGCGGCCGAGTTACTCGACGAGGTGCTTTGCGTCCTCGAAATCGACAACATCATTCGAAATGCGCATAAATTACGCACACACAGCGGAACGGAACGAAAAGGGAATGCAATGGAACAGAGTGGAATGGAACACGGGGAACGGACATGGGCCTTCCGCTCGATTCCTGCTCATTCAAGTGACTAATAGCTATGATTCAATTACATGTCTTACGGCCTCTCGCTCTCCCTCTCTCTCTCTCTTCCTCTTTGGTTGTTCTGGTCTTGTCACCTGCGCTAATCAGGTGTAAATTGGGCACACGAATGAGAAGGGCTCCAGGTGTTGTAGGGGAGGGGGTGGTAAGTGCGTAACCTTTGTTGCATAACCCGTAGAACAGCTGATACAACTGTTATACGATATAATGGCACATTGTTTCTTAAGTTTGACAATTCACCGTTGAGCAGGTTAAGCTGCATTTGTCACACCTGTCGCAATCAGCTCAGGTGTTAGGTGTTATAACTGTTATATAATTGGGCCATAGAAACTGCAATTACATGTGTAATTGGCATACGACTGATATTCCAGCTGTACTTACTATATAATAGTCGACCACATTGCTGCATTACATGTTATAGTAACTGTTATACTAAGTGTTATACAAACTGTTATACAAACTGTTATACAAACTGCTATAGAAACTGCTATACGCAGTATTGTACTGACTAGTGCTATATTTCCGTATAGTTGAATATGAAAACTAGAAAGCTGATATGCTTTAAATTTCCTTATTTAAATTGTTATAACAACTTCAAACCCCTTAACTTATTTTTGCTTTTTTAACTGAAAATCTTTCCCTCTATTATCCAGATACAACTTGCTTTATTTAACAGACCTAGTTATAGGCATCTCTCACATTCTGGCGATGCAGCTTCTCCTTCTCCTCCATGTAGGGCACAATGGAAGCCTTTGTGGGCACAACAACCACTACAGGCAACATTTCCTTGCACTTCTCGAGGACATTATGTATACGCTTTGCGACAACATAATCAATGAGAATGACCCCTATGTTGGGGCGTTTGTAAAGTTGCCGAAAGAATTCTTCAATTTCTTCGATAGGTGTAGCTACAACAGAAACACAGAGAACTTCAATTGACACGAAGGGAATCAAGAAGAGAAAATGTTATACGAACTTCGTTCTACCAGTAAATAATTGCAAAACTTTTGCAAGTGATAACCGATGCCAACCAGTAGAAAGCCCAGTGTAACCTCCTGCATAAAAGAGAGAGAGAGAGAGAGAGAGAGAAAGAGAGAGAGAGAGAGAGGGGAAGCCACTACTTACTGTATCGCCTATAACCCCAATGTGTACAATGTTGGGATCTTCGATCTCATCTGCGATATCGTGGAGGTGTATGTCTTCATCAATATCGGACAGGTCCATTGTATCTGGATTGGGTTATGCAATATACTTGAATTTTGTTGTTGACAAAGGCCCAGAAGCAATGAAAACATATACAAATTGAATGGAACTGAACCTACTTAGTTTCAAATTTCAGTGCTAACTTTTTGAAGTGAAATTAAAGTGAAATAAGCACAAGGTATCTCTGAAGTTAACCCACTGAGCTCCAGGGGTGTAATAAGTAGAAGAGGTTTACCTTCTCTCTCTCTCTCTCTTTCCCCCTTTCACTCTGTAGGTTACTCTGTCACAACATTATTGCAAATGCCGAAATTGGATACCCAAGCCAGACCCCAATGCCGTACAAAATTCTGGGCACAGCTCAGCTTTTCTTTTCTTCCTCTCCCTCCCTCTCTCTCTCTCAGTCGCTTTCTCCTTCCCTTTTTATGAATTTTTAATGAGTTTTCAATAAATGGCATTTGTTACATGACCCACCCGTGTGTCCACCACCCTCTTTATGGGCCACCACACACGCAGATACCCTAGATAAGGCAGAGCTTAGGCCCTAAGCCAGCAGCTTGTTCCATAACGGCAACTGGAACTGAAACTGCCTGTGGGTTGTGGATGCGAATGCGGATTTGGCTGCAAAACCGAAAGCTTTGCCGCGTGCCAAAATTAGTTTTTTTCTCCCTCCATGACACCTCCTTCCTCTCTCTCTTTCTCTCTCTCATTTTTTGCATTTATTTTAATTATAAAACTCGCTGCTCGGCGTTGACGTTGTCGTCGACGAAAATTAAGCCCCAAATGAGAATTCAATTATGACATGAGTTTACATATTTTTCGCTGTGTAACTTGGGGCTTTACTCCGCCCCACCCCCGACACCGATCCGCCTCTGGGCCCTCGTTGAGGTCGTCATCTTTGTGGCCACTTTTAGAAATTTATTAACTGCGACTTAACGAAAATTCGTTTACTTTGCATTTCTTTCTTCTCTCAGTTGATTAAGTCAGCCGCCGAAGGACCCTCTCTCTTCGCTCCTCCCACTTTTCTTATCGAAATCCACTTAAGTTGCGGCTTAAAGCTGCTCTCCGGTTTCACTTCAATTACGCATAGCTGGGTGAGAGCTGACTGTACTGTTCCTCCCTCTCCTCTTCTCCAACAGGGAAGGGCGAAGAAGAAGAAGCACAGGCATACTCTGCAAGTGAAGTGTTTGCATAGTTTTGCGGTTTTGAAATATGCAGTAAATATGTTGAGAGTGAGAGGTGAGAGAGAGGTATGGATAGAGCGCGCAATGAGAGGATGATAAACTCAATTTAAACAGTTTACAGCCTCAAGAATCAATTAATTTATATAAGAAATCTATTTTATGCAAAATGTTCTGCTTTACACAGAGTAACTTTGTTGGCAGCTGTAAAGTTTACATTACCTTAACAGTAAAGCCTAAAGTTATCAGTTAAATTAAATTAGCAGAGTTGAGTGCACTTTACATCAATCCAATTAGCAGAGAGAAAGAAAGAGAAAGACTTAGCAACAGCGAACTACATTATGTGAGTCTCGATTCTCTCTCATTGTCGAAAAAAGACTGCTTTATTGTTCTCCTTATTTGTATTTAACAGAGTATGTTAATGTTAATGTTTACAAATATATACAGAGTATGTTAATGTTATTTACAGATATGGTTTAAAATTGTATGGTGCTTAGCTGCTATTATTTATAGTTGGTACTGCAGTTTACTTAGCAGAGCCTCATCTAGGACTCTGTTAAGTACCTGCTGTTAGACTTAACATAAGTCTGTTAATGGATATAAAACCAACTGGTATATTCTCTTCTTTTCTCAATCAATGCACATTAACAGAAGCTGAGCCTGTAGTGCAACTCGTAGTGAACTCACCTTTATATAAGCTTGAAAATGGTTGCAATTGGAATCTATTTTCCGTACAGATTAACGCGTATTGCACTCGGTAAACACAGGAGGCAAGTAAGGCTCAGAATCAAAATTCGAACAGTTCATTTAATTGTAGAGAGAGAAAGAGAGAGAGAGTGGGAAAAGCAAACAAGGAGAGATGCACGAAGACAAGTTGAGCAGCTGAAAGATTTCATTAGATGAAAAGGATGTACATAAATAACAACTACAAGCTGCACAGATTCAATAGAGTGGGAGAGCAGTGGGGGGGCGTGGCTGCTCAATCACAATCTATAAATAGCTCGTCGTCTGATTATTTGCTTATTAAGTAAGAACTCTGATAGCGTCTGTCAGACATCTCTGATTAATCTGACCACACCACGAGCTGGCAATCAACAAAGCGCTAGAGGGAGAGAGGAGAGCAAATGAAACGAGACAAAAATGAAGGCAAACTGTTGCCGGCAGCAGGCAAAGTTTAAATTGCGACGACAGACTGACAGACTGAGACTGAGAGAAAGGCGGCGACGGAGGGGGCGTGGCAAATGTTGGCCATGCCGATTGCTGATGATTTTGTTTTATCGCATTTTTGCTTGAGCAACTCGACATAAACAAGAGACACCCACAACCACGCCCACTCTCCATCTCCCTCTCTCTCGTACTCCCTGTATGCCTGCCCCTTTCACTGGCACCTCACACAGAGTAAAAGCAACGCACAACATATGAAAAAGCGACCTGTCAATACCCTAGAGGAAGCATTTGATAGCTGCAGATGTATAGCGACTGCAGCATACCCTGGGGAGTATAAGAAAACAAGGCATAGACAACCTAAGACAACTTTAGATAAGCGTATACCCTGTTAAGTTATTTATTAGATATTAAATATTTTGTTTAATCATTTGCTTAATCAAAATATACCCTGTAATCAGCTTACCCTAAATCTTGCTTTAGTTCTTTCCCCCCTTGTTTCTATCACTCCAAACGACTTTCAAGTATCACACAGTCATATTACAGGGTATAGTTGGGCTGTAGCTCATGCCGTTAGTAAGCTACAAAGCTCAGCCAAGCTGACAGGCGCCATTTGGGCTTTGACTGTGCCTCCAAGACGGGCCAGAGTTGGAGGGTGGAGGGCGGGGCACATACATAGAAGTGGCAGTACCGCATTCGCATCTGGATTTGAAATGCCACACCGGACTTCTTGAGAAAAAGGGTTTTGTCTCTCTTGCCGAGGCCACAACATGTTGCAAGTTCCTCTTGTGGCACGAACGGCGACTGACATGAAAATTATTATGTTCAAAGTGAATATTACGTTAACCGTAACAAGGGTCGTTGAGACAGACAGACAGACAGACAGAACAAGCCAGACTCAGAGAGAGAGAGAGGGAGGGAGAGGTAGGAAGGGAGAGAGAGAGAGACAGTCGGAGCAGGCAGAGAGAAACATACATAGGCAAGCTACAAGTGTAGGACATTTGTCTGCTTTGGTTTTGCTGCCCTCGTCTGCGTCGTAAGCAACATCTTGCAGTCAATTTTCTTGCGAAGGGCGTAAGGGGAAAAGGTACTCGAGTGTCTTGAGGCTAGACTAGAAAGCTGCAACTGAAAGAGCTGAGCTTGATTTGTTCGCATCTTGAAGGGGTGCTTGATTAATGAGCAAAGTTGAGTCTAAGAAAAATTTAAATAAATGTAAAAAAAAGTTTTCAATGTTATCGTTAAAATTTAAAGAGTATTAAAGACTTTTCAAGGTTTAAATCTCTGCAAATTAAAGAGCCAAGTCTAAAATGTCTTTGAAAATTGCCACATTGCTGCTGTTTAACAGGGTATTAGCTAGTCGATGCCAATTTCAGCTAACACATTGAGGGCTCAGCTCGAGCTGAAGCACAATTCGTTTTGACTATTTTATGAATAATACTAAACCCTCTCAAGGTGCCTGCCACACCCCATTGCCGCCCCCTCTGCCCACACGTTGATCTTGTGTTCTTTCAGGCTTTCAAATTGCTTGCAACGCACATGCAGCCTTAAGAACACACAGTGGAATAGAGAGAGAGAGAGAGAGGGCGAGAGAGTGCAAGAGAGATGGCAGCTACGTGTTTGGGGTTTGTGTGTGAGTGTATGTTTTTGTGGGTTAAACGTGGTGCAGCCTTAATAACAGTGCAAATTGCGTAAGCCACCAACAACCATTAATAACTTTTGTACACCTGCACGCACCCAAAACAGACAAGGTGAGAAAGAGAGTGAAAGAGAGGAAGGAAGGAGGAGTGAAGAGGAAGCCAGAGAAACAAGGAAATGAAAGCAACAGACCGAGAGAGAAACGGGTAGACAGAGAGGGCGACACACACACACACACAGGACACAGGGCGTATGCTCAATTTCATTGTGAGGAACAACAGTCTGGCCCAAGAGTCTCTCTGTATGTGTGTGTGTGTATGTGTGTGTGTGTGTGTGTTTGTACAGCAATTGTTTGCCTTTTGCTGCTCTTCCACTCAACACACAGCCACACACTTACACAATTGACCGACAAAGTCCACAGTATACCCTGTAATAGTCGAGAAACTTGAGCTAGCAACGACTGATAAAGAAACATAGAGATAAAGATAAAGATATATATTGAGAGAAAGATAGAGATGGATATAAGGATAAAGATAAAGAGATGAAGATAAAGAGGAAGATATAGATAAACATAAAAAGAGAGCGAGGAAACGAATTGTTTAATTTTGTTGGCAATTCGAAAAGCTTTTCCAGTTGCCATAATTAAATTGCATAGGGTATAGCAGTACGCAGAGGAGATGTTATTGTTTCGAGAGTGTGTGTGTGAGACTGTGTGTGCATGTGTGTTTGCGTATGTGTCTGCTACTGCTGCTGCCATTTAATTATTGATTTCAACGCTGAGGTGATTAATATTTGCGAAACCAAACCAAACCAAACCGCACAAATCGAATCGATTCGATGCGATTGTGATTGCGATAGCGTTGGGAATGCCCCAAAGCAACAGTTCTTGATTCTACGTGTATGTGTATGTGTGAGTATTTAATTTTTAGCTTCATAATTGCATTTCCCTTTTCCCTGTTCTCAGTTCCACTGTGTCACATATATCGTTCTTGCCTTCTCTCTGTATGTCGATTGCATCAATTGATCATCAACTTCAACCCCTTCTCGACCACGCCCCCTCGCGGCATGCCACAATTCGATTTGTTAATTGTTTAACATTTAAGCATCAGCAGCGCCCTCTGACGAACGGATTTCACTCTCTCTCTCTCTCTCTGACTGTTTTTGCTCTCCTTTGATTAAAACTCAACGCAAAAGTTTCAACGTCTGCGGTTTTTATTTTATTCCTGCCTGCTGTCGCTGTTGTTGCTCCCTTTTTAATTGTTTTTCGCTTTTTTCTGCAACTTTTTGCTGAGAAAAAGTTTTGTGTTTTTATGCCATTGAAAAGGGTAGCAGCAGGGGTATATACGCTTAGTGCAAGCGCATGCTACAGACAGAACTGGACAGAGCAAACATATCTAGATATAGCAACTGATTTTTGTAAACTCTACAGAATTCATAGCAATCAGATCCCTTTACCCTTAGGGCAACATCTCTTCAACAAAAACTGATAATATTATGTATGTTAAGTATAGGTATAGATCTATTATTAAACGTAGTAAGGGTATCAGGCCTTCGGCGAAATAAACTATTCTTCGTTTTGTTATTTTCCCGTGCGATTCTCCTTGGGAAAGTTTCTGTTTTTTTTCTTCTCCAGCCGCAGCTGTGCGGCTTGCACATTTCTAATTACACTTTGAATTGCATATACACAGTTGACACTTAATTACCGCTACCCAACTGTTGCTCAACGTGTTCTGCTCCACTTCCGCTTTGTCCTCATTCTCATTCTCATTCTCTTTGGGATGCGAATCCATCAAAACAGACGACGATTTGGTTTTTAAGTGGGGCACATATGCGTACAACATGTTGGCAAATATAATGCACAACGGGCGTAAATTACTTTCTCAACATGCCACGACCCGCCCCCGCCCCCTCCCCCGCTCCGATAGTCTGTCCCTCTACGCCTCTCTGTGCATTTACATATGCGGGACGACAGGGAGTTGCGTTCTTTGCTCACAGAGAGCATCAATCTTCCTCCATCATTGTCAGGGCCCGATGACGATGATGATGACGATGGTGATGACACAGCAGCAGAAGCGCCCACGCACATACGTACACTCACCCACTCACCCACACACACACACTCACATATACACCCACACACACACAGAGACATACAAAGAGCTTGTATACAAAATAAATGAAATATCATTGATGGCATTTCATAATTTTGTGTGCCATCAAATAAAATGTGGTTACAAAACTGCCCCGGGCTGTATGCCAGTGTGTCTCTGTGTGTGTGCGAGTGTGTATCTGTGTGTGTTTTGTTTGCAACTTTTTCTCCGCCAACATAATAAATTCATTATTTATTTGCATTTATCATCAATATTAATTAAATGTTGTGCAAAAAACCCTGCTAGCAAGTAACCTGCAAACAGAGTCTGCTCAACTCGATCTATTCTCTCTGCACGGCATCGAGTAGTCGCGCATACTCCGCATACGACTTGCGGTTCGAGTTTGATAATTATTCGCAATTAAATGTGAAAATCTAGTCGAGAGTTCAATTGATTAAATGCCAATAATAAGTGAAATAAGCAAATGAATTAATGCATGAATGAAACAATATAATCCAAACGAATCGAGTTAAAATAATAATTATTAATCAAATTATTCCCTCATCTTGGGTTACTTGTCAATCTAATTTGACTAATGTTCCTCTGAGTTTGCATGTCAATTAAATTTAAATTAAATTTTAATGTAATTTGTTAATGAATTTCTGTACTTGGAGTTATTCATTTTGTTAACATCACTTGCAAATGTCTGAGTGGAACTCGAATTTACTTCTAATTAGACAAATGTGCAGCAAGTGCAAATTCGATGCAGACTTAAAAAATGTATCGTTTAACTTACTAACCGTTCTACATCTGATAAGTTACTACAAATGCAAGTAACAAGTATTCGTTTGGTAGGCAAGTGATTTGAGTAGATTTAGTTAAACTGAAATGATTCGAATGACTCCAAATATACTTGTGAGTTCAATTAGTACTCTAATTGTTTTGTTTTATTTTCCCTTCTGATAAGTAACTTCAAATCACTTGCAAGTAATGAGTAATCAAATGCTAGACAAGTGAATTGATTCCAATTGGGTAGATTTAAATGAACTTAAGAGATTCAAAATAAACTTATGCGTTAAATTAGCGCTCTAATTGTTTTCAATTACTTACCAAATGAATTTAAAAAAAAAACAATTTAAGGATTCAAGTAATTTGATTTGATTGAATAAGCCCGACAGTAAGTTGCCTCAATCAGCTACATCTGAATCTCTCTCAACTTGCCTGTATCTCCACTTAACTCAAATGATTCGCATTGCACTCACGAGTGCACTCACGCAGCACACGCAAATCAGAGTTGACTTTAAAGACCTTGTTCGGCAACTCTGGCAGGGAGACGAATGCGTATGGCACATGTTCTCCAGCTAAGCACTGACAAATCGTCTGCTGGCAGAGTGAGCAAGGAAGCGAGAATAGGAAAAGGAGAGCAGAAGAGCAGGAGAGAAGAAGTAGGAGCAAAAGCGAGTTCAACTTTCTCTTCGTATGGAAACTCATAATTTTAATGCAATAATTCACTTAGCTCGGCGTTGCCTGCATAAACAAATTGAAAAACTTTTCCAGCAGCTTTCACTTTACACTTCTCTCTCTCACACTCTCTGTATGCGTTTCGTTTCGCTGAGCGGACTGAGAATGAGAGAGGGAGAAAGAGAGGGAGATGGAGAGAGAGAGAGAGACCAAGCATGAAGCGCCCTTCAAGCTCGTCCACAAACCGTTTCCGCACTACTGAAGTGCTCAAGGCGGCCACAGACAGAAGGAAGAGCAGACAAATAGAGGGACAAGCACACAGACAGACAGGCTAAGAGAGATGGAGTGAGAGGGGAAGAGAAAGAGATAGACAGACTGGCAGAGGGAACTTACATATGTATTCGGAAGTCCGTGCCGAAACTTTTACATGCTCAGTAATCACAAAAAACTTAGAGAAAAAAAAAACAAGTAAAAAACTGGCTTAAAACTGAGGCAAAACCCCATCAAAACAAAATGAAACGAATGAAAACGAAATGAGAATGAATGTGAATGTGCATGTGGATAACAAAGCGGAAAAGCAGTCGAACCACAAAATAACCAAACTATTTTAAGCTTAAGTGCAGCATTCAAAACGTTGACGACTCTCTGATGAATATCAAGCGACGTTTGGGCTCACAATGTTTGTTGTGTTCCCAAAAAAGCCAAGCAGATAAAATGATAAACAAAAGAAACAAAAAGCTAAATCATCAATGATGAAAAAGACTGAGCCCAATCTTTCTTCATTATTCACAACTGCAAATTGGCGAAATGGGGGCGAAAGCGATTTGTGGCATAACGAAAATTAAGGAAATTATTATTATTATATATTAAGTCGAAAACTTTAAGTGAACTTTTGTAAGCCGGCAAGTTTTTAGCCGAAAAAAAAGCTAAAAGTAAAGCTGAGCTAAGCTTTTCTCAAATGCAAATTGGCGAAATGCAAGAGAAAGTGGTTTCCAGCCAGAGAACTTGCGCAAAACTTCTACTTAAGTTGACCATTTAAATGCAATGCAGAGTTGCCTAGTTAATTGAATTCAGACACACATCAACACACACACACACACACACACCGACACACACACACCGACACACAAACACATACACACCAACACACACACGCACTTAGTTACCCTCCCACACTGCCAACTTACCTGGGCGCAGGCGTTTTCAGAAATGTTGTTTGCACTTGAGCTTAGGCCGGGCACAGTGAAAAATAAAACCCCCACCACCCCAACTCCCCTGACAGCAGACTGAAGACGGTATCTTCTACTCTACTCTACTTACCCCCTGCACCTATCCCCCTGCTGTCTATGCTGCCACCCTCGCAGCAGGGTAGGAAAATCAGCGTGCCGCATGTAAACCAGCAAAATATTTCTATCAAATTTCAATTTGTTGAAATTTGTTTTTCACAATTTGGGCAGCGTTAGAAAGAGACCGAGAGAGAGAGAGAGAGAGAGTCAGGTAGGTAGAGTGAGACAGCCTGTCTGCCACATAATTAAGCTGCGTTCTTTATCAAAAAACTTCGAACGAAAGCCCACAAAAGCCGAGCGCAAAAGCGACTCAACGAGAGCGTAATTAGAAATTAAAAAGATGCAAACAAAAAATACCAAAATAAGCAAAACAAAATACCAAAAATACCGTATGGACGACTGGCAAACAGATGGACGGACAGACAGCCAGGAAAACTGTGTGAAGCATAGACAAATTTTCCGAGCAGATTTTCCACGAGGCTTGTCAAAAAGGTAAAGAAGAAGTATGAAAATGTTTCTATATATTAGTGAAGTCCTTGCGCATATATTTTTATACATAATTAATTACCCACCCTGACGTGGGCGTGGCGGGTGTGGTAGGGAGGGGCGTGGCGGGACATGGTACTCGCTGTCGCCTTGCTTAAATGGCATTTCGTGTGGCGTTGCCAAAGTTGCCAACTATGGGCAAAGTGTGCGATACTAATTACCGGACAGTAAGCGAGAGAGGGAGAAAGGGGAAGAGAACGAGAGGTAGACAGCTGTCGAGGGGGGAAGTTATGGCGCGCGTCGTGGCACTTAAGCCGCATTAAATGCGGATTTTGTTTACATTTTTACTCATTACTTTGACGGCAACAGCGACACACACACACACACAGCAACAAACTGTGGCAACTCTGGCAACAGCAGCAGCACAACACAGCAACAGTGTCCACAAATCCAGCTAATTTGTTTGCGTCCACGTCGCCTCGATTCGCCTCGCTCGGCCAGCTCCCACTGTCAGGTGTCTGTGATAATGGTCAGCGAGTGCGAGGTTTACCTAGACCAGCTATCGATCCCTCTCCCTCCCTCCCTCTAACGTGTACTCTACTCGCTCACTCTTTGTCAGCGTCAATTCCCAATGCCACAAACTAAACAACGCAGGACAGTTGCATAGAAACGATGGAGCTGATAAGGCTAATGAGGAAAGAGGAAGACAATAATTGTATTAGATAAAGAATCTAATTGTAATATATAATATGTATATACATATGTATGTATGATAGTAGTATCCTTAGACATACATATATACATATTAGTAATTTTGCAACATTGAAACATTGCTTTTATTTTGAATATTCCTTAACAATATTCCCGTTTTTCTGATGTTATTCTTCTTTTTTTCGAAAGCCGAACTGATGCGCTGTTATAAGATTACGTGTCCTCAGCTAAGGGGTAATCCGGGTCATCTGCATAGACTTAATTAAGTTTCTTGATATATGTCTACAAAATACCAGATATGTAAAAACTTATTAATGTGGCCACTATAAGCTCAAACTTCTTATTGATAGCTAGAGAACGATGTATTTCATATAGATATAAACCTTAACTTTTGGCAAATATACCTAACATGAATATATGTTAAATAACAGAATTTCTTCATTTACAAGCGCCTCTATTTGCTTGCCCAGCGCTGTGTGTGAGCTATGATGGTGGACGAATTTGCTCTGCACAGAATTTTGATTATTTGCCTCAGTGTTGAGTAGAGCAAAGCGAGGGGGAGAAGAGAGGAGAAGTGGGATATCAACAGCATGAAGTTTCCGCTTGTGATGATACTGTTTTTCATTTCTTCAGCTACCTGATGCGCCTGCCCCTCAAGATACCCTGTAGAAAGATGACAAGAAGGAGGGGTAGATAAGAAACAAGAACCAAGATGGAAGAGTAGAGAAGGATGATGATGAAGGCAAACTTAGAGAAAGAGCGAGAAATAAAGGGAGAATGTTAGGGAGGAAAGACAGAGAGAGAGAGAGAGAGAGAGAGACGAGACAGAGGAAAAAAAGAGAGAGACAGACAGTTGTGCCGTCAATCCAGTCCAGCTTTGCCACAGGGTATCTGCTAGTGTCCTCACTTTCTTAAATCTGCCCATCTGTTTTCACTTGGCTGCAGTGCCAAGCTGGACACCTGCCTTGCAAGGCTGCCTCATTCATATGGTCACACGCACACACTCGCACACCCTCTTTCAAACACACACACACACACACACACACTCGTACGCAGATGGGGCACTAATTGCATCGTTAGCGAATTTCGAACTGTGCCTTCGCTGCTCCGGTTTGTCCTTGTCCTGCCGTAGTCCGTGTTCCCTTCACTTCACTTCCCTCACCCTTCTCTCTCTTCCCTCTCTTTCGCTCTTCATTGCTCGCTTCACACTCATATGCACTTATTTATTTATTTATAAACCTTATGGACGATCCACTTTCTTATTGATTACGATTGCCTTGCGCGCTGTTTACTTTTGAGGCAAGTCGAGGGAAGTCGACTGGCACTACAAACTGCCCTCTGACCTCACTCCCCCCCCGTTCCACCTTTTGCTTGGCAAACACATGTTCTTTAATACCCTGTACGACTGTACAAAGTTTCTAGCAGACTTTGAGCTTTTTGACTTGCGACTTTAAGTTGTTACTTTCTCTCTTTCTTTTTCCTTATCTTTTTCTCATTCGTTTTTATCTATTCTTCTTCTGTTGGTGTTTAAATATCAATTGTTTGTTTAGTTATTCTAATGATTGAAGCTGAAGTTCCATGATAGATGAACAAGGTTTAGTTTCTTTTAATTCTGATAAATTCAAGATTTAAATTTACTTTCTTTAACTGACTTTTATCGACGTTTGGTGGCATTCCCATTGTAATCGATAAACATGTATATTTAAGTATACATCAAATTGCAGCTGGTCTCAGCGTTTTGTAGAGCGAGATTTGACTCGTTAGTTTCAATTTTAAATCCTCCCCTTCCCCTTCTACTCACTGCCACCCTCGCCATTTCGAATCTTTGACAAAGGCTTCGGTTTGGGGGCTGTCATTGTTTCTCTGTGGTTGCTTTCGTTGTTGTTGTTGTTGTTGTTGTTTTTGTCACTGTTGTTCTTGGCACTTTGCCTTTTTGGTTGTTGTTGCTACATTAAACGCGTTGCTTGGCGGCCTTGTTGCGCCTATGTCGCCTTCACTTTGGTCCTGACAGAACCCTAACTTGATTAGCTCATTGCCAGCGACATCGACATCGACAGCAACGTCGGCAACGGCATCGAGTAGCAACATCGACATCGACTTCGACAACGAGTCGAGGCGCCTTGCTGTCTGCTGTCTACTGTCTGCGGCAACAGGCGCAACGTGCCGCGCGTTGTTGCGGCAAAATGTTCAATTTCCCCCCGAAGGCAGTGGAGCACAACTGTTTCGACCACAAAAGCATTTCCTCCCTCCAGCAAATGGGGCGTGGCAGCCAGACAGGAACGGAAAGAGAGAGAGACTCTTTAGCTAGGGATAGTTCCAGCTGCTTTTGGAGGAGGCACATTAAAGAAACCGCCAAAGTGCACCATAAAACTGCTGCTGAGTGGCTTATGGCGAATGTTGAACCTAATAAACCATAAGCAGCAGCACGCACACACACTGTGTGTGAGTGAGATGTGTGTGTGTGTGTGAACGTGTGTGCGTGTGTGTGCCTGCTAGGCACGTGCTATAGGCCACGATTGATATCCCTCCACAAGTGAAATCGACATCAGACGAATCGCAAGTGCCGCAGTTAAATTAAAAGATAAGCCAAAGAAAGGCAGACAAGCAGATACCCTGTAGTGAAGGTCTTTTCACATAGAAAAATAATTAATAGTATTAGTCTATAACCAACACTGTATGAAAAGAAGATGCTTTTTTTGGTTCTTATACTTACCCCCTGAATACTGGATAGTGTATACCCTGCAGTAGAAAAAAGACTGTTAAAAGGCATCAATGATATGCTTAGAAAATAATAATCTAAGTTTATAACTTAAACTTCCTGCCTCATATCGAGTACCTCAGCCCTTCAAATAAATATAATTCAGAAGAAATTTAGTTTTTGTTTATTATTATTTTTTTTTAGATAAATAAAATAAATAAATCATGAAGTCTACAAGTAACCCCACCATTAAAAGTTGAATGAAATTTACTAAATGAAATTATTTCTGACTCGTTGCAAAGGGTATGCAAATTGCCGGATCGTGGGAAAACTAATTTTCCGAATTTGCTAACTAATTTACAATTAGTCAGCTTACATTCCCCCCCCAACCGGATTGGCAAATTTAACAAGCCTAGCAGTGCTAGGTGTGGAGGTCACATAGAGAACCCAAGCGAAGCCGTTGCCCAACTTTGTTGTCCACTCTCGTGCAACTTTTACCTTTTCCTTTGGTCTTTTTGCAGCTTTTCTTGACCCTGAGAATAAAAAAAGAAGAGCCCCAAAGGCGGCGAAATTGGATGACTTGGAAGAGACGTCGCAGCCACAGGCCGCCGCAGGGCTTGGGCAACAAGTGGCAGGAGTTAATAAGCTGGAAAATGAACCTCCACCTTCTCAGAGTGGCAAGAAAAGGCGAGAGGCAAAGCAAAGCAAATTAAAATTAAAAGGAAAAGTGAAAATCGAAAGAAAAGAGAAAATATATTTTCATTTTCATTTTTTACCTGTACTGAAAACTTTTCCTCATACCTTTCTCGCGGATGGGCTGAAAAAATAAAAACAGCTAGAGGCAGCGGTAAAGACGAGTTTAATGTCTTTCAAAGGGGCAGGCATTACAGGTGGGGGGCAACAGCAGGGAGTAGACGACGAGCAGAATACCTATTTAGCACTACTTGTGCACTACTGAATTATTAGAGCCCACAGTTCTTTAAACTTATGAAAAAGTAGCCACTCAAAGGTAAAGGTTCTCATTCCATGTCTGCTACAATGTACCCTATTGGGCGTGACAGGGTATTCAAAAATTGTTCTATGAAAAATGCGCTCATTAAACGCGTATTAATTGAAACAAAACGTTGCCAGACACAGATCAAATGGAATACCAGGCTAAGACAGCATCTCTACCCCTGCCCCCTCAACAAACACCCCCTTAAGGGGCGGCAGTCCGGCTCTATTACATTCCGTCGCGTGCAAAGCGAGCAAATAACAAAAATAGCAAATCAACATTGAAAGCTTGTAAAATGATAATTAAATGCCCGGCAATTTCCCTGCTCTGCCTTAGCTCTTCTCTGCCTCAGCTTCGCTTTTCATTTCGCTCATAAATTGGAAAATTCCACGCGAGCGAGCTTTTCAAATAATTAAACGTCATAAACATCGCAATTATGTAATTAAAGCGGCATTTGTTGACATTGAAACGGAACAGAACTCAGTTAAACCGATTTTCCATCATATTTAATTTTTAGATTTTCAATTGACAGAAAGAAAGAGACAGAAGTATAATGATTAATGATTAAATTATGTTTTTCAAGCTATGCAAAGAGATATGCCATCTATTTAAGATATATTGCTTTCAATTTTTTACATCATTAAAATTTTTGTAAGTCATTTTACGCGATATTATATAAAGGCAATGCATATAAACGATAGTGTAACAGTTTTTTAACATCGTTATGCGCAACTGTTGACGACTTTTTCCATTCCCAAAATTCATTGCATACTTTTTTGAGCTAGTTTTCGTTCAATCACTCGTGCGCTCTTTTACAGGGGTTACAGAGCAAACTAATTCACATATTTTATGTAAAAATGTCTCTGTTTTATAAGTAAAACTTACACGTATTTCCCCCTTACTAACACGAACTTCCCCAGCTGAACTGAGCTTGCTGAACATTGAAAAGAGCTAAGAAAAATTATGTTTACCATTATCAACAGAGCTGCAGCTGCTAGGGAACTATATTTATCTATATTCACTGCGTTCCTTTAGGTAATTTTCAAAAATAATGCACACTACATTTGCCAGAGCAGCCACTTAAAAACTTTTGCAAATCGCCTGCGCTTACTCGCCTCTCTTCCTGCCTTTCTTACTGACGACTCTATCACTCTCTTTCTCTTACTGTTACTGCCTCTTTCTTTGGCACTGCAACGTCATATCTGTCAACGTTTTCATTTATCTAGCAGCTTTATGTGGCCACTATAAAAAGCGAAAGCGTTATGACCGAATGATGCACATAAAAGCCTGCCTGCCCCGGCGCGTTTCAGCCTCGTTTATTAATTGCCGCCGTGTCGAGCACATTAAACACACGCTCAGCGTTTAACTGTATGTGCGTGTGAGAGCGTGTGTGTGTGTGCGTAAATTTGAGTATGGCCATAAAATTTGATGCTGCAACAGCATCGAGTTCAGCCAGTCAGCGTGTTATTAAAAACTGCCCAGGCAACACCAACACTATGAAGAAGCAGAAGTAGAGGAAAGAGAATGCTGGGTGAGAAGAATCGTCAGCTGAGCTGGCCAAAATGAACATTAACCTGGAAACTTCGTCCAGTTGCCATCAGCTGCAATACCAGAAAAGTCTTAGTAGTTCAACACTTTATAAAGCAGAAAAATATTCAAATAATTTCTAACTTATACAAGAGAAACTACTTTTTGCATCGTTGTGCACTTTCCAACACTGTTTTAATGTTTTAAGCATAATATTAACATAACACTTAAAATATGTTTAAATAATAGCAAAGTATTTTAAAAGTAATAACATAATGATAACATTTTCAAAATATTTTCAACTAAAATAACGCTTATTCACTCAACCATTTCACGCACTTTCCAACACTGTTGGCCTAATTGGCCACAGCACAGGCCCACAGAGCTAACCTACCCATTTCCGCTTCGGGTTATTTATATAGCCGCAACAACAACAATAACAACGACGCCCGGCAATAATAACTGGAAATTTCCAGCATATGCCAAGCAAGGCAAGAATTTTCATATCGTTTAAGCATTTCCTTCCGTTTCAACTGATTCGTTTCATGCGCCATTTCCTGTTTGCTCGACTGTTGTTCTTCCTCGTTCCGCCCCTCTCCCTTTCTCTCTCACTCTCTCACTCACGTGTTGTTAATTAATTAATTAATATTACGCATGCGTTTGCTTCCATTTGTTTTTCTTGGGGGTTTTTATAGCCCCCCCCCCCATGACTCTCCCCCAACACCATTAAATACTTTTTGGATTTACTGCAACCAGCAGCAGAGAATACGAACGTTTCCCTTATTGTGATTCTGCAAGCAAATGGTTTGCACCGGAAAGTAGGCAACACTATATTATTATTAAACCGCCACTCTCACTCACTACACCAATCATGCGATTCGCGGGGATCATTAACGGATTCATTAGCATAATCCGCGGTTCGACTTTCGCTTGTTGCAACCTTGCTGCAGCTGAACTTGCCTGCACTGTTGACCTGTTGCCACAGCTTAACTTCCGCCGCTTCCGCTGCGCTTTCATCATCATCCCTCCTGTTAATATTAAATATTAACGCAATAAATAAAGCAATTAAGCAACGGCCAAGGGGCAAGTCCAAGTTACGACAAACAGATTAAATCAAGTAAAAATTAGTAATGAGCTGAGGCAATTAACGAGCGGGCAGAAAGAGCGAAGGAGAGCAGGAAATGAAACAGAAAGCTAAGCAACACAGAGGAAAAACGCAAAACACATTAAAAGAAAATAACGATAACGAAAGAGGGGGCAGTGGGAAAGCAGTGCACTTTCTCAGCGCCAATAAGAAGTTCAGTTTGCAAATAACAAAATATGCATTGCATACTTTACAGCGCAATTGAAGATGGGCACTTTTCCTTCTCAGTAATTCCTACTGGTCTCAATCACTTTCTTGTTTATAACAAATAATTCTATAGACATCTCACTGAAACATGCCTCACTTTAGCTGTTTAAATTCGTGGAAATCTACTCTAAAAAACGTAAACAACCGCACAAATCAATTCTAGGTAAAAAAAAGCAGTCTAAATTATTTATATAGAATTTTAAAATCAATTATGAGGTTCCCCAACTTTCTTTGAGTTTAAAATTGATTATCTTGTTTTACTTTCATCAATTCACCATTCAATTTAAAGAAAAACATTCAGCAAGCAGCCAAACAAATCAGTTTCATTCTTGGTATACCTATTTGCATATATGGAAAATGTATAGAAAAACGGCCCCGACCAAAAATGAAAGCAAATTTCTGAGAAATTTAATGGCGCAACAAAATTTAGCGTGAAAACAAGAAAATTTCCAGCGTAAAGCGCAAAATTCAACCCTGAGTAAGAAAGCTGAAATTGCTTAAACATAGTTTGCCCCAAAGTTCGCGTTGCCTCTGCTTCTTGTTCTTCTGTTGCTTTTGCTTCTTCTTCTTCTTCTTCTTCGTTGGCAACTGTCGCACTTGTCACTTGTTTCGTAAATTTCCGTTTTGAATATTAAACGACTTTTCATTAGAAGTCGTCTCCGGAGCCCACACCCTCATTACGCACTGGCAAGTGCCGTTGATGACCAGCCAAGTGAGAGGGAGGGAAGGAATGAAGGGGAGAGGAAGCTGTGATACGGCCTGAAGTGCTGTTCGAGTGTCCGATGGCCCGTTAGCGGCTCGGGCTTCATTCAAGTGGACGCACAGTACCCGAAAGTATGTGTCTTGCAAAGATGAAAGCCTGAGTGCAGGAGAGAGAGACAGAGAGAGAGAGAGAGTAAAAAAGAGGAACATAGAGAGGCTAACAAACAATGCGAGCATTGCGAACGTATGTGAATGCATTTTAATGTAAGACGCTAGAGAACTGTGACTGTGACTGCGATTGTAACTGGATTGTGAATAGGCAGAGATGGAGAGAGAGGGAGGTAGAGTAGGAAAGCGAAAGTGTATTCTGTGCCCACGGGGAACAGAGAGAGAGGGACAGCAATTACAGTTCGCGCAAAATGGACAGCTTACAGTTTTGCCGAACCAGATTCGGTCGCGTGGGCAGATGGCTATAAGCGACATCAAACTGAAAAGAAAATGTCGCCTAAAGCAAGAAAAAAAGGAGGATAGAGTGTGAGATAGAGAAAGAGGGAGTGAGAATAAAGAGAGAAGAACGAAACAGATGGACGAAGGACGCTGAGAACAGTAAAATGTTTGCTTTTTGTTGCCATTTTACGAGCGCTTAATTTGCACGCATTGTAAATGCACACACACGCACAGACAGACAGACAGACAGACACATGCACACCCACGCACACACACACAGACACACATCTCACACACACACACGCGCACGCATTAAAGCTGTCAATGCAAAGCAAAGCAAAATCCTACAATGTTGTGTAACCTTCTTAACTGTAGATTTCGCAGCACTTTCCAACACTTCCACAACAGTCATAAGAGTACAGCTTATGTGTTGCATTATGCGAATGCATGTGGCACATTCAATTCTCTTCTTGAATCACATCATCGACTTAGGTCACGATTTCTAGCCATTAAAGTGAGTTCACTCTCGAATTAGACATACAAAGTCGTAAAAAGATAGCAACCGCACTCAATTTCGATATGAATTGCATACTTTACAGCGCAATTGAAGATACGCATTTTTAGTTCCTTCTCAGTTATTCCTGCTTGTCTTGGTCACTTTCTTGTTTATGGCAAATAATTCTAGACAACTTACTTGAAACATGCCGCACTGAATAATCTATAACTGTTTAAATTCCTGGAAAGCAACTCCAGAAATCGTATAGAACTGCAGGAAATTATTAACATAGAATTTTAAAATCATTTGGAAGGTTCCCCTACTTTTTTTTAGGTTGTCTAGTTGTATCAGAAACCATATTTACTATAAGATAATATTTAATGCATTACAATAAGGTTTGTTATGAAATAGACATTGAGATTGTCAACTTCGCAGCCCTAAGTTAATTTATATATTCCTGTATATCTGACAGATTCCACAAGGTCTTCAGAATTTGGCATACATTATTCAAAGATATTACTTTACCTATCTACCAAACTTTCTAGCTTTAAAGCGCAGATTAACTGAGTTACATCGCTTTGATGCGATAACTCAAGTTAACTCTCAAGCTACATTCAAAGTGTGTGTGAGAGAGGAAGAAAGGAAGATACTCTGAGTAAGATTGGCAGATTCATTAGGCTGGATTCTCAGCTGAGCTACTTAGCTAAGCTGCTCACCCAACTAAAGTAGTTATTAATCATGTCTGGGAGCAGCTGCCAGCACCGACTCTGGCAAAGAGAGATTTATGCCGAAGTTTGTTCGAGAGGTAGTAGTGCAAACGAGAGTTTTGGACATACGAAAATGTCAGGCTAAAATGGACGACGAATCACAAATGGCCGCCGGCTGCGTCTTATCCTTGTGGAGAGTCTCATTACCGTTAACCAGCCTCATACATTTTAATTATCATAATGATAATTGCCTTTTGCTCTGGTGTGCTTAGTTTTTGTGCAAACAGGAGAACAGGGAACAGGGGCCGCATTGGGGCAATGTCTATTTAATATTTGATCGCCTTTCGGGCACCTCAGGGATGAAGGGAGGTAGGTAGGTAGATAGAGAAGAAGCAACTGCGAGAACCTTTGATGTATCTGAGCGACCCTAATTTGATTGCATCTTTATTAATTAAACTGCGTCTCTCGCAATGTTGCCACTCTGATTTTGACTCTGACACAAAGACGATGGGAGAAGGACAAAGAGTAGTCTTCATATTTGGCTCAGTTTTTGGTTTTGGTTTCTGGTTTATGTTCTGGTCTCGCGCTGCCGATGCCGCTATGCAAATCAAGTTTAAATAACTTAAGGCAAACGCGGCTCGGCTCGAAATAATTAAAAAATGCTGGCAAAAGCAAACACAACACAGCGAACAACAAACGAGCCGGCAAAAAACACGCAAAATAAATTGATAAATATGCTAATTTAATAGACTCGCCGACCGTATTTGCATAAATCTTCAGAGCGTCAAAAACGAAAAGACAACACAAAACGAAAACGAAAATAAACAAATAAATTTGCAAAACGCTGGAAAAGTGTAACCCAAACTCCGCCAAAAATAAGCACCAAGAAGAGTTATGCGACTTTGCCTATGCCCTGCAAGGTGCAAGAAGTGGGAAAGTGGGGGAAAATAATGAATATTTATTTCCGTTTTATAAACGCTTGCGCCGAGGATAAAGAAAGATATGCATGCAAATTGTGGGGTGTTTATGGCTATTTGGTTGCCATATGGCAAGTTGTCTGCATTTTAATGTGGTAAATTCGTGAAACTTCTTGCCAGCAATGACTTGAAGAGAATTCGTTGTGAATTCATTTAATTTATGCATACTGTATTGCAAATTTCATAGTGTTACTTTGTGTAGTTCTTGAGATTTATAATTTATTTATTTTATTTTCATTTTTTGTGGCTATATCGACTAGTGCGTCTTTCAACCAGCTCGCTAAGTCTATAAACAAAAAATAATAGTTTCTATAGTATTTGTTAAAACTAAGCTTATAAAATTGATTGACACAATTCAGAGATCTGCATAGGAATTTCATATTTCCCTTGATAATCCCTGCTTATGTACTATATACCCCACTAGACCGAACATACTCTCTGCATAAACAATCGCAAAAATCAATCTGGCAGGCATCGCGTTACTTTTTCTGCTAGAAAAAAGTCAAGAAAATGCAAATTAAATACGAGGCAATTGACTGTGGGTGTGCTTGCTAAGGAAATCAGTTAAAGATACAAATCTTTATATGGTAGATACAGTCAGTCATGCACGCACACACGCACGCACACACACTGGCAATGGAGAACTCCGCACTCTCTCACTCTCTCTTTTACCCCTCGATCGAGGCGTGTTTATTAACGTGTACATTATTTGTATACACGACTGAGTTTTGCATATTAAGCACGCATAGGGAGAACACGCTGCGGATATCCGATTTCCAAAGCCACTTCAGAGAAGCCGTTCGCGTTTTGCATATCTCTCCAGCAGGCTCCAAGTTGACCTCGTGCGTAGTCACTGCCAGTGGCTAATAAGCCCATCAGCGTCCAATGCATTGGACACAGCACGAAATGCTAAATGGGAAATACCAAATACGAAATGGTAATAGCAATGGCGAAAGCGTGTGGCATGCTGCCACCTTCCCGCCCCTAGGATTTGGGGTCAGCCAACTGCCTCGCATGCTACATGTATTTGACGTTGAACGTTAAACGGGACCGTAGGCCCCAAAACGAAGCGCAGTTGGAAATTCCCCATTAAATTCTACTCGTGTCGATTCAGTCAATCAAAGCGGAAATGAAACACTCGAATACCCTGCAAATGCGATAAGCAAATAGAGTGAAAATTACAGACAGTGCAGAAACTGTAAAGCACAGGAAAATATTTATGAAATGTTGAATAAAAAGAATATAATATCATTGAATATACTCTGGTAAGTGATTGACTTAGCTTATATCAAAAACTAGGAACTAGCGACCTTCTATATTCAAATTGACAAATTCAACTTAGTCGGATTACATAGCAGGATATTAAATAGTCCTATCCAAATCAAACTTGTACAGGTTAGCAACAATGTTCCGGACATCTTGACCCAACTGCATGGAATGATAGTAAATGAAGTCTTTGAGCTTATGAACAGCAGAACTTTCTCTACTGTACAATGAAATCGATCAGGCAGGCAAAACTAAACAGTGGAGAGTGAGCGAGACAGAGAGAGAGAGAGAGAGAGAAGGGCGAAGGGAAAAGTGTAGCAGAGTAAGGGAGAAAAAACAAAAAGTGCTGAAAATTGGGCAACATGGGAAAACACTTAAATGTTCATTCACGCTTCAATGAGCAAAGCACGCAACTTGCTGAAAGGCCTACGAACTGAAAAGTATGCGTGTGTCTGTATGTGTGTGCGTGTGTGTGGGAGTGCACGTGTGTGTCTCTGTATATGTATTATGCGTTTGTATGGCGATACGCATTTTGACCAGGCCACTCAGAAAATTTTAACATTGTTTGAACAACATTGCGGGTAGGGTAGGTATTCTCGAGCAATCAACAAATTTTCCACAACTTTCCATTCGAAAGCATAACTGAATCAGTTATATATGATTTAGCTCTGTCATCAAAAGCTTTTTCTAGCTGTATTACAACATTTGTATCGTTTATGCATTGGACAAGTTAAATACTTAGACTATCCTCGGTTATAAATGGATTTTATATCGGTCTGAATTTTACAATGGGGTTAAGGTTACTTAGAATTAGTTTCTATCAGTTTAACATCGGTTTAATCTATATAAATATATACAAATTGAGTAAACAACAACAAGAGCAGTCTATTAGGACTTTAAAAAGAGTTTACAAATCCACTAAAGATGCAACTTTACGCAGCTTTCCTTCCACACGGACGCACAATAACTAAAACTTTTCAAACTAAGCCACCCCCCTCGAACCCGCACCACATCACCGAATCGCACAGCTATGGCAACAGTTTGTGCCTCGCGAGTCTCGTTTTAAAATGTTGTTGAATCGGTTTTCAAACTGCCGCCAAAAATACATATATATTTAGCATAATTCAATGTCTGAGTCCCCTCTCCGACACGGAAAAGGGAAATGGTTTGCCGCGCTACCGTTGGCAGTTTCTACGACATATTAGATGCCGTTTAATGGCAACAGCCAACAGTGGCGGCAACACCATGTCAGCAACAACAATAACACACACTAAAACACACATAAATCGTTATAGTAGGCCAATTCTCCACTGGCTTTTGATACAGTTAATTTTACGAAGCGCTGCGCGTTCAATTACAAAAGTTTTTGGCCAACAAACTCGGGCAAGTTCATAACATTTATCGTTGTTCAGAAAATACCCGTGTGTGTGTGTGTCTGGGCGTGTGAATTAGTGTGTGCGTCTCCGGGTTGTGTGTGAGTTTGTCCTTTTGGGGCTGACTAAAAGTTATTGCAACAAGTTTAACCTATTTTTGCACATTGCCAAGTGCTCGCTCGCCTGGCATATCCGGTTTCCGCTTGGGGATCTATTCCCGACCCTGTTTCGCCTTTGAATTGACTTGTATACCCCCGCACACACTCACACAAACACATACACACTATAAAACTCCTGGTGGAACTTGCTTAATAGTTGAGCAATTCCTTTAAGTTCTTCTGCGGCTGCCATTGACATTTCGGATCGGTTTCTCGTGGGGATTCCCTCACACCCGCCACGCACGCCTGTTGCGCGCTCTGCCATGTTAGTTGGCAACTCTTGCATCACTTTGCCACAGCAGCAGTCCCAGCCGTGGGGGACTATTAAATAATTGCCGCTTGTAAAACTATCGCGCAAACTTCCGGTTAATGTTAAGAAAACGTATAGTGCATGCATATTAAAGCTTTAAGTAGAATAAGTAGCATAGTAGTAGATAAGTAGCATAGTTATAACAGTAGTAGTAGTACCTGTTCTAGAAGTAGTAGTAGTGATAGTAGTTGTACTGCTATATTACGCTTAAAGTAGAAGAGTTGTTGATAAGTAGCATGCATGGTAATAAAAGTAGTAAAAATAGTAGTTTTTGTAGTAAAAATTAATGTAGTAGTTGCAAGTGTAGTAGAAGTACTATAGTAGTTGTAGTCTTAGTTGTAAGAGTAATCGTAGTAGTAGTTGAAGTTAACGTAGACGTAGTTGTATAAGTAGTCATATAAGTAGTCGTAGAAGTAGTCGTAGAAGTAGTTGTATAAGTAGTTATATAATTAGTAGTAGAAGTAGTTGTATAAGTAGTTGTATAAGTAGTTGTATAAGTAGTTATATAAGTAGTCGTAGAAGAAGTGGCAGTAGTAATCGTAGAAGTTGTTGTATAAGTAGTTATATAATTAGTAGTAGAAGTAGTTGTATAAGTAGTCATATAAGTAGTTGTAAAAGTAGTCGTAGGTATAGTATGCATGGTAATAAAAGTAGTAAAAATAGTAGTTTTTGTAGTAAAAATTAATGTAGTAGTTGCAAGTGTAGTAGAAGTACTATAGTAGTTGTAGTCTTAGTTGTAAGAGTAATCGTAGTAGTAGTAGAAGTTAACGTAGACGTAGTTGTATAAGTAGTCATATAAGTAGTCGTAGAAGTAGTCGTAGAAGTAGTTGTATAAGTAGTTATATAATTAGTAGTAGAAGTAGTTGTATAAGTAGTTGTATAAGTAGTTGTATAAGTAGTTATATAAGTAGTCGTAGAAGAAGTGGCAGTAGTAATCGTAGAAGTTGTTGTATAAGTAGTTATATAATTAGTAGTAGAAGTAGTTGTATAAGTAGTCATATAAGTAGTTGTAAAAGTAGTCGTAGGTATAGTATGCATGCTAATAAAAGTAGTAAAAATAGTAGTTTTTGTAGTAAAAATTAATGTAGTAGTTGCAAGTGTAGTAGAAGTATTATAGTAGTTGTAGTCTTAGTTGTAAGAGTAATCGTAGTAGTAGTAGAAGTCGTAGAAGTTAACGTAGACGTAGTTGTATAACTAGTCATATAAGTAGTCATATAAGTAGTCGTAGAAGTAGTCGTAGAAGTAGTTGTAGAACTTATCGTAGAAGAAGTCGTAGTAGTAATCGTAGAAGTTGTTGTATAAGTAGTTATATAATTAGTAGTAGAAGTAGTTGTATAAGTAGTTGTATAAGTAGTCGTATAAGTGGTTGTATAAGTAGTCATATAAGTATTCGTAGAAGTAGTCGTAGAAGTAGTCATATAAGTAGCAGTAAAAGAAGTCGTAGTCTCAAGAGTTCTCGTAGAAGTAGTCACACTACTAGTCGTATTTTATTACAATAGCAACAGTAGAAGAAGAAATCGTAGAATTAGTAGTAACAGTAATAGTAGTTGCAGTAGAAGTAGTCGTAGTAGTAGTGTAACAAATGTTATTATCTATTTTGTATATATTTTTAAGAAAAAAGAAACAAAAGAAAATCGTTCAAGTTGTAATATCATTAAAACTATAATTATGGAATGGTATAACACTGTAAATAGTTAAACATATATGTAGTAGAACCCTATGCTAAAGAATATAGTTATCAAAGCATCTAAATAACATAATACATGCATTTTTTCATTACATACATAAGCTAATTGGGTCATAATCTAAAATTAATAAGAATTTAATGTGTAAGTTCTCATCTGATTTACCCTTTGCAAGCACTCTGCATATTAAAGTGTATCAGCTGCCTTGAAATTATCGCTACTCTCGATCTTTAATTAATTATAGAAAACTCAGCGTGTTTTAAAGCAACCCACTCGACTTGATAGAGTATACGGCGTGTTCAAACAATCCCCACACTATCTTGTCACTTGCTTTGTGTCTCTTTCTTTCGGTTAACTGATTTTCTCTCTCTCTCTCTCAGTCGCTTTCGCAACAATTTTCGACATTTGCTTAAACAAATTTCCGCTTTGTATTTCCTGTCAGCATCGCCGACCGACGTTGCCTAATCCATTGGCCATCATTCTGGCCTGGGATAAATTACGCCTGGCAGCTGGCAAAGTGGGCGTTTGTCCACGCCCACTTTCCTCTTTCACACTCGCCAATTGTTTGATCTGCCAACTAGTGTACACAGTCTGGTCGAAACTCAAACGAGAAATATGCATAAAGATACCCAAAGCCGACAGTTGACTGAGGCCAAAGCAGGAGAGAGAAAACCGGGAAGAGGCAGAGGAAGATAAAGGGAAAGAGGGATAGGATACGGTGCGGGTGTGTGTGTGTGAATCTGTTAGTATATTGGCAGGTAACTGGCTAAACAAAAAAAGCCAAGCCAAGCCTTGACGTGAAACATCAAAGAGATTTTTTCCCCGTTGTTGGAAGTTTGTTTTCATTGAAGCATATCAAGCGTTGCCACGCCCCCTTCCATCATGCTCGGCCCTTTATGGTCAACATATGACATAGCACATAGGCAATTGGCGGGCGGTCTGTGGCGCTACTTTAAGCCCCATGCAGTAGCACATTTTCCATATGCTCCGAACTGGGCAAAATTGTTGTGAGATGATTGAAACTCTCATTTTGTGTACCCCCAAATTGAAATGTTGTCATAGAGCTTAGGTGTCTTTTGTATTATCCACTGGCAGGGACATTCCTTTCTTTTCGGTCAACAAGAACATATTTGTTTGGTATTTATTAAAAATCCTGTCAACTTTCAAAGCCAAACCAGCAATTTTAAACAAAGTTGAAGCTTATAAACATTTGGCTTTGCCTTAAATAAAAAACTCAGCACAAAATTTAACCTCAACAAAAACTAGAAAATTCTCAAAAATGCGTACGTTTAATCACTCAAATATCCAAAGGATTAGGTGAAATATCGCAAAAGCTTCCACCTGCTAATGATGCAACCTCAAACCCGACTCAGAGTATGTGGTCAGAACAGAACAGAGAACGTAGCACTGCATGCTGCAGTATTCAGAGACCCTCGAACCCCAGACAGCCAGTTGGCTAATTGAGTTGTCTCGAACGAATCCGTTGGATGTGCCGGCTTTGTCAGCATGCAGGGACAAAACTGGCACTAGCAGCGGCAGTTAATGAGAGGACATAGTACAGAAATTCCACTAGAGGAAGACACTAGCGACATTGGAAGCCAGAGTTGGAAATTCCATCTAAGGGCAGCACGCCAGAGTTGAAATACCTTTGGAGGCAGCAACCTACATAGAGAGGTTGGATTTTATGTAGAAAATGCTACAGCATGGTCGATACCATGGAATTTGCCACTCCTCGCCCTGATAGCACAATCAACTCGCTGCCCAACACACGCGATCTCGAGATAACATCAAATTTATTGAGCCAATTTTTGGTATGCACTCGACAACGATTTGTGGCTCATCACTTTCACTTGAAAGCGAAAAACTTTTGGGCCAAAAGAAAGAACAAGAAAATGCGAGCGAACAAGAATCCAAAAAAGAGGAAAAAAATTGCCAAAAAGAAAAAAGAAAAACGAGAAACCTGCAGCGCATAATAATGATGAACGTAGTCAGGCCGCAAAACTGGTCAGCAAAATCTCAGTATGCGTGTATCTGCGTTTGTCTGCGTGTGTGTGCGTGAGGGTGTGTAGCTTGTTTACATTACTCCTACGCCATCCATGGCCCCAGGCGCGTACTAACTTCTTTCTCTTACCTCAACTGCCCCCATATTATGCCCAGGAAAACCAACCCCACCAGAGCCCAACTCCCAAAAGCCACCACCCTCAACTCAATCCAACCCGGCTCAACTCAACAGCGAACAGAGCAGAACAAAACTCAAGTCGAGAGTCGCGTCCTGTGTCTCGTGTCTCGTGTCTCATGTCTCGAGCCTCGGCTCAGCTTTCATCATCATCTTTGGCAATGGCTTGCGGCTGGCACAGGCAGCAAAAACATGAAAACTTTGCCACAAATTCACAAGGCACCCAAAAAAACAGCAAGCTGAATTTGCTTTTATATTTTGGGGGGGATATTGGGCGAGCTGATACCCTGGAAAAGGGCGTAAGTCTATGTCAAACTTCTCAGTAAATGTTTTAAATGCACTCGCAAGTTTTAATCACACACAAATGATTTGAAAAACTCTATCGACGTTTAAAGTTTCTCATTATTAATTTGATTTGATTTTGACAACATATTTTGAAACGTCGCACTTTATAACTAAAATGCAAAAACGAACCATCTGAATGTTCTTGTAAGTTCTGAATGTATTTGCAAGTTTCAAATGTACTCGAAGGTTTTGAATATACTTGCGAGTTTCAAATGTACTTGCAAGTTTCGAACGTACTTGAAAATTTGAATACATGGAATTCTGAAGAAGGAATTCGTTAACTTTTCTGTAAAGAGGTTTGATTTAAATCGTACTCTTTGGTTCAAATGGAACCCATTTACATTTACAAGTAGAATCGAGTGCTGCAAGTGCACTCATAAGTTATGATGACTTGCAAATGATTTATTTGCAAATTCTAGACACATGCGTCTTCGCCCCAGACAGGATTGATCCAATTACTTGCTACTTAGAGTGATGCTCACACACTCACTCACTCTCAATGCTTTCTCATTTGTTGCCTGCTTCTAATGCGATACATATGCCCGCTTCTGGGACGCACTCAAGATTTACGAGCCAGTTGTAGCATTGTTTGCTCCTTGTTGCTCGCTCTCGTGACCCATCAAATGCAAAATATCATGAAATTTTGTTGTAAGTTGTGACCATAAATAAAGGGCATAAAATGCGATGATGCCTGAAATTGATGTGCCCGAAAAACGATTGCAATGACAGATGTGCGCTATTAACGGCAAAAGGTGAATGACGGCCAGCAGCAGGCCAAAACCAGAGGGGTGCCCCCTTTGCCCATCTCCAACGCTACAGTACCTGCTCAGGGAGCACGGGCCCTGGCCGTGATCCTGGTCCTTGTCCCGGGCCGAGCTGGGCTCATAAATTCCCAGCAGTTGCCACGGCAGCCAGCTATGAACCCTGAGGCTCCCCCAGGGCAGACATCGAAGCGAAGCAAAGCGAGGGGGGGCAGGCCGGAGTGGGGCGGGGGGCAATGCAAAACATTTCAATAATGAAAGCAAAAATAAAATACCGAAACAAAAAAAAAGAATCCATATCAAAAATTACGAAAAAATCTGAGCAAAGCTGCTAAGCACACACACTTAGATACAGACAGCGAGTATGTGCGTGTGTGTGTGTGTGTGTGGCACGCAGTGAGGCATTTTATGTTAACAACTTTCTCGGCCCGAAGCGTTTTTTTACCAAGAAGAAACGTCGACGAACCTGGGCGCCTTCTTTGCCTTTATCATAATTTTGTTTATCATTAACAACTCATCATCATGATGATAATGATTATGACAATGATCGACATGATGAGCATACTCAAGTGTGTGCCATATGTCACACACACACTCACACATACGACAAATAGAACCAAGGCAAGTTGCAACCGGGGAAACACACAAAATAATAAACATAAAAACAAAAAATACAAATAATAAAAGCAGAGAATGAAAATAAAATAAGAATAAAAATAATAATAAAAACAAAAACAAAAGCGGAAGTGAAAGTGAAAGAGAAAAAACAAACAAAATAAACAAATCAGTTCTTTATTCCACGTAAATCACCGAAAACATACAGCCATCAGATGGCGCTTGTGCGCAGGTTGAAAAAAAAACTTTATGAACCATAAAACAGGTGGAAAGAAGAAAGCAGGAAAAAACAAAACGCCACATTGGCACGCGACGTCCTTTATCCCCTCGAAACTGTGGGCATGGGCGTGGCTGCCATGGGCTGCCTTTGCATATCATTCATCTTCCCCCACCATCCCTCCCACTCTTCCGCTCTCGGACTGTCTCTTAAAACGCCATTAGATTGCAAATATGTAAGTTGCTTTTATGGCCTTAGCCTTCCCTCCCAACGGTGGGTAGCTCATAAGCCTTAACCGAGATTTATCCGTGCAGAAGTAAAAAGGGTGAATGCGGCAAAGGAACAACAGCGAAAAGTTGAAGACATCCGATAATATATTTCCCCAGCACATCACAGACATGTCATTAGTCGCGCTGCCCGACGAGTTTTGGGGTGTGTTTTGCTGAAACCTAACTTAGCTTGGTCAGTGTGAAATGATTTTGAAATAGAATGAGTTATTCGTATGTGAAGCGAACTTGTTGTAACAAATCGCAAGTATTCGCTTCAGCTTGAGGGAATTTCTAACCAAAACATTTGCAAGTTAATTGAGGGAAAGTTGAAAATAAATGAAAGATTTCAAGGGGCCATAAGAGAAACTACATGAAATAAAATTAACTGAAACGGGTGGAATGAACGAAGAGAGTTAACTTTCAAGTATCGAGTTAATTGAACTAAATACAATATATCATTGGCATGAACTGACACGTACCGAACTCAAGTCAATTGCAAATCAAGTTAAGCAAGACATTCAAAGTTATATTTCCATTTAAAATCATTTGTTAGCTAAACAAATGCTGCAAGTTATTCAAGTTATCACATACATTTTTAAATACTCATTCAATTTGTGAATGTATTTGCACTCGTAATAAAGTTCAGTAGAAATTTAATGTTAAATTTCAAATCAAAATCATTTGTTAGCTAAACAAATGCTGCAAATTATCGGAGTAATTAAATATTCATTAAATTTGCGAATTTACTTGTAGTGGACTCGTACAGAACTCATATCAATTGCAAATCTAAAAAATCTACTCGCAATCAATTTCAGCAAGAGATTCAAAGTTCAATTTTAAATCAAAATCAATTTGTGAGCCAAACAAATGCTGCAAATCATTCGAATTATCTCATAATACTCACTCGATTTGCGAATGTAATTGCTGTCGAACAACTCCTTGCATACTCCAAGGGTATGTGCTGCACACTGATGGCCACCCGGAGGGAGCAACGTATAAATTATGCAGAGTTTGCGGCTAACCAATGTATTTGTATTAAGCGAAAGTCACGCCACAACGACCACACCCATGCCTTGAACCCTGTTAGCCAGTGTTATCATCGCCCGGATGCGATAATTGCGAGGCCGATAATTGTCATTACCGTAGCCATTTCGGTGGCAACATTTGGCAAGTGTGCCAAGTGTGCGAGGGCGGAGAGTGGGAAGATGAATTTGCTAAGGGGGAGCTATGGTTGATGGGACGCTGCCCTCGTCCGCTCTCCAGACCATTTTCAAGGGCTGCTACGCACAGCCAACTCGATGGGGAGCCAAGCCCAGTCGAGAACATGCTATCAATTTTTGTACTCTACATTCATTTTGATACCCTTGCAGAGGGTGCAGTAAGTTTGGCCAGAAACAGAAAACATATAATACTCTCTATTTATATATAATTAGCATAGGAACATCTGCTATCTGAAGGGTATAAAACCTTCGGTGTACTGAGAGTAGGTTTCTCTCTTTCTCTCGTATCTCCTCCATAGTCGGCACATTTGTTTGTTTTTTTGGCGCTCAGCCTCAGCATATTTTGTAGCTCGTAAAAGTTTTTGATATAAAAAGTAAACAAGCTGCAAAAGGGGGCAAGCAAAGAGTGTGGTGAAGAGAGAGGGTGGAGGGGGCAAGGAGGAGGGGTAGCTCAACTCGGAATATAAGACTTAAAACTGCTGCCGCGCTTTATGTGCCTCGATTCGTTTCGGTTATAGCCTTTTTTCGGCATTTTCTGTCCGCCATTTTCCCATGGAAAATTGTTGGCCACGGCTTAAGCAAGCAAGCGAGCATTTTGCAGCCCTTCGATGTTCACGCACTTGCATGCATTAATTAAAAGTTCAGGGACGACGACAGACATCGGATGCCTGCCTGCCTGCCTGGGCGTGATTACAAATATGCATGGCTGGCGCTACATACTCCCTGCCTCTTTCCCTGCCCCCTATTCACTACAGCGTCGCAAAACCAATCTTCAGCCAGATCTGAACTCAGCTGAGCTGAGCTATTTTTAGTGGTCTGTGTAAACAAAAACAGACTGCGAGCCAGAAACGAGCCTGTGGCAGTTGAAAGACTGGTAAAGATACTCTATTTTTTCAATGTGTTAATAGAGAGAGGTGTAGACTGGCACATACGCTGTGTAGTTTGCTTAAAAGTGAAGCTGTATAAGAAATTTCATGAGTTTAACTTCGTTCAGTTAAGAGATCGAAGCACTTGAATGCTTTCGATAGTTCAATAGTTTGGTTGTTGCAATATTTGTATGAAATATAATAGAAATAATTAAACAATTATACAATAGTTTTGTCAATTATGGTAAATTTAAATACTGAAGAGAGTAGCTAAGAAACAAGTTGATAAAGTTCTTTAATTAGTCTCATAAAATATCATATCATAATAATACAATAAATATTAGACTCACTTTACTATCGATTACTGATATTGAGTGAAATAGATATAGAAATAGAAAATATAAATATAGAATAATAGAAATTATAGATATTAAAGGTAATCCTTATTTACTTTACTCTGCCTGCTAATAAATACCTTTAATATACAAAAGCCAAGTCTATCAAGCTTTCTTTGTTCATCATACCCTACTTCTCCCACTGCACCACCTATGCTGGGTATAATGCGTGTGCGATAGTTGACTTGCCGCGACGCTCTGCCTGCCCATTTATCAGATGCCCAAGCAGGCGAAGCCAGCGTGGCAAAGCCAAAGGAAGAGGCAAAGGCAAAGGCATGTGGCATGCGGGCCGCGACAGGGGCGGAATTGTTGCCTGTGGCTGCCAGGCGGGGGATGGTGGGGCCCGAAAACAAAAACAAAAACAAAAGTAGAGCGGGAGAGAGGGGGAACTTCCCTGTGGGTCATGGCAACTGTGCGTAACTATAATTAATTTCATTTTAGACTTGTTAGCAAATAAACGAGCAAACGATGCGGTCCATTGTGTTTGGCTTTAGACTTGCCCCCCCGCCCCGTCCTCCTCCTCCACCTCCTCTCTTTTGGAACCCCCTGTGGAAAGTGAAAGTCACAGCGAAAGTCTAGGCAAAGCAATGGCAAATAAAAATAAGATAGAAGGGAGTACAGGGGCGAACAGAAAGTGCAGGCAACTCAAGGTAAGCTTACCTCCTGCACTTGACAGCCAGCTGCGAGGTGCGAACTGGCACGCTCCTCGCCTCCGCCGCACCCCCATGCAGCTCATTAGCAAGTGAAGTAGCAGCAGGAGCAAAGTTTGTTGACTTAACTGTTGCGTTCTGAACGTAGACAGCGCGATAACGACAAAAAACGCGACTCGATACAAGAAAAGGAAAGAAAAATAAGTGAAATCTGTTGGCCAAGATAGCGCTACCTGGACAACAGACTGGCCCACTTAGTGTGCACTTGAATTATGCACACACTACCAAGCACACACACAAACACAGAGCGAGAGCGGAGCATACCGAGGAAATTAGATTTTGCAGGCAACAACAAAGGCTGCTGCTAGTGCAGAAAAAAGAAGAGAAAGAAGAGAGCAAAGGGGCTGGATTGGGGGCGTGCCAGCTGAGCTGAAACGGCTTAAATGTTTTGGCATTGCCTTTGCGCTTCATTTGCATAACGCCCTGCAGGGGGTTTTGTGCGTGTCGCCATAAAGTATGCTACACATTTTCCAACACTTTCCATCGCGCCCAATGCGAGTCCAGGAGCGGACTCAAATAACCCATTGAGAAGGGCCCCCGTAATAAGCATGTGACAGCAGCAGACAAAAGCTTAAAGCCAATTTGATGTGGATAGCCCAAGCAGTGACTATGAAACTGTTATACAAGTGTTATACAACAGTCATGCATGAGTAATAAAACTGTCATACAACTGTTATACTAATCAAAAGACATGAAACATAACCTAAATATATTCTCCACCCTCATTCATGTCATCTCAATACATCAGACAAACTTCCTCTCTTGTCTAACAATTCACAATAGTTCCACTTAAACCACCGGAACTCCACTCCTGTCGTCTTGTGTCCTGTCGCCAGCTAGAACGATATCCTACACTCTACTGTTGTCCAAGCGTGCCGCATTGTCAGCGGAAATTATTTTGCTGTCAGCTGCCAGTCACCATGTGAGGTGCCCCAGCCAAGCATTGCGGCCCATTCTCATTCGCCTTGTGCATTTCAAGCAGCGACTTAGCCAACCGCCAATCCTCAGTCCCACCAACTCTCTTTCTCTCTCTTTCTATCTCTTTCCATTCTTGCATCCAGCATCATCAGCAGAAAATCCCAGCAAACGGATGTTGATGTAAGTTGGTCGCCTCAATCCAATATGTCCGTCCCGTACTCGGCTCCATCTCCGTCTCCTTTTCCCTGTCCCCTTCTCCTTCTCCTTCTCCTTCCCCTTCCACTCCATTCCATTCCATTCCGAGTCGAGTTCACTTTGCGCATATTAAATTACTGTGTGCATATCAAAATCGAGCAAACTTTAATTATTTATTTATTCAAATGGTCATGGGCTAAGCTGCTCCAGACAGCCTCCGTTCAGCACCCTCCCTTCCTGGCTGCCTGCTCCAGCCTGTTGCCTGTTCTCGGGGTGCTGGCGGATTTTAAGGTGCTTTTAAGGTCCATTTAAAAATCAAATGAAACTGAAAACGAAATAAACAAGATAACAACAGGCAAATAGACTTTATAAATCATGCAGGCACGCAAAATATATTATAAACTTATTTTCAAATAAAAAAAATAAAAATAAACCCAAGAATGAAAAGTTAACTTCAATATGCCGAAGTTTATATGCTCTTCCACTCTTAACTAGTTCACTGACAACTATGATGTTTGAACAGTATTTACAGGGACACAAAAAACTAAAACTGGCATAAAAAACAAAAAGTTTTATATAAAAAAAACCTTTACATATTTAATAAGTTCCTTATAAAGTTTGCGTTGCAAACTTCTGTCCCAAATTTATATACCCTCTGCAAGGATATTAAAAACCATAAAAACCAACAGCAACAAAATATTTTACGCTTAGGTTTTTTAGAGGGAATTTTAAAATTTGCCTTTAATGGCCGCAAACACAGTGAGAAGGGAAAGTTACGCATATACGGGTTTTGTATGTGATGATTGAACTACCAAATTTAATGGATATGAAATGAAGCAAATCGTGAAAAGAACAGCCTAAAACATAAACGAAATAAAGTCACAATAAATGTGCAAAAACTATTAATAGAAAATATATACATAAGGTATTTCTAATGGAACTCTTAAATTGAAACCTCAAAACCACAATAACAAAAAACAAAAACACAGAATTTTATTTAAATCAATTGCACAATACGAAAATAAGGTTATCCCCTTTCTTGATATCGATATATAGCAGATACCAACTGAATGAACTCTAATTGAGTCTAATTGTACTACAGCAAGTTAGAATACTTTAATCGATTCTTGAACTCTGTAATCGATTTTGTATTACCTTAATTTGTGTTATCTTTTCCCCCAATTTAACAGTGCCATTAGAGCACATTTCCTCATCACTTTAAGAGTATCCATGCAAAGAAAAATGCATAAATGACATGTCTGGCCAAAGTTATTAATAATATTTATGGTTATCACAGGGGAATCCCCTCTAAAAATAAACTAAAGTAGTAGATGAAAGAACATTTGTTTTCTTTTGTTGTGTTCTCTTTTGTTTTTGTTGTGGTGTGTTAAACTGCTGCAATTGCGATTAAGTACTTTGCCCAAACAACAACAACAAGAGCAACAGCAATAAGAGCAACAACAACAACTACAACAAATGAAGCAATTTAGCTAAATGGTGAACACATTTACCGTTACAACGGATGGGAGGAGGGTCAGCGGGGTCTGTTGTCACGGCATTCGCTCGTCTTAGAGCTCGTGTCCTTCTTCGCTCGGGCAATAAAATGCAATTCCTTGTGATGAAAAGCAAAATTGTAGCGCAACCGAAAACATTTTGTACAATTTGTCTGGCTGTGAGGTGGTAGAAGGGGGCGGGGCAGTTAGACCAGAATAGGGCGCGGCACAGCGTCAGGTACTGCGACTCCTAAGTAACTTTTCATGTAGTCCGCTGAATGGGTGTTGACTTCGTCTGGTGGTCAGAGTGCCAGGGAGGGCTGAAGGTGGACGTGGAGAGTGGGGCGTGTCTCAGAGTCGGCCTCAATAGCTATTTAGTTAATTTTTGAGCGTCGTCTTCCCCCATTGAAAAATTACTTGAGCTTGATGGCTAACAATTTCCTTTTGATGTAATTGCCAAGCAGCAAGTACAGTTGAGCAGTAGGAAGGAGGGGGGCAGTGCTGGGCAGGGTGCGGCTCAAGCAGCTGCCTGGCAATCCATTGATTAACTGCCACGACTTAACGCTGCGTTCTCTGGACGCTCCTTGGACGCCTCTTGGGCCTGTTTTTTTTTTTTTCATTTGACATTTTCATTTTCGGCTTCTTTGGCTTTATTTATTTTATTTAATTTTTTTTTTCCTTTTTCTTGGCGTTTACAAAATGTTTGCCGTCTTTCAGCTCCTTTCTTGGACGGTCTCTCTTCATTTCTGTTGTTGTCTTGGGTTGCGCTTGGCATTCAAAGTTGAAATACCTGAAAATGTTTGTCAATTTAGATCAAAGGCGGACAAGTACGTGCAGGCATTTACGCGTAATATTCCTCACTCCCTCCAACCACAGCCATCTATCTCTCTCTCTCTCTCTCTTGCTGTTGTGTGACACACGAAAATACTTCTTAAGTCGGATTAAGTAATTTACGCGTTCCAATTTCAATTTGTTGTTGTTGCAGCTTTTGCCTCTGTTGTTGTTGTTGCTGCTGCCGCTTTTCCCTCTGTTGTTGTAGTTGCTTTTAGCGTTTTCACTCAATTTTCTTTTTAAAGACGCCGCCCAAAATGTTGTGTAAAGTTTTTGCTCCTTTCTGGCTTAGGCTTTGGCAGCAGCAGGCTTTTCTTTTATGTTATGCCATGCCACACGCACCTGCCATACACACAAACATACACACCTACAGCCGCGCGGAAATATATTCGTGCACAATAAGAAAACCGCAAAACTCGAGCAAACACCTTGACTAAAATGGCAGTCCGATATACTTTAGATCGATGCGCAGCTCGCGATACTATCGTTAAAGTGGCGTGCTCGATATCGATGTGCACTGTTATGCGATACTCAGCTGAGATCGATGCTTGAGGTGCAACATAGTTGTGGGAAATCGTGTATCGCAAAATCGGCTTACCACCACTTTATTGCGCTCGCTCGCAATCGATAAACGTGCATCGTTTAATGTGTTTTTTAATCGCTGGCAAATCTAAAATCGTGAAATACATACATATGTATGTAAATTAAAGTGAATACTTAATATAAAACCGATGTGCGACTGCATAAACGTATGCAAATCATTCACACTCAAACAGAATAACTAATTTCAACCTTGTTGCAAGAAATTTTGCAACAATTGAACAAAATAAAAAAAAACTGCCGTTCCTCTTGATGTTGGTGTTGTTGCTATAATCCCGTTATAGCGGCTCAATCCCGACGGACTTGATGAAAGGGTGAATAAGAATGTGTGCAATTTACGTGAAATTTCTTGTTTTCAACTCACATTTTCATCGATTTGATGCGGAAACTTGCTGCTTATTTGCATAACTGAATCATACCCAATTTAAGACACATTAGCCAGGGTATAACCAAGCAGGCAGCACAAACTTTTCCCCGCCTGGCTTCCAATGCAAATTGACAGCTGTCAATCAAAGTCGTGTCAGAGCGACGGCGGGGCAGAGGCCGGGAGGGCACCTGCTGCAATCTGTTCAACGAGATATGATGGGGTTGCAAAAGAGGAAAAGAGTGTGAAGAAGCTGTTGAAAGAGAAAGTAGCTGTGCCGAAGAACAGTGGGGAGACTGGTGAAGCGAGTTATCTTGGTAAGTGCAGCTGGTGTTGCACTTCAAAGTTGATTAAGCGCCCGCCAGGCGAACCTAAGCCAGAGATGCCAATTGGATTGGTCAGGTGAAGTTTCAACTTTGGTCAACTTGAGCGGCAGCCGCTTGTTTAAAAACTATTTTATTGAGCGGCAGACACACCATAATTGTGTCTGGTAGTGTGTGTGTGTGTGTGCTTGACAAACAACTTGAACACACTTGGCTCAAAAGGACGTCGAGCAACTGCTGCTGCCAAGTTTTCCTTGCAGCTCGCACGCTCTTGACAACTTCCGTGCTCGTGTTCTCGTGCCTCACAATCTCTACAGTTCGCTCGCTCGTTGTTGCTATCACCTTCCCTCCGCCCTCGCACTCACTCCCTGTGTGTGTGTGTGTGTGTGTGTGTGTGTGTGTGTGTGTGTGTGTGTGTGTGTGTGTGCTGCCAGTTATTAAGTTTGCGGCCACAAACTTGTGGTCCAATAAAGTTTATACTTCATTTTGATTGGCTTTGTAAGCTGCGTCGTGCTATGAGCACCCCACGACCTATCGCCCCCTTCCCCCACTACACATCAACTATTTTGCTTGGCAACTGCATTAAGCTGGCTTGTGTTTCTCTTTTATCTCTGCAATGCTTATCTTTATCTACAAATATCTCGTACTCAACTATATTAAAGAAAGCAATAAATCAAAATTCATATGAAAATTGCTGAAAATATTTTAAATTTTCACTTGAGATCTATAAAATTTTTACTGATTTTTTGTAGTCATTGCATTTCCCTTTCTTCTCTTGTCGTATATGTATGTACTTAACAAATTCTCACATACATTTTCCCATTAAAAAGTGCCTTCAGGCAGTTTGTTATCTTTATTCTTCTTCCACACCCTTTCCTCTATCTGTTGCGCCACACTCTTTTTCGCCTTGTGTGCTTTGCCCACTTAACAGCAGCCTCTTCAAATGTTATTATATGCAAGTGCTTCCAGTTTCCCACAATTCCCACCTAACCACCCCCTTTTTCCCCTGTTAACCATCCCTTTCAACACGCTTTCAACACTTTTTCATTGTTGAATCATAATAAGTGTGTAAAATATGAAAAACATTTCTGCAAATTGCAGCGAGTGCAATATTGCATAAAAAATGCAGGAAAATGCTGGAAAATACATTTTGTACATTTCTCTATTTGCATAGTTCGTGCTACGAATCGAATGAATGCGTACCTATGAATAAACATGAATACTTATGCCGTGTAACGGTTCAGCAAACGTTTTAATGGCCACTTTGAGGCTTAAACATCGGTTTTGAAAACAAATGGAATAACCTAAAAAGCCGTTTGTCAACACTGTTTGAAAATGAAATAAATTAATATTTTAAAATGTAAATCCTTAAGTTGTGCAATTAAAAATGTTAAAGAAAGACTCACAAAACTGTTTCTGTCTCTGTTAAGCTCAAGTGGGAAATATTATATTTGTATGCTTGGTATAGTAAATGGACCCTTAGAAAATTTGATAACCGCAAAAACCACTCCCCCCGATTAAAATGTCATTGCATTACCAGGAGGTATTCAGGAGGTAGCAAATCAAGTTAACTTTAAGAAAATCAATAAACATTTACATGACAAACAGTTTTATTATCACATAATTGAATTGAGTTGATTTGAATTGAATTTTGCATGCTTGATTTGTAGTCCCCCCTCAAAACATGTTATAGCCTTAAGTATTTCAATTATTTCAGTGTTGATTCGTTCCACACATAAAGTCGAACTCGATTTTCTAGCTAGTTAAATATCAATTTGTTTTCTTTACTAGAATATTCAAATATATTTCTTATTTTTTTCTAATGCTTACGTAGTTTTGCCCCTTTTAATCAAATATATAAAAATAAATTACCATATTTAAATTGATACAAAAAATATATAAGTTCTAATTATGAAATCCCCTCAATGTTTTTTAAAACCAAACAAATATTCTTTTCTTCGATTTTTTTCAGTGTATCTCTGTGTCTCTCTGTGTGTAGCAAATTCCCCCATTCCCGCCCCACCTTTAAAAAAAATACCAACAAAATACTAGAAAATACTTAATAGTTTTAGATGAAGTTATGTAAGAAATTCTTCTGCAGGAAACTTCGGCGAAACCGATCTTTTAAATACTCTTCCCTGTTAAGAATTTGAAGTTTAAAAAAAGAATATACAAAATATTCTTAATGTTAAAATTATTACTGTTTAAGTATTCTTTGTATTTAAATTCAAAACAAAGTCAGTCCGCTTTCAAGTCCGTAGAATACTCAACTCAAAGACATAAAGATAACATTTTGTCGATTCTTCTACCTTCTCGGGAACCTCTTGGAGTTCTCAGAGCATGGAAAGAGTATTGAACCAATTGAATTCCATTTGTTTAAGATAATAGCAGAAACAGAAACCCACAAGCGAAAGCTTTACATAAGTGTTTAGTTGAAAAGACTTCTCAGTTGAATGTTATACGAATAAAAGTGAAATATATTAAGAAATTACAATACCCTCTGCATGGGTATTAAAAGAAGGTAATCAGCGAAGGACGACGTCGCCAACAACAGGTCGGAACGCAACACAAGCAGCGGATCGGCCGAGATATAACACACACATAACATACGATTAACGCATTATACAATTGTGGATTGTGAGAGGTATCGGCAAAGTGCTGCAGCCACAGAACGCCATGCGCCATGTCAAAACTTCGGCATTACAGGTCTATGGATCAGCCCAGCACCAGCGTGGTCATACGCAAAAAGTTAGCTAATACTCCACTCACTATCTCTCTCTCTCTCTCTCTGTCTCTCACACACACACACACACTCTCTCTCTCTCTCTCTCTCTCTCTCTTTCTCACTCTCTCCATATAACTCTTACAAGTTTCAGAAAACAGTGCTTTCATATTCAAAACTCAATTTCAACTGAGCCTTGCTATAAAACACACAATTCACCGCAGCCAATTTCACCAAATTCACCACACCATATGAAACACAGAATAACAGTAAGCTTCGCGCACAGCATGTCGCACTAGTAGCTTTTTATACTCTGCACACAAATATTGCATGAGCTTTGCGCATGAATATCCTTGAAAGCTTTTTGTACCGAACTGAGCTTTGACCATTTTTGTTGAGATAGTTGGACACGGTCTGCAAAGCTTCAGCCAAAGCTCAGCTCGTACTTATGCATGCCTCTTAGCCTTCCCAAGCTCTAGCTTAAATAAAAGCTTTGGCTCAGCATGTTTGCCTCTCTCTCTCTGGCCCGCTCTCTCGCCCGCTCTCTTGCTCTCCCTCTTGCTATGTGCGCTTTGCTTTATGCTTCGATCTTTGTCGTTGCAGGAATATGACGGCGGTATGCTTCGTCTGCAATCTGCCCATCATGTCACACCAGGTTGGTCTGGTGTGGCAGGGCGGCAACGGTTGGGACGATTTGGTGCGCGAACAGGTGAGTAGCCCACACGACCCCAGAGGTCTTCAGTCTCTTATTGGCACTCTGCCCCGACAGCTGGAAGAGTCAACGATCCGCCAGCGTCTTGGCGGACGTCGCGACTCGGCCGCACAGATAACCACGCCGCCAAACACCTCACCGCCACCGGGTCTGCAGCGTCGACGACGCAGCTCGCTGGCCCAGCTCACTGACATTCTGCGCGAGTGGAGCGGCGGCACCAACAAGCAGCAGCAGCAACAACAACAGCAGCAGCAGGCTGCGGCACGCAACAAGGCCCAGCTGAATCGCCGCGAAACACTCGCCGATCTGGCACGCAGCCTCCCCTGGCGCACCTCAACCACCGATGCCAACACCGGCTGCGGCGGCGGCAACACCTCCGTCACCACCTACGTCACGCCGCGCAAACGACGCGAGTCCAGCGCCGACTCTGGCATACGCAGCATGCGCTCACGTCGCGATTCCAACACCGCCGAGTTTGTCAAGCATTGGAATCGTCGCGAGAGCACTACTGTAGAGGAGCAGCCCAGCACCGTTGTGGTCCCTGTGGTCATCGAGTGCACCAAGAGCGTAAGTAGCGAGGGTATGACAATCTGTTGGAGCACTTGTTAGCTAGACATTAAACTAATAGCCCTTAGAGGATTTGATTGTAGGACCTTAGTCTAAAGGTGTTCGATAAGTAAGATAAATTCTTTTTATCTGGTAACCCTCGCGGGGTGCCTAAACTCAAGGGACCTTTGTCTAAGGATGTCCGACAAGTAACTGGTAACCCTTGGAGGACTCCATTGTGTGTTACGTTAACTCAAAGGACCCTAGTCTTTGGTTGTTCGATAACTAAAAGCAATTCTCTTTATCTGGTAACCTTTAGAAGATTTGATTGTTGGATACCTTAACTCAAGGAACCTTTGTCTTAGGGTGTCCGTTAAGTAAAAGCAATTCCCTTTAACTGGTAACCCTCATGGAAAATCTTAACTTAAAGGACCTAAGTCATAGAATGTCCAATAAGAAAAGCAATTAACGTGAATTGACCGTACGTTGCGCGGTTAACTGTGATGAAAAGTAACTTCATTGCTCAATGTAGACACGGAAACAATACATAGTCTTGACTGTGAGCTATGAATAAAACAAAATACTGAGGTGCCAAAACATATATTTAGTCCTATACGCAACGAAGATTGTCTTGCACAATTCGCAATCTTAACTAAGGGCTCTTAAACCTTTCAGAGCACGCAATTTGGGTCGATCCCTTCTCTAAAGGTTCCTCCAATTCTCCAAGGTTGCAGCCAATTGTACACTTAGCATTCACATTAACAAATATCTATATTAGTTCTGTTCCTAAAGACCTTTATAGCATCATTAGAGCTATGTTAAAAAACAAAATCGTATGGTAGATTCTTCTCTGAGAATATATTAGTTTTATTACAAGTCTACAGTATACCGTAGTTACCGAAACCTAACCTTACCTTACCTAGAGGGTGTCAAAGCCGAAACCCTTAGTTAACCTTGACAATAACCCACCACGTAAGCAAACCACATGGAACTTTTACAGGAGACCCAAGCTCCAATTAGCCCTGCCTAACCTCGACATACCTCTCTGTTCTCTCTCTCTCTCTTTCTCTCGCCCGCATCCAATTCTCCAACCATCCACAACGCATCCACTGCTCGCAGGCTTCTCGTCGCGGCTCGGGCGAGAGCTATCTATCGAGCAGCCGGCGGGACAGCAATGTTGCCAGTCGTGTGACGACGCCACCTCCACCGCCCAAGTACCAAATGGCAAAAAAGCGCGACTCGCTCGCAGCACCGGAATTCCCAAATTTCCGGCAGGAGCAACGTCCCTCGACCAGCTCCGCCGGCTCCTGCTCCGACTCTGTGCCACTAATCTCGACCAGCACTTACCACCATCAGCAGGTGGACTCCTCGTGTCAGGCTCTGCCGCCGCCCACCATCATTACGAGCTCAGTGACACCGCCAGCGACCAGTCCGACAGCGCCAAAGGGACGACGTGACTCGACTACACAATGTGGTCGGGTGAATCGACGCGACTCCAAGGCGGGCATCAGTCCAGAGCGTGTGCCACGGCTGCAGCGCCTGCAGCGTCAGGCCACGGCTTTCGATGAGAGCTGCCTGCCCGGGGGCGGCAGTCGCCGCGGCTCGCAGCCCGCGCTCAGCCCTGATCCGCCGGAGGACTGTGAGCGTCGCACATCCCGTCGGGATTCCCTTTCGCCGGACAGCGCTTCGCGTGGTGGACGTCGTGATTCGCGTACACATCTTTCACCGGATCGCTCGCATGAACGCGACGGAAGTCCTCGACGTCATACACTGCGACGTCAGAGCAGCTCGGCAGCACGTTCACCACGATCGCCGGACTCGAACAGCTGCTCGTCATCGCGTGATCCCAGCCCTTGCTCGCGGCCACCGCAGACGACTGTCGAACAGAATCAGCGACCGGCGATTCGTCGTCAGTCTACTACAGAGGAGATTCTCATTGCACGCGGCTTTCGGCGTCAGTCCACGACGGAGGAGATGATTCGTTGTCGTAACTTTCGTCGTCAGAGCTCGCAGAGCGACGATGTTTGTCGGTGGGTGGGCAAAGACTTAGGTAATGTTGTCGAATTTATCTAATCTTACTTGCTTACTCAGCAGCTATAGGGGAAGACGCGACTCATCGGCCCAGATCATTGATGGCACCATCGGCACCATGACAGTGGAAACAACCAGCACCTTCTTTGACTCCAGCACGCAGACGGGTGAGTGAAGTTACCAAACCATACATATCTTTAATGTCTAAATATGTCTAGTTACCTGACATACTGTATATGATAGCACGCCTAGTCATATGTTCTACACATGTCCAAGGTCATAGCTTTTAATAGGGCTTTATAGAACAAACGGTTGTCATATCTTACAAGTGATTGTTCGTCTCTTTTTATCAACTAGTGTTAGCTGGTAACACTGTCATATATTTGACTAAGTTCTTGATACTCAAGCTACTGTCCAAATGCCTGTCATTTGTGCATATGACATTGGGACGTATAGCAGATCGCATCTTTCTCCATTACTCTGTTATGGCCTTATGTCTGGCAATGTGGGCAGCGTTGTCTACTTTCCATATTTGTATATGTCACTTCACATTTAAATTCTTTTGACATGTTCATAACTGTCATACTATGTCTGACAGTCTGGCAGAAGTGTTTATACAAGCACCAAGTTGCCTTTGTTTGGACAATGCAAGGACGAACTTGTTTACTACCCTATTTACTTGCCATATGCATATGGTATATATGTATGTCAGAAAATGAGATAAGTTTGTCATAAAATTTGAAAGAATAAGTTAAGTGCGACCGTCGTACATTATACAATATACAAGTATATATGCACTCATCAAATGTCAAGACTGACATTCATAGAATTGATTTGTTTTCACTCAACAATCTTGCCATATATATGGCATTGTTTACTTGCCACGCAATCTCGATAACTGTTCCACTCATTTGACGTCCGCTTTCCACCTTAAAACCGCCAACATTCAAACTTTGAATTCCTTAACGTCCTTTGGGGACTTGGGGGACTGCCAACTTGCCAAGAAAGCTTTATTCGAGCTTGCACGAACTTCTCAGCGAGCCTCAGTGCCTGCATAATTGTTGCTGTAGCTTCCTCAGTGAAAGCCAACTTGCTGCAAGCTCTGCTCAGCTGGCCAACAGCTGTGCGAGTAGACATGCCACAGATTGGGGCTGCCAACTTGCGTTGCTAAAGGGATGCCAGCGATGCCAATGTTGCTGCTGAGGAGACGCTGCCGACGACGGCGCTCGCAGTGGCATCAGTTGGTGTTGAATACGTCGATGTGTCACAACGCAGCCGAAGCCGAAGCCAAGAGGAGCCTTCACGCCGCGCGCCGCAAACTCGCTCGAACACACACGCACGTACACGCACAACACACAGAGACGCGCGAGGAGAGAGTATTAGCGAGAGTTTCGCTAGAGTTAGCCGCATCGTAAACTGTAAATACAAATGAAAATTGCCCCAGTGTGTTGGGTTTCCCTTCGCGTCGTGAGTCCTCATTCACGTTCACGTTCGCGTTCACCCTCGCCACTCACATCTGCATCCACAATCGTGTCCGCGTCCGCATCGGAGTCCGCGTGCTTATCCTAGTCCCATTATCATCATTATTGTTGCCACTGCCGCTGTCATTTTCGCGCCACCGATAGTTCCTCAGATTCCTTGTGATTCCTTGCACTCAAACAAGAGAAACTTTCTGTTTTTTTTTGACATTTTTTTACTGTTTTCGATTTGCAAGTGCGCGTGCAAAGCTGCTGCAAAGCGTCTGCTGCATTCTGCATTTTTGGGCACGTGCTGCGACAAGAGAAAACGGCAGCGCAGTGGCCGAATACGTTGACGCTGTCAGCGACGTTGCGACGTCGCTGCGCAGCTGCCGCCGTCAGCAGCAGCAGCCGCCGCAGCCGCAGTCGTCGTCGTCATCGTCGCAAAAACATAAACAACCGTCGACCAGCAGCAGCGCCAGCAGCAGCAGCAATCGCAGCCGCAGCGGTTCGTATAAAGAAACAATATCCTTCTTTGACATGTCGAAATTATTATACTCTTTCAAGATTTTGAACTCTTTTAGGTCCTTAACCATTTATATATAATGTGTGCCATAAAAACTGTGTATATATATATGCTTCATATTACTAAGAAGATGCTAAATAGAACTATAAAGTAAATAGATATATAGAGAGTCTTTATAAAAGTTCGATAGCCAACGAATTCATCTTGTTTTTATGCCTTATCTGAACTGTATGTGTGTATAAAATATCATTGCATTTATTGTAGAGGTTTCAGTATTGTGCAAAAATGTTTTAGATTTTCAAACATTCCTTTCTTGCTTTAAATGTGTTAGTAAATAAGCACTTGTTTGCCTAATACACAATCCCAGAGTTTCCCTAAATATTTCCGTTCTAAGTTAAACACTTCAACTAAACTATACTGCCATATCCATAATATTTAAGTGTAAACTGCCCGTTTACACTGTAAAGTGTCATATCTAACGGTTATAGAGGCTGCAAATCACCTTAACTGTTGCTCCACTGGCCCAAACCATAACTATAATGTGCACATATTATCACTATAAATTTACATACACTGCTCACAAGTCGCGTTGCCTGAGCAGTTGCTTCGCTGCCCTAAAAGGTAGGCAACACTTTTTGACACACATTTCAAGGCGCCACTTTCGACACTCTGTTTACATTCAGCGCGCGCTCTCTCATTGCGGCAGCTAAGTGTGTGTGTGTGTTGGCTTTTGAAGTTCAAAGTCCAGCAGAGTGAGTTGATACATGTTTCATGCGACACACAGATACATACAGGTAGCACACACACTCACACACACACAGTTACAGCTACGCTTACTCGATAGCGTTGCGCGCCGCCAAATGCCAAAGAGTTGCCATGCTGTCGCACTAACTTTAATGAATGAAACTAACCGGGGTATCTCTCTCTCTCTGTGTGTGTGTGTGTGAGTGTCTGTTGACAGCGAACAAATGAATGAGTGTTCACTTGTCTGGCATCGTCGTCATCTGCATTGCACGCCGTCTGCGTTGCTTCTCCTTTATGAATGAAATGCGAGTCAACTCGTTCCACTCGTTCCGCACTGCCTTCGACATTGCAGCACAGTTGTACAAACAACCAAACGACCAGGAAAGCCAACAACCCAACCCAATCCGCCCTTAACCAGCCAGCCAGGCAGGCAAACAGTCAGCCAGCCATTCCTGCTACCCCCTGCTAGCTGTGAGAGAGCAACCTCCCCCAAAATGGAAGGCAGCAAGTCAAGCCGGAGTCGAACTGCCGCAATCTACAGCATTTTGTGGGCGATGCAACAAGTTTTGCTTTTGGACGAAGACGATGTTAACATCGCCTTGCCGCATCCAATTTGCAAGTTCCCCCATCCTCCTTCCCCCATTCCATTCACATTCCAAACTTCATTCAAATTGCAAATGATTCGTAACGGAATGTTTATTCACTTCAGGTCGAGCATTCTCTCTTCATATTGTGCATTCTGCATTTTTATTTGTTGAATTATTTAGAGCTCATTCACAGTCGCAGTTTGCAGGTAGTTAAAACGTGTTTTAGAGCACTTAATGTAAATAATTGTAAAGCAATTTAGTATAAATTCCGTTGCTTATTGCGACGTATGCGGATGACATAGCTGTTCTTTGCAATGCAAAGTAAATGGAGTTTAGGGATATCAGGATACTTTTGCTGCGTGATGCAGGCTTTGGCTCCTTAAGCTCAATCCTAACAAGTCGACGAACCCCTGTATTACCTTCAAAACACTCATACAAAGTGCGCCTCTCCTATTCCACTGAAGGGAGTGACACTTGAGCAGTCGAACAATGTGAAATATCTTGGCATAACACTGGGCAAACAGCTGACATGTGGAGCTTACCTTAAAGGCATATTCCCTTTTTAAATAACAAACTTATCTTTTATTACAGTTCAGTTACAGTTCGAACTGAATCGCTCATTGCATAAACTGATAAAAACTGACACGCTGACAAGCTGCCAATTTGATACGCTCTTTCCCACAATTAACCACGGATAAGCGACTTTTAATTGAGGTGTGCATAACCGATAAATCATTCTTCATACATATATGAAATGTATATCGCGCATTGACAATTGAGACTTCAATCGCGCAATTCGAATTTTTGCGGAATGTACGTTGTGGCAGGTTGACAATCGGCTTTATATCGCATTCTGACCGCTTCGAGTCTCGTGTTGCCGACTTATTTGCATGTGCTGTCGCTGTGGATGGCAACAACTGTGACATGAGAAGGTGACGGCGGAGCAGGGTTTCGTCGTCGTGGCTCGTGGTCGCTTTTGTTTGTTTATGGGCCAATAACTTTATTGCATTTTACGAGCTCGACCAGCATTAATTAATGGCCACCAAAGGCAATTTCCAGGCGGACGACAGGCGAACAAAAATAAAAAATTTATATATAAGTCTGTTCATAGTATATAGATATAGTATATTTACACCTATATATGTACATATAACTTTGGGTGCACGACAATAAAAAAGGAGGAATAAAATAAGTACAAAACACGAAAAGGGTTCACTTTAAGCTGCCAGAGGAAGAAAGCAGAGAGGGGGAAGAAGAGAGAGAAAGCTAAAGAAAAGCAGTGGATACAAAATGAAGGCAGAGAGAGAGAGAGATGGGGGTGCATGAGTGAAAGAGTGAAATTAATACCGTGGGACAGCTGCTACCTGCATAAGGTCCTGAGTCGATATGACAATAGCGTCGAGAATTGACCAACTTGTCTTCTGTTCTGTTCTATTCTGCTTTGGCTGCAACATTAATGACAGCTAGTTAATTATTAAGGCCTTCAGGGATGGGGAAGTGGCAGGATAAGTAGGTTTTTTGTACCACTGTGAAATGCATCCGTCAGATACTTTGAGTCGTGCCAGTCATAGGCCCACCTGGCATTGACATTGACATTAGATATTGCGTAGACCTCGTCATCGCATTAAGATTGCAAATTGTTGGGTAAATTTACTGCACGATATCAACTAAATAACGCAACGTAACGTAAGGCCCACGCACACTCGCTTGTCCAGTTGTCCGTCAAGTGGTCGTCCTCCAGCTGAGGTCAGGTAATGCGAATAGTGCATCAGGCCTGCTTCGATCCGTCGGTTGTGCAAAATGCATCGCTTGGTCAGCTCAATAATTTCCTTTTGCCGCAGGCATTCGCCCTGGCGTCGTGGTAAGCATTACAGCACATTCGCAGACACTCGCACACTTACACACAGATAGGGTAACTAGAAGACAAGACACCGCATGAAATATGAGCTGTCTCTCCGAGATACTCAAAGTGCAGCAGCAGCAGCAGCAGTAGCAGTAGCATCAGCAGGTTCAGCTTCAGCTACGGCCCAAGCTCGTATAGCTACGCCTTGTGGCTGCCACATGTGGCGCACAGAGTCTCTCTCTATCTTTCTCTCTTTTGCCAAAGGAAAGGCATTTCATTTTAGTCTTCCTTTCCGACATTTCTCAAGCTTAAGCCCGCAAATTAAGCTCCTGCGCGATGGGAAAATATTTCGTCAATTTAACTCGCTGTCTCGCTGCCTGCAAATACATTTGATACAATTAGATTCAATTCCTCGGAGTGCTAAATTAATTCGAATGCGACTGACTGACTGTCTTTAAATTCAATGCCAAACCATTTAATACAACATTGGGCAACTCTAGTAAAGGCGTGTACTCTGGCAACTTTGGTGTGCAACAAATTATTCAATTTCTTTCATAAAAAGAACTTAATGTTTGTTTCCTTTTTCAAATGCATCTATAGAATCATATGCGAGCTATGGAACTTCAAGTTCTAGTTTGTTCTCTCTAAATTTCCATTAATGAGACAACCCTGCAATACCTAAAAAAAAAAGTGCCGTATTCCCTTTGACAAGTCAGGCAACTCTGCTCAACTTAGCAGTTCTGGTATATAATAGTTGCTAAATGGTTGTTTCCCTTTTTAAATGAAACTTTTAAATCATATGAACTTCATTCATTAATGAGGCACCTCTGCAGTACCTTGATGAAAAAATAAACTACATTCTCTTTGACAAGGCAGGCAATTATGCTAGACTTATCAACTGTGGTATAGGAAAATTGCTAAATGATTTCCCTCATTTTCAAATGAATCTTTTAAATCATCAGAGCTTTGCTCTGTCGGGAACTCTATTCAATAAAAAGGCAACTATGCAGTACCTAAGGAAGAAATGCACATGACATAAGCGAGCAAATCTTTCTCTTTCTCTATATTCTCTCTTCTCTGTCCTCACTTCTGTCCGCATTTGACATTATTTTGTTGTTCATATTTGTTAACTTTTCAACTGCAAATTCATTTGCAACTTGAGCTGAACGCTTGGCCGACTACTGTTTACGCAATCTGGCAACGCCTTGAGCAACACACACACACACACAAGAGCCAAGTGAAATTCTTTGTCATGTGGGGGGGAACCACAAAGTAAATTAATTAACAACGAGCCTGGTCAGTAACTTGTGCTTTCATAATGAAAACCTTATGCAATCGTACTAGTTCAGGTCCTCCTCGTTGACTGCAGAGGACGTAATACAAGTTTATGCTTGCACAGACACGTGAACTCATGTCCTTTCTATATAGTTAAGCCCCAAATAGAGACCACAGAGAGCAGTTGCATTACCAGTTACAGCACCCTGCTGTGAATTTAGAAGATATTTCGAAAATAATTGTTAAAGCTCCTAAGGGTTTTTGGTTTCTATCTAGTATAATAGAGACAGACAGACAGATAGAGAGAGAGAGAGAGAGAGAGAACGGAGTAGAAAGTCGCTTACCATAAAATGTCGCCGCATAGGAAGGGGCGTCATAAACATCTTTTTCAAATTGTGCACAAAATATTCAAGCGAGAATAATGTTACTTGCCTGCCAGACTGCTAAATACCCTACACAAAACTGCTAGAGTGTTTTTAGCTTGAAAGTAATAGGAGACCATGAGCTATAGGGAAATTAATGGGGCAACTTATGCTCAGCATCAGACCAAATGGCTGTGGCAAGTTGGAAGCTTCCCTTGTTGCTAACACCACGTTGAACGATCCAGTCCAATTAGTTGTCTACCTGGTCACGCCTCTATTAATTTTTATAATTGCACTTTGACGATGTACAACAGCAGCAAACAAGAGCAGAAACATTAACTGATACAAAACGCTGACCAAACGCAGCCCCAAGCAGGCGTTGAGGGAATACCAGGAGGGAGAGAAATGAAAGGTGGTTAATTTATGAGTACCGTTTGGCCATTTTTAGATACTCTACTCCCCCCAGTGTGGTGTGGTCCATTGGGAGGGTGTACACTGTACAGTGTTGGTCATTCCTTGGCCACTATCAAAGTCAAGCTATTGACTTCGATTCGTCTCGTCTCGTCTCGACTCGATGTGCACGTTTCATTAGCCATTGATAGGTTTATGAATGCATTAATAATGTAGCCATTCACCATGCGATCCAAGCCTCGATTGACCACTCCCAGCAGTCGCTGCTCCTCACTGGGTCGTTACGTTTAATTGATGGATTATTCCTGATTGATTTATGAAACTTCGCAACGCGATTCTCTGCCACACACAGACACACACACACATCTCTCTCTCTCTGTCTCTTGTGGCCCCACTGTGCGTTCAATTAAAGATGTGCGCTGCATACTTGATTGATTTGTTAATAAGTTCAATTGACTCGCTGATGGATTGGGTCCGTCCGTCCTACCGAAAGGTAAATAAACTCACAATTCCAATGCTCCCAGGACCGACGAAAAAATAATCCAAATATTTCGTAAACATTTCAATTAAGTTTTGATTGAGTTGGCAAACTGAGTGGAAATTGGAGATTAGAGGAAAAAAACCTAAGTGATATGCGAGGGAACCTTGTGAAGTTTGTTGATTAGAAGCTTAAGTGATTCAGCCAACTAGGGATAGTTTTTAATTTGAACTAGCTAAATTAGTCGCTGAATTACAACAAAGTGAACTGGGAATATCTACAGGGTAGTCTCAATTCCTGCTGTCTGCTGTTATTGCTCAACTTGATTGATTTCTCAATTGTTTCTCTGCCACTTACAAATTGAACAATGTGAGAATTCTATTATAACGATACGATATCATTAATTAATCACGAATGGAATGTGCTGAAATAGTTTAACTTTTACTCAACATTGTTGGCAGATTTTCACAAAGTTTTTCTTTTAAAAATATTTTCATCATCAAGTTTGGATTAGGCGCAGTTTGGGGTCGCTTAACTTCTTGTTAGTGGGCTGCCCCAAAAAACTAAATAATCAAGCTGCTTTTTAGGGGATGAGCGGGACAGCACACACACACACACACAGTCAGACACACAGACAGACACACACACAGACAGACACTTAAGGGTGTGGGGCATACATAAATAAATAAGAATGGCGGGGGAATTGCTGGGCAAATAAACGCGCGCGGTCCCCAATTGCCACGAAACTAAAATACTGTCCCAATAAAAATAATAATAATTTTATTATTATCATTATCATTATTATCATTATTATTATTATTATTATTCTTATTACGACTCAGGCTTTGGCTGCGTTTCTCTCTCCTCCGTCTCTTGTGCTCTTTGCTGTTTATGTTTTTTTCTGTCGCCCTTTCTTTGCTCTTTCGCTGGCTGTTTGCCTGTCTGTTTGGCTGTCAAATATTTCAAGAAATGACAGCTGTTAATGGCATTATACATCCTGGTCCCGAGTCGGTAGGGCAGCAAGAGGAGGGTGCTGTAGGTGAGTCGCCGCTTGATTGAGCCGCAGTTAAGTGCTGCTGATAGCCAAGGCGGGGAACCCAGCAGTTGCCAGTGGATAACTGTTGTACTAGGTACAGTCGCACCTTGAGATTGATGGCCATCGATGTTGTCGGATCTGCCCTAGTGCTGCTGCTGCTGCTGCTGTTGTTGTTTATGACCAAAACTTGAGTGTTTTGTGCCGAAATTGCTGCCATAACAATTTGCCTTTTATGATCGAACCCGAAGAAGCAAAGAAAGCTGTTGCAGATTTTACCAGCCAGCTGTCGCTGTTCTGTTGCATGCCACACTTGGCCCCAAACGAGCTGCGTTATGGAACGTTGCCACGTTTCACTAATGCCTGCCCTGCCCTTGCCTCCCCTCTGACACCTCTGGCACTCTTCCACTTGCCCTGTGCCAATTCGTGTGCACCCAATCAATCAGTTAGTCAACTTGAACTCATTAACAACTCAATTAGGCGTCGAGTGTTGCCTGCCAACTTCTTTATGACGCGCACTTTTTCTTGGAAAAGCTGATAAATGAACTTTGAATTGAGTTCGGCGAGGAGGAAATTCACAGTTCTACCCCCCCCCCATCCGTCCTTTCGACAGTTTAAACTATCCGCAGTTAGCAAAAGTTGTCTACAATTTGTGCTCAATTTAATTTCGCAGCAACTTTCTCTTTTGCAATTTTGAAGCTTAACTCGTGCAATGTTTTGCAATTAATGCGATCTTAAGTAGCTTACGTTACACCATAGACTATTCTATATATGGACTGTGGTCACGTTGCCACGACACACTTAATGATAGTTCCATAAAATCAAATTAACGCACAACTTGACAAGAGACAACGCAAGTAGAGGGGAAAGAAAACAAAACGAACACAGACAGATAATATCATGGATAGGTACGACGCGTTGGGAAGATGCCCTAGAAAATAGTATTAAATATATTTTGATTTGCTTATTCAACCAGGAGAACTAAGAGGCTCTACTACAGCCTTTCATGGAACACTGTCTGAAAGAATATACTTGTAGATGATGGTACCTTATCAAACCTAGACACAACTGTTTAAATTGTAGTATGTGTTCTTTGGATTTTCATCAACATAATGTGATATATATTAGGGGTCAAGAGGGGGGTAAGAAGCGAAGAAGGCGACGCTAAGACGAAGCGTTTAGCTTTGGCTCAATTAACGGCATTTACAAATAGAAGGCCAGGCTGTCTGTACAGATTCATTAAAACACACGAAATACGTTCACACACACGCCAAACACACACACACACTAGAGACACACACACACACACTAGAGACACAGGGAGCGTAACTCGTGGGAGGGAAGGCAAACAGAGAAAGAAAAAAAAAAACAGCTCAAACACAGCGAAGGAAGTGGCCGAGTTGTCATTATATGTGTATGTGTATGCGAGTCTGTATGTGTATATGTAGGTCTGTGTGTGTGTGCGTGTGTTTGTCTGCGAGTGTGTATTTTAGTAATTTGGATTAAACATGCAGAGTCTAAGTCCGGCAAAGGCAGCAGGCGACGACAATAGAAAATCACCTGACCCATTAGACGGCAATGTGTATAAAAGTTAAATGACATGTGTGTGCGAGCAAGACAGCCAGCAAGAGTGAGAGTGAGAGAAATAGAGCAAGATGAAGAGTGTGTAGCTCTCTCTCTCTCTTTCTCTCTCTCTCTCTCTCTGTGTGTGTGTGTGTGTGTATTCCACTGTATTGGCGTTGAAGTTTGAAGTTATTGCTTTCATTTGGCCAACCTGTAGTTAGTCGTTAGCAGCATTTTCCTCTTCTTTCTTCTCTCTCTCTATCTCTCCTCTGTCTTTCTGCCTATTCTGCTTCTCTTCTCTGCTTAGTATAACGTTAAGAATTTAATTAAGTCACAACGTGTGTCGGCCAAAATATATGCATATATAACAATTTACTGCAGATATAAACTTTTATTCATGATAATGTTGTGGCTGCTATAAATCGGTATATACTAAATATATATATACTGAACTAATTAAGCTTAGCCAAACTGAAAGTTAGTGTGACTGGCCCTCTATAGAAAAAGGCAAACTTTCGCTTTGTTTCTCCCTCTCTCTCTCTCGGTCTCTACAAAATACATATTTGCTATAAACTTTTCATGCTGAAAAATGCAGCAAAGTTTTGAACGTGTTTTAAATACTTTGAAATTCATTGAAAAGTTTGAATCGATTTGAATATTTAGCGAAAGTTTGTCAATGTTTTGTTAAGCAGTTGCAGTGTGCGCAAAACTTTGCTTATATTATGGCAATCAATCACCATAACAAGACACTATCTACTATAAAATATATTCAAATATTTATCTATATTCTGATATAGATCATACGCACATAAATAGAAAATTCCTTTCTCCTCTACTGTCTTGATCTCTTCTAATATATCAATCATTCTTTGTGTTTCCCTATTTCCCTGGGCTCCCATATATTTATAAACAGAATATTATTCATTAATTATTCCCGGCAATATCGCAATAAAATTCTGTCATGTGCCTTCCCCCCCTGCCATAGCAAAGTTTCTATATATAATAATTTTAGATACATTAGAATGATATGTATAGCTTATATATGATCCCGGTCTGGTGACTGACACATTTCGAGACTCGTTCAACTTTTTTTTGTGAAACGATTCTCAACAAGCGAATCCCCAAATCGCAGTTGAATCACAAAGCAATCCTACCTAACTGGGGGGAAATCTCTGCCAGAGCAAATGAGCAGCGACAGGGGAAGGGAAGGGTGGCGGAAAGCTGAGGCAGACCGAGGACCGCAACATGTTGACGCTTTGCTAATTGGAGAGGACCAAAAATGGCAGGAGAGAGACAACAAGGCAAGGATAACGGTGAAGCTAAAGCTGATGATATAGAAGTGAGGGGTGTGGTGTGGGGTGACGGAGAAGGAGAGGTAGAGGGAGAGAGGGGTTAAGGGGTCGCACAACAGGGGAATTGCATGACGTGGCAGATGAAAATAATTACAAAACAGTTTACTCAATAAAATTCCAAATGATTTAACTACAACAAACAAGATAGTGCGGAGGAAAGTAATGAAGGATGGAGGACAGAGGACAAGTCGCTGGAGATGAACGAGCCACGGCCACAGACCACAGTCAGACATGGGAAGGGAGGAGGGGAGGGAGATGGGAAGAGGGAAGAGGGACTGAGAGCGAGACGAGTCAGATGGACAGCATCAAACGAGCAACGGCGGAATGGGAAGCAAAGTTTTCTAGCATGGGCCGCATGGCTGACATTGATTGAGCGAGGATGGGCGGCAGGGGGCAGAGGTAACAAGGCAAAAGAGAAAGAAGAGGAGGAGGAGGGAGAGTCAAAGAGGGAGAGGAGGAGTAAAGAGAGGCTGCCAGTGAATGAGCAAAGATTGCAGGGCGGGGGGGAACAGTCGATGCTCAAACTCGACATAAGTTAACTACAACACTGTCTCCCTCAATCTACCCACAACACACCACCCCCCCCTCCCCATTCCCTCAATCGTCCCTGCCACTGACCTATTGGCCGCTCAGCTGAGTCACCTTTCCGGCAATGCAAACTGGCAAAAGAAAAATCGAAAGAAAAACACAAGGAAAAATGTGAACTGAGAGTTTTTCTTGTTGTCGGGTACGTTGACCGATGACGATGACAGTGCCTGCTAATACGCTGCGCACGCAAATCGACACCGACAGGGACAGTGACAACGACAGCCCACGTTGGGCGCCCTGCAAGGCTAAGCAAATACCCCGTAAGCGCATAAACCACTTGGGAATTGCAAGCGAATGCGCAAAATTCGCATATATGGTTAAGATTAAAGCAAAAAGGAGAAAAATTAACCCAACAAAAGGGTTACCAATTATGCATATCTGCCACACTCATACCCCGCATTCTCAGCTGCCCTGCAGGGTATACAGGGCAACAACAAAAACACAAAAAGCCTTGGCGCAAATTTCGGTTTGCTGCTTGCCAAAAAGTTTTCACAAAACTTTTTCGCTCTGCGTTTCGGCACGCAAACATAAGATTTTCACACGCACACACACATACGACTGTGTGTGTATGTGTGTGTGTACATGTTTCATATGGAAAACTTGCGCGTTTGAAACCATTTCAAAACTGAATTAACTTTTGTTGCACTTTGGGCGCTGTTTTCGCTTTTGCGGCCGCCCAAAGCGCCAAAATCTCCATATGCCTTTTCACTTCAGCCCGCCACGCCCCGCCCCGGCTACGCCCACTGCTGACTTGCTTTATGTAAATTTCTGCAGCTGCTCGTCGCCCTCAATATGATTATGGTTAGGGGTATTCTTTGGCCTGCTTACACACTATCTGCGCCTCTTCCTCACCCTCAAATGGGCCCCCGGAGTGTGTCGATAGTCGCCTCGACAATTAGACAACAACTCAAGAGAGATTCAGCAATCCTTTTGCGAGAAGAGCAAAGCTCGCATGAAAAGTTTTCCCCTGTTTGATTTGCATTAGGCAAATAAAAGGTTCTACATGTATCACAATAACTTGGGCAAGTTTTTCCAGAGAAAACAACAGAAAAAGACGAGCAGAGACAAAGAGTTTGGTTAGGTCCGTTCAAATAGGTTTACTTGCATTTCAATTCAAAAAAAAAAAAAATCATCTTGGTTTGATTTGTATTTCTTAGAAATGAAGAAGAACAAGGAATATCTATGGAAACATTAATAATATCTATGTTTAGAAATAAGGCATAATTAAATTACGTGTCTAACCTAACATATAAAATGCACTTTAAGGTTATAAATAAATAAGAAGAGATAAAGAGTTTGTTTGGTTAGGTCCGTTCAAATAGGTTTACTTGGATTTTAATTTAAAACAAAAGTCATCTTGTTTTAATTTGTAATTCTTAGAAATGAAGAAGAACAAGAAATATCTAGGAAAACATAAATATCAAATAATATATATAAGGCATAATTAAATTACGTGTCTAACCTCACATTTTAAATGTACTTTTAGCACAGGGCTTAGAAATATTATATTACTCAAATGGAAAAGGTGTTTTTAAAGAAAGAATTGATATATAGTATAGTATAGTTAAGTATTCTATAATGATGATTATTTACAACTATTTAATTTTATCTTATTATTTTAATCCTTGAATATAAGTTTTTAAAACGCAGTTACTCAGCAAGTTGAGCTAGCTAAGTACATTATATGAGGAGTAGAACTTTTGAAGTACCTTAATTTTGCCCTACACCAACCCACTTCAGAATTAATATGTATATTTTGTATTAGCATCAACAATTTAATGCAAATTCTCTGGGCAACTCTGGCCAAGCAACCAGACCTTACACACTGTCTGCCTCATTGTAACTTGCAACAAGTAGCTTGCTGGAATGTTGCATGATTATAAATCAAATTTGCAACGCTTGAGAGCACGAATCTTCCTATCTCTCTCTCTATATATCTTTCTCTCGCTTTCCTCTGTTTGCCTTGCCAAATGACCCAAAAATTAATCACAACACAAGCTCGAGCAAAGGCCAAAACGATGACGGCAACGAGACTCTTTGCCTGCCACAGTTCCGCATTGCCACATGTGGGCAGGGGAGAGGGGAGAATGGGGAATGAGGATGTGGATGTGGGACAGAGGAAGTGCTCTGGGTATCTTCTGAGAGCGAGAAATATTTTTACGCACGTTAATTCCATTAAAAGGAGCATTATGGCAACGCCACTGCCGCCGCAGGCGTTTTACGTTGCGCATGGGGCGTGGCCAATGGAATTTGTCTTGCATACTTTAAGGGGCGACAGCGTGGCACATTCACACCAACACCAACACACACACACACACTGACAACAACTTGGCCGTTTATTATTCGCAAGGCCAAAAGATTTTGCAAATGCGGCGCGATCAATGCCTCCACCCGTCTAGCTACCCTCTCTACACCCCCTCCCCTCTGCAGTGTGTTCCCTTAAAAATTAATTAAAACTGCGTATTTGCCTGGCAAGTGAAGTGAAGTGACCCAAATGGCGTCACAAGGCGCAGGCAGGCAGACATCGGGAGCCAGGAAAGAATGACGCGCCAATTGACCCAAAAAGAGAAAAAGCAGGCAGAGAGAGGGTAGAGTGTCGGGGGGGAGTGAAGTGAAAACAAATGGCTGAGTACGCAAGACCACCACACACCCTGTAAACAAGACTCTCAGCCAGCCCTCATGACTGTCATTTTTGTCGTGACTCAACTCCTGCACTCGACTGCAACTTACCAACTCAACTTCCCCACTTCCTCTCTCACTTCCTCTGCACTTTGTGGCTAGTCGAGCAATTTGTGTAATTATATGCTCCACTTTAATTGCACAAATGCGTCGACAACGACGACGACGACGACCTGGCGACCTGTGTCGACCTGGCGACGACCCCATTGAAGCACATTGCGCGACCTCCACTTACACTGCACAGCTAATTACAGCTGACTGACCACATAAGTCGTACTCGCGCAACTTTCAAGTACTCTGCAACAACAACAAGCAACTCTGGAGAGTTCCCTGCACACCCAGCACACCCTGCACACGCTCATGAGGAGCAACAACAGGTTTTGATTGCCACTTCAGCAGCTCATTTGGCTGTCCATTTCGACCTTTCGTCCCTTCGCCCTGTCTGCCTGCCAGTCTGTCTGCCTGTCCCCCTGTCAGTCTGTCAAAAAGTTAACCAAAAGTTAAGTACAGGGGCTACTCTCGTGGTTATATAATCCAGTTGCATTACTAAAGGAGAAATGTGTGGAGCTGAACAGGAGGTACATGAGGCGGAAATTATTACTGAGTTCATCAAACATATAAACTTATATGGTATAAGCAACTAAGGCATATGTAAGGCATAGCAACTATCGATAGTTTTGTGTGGAAAGTAAAAAGTGGAAATGAAGAAAGGTTATGAGATCTACACAAAGGTTCTAGAAGTTAAGGACACAAGGTATGAGAAAATCAGTTGGTGGAATGAAAGCATTAACGATGTGTCTATAATCGAAAGTCCAGGACTGCAATTATAGCTATCGATAGTTAGCTGTGGTTATCAGAGAAGGTAAAGAAAACAGGGTAGAACATTTTTGTTAAGTTGATGGGTGGAAAGTGAAAATAGTATTGTAATTTCTAGGAATATGCAAGACAAACAAACAAGAAAAAGGAGCAAGCAACTCAAACGAACTGGAGTTCATTCCAGCGCCACTAGAATTCCCAACAAGTTCAAGCAGCGTGGAGTTGAAGGTGTCTTCGATCTCCAAGTAAGTTAGCGATGAATGCTGATGATTGAAGTTGGCTACTGCGTAAAACGTATGTAAAATACACGTACTGTGGCAGTTTCAAGGAACACTTTAAACTGAGAGTAGAAGAAACATTCATAAGGAAATGTAGACACTCATTCCCTAAAAATTAACGATACCGCATATACTTGTCAAGGTCGAAGACATTTCATGCGCTTCAGTTGGCTTTATCTTGGCTTGAAGTTGCCTGAATTATAAGACATATGTATATGCAAACTCGATCCTTATCTTTAGACAAGTTTTGCTGTGTTTGGCAAACAAAATATAGACCAGATAAGCTATAATGCAAAATGATATATTGAAAATGTTCAGTTTATTTCAATAGTTTCCTCCTTTTTTCTATTACTTCATTGCTGTAGATATTACTGCTGATATTAGATATTATTACTGGCATCTTCTGCATTTTTCCACCTTTAAATTATACAAACAATTACAGCCCTACAACCGATACTAGCGGAACTTCTATATTTACCTTCGCAACTCGCACGTGCAAACACAATTCGCCACAATTCAATTCAATTTACAAATTTGATACCTCAACGCCAACAATACACAGAACAAACTCCATATCAATTTCCATTCAATGAGATACCAGCTAAATCTAAAACCATTTTTTTCCCACAACCGCAACAAGTGCTTTTCTTGTTTTTCCCATTGTTGTTATTGTTGTTGTTGTTGCTGTGCCAATATGGGTTTCATCTATCATCGGAACCAAACCTTGGGGAACAGTTGCGAATTTCTGTGAATTTTTTCCAGTAAAATAAACAGAGAAATGCAAATGAAAAGCCGTTGCAGGTACTTTCATAAATGCAAATGGAAAAACCACAAATGAAAATTGATTTTAATCTGCTGCTGCTGCAGAAAGATAAGAAAAGTCAAAGAAAATATGAAATTGAAGCTGGCAAATTAATCGTTCTAAGTCGAATGGAGAGAGAGAGGGAGGGAGAAAATAAATATAAAATGTTCTCTCTTTGCATTGATTGTTGAGCGATTTGCAGCAAAATGTTGATGCCACTCAGGCATGAATATCATGTGTAAGCTGAGGATTTATTTTACTTATTCAAATGTATAAAGGCAATGGACAGCTTTGGCATGTCGAAGGTTTAAAGGATCAGTTTAAAGGATCACTTTAAACTGAGAGTAGAAGGAAATGCAGACAGGTTTTCCTCGACTTTTGGCGATGATGCTGCATTTACTTTTTTAGGTCGAAGACATTTGATGCGCTTCAGTTGGCTTTATTATCATCTTGATTACTTACGCTCAATTAGGTTAGACGCTGGTACGCTGCCACGCCCACTTATTTGCAACTCTTGCGCTGAGCAAATTACCCAAGCTCAAGAGGGAAGCATCAAGTGGAGGGTGGAAGAGAGCGAGAGACAATGGACAATGCCGGAGCAGCTTGCCATGACTGCAATGAATTGCATTTTGGGCAGCATTAGCTACAGTTCCCTACTCCCTCTTCCTTCCTCTCTCACTCTCCCTCTCTTTCTCCTCCCTTCTCCCTCATGAGCATCTTGAACTCGTCGCTGCACAAACCATTAGGCAGCCATTGTTTTGGGTTAAAACAACACTGAAGAACGAACGTTGAACACTCAGCGCGTCAACTGGCAAAGGGGTGCACTGCGAGGCAGAGAGAGAGAGAGGTCAGAGGTCACAGGCGCTGCCCTTTTGCGCGCAGCATTATTCGCTTAATTTGAAGCTCGCTAAAGTTGTGAAGCATTTCTCGCTTCACAGCACCAAAATGCAGAAAATTCGCCCATTCTTTTAGGTCATTAGTTGGTAATTTATCAAAGTCAATAATATACATATATATATAACGTACTATATACTATTTTATATATAATACATATTCAAATGTCTTGAAGCCATGCCACGCCTCCTTTTCACGTTCATCAAGCCAAGCCAAGCGACTGCAAATTGGCCACGCAAAGTTTTCAGTTGCCTTCCTTCCTTCTTGCGGTTGCCATCATAAAAGTAAATGGCGCAAAGTCAGCTGAATAAAGCGTATTAAGGGAGCAGCCAGAGGAGCGGGCAGCAGCAGAAGAACAGGGAAGCCAGGAAAGAGGGGAGTGGAGAGCAGAGCGGGCCAGGCAACTCTATAAATTTGGTGGGCTTTCAATTAGCAAATTTGTTCCACGGATAAAAGAAATTCAGAGAAAGTTTTGCGCGGCACTGCAACCTGCTAGAGTCGCCAATCAAGGCGCCAATTGAATACTCTAATGGTCTATATATAATATAATAATGTGGTCTCTTGAGCAACTAGTTAGACCTTTAACTGACTCTCACTTGAGTAAGAGTAGGTTGTGAGTATGAAGGGACAGAGTATACAAAACAGCGGCAAAACATGCATAATTTGAGTCCAAAGTAAACTGAAAAGATTATGCCAACAGTTTTTCAGCTTAATTTTGACATTTGCTATAAAGTTTGAAGAGTGCGCCGAGGGGAGAGGAAGGGTAAGGGTAGCAGGGTGGTAGGAGAGAGGGAGATATCTCACTTTATCCACAAAACCAAATGCAGATTCGTATACAGGCTTTCATATTTGGATACCTCGAGCGAAATGGCAAATAGAGCGAGGGAGTTGAAGATAATGTCAGGAAGAGGGTGAAGGAGAGAGGGAGAGAGATAGACAGAGAGAAGAGTGAGAGAGGGAGACAGCAAGAGAGAGCGTATAAGGCAGATTACAACAGCAGATTCGTATTCACGTTTTCATTTCGAGTAGTTGCGACTTTGGCCAACCACAAATTGCATTTGATGGCATTGGCAATAAGGAAAGACACGAATTTTCTTTTACACTGTTTTCTTTTTTTGCACTGTTCTGCTTCGCTTCGCTACGTTTTTTTTTGCTCTCCATTTTTGCCGGCATCGGCTGGCAATCGAGAAAGAGATAAGAACCCTTAAACCGATGTGCTGCTGCAATCAAAAAGCCATCCAATGAAAGTCAAAAGCAATTGAGATTGGTTGAGAAGACAGAGAGGGTGGGGGAAGGGGGTAAAGCATGCTGCATGCTATGCCATAAATGAAATGTCTCTTATTTTCAGGCCGGCAACTCTTGGAACAACTCAAGCGTTCTGCCATAACGTTTTGCACTTGACAATGCAATTTTGTGGCCACGCAACTCTCTCCCTCACTGCCCCCTCTCTGTCTCTCTCTGCCCGAACTGACATTCATTGCTTAAGTTTTTGTTGGCCAGTGCACATCAATTAGAAAGCAGGGTTTGCTTGCTCTCCCCCCCCTATCCCCAGCCAGTGTGCAACTTAGCAACTGCTTCACCTGTGGGAAAATAAGATGCAACCTGAGGTCAACATTGAGTTCGACTTGACTGCTAAGTACATAAGCTGCTTGAAGAGCATAGTCAGTGCTTGCAGCTTTCTTGCACTTCTTGCACGCGTCGTATACTTGATAACGCTTAGATAACCACCAGAGAGAAAGAGAAAGAGAGAGGGAGAGGGAGAGAGCGCAAGCAATTGTTGTGCATTGCCGCTTGGCTTGTTTGTTTGTTGGCAAATTTACTTTATGACAAGCTTAAGTTGTTATTGATCTCGCTGGCTAAAGTTGTTTTCCTCCTTGCGGGCAAGTGCCTTACAACAAATATCACGTATACGTTGAGTTAAGCAGCCACTTGAAAATAACTACGTACACACTGCAAATTGATGAGCAACTCGACTCGTGTCGACTTTAGTTTGCTAACAAACTGATTGATTTAAATAGGGCCCAACCGGAAACGGATATGGTCACAATATTAAGGGTCAGTGTGGCACATTTATGAGTGTATTCAATATACTTATACTCATGGGTGTATTCATTATTCACAGTACTCATGGGGAGGGGGTTGGGGGATTGGTGGTTCAGTCTAGTGCGTTCACGTGTGCCTACTCAGGGACGGCTTTATGCTAATAACCTTCTCAGGGCTGCAGGTGCAGTTGTCGGTGCGTGTTTGTGAGTGTGTGTGTGTGTGTTTGTGTGTGTGTTTGTGTTTGTGTGTGTCAGTGCGTGTTTGAATACTCATCATAATTCGTTTCCACTAACCTGATTCATTTAATTATGATTTCCGGTGGCGAGCGTTAAATGCGAGACGCTCACGAACACTCCCACACACACACACACAAACACACAGATGCCTGGTTATTATTAATATACAGCTACTTGATTGCCATGACGCTCTGTCACACGCCCACTAGCTGCCCATGCACGCCTCCACTCAGGACTCAACCAAGCCCGAGCAAAAACCCATCAAGAATCATTCATCAACTCAACAGGCAAATTTTTGCGCTTTTCCTGCCGCTAACCTGCCTCGGTGTGTGTGTGTGTGTGTGTGCCTGTATATGTACGCATTTGTGTGTGTGCGTATTGGTCTGTGCGGCATCAATTTGCTTGTATTAGAAACTCATTTCCGCTTGTAATTGAGTCGCTCGACAAACTGTCGACGGCTGCTGCCTTTGGCACCTTCTTCCCCTCTCTCTCTCTTTCTCTCTCCCCCCTTCCTTTCTATGAGACCAAACCCATCAACAGCTCGTCCGGTTATGCAAATTAATGAGCGTGTTGTTGGCCACCCTTGCCCCTTTGCCCCTTTTCTCTATCTCCTTCTCCTTCTCCCTCTCCCTCTGCTTGCTCTTCTGGCCTGTTCTGGCATCAGTTGGGCGAATTGATTTGCATTCTGTGCGGCATTTACAGCAAGTGCATTATCCAAATTCCAATTTGCGTTCCTTGTCCACATATTGTATAGATTGATTCTTCTACTAATTGCACTTAAGTAAGCCTAGGGGCAACTCTACTTGAGAGATTCTTAAATGATTGTGAAGCAATGTTGTGTGTTCCAAATTGTAGCAAAGCAAATGAGGCTAAACTGTTAGAAACAATAAAGTTTTGTACATTAGGCATATAGTTATAGCAGCATATGTGTATATTTATAGAGATATAGATATTATATAGTATGGTATGTAATATACCGATCCAACTAGCAGCAAGTATTGCCCATAATAAATATTTTCTTATGCCATCATTTCAGACTGGGTCAACTGGGTCTTGCATACATACAGCATGTCTAATAACTCTTAACCCATGCAAAAATATGCATTTATATTTTATGTTGCATACTTTGCAGGCAGCGGAAATCAGTTACTCCATTAAAATTATTTCTTAAATAACTTCTATGTGAATTATCCGATCGCAAGCAAATTTTCAGAAATCATTTGGTCGTTTATAGTTATTGTGTTTTTATAGAGTTTTGGCGACCTTTATGTTTTACACTCATTGTAGCTGGCTCGAGGTCAAGGTTCAAAAATATAAAAACAATTTATTTTTAATTTAATTTTATTTTTCCGATATATTTCGGTTACACTACGGTAACCGTCTTCAGGGCTAAAAACACAAAACTACAAAATGGAAAAACGTTTAACAATGTTTATAAAACTAAAAACTAAACTGAACAATACTAAATAACATACATTAATTTGACACGTCGGCTCTTGCTGGCGCGGAGTTCCTAACTAGCTTAGGAAGTAAATGTCTGTATATATGAGCGCAATTTTCTGTGTCCGTTTTGTAGTTTAATCTCTCTGGTGTTGGTGTGTTAATTATGTGTAGCATTTCGAGAGTGTAACGTTTAGCATAGTGTTGTTCTTGCTGTAGTATTGTTGTTGCGTCAAAATTGGGAGAGTGGTGTTTGTTTGCACAGTGGGTCATGAGAGCTGTTTTTTGTGTTGTACATTGGTGGCGTAATTTGAAATCAGATTTGTGTTGCGCTAATCCTGTTTTTAATTTTAATTTTGTCGTTCCTACATACACTCCATTGCATGTTTCAGTAGTGTTGTTATTGTGTTTACCAAAAATAAACTGTCTTACATTAAAATCAAGCTTGAAGTTCGGCTTCAATCGATTTAAGGAGACGGAAATTTGATCTGCGTGCAATAGTAACACATTTTGATACCGAATTTGGTTGCCCTGTAGTCTCTGAGATCTAGGTTTGCAAAAGGACATGGCTATATTGACAAGACAGTTGATGCTTAATAAGAACATTGAGATGACAAAAATAGCTTGCTTATAGAGACAACATATCGGACATATTCATCGCGCAGTCGAACTTTAAAAAAAAATTGTCAAAAAATACATTTTTTGATAAAGACAAATTTTCACCTGCAGTAGTGCTATTATTTTAACCGCAGCTGTATAGTTTATGGGCTCTACCACGCATCCATATATATGTACATATATACATACATATTAAAATCCCCTAAATTCATTACTAATATTTCTCATTTACTCTTCTCTCTCCCTCTCTTTGCAGAGCCTTCACCACTTTATGATAACAATCATTATCATGAGGAATGTCTGCGCTGCAATTCATGTGGTCTAAATTTAACTGGTCCCAACCAGAAGCGTGCCAGGAGGTTCAAGGTACAACAAACACACACACAGAGCATACACACACAGCACGCAACTGAGCTCATTTTGGATGCATTTGCTCATTTTGTGCAGGTCATAAAATGAACTCATTACACATGAAATGTGAATACAGAAGTCATGCACACTCACTCACTCATTCACACACACACACACACACACTCAACACACACACTCAACACACACACACACACACAATAGCAATGTTAATAAAGTCAATTTAGCTGATGTTTGCAGCGCGCAGAAACTATTGCATACTTTCGCGCGCTGTAGCTGCCCAGTTGCCTCTTTGGCATCAGGTTGCCTTAGCTCGCATGAAAATGGAAATGAAAATGAAAATAAATAAATAAATCATTTACACAGTTTGCCCCCTCTCACTCTCTCTCTCTCTCTCTCTCTCTCTCTCTCTCTTTCTCTGACAGAACCAAATACTGTGCGATCTGCATTTCGCCGACGTGGCCCTAATGGAGTGCTCCGATTTTATGCAGCAGCTGCGCAGCTTCAAGCCACAATCGCTGGGCTGTGCGGTCGCCAGGCGCAAGAGCTCAACGACGTTAATATTTCCACTGCCGCCGCAAGCTTGTTCAGGTATGTAGTCACTTTTCTTCTCTCAGTCCCTCTGTCCCTCTTCATACTTTTTACTGCTCCCCCTCCCCACACTCCCCCATTTCCATTTGTCGCTACACGCCCCCATCCCCATGCCAAAATAAATTGAGCCCAGCAGCAACAGCAGCAGCATCAGGCAACGCGCTGGGGCAGAGGCAACACTTTTTTCACCCTACTTGCCCCAACACATATGTATGCAGCAAACACCCTCGCAAATGTCTGTAACCTTGGGGCATATGCGCTTTCCGCTTGCCCAGGGTACGGGCACAGGCACGGGTTGTGCTGATAAGCTTGAATTGACTTCGTTGTGTGCCCCACAGAAACAGAAAGTCAACAGCGCATCCCAATGCGCTCTCTACATTTTTCAACTGTCTCTGTTGAGGTTCTTGGTTTATAGATACGTTCATAGGTATCTCTCTAAATACTGTCTCTTATAAGGTTTTCAATTTATAGATATTCGGATGTTCATAGGTATCTCTCTAAATGCTTTGAGTTGATTTTAAATACTTTCATTTAGTATTGAACAAACCTTAAACAGACTGCTTAGCTGTCAACTTACAACACTAGCCTTACTACCTCTCAACACTGTTATGACAACCTTCCAACACTGCCAGGCACACTGAGAGCTTTTCTCATAGAGCAATGAGAATCTGAATTCAGTTGTGTGAATATCAAGACTGATTTGACCTTTAACAACAATATTCCTCCATATATATCGTACACATATCTACATATATTTATAATCCTCGGCCAACAATTTTGTTTTACATATGAATCTTTCAACTTCTTTTGAACCAATTAAAAAAGGTTCTTAAATGCTGAGCAACTTTATGAATGGACATTTTGTTTATTTATTTATCGTGCAAATTTGTGATATCCCTTCTTGTTTTTAGGCACTTACCTAAAAAACATGTGCATTTCATGTATAGAGTATTGCCAAGTCGACACTGTAGTGTGCTCAACCTCTTGCTCAAGTCTGTAAGTGTGTGTGTGTGTGTGTGTGTGAGCGCGTTTGCATGTGTGAAGCTGCCGGCGCCATCATTATAATTCAAATGAGATTTGCGCGCCTAGCCATCTGCACACACACACATACACACACACACACACATACACACACACACACACTGGCAGACACATGTAGTAGGTCAAAGAATGGCACAAAGTGAGAAAGATATAGACAGTGGGTGGGTAAGAGAGTGAGTGCGATAGAGACACGCCTGCAAGTCCACAAGTTGGAGAATGTTTGGTATTTTGCACAATAAAGTTGTTCAAACATATTTGACGTTCGTACCCCGCACACACACACACATAGGCAAAGCCAGGCAGTCACACACACACAGACAGAGAGACAACCCTGCCTTGCCCTGATAGGGCCAACATTTTTCCGCTGACATAAACTTTCAATTCAGTTTTTATTTCAGTTTATTTCGCTTTCATATATTCTTATTTTGTTGTCATTTTTCTGTTTTTCTTCATTTTTTTTTTTTTTTTTGTCTTTTTTGAGTGTTTCATTTAACAATAAGCATAAAAAGGAAAGCATAAATGCGCATAAAATGAGCGAACTGTTTAATTAAGAACAGCTACTGCACAAAAAAGAGACGATGCACAATAAATAATAATATTGTTGGAGGGCATCTCGACTGGCAGATACTCTCGAAATGAAGGGAACTAATTTGAACATAATAACGAGGACACGAGGAAGCAAGACTTACTCGGGCATGTCGAATGTTGTATACGCTAGCAGGTTGTTAAGTCCTCCGATCGTTCCTATACTAATTATATATAATGGTGCAGAATTGAATGGTATTGTGTATATTCAATATTATATACGAGTATATACTTAATGGAGTCTTCTGGCCAAAATGAATATATCTTCTGTAAGGGTTTACAAATGCAAATATAACTTCAGCCTTTGTCTTCTCTCTTTTTTTCCTACAATGAAACAAAAGACTTAATTTGCTGCATATATACATATAAGTATGTATGTCTTGCATACCGTTGCTTACCCTTTACAGGGTATATGAAAAATATGTTTTCCTTCCACCTTTTTCATGGTCTTCATTTTCTTTCATTTGTAACTGTTTAACTGTTTTTCAATAGTGCTCATGTTCCTTATTGACAAACCGGAGACGATGACGATGACTGAAATTTTATTACGAAACTTTTCTGCATACTGAAAACAAGCACGTCCCTCTCCCCTCTCCCCCCTCTTCCTTAGCCACACTCTTTCCCTTTGGCTTTGCCCGTGGCATCGTTTGCGTTGCTCTCAATTCGTTTAATTATAAAATATTCCATATGACATGAATTCTCCTCACTGCCAGCCACAAAGTATGCGGGAAAAGAGACAAAAATAAAGAGAGAGGGAGGGAAAGGGAGCTGAAATTCGTCAGCTTTTTGCGCAAAATGAATTCAATTAAGTGCAACCGTTGACTTTCTGTACCGCAAAATGAAAATTCTGTGCTGTGTGTAAAAAGCTGATTAGCATGATACTCAGCGAAGCGAAGAGTTAAGATAATAATAACCAGTAAGAAAAGCAACAGTCGCGCGGCAAGCGACAGTGGGATACCCTTCGACCTATGTATGTACACATATACATATGCACATGCCTTGAAATTAATCCCGACAGATGGCGCTCGCGCTTCGCACTCGCCCGCCTCCCTTGTTAGCGGAATGAAGCACTTGGAGTTATGCTCATACTTTCTTATATAAATTCTGTTAATTATGTCCGATCGGATTGCAATTTGAAGACTACTTAGATATTTCATTCAGCTTAGTATATGTTAAAGTCAGAAAGTTGTATCTTTTATACAGCGCTTACAAATTGAGCTCAAAAATTCAATAATTGATTTGCGGGGGCGGTGGGCGTGGCACCTAACATTTGAAATAAACTTGATCTGCGCCAAGTACATATGAACCTTCATTCCAAATTTGGTGTCTCTAGCATTTATAATAGCTGAGATCTCTGTGTTCATCTGGTCAGACGGACATCCGGACAGACAGACGAACATAGCTCAATCGACTCGGCTAGTGATATTGAGTAAGAATATATATACTTTATGGGGTCTGCCACGCCTCCTTCTGCCTGTTACATACATTTGCACAAAGTTAGTATACCCTTTTTTGACCATTTTCAATGGTCGAAGGGTATAAAAAGCCTCGTGAAATATTCTTGAAAATAATCTGCAAATTATTTTCACATATTTCCCATTGAAGGGTTCATGTGAAAATCAATGGAGATTAGGTGGCAATAGAGAATGTGTGGAGTGAGAGAGTTGCTTGGCAATGGTTTGCGTTGACATACTAATTAAGATTTCCGGTATTGTCAGCTTAAACTCTTGAGATTTAATCGGCTTTGATGAAGCTCAGAGCAGCAGCTTTTCACAAGTTGAATAATGTATATGAAAATGCATGAAAAGAAGGTAAGCGGAATTCCTTTTGGTAGTTACTCAAGCCAACAGGTTGCAATGATCATAGAATAAATAAACTTTAAGGCTTAAACGATCGGGAAAGCTCTTTGAGAGCTCTTCTAAGCAACTTGCAGCAATCTTAAGTAACTCTATCTTGAAGAGGAAATATTGCAAATCTTGTAGAAGAGGTAAACTCCTTAAGCTTTTAACAAGCAAAAACAATCGGGAAAGCTCTTGGGAAGCTCTCCTAAGGTACCTTAAATCAGCAATGAGGCTCAACCTGGCATCATCCTCGTCATAATTTGCAACCTACATCAATCTTTAAGTATCTCTATCTATCTTAAGGAGCTTTCAACAAGCTTGCTGTTGCCCTTTTCATCGGTTCACCCTATTCCTTTCTCTCTCTCTCTCTCTCTTACACACACTCTCTCTGTCGCTCTGGCCTCTCCCTTTGTCACCTTTTCACATGCAGCTGGTGTCATTGCGCGCCTGCAACTCGTTCATCTCTAATTCATTGCATACTTATTGCTGCTGCAGCTATTGCAGCTGCTGCTCGCTAGATGGCGTTTAAGTGCGCTTGGCTTGAGTGATTCGATGCGTGTTATGCGTGTTGCATTCATGTGACAGCGTGCTGCTTGCAGCTGTCTACAACTGTGGCACGCACATCCAGACACACACACACACAAATCAAGTCTCAAACGATTTGCAGTTTGGCAATAGATATGATGAGGCAGACACAGTTTGCCCTCAACCTTCGCTCCTTCTCCTCCACCCCACCTAGGTAAAAAAACACAGCTGTAGCATCAATAATAACAACAAAGTCGAAGACATTTTCCTTCTTGGAATTTGCAGCAATTTTCCTCGAACCAAAAGGGGAAAATACCCCGTAATGTTGAAGAATTTCTGCACAACTACAACATGGCAAAAGTTGACAGAAGCAAAATTCCTTTGAACTGCTTCGTTAGGGCAACACAACAAAACGAAACAATTTTATTGAAAAGGAAGATTTCAATTGCCAACAAATTGATAAAAGTGAAAAAGGAAGAGAAAGAGAAAGAGTTGCAAATGCGAATGGAGTTTATAACTAACGCCTTGTCAGGGATCTTTCTGAGGCTGAAGGAACTTGTAAACACCTGAAAGAGCAGCAAATTTAGAATGAATCCCAATCGTCAAGCTACTCTATACATTCTATAAACATACATACCCTCCTATTCTAGTTCTAGCTATAATCTTGAGATTGCTATTCATTGAAATCTCGACTTCTTTGCTGTTAACTCCTTCATGCACAACTGGCTTAAAGAGTAGGGCAAAGTGTAGAGGATGGTTACGGATGCAGGCGACTCGTAAAATAGATGAAATTATACAGTAAATAAATCATTTAGAATGCTGATCCATGTTACGCATACGCCACGTATGCCAACGCTGGCCACGCTGACAACAACAAACACGCTTATGACCCAATCGCGGGTGCCAGAGTTATAAACACGTATTACTTATGCCACTGACTGTGAGTAGGCGTGTGACTGTGGCGATGTGTGTGTGTGTGAGTGTGCGTGTGTGTAGCTCCCAAATAGATAGGCGACTCTAGGCAAGGCAGCATCAGCAGCATCAACATCAACATCAACATCAACTTGTACTCAGATGGAAGCCTGCGTACGTGACAATTAAATTTATGAAACTCCACACGAGAGTGGAAAAACATCTAGCCAAGGCAAGTTGAGGCAGCCCACAAGCCAAGCAAAGACCCAAAACTGTTGCTGTAGCTGTGGCTGCTGAACCAGGACTTAGTCCATGAGCAAGTTCAGCAAAGGCAGTTCACAAGTCGCTCGCTAACCTCACCGGCTGTGGGAAGGAGGAGGGCGCAAATGGGCGCGTGACTGCTGCCAAGATACGCCTAACTTGGCCCATTAGCAGCCACCAGCCGTATCCAAAAATGAGCCAAGGATCAAGTAGCAGGACAACGGAGCAAACTGGCAAACAGACAACGAGGCAGCTACCCGGAAAGGAGTTCAAACTGCTTGCTTGCCTGAACAAGTCCATTGGACAAGCTAAATTCAGCAATTAAATCAATGAAAAGAAGACGCACACGCAGACGAGGTATTCTAGACTTTCAAATACCACGCACAGTCGAGGGAGTGGAAATGTCCAAAGTCAAAATTGCAGAAACATCGATGTTTTTCATATAAATCATCATTGTTTTGCCCAGCCAACATTGATGTATCTGCACATCTTCACAGCCAGACCCTTCTCTCTTCAGCACAAACATAAAACAGCTCAAATATACCCTTTAAAAATACCCTGCCCTTCTTGAAATATTTCAAAATCCTTCGCCAGGGATCGTTGTGTACGCAGCTTAAGCTGCTAAGCATAATTTATTGATCGTTTCTGTATAGAGGCTTTTGTTCTTTAATCACCTAGCTAGAAGGCAGTACCCGCCTTCTCCTCCCTCCTCCCTACACTCCTTCCCCGCACCTGGTATAAGCATTAACATTTTAATATGCATTATTAGCTAAATAATTGCTTGAGAACATTTTGAGGCAACAACTTCCTTCTGGCGTTTGGCAAACTTCTCCCTCCCACCGCCTTCCTGCCTGCCTCCCTCTCCTCTCTGGCTGCCTGCCTGCCTGAGCCTGTCACTTTGTCATTTAGCAATTGTTTTCATGCCACGCCCCGCTGTCATTTTGCCATAATAAATTCAATAGCAGCCACAGCATCTCAGCACGCCAAAAATATTGTATCTCAAAACAGAAACACGCTATGCGAACCCGAAGCGGAAATACCTTAACGAAATTAGTGTCGGAAACAATATGATATAGTGAGAATATTTAGCTAAGAAGTAGTTTAACATAAGAGAAAGGAGATACATATGTTAGAAAACAGATATGGTACTAAAGGACAACGGGGAAATAGTTTTTTTAAATCTTTGAAATTTATTTAATAAAACAAAAATGTATTTTGTATCCTTTCTAACAAAGTAAGCAGTGGGCAGTGTTGGAAAAATAGATAAGAACTAATAAGAAACTAACAGAAGAAAAAAAGAGATATTATACAAAAAAAGATATGAAAATAAAAGAAAACGAGAAAACAATTTAAAAATATATATATATATATATATATTATATTTATATCTTATATTGACTAAGGTAACCACAGTGCTAAACCAGTATTGGAAAAAAAGATAATAAATATTTAAACATAAAAGAAGAAAGAGATATGGTAGAAAAGAAAATATGGAACTAAAAAAAAACAAGGATACAGTTTATTTAAATCTTTTAAAGATAAAATGAAAAAACTATTCTATATTTTAAACTTAGTATTAAAACCGCTGGGCAATACCAGTGTTGGAAACAGACATAAGACATAGTTTAACACTAGACAAATGCGACATTATAAAAAATAAATATAAAACAATTAATAGAAATCTTAAAAATTTCATAAAAAAAAAATTATTTTTAATTTTATTCCAATAAACCTTAACTCGTAAAAACAGGTCTAGGCCTCTCTCCCACTGTGGGAACCCCGTAGAACGTAGAGCTGCCGAAAAATGGGAAAACAAGACAAGAAAAAAAAAAACGAACAGAAAAATGAAAAATAAATTATTTTCGCCTTCGTTTCGTCCATTTGTCAGCTGCGTTTTCTGTTCTCTCCTATTTGTTTGCCTCCCACTTTGCCTGAGGAGCGGAGCAGAGCAGAGAAGGGAGTGGCACAATAGAACAAGGGAAAGGAGGGGGGAGCTATTTTAATATTTTAATACATTGCGGCACGCATTTTGTCTCATTATTTGCGACACGTAGCCAAGTTTGTTGTGAAAAATGATTTTAATATTGCGCGCAGATTTTCATAAATCGGCTTCGAGTCACGATGTGCGGTAATTTATGGGCCCCGCTCCCTCTTCCCTCTTCCATGCCGAGCGACAATTAATTAATTGCTCCAGCCTTCTCTTTTCTTCTTCTTCTTTATCTATTCTTACTTCACTCAAGATGCTTTGCTAAAGATTCCAATTGCATTTCACATTGATTGCACATTTCAAAGCCAACCACGACCACCTGCGGTCGCTGTGTGGCACAGCAGGAATTTTTCATTTGAATAGAATTCAATCACTTTGGGTCGAGCTTGGTTTTTAATTAGACACAGGGATTGCAAACACCTGAAGAGCCAGCCCGCCCACCCCTCCACCTGCTTCACTTTAAACAATCCGACAAAATCACAGCGTGGTCTAAAGGGAAATTCCTGGAAATGCAGCTCATTCTTAAGTACAATTTGCAGAAATATTTCGCCTATTGCTCGCAATGGAAGTGCTCTTGTCTTTTATGTGATTAATTAAATCATCTTATCGCAAATTAAACAGAAATTACCAAATTGTCTCTTGAAACACGCAAGTTTCCCCACATTCTCTCTATTCTTGATTGGATTAGTGCCTATTGTTTCCTAGGCATATGCTTTTGGGTGCTGCATTGTTTGTTGTCTTCCCATAGACGAGAGACGATAACAAAGGGCGGCACTAAACAATGTGCAATTCCCTTTAGTGCACATCTTCTAACTGACTTCTCATTGTATTTCTGGCTCTCTATTAATTCGTGTGTGTGTGTGTGTGTGTGTGTGTGTGTGTGTGTGTGTGTGTGTGTCTCGTATGTTCCCCGCAATTTCGTTTATGAAAGCTGCCCAGCATCAAAGATGTCTTTGCATTGTCTATTTTGCGAATGCATTCGATTGTACTTGGATTAACTTGCAAGTCATCACAGAGTGCTGAGGGTGCTCAAAGGAGAAAGTGTTCAATTTTGAGGTACTTGCTTGCATTCGGGTGAATAATGAATGCGAGTACTCGAATTGAGTAGAGCAAGTTATGTGAATCATTTGAGTGAGTTCAAGTTACTCGGTTTATTTGAAACTAGCGAGTTGCATTCGAATTTGCAAATCAGGTATGAGGAAATAGAGTGACAGACAGACAAAGACGGAGGCCAAGAGAAAAGGAGAATGAAGTGAGAGATAAAGATAAGAGAGAGATAAGAAAGAGAAAGAGAAAGACAGAAGATAAAGGTTTGGGAAAAAAGGGAAATGATGACTAAAAGAAATGGGACGAACTGGAACGAATAGAAAGAGTCAAAGAAGGACAGGTAAAGTAAAAGACAAAGAGATAGTAAAACTAGAAAAAAATAGAATAAAAATTGAGAGCAAAGCAAAGAGAAAAAAAGAGGAAGAGATAGAGGGGGTAAACGAGTTAAGGGAAAGAACAAAGAGAGAATGAAAAAGGCAGAATTTCTAACTCATATAAAGTTATGCAGAAAAAGAGAGAGGGAGAGAGAAAGAGAGACAAAAGTGTAGACAGAGCAAGATAAACAAAAAGAAAAAGAAGACGAGCTAAAAAGAGAGACAAAATGAAAAGGAAAAACACTTTGTGCGAGTTAATCTCGTGCTTTATTTTCCGCTAGGCCAGTGGCAAACCCAACTGCCTCCGCTTGTCCATGACCCGCTCGATGAGCTGCTCCTTGAAGCGCCAAATATTGTCATCCCTTACCGGCGGCGGATCGTGGAGTGTCTCCTTGATGTCTGGCTCGCGATAATGCTGCATCTGACCAATGTTGGTGGGCACATCGAGGGCACCGCAACCGCGCCATCCCATGGAGAAATGATTGTGCAAAATGGTATTGTGCGCCGTGGAATGGAGGCACTTGACAGCCGAGGCTGCATCCAGATGATCGGCCACACGAATCACATGGCGCAGCATATAGAAGTTCGCAGGTGATCGCTCGTCCTGCGGCAAATCCTTGGGGTAATATATATTGCGAAAGCAGAAGCTGGCACGTTCCTCGCAATTCGTTTCATTGTTGGGTCCTGCAAAGATACTGCGATTGCCCTCGAGCAGCTCCACGAGCGCCGTCCAATTGTTGAGCTCACCCAGTGGCATTATGACCTCATCCACATCGAAGTTACCCACATAATCGTAGCGATAGATATTGCGATAATAGCAATCGATATACATGAACACCTCGTTGAGTAGCTTGCTCAAGTATCCGTTTGCCGCCGGCTTGGGGTGCCCGTCGAGCAACGTGTGTCTACGCATGACCAGCAGTCCATCCTGTTCGGAATAATGACGCAATGTGCGACGTGTGCTCTCCTTTAGATGATCTGCGCCCAGATCGTACGCTGTCACCCGCTCGACGCCCAGCAGACGCATTAGCTCAAGCCATTCCACCCAACGATCCGACATATCCGAGTCGGGAAAATGTAGATCCTTCACACAAATGGCAAAGCGTGTGGCGCGCCTACGCTCTGGCGCCTCGTAGATAACGCGCATGGCATTGCTGGGAGGCGAGCACTTATCGCCCCACACCAGCGAGACCAACTGGGGCACACGATGGCGACGCTGTGTGCCATGTAGGGGGCAATTCATTAGCACCGGATAGACATGATCGGGTCCATTGCCCCAGGCATCGTACCAGCCAATGTCCTGATGATGCATCTCCACAATATCCGGCCGACTACTGCCCTCGTACCAGACCTGGCAGTGTGCAGGCTCGAAGGGACCAAAGATGCTGCCCACCATGGCCAGCACGGCAATGCTGGGCGTGTACTCCATGGCCTGGCGGCGATCGTAGTATGCCGCAAACAAATAGTAGCTCACATTGCCGCCCATGGTAAACTGATAGTAATCCTGCTCGTACTGCAGATCCTCGTGGCGTGGATACGGCGCACAGTTGTCGCTCAGTGACCAATTGTAAGGCGCATTCTGGTCCAGCAGTTGCTTCAGCAGCAAAGGCTCATGGCGGGGCGGGTTAAGGGATTCCTGAGGTTGAGCTTGAGGTACAGGTGACACTGCAGCGTAGAGAGAGAGAGAGAGAGAGAGAGGGAGAGAGAGAGAGAGAGAGAGTGAGAGACAGTGGGTTAGTCAGTTCTACAGTTTGTGGCAGTTTTCTGTACCTGCAGCTGCTGCCTTTGGCTCTTCTGGCTCTTCTTGCTCGTCTGACGCTACAGTAGAAAGAGAGAGAGAGTGAGTGAGAGATAGGGGGGAGAGAGGAAGGGTTGTGGTAGATTAGTAATGCCTTATTTCACCCACCTTCTTCGATCGCTGGCTCCTGTGGCTGCTCATCCATTTGTCTTGGCTCGTCCAGCGCAGCTGCTGAATGGAATTAAAAACAGAAGGCATAAGTTATCTGCATCTCTCTCTCTCCTCCTCCACTCTCTTCCTCCTACCAGCCACGCCTCTGCTGTTTGTATGCACGCCCATGAGAAATATCTTGGGATGCAGGCCCACGTTGGTGGCCCTGTCTGCCCCATTGATCAACAGCAGCAGTATCTGCACACCCATCATGGTGAGCAGAAACCAGGCAAGGAACTTCACCCAATAGAAGAGACTGTTGAGCTTCATGGCACGCGTTCAATTGTTTGCAGGTTGCCAGTGCCACTGCCACAGCAGCAGCAGAACAGTAGAATCAATTAGCTAATTGCTATCTAATTGCTTATCGATATCAGTGCGTATCTCTGTTATCGCTGCTGATAGAGTTTCCGCGTTGACGCGATTTCCCTATACGACGACCAGATACGCCTTGGTTGATATATATGTGTAGCTGACTTGATTTTTACCTCTACAGGGTATTCAAATTCGTGCATACCTTATCTTGCGGTATCTCAAGAGAAGTTAACATCATTTTAACAGACACTTAGTGTAATGACATCATAGTAGAAGACTTTCGACTCTATTCACCAAACAAAACTCACTCTGAATTCGATTCTTCAAACTCTACACTCCGCAATCTTCTTACTATTTCCATCTCTATCTCTACGCATTTGATTAAGTCGATTATGATTAAATTTTAAATGTAATCTGTCTATAAAGAAGTTGATTTGATTCTGAAGAGAAAACAGAAAGAAAAGATACCGATTCTTACATAATTCCAACGAATGAACTTTCAAATGATGGATTTCGTTTATTAGATGTACAGATAATCGTTTTACCTATAAATTCTCAAATACGAATTTTAGTTACAGCAGCTGATGTAATTCATTCATGAACTATCCCAGCTTTATTAGTTAAGGTAGACGGAATACTTGGACGACTTAACCAAACAAATTTTTTTATTAATCGACCTGGTTTATTTTTTGGACAATGTTCACAAATTTGTGGAGCTAATTACAGTTTTATAACTATTGTAATTGAAAGTGTCCCTGTAAATGATTTTATTAAGTGAATTTCTAATAATGTAAATTCTTCATTAGACGAATGAAAGCAAGTAAACCATTTTATAGTAAATTTGCACTTACTTCTAATGAATACGGCAGGCCGAAGGTTTCATACTCTTGTAGGCTCTTATTTCAACCTATCGTTACTAGTGTTGCATAATGGTACAGAATAGTATGGTATTGTGTGTTTACAATATTATGTCTCACTTTAATTGGAACTGATAAGTACATAACAAAGAGCAGCATAAAGAATAATTAACTAATGTACCCTAATAATTGTCGAACAATTGGAATGGAAGCACTAAATAACTTAAATTAGATATGGAATTGTAACATGATAGGGATATTTTCTATACGCATAACGGTTATTTACGGTCTCTGGATATTACAAATAAAACAATTGATCTCTAACTTCAAGATGGCAATTCTGAAATGTAAACGAACTCCATCTTAAATAGCGAAATTAACTTTTTGACTTGGAAATCCCGTGTTGACAGTCTAAAGATATATTACCATCATCACATGGCTTAAAACTTTCGGTATAAATATTGCAAAACAAGAAACGAGCAAATGGGAAATGGGAAATGGGGCAAACGAGGGAAATGCGAAAAGAAAAGTCTGCGCATAGCGAGAACATTTTATGAAGTCAATTTAAACTGAATTGTCCAGTCTACTTTTAGTTCACGTAGGCGTGCCCAGTGTATGATAAAGGGGGGCCAGTCGGGGCCGTGGAAAGTTCTTTGAGAGGTTGCCTAACAAGCTGCCTAACAAGGCCCGAAAACACATGGCACGAGAACATTATTATGGACGGCAACGCGGTGTTAATGCGGAAAATGGCCACAATGACAAAAGAAACGGACACCTCGACTCACAGACACAGGGGGAGAGTGGAGAGTGGAGAGTAGAGGCGTCACCTGCATTAAATTATTGATTCGATTTGTTGGCAGCAGGGAAGCAGGGAGAAGTGGCTTTGTGGCAGGCTGAAGGGGGTTTGCAAGGGGCGCGTTTTCTATTGTGGCACGAAAATATTGAGGCAGCGCATGAATTGTGGCGCCCGGCAGCCCATTGTCAAAGTTGGTGGCGCCGTCGTCGTCGTCGTCGTTGTTGCTGCCTCTCTTTCTGCGTCCTTGTCAGCTAGTCAATTTTTCATATGTCTGAGTGTGCAACTATGTGTGTGTGTGTGTGCGAGTGTGTGTGTGTTAAGTGCCACGCCCAGCAACGCAACAGTAATAACGGCAAACGAATTGAATTTATGTTCAATGTGAGTTGTGTGTTTGTGTGTGTAGGCTTGTCTTAGTATGTCAGCAAGAGTGTTAACATGTGTCTACGTGCGTGTGTGTGTACGTATACGTGTGTGTGTGCCAGCCAGCAAACAAGACATAATCAATCACTTAACCCAAAAACGCGCGCCAAACGTTCGTTTCAATTAAAGTTTCGCTTTCATTCACTTAGCCGAAAGCCCGAAGAAGTAAGCAGAGCAAAAGAGAGAGCGACAGAGAATGAGAGAGAGAGAGAGAGAATTTTTCCTTCAGTCAGCCCCGTTCCGTCTATGTATACCTAGACTACACGGAAAAAAATTTGATGCTCTTAAAATATATTATATTTATTTTTTTTTTTTTTCTTATGTTTTTTACACTTAAAAGGCGACACTCGCCTTAGTCGATACACAAACTTCAGTCGATTTAATTAACGATAACCCTATGGATAGAAGAGTGTTGTATAATACGCAAAATGGCACAACAGCAACACTATATTTTGAGGAAGCCAAGAGAAACAGATCATAATTGTGCTAAAGGCATTTTCCTGATCAAATTTATTCAAATATTCTCAATATTTTATATTAATTTCAAATCATGAATGATAACAACATAGATTGCATTAAGAAAAAGAGAGAGAGAGAGAGAATGAGCATGAGGTCAAACTAGATACCTGCTGGCTGCAGAGCATTAAAGGTTGTCAAGAGTTTGAAATAAGTATTGAAAAACTGCTGCTATTGTAGTTAACACTTGCTCGGCTTCTGCGAACTCGAACTTTGGCAAAAGTTAAAGCGGTTTTTTGCCCTCTCTGTCTACCTATACACCTCTCTCTCTCTCTCTCTCTCTCTCTCTTTCTCGCTCTCTCTGTCTCTGTCTCTCACTTCCTCTCTATCTATCGCTAAACAAGTTGCAAAGTTCAAAGCGTTTTTGCGCTGTGCACGCAGCTTTGGTTTCCCATACGAGTGAACGCGATTTGTGAAAGAAGCAAGCAAGAAGGGGCAGAGGTAAGGGAGTGGGGAGAGAGCTACAAGATGAGGTTGATGAGGGGCGGCTAAGAGTTTTGGGAACGTCGACACAACGGACGCGACGACGGAAGCAACCAATTTCCGGCTTGCAGGCAGCGTCGTTCTAGTTCACTTTGCATACATTTAGGCGCTCTGGGCACACACAATTTCGCATATCATCCGATCCACCTCAGTTCGGCTCAGCTGCGAACAATGAGTGAGCCAGCGCAACCCCACTCCCCCCCTGTGAGAAGGGGGGTAGGCATGCCCATGGGTTTTGGCTAGAGAGAGAGAGAAATCATAAATCTGTTGCTCATTGTTGTTGTTGCTGCTGGTGTTGCTACTGTAATTGAAGCAATGACGCACGCAAAATTTGCTGCTACCTCACCCGCAACCTCCCTCTCCCCCCCATCCCCCTTTGCCACTGGGCAGCCCCTGTGGTATATCAAAGTCAATTTGCCTGGAAAGTAATTTGTTTTCATAGAACTGGCGAGTGTTAAGTCCTTTTAAAGACGGCGACTCTCGCAGTTCCGATTCCAACTGCAATTTCAACGACTCGACTTGACTAACCCTTAGCCTTGCCCCTCCCCGACTCCCTTTTGGCCGCCGCTTTATTCCACGTTGCCTCAAATCACATTTTGCCACACATTTAGCACTTCATTACGAGAAGAAGGCGACAGAGACAGTGATAGGGAGAGAGTGAGAGGGAGAGAGTGAGAGGGAGAGGTAGAGAGGCAGCACAAAGCAAAAGCCGCAAGAACATCCGCAACAGCTGCCAGCTCAAAGTTATTGAGTCCTACTTCCCCCCTTCCTTCCACTCACCCCTTTGCAAGGCTTATGCGATTTGAGAGCAAATTGACAAAATCTCAAGTCGCGTCTTCGTTGTCGTCACAAGCTGCAGGTACGCGCTCGAACAAGTTGCCATTTTGTTGCAAAGTGATTATTGCCCCACCCTCGCTCTCTCTCTCTCTCTCTCTCTCTCTTTTACTCATGGCTAAACCCTTTCTGCACAAAAGTTTCACACAGTCGTTGACAAGTTGAGAATTATGAGCTATCACATTGAATTCACATTGAATATAAAAAGAATGCTTTATCTAAGGAAGTAAGAAGAAAGCAGCGGGGAGGGGGGAAGAGAAAGAGAGAGAGAGTTACCCACTCCATAACTTCTTAGATCTGTAAGCTTAGTAACTGAAGTTTTCTGTGTGTGTTAATAATATAATGTTTAATATATTTAGTGCTGTACATATTGCCAAAGATTATCACATACCCGGGCTAAGTTTACCTTAAAATTCCTAAGTAACCTACATATGTCTTATAAGTAACCTATGTCTTATTAGGAACATATAGCTATAAGTAACCTATGGCTATAAGTAACATATGCCTTGAATAACGTATGCTATGCTAAGTAAGCTATGCCTATAAGGAACCTATGTCTTGATTAAGCTATGCCTTGAGTAACCTATGCCTATAAAGAACCTATCCCTAGAAGGAACCTTTGCCTATAGAGAAGCTATGCCTATAAGATTGAACCTATAGGTTGCCTATGCCTTTAAGTAACCTATGCTTATAAGTGACCTATGCCGTTAAAATCGGTTCCTATAAATAACCTATGCTTATTGGTAACCTATGCCTATAAAGAAACTACGCCTATATGGAATCTATGCCTATAAGTGACCTATGCCTTGAATAACGTATGTCCATGAAGAACCTATGCCTATAGCTATACCTGTTAGTAAGCTATACCTTGAGTTACCCATGCCTATAATCTATAAATAAGTTCAAGTAAAATATAAATACCATATATGATATAATTCCTCACATCACATCTTAATTTTAGATCATAGATCTACAAACTGCTTTTGCACAAGCTCAGCAATCTAAGCTACGATAAACTGTGTGCAATTTTCGCATAAATCGCGCTTTCCATTAGCTTGCAGCTATAAAACTGAAATTTCATATATATCGTAAGGTTTTCTAAAATATTTCCCCTCGTCCACCACCCCCACCCCCCTCGCTCGCCTCTTGAAAGCACTTTGAAAACTGTGTGACCCTTCGCACATCCAATCAAAAATCCGTCCCCTTTACAAGCTCACTTGCTTGTTGCAGTTGTGTATGCCGCCATTTGCATTTCGGACACCCACAGGAAGAGAGAGATAGAGAGAGAGGGGGTGTGGCTGGCAGGGAGGCGGGAGGCGGGCGGTGGGTGGGATGCCAAGTGAACGTACCGCAAAATGGCCGAGGCGAATGGCTTTTTAAGGACGTGTCCCCTCAGCACTTTGCGTTGCTGGGTTTATTGGCCAATTTGCAAGTTGATTAGGCCACAGTGAACACCCCCTACCACCTTCCCCCTACCCAACATCATCAACTTATTCCATCTGCTGCTGCTGCTGCTACTGCAGTTGGGGGCGTGGCAGCTGCTGCTGCTGTTCTCCTTGCAGCATCCAATGACATTTTCATTGCATTGTCGCGTCGCTTGCGTGTGACATGAATGAATGAATCAGTCGAATGAGTCGCATGAATAATGAATAATCCGTTGGCGCAGCAACACTTTCAAGGCAATAAACTTTAATTGTTGATTACGCAAACGTCGACGCTGGCAGCGCTGCCGCTGCAGCTGCAGAACACAAAAAAAAATATTATATTTCAATAATCTGCTCTGTTTTTCTACTTGTTCCCCTTGTTGTTGTTTTCCGAAGTTGCCTCTGCTGCTACTGTTGTTGTTGTTGTCGTTGGTGTTGGTGCTGGTGCTGGTGCTGGTACTGCGCCATCAGCAGCATAATTCGAAAATTGAAATTGCCGTCACGTACATAACGCCAACAGCGTCGGCAGCGACGCCAGCGCCGGCGTCACTTGTCAACATGAATTTCCAATTTTCTGTTAACGCCGTCGCCGACGCCGTCGCCTCTGCCGCCCGCCATTGTATGTAGCCATTTTGCAGATACCCTAACCTTAAAATAGGGCAATTTTTTAGTTTATACCCGCTAAACACTTATCTTCTATGAGTTGTGGCAACCCTGGCACAAAAAGACTGCACAGTACCGAAATACATTGCCAATTGATTGGTGGAATATGGCAACCCTGCCGAACAGCATACATGGTGGTAACCCTGTTTATTTTGTATATATTTCCTCATCATAATTACTCCAAATTAGCTGTTGCAACCCTAGAGGCCCGACACAACCCTATTCACACAAATGCTTTACCCTTTTCAGCAAGTTTTATTAGGGTATTTGTTACTCGGCTTGTTTGTCGGCCGTCGCGCGCTCTCACTTTGGGCATTTTATAAATATTTCTCTTTCAAGTTTTTGTTGTTTTTTAATAAGTACTTAGGAAACTCTGGCAGCAGACAGAGGAAGAGGAAGAGGGAGAGGGAGAGAGGGAGTAGTGTAAGAGGCAACTCGAGTTGAACTTGCTGCAAATCTAATAGACAGCGAGATGGAGAGAGTTTTTCCAAAAAGTCTCGAGTGCGCTTGAATGTCGATGAGTTCTTGAATTTCTCGCTTTGTTTTCACTCTCCCTCTCTCTCTCTCTCTCTATGCCTTTCCTGCTCTCCTGCTTCCTTGTTCCCCCTTGAAAACTATTTTGAAAATCAATTTGCACAAAACAAAGTCGAAATGTTCAGTTTGGGGAAGCTTTTACCTCAAATTTAAGGCGTGTGAGTGTGTGCGAGAGTGTGTGTGTGGGGCAAGGCAGGTGCTGTGCTGGTGTGTGACTGTGTGTGTGTATGTGTGTGTGTGTGTGCTGTGCTGTGCTTGTCGTCAGCTTTATCATCATTTTGATTAAACGCAAACAGCGACGCTACAAAATTAGTTGACATTTATGCAAATGCATGACGGACCTGGCCAAGCAGACCCGCTGTCCAGTCCCTGCCCATCTAGCCCCCCCTCCCCCTTATTGTCTCCCTGCTTAACTCATGCTTATCGCCAGGCTCGTCATCTGGCAGGTAGTAACCCCTTGTTGTACGTCCCTCGTTACCCACGCCCCCCTGTCCCTTGCCCCTTGCCCCATGCCTCGCAGCAGTCTCCCTCAGCGTGGCAAGTTTTAAATCCGCTTTAAATATTTTTTGCATTTTCCTTTTTTGCCTACGTTTTGCTTTTTCCACATTTTTAATTTTATATTATATATTTTTTGTCCTTTTTTTTTTTTCTGTTTCATATCTTTGCCTTCTTATTTGATTTCGGCGCTTTAATCTCGGCGCTATCGCAGGTTTTTAAATTAATAATAAAGAAATTTCGTGCTTACGCGTAGATGAGCTTGGATATTCATATTCCAAGCACATCCCCTTGTGCTCCTCTGCTCTCTCTCTTTACGACCTTTTTCCTTTTCTTTTTGTAGATTCCAATCAAATAAAAATAAAATAAAGGAAAAAAACTGAGACTAATTTTCTCTTTTAAGTTTGTTATCACGCCAACTGCAACTGACATGGGCCACACAAACACACACAAACACACACAGACACACACACAGAGTAAAGTGCATAGTGAGTGTCTCTTGTTAGAATATTACGCATACGCCACGTATTGACGTCGCTGTCGCTGTAAATCGTAACTCAAAAGCTTGGCTACTCGATGCGCTTGGTGTTACTTCTTACAGTGAGTGCGTCGCCTCAAGCAGCAACGGAATGTGCCAGATAACGGCAAAGTGGAAAGTGACAGGTGGCAAGCGAAGAAGAAGAAGATAGAGAAGAAGAAGAAGGCGAGTAAAGGCGTGAAGTGAAAAGTGAAGTGTAAAAGAAAAGATATAAAGTGGAAATGCAAGGACAACGGAAAAGTGCCGCTAATGTGATCATCTAACTGTCTTGCACAACACACTCTCTCTCCCACACACACACACACACACACACACACACACTCACACTTAAACGCTCACACCACAGTCAGGCACAATCACACGTGAAAAACTCAGTCACGTGGCTGCGGGAAATTGAAAAAGCACCAAAACGAACAAAATAAAAACGCGCTTTTCTTTTCTTTTCGTTTGCATTTTCCGCTTTTGTATTCGTCATTACTCTGGAGTCGGCGTCAGGTTATCACAACTTTGTCATCGCTTTGCTGCTCCTTTTCGTTTCCATTTCGATTCCACTCAAGTGAAAACGGTATCGATAACGATAACAATACATGAATGAAAGCAGGTTCTGGTATTTGTTTTTTCCCGCTATATTCTAACATTTCTACTTTGATTTCAAATGTAGACATAAGGGGAAATTTAATTCCGTAGGGTTCCTTTTTATACATATTAAGATTTTGGTTTTTTTGTCGATAACATATTGCAATTCATAAGGTTTATTATTACAACGAGTGTGTGCCGTTGTGAATTCCACTTAAAATAAATATTCTTGCAAATAGACTAAGCCTGAAGGCCATACTAAAAATTAAATAAAGTTAATAATAAAAAAATAAAATTAATAAAAATTGTTCAAAATATACATAGTCTGAAAGCCGTTGTTGCTTTGTATCAGCATTCGGCATTGCTTAAATACAAATACATAACCAAACACAAAGATATAATAATAAAATATGATAATAATGAATAAATAAATATATAATTCAAACATTATGACTTAGATTGCCTAATTCCGTTTCTAAGATGCTTTTGCATTTAATTAATTTAATTAGAAATTTAAATAATTTAATTCCTGTTTAAATCGATGCCCTTAAAAAAAGTTAAAAATCTAAATCAAACTAGAAAAGTCACAAAAATGTATTAAAAATTTTAACAAATTCCATTCTTTGCTTTAAATCGATAAGAAAACCCTAAACGAATATGAAAATTAAACAAAATATGTGTTTAAATGTAGAATAGGGATTCTGGTTCAATTGCAGTTTATGCCACTAATCGATTAAATTGCGATTGTTTTTGACGTACTGCACAATAGTGAGCTGCACTTTCTCATTCTCAATGTTTACCATACCCCATAATTTCAATTCCAGCTGTTCCAATTGATCGTCTTGTGACTAATCGTTTATCAATATATTATATATATATGACCCGTTAGTCGCTTACTTAACAATGCATATGAAGAATTCCATTATGAAATAACTGTATAACTGTACCCCCTGCGTGGAATACCCCCTTGAATGGCGTTGATGATGATGATGATTGTGATGGGTTTTCGGTGGCGTTTCTGATTTCTCTCAGCTACGCTGCGCTGCGGATTCGATTCAATTGGATTGTTCTGCTCCATCGTCCATTGTTGTTCGCACTTGACTCGCCTCGCTTTGTGCTCTCTCGCGTGTGTACACAACTTCGATAACAAGTTGAGTGGTGGAGTCGGTGGGGAGGAGGTTGAGGGGATTGTAAAAATACCGTGCGAAGCTGTCAACATGTGCCGCGATGGGGAGGAAAAGCCTTAGCAATGCGTTGTCGCTGTAAAATCGTCAACACTTAAAAGGCAACCCTATGGAAACCTATCGAACCTACCCCACCCCCCTTCACCCACTTAACTGCCACCGCTCCGCACCCCTCCCTCGTTGGGGGCAATTAGCAATCGACCATCAAATGCAAATAAAATGGCAAAAAGATAAAGTGACAAAGTTGATGCGAAAAAAGAGACGAAAGTCACAAGGGAGAGAGGGCAAAGGGCAGTGAAGAAGGTAGCAAGGGGGCGTGGTGGGCACTTACAGTGGCGCCCACTTGACCAACGTGGCACTGTATACCCTGCCTAATGTTGGATAATGTTTATTTGCTGACCTTATTGTCAGCATTGACATCATTAATGACGATGCCGCTGCCTCAAGTGCTGTCCTCCATTTGAGGAGAACAAATAAAGCAAATGGCCAAATGGGCAGATGGACGCGGAAAAGCCAAGAGCGAAACTGTGCCCGGGGAAAGCGTCGGGAAAATGCCAGGGAAATGCGGCTTCAGCTTAATACAAAAATGCAAGCACAGGAGAAAAAACTCTGAGGAGGAGATAGAGGATAAGGGAGGTCGCAAAAAAAACAATAACAACAACCAGAATCGCGTTAAAAATCACGCCCAATGTCAACCTCCGCCCCTCCCCCTCCTTCCACACTCCCCCTTGCATGGCAAACAACAAACAAGAGGAGAGAAGACAAACAAAAAAGGAAATGCGAAACGATGCGCAACAAATTCAAATAGAAAGATAAAAAAGTCAAAATGTGCCCCTTGACTTGTTCCCCTCCCCTGCTTCTCCCCCCTTTTGGGCTGCTGACAATGACGAGGATTGCGCCACTTCATTTTCATGCAATGAACAGAATTGATGGCTCTGCACAGTGGCAGAGAGTGGGGGAGGGAGAGGGGGCAGGAAGAGTAGCTGAAATCAAAACCAAGCCAAGTAATTATTCCGCGTTCGGAAAATCAAAGAAACAAATGAGAAAACACATCAACTTGAGGTTTCAAATTCACGTGAACAAAACGAAAGAGAGAAAAAGGAAACGGAAATGAGAAAACTCGTCGAAATTAGCGCACGCTTAAGTGGCGAAGAAGAAACGCTTTGGCAGTGGAACACACGATAGCAGGTAGCAGAAGGTAGCAGGGGTAGGATTTCTGTGAATATCTTGAGTGGAAATTTGAAACTAAATTTGAGAATTGATGCGCAAGGAAAGGAATTAAGTGAAATTGGTAGAAAGAGAACAAGAGACTGAGACAAGTTGAGGTTGAGCACTCTTGTAATATTCATGGAGATATGAAGTATAAATTCAGATTACAGAGTGGTTGAGAGCAGCCAGTAAAACGTTCCAGATTATTAATCATAGCGAGGAAAGCTGATACAGTTTAGCAGCATTTAATGCCTGCTTTCTCTTTTTGTACCTTTTTGTCTCTGTCCCATTTTCTTTTCTTTCTTTTTTCCATCTTTTTTTCCTAACCAAATCCGGTCATAGAAATTCGCGCAACGTTTAAGAATGCCACAGAAAGCAGAATATGAAAATGCTGCGATGGTCTGCATGATTTTTTGTCTGTCTTCTTTTCCTTCTCTCTTCTATTAACTTTGTTTTCTCTCTCTCTGTCTCTTATTCCGCTTAACAAGCAATATGTTTAAGAATGAATGAACAAAAAAGGGAATTGAAAACATTGCATACTTACTTTTCTGCCCGAACCATTTTTTCTTCTCTCCTTCTCTCAATCTTGATCTGTTATTCCATCAATATCTTTCTCTCCCTTTCCCTCTCTCTCACTCTCTTTCTCTCCCTCTCACTCTCTTTGTGTCTCTCTCTGAGTCTCTCTGCTTGACTTTCTTTCCGTCTTTCTCTGTTACAATCCTTTCACAACTCATTTAAATCATGCCGGCAGCTTAATGTTTTACAACCGCCTATCTCTTGCCACCTCATCTCTCCCCCCTCTCTGTCCCCATCTTTCTCTCCCCATCTCTCCTCTCCCTCTTTTATTTAATCTTCTGCCCTTCGAGCTTAGCATGGCATTTGGTTTGCATCACAAACAGCCCAGCGCATTGCACAATCAGTTGCCGCCTCTTGGCTCTGCGCCAATATGCAACGTGCAACACTCTGCGGTATCTGTGGCCTCTATTGGAGGCGTGGCCGGCCAAAGTGGCAGCAGCAGCAGCATAGCGAACTGAAAGCGTGCCCCTTGTTGCTGTTTGTTGCTGCTGTTGTTGCTGGTCACGCGTGTTGTTGTCATTTGCTTTGTGTTGCCGATGCGATGCGACGCGGCGCAACTATCAAACCGATAACAAACGCGTGGCAACAACAGAGATATCATTGCCATTGCCACTACCACTACCACAGATACTGCGCCTGCGACGCTGCCACAGCCACTTGCCACTTGCCACTTGCCACTCGCTGAGTACACGTTATTTCAGCGGAAATCCTTTCCTCTTCTGCTGCTCCTCCTCCTGCTTCTTCGCCTTGTGCTCTTCAATATATAGACCCAGGCTGAATGAATGCGCCACTGAGTACAAGGATGATTTGCGAGGGGAATGTGAAATGCATTCATTAATATTGTATGCATTTTTACTGCATGCTGCATTACGCATACGCCGCATTGAACTCACCTTAATTACATTTCTTATTGGCTTAACCGACCCACAAATATGCCAAAGCCACTGAAAATTATCTATTGATGCGAGTGCCAGTGTGTGTGTGTGCGTGATTGATTCGTTGCTTACCACAGCGCCACACACGGCGTATACGTAATACATGAGAAACAGAAAGAGTGCGGGGTGTGAGTGGGGAAAGGGGGGAGAAGAGAATGCGCCTCCCCGTCGCGTCCCAGATGCCAATGTGCTTGCTGCTCGCATAATTCACCAAAAATATTCTGCGTTTCAATGGAATTCGAGGCAACTAAGCAGGAGTCGACTAGAAAATACCCTAGCATAATATGCAAGAAGGAAGGAAAAGGAAAAAAAGAGAGAGAGAGAGAGAGGGGAAGCATATGCAAAATGAGTAGAAATGTTGAGTATAGATGTTTCAGCATAGTTCTACATATTTCTTGTATACAAAAGAACTACAATTTGTACAGCATATCTATTAATATTATATGTGTCAAGCTTTCACATGGTCATGCCACAGCGCAACGCTAATATACCCACTTTTGCCAGGGTATTCGTGCTTATTCGTCAGCTGCCAAATGTAATCCCCAAACTGTGCATAAAAGTTTATTTAGCATTATGTACTTACGCGCACACACAAAGAGGGAGAGAGAGAGAGGGGAAAGGAGAGGCAGAGTGGGAGAAAGAGAGGGAGAAAGAGAGGGAGAAAGAGAAGGAGACGCAGAAAGAGGGGAACAGCGACGCAACGCAGCGCAGCGGCTCGCACTTTGGAGATTCAATTTGTGGTTTGCGTATGCAATAAGAATTTGACGGCTTCTATGCAAATTGTGGAGTGGAATCGATAACACACGACGACGACGACGACGATGGCTATAATCGGCGTAATCGTCAGGCAGTTGAAGGCGCCGCCAACACGTGCCCAACACACTTTCACTTTCACTTTTTTTGCCTGCTTCTTTTCGTTGTGACATATGATTGATAGACGACCCTTGGCCGGGCCGGGCCCCGAGCTGGGCAACCGAGCATGGCATAATGGCCAATTGGTTTAATGGAGGACAGTAGTGGGAAGAGAAGCCTCCTCCTTCTATCTCATTCTCCCTCTCTCTTGCTTTGTCAACTCTGATAGACAGGCAGACAAATGTCATTCCAGAGATTTGTATATTATTAATACCTACAGAGCAACGGACAGACGAATAAATACCCAGCATCATGCTGGCAGTTCTTTGATTCTCACTGCTGTTGCAACTGAAGAGTGAGAGGGAGAGAGAAAGAGAGTGAGAGGAAGATAGTGAGAGAGTGCAAAAGCTGGTGTAGAGTGATGCGTAAATCCATTTTAAGTAAAATGGTCACGAAGCTGTCGCCTTTGCCTCTGGCTTAACTGGTCTTAAAAATAAAATGTATGTCTCATCTTGAGGCAAACGCCCTTCTCGGCTTCTCTTGCTCTTCCCCCATCTACATCTCTGTTCCTCTTTGCTTTCTCTTACGCTTTGTGTGAAAAAAAAATAACACAAATCTGACCAAAGTCGATTATGCAAACAGAAAAGAAAACACATAGTTAGAAGTGGAGAAGACAGACGGCAAAATACTCTGAAAGTAGAAAAGAAATGATGATAACTAACTGGAGTGCCAGATGTAGATGCCAGTTGCCATACAAGATAAGTAACACATCAACTTAATATACAATTAAGTTAGGAGGTGCCTTTAGACAACTCACCATATATATGTCCAGGCATATGCTATATATGGCCTGAAATTGATAAAAATGTTATATGGAAATGAATTTTAAATCAATATATGACTCAGTTTTGACATATATGTATGTTGATTACAACATATGTAGGAGTGTGAGCTTACATAGTTGTCATTTAAGAAATGACGCACAACAACTTTACAAACATTACAACGCATGACATACACATATGACAGCAAATGTAACAGACAATTTGCGATATGCATACATATGGTACGGTTTGATACCCAACCATACGAACTTTGGCATGCAAACATATGACACATTGCCATATAAAAGATTAGATACATATATATATATATGTACATATTGTTACATACATATTAAATATCCATATCTCTGCATGTATGACATATATTTGTCACTAAATAAATGTCATAATAAAGGTATAATATGGATTGAGATCCAACTACCTCACCCATACAATTATCTACGAGTATGACGCGAATTTAACATGCAAACATATGACATAGTGTCATACAATAGAAGACTTATTTAGGTAAAGACTTCTAGCATATTATATATGAAAGTATGACACATATTTGTCATTTGATAAATGTGACTAAAGAGTTGATGCTTAGCATATCTATATGATGAATCAAACAATGAAATATTTCCAGCGACATACATATAATCATAAGATAAGTACATAAAATAAAGTAGATATTATACAAATAAATGTATGACATATATTTGTCATTTGATAAGTGTCATTTGATGCAATAAACATATGGCATATTGTCATGTAATAGGAGACATACATATGTATGTACATATATTCTAGAATATACATATCTATGCTTGTATGACACATAATTGTCATGTCATTTAAGAGTTGATGCTTACCACATTTGCATGATGAAACAAATATATGATATTTTTCATATAATTACTAACGTATGTCTGTTGATTATGTGTATGTTAAGACACCTGATATATATCAGTTAATATATGGTAGTTATGTATAAGAACGAGCATAAGAAATGTACATGACACAAAGACAGCTAATAGTTGTCATATGATTAATAACAATATGCCATACGTATGAGGGTCACCGCTTTTTCCCAACTACGTAAATCTACTTCCTGGAGAACAGCTTCAATTACAGCCACATACCATTATGATATAAGCTGTGCTGGCAACATGACCAGCTTCTCACACACATACACATTCTATATGAGTGTGTGGCCCAAAGCATATGCCACACACACACACACACACACACACACACAGGCAGTCATAACGAGCTAGTAAAACTCTTTTCAAAGATCCCATTTCAACTGGCGACTAAAAGCTGAGGCTGCTCGCCTTGCTGCCTTGCTGCCTTCATGTGAGATTTCACTTTGCCCCGACTGCGAACAAGAAAGAGTACGGGAGTATCAAGTGAAACGCAGGAAAGACACGCAAAGGCGACCACAAAATAACAACGACAAGAGGCGCCGCGAGTTATTCAAATTTGAATTAGAGAGAGAAGAGGGAGATGGAGAGAGAGGGAGAGAAAAAGAGAGAGAGAAAGGTAGAGAGGGTGCTGAGTGAGAGCAGATAAAGATGCCAGCGATGGGTTCAGCTTTAGGTCGAAGACGGCGTGGGGTCGTGTTGTTGTAGTTTTATGACTCTGTGCGGGTGTGTGCGAGTGTATGTGTATGTGTGTTTGTGTGGGCATAATAATTGTCTATGCGGCACTTGGGGCAGAATCAGCAGCAGCAACAGCAGCAGCAGCTGTGCGCGCTCGCGCCCGAAAAGTATGCAACACAGACGTCATATGCCTTGCCAGGCCATGCTACATGGTACATGCCACTAGCCTGCTGCCCTAGTGCCTGGCTTGCTACATGCTACATGTTGCGGTAAATGCGCGGCGCCCCTTAATTAGATCATAGTTGCCGCTGCTGTCGCTGGCTGCTGCCGCTTGCTGCCACATGCCGCACATTTTACGAGCCCAACTTGCTCACATGTCGTGCCACATTTAAGTCAAAGAACTTGGCACTGGGGCAGGGGGATATAGGTGAAGCAGGGCAGACTGCGCACCTAGTCGGACGTCTGTCAAACGTCGTGTGGTGCCTCCAGTTGGGGCCATTATTGACTTACGCGCTGTGTGCCGACGCATGCCGCATGCCACATCAAATTTCCAGCTCAATCAGTGGCAAGAAAACTTTGCTACTTTTATGGCAAAATGCGGCTGTGCCACAGCTCTGCATTTGTGTGTGTGTGTCTATGTGTGTGCCTGTGTGTGTCTGTGTGTGCCTGTGTGTGTGTGTGTGTGTGCGTAGGTGCTGCTGCGGTGTGTTGTTGTCTGCTGACGCAGCAGCTTCCCTTCTCTACATCGTTTTTGCGGTATTTGCATTTTAATTGAATTGCACTAAATTATTTTGTTTACACGGCCCGTTGATGGCTTCCCTACACCACGCCACCTTCCCCCATACCTCCTCCCCCTCCCTCCTTCCTCTGCAAATTGGCCACGCACAAAACTTGGTCTGCAACTCAATCACTGTGTGTGGTTAAGGGGGCGAAAGGGGGGAAGGAACTTTTCCAAAATTTCAACAGTTCGTAAAGCAAATTGGGGGCAACTTTTGCGGTGCAACAGTTTGTGGCAATTGCAACAGACTTTGACAGAGCCGACAATGCATTGAGTAAAGTTGTCGAACTACTCAACAAATTGGATACCCTGTAAAAGACAAGCACACGCAGAAGATGGAAAGTTCAGGGAAAGAGAAGTAGAGAGATGGAGTGCGAACGAGTAGGAGTGTCAGTAGAAAGAAGAAAGAGAGGGACAGCAAGACTGTAAGTGAGTAAGAGTGTGAATAAGAGTAGCAGAGAGAAAAATAAGAACAGCCAGACTGAGTGAGTGAATAAGAGTAAGAGAGTGAGCAAGAGAAATAGATAGACAGTGAAGGAAAAAGCGAGAGGAAGTCGAATAGCCTTAAGTTCGTTAAACATTCGTCAATCTTAACACATTTAAAACTTCCAGAGTATCCGTTAAGCTCAATCGATATAAATTTATGACTTACAGGGTATCTGCCCATTGGTTAGCCCAATTAGACCCTTAACAATCTAAAAAGAAATCGAAGAAAAACTGATTCAACTTGGCAAAAACTTATCTCTGATCTTATTAGGCAATATTCAAAGTAAACAGCATAACTCTCTGTCTAGCACACCCTATGCTCACACCCCTATCTCTCACACTCTTCTCTCTCTCTCACTCAATCATGTTGTTGCTTGTTTAAATCCAAAACATTTGCAGTTGCGGTTGCATTTTCCAAACGAATTTTCAGTTCTGATTTGAGTTGCGCATTTCAATTGTATTCCCTCTCTCTGTCTCTCTCTCACTCCCTCCCTCTTTCTCCTTCTCTCTTACTCACTAAGCCTTTCAATCAAGTAAATTCTTAGCTTTATACATAATCAACTCAGAACAGAATCGAACAACACTCAGGTTGAACAATTTGAAGGATTTGCAACATGATTTACAGACAGAGAAGGTTTGTCCTAATTGAATGGGAATTAATAGACAGTGTGATGAAGAAGGGAAAGCGGTTCAAGATGAGGACAGTAAAGAAGCCAAGGTAAATTCTGAACAGCCTTTGTCGATTTCCAGTGTGTGTGCTCCAAAGTAGTGCAGCTGAGCCCGCACTGCAAACTAATGAGTTCACGAATATAATACCTGGTGAATATGATCCAAGCAACTTACATAGTTTGAAGGCTGTCAAAAATGGCTTGCTGCCTTTGCTTAGGGGCTTTGTAATCAATTGACGTGCGTCAAAATTCGCTGAATATTCCGCTAACAAGCTTTTAAGATTGTAAAAGGCAGCGGCAGCTTAAGTGAAGCTCAAGGCAAACCTGGTTGCAATTTCAAGCGGCAATTTACATTGAAAGTTTTAAGCTGAATAGCTTAAAAGTGTTAGGATTAAAACACTAAAATGTAGTGGGAATACTTCATGGTGAGGTACAAAATATGCTAACAAGGTCCTAAGTTGAGAAAAAGCTTGTTCGCTTTTTGTTCTTTTCCAATTTGAATGCAGAGTTATACAAGAAACATAACTGTACTACCGAATATGATAGTTATACCAATTTTTCTTAGCTTTTCCCTTGCCCTCCTTCTGGTATTGCTCGGTACCTTAAAGGTTGCCCATACCGAGCTAGTCCCTCAGTTTGAGAGCTATCTTGCTGAAACTTGGCACACATGCTTCTTATTGTTGCACGCTATAAATAAGTGATAACAAGCTGCATCGGAACGATATATCGTATAGCTGCCATACATACTATCCTCCGATTTTTGTTAATTTTCAAGATATTGCAACCAAATTTAATACATCGGACTTTCTTTATATAAACACTATGCATATTAAATTACATCGAAATCGGATCACTATAGCATATTGCTCCCATAGGAACAATCGGCCGAAATGAGAGTTTTTGTAAGAAGACTTGTATTGATTTTCGAAATAACTTAACTTATCACTGCCAAATAATATAGGACCGTAATCGACGTATTATTATTTAATTTTGCATTATTATTTATAACTAGTATAGGAACGATCGGAGGAAATAATAGCCTGCAAGGGCATAAAACCTTCGGCATGCCAAAGTTAGCCTTTCTTACTGGTTTTACCATCAATATTTTACATTAATCCCCATAGCTAAAAATTCTATCTCACCCTCCTCATTTCAGATGAATTCTGTGAGGAATATCCACACAATTTGATGCCCACACCGGGCTACTGGATCGAGTGTTCCCGCCAGAAGATAACTCTGCCCACACCGCATACCATATGGGATGAGAGTGATTCGGAGCACGAAGATATACGTGCTGGAAGTGCTAGCGATGCGTATTTGGAGCGAGAATGTAGTGATCTCTATGAGGACGATGAGGATTCGGAGGCAACTCCGAGTCCACGTAAGAAAACAACCATCGAGGAGCAATGGGATCAACAGGGGGCATTCGAGCTAATCTCTGTGGAGCAGGAGACATATGAGAAATACTTCTATGGCACCGAACACTGGAATTACTTCACTAGCGATGAGGATTTGGGTCCAGTTATACTATCGATCAAACAGGAGACGCTCAATGGACGCGATCAGTTTCGCATACTGGTGCGAGCTGGTTCCTATACGGTTCATGGACTGATTCCGGCCTCCTGTGTGTTTGCCGATAGGTATGCATCCTCCATTACACATATACCCTAACAAGGTAACAATATGTAATGACGTTTGCTTACAGATATAATCGCGAGGAGGTAGTTAGATCATTAGGTAAAGAAGTTAATTTAAATCCACCACTAACATTAGGACAATTACCCGATACGCCAGAGGAATTACTTAAATTAGATCAAGTAAGATTGGGAATTGAAATTTAGCATATTATAATGTCTAAACAAATATTATCGTAATATTCTTTTCCCGTCTTACTTTAAGGTTTTTATTAAATCCGAATTAAAAGTCGGCGTCATTTTCGTCAAGGAGGAGCAATATACGGAAGAGCAAATTCTGGACAATAATGAAAATTCACCGCTCTTCGATGAGTTCCTCACCCTGCTCGGCGATCGTGTGCGATTACGCGGCTTCGATAAGTACAAAGGTGGCCTTGATACGGTGCACGATCTGACAGGTGTGTGGCATATCAATACTAATATTACTTAATATACTATAAAAGCCTCATATTAATATCTCCTGCTCTCACTCGCTCTCTTCCTCCCTCTCGATATCAGGTCTGTTCTCCGTCTACACGAACTGGCGCAACATTGAGATCATGTTCCACGTGTCCACCCTGCTGCCCTATGAAAAGCACGATCCGCAGAAGCTTCAGCGCAAGCGTCACATTGGCAACGACATCGTCTGTGTCGTGTTTCTCGAGGCCGACAACACTCGCTTCAGTCCCGCCTGCATTAAGAGTCATTTTCTGCACACTTTTATACTGGTGAGTGTTGGAGCTTTTAGTTTTAAAGCTTTTAAAGCTGTTAAATTTAAGTGACAGTTCTTTGAAAAGCTCAGCAAGTTTAATGTAATATGATCAAGTTTTTAATAATGAGGAAAGTTGTTGTCTATACAAACTCATTATTTTAGATAACCTTATTCAATCGCATGTTTAACTTCTAAGTTCCTTTAAAGTAAACACTCTTTTTAAAAATCAAACAAGCTTTTGGAAAGCTTAATTTCTTAAGTTATTTATTGAAAGTGTGATAAATTCAATGAATACTCTAAGGAATGATTCCTTTTTGTATTTCAATTTATGTAAAGTGATCTTAATCAATCAGAGTTTAAGCATAATTACAAGTAAAACCTGATTGCACTTTATGAAGTTATTTTAAAAGCTTTGAGCAGCTTTAAGATTTAACACTATGCAAAGTATTTGTAAGTTCGGTTGCAAATGCTTTCTTCTGCATTTTATTTTGTGTAAATTGTGCTTTATCAATTATCTTTCAATAGCTTTCAATAGTTTTAAAGAGTTTTTTACAGCTTTCAACAGTTTTCAGCAGTTTCCAACAGCATTCGAGAGCTTTTACTATAACATATGTAACAAATAATAACACATTTTAGAGCACAACTACAAATAGAAGCTCATTGAAATTTACGAAACCACTCGAAAAGCTTTAAACAGCTTTCATATTCAATAAAGTGCATTGTAAGCTCGCTTAATCAAAGCTTGCCTCATCATATTGAGGATCATTGTTAAGCTTTTTTTCCCACTAAATCATCTTCCTTAATTGCCCTTTTCCCCTCATCTCTTCCCCAGGTGCGTGTCTCGGCGCGCATTAAACATAAGCCGACACGCTACGAGGTGTCTGTGGTAACACGCGACGAGGTCGGCGCCTACAAGCCCTACCTGTGGGAGCAGTCGGTGTTCGAGAAGGGGCCGATGTTTCGGTAAGTGGGAATATATCGGATATACAGTACAATATGAGATGACATACGCTTATCCCATAGCGAGTGGCTGCTGACGAAGATAGTGAACGGAGAACGTGCTTCGTACTCGGCACCCAAATTCGCCCGCATGCAGGAACGGACACGATCGCAAATGCTTGAGGATCTGGTGATGAATCTATCGAATCATGCTGAGACGGGCCAAATACCTAAGCCCTATAGACGTGGCTCGTGGCGACCGATTGGTGAGGATGAATATATTAGAATGTTGCATGCCAGGGTGCTAGACAGCGAGCAGCACGAGCAACACGAACAGCAACAGCAACAGCAGCAGCAGCACAGCTACAACAGTTGCTGCTATTGCAGCGCATTGGCAGCAACAGCAGCAGCAGCAGCACAACACAACAACACCACACACACTAAACACAACAACAAAAATAACAACCACAACAGTCACCAGCAACACCAACACCAACAGCAACAGCAACAGCCACGTGCCACAGCGACAACAATTGCAACTGCAAGTGCAACAGCAACTTCCAAACTGCTTTCCGCACAGTCAACGTCGTTGTTTGGCTGCGATTTGTGCTGTGAATCTGTGATGCATCTCTGTGTGAGACATAGTATGTGTACACCCCACACACACATACACACACACACACACACTCGCACACCCTTTATTTAAATGCCAATTGCTTGTATTTCCCACTCTCTCTCTCTCTCTTTCTCTCTCGCTTTGTTTAACTTCGACTCTGCATGATTAATCGTTGTTGTTGTCGTTGCCATTGTTGTTGTTGCTTATGCTGCTGTTGCTGCAACACTTCCGCTCGCTTTGCCACAGCACAGCACACACACACACATGCACACACACACTGAGCTACAGCGCTAACACTTCCGCTTCCGTCATTAACACATCCGGCCGTGTTTGCACTCGACGACGACATCATGCAAGGCTGATGCGCGACGGCTTCCTTCCACACACACACACCACACCCCTCCCCCGTTCACTATCTACGCTGCCACACTTTGTGGCATGCTGTGACAAATCCTGCCGCACAATCTGTTGGCTGCCACAACCTCTCCTAACCCCCCCCTTCCCTTGTGTGCGCATCTTAAGTTGTCCGGCAAGAAATATGGTACAACATTTTATCTGCTGTGGTCAATCTTTTGCGTCTTAAGACACGCACACGCACACGCACACGCACATTAGCCCGCCCTTTGCGGCTGGGGCTGATATCCTTTATTGTTGTTGTTGTTGTTGTTGTTGTTGTTGTTGCCATGTTGTTGTTGCTGTTGTTGTGATTTGTTTAGATTTCTTGTTATTTATTTGTTGCATTAAACAAAACAAATCTAATTTGATTTATTCATGCACAACACACACACACACACGCGCACATCGGAACCCACACACACCCAAGCACATCACGTAGGTGTTTGGCAATTGACAGTACCAGTCTACCCTCTTCCTCCTTCTCTCCCCACGGGGCACCCCCTTGCCGCACTTCGCCTCACGCCTCACTTCGCTTGGCTTCGATTCGATTCGATTCGCATATAGCGACAGCTTCTGGCTATGCATATTAAAATGATGCAAATTATGGATTGATAGCTTCACTGCCATCTCTCCCTCTCTGCTTCTCCAGGGAACAGTGTGACCAGCTCGAGTGCAGCCTTGCGATAATCCAATTGAATGTGTCCAAGCTGCCAATATGTGTGTGAAGAGCTTGAAGCGACAAGAATGCGATTTATACCAATCTCATATAATATGTATATATAATATACAAGTATATATTATGTAATGGAATCTGCTAGTTCTGGAGTGCAATGGAAGCCAAAGAAAGGCACAGCAAGTCGAATATAACTTTGAACTCTACAGAGCAAATAAGAAGAAACATCAAGTAGCTACAGTGCTAAACATATAATCAATATGATATCAAGATGTATTTCTTGTAATTCTGTTCTCAATAAACTAATATATCAAACTAATTCTTGTCCTAAAATGATCCCCATATAAGCACTCTTATTAACGCACTAAGAACTTCTAACAATAGTGAAGAACTGAGATGAAGAACTATTCCAATTTTAGGATCCATCAATATATATCTTAGCTTACCTTGAACATTTAGGTAAGCAATGAATGAATCTAGAACAGAGAACTATCCACAACAGAAGGAACATTAGAGAACCTTGAAAATTAAGGCAGTCACACTTTGTTAAACTGAATAAATCTTAAAAAAAGGATATTTATTCACAATTTTGTAGAGTCTCAAACAGAAAGGAACATTGCGAGCATTGCTAACTCAACATAACCTCACTCAACATTCCTATACTTTACATTACCTTACCTTGAACATTAAGGCAACCCTATTTTACTTAGATGAATAACTCTAAAACAGAGAAATATACCCAACTGTGTGTAATTTTGAACAGAAAGAACATTGCAAACATTGCAAAATTTAACTTAACCTCACACACTACAAAACTCAACTTAACCTCACTCAACATTCCTTCGAAAACATTCCTAAAGTGCAATTGCAATCAAAAATAAATCATATCAAAGTCATTATAAAGAAAAACAAGCTGCGTAATTGCAAAACAATTGAAATCCATGACTTGTAAATCATATTTGCATATCATAACCAAATTTAACAAGTAAAGAAGGAGTTAGAGAAAGAGGAGCCAAGGAAGGACCAAAAAAAGGGCAGCCAGTCAGATGAAGGCAGCTGTGTTTAAAGGCCGCAAGATTTGTAGATTTTCTATTTGTATTTGTATTGGGGTTCTGCCATTGATTACACTAGCAATTTAAGCGTTCTATTTGTGTATTGTGTTCGAACGATAATAACCAGCATTCACCTGCAAACATTGCCCACGCCCACATATGTATGTTATGTCTACGCCTTCTCCAAGTTGGGGGTGAAAAGAATTCAATAAAAGTGCTGTTAGCAGGGGACAGGACGACTAAAGGAACTCGTCTATTGCATGCAAACAAAAGAAATGAATCGAAACGAATCGAATCGAATCGAATCAATGGATAAAAGAGGAGGGTACTGGGAGTGGGAGTGTGAGGGAGCAGCAGAGGCAGTACCTGGGTAACCTGAGTGCACAAGAAGCTGCTAGCTATCCTGTTGTCAAGTGCATAACACAATATATCCATATGGCAACTGCGGTGGCAGCCCCTCTCAAACTGAATTTCGAATGCGTTTATTGTTCAACATACGATATGAGATACCCTGTAAGCAGTAGGTAGATTTGGGGTGACACTGTCTAGCCTCAATTCCAATTATCTAAGAATGTTTTAGCGCATTACAGGGTAGCTGGCAGTCTTATGGCAGTCAGTGTTTACATACTCACACTTGTTGTATCTCAAAGATACACGCAACACAACGCCAAGGGTTGTACACGTATGATTGATGACACGCATTATATACTACACACGCCCACCAATACTAAGACAGCTGTTGGCTGTGGTGAGGGGAGTATCAGGCTTAACAGGTAACAAGCACGGAAAACTTCTGAAGACAACTGGATTTGTGATTTTTTAATAATCTGCAATCGAAATTCGATAACATTCGTTGTGCTTAAGAAGATCTAAACGTAAGAATTGAAATCTATTTAGCAACTTATTCCAATGTGAACCCATTGGAATCCAACACACAACCTTGCACTATATATAAACCTTGCATTATACAATATATAAACTATTAATTTATTATATTATATAAACTACGTACATCGTAAGATTGCTCGCAATGCTTAAGCCCCACAAGAATTTTAACTAATTTATTATAATTCCAGCTCTCTAGATCACTATAAACTCCATCTAGTCTCTAATAGAAACATAAAGTATCCTTGCTGACGCTCTTTCTTCATGTCTCTCTCTTCCGTCACAGGCCACATGCGACCCTCCTCGCCGCTGCTGGACTCGGTACGCGATCAATTTGAAGACTACGATCAGTTGGCCAAAGATTTTACCCGTGTTTTTTTAAACGACGAACCATCGTGCCTCACAAACGCCCATCTCTTCGATGTGGTCTTTCTGGTGGGACAGTCCAAGCAGAAGGCGCGCCTGATTGGCGTACGCGCCATACTGGGTGTGCGTAGTCGAGTCTTTCAGGTATACTATACTGAACTTGAAGCAAGTGCCCTTTATACTATAACTGTCCCTCCCTCTCTCTCTCTCTCTATCAGGAAATGCTTTATGGCATTCAGACTGGCTTCGGTTCGCCGCAAATACCCGTTGCCGAGATATTCGCACGTCCGGCGCCCTCGCTTGTTTCGCCGCAAAATCAAAAACCAAAAAGCAACAACTATTTAACCGTACCCGACTCAGATTCCATACGACCCAAGAGTGTACCCTCATCACCAATGGTAAAGCGGGCGTTTTCACGCCTGGGAACGATCACCGCCGGCTGGGGACGCTCAATAAGGAATAAGAATACGAACCAATTGAATCCGGATGATAAAAAGAAATGGATATCGTCGACAGATTGTTCGAGTAAGAGTTTTCATTTAATGCAATGCAACAATATCGATGCGTGTTCTTGTTCTTTCTCCTTTTCTCTCTCCGTTTTGTGCTCTCTCTTTCTTTCTCTCTCTCTCTCTCTCTCTCTCTCTCGCTCTCGCTCTCAATCTATTACGTACTTGATTTTCCTCAAACCAAAACCAAACAAAAATATAATAATAATAATATATATATATATATACAAAATACTACTACTACCACTACTACTAATACTAATACTACTACTACTACTACTACTACTACTACGCCTTGGCTCCCAACGTTCTACACGTTCTACGTTCTTCGTATTTCGTGCTCCGATCCTACGTACTTCGTTACTCGTATTGCGTATTGCCGTAACCTCGTTAATGCCTGCTTGCTGCCCACTTTCCCCACTGTCTTGGCAAATCTTGGCTAAAACTGCTAACCATGATAACAATAAACAAACCTATGAAACTCTCTCGTACAACTCGCACGTCGCACGTCTTAACCACCACCCAACCATCACAAACTACTTAACCTAACCTAACTAATTACTGCGTACTCTCCTCTGATAATAATAACGACCATACAATACGTAATGTACCTGGTACCCACTCCATGTGGTGTTAATGCATTTGCAAATTGTGCTGATGTCTCTGGTGTATCGTTAATCGTCCCACATATCGTTATTATGATATTGTCATCGTTATCGTTATCGTTATCGTTACCGTCATATCGTTATATCTGTCTTATTGCCCGTGTTGCGTTCGCCTTCCTTGTCATCCTTTCCTACATTATCGTTTCCTGTTCGATTGACATTTCTTGCCTCAAATACCCGGGACGTGGGTGCCGGCAAACTCACCACTACGTATTGTCTTTGTACAAAATATTTCTCTAAACTCACCACACTTCAACCTTTAACTAACTATGTTTACGATGATATTAACGAATTATTTGCACAAATTGCATACCATGGCACATGTTAATTATATTACGTTACTATTCGCCACTCATTCACATATTGTATACTCACCACACATGTGACTGTGTTACTCATGTGGTGAACACGCTTGCTGCAAGCCCATTTGATCACTTACAACATACCATCATACTCACCACATCCATACTCACCACACTATATACTCACCACACTTTGTATTCACCACTCTATAAAATGAATTGATTGGTAATCGTGTTATTATTGCATAACTCACCTCACTGCAACTGTTGTCCTATTCTTCTTTCTCCCCTCTTTCTCTCTCTCTCTCTCTCTCTCTCTCTCTCTCTGCCTATTTGCACATATATTCGGTCTCCTACTTGTCTCGAAATTCTTTTACTTTCTTTTGGCTATACTATTTCTATAACAAATTGCAAAATTCATTAAATTAACTAAAAAAACAAACGAAATTTCTTCATTTCTCATCTAACGCGCCTGTCGAAACCCACCACAAACCTCACCACACCAATAAAAAAACAAAACTCTAAACCCCCCCGCCACGCCACGCCACGCCTCGTCTCGCCTCGCCTCGCCTCACCAAATCGATTATTGCTATCCGTTTTGCAAATGATTTCGTTAAACGACCGTGCGACTTAACCAATCTTTTTTCCCAATTCAATTTTCAATTTGTTTTTCCCCGAAAATTTTCGTTTTGATTTTTCGTTCCATTCGATTCGATTCGCGTCCGCAATTTAACTTCAACCAAACCAACCGACTACAACAACAAAAAATATATCAAACCGTTTACCGAATTACCAAAATACCGAAATACCTAAAAAAAAAAAAACCACAAATACCGAAAAAAAAACACTACTTCCAAACCTGGCAGACAGAGACAGTAAAGACAAGGATAAGGACAAGCCGGGCAGCAATCAACTGGCCATGCCACGCCTATCCGTCTGTGCCGACGCCCAGAAGGTCGATCGCGCCAAATTGGCCCAAACCGAGTTTAATATTATCGAATTCGATCCGGATACGTTTCGTGTACTCTTGGACTATCTGCACACAGGCACCTGTCCCCTGACCTGTGTCTCTATACCAGGTAAGTTAAGAGTTGACAATGATCTAAAGAAGGGGGTTAGGTACCTAACTAAGTACCTACTTTAACCTAAAAATACAAAAACAAAGCGGAAAGTTAGGATTCGCAATGCGAATGTGTTAGAAAGGGGTTCTCTGGATCACTTACAAAGTATAATGGCAAATATATATATATGATGGTATTAGGTACTGGTGGGGTTAGTGATGGGGTTAGGTACTACTCATGATGGGGTTAGGTACTACCAATGATCAGGTTAGATACTACCAATGATGGGGTTGGGAACTACCAGTGATACGGTAAGGTACTGCAAATGATGGAGTTAGGTACTACCGATAATGGGGTTAGGAATTACCATTGATCGGGTTAGTCATTACCAATGAGGCAGTTAAATACTATCAATGATGGGGTTAGGTACTACCAACTATGGGGTTAAGTACTACCAGTGTTCTTAAAGTGTGATGCCAAGATTAGAGACTACAATACAGAGGTTTATGTAAACAATATTAATATTATGTGTGTTACAGATCCACCACATCTGTTCCTGAAAAGAGCCTTGAATGTAGATCTTACAACCCCCAAAAAATCCTCTCTCTCTCTCTCTCTCTCTTTTTATACCCTTCGACCATTGAAAATTGTCAAAAAAGGTTATACTAACTTTGTGCAAATGTATGTAACAGGCAGAAGGAGGCGTGGGAGACCTCAGGATCACTAGCCGAGTCGATTGAGCCATGTCCGTCTGACCAGATGAACACACAGATCTCAGCTATTATAAATGCTAGAGACAACGAATTTGGAATGAAGATTCCTATATACTCGGCGCAGATCAAGTTTATTTCAAATATTGGATCCCTCAATATTGGCTTAGTTTAGAATTTTGAAAATATAGTACCATATCTTGCACCTTTACTAACCTCTTGAATTCTCCCTGCTACCCTGCTTAGGCCTCCTCTGTGCCGCTGAGCACTACGATCTACCGGAGCTGCTGCAGGCATGCTTCCATCACTGCAAACAGTTCCTGCGCATCGAGGTAGTCTGCCCGATGCTGATCTCGCTGGAGAACTACTACTGGCGGTACACATCCGCCTCGGAGCTGGTCAACATGATATTATCGTTCGTGGAGAGCAAAGCGCATTCGCTCTTCAAATGCCCCGAATTCCTCAATCTATCCGAATCGATGGTGCAGATGATCATGTGCCGTGAACTGCAAACGCCCGAGATACGTAAGTTCGAGGCGATGCTGGCCTGGGCCCAACACAAGGTGGCCAAACTGAAGAATCATCCCAACAAGGATACCCAGTTTGAGTTCGAGTGCATTATGGAGAGGCTGACGAGAGATCTGAACTTGTGCCGCATATCGCCGAGCGAGCTGCTCACCGTGGTGCTGCCCTCGAAATCGATGAAGAACGAGCGTATTATGGAGACCCTTATGGTGCAGGTGAATCTGGGCACTTATCGCATGCCCGAATTGGATGCGTATCGTCAGCAGTTGCGTCAGCAGGAGTCCGCCGAGGCCAACGTGCAAGTCCATCGGGGTGGATGAGACAGTAAGAATGTGAGTTTCGATTTGGATCAGCAGCCGCAGCAGCAACAGCAGCAGCAGCTGGCAATAATGGGCGCCACGGACAGTGCACAACACACAACACAACAACAACAAAAACAACAACAAAAACAACAACAAAAACAACAGCAACAACAACAAGTACATCAACAACAACTACATGCAGGAGATTACAGTGGCATCGGTCTGTTAACGCCCACCAACGCTGGTCTCGTGGGTGGCGTCGGCATCGGTGGAGGTGCCATTGGTGGCTATGCGGATGCTCGCGCCTATGCGATGGCCTCTGTTGCCGTTGCGCTCGAGCACCAGCAGCAACAACAACAGCAACAGCAGCAGCAACAGTTGCAGGCGCCGCGCGATGCCGACGATGATGAGGTGGAGCTGTATGCCAGCTTCGATCTGGCTCCCAGCACCAGCCGCGTGGCTGCCCAAATGCAGGCGGCCAAGGAGGCGCGACGCAAGCGTTGGGCAGCCGACGGTGCCAGTGGCAGCAGCGATGGCGGCGGATGCGCCAGCGGCAGCAGTGAACGCGATCGCAGCGGTCGCCGTTACTAAACAGACACAAACTGACAACAACAACAGCAACAAAAAAAAAAAAAAACATTGATTACCCTTGCTAGGCTGGTTTTATAGCAGTTTTATAGCATGTTTAAGGTTCGAATTGAATTAAGTAGTAACCCCAAGCGAGTGATGCTTAACAAACCAAGCCCCCCAACTCGACGTTTCCTTTCCATAAAGTATTTTTTTTTAGATTCCCAGATTCCGTTCATTCCATATTGCAGACTTCACTAGTTTCTTCGCTATATTCAGAAGGGCAACGACGGGTGAGGCGTCGGAATTTTTTTTAAATTCAAGATACCCCTGTCGGCTGTCGTATAGGATATATACATTGATTTCAGATCTTCTCTGAAATTTATCAAACTCATGTTTAAGTTTCGAATTGAATTAAGTAGTAACCCCAAGCGAGTGATGCTTAACAAACCAAGCCCCCAACTCGACGTTTCCTTTCCATAAAGTATTTTTTTTAGATTCCCAGATTCCGTTCATTCCATATTGCAGACTTGACTAGTTTCTTCGCTATATTCAGAAGGGCAACGACGGGTGAGGCGTCGGAATTTTTTTAAATTCAAGATACCCCTGTCGGCTGTCGTATAGGATATATACATTGATTTCAGATCTTCTCTGAAATTTATCAAACTCATCGTAAATCATAGTAGTGTAGTTGCTTAGGGAAAATATATTCTAAATATGATGAGTTCGCATAAATTTCCACACTTTCTGTAGGATTCTCTTCGAGATCGTATGCGACACTTTGGTCAGGCGCGGAATTCGATATATATTGGATACCCCTGCAAAGTGCGTTGCGTTTGAGAAGTTACTTATAGTTGTTGCATAGAAGAATAGGTGCCAGATTTTTTTTTTTTTTTGTTTTTAATGTATGAGATATTTAAAGGATTAAGGAAATTGCAGACTAGAATAAAATGGTAGATTAAAAAGAAAATTCCATAGAGAATCCAGGGCAGGCAATCCAAGCAAGGCAAGGGAATCAGCAAAAGAAAAAAAAAAAAAAAAAACCTTTAACCACAAAACCACTGAAAACTAAAAACTTGGTCAACTGTTTGTATGAGTGCCTGTGTGCGTGTGTGTGTGTGTGTGTGCGTCCAACCCACCGCTCAAATACACCCAAAAATAAAGTCAAGAAGAAGAATGAGAACCATCCAAATCGAAGCTGACATTGTTAACTCTTACATTCACTCCGCAAGACGAAATACGAAGCGAAAGCCAAAGCAAAAGCTGAAGCGAAAGCTGACACCAAAAAAAGAATCCCAAAAAGAAACTGACAAAAACAAAAGCGAAAAGCATATTCTATGGTACAAGTATTACCAAAAAAAAAAAAAAAAAACAAAGACAAAACACTATGATTAATCGTAATTGCAACCCCCAAAATATAACTGTACATGTGTAGTATATACAATACATACATACATATTATATATACACAGATATATATCTATATATACATATATATATATATATATATATATATATATATATTCGTATATGGTATACATATATAGTACGTTTATATATGGCTCGAGTCTGTCGGAAAGTTTTGTTGGCATTTGTACTACATGTAATGTAAACAATGCTAATAGCATTTGGTTTTTGATACTCCCCGTAAAAGTAAACAGACACGAAACCTAAATGCGAAACTACCCGAGATAAAACACTCAGAAAACCAAAAAAAAAAAAAAAAAAATACTAAACCAAAAAATGAGAGGACAAAAAAACATAAATTAAACGCTTACTGATTGTAAAACAAAGACTTAAGACAAGAAATGATAAACAAAAATTTTTTTAATCAATGTTTTTGAACATGTGTAAGGTCTACTAAGTTTTTGGGAAATCCAAGTAACAAACGAAAAGCAACCTAACCTAATCTAACGTAACCTATTATAACCACACCTAACCTTAACTAATTAAATGTAAAACAACAAAACAACAAAAAACATTACAAAAAAAAAAAACGTGTAAACGTAAAACACAAAAAACGAATGAAAGAAAAAAGAAAATACACAAAAGTCAACCGAATTATTTATGTACATAGGGTTAATTATACTTGTATTTGTATTTAAATGTTTAAACCGAAATCTTAACAGATTAAATTGCTGCGTGCGAGTTTATGCTAGCTATATATACATATATATATACACATCATATATATGTATATGGTATGATATAAATCTACATATAAACGATTTCCTTTTTTTTGAAGTTACTTGCGATGATTGTGAGTATTGCAAGCGCGTATACATTAAATATACACCAGAGAGAACTAGTCACTAAAATTACCTATAAACAAGATAATGATTAAATATACTTATACAAAGTATCCGCAGAAACCTAACTTAACCAATATCGTTGTCAAACACAGACAGAGTAAAATAAAATAGATAGCATATTACAACCTAAATTAAACAAAAACAATAACTAAATATATAAAGAATACATACATAATCCCGAGACACTGATATATGGTATTTGATCGTATACTGGTGTGTCCTGCTGTTCCAAATAGAGTTCAGGCATGTTCATCGAGCTGAGAGTAGTAGAACCCGAAACCCTAACCCGGAAACCATAGCCTATCGTCTATAGATATCCGCTTTCGATAACAGATTACCAATAACCGATTATTGCTGTTAAGATCTAGACATACATACATATTTTATATATGCATATTAAAGAGTACTTACCCTAAAGGCAGCTAACCGTAGTATTCCATATTCATATGTAGTGTGTCTATATAAACATAAACATACATACATACCTGCATACATACATACATATATACTTATACTATTTACGATATCCGCGACAAAAATCGAAAACTGAAAACTGATACAAAAAAAAAAAGTAACGGCAGCATTTTCGAAAGGGTTTCACTTAACGGTTCAAAATGTGTATATCAAAATTCAACTCAAGTACATACATTGCTATACAAAACTTTATATATGTGTGACTGTATGTATTGTCGATTTATAACCCACACACAGTGCTGGGCATGTGCTTAAAAACACTTAACCGCAAGATATACCAAGAAAAAATAAAGTTGAAATGCTTTCAATGTGCAAAATCTTAAATGTTAACTAAAATAAACAAACTAACAAAAATATTTGAAAAAAACCACAGCTATTAGATCAAAGAAAGAGCTGTTATATCTATAAGCAGATATTTGATATATATTTGTGTCTATATAGATATACCAAACGCGCGCAAAAACCCAGCAGATTGACAGTAACTTGGAAATTACTTAATGTTTTTCATTATACGATATATGTGGCTACAATATCCTCAGATTTAAGATATCTGCTTAGGGTAAGCGTAACAGTTTTTCAAAAGATAAAGTTGATTCAGAATACATACGAAATAGATCAGATAATATTGAGTGAAAAAAATCATGTTTTTTTTTTATTATTTGCTGAAAACTCTTTTCAATTCACGTTTGAACTGAACGCAACAGTACATATAATAATGTTAATGCAGATTAAATAGTCAATATACTTACAATAGGTTAAGCTTAAAGCAGCGTAAACCCTTTTGGGGTTATGCAGGAATACAATAACTGAAGCATCATCAAATAATGTTTACAAAACTTTCAACATTTAAAACGAAAAATATTTTGCGTAATTGCAACAAGTGTTTCTAAGTGTTTGTGCCATGCTGTCTAAACAAAGTAAATACAAAAATCGTTAAAAACAAAAAATAAACAACAAAACAAATATTGTTAAACTCAAACTCTTTAAAATTTTGAAGATAACTTCGTAGCTTTGCCGAAGTTCCATAGTGTGGCGAGAACGGGAAGGGTTTTAGAAAGGTGGACTTGAAGTAACCGACTTTTTGATTGAGATAACGAAAGAACTCAGTGTTATATGCCGTGACTCTTTTTGAGCTCATCGAATCTAATATATTAAATACAGAAATTAAAAAAAAAAAAACCGAAATCGTAACTAAAACGTATCTAAAACTACATACAAATATGTTGTAAATGCCAGATAGAATAAAATGATACAAATGCATAAGCTACAAGTACAGCTACAATACATATACAAATTTAATTTCATACCAAAAAAAACAAAAAAAAAAAACAAAAAAATCAAATCAAATTAAATACAATATGATTAACAAAATTTACAGAAACAAGAGAAATAATGCCTCCGATCTGTCACCTAAATGTGGCTTCAGGCTGGGCACGGGGAAGAAGTTGAGTGCGATTGAAGTATGAATTTCATGAGCCTCAGCATACGCAGTACTTGTGCCACAGACCAATAGAAATCGCATAACTACACATATGCTATATACATATGCTACTATATTCTATATGTATGTGAAATGATTAATTAAAAACAATAAGAATAATAATAAACATATTTATATCTATATGTACGTGTATGAGTGTGCGAATCTGTTAAAAGCTATATACTAAACTATACATATATATATATATATATACTTATACATTAATATACAAACAAACAAAATATTATTATATTATATAATTTACACAGTTCCAACATTTGTCACACTTTCATATAGCATAACGATTGGGATTTCGAAAATTGCATTTATTCGAGTATTATTTCGAGCCAGTTCCCAACTCTAGTTTCACATCGAGTACCAGTCAAATTTTCAATGGCTTTTGAGCCCTAATTCCCCAAACCAATGGGGAGTTTTGAAGCCAATGAAATTTGACGGAAATTTGTGGGAACATTTTCTCGTTAATTGATTTACAAAATGTTAATCGAAATTAGATTAAAGTCGACAACTCTTTTATTTAAGGTGTAAATAATTTGGACTAATTTATGTTGCCAAAATTTGTGCTATATGAAATGCAGGAAATGGAAAATTGTACTGGAGTTTTTTGGAACACGATGTATTGAAATTAAAACTGATTTGGACAAACCCAAACTTGATTTCTTTTTATTCTGGGAGGGTGTAAGGTTATTATATGATATACCCGAGCATAGAATTCCCATTGGTACATTTTAAATTTATTAAATGAAACACATTTAAATATTCAGTTTTGTATTGAGGGTTTTTCGAAATCGATTTTCATTTTATTGAATTTTTCGCAATATTCATAAGAGTTTACATTCTTTTGTGTGTGAGTGTGTTGGTTTAATGCTCGCAGTTTTTACAATATTTATATAGATACATATACACAGATACCAAATAGGTGTACAGACGGGCAATTAGCACAGACGCATACCCACACACGTGCATCTATGCGTATGTCTACCGGTAATAAAACTAAGAAGTAGACGTACTGTACAGACAAATGAACATATAGCGTCCATATACAATATACAGCTATACCAAATGTATGTGTATGTCTATATATGTATGCGCACGTATGTGTGTGTACTCTGTACGCTTACTTGCACTCCAGGCTTAAACTTTAACACATAAATCAGTCGAAATACATCAATTCAATAGATCGTTTGCTTTGTGTTTCAATAAATTAAAATACAATACAAATAGATCCCATTTCTCTTTCCTCTCCCTTCTTCTTCTACTTTTCTTTCTTTTAGTCAAATAATGAAAACACATATTGTAAAGCAAAGTAAAAAGACTTTAAATAATAATAAAAAAAAAACTTGACTTTCACTACAAATTGTTAAACAGCGAATGCAACACCCCTTTTGCCTCCCCCGCCCCCTATACCGTATTCTACATACGCCTATATGTATATTGGTATTTGTTACTCTTTGCTTTTCGTCAATTTTATATACAATAAGAATATAATTTTCATATAGTTGCGAAAGTATTTCAAATTTCTATTCTCTTTTGTTTTCTCGATTTAATTGAATAATTTAAACATTATTCGTTAATTGTTTAATGCATGCACAGGAACAACAACTTATGAGGTCGCTAGCTTACATACACACTCACAGACACACACACCCACACACTCGCTTGTCTCGTTTGTCTATGGGTTTTACTCTAAGGAACACTTTGATTTCAACAACAGAAAACAAATGGGGCAGCAAGAGAAAGCTAATTTTTGATACCCTTGCAGATGGTTCCTATGGCAACACTATATATTATATATAATATATGTTTTTATATGTAAATTATGATCCGCATTATCAGATTTTTTATCACAAAACTTTATGCAATACAGATTGGAGACTGATTGTTTCTATGGCAGCTAATTGATAAATACGTCTCTATATAATGACGATTGAAAAACTGACAGCATTCACTGTACACAGTAGTGTATGCTGTGTATAAACTGCTTCTGGATATAGTAGGGCATTTGAAATTAGGATTTACAACTTGCATAACATATTGCATATTCATGTGTGTGTTTGTGTGTATGTATATATAATGATTTTCTATGTAATTGTTTCGGATATGAAGAGAAAGGCGTTCGGCTTGTTCGGCTTTAATTGCACAGAGTTTAAATGTGTGTATATATAATATATATATATGCGCATATGTGTATATAGTATACGCTTATTTTATAGCAGATATATAGTTTTCGGATTATAGCAAAGAATACAAGTAAAATGTGACGACATTGCTTTCAACTATTGCACAATTATTATGTGTAGCGTACAGTATATATATTATATATATATATATATATATATATATATATATCTATATATACCTATATACAGACAGCAGATATGTACATATATACATACATATACAGACGGACATGTACGACTATATTTTATATACGATTAAATGTCTATGTAAAAAACTTTGAATATTCCTATATAGGGCACAGTGTTTATAATTGTTGGTGTTCTTTTTGTTTCTGTGTTTTGATGTTGCTGTTGCAGTTGAAGCTATTAAATCGATAGATTTCTTATCAATCTAGATAGATTTCTTTATATGGCTCTATTGGTTGTCTATAATTTTTCTCAGATTTCTTTGTTACTTTTCTCTATATGGTTGCATACACAAATCATGCCTAACAAGTTCCTATATACAATTTACACACACACACAGGCACAATTACACACCTTTGCACATAAGCGCACACACACACACACACACACACACACACACACACACACACACACATGCAGATGATAAAGATTTCCTATAAAGATGCTGAGAAGACGAAACGCTTAACTGATAATGTTATTTTTAAGACTTTTGAACACTTTCGTTTCCATTTGTTGTTGATTCGGATTCAATGTGTGTGTGAGTGTATCGGTGTGTGTGTTCATTGTGTGCTGTCCAGCGAGTATCGATTGGCGCAGGTGTTGCTGTTGTTGTTGGTATTGCAGGTGTGGCAGATATGCTACGAGGTATTGTGGGTGTTGTCGATGCTGTCGCTGTCTCCCTGACGGCAATCGGCTCCTGCTGCTGCTGTTGCTCCTCCTCCTCGCCATCGCGAGCAACATCATCGAAGCCATACCAACATCACATGACCATTATTTGCAGCGCTACTCATTGATCTATGGTCCTATAGATACGTCGCTGTGGCTCGGGTGTATAGTGAATGCGGGTGCGAAAATGTTGAGGCGAGCCTGGCACGCTCTCCGAGCCGCGTCGCGGCGGCGGCAGTGGTGGTGAGGCTGATACATAGCTGCGAGAAAGAGAGAGAGAGAGAGAGAGAGAGAGAGAAAGGAATACATGGATTAGAGTGAGCAAGCAAGATCTTCGACACGAACTGCAATTGGTATGGTATATAAGAACTCAGACCAGCTTAGGCAAATGTGACTATATCAAGTTGCTTTTTATGTTGATTAGGAAAATATATAAACTCGTAATATATAAAGAAATCGGTTGATTCTTGTGTTAATTATGAATATAAATGCTGTAAAGTTGCAACCTTTTCTTTAGAGAACTACTGCAGCGCATATCTTGCCATATTCTTGAACATTTGTCACATATAATTATTCAAGAATATATATTGAGAACAGAAAGAGGACATCAAGAATATATATGCTATAAAGAAGCTACATTTTGTTTATAGAACTACTGCAGCGCATTTAAGTCTACTTTGTTGTTCAAGAATATGCATATATATACTATATAATGAACAGAGAGAGAACATCAAGCTAATGTATGTACACTACAAATAGAAAGAGAGAGAGAGAGAGAGATCTCTATCATAGAAGACTGACAGATCATTTCCCCTACATAGTGTGTGCACAACTACGACTGTTCTGTTCTTCTATATCCTTAAGATCCCTTCTTATATATCCATATCTATATACCATACAACGTGCACATTTCTCTACCAATTACAGTTCACAGTCACGTGTCTTCTCTTCATACTCACCGTCGCTGCAGCATTGGTGAACCGGGCGTCTGTCCACCCAACTCGAGCAGATTCTTGCGCAGCAGCAACGGCGATTGTCCCCGATTATAGCGTGGTGGTGGATCCGGACTACGATGCCGACGATCCAGACCGGCAAGCAGATGTGGAGATGGTGGTGTACTAATGCTGCCACCGCTGCTTGCATAGCGACGCAAGAAACCGCTGGTGGCAATACCACCACCACCAGCACCAGCTGCACCGGTGCCACTTGCCGTACCCGTTAGTGGTTCCGTGGTGGGTGAAGTGCTCTGACTCGTGGTGTGGCTGCTGCTGCTGCTCGCTGCGGACAATGTGCGATAGTAGAACGTTTTGCCGACATTGCTGTTGCTGTTGCTAATGTTGCTGTTGCTAATGTTGCTGTTGCTATTGTTGCTGTTGCTGATACTGCTGCTGCTGCGATAGGCGGGTGGTTGTGGCGGCGTTTGAGGTGACATTACATCCAGGCCACCTAGTGCTGCTGGTGGTGGCTGCTGCTGTTGCTCACTGCTGCTGCTGTTGCTGTTGCTGTTGCTGTTGCTGCTGCTAGTTGGGGCCATTGGCGACGTCGCTGTGGAATTCAATTGTGTTTTAACATAGGTCGCAAATTGTCGCTTCATTGCGCCGGCGAGGGTATTGAACCAGCCTGATGCGACGCCATGATTGATGCGTCGATTGAAGCGACCATTGATTGATGTTGTTGTTGTTGTTGATGTTGTTGTGCATTGCAGTGCGATTTATTGCATGGTGATGGTATTGGTGATGATGATGATGATGCGTGGTGTGTGTGAGTGCGTGTTCAAATATGTGTGTGTGTGTGTGTGTGTGTGTGTGTGAGTGCGAGAAAGAAAACACAAAGAAAAGAAGAGCAAAAGCGATGCAAAGATATTTTTGCAATTAGTCAAAGCGAACAACAACAATAAAACAGCAAATGATAAGCGAATAAAACGAATAACGAATAAATGCATAAGAAAGATAGAGAAAAAACTTTGAGCTACTGGCAGTTGCACCGACTAAAACATACCCCTTAACTTAAGGACTATCTGCTAACTAAAACGGATCTATCCGTTTCTATTGAATAAATTATTAAGTTAATCGATTTGATGGCATAGAAACAGAAACTATATAGAAACAGAATTGCAACTTATAAATCTTGCTAGACACAGTTTGAACCTGAATATGATATAAGAAACTATAGATTGGATTATCATAATCATATTAATTGCTAATATACCTAACTGCCTAGTTTCGTATTTTGAATTGCTTAAATTAGATTAATTTTTGACTTAATACAGCAATAATCAAGTTCATCATACTTTCCTCACACTTAATTCCCTTCTTAACTTGTCTATCATAGCATAAATTGGACTTTTAACTTGTCTGGCAAAGGATGTGATCGATTCTTACATATATAGAGCAAGAACTGTAAGCCATAGATAAGTCATATAATTGGAATATACTGTTGGTATATTCTACCTACTAAAGGGTGATTTTTTAGCTATTATCTTTTTGACAACACTGGTTTAAACAGCTGACGCACGTTGCGTGTTTTATATCACTGTCAAACATCTTCAGTTTGGTCTATAATTTAACCATGAAGTGTCTGACAAACGAACAATGCTTGCAAATTATTGAATTTTATTATCATAATGCGTGCTCTGGTTCCATGTTATTGGCCGCCTAGATCGTGCGATTTAACGCCTTTAGACTTTTTTTTTGTGGGGCTATGTTAAATCGAATGTCTATACAGACAAACCCGCTTCAATTGACGCATTGGAGGACAACATTGAAGCATTTATTCATGAGATACCGGCCGAAATGTTAGAAAGAGTATGCCAAAATTGGAGGTGCAGTCATGGTCAACATTTACATGAAATAAACTTCAAACATTAAATTGAAGGGACGGTACTATCGATTCAAATAAAGATTCCAAGCATTTCTCTGAATTTTATGTGTTTCTTTTTTTGAAAAATGTTCCCATAGCTCTTAAAAAAGCACCCTTTATATCTGTTGGTATATCTATATACTATTTACTATGTACATCTCTTGCTATATCATATTTACTATATCGTATTTAGTCTTAGTATATCCTATATATTCCATTCATCTGTTGCTATATCTTATTAACTATATATATCGCTTGCCATATCCCTTGCTATATCCTTCACTATATATCTATCAACTGCCCCCATCTGCTCTGGTACTACCAGTGCTGTTTGGACTGCATCCTGACTGCATCTTACCCGCATCTGTTGTGCCTGCATAGACATGTTGCTCACGTCCATCGAGATTGTTGCTGCTGCTGCCGAGCAGCTGTCGACGTGCATACAACTTGCTCAGCTTGCTGCCCACCAGCGATGCATTACCGACACCAACCTCCGACGGCAACTGTTGTTGCTGCTGCTGCTGTTGTTGCTCCGATGAACGCCAGGGCAGATTGCCATAAAAATTGCCGCTCTCGCTGCAGATTGTTGTTGCCGTTGTTGCTGTTGCTTCTACTGTGGCTGTTGCTGTTGCCATAGGCAACGGTTGGTACTGCAACTGCGCTGCGCTGCCCACACCAAAATGTCCAGCAGGCGCTGGTGATGGCGGCGCAGCAGTTGGCGCTATTTGGGAGCACGTCGACTGCGTCGAGGATGACTGACTAGAGGTGGAGTGCGAGGAGTGCGATGCGGGCGCCACGTAGTTGCTGTGAAAAGGATTCGTGCTGGTGGTCACAGGCGGCAACGGCGGCGGCGTTGGCTGCAATTGTTGCTGACGTGTTGGCGAATGTGTTGGCGACAGCGACAACGTTTGCAGTTGCAATTGCAATTGCAGCTGTGGCAGTGGCAAAGGCTGTTGCTGCTGCTGCTGCTGCTGCTGCTGGTAATGATAATGCTGCGGATAATGTTGCTGCAATTGCTGCTGCTGCTGTTGCAACTGTTGCTGCAATTGCAGTTGTTGCTGATGTTGCTGCTGCTGCAATTGCAGCTGTTGTTGTTGCTGCTGCAAGTGTAGCTGTTGCTGCTGTTGTTGCTGCTGCAATTGCAATTGCTGCTGCTGCTGTTGTATGTGCTGCTGTTGCTGTTGTTGCTGCCGCTCAGCTGCCTCCTTTTCGCGCAGCTGTTGCTGCTGATGATAGAAACGCTGCAGCACTGCAAGGCAAAGGCAAAGAGGGTGAAATTAGTACAGAACTTGTTGCAGAAATCTCTGAAGAATGTTGCTACCTATGGGACTCTGATTGCCAGGTTGCAGGCGCTGCTGCTGCTGCTGCTGCTGCTGCTGTTGGTGCTGTTGCTGCTGCTGTTGATTGTTTAGCTGCAACGTTGCTGCTGCTGTCTCTGCCAGCTGCAACTGTTTGCGCTGTTGCAATGTTGGCGAGCTCAGCTGCTGTGCAGCGCTGCTATCACAGGTATCAAACGGCAGCGTGTTGTGCCATGTGGGCGTGCTCCCGCCCATGCTGTCTGTGGGCGTTCTTTGTGAATTATTATGCGGCAGTGCTGTTGTTATTGTTGTTGCTGCTGTTGGTTCTGCTGCTGCTGCTGCTGCTGCTGCTGTTCCTGCTGGTGTTGTTGCTGTCACAATTTGATGGTGTTTCTTTTGGCTGAAGGGCGACGTTGTCAGATTGCGCAATATTGATTGGCCTGCGAGTGGGAGAGAGAGAGAGAGAGTGAGTATGTGGTTTAGTTTTGTTGTTGTCAAGTGGGCGTGCCACGCCTACCAAAACTGCTAAAGACCGACTCCTTGCGTGGACTCTCATCGTTGTTATACTTGTTGTTGTAGTGCGATCCATTGCTCAATTTGCGCTGCATGAACGGCGATTTGCGATACAATTTGTTGCTAATGTCCCCGATAGCACTAACGCCACCTGGCGGCGACATTGGGCTAGCACCACTGCTGCTGCTGCCGCTGCCACCACCGCTGCCGCCGCTGCTAAAGTAATTGGTTGTTGTTGTTGTAAGCTGCTGCTGTTGATATTGATGTTGCTGCTGTTGTTGCTGTTTATGATGTTGCTGTTGCTGTTGCTGAGGTAGTTTTGTGGCTGATTGCATGAAATATTGCTGCTGCTGTTGCTGATAGCTCGGTATTTGCGTGGGTTTTATTGTCTTGGCCGTTGTTGTTGTTGTTGCTGTTGCTGTTGCTGCCGTCGGTGCTGCTGTTGCAGCTCTGCCGTATTTTGTTGTCGTTGCCGCGTTGCCTGTTGCTGCTGTTGTTGCTGTTGCCCTGCAAAATGAACGCAAAATGTTGTTAGCCTTTTTTTTGGCTTGTTCCAGCTAAATTTCGAGCCCGATATATGTGCAGTACACACACACACACACACACACACAAAATGACGCCAGCAGCAGCGGCAGCGAAAAAGTGAAACAGACAAATAGAGCGAGACAGCAAGAGTGAGAGAGAGAGAGAGAGAGAGAGAGAGAGAGAGAGGCAACTGGGAAGACATAAAGAAAGGTTTGTATGATGCGTGTGTGTGTGTGTGTGTGTGTGTGTGAGTGAACGGGGTGTGTGTGTGTGTGTGGAAAGAAGCAAAATGAAATGAAATTGGGGAAGATGTAAGAGCGAGACGGTTGTATTGTATATACAAGAAGCTGAGTGAGACAGGGCGTATGGAAATACAATGATCGACCGATCTCTCGCTATAAACAATGGGGGAGTGAGTGAATTTTGAATGGAAACGACAGCAAACAATTTTGGAATAGCAAAGTAACCCTATTCTCTTTACAAATCATCAATGCAGCCTTATTGTGGTGAATTTTGTGTGGTGAATTTGCAACTATTAAGCAAACCAAACTCACCAAACCAAAACGTAATGAGATGAAGCAACCAAAAATTGTAAGGAACAAAATATACACACAGATCTGATGACAGAGAGAAAGAGAGAGACAGCGAGAGAAAGAGAGACAGAAAGAGCAATGTGTAGAAAAGCAGTGTGCAATGTGGTGGCAATGAAACGAAACGAAATGGAACGGAATGGAGCGACAGATAACATCAATAATATCGCGACAAACAAATCGAACATAAATTTGAATAAAATTTCTAGAAAATAAATGTAATAAATTTCAAAAATCGTGTTTTTTCTTCAACAAATTTACCTCTTTTGATGTTTGTGAACTGTTTGTTTGATAAATTTTGCAAGCAGAGCAAGCGCAAAGCGGTGCATGCAACAATAATGAACATACAATAAGAACAGTAACCCAAAACGTGCGAATATGCGACAACTCTGTACCCAAGCTTAATGAAATTTTGAGAAAGGTTTATTTAATTGGGAAATTGGGAAATCAACAAATTTGCCAAAGATAAAGACTTTAAAGCAAACCATATTGATTCTAAAGTGTGATTTTTTAGCTATTATCTTTTTGGCAACACTGATTTGAACAGCTGACGTACGTTTCATATTTTGTATCACTGTCAAACATCTTCAGTTTAGTCTATAATCTAACCATAAATTATCAGACAAACGAACAACGCTTGCAAATTATTGAATTTTATAATCAAAGAAGAAGAAAGTTCATCGCGCTCTGGTTCCATGTTATTGGCCGCCTAGATCGTGCGATTTAACGCCTTTAGACTTGTTTTTTGTGGGACTATGTTAAATCGAATGTCCATGCAGACAAACCCGCTTCAATTGACGCATTGGAGGACAACACTGAAGCATTTATTCGTGAGATACCGGCCGAAATGTTGGAAAGAGTATGCCAAAATTGGACTAAGCGGATGGACTATTTGAGGCGCAGTCATGACGAACATTTGCATGAAATAATTTTCAAACGATCGATGAAAATAAAGATTTCATGACGTCTCTGAAATTTATGTGTGTTTTTATACCCTTCGACCATTGAAAATGGTCAAAAAAGGGTATACTAACTATGTGCAAATGTATGTAACAGGCAGAAGGAGGCGTCGGAGGCCCCATAAAGTATATATATTCTTGCTCAGGATCACAAGCCGAGTCGATTGAGACATGTCTGTCTGTCTGTCTGTCTGTCCGTCTGTCTGTGTGAACGCACAGATCTCAGCTATTATAAAAGCTAGAGTTACCAAATTTGGCAGAAAGACTCCTGTGTACTATAAGCTGATCAAGTTTATTTCAAATGTTAGGTGCCACGCCCACCGCCCCCGCAAATCAATAATTTAATTTTTGAACTTAATTTGTAAGCGCTGTATAAACGATACAACTTTCTGACTTTAACATATACTAAGCTCATTAAAATATCTACGTATTCTCGAAATTGCAATCCGATCGGACAATAAACACAGAAGTTATTTAAGAAAGTATGTGCATAAAGCCAAGTGCTTGTATCAGCTAACAAGGGAGGCGGGCGAGCGCCATCTGTCGGCAATAACTTAAATGCATGTGCGTATGTGTATGTGTACATATATAGCAACGTAGGTCGAAGGGTATCCCACTGTCGCGTGCAGCGCGACTGTGGCTTTTTTCTATTTTTTTTTTTTGAAAAACTTTCCTATAGCTCTTAAAAAATCACTCTTTACATGTTCCCAGAACTGTTAAGGTTTTTGTTTAAGACGACAAAGAGAGAGAGACTGACTGGGTACAGGGTGTCTGTCAGTGATGGTTATTAATGAGTGTGATTGTTTAGTAAAGCCAATTTGGTTAGAAATTATAAGCAAATGATTATGCAACATAACCTTATCAATAACAATAATAATAATATAACAGTAAAACATAATAATAAGGATGAGATTACAAACTCTTTTGTTGTACTTACTGAATTTGACATTTGATTGATTTGGGAGGAGTTTGCTTGGTCGTGTGTTTTTACGTTTCTTTTTATTTGCTTTATAAGTATACATATATATATAGATCGTATATGGTATGGGTATATCAGCTATCATATATATAAATACATACATACATATTCAATATATATGATATATAGTTATATATATATATATGTATATCGATTGCTTGCATTTAATCGGGTTTGCTTCATAATCGTTTCATGTTTGTTTATGTTTTGGTTTAAATCGGTTTTACAGTTTGTCTGGTTTTGTTTTTTGTTTTTTGTTTTGTTTCTTTTTTTTTCGTTTTTTTCTTAGTTTTCTTGTTTGTTTTTTTTTTTTTTTTTCTTTTGTTTTGTTTTGCATTTACTTTCATTATAATATTTGTATAATATAGTATGTATTAGGAATTAAGTAACCTACAAAAGATGGTAATAAAAAAGGATGAAAAAGTAAATCAAAAAACACACAAATTAAATAGTCAATAAAACGCAAAATATTTTGTAATTATTGTATAAGACATATGTGTAGTACTTGGACGAGGTCAGGGACCTGGTTGGGAAGGGGGGAACAGGGGTTAACAGGGGAGAGAGAGTCTAACAGAGAGACAGAGGCACAAAGACGCAGGAACAGAGACAGAGAGAGTGTGAGAGAGAGAGAAGGACTTCTCTTTGATTTTTCAATTCTAATTCCGGCAAAAATTCCACAGGGTGTGTGTCAAGTGTATTTGTTGTTGTTGTTGTTGTTGTTACAGGGTAGTAAGGTAGTAGCATTTGTATTATAGTTTTTAAAAAAGAACCCAAAATTAAGATAAAAAAAAAGGAAAACAGTGTGTGTAAAGGAGACAGAAGCAAAAAAAGAAGAAGACATGCTAATTGGATTGAAATTAAGCAAGAATATTACAAACTTTAGCAATCACCCTACGATTAGATACCTCTTGTTTTCAGTTTTTAGTTGTACATACTTTTTGTTTTGTTGCCTACCTGTTAGAAATTCTTTACTTGTTTTGCGATTCAGATTTAGCTAAAGTATTGAAAAGAAAGGAAAACGCAACGTAACGGAATGAAACAAAAGCGGAAACGGAAACAAAATGTATAGAAACAAAGCATTGTATTTTGAGCAGTCACACACACAGGCACACACACTCACACACACTCGCACACATACAAAGCAAAAGGCAGACGGCAGACAGCAGGCCATGTGGGGCGTGGGTGGGGGAAACTGCCAAGCAGCTAATCTGTAATCTTCCTAGGCAGGTCTGAGAGATGGAGGGGAGGGAGTGGAGGAGCTTGAATCTCACCTCGTCAACGTTGAGTCACCATTGACACGTATCCGCTTGCCGGCTGCACTGTCCGTCACCAACTGAAACCAGTGGGGCACATCGACTTTGGCTTCTTCGTAGATCTTGATGAAGGGCTGCGCCAACAGCTCCGGATACTTGGGACGATCCTGATGGTTCTTTGTGAGGCTGCAATAAAGAAAATCAATTAATATCGCTCTCTACTTCATATCTATCACTCTCTCTCTCTCTTGATAGTTTATCGCATTTACCACTTGATGACAAAGTCATGAAACTCTTGACTAAAATTGAATCCCTCGCCGCGAGGCAAACACGGTGGCTCCGAGTCTAGCACCTTAGTGAGCACCTCAAAGTCCGTGTTGCAGCCCTCGTAGGGTGAACGCGCCGTGGCCAGCTCCACCAACGTTATGCCCAGCGACCACACATCGGCGCGTATATCGTACTTTGGTTTCTTGGGATCAATGCGTTCCGGCTACAAAATGAAATTTCCTCTATTAATTACGCTTTATTAAAGAAGTAGTAGAAAGAGAAACTTACCGCCATGTACGCAGCACAGCCAGCGGAACGTGTGTTCGCCTTGGAGTCCACCAATCTTCCACTTATGCCAAAATCGCATAGCTTTATATTGCCACGCTGATCGATCAAAATGTTCGAGGGCTTCACGTCGCGATGGATGACGCCGTGTTTGTCCTTCAGATAGGACAACGCATTAACCGTCTGCAATGGGGAGGGGGGGGAAACACAAAGAAATATAATATAATATAAATACTACACAAGACACATGAGCCTAAAGTCCCATAGGGCCAATCAGCTGAATTAGCTGTGTTTATTCATAATTGCCTGGTACAATATATCATAATTATATTTACTATGCTAATGGAGAGCTCTGGCTGAGTACATTAACTTTTAGGATATAGAGAATGTTTACTATTTATAGAAATCAATTTAAATATAGGCATATTTATTTAATATTTAAATTACATTGTTTGATACTCTTGAAACTCGTTTCGTGCAGAAAATATATTTAGAAGTTTGCAAGGCACATTGGTAGCTATCTCAGACCCTATAAAGTATATATATTCTGCATCAAGATGAACAGAGGAACAAGAGGAACGAACTAGCGCAGTCCATCTCTCCGTGTGTCCGTCTGTTGCAGCGCAAACTAGTCTCTCAATTCTAAAGCTAACCTGAAGAAACTTGGTACATATGTTTCTTATTACTGCACGCTACAAGTAAGATGGAACGAGCCGCATCGGACATACATATATATCGTATAGCTGTCATAGAAACTATCGGCCTAATTTTGTTATTTGTCAAAAATTGCAACCAAATTTACTATATCGAACTTTTTCTGTATACATAATGTGCCTCAAAAATTTCATAAAAATCGGATTACTATAACATATAGCTGCCATAGGAGCAATCGCTCAAAATGAGCGCTTTTTGAAAATTTGCAATAACTTAAATTATCAGTGCCAATCAAAGTTAGATATAATATAACACTAGTATAGGAACGATCGGTGAATATAAGAGCCTATAAGGTAATCTACTTATTATTCTGTTTTTATACATGCTTTCTGCTTAGATTTTCAGTTCCATACAAGGTTAATTATAGTTGCAATCTCTTTATCAAGAATCTGATAATGCGCTTGACTTTACACTGAACTCTTACCCACACATAAATTTCTCAAAAATAATCAGATTTTCATGCGGTTGCATTTTGTTTCTTTGTGGTTTTAAATCAAGATTGAATTATTTAGAAAACATAATAAACTTAATATTGATTTACTCCCTCTTTGCCAATTACCTCATTACTTACTTACTTTTTCCTGCCTTATTAAACCCAATGCTCTATACCTACAGGGTAAACTAATGCATTGTTTGATCTTATTCGAACTTACCGCCACTGTAACCTTGCCCAGTATAGGCTCCGGCACCGGCTTCTTGGACAACTTGAGCAGCTTGTCAAAGCACATGGACATCAGTTCCATGCATATCCAGACATCGGGATCACGTACAAAGCAACCCAGACACTTGACTATATACTTGCAGTCATGGGACTTGAGCACCACATCCAGATCCATTAGAATCCGTTTGTTCTCCTCCGCATTCCCAGTGCGACGCATCTGTTTGACGGCAATGATGGTGTCACTGGACAAGTGCAACATCTTGACCACATTGCCACTTGTCCCATTGCCCAGATCCCCCAGATGCTGTAGATCATGGATATCTGTTGGATATTGACGGCCATTGATGTTCAGTTTACCCGTTTGGCCCATGATCATCTTTAGCTTCTTATCCGTTTCCGTTTCCGAGGTGGATTGTGGTTGCAGACGCAGACTCATTGTGCGACTGCGATTGGATCCAGGTTTAGCTAAAACAGAGAGAGAGAGAGAGAGAAGGGTGAGACAGGGACAGACAACGAGGCATGGTGTGTGTGGGGTATGATAACGCTGACGTTTCAGCAATGTGCAGATATGTAAATAATGAAATCAACAACAATTGCCACTCGACAATTCATTCTCGCGTTCTAATGACCGTTAGTCAAACAAAGCACTCGCCTCTTGCACGTACACACTTTGCAACGTGTGTGTGTGTGTGTGTGTGTGTGTGTGTGTGTGGAAAGGGGAGCTAGAGAGAGAGACAGAGAGCTTATGCACATGGTGGGACACAAGGCACAGTGGTGCAAACGCATGCGATGGCAGTCAAGGTCAATGCTTAAATATTTATTGATTTTTAATCATTATCATGCTCTAAGAGAGCACTGAAGAGAGGGAGAGATAGTTAGGAAGAGAAAGAGTGCACACTCTACGCTATGTTGAAGAAAGCATTGCTTTTTGAATTCATATTACAAATAATTAAAAAATAATTCCCAATTTCGAAGCCTCTAATTGAGAATTCCGCTCATGCAGTCAAAACTCCTGACAAAAGTAGTTGAAAAACGACGACATATATAATATTAAAGATATAAAGGATAATTTATAATAGTTACCCTCTAGTTAAATATGTAGATATAATAAAATTCCCCAAATAGATACCCTACCTACATTGTTATAGAGTTTTCAATGCACACATGCATGCCGTTTCTATTTTTGTACCCCAATTTGACTTTATCAGATAGGAATATTATACTAAGTTCAAATTCACAACCATGCCGTCATATTTCCCAGAATCTATAATGCCAGACATACTTCATTGCTTCCAGGTAAATACATCGAGCATAGATAAGAATAATTTGATAGCGATACCTTATAATCCTTTATAAACCATACAATAATCAAAATAATTTGAAGAAATCATTAATTATGCGTTTGGGAAATTCTTTATAAGTAATTAAGAAACTAAATGACAAAATGAAGAAAATTTGATAAGGCAAATTTGAACACAGTTAAGAGGTTTAACTTATTTATATACTTTCCTTAACTGTATGGTTAAGGTACTAGTATAATTGTTTTGTATGTGTTTGTATACCTTAAAATACATATGTAGTTCAGCAAATATAAAAGGGTATTTACTCAAAGTCTAAAACAACTTGAAATAACAACAATATCCATAAACTAACATTAATAAATAAATGCATTCAATAAGTAACGCTCATTTGCTCTCAGTTATTTACAACACTTACCCACTGTACGTTACACGAACTACAGCGGCGGGCGCGCACATTATTTGTGTTGTTATTGTTAATATTATGGCTGGTGTTATTGTTATTGTTAACTTTATATCGAGTTATTGTTTTTACAAGTGGATTCGAACTGACGAAGAGACAGACAAGACACAGAAATAGTAGAAGATAGACAGAGACAGAGAGCGACAGGGAGAGAAAGAGATCATAAAATCCAATATGATTTGTAAACAAAGCGCGAATTTAGCAAGAGAAGAAGACGAAATTTTGTCGCCGCAATCCTCACGCAAGACACACACTCTCTCTCTCTCTCTCTTCCACTCTCTCTGTCTGTATGTGCGCTTGCCTGTGTGCGGGTGAAGAAACGCAAAATCAAAAACAAATAAAAAATCCAACAACACAATGCGAGCGAGCGAGAGGCGGCGGCATCGGCATCGTCGGCGGCGTCGTCGTCGGCGTGCGCATATCAAGACATTACTCCGGAAATGCCAAAAAATGCCAGCAAACATGCCAAATGAAAGCGGCGACAACTCGCACTCGTACACACACACACAGACAAACAGAGAGACACACACTGGTTGAAATAGAAACGTTTTTCTTTTGTATGAAAAAAAAAAGATAAAGCGTTTCCATTGAATCAAATCACAGAAGACGGCAACGAAGTAAACAGTTACAAAGTGCATCCGCAGGGACAGTGGAATGAGAAGCTCACGTGCGTAGAGCGTGCCACAAAAGAAGTGGAACAATCGTTATCGGAATTGTCATCGGATTCGCCCAATTGAGACAGACCAACCTACTACAATTGTTAAACTATTTCCACCCGCTCTCACTCATTCTCTCTCCCACTCTCCAGTTTCATTGAAACTTGTTTTTGCTACTACAATTAAATTGATATATATTTTCTATACATGTGCATATGTATGTATATAATATCCGATTTTCCCAGCAACTGTACGACAGGAAACAGGTGTCTAAAGTTGGCAATGGAAAAAGTTAAGTTGACAGAAAGAGAGAGACAGTTGAGTTGCCGACAGAGAAGGACATTCTCGCATATGGAACATGCTCTTTGTGGTCTATAAATGTTTCTAACTGATAAACATGTGCAACTGTATATGTACTATATGTTGAACAGGATGCTTCTCTATAGTTCCTTTAAATTAATAATTAAAGGTCGATTAACATACGATTGTAGATCATTTAAATTGCATCGATTATTTCTAAAACAAATTCCCTTTCAATGCAATAAAAATTCCCCAGATAAAAAAAGGACATTCTCTTTAACTATCGATAACTATTCACCAGGGTTAATTTGCAAGTCAGAGAGAGACAATACCAACAACAAATGAACCTGATGAGAATCCAATACGAACAAATCTGTATAAAATATAAACAGAACACACACACACATGCACACGCTTGCAAGAAGGAAGCAACGACGCCGACTGCATTTGACAAAAACATGATTGTTGTTTTTGTTGCTACCAATTCGCCTCAACCCCATCTCTTGCGGTCTCTCTTTTTTTTCTATTTGTTTTGTTCGCATTGTGCGCTTATCTATGCAATCGGAGTGCGCAGAGATCGATAACGCGTTCGACGTTCCCTTTGTCGATACTCTTTTTACATGCAGACAAGTTATTTATCGCATCTAACCAAATTATTTCTTATCAACACACACACACACACACATACATACATTGTTGTTTATTTTCAACTTACGAATAGGCAGACTTGGGCGCGGAGTCTTTATGGGCGGGGCCATTACACCATTGCCAGCAGCAGAAGCGCCACCAAAGAAGCCTGACGCTAGTGACGTTGGCGCCGGCATCGCACCTTGTCTTGTTGTTGGTGAGGTGGTGGTGGCAGCATTGGTGGCAGATGCAGCAGCAGCGGCAGTGGCAGCAGCAGCGGCAGCATTAGCAGCAACCGCTGTGGCCGTTGCGGCCGCTGCAACTGCTGTGGCGGCTGCTGCGGCGGCAGCAGCATTTGGTGTCGCTCCTCCTCCTCCTGATGTTATTGTTGTTATTCCTGCTGTTGGTGATGTCGGCGTTGCTATTGTTGTTGCTGCCGCTGCTGCTGTTATTGTTGTGGGCCGGACACGGGCAACGTTGCGCGTATTCGATAAGACGATTTGTTCATGTGATTCGTTTTGTCTCTGCAGCGCAGCCTCGAGCGATTGCAGGCGGCTGCCAATTTTCTCGAATTCAACTGTGCTGGACATGCTGCTCTCTCTTTCGCTCTCTCTCTCGTTCTCTATTCTCTCTGCTGATCCCCTTTTGTTGTTATTGTTCTTCCTGCTTCTCCTTTGCCACCTCTTCCTCGTCAAATTCGATTTTCCTTAGTTATGTATTTATGGCTGCAGTTGGCGCTGCTGCGCCACACACACACACACACACACACTTCGAGGTGTCCGTGCGTGTGTGTGCTTGTATTTTGCTTATGCACTTGTACGCGTACGCGTTACGCTTGAACTTTCCACTTGCACGAACAACACACGAAAACAACAACAAAATTCAACGAAAATAAATAAATAAAAACAGAACCGAAGAGCGACAGAGACGCACGAACTAACGCACGCACTCACGCACGCAGGCACGCACACACATACGTGCTCTCATACGCAGAACACACAGAGAGCCGTAGTAAGCACACACACACGGCAAAACAGCAACAACAGCAGCAGCAGCACCAACAACAACAACAGCTCGCAATTCTATCTTTTTTTTTATATTTTTTTTTTTTTGCTTTTTTTTTTTTTGATGCAGCACTCGTTAGTTTTGTAGGCACTCTCTCAGCTTGCGTCTACTTTGCACCCGTGGGCTGTTTTGTTGTATGCTTATTATTATTATTGCTGGCTGGCGCGAACACTTGCAGTTTTGCATTACACTTAAATTTGCTTTATTTGCTGCTTAATTCGCATGTACATCTATAAAACAATGTGAAACAGTTCACCACCAACAAGAAGATAGTGTGCACAGTGTGACCATGCACGGTTAGTGTGCAAATGCACACGCAATGTAACTACCAGCTGCCGTTGGCGATGAATCGCACAAATTCACACAAATATCGATAAATCGATAATAGTTACCCGGCTGCTGCTGCAATAAGGCATACAATTTTGCATACATTTCTACAATTCGCCTTCGCCTTTGCCGAGCACATGCCGAATGTGAATTAAATGCAATTTTAATTGCTTTTCATATCAGAATTGCATTAGTCTGTGTACGCCAATTCCAGCCAATTTGACCCGCCGCAGCCCATCAAGGACAAATAAACTGTGGGCCAGTATGGCCAGAGAAAATACTAGAATACGCATAAGAGATTAAAAAACGTAAATCTAACTGGTGGAAAAGGCTGAGTTGGCAACACTGCGATTACCCACTGTAGATTGTTTTCAACGAGGACGAGTCGTCGTGAATCGCGCGAGTGTTGGGTGAAAGAAAAGCGAGCAGAAAAAAAAAGCGAAAGAAAAAACGAAAGAGGAAAAAAAAGTCACACAGTAAAAAAAGGCCAAAAAAAAGACGTACACCGTCTTGCGCAGCCTACTACTCTGAACGCGGCAATCTGCGAGTGCGTGTGTCTGCCTGTGTGTGCGCCCCCGTGTATATGTGTGTTGTTTTTTCTTTGACGTTTCGCACATCCAAAACGCACTGAGAGCACAGACGGCATTTATATTTCAACGACACGCTTTGACCAAATGTGGTAAAAATAGCAGAAACAGAAACAGCAGCAGCCGTCGCCGCCGCGCCATCGTCGTTGTTTAATATATATTTTGCTGGTCGACGCCGACTCAATAAAAACCCACACAGAGGCCAGCACCAACACCAACACAGCACAGCGCAATATACCAATACCAGCAGCAGCACCACCAGAGGCAGAGGCAACAAAAGTATCCATATTAAAAAAAAAGTGGAGCAAATAATTTCAGTTAGCAGGCAAAACGTGCAACACGCGTGAAAATTTAAATACCAACAACAACAGCAGGAGTGCAGGCCGCCAAACACAGACACAACACACATACACAGACTCCCTCACCCACACACAAACACACACACAGACAGACTTAACAGAGCTCTGTGCCGCAATGTCACGACAACGCTTAAGACTACCGGGTCCCATCGAAACGGAACAGCCGGCAATGTAAGTGCACATTAATGACACTTGTTTGGTCGTACTGCCCCAATGTGTGCGTGCGTTGGTGGGAGCAGTACAGCAACATATGTGTATGAAAAGAGAGCTCTGCATTCCAATTGGGCCAAAGGGTTTTCTCGAAATCTTCTTCATCTTGATTCTTTTGCGAACTAACTGTAATTGGGAATTTACTGCAATCCGCGATATGCCTGTAGAATTTTGATAGGAATTATATTATAAAACCAGAAATTTATTGCATATATTCTCTGATTGGAATATTAGCAATGTTTCCATTTGGAATCTCTTTCAATTGTCAAAATTTTCTATGTTTATTACATAATTTAAGCAAGGAGCCCAATGGAAATATTAAATTGATTGATTCTTTAGTCTGAAATCAGATATACCCTGTTAAAATTATATATTTGGCATAATTCTATTATAAATTCAGCAAGGAAACTCTAGAAAATAAAAAAATTCATAATATTACAATCTACAGTCGAATATTTCACTTTTAAATGATATTCTCTTTAGTATTCTATCCAAAGTTAAGATATTCCCTTGCAAAATGATATACTAAGCAATAAACTATTTGGTATTTAGCAAAGAAACTGTAAAATAGGTTACACTGATAAATTTTCCATTCAATAATGAATGCTAAAGTCAGGTATTGGCACTGAGACCACAAGGAAATTATAGAAAATGACATGCTGTTTTATATTTTATTCTAAATTCAGCAATGAAACTGTAGAACACGTTAAACTGTATAGTATTCCATTCTAAAATCAGGTATAACACTTAGCTCACACCACAGTAAAACCCCATATAGTGTGAAAATCAAGTGTCATACCCTTATAATCGGAAAAGTGCCCGCAGATCGATTGGGCATATATTGTAATGTGATTAAGAATCTCCCCCTCTCTTTCTCTCTCTCCACTCTGGGTTGATATTTGTTATTTATTTCATTTGTTACTTTACTTATTTTTACAGTATACCGCCACGTAATCTTGACTCACGGGCCAACATAAAGATTGGCGATCAGACGTTCGAAATCGATGCAGATAGTCTGGAGAAGATTTGCGATTTGGGCCGTGGTGCCTATGGCATTGTGGAGAAGATGCGGCATCGACAAACTGGTACCGTGCTGGCCGTTAAGCGTATCCCAATGACGGTGAATTTCCGGGAACAACAACGTCTCATTATGGATCTGGATATATCGATGCGATCGAGCGATTGTCCCTATACCGTGCACTTCTACGGTGCCATGTATCGTGAGGGCGACGTCTGGATCTGCATGGAGGTGATGAATACCAGTCTGGACAAGTTCTATCCGAAAGTGTTCAAAAATAATCTAACCATGGAGGAGCCGGTGCTAGGCAAGGTAAGTTTCGACATATTCTCATCATTCATTCGATTCTCTCAATCTAAATTATTCCCCCCTATTCTTCTGCAGGTCGCCATGAGCGTGGTCAGCGCCCTCCACTATCTGCACACGCAGCTGCGTGTCATTCACCGTGATGTGAAGCCATCAAACATTTTGATCAATCGCAGCGGTCAGGTTAAAATTTGCGATTTTGGCATCTCAGGTGAGGCAAAGTCCTGGCGGATTTTCTTATTAAAGATTTGAGATTAAATGCTCTGCAGAATATTAGAATGAAGTTCTCACAGAGATATATTGCATTATATTTCAATGATCTCTATTCCTTATGTCTTGCCAAAGAATTTAGCGGGAGAACTAGAAAAAATGTACGCAATTAATGATATAATTATATGTTTTTCATTTAGAGAGCAATTTTTATATAGAGCACTTAATAGGATCTATGTCTTATCAGTCATTGACAACTTACTTATATCAAAATTTGTTTTAAGATAACTCCTTTCGGAAACAAAAAGTTCTCTCTTTCCTTTTAATACCCTTGCAGGGGGTATATTAATTTTGGGCAGGAGTTTGCAACGCAGCTTAGAAGATATCTGTGACCCTCTAAAATATATACATATATTCTGAAACAGCATCGGCAGGGCAGTCGATTTAGCCATATCTGTCTGTTCGTCTGTCTGTCTGTTGCAAGGCAAATTAGTCTCTCAGTTTTAGCGCTTGCTTCTTATTGCTGCACGCTGTATATAAATAAGTCGGAACATGCTGGATCGGGACAATATATCATATAGCTGTAATTTGTCAATTTATTTGTCAAGATATTGCAAGCAAATTTACTAGATTGGACTTTTTCTTTATATGCATTATATATAGCATATCATAAATAGTCATGGGATCACTTTAACATATAGTTGCCATATGAACAATCGTTCAAAGTAAAGGCTTAACTTATCAGTGCCAATTAAAGTGGGATATATAATAATATTGAATATACACAATACCATGCAATTCTGCTCCATTGTATATAACTAGTATTGGAACGATGATCCGAGAGGATAAGAACCTGCAAGGGTAGAAAATATTCAACATGCCGAAGGTAGCCTTTCTTTCTCGTTTAGATTTAAATGGTGTTTATTGCCTGTCGAAATGTGCGGCAGAAGAAATCTACACAAAGTACAAAGTATAGATATTCTTACAATCATTGGCTGTTGTTTCCGAGACGACATAACCCTGTCCGTGTCTGTGTCTGTATGAACGTCTATATATTAGAGATTATGGGAGCTAGGAATACCAAATTTGTTGACAATATGTCGTATTATTAAGATTAACTATATTTTAGTATTTTAACAGACCAAATTCCTGCCCCTTAAATCCAAAAATACCGAATGTTTAAGATGCTTGGAGACTTCAATTTGATATGCATACATACATACTTTAAGGAACATTCCTTGTAGAGATGGGCGCGGGTCGGGCCGGGCCTCGACAATTTTAGGCCCGGGGCCTAAAACCACCTACCGGGCGTTTTACCTTCGGGCCCCGGGCCTAGGGGTAAAAGCCCGGAAGGCCCGGCGTGCTTAAAAGCAAAAAATATAATGATGTTTTAATCGATATCGGCCTCAAAAATTCGAGTCTGTTTCAGGCCGGGCCGGGCCGGGACCCCTTGAAAAAAGTTCCGAACCGGGCCGGGCCTCAAAAAACAAGCCCGCGCCATCTCTAATTCCTTGTACATAATTCTGATCTTATAAGCAGTGCTTATGTATCAGGAGAACATCTTTTACAGATCCTTCTAATGTTCTTTTCTGCTTCCGCCTTGCAGGCTACCTGGTTGACTCTGTGGCCAAGACCATAGACGCTGGCTGCAAGCCATATATGGCACCGGAACGCATCGATCCGCAGGGCAATCCCGCACAGTACGACATCAGATCCGATGTATGGTCGCTGGGCATAAGCATGATTGAAATGGCCACCGGGCAATATCCCTACAACAAATGGCGAACGCCATTTGAGCAGTTGCGTCAGGTGAGGATTATGATGATGAAATATATATTATATATAAAATATGTTTGTATCTATGTGTAGGTTGTTGAGGATGATCCGCCACGATTACCGGCGGGTTCGTTCTCAACGGAATTCGAGAACTTTATAGCCACATGCTTGCAGAAGGAATATACGGCGCGGCCCAACTACGAGCAGCTGCTGCAGCACAACTTTATTGTGGAGCATTTACAGCGCAACACGGACATCTCCGAGTTCGTTGCCAGGATACTCGATCTGCCCGAGGAGCAGCAGGCGCAGTAGACGGGCAAGCGAGGATGAAGAGGAGGAGCGGAGAGCAGAGCAGAGCAGCGGATCCTGGAGGGAGTTTATTACCTTTTTTTTTTTTGTTCATATAATGTGAATTGCCGCCGTCTTCTACATGCATTTTGTATGCCTGCGTGCGTGTGCAGAGGAGCTAAGAGTGTGTCTGTCTGTGTGTCTATCTGTGTGTGTGTGTGTATGTATGTGAGTATAGGTGTGTGTGTGGGGCAACAACAAATCGCTAGTTTAAGTATCAAATGAAGAAGGAGAAGGAAACGTGTTGAAATCGAAAAAATTAGAACGGATCACACACACACATGCGTACACACATACACACTTGCATACACACACGCGTGCGCATGCAGGACACACACATATAAACTTTACTTACGTGCCGTTATACCATAAACAATTAAAACAAAAAACACAAACAAAATGTAAAGAAATCGATTTCAAAACAGAAACAAAAAAAACGAAAACAAAAAACAAATGAAAACCAAATTGTGCCTCTGCGCTTGTTGCTATCAAACTGTAACTGCAGCCTGTCAAACTGCAAGCAAAACGAAACTTGCGAATATGTGTGCGAGAGAGAATGAGAAGGAAAACAAGTTGAAAATAATGAATTGCAAATGCCGTTAAACAACCAAAATAGCCAAGCAAAAAGTATAAATTACAAATTCGTAAACAAAATAATAATAGCTAATTAATTGTTTAAAAAGCATGCAAAAATTCGTGTAATTATTTGTTGATTTGTACAATTACCAACTTCATATATATATATTTTATTTTTTTTTTTTTTTTTTTTAAATTAACTTATATGAAATGAGAACTCACTGTAAAACTGAAGTAACAACTGAATGAGAAAGCGCAATTAATGAATAAATTAACGAAGAAAGAAAGCTAAAAATATTAAATAGTTAATAAACAAAAAGAAATGTGAATGTGTTTCCCAGATGGAAAACAACTTAAAAAAGAAAAGAACAACCGCAAACTGTGCATCGAGTTTCTCTAGAATTCAATTCTATAAAAATCGAGAAAAAAGAAAGAAAAGAAAATGATTATTTTTATTATTATTTACCATGCCATGCTGTTCAGAGTGTGCGTGTGTCTGTCAATTACACTTAGTTACATACATACATAAATACATATATACGCTAGATGCAACAACAAACAACTAAACATACATATTTCATTTATTTGTGTTTTAAGCAATATAATTGAAGAGAAAATAAATTGCAAACATGTTAAGAACTGCAAAGAACGCGCAGCAATTGTTTTCAATTAAATCGTTTACAGTTATTTATTAATTTACAGAATTGAATTAGCAATCGAAAGAAAATGAAAAATTATTTCAAATTGTGAGTGATTTGTGGTTTGCGATATTTACGCCATTTACAAGCACTGCAAATTTGAAATTTGTGAACTTTGCAGTTTTCATTCATTTTTAAACACTGCAAATATCGTTTGGCGTCGTGAGGCAATGAACGACTACTCATATCGATTAATCGATAGGTTGCTCTTTATCAATTCAACTGTTGCGCTGCACCAGCAATTTGATCATTTTTTTCCTATTGACAACAATATGAACGCAGGCACGCGTAATTTGCTGTTGCTCTCCTCGTCCCGCCTGCATGGCCATGGCTACTTGGAGCACGCTCGCTCCCAGCTGGAGGAGCTCTTTCGCGCGTGAGTGCAATAAGAACAAAGAAACCCAAGTAGAGTTTAACCTCTTTCCCTCCCTCTGCTCTACCACCTACTGTGCAGCAAGAACATAAACACAATACTCTTTGTGCCATATGCACTGAAGGATCACGACAAGTACACAGCAGCAGTGCGTGATGCACTGCAGCCCTGGGGCTACAACGTCGAGGGACTGCACACCAAGCCCGATCCGGGGCAGGCACTGCGCGAGGCACAGGCAATTTTTGTGGGCGGCGGCAACACTTTTGTGCTGCTCAAGCAACTGTACGAGCTGCAACTGGTGCAACTGATACGCGAACTGGTGCTGCAACAGGGCCTCACCTATGTGGGCAGCAGTGCCGGCACCAATGTGGCCACCCGCTCCATACATACCACCAACGACATGCCTGTCATGCATCCGCCAAGCTTCGAGGCACTCGCTCTCGTTCCCTTCAACATAAATCCGCATTATCTGGAGACCGATCCCCATAGCGAGCACAAGGGCGAGACGCGGGACGAGCGGATTGGTGAATTTGTCGCTTATCATCGCCTGCCCGTGCTGGGACTACGCGAAGGCACCAGTGTGCGGGTACAGGGTGATCAGGCCACGCTGCTGGGGCAACGCAGTGCAAAGCTCTTCAAACCGTAAGTGTTCGTCTTGTGTGTGGTGGCCATAAAGATAAAGTTTGAGGTCAGATAAGAGAGAGCATAACAACCGCGATGTGGCATTGTATATGGTGAAGACTGCAGGGTAGATCGGGGAGTACCTTCTGGCTGCATATACTCTGTACACTGTATATGGTGAAGACTGTAGGGTAGATGAGGTGGAACCTTCTAGCTACATATACTCTATACATTGCAAATGTTATCTATTGCTAGACAGACTCAAGTAGTCGAAGCTGGACTTGGTCTACGTGAAGGATTATTCAACTCGAAATTAGTATCAAACCAAATCTAGGTAGTTCAATTGGTTCATTTAGTATCATAGGCATCAGTTAATAGGCATACAATGGGACCAAGCACTAGCTAGATATAGAGACTATATATACAATATGTACAATCAGTATCAAATGGTAGCGAGTCTTTCTATTACAGGGCAGGGGTTTCTATTATCAGTGCAAGGAGTATTATATATTATACGAAAGATATAGAACACACTGTTTAACACATCTATAAATGTACCTTTGTCTATATAATATGTATATCTGCTTTAACTGCACTAAATTAACCGAAGCCAATTGAAATCTACAATAGATAAGCTTCATCTTAGAGCTTTCTTTCTCTACTTCACGAGCATTGTTTTCTGTTATACTAGTATAATAATATAATATATGTAGTATAATACTAATCCTCCCCCTCTGCCTTATTACCCCTTGCAGCGATGGCAGCTCCGTGGAGTACGAACCCCAATCCGATCTGAGTTTCCTATTGCAGCCCTAGAAAGAAGAGAGATAGAAGAGAAAGAAAAGCACAGGGGTGTATAGAAAACATTTACATACATTTATTTAAAAAAAAAAACATACATACATTCACATATATACATATATGTATGTATGTATCTTTATATGGTAGTGTATATACATATGTGTATCTGTAACAAGTAGAGTCGGCATATGTTCGTTATATGCTGGGTATGTACAACATAAGAACTATGACTAAAATACAAGATACGAATTGAAATCGCCAGCACGAATTTATCATTAACTATGTACAGTACACACAATCAGTAACAAATGTATCAGATATATCAGTTATATATAACTACATACATATCTATGTATATATATATATCAATTTAGTTGTGCCTAAATAAATTACAGCATAATATAAAAAAAATAGAATTGCTTTGAATTTTAGTGAATTACAGCTGGCAGGGCTGCTTATATTCGATGTACGCTCTCTCTTGTATAACAGTGGGCTCTTGTATAACAGTCTGTTTTAGAATCATATAACAGTTGGCGCTGTTTTTGTCAATTTGCCAGCTGCTAATTTAAATAGGATTTTTACTGCACTGTAGTATAACAGTTGCGCACATACATATAACAGTTGCTATGTGTGTTATACAAACATAGAGAAGAGTAAACATATAACAGTTGCTGTGTTTGCGGCAAGTATTGTTTATTTCATTTTCTTTTCATATTTTTTTTTTATTTATTTATTTATTTAATTTTTTTTTTTTTTGGCTAAGGCGGCATTTGAATGCACAGTTACATTTCGATTGAACAGCCACGAAAAATAGTCGAAACTTATAACATAGACATACATGTGTATTGCATGCATGGTATAACACATGGTATAACACTTAGTTATGCTACTCTAAATAGGAATTTCTTTCAACTTAATTACATTTGCTAACGGATGAGAGAGTGGCCCTGAATAAACGTAGTATATATATATGTATATCCTATATAGTATATGTATGTATGTATATTGGCTAATGGCTGTCTGTACAACTGTCATATAACTGTTATACACCCCCCGTTTCCCCCTCTTACACAGCTATGGTTACACAGAAATATCTCTAGATTTCAACTTAAGCAAGCAATTTTGGCAGCCACAAGTTATTCAATCCCCCCCTCCCCATACCATCATTCTGCACACAGCCCCCGCCCCGCCCCCTTTCGTACAGCTAAATAGTATAACAATTCTTTTCTATTATTTTGAGCATTAAAAGTTTCACTTTAAAGCAAGAAAAGCAAATGGAAAACAACAAAATTGTCTAAAACTACAAAGACATTTGCACTCACTCCAACTCGAATGCGCGTGAATGCAGAATGTATTCACACACACATTTGAATGCACTCACACACATTCGAATGCACTCACAACCCACTTGAACGTATTCAAATGCATTTAAACACATTCGAATGCATTCACGCACATTAGAATGTATTCACACATACTCGAATGCATTCACGCACATTTGAATGCACTCACACACTCATTCGAACGGATTTGAATGCGGATACACATACTCGAGTGCATCCACATTCATTCGAATGCACACAAATACATTCGAATGCACTCACACACGCTCAAATGCAGTCATATGAACTCAAATGCATTCATATGCACTCAAATGCATTCATTTGCATTTAAATGCATTCAAACGCACTCGAATGTATTCCAACTCAATGGCATTCACACACATTCGATAGCACTCACACACACTCGAATGCATTTGAATGCAGAGTGCATCCACACTCATTCGAATGCACTCACGCACACTCGAATCCACTCAAATGCATTCACACACATTCGAATGCACTCACACACATTCGAATGCACTCACACACATTCGAATGCACTTATACACACTCGAGTGCATCTATACTCATTCGAATGCACTCACACACACTCGAATGCATTCACACACATTCGAATGCATTCACTCCAACTCAATGGCATTCACACACACTCGAATACATTCACACACACTCGCATACACTCACACACACTCGCCTGCATTCACACACTTGGATATCTGTAGATAAATTTAAAGAAAGGAACTGATATTAGATGCAAGTATAACAGTATAACAGCAGCAACTACTTTTGCAGTATACTTCGATCTTCGTAGCGTATGATGGCGTCGCCAATTTGCTTGCGCGATGCCAAATGGATGCACTGCGTCCTGCCGCACTCCGTGGGCAATGGCCGGGGTAATTGGCCGGCCCGTGCCAAATGCTGTCGCACATCCAAGCCGAAACGTAAATGTGGCTCCACGGCACGCAGTATGTGCACCGTATGCTGTGCTGCCACAAACATATCGAGTATGCTCTCCACACCCGCCGGTGCATGTGGGGCATGCAACAGTTGCTCAATATCCAGATCGCTGCGTATGATGGGCAAACCCAGCGGGTCCATCAATTTGCGTGCTGCACGAGGGGAGAGAGAAGGAGAGAGAGAGAGAGAGAGAGAGAGAGGAAGATTAGCTTAGGCTTTCCAGTTGGTATACCCTCTGCCCCGACATACCCTGCACATAATCGCGACTATAGAAGGCAATCACATCGTGATTCTGTCGATCAAAGTAGCCGCTGCTCTGACTGATGTCGCACGTGTCGCACTCCTTGCAGAAGTGCGCCATGTTGCAGGGATACAGCTGGAATCCGATGGGCGCATAGACCTGAAAACCCTGTATCGTATTCATGCGCACCCGATTGAGGAAGTCGGTGCGAAAGAGCATGGCGGGCGTGGCCAGCAGCACCAGCGAGTCCAGCCCGAGCTTGGGCAGTGCCAAGTCAGCAACGGCCAAGCTGAGCAACTGCTGCGGTCCATACATAGAAGGATGCATTACCCAATCCTCCTGTTTAACCGCCGCACTCAGCTCCTCTGGCAGTCGTATGGAGACCCAAGCAACGCGTGAACCATCTGTCTTGTATTTGGAGCTCAACTCCAGCGCCAGTTTCTTCAGCAGCTTGAAGGGATCATCGTCTCCCTTGCTGGGTGAGTCAAGGCGGTACAGAAAGATCTGCAATCAATGAAGAAGCAATGCCATGAGAGGGAGGCAGGAGGGTGAACGTTTGAGTTTCAGTTCCACTCACCAGCAGTAGGAACGTGTTGTCCTGATTGTGCATGCAGATCCGTTCGTATTGACCCACAAAGTCAACGGCATCGTTCACTTGATGCTCAAATGCCGGCACCAGCAGCGCAATCCGTGTACTTTCGGTCACATAGGGCGATGGCACAACCTCAACACGTCCCAGAGGTTTGACAACCTCGAAGCTCTTGAGCAGCACACGCTTGGAGTTGCTCATCTCCATTAGATTCAGATGCAATTGATAGTCCATGCCACGTGTCGCATCGAATTTGCGATATGCTGTATGCAAACTCTGATAACGCAACTTGGGATACTTCTGTGCCGCATATTGCAAGGCGATCTCAAGTACCTTGTCGAAATCTTGGGATTCAATGCGACTCAATGGCGCCACAGCATGATCCGCATTGGCATTGGGCAGAAAACTGTGAGTGCCATTCAACATTTGCCATGTCAGCATGTCGTGACGCGTCTCCGGCGCACTTGGCGGTGGCACGCCCAGTGGCCATCGGATTTCGAGTATTTTATTGGAGATGCTCCCGTTCGCAATGCGATACGATTTCTGTTCCAGCGCATAGCCACGTTGCTGCACCAGTTCCAAGTGATGCTAAAATAAATAGTGAAATTTCATTAATACCTTTTTTAAAATTCAAATTAACGCGGCTTTGCACAGACTGTTAACCACTGCATGTTATCGCTACAGCACCGGCAAATGTTAATCTCTGTTTGGCTTTCCTTGTTTTTCATTTACATGTTAGTTAAAAACAGGCATTTAACAGCTACTGTCAGCATTGCAAATTTTAATGTTCGCTTTCTGTTATCGATCCATGTTAAATATTTCTACTTGTTTAACTGCAATTTCGGTAGCATATTTGAAATTACCGTGCCTTTGTATCTCTTTGACATGTTAATTACCAGCAGACTGTTAACCGCTCTATGTAGCGTTACAGTGTTGATAAATATTAATGTTCGCTTACTGTTATCGATTAACATATGCTTTAAAGTTATCGACGTTAAGTTACGCGCCCACTTTCAATGTGTGGCTTTAAGTCTTTCCTTCCGTTCTTACCTTTGAGTAATATGCATGCAGGCGATAGAAATCCTCCGGTGTCTGTACAGGGTATACAGTTGTGGCATTCAAAAATGCCTGCTCCTTGGCCAACATGCTGAGATCCTTGTAGTGCCGCGATTTTGAATTCAACGCATAACTATACTGACGCATACCCTGTAAAAGAAGATGAACAAAATCCACGCGATTTGTTTTAGTTGGCGCCATTATAAATGTTGCATGAAATTAATACAAATAATTTTGAACACATGTGCAACATGTTGAACTAAACAACAACAATGAAGGGGGACAGTAAAATTCCCTTTTTCGCCTTGGCCTTTTACGATCTGCCATTAAAATGTAGCAGACACTGTCCCTCTCTTCCTCGCACATTTGCTATGCCAATTTCATTTCAATTCACAATGAACTACAGCAGAAGGAAACAAGAGAGGAGGTGGGGCGCATAAATAAATTAACATTTTCATGTTAATCGGCGACAGTCACAGCAAAAGAGAGGAGTCAATACACTCTGCACACACACATACACACAGTTGCAGGCGCCCTTTGCAGCAAATTTAAACAGCGCGTTCATTAATTCAAATGTTAAAAAGAAAAAGGGCCAACAAGAAATGGAAATAACGGCACTTTTGATGTTGTTGGCAGAGACAAGGCAGACAAGCAAACAGACACATACAAATTCACACCCACACACAACACACAGCCTGTGGCATAAAGCATAAATCATTCCACGGTGCCTGCGAAAAATAAACCCAAAATCCAAACAAAACGAATTTCAAGTGAAAGATCTGCGTCAAGTTCCTGCCCCAAGTACAAACAAAACAACAACAACAGCAGAAACAACAACGGTAAACGGTATAGCAGCAAAGAAAGAATTCTTGCGAAATTGCGTGTGCAAACTGAGAAGAATTCAACTTGAAATAGAAATTGCCCCCGCCTCCAATTGGCCAATTCCTATCAAACTGTGTGGTGAGTGTGGAGTTTTGTAGCATGCAGCAAATGTCCGTCAGTAATTTAGAAATTAAATAAACTGTCCATCAAGTGTCCCGCCCTCCTTCTTCCCCCACCACTACACACATGTCTCTCAAGCTTCTGCTGTTGCTTCAGTTTCAACTTTTTTCCTTCCTTCTCTTCTTCTTCTCCTTCGTAGTTCTTGTCGTCTTGCCTGCTCTTTTTCAGGGTCACTTTTTCTGTATCAATGAACTGATTTTTTTCTTATTCATTTCTCTGTTTGTATACATAAGATTTGTATGTGTGTGTGTATGCGTGTGCGTGTCTCTCTGTACATCGTTTTAGTCAACAGCAAATTGTTTAAATAAATAAATCGGCGTGTAGGAAGAGCAAAGATCACACGACAAGCAAACAGCAAATTAACTCGCTCACACACACACATACACATAGTGCTAGAAAGATGTTCACATGCATGTGCGTATGCGTGTGTTTGCGACTGCTGCCTCTGCTACTTGTTGCTCGCGTGCCAGTTGTTCTCAAACTGTTAGCAGCTTCTGCATTAATTGTTACAGCGCAGCTGCATTTTAAATTGCCCAAAAGCTTCTGGTTACACGTGTCAGTGTGTGTGTGTTTGTGTGCGCTCGTTCTGCCAATTTTATGTTAATGCAAATGTAAATGTCATTCTGAGTATGTTTGTGTGTGTGTGAAACGTGAATGCATTGAAATTGATTAGGTGGTGGGGGGGCTGTGGTTTTTATAGGTATTTGGGTTTCGAAATGGGGTCGTTAAAATAAAAGAGAGAGAGAGAGAGAGAGAAAGAGAGGAAATAAAACACGTGAGTAGCATAAGGTTTTTTTATAGCTGCAGTTTATGGCAAACACAATCCTTTTGAATATTGTATGGCGTGGACGGTTTTAAATATCTCTTGCGGGGAAAGTGAAGCATTATAGTAAAATTATAGCACTTTTTTTATGGCAACTTATAGTTGCTATAACATTTTTAAGCAGCTTTACACAGTAAAGTTGTTTCAATCGTTTCTGAAATTTATAGCATATTTTGTACACGTCTTTTGCTGCAACATTACAGGGTATACTCCTCGATAGAATAGTGCCTACTATCCCTTTACTTATATAACTAAATATAATTTTATAGCAACTGGTTTATAAATGAATATTTACCTTTTAAGGGTATACACAAGTTTACAGCAAATGCTTTTTAACTAAATATCATTTCATAGCAACCGGTTTATAAACTATTATTTAACTTTTAAGGGTATACATCACATTTAGTGACACAAAACTAGGAAACTGTTTCAATTGACCCATAAATTTATAGCATCTGTTTAAAGCAACTGATTTAACCCTGTTGGACCAAGTCTACTGGGTTTATATACATATATACCTGATTAACAGATTGATTGCAAGTCTAAAGGGTAGATGATTAGTAGATATGTAACTGTTAAACTTATTCCACAAATTTATAGCAATTTGTTCGAGTCATCAACACCCCTACCTATTATACTCAGTTTACAGGGTATACAGCTCATTAGCATCACTTTCAGTAGCCCTCAACACATAATCTTGCAAGTCTATTAGGCTTCCTGCGCCCACTTTGCCACTTGGCAACAGGCATGTCCATTAAAATATGAACTGCTGTGGCGAAACTTGTTTTATGGCAACTCAACTTCAATCTTCAATCTTCTTTGCTTCGTTACAGGCAGTTATATACATATGTGACGTACCGTTACGAACACGGAGACAGAGACAAAGAGAGAGAGAGAGAGAGACAGGTAACTGATGATGATGAACCCACTCACCTGGAAGCTCTCCTGGCAACCGGCCACATGGCTGGCATATTTGACGCATCTGCCGATGTTCACACTGTGATCGTTTGTGATGCCAATGCGGACGCAGCGATCAAGATTATTGCGCATCTTTCGGATGACGCTGCTGCTCAGTAGAATGCCCGCCTCGAGGGCACAATAATTGCGATCACTTTGCCCCGCTGCCGCATCTCCACCACCATTACCAGCACCACCAGCACCTCCAGCAGATTCATCCTCTTCCTCCTCCTCCTCCACTGCCGCTGCAGCAGATTCATCAGCATGCGCCGCCGCTCCAGAATCGTGTGGTGCATCATTGGGAGCAGCAGCTGATGTGACACGTGTGCCACCCATATACAGATCAAAGGTGATGCTCATGTGATAGAGCAGTGCGTTCAGCTTGCGTGCATCCACATACACATTATCCGGCACTAGCAGAAAGTAATCATAATCATCCAGATAATTATCGGCTATATATTTGATCACATGAAAGGGACGACGACTCTCGCGTGTATCCGTAAATCCGACAATGTTCTTTAGCTGATAATTCGTCTTCACACTGTCCGCATTGATGAAGAACTTGATCTTATTCACCAGATGAGCGGTGGTGCGATTGAACGCGGTGGCAAAGCTATTAATGTTCTCCTGCGATGTCATCACCCCAATGAAGATCTTCTCCCGTATGCCCAACTCCGAGGAATAGTAACGTGGCCGCAGCACATTTTTCACCTATAAAGATAGAGCGGGGAATAAACGGTAAGTAAGTTGTGTGATAATATGGCAGTTATTTTCAGATATCTATAGGTCTCTCGATCCAAGCATGTTAGATCACTTTATTATAGTGCAAAAGATTTGTAGACCTTACTGTATCGATCAATCTCTTCAATTTGAACATTCTTAATCCTAGTTCTTTATTTACTAAATCAAGTACGGATGCTAAGGATGCACTATATACTATGCACATACAATAATCATGCATGTAATTACAATCAATTGAGATATATCCAAGTTTAACTACAATAATTTGGAGTGAAGACTTGCTAGATCAATCAATCTCAGAGCTTTGTCTTTTATTCTATGATCAATAAGATTCCCAAGACGATGATCGCTAAGATTCTTCTATTGTCTCTAATAATATCTATGCATTATAAAGGGAGATTTTTTAAGAGCTATAGGAAAGGTTTTTAACATAAATACATGAAATTCAAAGAAATGCATGATATCTTTTATTGAATCGATCGTTTGCAGATTATTTCATGCAAATGTTGACCAAGACTGCACCTCCAATTTTGGCATACTCTTTCCAACATTTCAGCCGGTATCTCACAAATAAATGCTTCAAAATTTGTCCTCCAATACGTCAATTGAAGCAGGCTTGTCTGTTTAAACATTAGATCTAACATAGCCCCACAAAAAACAAGTCTAAAGGCGTTAAATTGCACGATCTAGGTGGCCAATAACTTGGAAGAAGCGCGCGATGAACTTTCTTAACAGAGCACGCATTTTGATAATAAAATTCAATAATTTGCAAGAGTTGTTCGTTTGTCAGACAATTCATTGGTTAAATTATAGACCAAACTGCAGATGTTTGACAGTGATACAAAACACGAAACGTACGTCAGCTGTTTAAATCAGTGTTGCCAAACAGATAATAGCTAAAAAATCACCCTTTACTATGCAGACTCTTTTATGCATACGCACATATGATATAGGTATGTTTACATCATATGTATGTTTACTACATATATAGTTTCATTCGATAGTTTAAATACCTCAACGAGCAACTAAATCCCAAAAATGTGTTTCTGTTTAGATCATATATACATATCATAGAGTTATATCAACTAACCTTGCTAGATAATCAGACTCTCTATCGTTATTTTGTATATATAAAGTATACTATAATGTTACCAAAAGTGAAAACAAATATTCATGGGAAACAGGCACACATATTGCACAATAGTAGAAGCACCCTTTCTCCCCTCTCCATGCTTAGTATATCATAAGTATTTTGACATAATTAAAAATTATCGGGGCAGCTGCACGTTTACCCACTCGACAAATCGAAATCAAAGCCAGATAGAACAGACAGAGAGGGTTACCCTCTACTGGCAGTACCGGCAAAGACGGTTTGCCACAAGCCGAGGCAGCAGTGAACTCAAGTGGGCACTCAAATGCGGTTCTTGATGATTAGATGATGATTATGTTTATATGCTCGAACGAAGTTCACAAGTATTTTCGAGGTTTCTAAAGAGAATACCGAGCAGAAAAGGATGCGGATAAAGGGGAGCGCATTAAAATGTATCTTGTATTTTTCTCGTATCGGGCAAGTTCAACGTTCTAATGCGTTAAATGTTTACGATCGTTGTTTGAGCCGAGTTTCCCGGAAAAATAATTCAAATAGACGTAAGTGTGCATAAATAATTGTCGGAGCTATATCGTATGAGTGGCGAGTAAGCACAATCTGTAACAGCTTGTTTAATATACGATGATCTATCATATATTTCTTAATTTCAGTTTCATTTGCTGCCAGGAATTACGCTCAATTTCAGATTATGGCCTATTTCAAATTGGCCATGCTAGTTTATCACCGAGAATGGCCTTCGTTCGAGGTTGAAATGTAATTTCAGGTTTTGCTTCTTCTTTCTTTATTTCTTAGTTGACGTCAGTTGTGGCCTAACTGACCTTTGGGGTTTACGTGAAGTTACACGTTTATAGTTGTGAATGAAGGCTGTCAGGGGAGGGGCGTGTCATCTGACCGACTTGCGACTGCAACTTAGTGCAGCAATTAGCGCTAAAAACAAATATATTGACTAAAAGTACAGACGGGTAGTTGCCAATGGGCCTTTTCAACGGTAGTCGACGAGGCTATACCTTGTAAGTGGACACAAAACTTTAGTTAATTATACCTGAAGTATTATCAAACTTTAGCTCACTAACTCAGATATATAGGATTAACTTTACACTGAATTGTGCAGACAAATGTTGAGCAACGTCAAGGGTATTTGCTACTTATAATACATTTTAATCAATTCTTACCGTATCCACATATATTAAACTAGTTTAAATAGCCTACAAACTTGAATAGCATTTGTTTAAACATAGTTTTTAGCATATTTCTACGTTATTTACTTGGTGTTCTTGATATTTTATGCCATATGTACAGATGTAATAACAATTTAAATTGCAAATCATAATAAGTACATCATGGATTATATTTAATTAAACTATGTTTGAAGTAATTAAATAATTATATATAAATATTGATAACAAATTAAGATCATATGAAATAGCAAAGAAATACCCTACAAATAAATAAATGACTCATTTAGTTCCAACTACAGATTGAGTAATCTATTAAGAATTATTTTTGATTTATGTACTTGCGCCCATAATTATAAGAGTGCCCCCATTCGAGTGTCGTAGCAGTCAGCTAAACATGGCCAATGCACCCATCAAATCTCACTAACCCGCGTTGACCTTGTGCTGAAAATTGCGGCACCTTATGCCACAGCCAGGCAGCCGCAATATACCGCAATTAATTGTGTAAATATCTAAACACAACACACACACACAACAGGTAAACATTAGGCCGACGCCTCTGCGCAGCCCCCTCCCCTTACCCTTGCAGCAAATCGATTCGCCTATTGGGGCTAAATGAAAATACAATTTTCATTTAAGGCGCTGGCAAAGGAAAATGATGCATTGAAATTCTGCAAAATCGAAAGCAAACTTAGAACGCATGATTCCAATTCCAATTCCAATTCCAATTTCGATTTCTGTTTGTAATCCACAACAAATTTGTTTGCTTTGGCATTTTAAATTTTCACATGAATTATGAATCGAGTGAATCAACAAATACGATCGAACTTCGATATAGAGTCGGCACCAAAAATTTCATTTGCCATTTGGGGAATTTGTGATTGCGATTTTTGCATGAATTTATGTACTCGTATGTTTAATCTCTCTTTGGGCGGAAATCCCTCATGATTTAAATTTTTTAACTGGAAATTCTTAATTGTTTTTGTTAATTTTTGTAGCGAGCACATAAATTGATTGTATTATGTGATTAACGACTTTAAATGAAACACAGTGAGCTGCGTAAGTCTTTTTTTTTTCTTATATATCCATGCGAATAATTCTGTAGTTGCTGCTACAGGATGTAAGACTGTAAGAATGTTAAGAATTTTGTTTTTTTTTTTTTTTTGTTTTTTAGAGTCAACAACTTAGATAAGCAGTGACCATTTACCGACGACCTATAGCAGAGTTATCTGTTAAATCGGCTAAAGGCATTCTCAGTACGTAGGTTTATTTGACTTACAATGCGCTTAAACCAGTTGAGAACTATAAACAAATTCTTGAAATATATGAATAATAAGTAAACCTACAGCATTTTCAAGCGAATTGTGGACGCGTAAGCCAGAGTTACCTTTGCCAGCGCCTCTGCACGTGGACAATCTAACATTTTGTTAGAAATTCTTACAAACTGATAAGAACAATATAATTCAAAAAGACAAGAGCCAAGAAGAGACAAGAGTGACAACCTTGTGACGGCCAACGGAAGTGAATCGTATTAGCCGCATTCAATTGATGGGTTGCAAAACTAGTTAATAATACAACAAGCAGCAAGCGAAACGTGTCTTAACATATCTCTCTATCTTGCTCTATCTCACACTCCTGTGCTGCCTTATCAGTGGCCGAAATGTGCGTGCGCCTTATCAGCAAACAACATTTGCGGGCAACGTCACCAGCAGCAATGACAGCGACGACGACGACGACAAATTCCAATTTCCATTTGAGAACTTTAATTAAATATTGATATTAAAAATTATGTTTATTTGTTCAGTTTCAGGCGCACCTCGTCCCGCATACTTTGACCCTTCAAATAGATCGCACCCACCTGGTTAACTAAAACTCTTCACTGATGGATGGTTAGATGGATGGATGGATCGACGACTCAAGTTAACTGATTATACATATACATATACACTCGTACATATATACATATACATATATATGCCTCTATTCAGGTTGGGTTTCTGTTACTGTTTCGCTTTTGGTTTGGATTTCAGTTTCAGTTTCCTTTTCCTTTGCGGTTCGCGGCACATTGGTGTAATAAATCTCAAGATAACTTGGCCACAATTATTATGGCACTATTCGTTATATGACTACGTAGGCTACTTTGGCTACTCCAAGGGCTGATTCACACACACTCATTGGCACTCATTGTGGCCAGGCAATTGTATAAATAGTGCACCCTCGGGTGTCGGGGTCTATCGACTGCATCGTAAAGATGCAATTTCAATATTTGATTTGAGTTGTGCGCCTAATTGCCGTGTAATGTGAGCAACCTTCTCTCTCCCCATCACCATGACAATCTGATGAGTACTTGTTTATTTGCCATATGAATACTAGTATGAGTGTGTGGTGTGAATGGCTTGAATGCGATTGTGAGTGTCGTTCATTCATAAATGAATGGAATAAAAAGTTTATTCGCATTTCATTTCAGTTACTAACATGATTCAAGTACTTTGAGTTACTACAACTATTTCTAAGTTATCCAAGTCATTCAAATCATTCGATCAATTTGAATAGGCAGCCAATTTCTACGCTCTCTTTAATAATAAACTTATTTAAGAGAAAAAGGAAAGCAGTTTATGCCATTTGATGTGCATTTCAGCCACTTGCAATCATTCGAGTACTTGCAAATGTTTCGAGTTACTCTGGTTTAATTGATTTGAGCATACGCAATTTACAGCAATTACATAGATCTCATTCTTAAATTAAAAATATCTCATTCAGCTGTAGCTCTTCAAAATGATTAAAGTCTTTTTATGCCATTCAAATGTTTTAAGTAAATCGAATGCACTCACTCACTTGCTGCATGAGAAGTTGTCAGTGGCACCCTCAGCAGGGGAGATATGCTAGTCTAGACCATATATAGAGCCACTTGATATAGATATAGTTAAGTATGTGTAAATGGAATGATATATTGCATGTGTCCCAATCTCGGTTCGCCTTCAATCGGGCACAAAAGCCAAGTAGACAACACTGTGAATTGCATTGGATTTGACAAATCTTAATTGAAACAAGTGCGCAGGCGGCGGTGCAAGTTCGGGAGGCAGCAGCTGAGTTCAATTCGGTGGTGGTGTTTGAGGTGGAGGTTGTGGTGGTTCGGCTGTAACCGGTGGATCGTCAGCTCGTTGAAGCGGTCGCGTATGGCTCGACTCGCGTCTCGCGCTTATGACAATTAATTGAGAGCACACACAGACAGACACACACACACACACACACATACGTATAGATATATAGTTCTAAATACGTCTATTGAAGTAGTATGTGGGCCTTAAGCCGGAAATGCGACGCGCTTTTCAATTAAGGCAGCAACGAAAGCTGCTCAATATAGTAGACTCACTTAGACTCGTCTCGCCTTGTCTCGTCTGGGTGAACTAAATCACACATGAGTATCAATTGAGGCAGTGCGGCAAGAGGAGCTTTAAGAAGCTTTCCATAAGCTTCACTTAAGCTAAAACTATTGATCTATCGATCATATGACAATCATCAAAAGAACGCAAAAGAGAAATGTATTAGATACGTTTAAGAAAGCAACAAGGAGCTTTAGGCAGGTTGAGTAAGTTTAAGACAACTTTAGTTTACTTTAAGAAAACCACAAGAAACTTGAAAGAGCTTTAAGCAGCTTAAATAGTGCTAAATCTACTGACTAATCGATCGTTCTGTATACAATAGAGAGTTTGCAAGTAGATCAATTGAAGAAGTTGTTTGACAAAATGCTCGCAACTGAAGCGATCTTTGAGAATGCCGGAAACAAGTATAAGATAGAAATGCCTTAGGCAATTCAACAATACTTGAGCACTAATTACCGTTACAATCGATAGGTAAGCGATCAGCTGATCTAGGCGAACACAAGGTCGTACCGTCAAGTTGGAAAGAGTGTGTACGTATTTCCCATACACACATTCATATATACTAACTTGATAAGTGGTTTTATTTTTAGATACACTGATAAGTCGAATGAAAATTATGAGTTCCAACTGTCACCGAGTTAACTCTGAACTATATATGTTAACTCTATATACACATATATATATATATATATATATATATATATATATATTATTAATGGACTACGAATTTCAGTATAGAAAGAAAGTTGAGAGCAGGCAAGAGAATCAAGAAGATGCGCCATGCATGCTCGCATTCAACATATACTTGTCGAACAGATAATTGCCCACATCGCTCTGGGCGCGCTCCAATTGCTTTATAAAGTCGGCAAGCTGTTTCTGCCCATCGACCTGTTCCTGCAGGAAGTTAGCCTCAATGAAATCACAAAGATTCGGATCATTCTCCTTGCCAGCCAGCGCATGCAAATCGAGTAAATGTTGATTCACTTCCATTTCCATGGCCAATGCATGCCGCAGGGCGGCAAGTTTATCCTTATAACATCCTATAGGTGTTGGTACAGCCACAAGTTGAATGCGACCACCACGTTTGTTCATGTAAGTCATTATCTTCTCTGCATGCTCCCGCTCCTCTGCGCTGGCGTTCAAGAAGAACTTGTACATCCCCGGACAGCTAACATCGGCGCGATCAAAGTGATAAGCCTGCATACAGGATATCATATACAATATCATTTCAAAACTCTGTCTGTATCCCACTGTTTTTCCTCTTACCATGGCCAGATATTGATGGCATGCCTTCAGTTCCATATTGATCTGTTCGTTCAGTTTGTCTTCACAACTTTGAGCAAAATTCTGGCGCATTATCAAGCACATATGGCGCGATAATTTACGAAAACAATTTAGCATTTTTTATACAACTTGACAAATTTAGAATACCACTTCAATTTCTCTGAGTTATTTCGAAAAACCGACTTGATCGTTCAACCAAATTTGTATCTTGAAAAGTATAAACACAAACTTTAGTTGATCGTTTCTAGATATACAAGCATTTGTTATTGTAATCGGTTTCTTTATAACCTGTATATACAAGATAACGTGAGATGATTTCTTCTTTAAAATGTATATACCCTGTGCAAGGGTATAAATACTGTGACATGTAAATTCTGATTACAGCGATTACGTGATTCTCTCCACTAGGTTTAGGGTTTTGTTTTGCTGTTGAGATCTTGTTATGCGAATCATCATGACGGGTCACAGTTCAAAGTGCCCACTGTGATTTCACTTTTTTTTTTTTTTTTTTTTAACTATTTTTACTGTCTCGTTGTCGGCACTGGCACTTAACCAGTGTACACAAGCACACACACACACACACTCAGATACGGGGAATGTTTGCTTAACATTAACAATGTTGCACGTTAAGTAAACTTAGTTATTGTCATCTTTTAAGTGAATGGAAAACGACTTTTTGCTCAAGTTGTTTTGTTTTTTGTCTACGAACGGGTTTCAAATATCTCATCTCAGTCCCTTTCACATCTTCTCTCTCCCTCCTTCACTTGAATATTAGTGGCGGATGCGCTAACTAACTAACGCACATTGAGCAACAACGAGAAGGAAAGGCTACCTTTCGGCATGCCGAATGTTTTATACCCTTGCAGGTTCTTAACTCATCCAATCCAATCTTAATAGTGCTGAATTTAATGGTATTGTGTACATACACTTTGACGTGTGTCTCAGTTTAATTGGCATTGATAAGTTAAGTTAATTTTGAAATCAAAACTGTTCTTCATACAAAAAACTTCATTTCGACCGATTGTTCCTATGGCAGCTACATATATGTTATAGTAGTCCGATTTTAATAAAATTTTATGTGCACATAAATCGGCAGATAGTTTGTATGGCAGCTATACGATATATCTGTACGATCTGGCTCGTTTCGACTCATATACTATACAGCGTACAGCAATAAGCAGCATGTGTGCAAAACTGAAAGAATAGTTTACTTCGCAATATATAGGCCTATATCGACTCCTCTGATGATGCTGATTCAGAATATATATGCTTTATAGGAACAGAGGTGTCTTCTAAGGTGCGTTGCAAACTCCTGGCCAAAATGAATATATCTTCTGCCAGGGTATAACAAAGAAGCAATTAAGCATTAATTCTTTAGTATTTTTAGTTTCTGAACAATCTTTAGATTCGACCTAATGATTGAATTAGTACTATATATAGATTCATTTAAGTATATAGATCTAGCTATATTTGCACTTATTATTATTCAACCATACCATATTATAAACAAACATTAACCAGTTATTTAACAATACTTTCATTGAGTTTTTCATTTAATATAAACTTAATTCTGCAGACATATCTATATCTAGCTTTAGCTTATCGTATTTTACTATATCTATATATGCGATGTATTCGATGCATATCTTATCTAGTGCGCTATTCTAGATTTAGAGCGAGAATATTCATGATGCTCCAATTCCAATTGTTTTATCACACACACACTCAATATAAATCACTCGAGCTGCGCATATTTTTTATGGTATATCCATTATTCATGATCGTTAATTAACGATTATATTAATGAGCTGAAGAAGATATATACAGCATATATAACAGCAAAAACATGATGTTTCGCTAATCGAATTCGTCACGCTGACCAAGCTAATCGTTCTCATGGATATAAATATGCTATAATATATGTACATAATTATCTCAAGCTGACTGTTCGATTTGTTTCATTCCAACTGCACGAAATCCATTATCGATGACTTCCTGCAAAATAAACGTGCTAAAAACTTTATCAAGTTAATATTATTTTTGGGTTTTTTTTTTCTTTCATTTCTTTTGACCAGCACATTTTGTTCGCTTAATTAAAACACAAACGTTTGCATTGTTAACTGAATAAAAATAAAAAAAAAGAGCACAAGAAAAATAAACAAAAAGCATTTCGCATGGCGCACACAAGAAAATATTAAGATATTTTTTGTTCATCGCCATGACGTAGAATACCCTTGAAAAGCAATTAAAGAAATACGTATAGCAACAATTTTCATTTGCAATTCTCAAGTATGATTTCAGTGCAGGATCATTGTTACCCTGTGCCACATGTTGCATGCTGCATGAACCCGCATAAGGTTTAATAATCGTTCTTTAATTGACGTTGCTCGAATTTAATTCAATAAATTCTGCTGCGTTCGATTTATGGACAGTATAAGTACTTGTATGGTATGGTATGGGGTCTACATACATACATACATATATACATGCATAATACATAATAATCGAGTATGGCATGATGCACGTAGTATCAGTTAACGTTATTTACTCAACGCTGACGCTGCTTGCTGCTGCTGGCTTTATAAGTGAAATGCGTTTATTTATTTAAATGTAATTTATGCGCGCGCCAGTGGAATTTTCGGTTCATTACTGTCCGATATTTAATTACGCCTTCGACTGTGATATACCCTACCTTGCAGAAGATAAACAGTTAGTCAAGTAACTCTTTACACATACGTACATATTAATGTAATGTAATGTACATACTAGATATAAAAGTACACTTTTCTTTCTGTTAAAAAAGAGTCTGATTATACCGTAAATATGATAGAAATTCTTACTTCTTTGTCATTGCCATTTAAGATATTGCCACTAAACTCATTATATCTTACTATAAATATGTCAATAATATTTTGTGTAAATTTCATCAAAATATAAGCAAACGATTAGGAGATATAACGACATTTGCATGAAAAACTGTATAAAAAACTTTATTATTTATACTTTCCATTATATTACAGTTCAGTGGCATTTAAACTCTATATAAATCAGATCTTTCTATTCTATAACTTTTAATATGAAGAATTGAATACTGAATACTGATTAATAGAGAATTCTAGGTTCTTTTTGCATTTCTTTTCAGTATCATTTCAGTCTTTCAAAACTTCCATTATTCTTGCACATACAATTAACATAGGAAATTCCTATTAGGAACTTCTTATTGATGAAGATTTCCACCAAACCTACAAGGGTATAAATTCTTCGATATTGTTTTTTTTTCCATTTTTATTTACTGTTTTGGTTTTTTTTTGTTTTATTATTTTTGCTTTGTGTGGTCTGGTCAAATTAATTTGCTAGCTCGGCTGAAAATCCAAGTGAAATGTAACAAACTGTTAACTGTGTAACATGAGTCTGGCGCACACAGTGACTCTCAAACTGTGACTGCGTCTGCTGTTGCTGCTGCTGCTGCTGCGCGCCGGGTGTTAATTGCCGAGAAGTGTTTTCTAAATTTAAACCAAGCAAAGACTGAAAAGTGGTTGTTGGCCATTGGACTTAGCCATGAACACACACACACATTCATTTGTGACTGCTTTACCTGTTCTTGGGCTAGTCAACTCGTAATGAACGGAAATATGGGCAGGCAGGCGATGATAACGGGGCAATTGAAGCCAAAAAACGTATAAATATGTGTACTATATAAAAAAAGTGACGTCTGTTTGAGCTGACGCTGTACATGTGCAAAGGTAGGGTATGCAAGCATGTGTGTGTGTATGTGTATATTTCCTAACCGAAATGAGGAAAAGCGAAATACGAAAGCGAAATGTGATAAGCAAGAAGGTCAATAAATTGCTTGATATAATGAGCCATGTGCACACACACGCACACACACACAGACAACACGTCACTGTGCACACATGCACATGTTTAACATTTGCATTTGTATTGGCACACGTAGGGCTCAATTAACTCTCTCACTCTCTCTTCGATTAACACGCTCTCTGATTGGTGCGTGGACCACGTGCGAAAATTGTGTTGATTTTTGCGAGAGCAAACAATGATCATGGCGGCGGCAATGCACAAAGAGAACGTGAGAGAGAGAGAACGTGCTGGAGAGCACGAACACATTGCACTGTGGTAACGGCAAGAGGGGTGGGGGTACTTTTTGACTTACCGGCTTTTTAGCCGCCAGCGGCTTATTGATCAGATTCAAATGCGGCTCAAAATCCTGTCCAAATCGCTCGATGAGCAAATTTTCCGCTGCCTCCTGTGGACACTCCTCCTGCTGCACTAGCTCCCATATCCCTTGCGGTATATAGCAGCTGATTACCAGGCCCAGCAGCAGCCCAATCACAAAATGAGAGTTGCGACTCAATACGGACGGTCTACTCATGTTTCAGGCGTGCCTTGTAAATGGATGCAACACACACACACGCGCACACACTACACACACACAGGCTCTCACGCACATATAGGATGCTGAGAGGCTGTTCAACACTGTTGCTGCTACTGCTGTTGTTGTTGTTGTTGCTGTTGTTGTCATGTGTACATCTTTGTTGTTGTACGCACACTGGCTGCTTCTTCGATTCGCTGTAGTATTTGTCGTTGGTGTATTTTTTTTTCTTTTTATTAGTTCGTTAAATTTTATTTGATTTTGTATTCGGCGTTTGCGATAAGCGCGCGGTAACCGGCTAATTTTGGCACTAGATTTATGTTGTTGTTGCACGCACTTGCGTAGCTTTGTTGTTGTTGTAGTTGCTACTTTGCTGTTGTTGTTGTTGTATTTGTGCTGCTGAAGCCGCTGATTGCTTTTGGCGCATTTTTAATACAAATTCACAGGCATATATTAAGCACTCTCACAATAGTTGTTGCTGCCAGAGAGGACGACGCAAATATACGCAACGACACGAATGAAGAACACAACAAAACAAAAAAAAATTGGGTTGATCAAGCGCAAACAAGCGCCGCCTGGCCGCCGCACTCCGCGTAACGTTAAAAAATGGGATTTTTATTTTCGTTTCGTTTCGTTTTGCATTTTGTAGCAGAGGCAGCGTTGCTGCTCTGTTAGAGCGCCGTTAAGTGATCAACTGTTAGCTGCAAACAGCTGTTAATGCGCTGTTAGCAATCAGTACGCTGATCGTGCGAGCAAAATGCAATTCGAAAACGATTATATTTTATAAATAAAATATATATGTTGCTGGGCTTTATTTTGAAATAATATATTTATTGTTAAATATTTAAGAATCAATATCAACGTATTTTGTACATTACAAACCCAAACTTGTGCTCCATTTTAAATGAATTTACGATAAGAAAGCCAGTGCTGTAAAGTTCTTTTAGTTATGCTGTTGCCTCCGTTTTGCGTTCTGTTAGCGCAATTGTAAGTTAACAGTACTGCTTGCTTTGCATTTACATTGTTTATGTTGCCGGTGCTAGGTTGGCCACATTATCGGAAATAAATAAATAAAAGAGACAGAAAAATTAATAAACAATGGCTGTGGTTGTGCTCGACAATGGCGCGTACACAGCCAAAGTGGGTCTGGCTACACAGGATGAGCCGCAGGTGGTGCCCAACTGCATTATGAAGGCGAAAAGCGAAAGACGTCGTGCATTTGTGGGCAATCAGATCGAGGAATGCCGCGACACATCGGCGCTTTTCTACATCCTGGCCTTCCAGCGTGGTTACCTCCTGAACTGGGACACCCAAAAGACTGTGTGGGATTATATATTCAGCAAGGAGGGCATTGGTTGCACTCTCGAGCATCGTAATATTGTCATAACTGAGCCCCAAATGAATTTCCACAGCGTTCAGGAGGCAATGCTGGAGATGCTCTTTGAGGAATATCGTGTGGCAGGCATGTACAAGGCCACTGCAGCCGATCTGGCTGCGTTCAACTATGTGGCGGACAGTGAGGAGCGAACCACAATGCAGACGCTAAACTGCATCATCATCGATGTGGGCTACAGCTTCACACACATTGTGCCCTTTGTGCTGGGGCGAAGGGTGCTCGAGGGCATACGACGCATCGATGTGGGTGGCAAGGCGTTGACCAATCACCTCAAGGAGCTGATCTCGTATCGCCATCTAAACGTGATGGACGAAAGTCACGTTGTCAATCAGATCAAGGAGGATGTTTGCTTTGTTGCCGAGGACTTCAAGGAGGCCATGAAGGTGCATCAGTCGGAGCAGGTGCGTCGTGAGGTTGCTGTGGATTATGTCTTACCTGACTTCACCACCGTCAAGCGTGGCTATGTACGCATACCTGGACGACCGCGTGAGGATGAGGATCAACAGCAAATGGTGCCACTGTGCAACGAACGTTTCACAGTGCCCGAAATACTCTTCAATCCCTCCGACATTGGCATCTCGCAGGTTGGCATACCGGAGGCCATTGTGGATGCCATGCAGGCGTGTCCCTGGCAGGCGCACCGTGAGCTTCTCCTCAACATACTCATTGTCGGGGGCAGTTCGCAGTTTCCCGGCTTTCTGCCACGCCTCAAACGTGACCTACGCGCCCTTGTGCCCGACGATCTGGAGGTTTCTCTCATCTGCCCCGAGGATCCCGTGCGCTATGCCTGGTATGGTGGACGTGAACTGGCAACCAGTTCCAATTTCGATGAGTTCGTCTACACACGCGATGACTACGAGGAGTGTGGCATCCATGGATTGTCGCAGCGCTAAGGGGGGGTGCAGTATCAGATAGATAATAAGCTAGAGAGAGAAGAGGCCTGTCTGAGCTCTATTTAAGCTCCCTTTTTACAGGGTATTCTACAAACAAATGTTGCCTAAATAAACGAGCATTTCTCGCTCTATTATTATGCAAAAGTTTAATGTAGAAATACAGAATTATACCATACTATTATATCATATTTTCATTATGTTTCTACAATCTTATATTACTAAATATTTTATTTATCGTACTGTATAACAAACAATAATATTGTGCATAGGAAACTGTCTATGGAAACACAAATATTTAAGATTATAAACCATATTCAATATGTAATCATAATCAATATAGTAAGAAATTGAATTTAAGATCTATAAAGAACTTGCTTAATGCTTCAGAGTTGTTGCCTATATAACATATTAATATCAAATGCGGGCAGGGAGGAAGAGCAAAGGGGAGTTTGACAAGGATAAAGGGTTAAAGGATTCTCCTGGTTTGATAGACGTTCAGTTGAAGAACGGATGGATGCGAGGGAATTGAAAGGAGTAGAGAAGAGGTAAGAGTAAGGAGAGTGTAGATGGACAGAGGGAGTAGGGTATAGGAGGGAAGAGGAGGAAGAGAGGAACAGATATAAACATCCTCCTCATCTACTATCCTCCTCCTGCATCATCTTCATTTTCCTTGCTCCTCAAGGGTGTAGCAGGAAAGAGGAAATGGATATAAGCATACTCCTTCTCCTCTACAATCCTCCTGCATTATCTTCCTTCTCCTCTACCATCCAGCTCCTGCATCATCTTCCTTCTTCATCCTCCTCAAGATATAATAGATATAAGCATCCTACTCCTCCTTTACTTTCTTCCTCCATCAACGCCTTGTGCCAACTGCACCCCCACCGCGCCTGGACTCGCTGGCGGCCTTCCTGAAACGATTGTGTGCACCGCCAGTTTGTTGTTTGCTCGCAGCCAAAAAGGCCGTGGAGCCAGCAACCTCATCCTTCTCGGGCAGATGCGCCACATGCAGTATATCCCAGAGCAACTTGCCGCTCTCCTGCGACTGCAGCAGATCGGACAACTCCGCCTGGCTGCGCTGCAGCAGCTGCCGCAAGTTGTCGCCCTTGCGCAGCAGCGCATGTATGTTCCGAGTCTGCACGCCCGGCAGACGCAGCAGGAAATCATAGATTGCTGTATTGAAATGAAATTGTCCACCAGCAGCTCCGGCTGCCTCGCCGCCACCCTCATCGCCACCAAGTGCCGCTGCGACTTGTGCATCCGGTTCGGGTTTGCCCAGTTTGAGTTCCTCGAACAGTTGCGCTGTGGCATAAGGCGAAGGTGACCAGATCAGACGCAGGCGAGGAAAGTGCAGGGTGAGCAGTTGAAGCTTCTGCATGATGTCCGCATTTGTGGCCGTCGTCTGCTGCGACAACATGAACTTCCCTTGCAGATGGAACGGACGATTCTGATCGAACTCAATGAGTAGAATCGGTTTGGCATAATAACGCTGCATCTGCACACACTGATTGTACAATCTGCCCGAGTTGAGGGATCCAATGAGATCCGATATCGATTTACGTTCCACACACACCTCGGGGGTCAATATATAATCGCCAATGGTGATGGTAACCGGCAGCACCTCGAGGCCACGACGATGGATCAGACAAGGCAGATCTGAACGGAATTCACGCATATCCACAATCACTTTGGGCGTAACACGTGGTGCTGATCCAGCTGCTCCTGCTGCAGCGCCCTTGCGACTCTGCTTATTCCCTGCTGGTTCGGATTCATCCACAAAGCTCTTGAGCAGCACAAAAGCCTCGTCTGTCTTGCCGTCCTGGTACTCGGGAATGACCATTTTCTGGTTTTGGAGGGGGAAACAAGCAATAAGTTAAGGCAAGTTCTATACAGGATTAAAGGGACGGACAACTCACACTCTTTGTATTAATGATCAGCTCAAAGGCAGCCTTCTCCCGCCGCAAACTGGTCAGGTAGGATTGCTCTTCCACGGTGCGTGCGTGGATGAGAAAGTAAATCTTCATGCGTTCCGCTGCGGAGGCACGACGACGACGCGCCTCAAACACCTCCAGCTGCCTGATGGCAGTCACATTCGTATTGTACATGATGACATAGTGTGGCTGCAGCTGCTCCAGCATGTGCTCCAATGCCATTGCCCCCTCACGCTCTGTTTTGAATGTCTGCAGGCAAATGCAGGGCTGACGATGTGCCTCCAGTGCAGCCGAGACATCGAATTTCTCCAGTTCTGGTATGATTTCAAAAACTGAAGCATTGGCATCGCCTCCATCAGCTCCTGCTGGCTCCTCTGTCTGCAGCGCTGCCTGTGTCATTGTCAGCATATAACTCTCCTCGAAGAGCTGCTGCTGCAGTTGCGCCTCCACGTCTGTCACATCACTTAACAGCTGCGACAGCTCATCCAGAGGGGCTGCTGCTGCTGCTGACTGGCTGGCTCCTCTTTAATCTTTGTCTTGACTGCTGTTCCCGTCTTCTTGCCCGTCTCCGTCTCTGACTCCGCCATCGCTGTGGCTTGACTGTCGCGCGAGAGGCGTTCACTCAGCTTGCCCACAGGCACCTCGTGCTGCATTGCCTGCTGCAGGAGGAAGCGTGCACCACCCTGGGTGAGGTACTGCTTTAACTGGTAGCAGGTGCGTGAATCCTGGCAGAGTATAAGCACCTTGGGAGCCTCCAGATGCGCAGCGCCACGACGTCGTCGCATATCGCCGGGTATGTCCTGTCTGAGTAGCTCGCTCAGCGGTTGCCATTTGGGACACGGCTCCGGTTCGAATTCTGCAACAGGAAGAAGCACATAAATACAGGGTATTTGTGCGTCTAGCAGCCTTACCATTTTGCCCATTGTAGACACGCTGCTTGGACAGCATAAAGATCTGCTCGGCGGCATCCAGCAGCGTCCAGCCGGAGTTGCTGATGGCATATTCCGTGCTGCGATAGCGTTTGATCAGTGCGTAGGAGCTCACTGCATCGTGGTACATGGTGGAGCTGCTCAGAAAGAGAGAGACATAGAGAGTGAGGGAGAGAGAGAGAGAGACATAGAGAGTGAGAGAGAGAGAGAGAGAGAGAGGGGGGACTGTGTTTCCCTTCTTCACTCACATCATCAGACTACGTAGAATCTTCAAATCTGCCACAATTAGCTTTGTCTGCGAGTTGAGCTGATGCCAGATGCAATCGAGCTGGCCCTGCAGTATCTTATGGAACTTCTTGGTCACACAATTCTCCACCGTGATGGCTTCCATGTCCACGGTGCGATTGATGCGCTTAATTTCGCGTACCAGAAAATTCATAATGTCCAAAATGTGCGTTTGTATTGAAGTCATGCGCGTGGAGAGCGGCACATGCAGCTCAATCGTTTGCGCCTGCCACGGATGCAGTGCAGCACGGACTGTGGCATGAAAGCGGGGCCATATGTACAATTGTTTCACGAACAAATTACGCATAGTGCGCTCGATGTGACCATAACCGATGGTGAACTGCTCGGGGCTGTTCGAGAAGGCCTTGATGAAGCCAGTCTTGTTGCGCTGCCGGAACAGACGCAGTGCGAACGCCTCCTGGCAGCTCTCGATGATGTTGTGCGCACGCAACACAAATATGCCTGTGATCAGTTCGATGGGAATGCGCTGCTTGAGCAGATCCACCACAAGGATGCGAGTGGTAATGAACTGCAGACCGCCCTCCAGATAGACCCGTTCGCTGAGGGGTAGAGAGTGAAGATGGGAATTAAGAGAGCACTGCAGCAGATTGCGAGTTGGATTTTCTTTACCGCTCTGTGGCCGTGTTGGCCACTTCATGCACATATTTGCTGTCCAGCTGCGACTTGTAGTACTGCTCCTCGCAGTCGGAGCTATTTATGACCAACAGCAGATTACCTGCATCGCTGTAGACCTTCAGCAGGTTCAGCAAAACCCGCTCGTAGCTGAGTCCTCTGGAAATGGACGGGCAATGATTGGATAAACTCTTTTGGGGAACTGCATTTCCCATGCTCACTCACTTGGCGGCCACAAGCAGCCCATCGGCATGCACCATGTCGAGGAACATCTGCTTCTCGTACTCCAGCAGCACAACATCCTTGCGCAGCAGATACTCCTCGGCGGTCACCAGATTCGCCAGCTCCTCATCCTGCAGACCATCACCGAATTCCGATTGGTCAGCGGCGGAAGCTCCTCCTTCTGCTCCTGCCTCTGTTGCCTTTTTCGGCTCCGTCGCCTTTTGTTCCTTTGTTTTCCCTTCCGTTTTTCCATCTGTTTCCTGTTCCGCTGTCTTCTCCGCTTGCTTCTCCTTCTCGTCCGACATGGTGCAACAATTTCACAAACAAACAAAACACCGGCTAATTTGCGCACTTGCACGCATTGTTTAACACTGGATCAAATACTTATCAATTGCACATTGTTTAGTAGCCCACACACGTCATAATACGGGAAAATATCAATTATGCGGTTTTAGTTTAAATTGACAGCATTAGTGCAATAAAAACTCCAATTCAATAATTTTCTTATAATTTCCTAATAATAATATTATAAGCAAATTAAATAAACAACAGATTGTAACGTGTACTCTGCAGCGTACTCTACATCGATAGCTTGTTATCGCAAATCGTTCATCGGATGCTGTTAAACAGCGCGCGTTATTTAAATTGTTTTCTAAATATTTACTCGCAGTTATTGCAAATTAGATGTGAAGCAATATATATTCATTTTAATATCGTTAACTATGTTAATTTTATAGTGCAAGCAAAGAGTATGCTGGCAAAGTTACTGCATTAAATTAATCGACACTTTTTAACAATTAACGGATGCTAAGCTGCGCGCGCAGATACAATTAATTGAAACCGTTTCATTTACTTGCAAGTTTGAACTAGAGCAATTAAGTATATTGATATATATTTAAAAAATCAATTAATTGAAATAACTAAAGCAATTAAGGCAAACAATATAAAACTAGTTATTGATTACTACACATAACGCAAGTATTCCCACACTGCGCGCGTAATTCAAAACTCAAAAGTACTCATTATGCTTTATGTTTGTTTGTTGTTTTGTTATTGTTATTGTTGCTTTTTACCTGCTCACAGCTTACCATAATTCCAGGCAAATCTGGCTTAACCTTGTGTCAATAACGCACTCACTCGCGTGTCCCTGAAGCCCCTGAAGCACACGACCAAGAGCAGCAACTTAATCCACTTACTCGCAAATTAGCGCGCACTTAAAGCAGAGCTGGGCAAACAACAACAACAACACGACGCACTTGGCCCTGCCCCTGTGCCTGTTCTCGAGGCAGGGAAGCCCAGCTAGGCCAGACTAGACAAAGCCAAGTCCGCGTATGACGAGACTTCCGCCAGGTGCACACGAATTTGGAGGTTGTGCTTTCCGTTTCCGTTTTGTTCCGTTGTTCTGCTGCTCGCTAAATAGCTTAAGCTGATACAAATTAAATTAAATGAATACATAGCAAGGCGCGCTCATTGTCAGGGTCACACTCACACACACACGCACTCACACACGCACACATAACCTCAAACAATGACGCCAATTGGCACAAAAGCTTAACGTTTGTAATCCTGTCGAACGCACCCACTTTCCTTGCCCCTTCCCAACCCACTCCCTCTGCCACACTGTCTCGAAGGTAAGGTCAACAGCATCCAGCACACACACACACACACACACGCACAGCATGAATGTCAGCGTATGTGCGTGTGTTAGTGTGCACACACACACATCTCGCAGGCACGATAATAAGCTCGAGTGCGACGCCAGCTCACGTGCCTGTGCACGTTGCCCAACACTAAAGCCCCAAAAAGCACGTGCAGCGTGTCTCACTCGCACCTGTACACAGACCCACCACCCCCCACCCACGCGTCTGCCTGTGGGCCGGCAAGTGCAGGCGCAAGCTTTGGGCTAGCTTTAAGAAACCAAACAAAAACAAGACAACACACACACAGGCACACAGACACGCACACAGACACGCACGCACGCACGCACGCACGCACGCACGCACGCATGCACAATACGAGCGCGAAAAAGTAGGCTAACATTATGCACACATTATGCCGGCATTACGCAGCAATGTATGCAACAATTTCTTTGTTGTCATTCATTGTTGTTGTGCTGCTTGCCATAAACGCGCGCGCGTTTTATGGCATGGCAGCTATAAAAGAACTATAAAAAGAGTTGCCAAGTTGCAACTTTGCATGCCGACTGCACTTTATAGCTGCACTAATTGCAGGGGACGCCAGTGTGCAGTGCACAACATAGAACATGTTCAGCTGCTACTGCTGCCACTGCTACTGCTGCTGCTGCGACGGCGGCGTCTCGCACTTGTAGAGCTTTTGCTGCTTAGGGTAGGGAGGCATGGGGGGCATGCGGCCTGAAGCCGAGGCTGAAGCCAAAGCTCTTCGGCAACTGCTGCGACGACAACGACAACGACGATGACGGCGTTGGTGATGGCAATGGCAACGACGACGACGGCGACGGCAACGTCATCGTGTAAATAAACGGCAATTGAGTTTCAGTTGAACAGCGACTCTCGTGCGAGGCGGATGCAGAGCGCGCAACACGCTGCGCAGCAACACACGGGCCACACAACACACATAAACAAAGTCAAAATCAAAACAGTTAGACAGGCACAGTGAGGCAGGCACAGGAGCTGACGCTAAGCTGAGCTGTGTGAGCAGTAAGAAGGTCCGTTAGTTTGTTTGTTTTGCTTCTGCATCAACTTTCTTTTTGACTGTGTGCAACTGCAACAAGAACTGAAGCAGAAAACTGTGTGCAATCTTTCCTGGACTGCGTCTAAAGAAAGTTACGCGTGCGGTGCGTGCCAAATCAAAACAAAAACAATAACAGAAAAACCAAAACAATTCACTTTATTCAACTGCAGTTCTTCTTATTGTTGTTGTTGTTGTGTTCTTTTCTTTTCAAGTTTTTTATGCGTGCAAGCAGAGAGTGAGAGAAGAACAGAGAGAGAGAGAGAGAGAGAGAGAGAGAGAGTGCAACAGCAAAGAAACGTGTAAATTGCAAGTGCAGCGCGTCAAACAAAAATATAAACAAAAAACAGCAGCGGCGTAGGCGGCAACAACAAATCGCAGACAGACAGACAGAGAGGGAGACAGAGAGGGAGACAGAGAGAGAGCAAGAAGGTAACAGAGAAAGGTAGAGAGAGCAAACGCTGCTAGTAGGCGCATTTGCAGCACAGTCAGCGGCAGCGGCAGCGGCAGCGGCAGCGGCAGCGTTGTCAATGCACACGCCATTCTAGGCTGACGGCGCCGCTGGCGCTGTTATCCTTTTCGCTCTCTTTGCGCTCTCACGCGAGTTATGTGTTTGTGTGTGTGTGTGTGTTTTTGTTTGTCTCTTTCTGTGTGTGTGTGCGTTTTGTTTGAATGCGGCAATTCATGTTTTTGCAGCGCGCTTTTAGGCGCAACGCGCCAAATGCTGCCGACTGCGACTGCGACTGCAGCATCGCCGAAAATACAGCAACTAATTGAAATGTCCTGCAACTGTCAGAGGCAGCACGCAGCATGCAGCATGCAGCACGCAGCAAATGCAGCAACGCTGCACCGCACACGCTCATACACTATCGCTGCTGCTGCTGCCGCTGCCTTTGCCCCCCGCGTCTGCCTCCGCAGCTGACGTCCTTGGCAATGCGCCCACGCAGCTGCATTTGCATTCTGTGCGGCATTTCTCTTGTTCTTAGCTGAAAATCATATCCTTTGTGTGTGTGTGTGAGTGTGTGGGAGTATGTGTAAGTGTGTGTGAGTGAGGGTGTGTAAGTGTGTGTGTGAGTGTGTGTGCATGTAGTGTGTGTGGGTGTTTTTGTTAAACCATTTTCGTGCGTGTATTAATAAGTGCAATCTTTCTGCGCTTTTGCCCGGAAAATGTCCAAAAAAACTAGCCAGATTATAGCTATGAAACTGTGACTTAACTGCCAAAAGAAAAGAGAACCAGCCCTCTAAGATTTCCTGCACTTGGTTTTCAATTGGTCTCTCCCAATTCCAAAACAAACTAGTCATTTTAAAGAGCTAAACTAATTTCCCCTCTAAGGTTTAAATTTTTTTTTTCTATTTAATTTTGCTTCAAATTACTAAAATAAACTAGCAGAATGAAAGCCAAGCCAATTGTCCGCTAAAATTTAAATAAAGGTTTCTCAGTGCCTTAAGAAATTCTCATTTACTTGGCCTTAAATGTTTAATATTCACATTTGCTTGGCTTTAACTTAAAATGAATCATAATAAAGCTAAGCTGAACTAAAGTCACGTTGCAGTTTCCATTTTAGTTAGTAGTTTTATGTCAATCTAACATATTCAATTGCTGCTGAAAACTAACCAAATACAAGCCGCACTTCACTTGGCTTTAAATTGACATATTTTTCATCTTTTTGGCTCCGTTAACAAAATAAACTGGTCAAATAAAACTAAACGTTTTTTTCCCTGGAAGGGAAACTATTCAACTATTTTTTTCTAATTCATTTGTTTCAAATTGCTAAAATAAACTAGCCAAATTAAAACAAGCCAATTGTCCTAAATTTATATCTAAATTTATCAGTTCCTCAAAATATACTTTGGCTTTAAATTGCAATAATTACTTTTGTTTGGCTTAATTTTAAAATTAGACATAATAAAGCAAATCTAAATCAAAACCAAGCCCGATAATTTTTAATTAAAGTTTCTCAGTCCCTCACAAATATTTGTAATTCTTTGGTCTTAAATTGCAATTCGCATTTATTTGGCTTGTATTTGAAACTATTCTTAATAAAGTTTAACTTCAACTTGAAAACTTTCTCTAAAATTGACCGCACTAAGCTTTAAATTGAAATATTCTTTTTCTTTTTGGCTTTGTGACCCAAAAAAAACTAGTCAAATAAAGCTAAACTAATTTCCCTTCTAAGGTTTCAACTACTCTTTTGATTCATTTCAATCAATGTTTGTCAGTAACTCAAAATTTGCTCATTTGTTTGGCTTTAAATTGCAATATACAAATGTGTAGTGTTCACATTATAGTTTCCATGTAAATCACAATCTAACATAATCCATTACTTCTGACCTGAGTGCAACTCAAAGGTAAACTAATTCAATTTCCAAAGTTGTAAATTCTCCGAAAGTTCACCAAATAGCCAAAAATATTAAATTTTAGTATCAAATTATTTGCGTGTAATTTCGTTAGCGGGAAAGCTCTTTGGCTTGTAAACAGAATGTGCAACAGCGAGCCGGATGAAGTTCCACTCAAAGAGGCGTCATTGTGTATGTGAGAAGTGACTATGGGCAAAATTCCTGTTAAATCGATTATTCTGATTTCAAGGCCAGCTAAAAGGTTAATTAAATTCCATTTTGCTTGCAAAAAGGCAGGACTGGATAAGTGCACTCTCTCTCCCACTTTCGCTGAAATCGGATCGTAAACAAGCCTGTCTACTGTCAATTTACCTGAGAAAAATGCAGAAAAACAAATTAATTATCATCTTCAGATATCGAAGCTTAAGCTGTAAGTTTTCAACATGTGAAGGGCTGTAGCTCATATGCAAAACAAACTAGAGCTTCAAAGTGAATAGAATTCCCCTAAATGCACTAAACAAAGTTGATTGACATCAGAAAATCATTAAGATAAGAATAGCTTAAGCGGATTTTAGCCTTTTGAATAGGTCAAATAGGTTAAAATAGGTTAAATTTAAAACGAAAAGAATGTCAATGAAAATGCAATTGAAGGCAAAAGAAAATCAATTCTAGTAAGTTGTTTTGTTGAAGGAGCAGAAAAAGAAAACTAAATACAGAATAAAAGAATCAATTAGAGGAACAAAAATGGAATAATATACAATTGAAAAGAAAAGAAGTTCAGGAAGGTGAAGTTTATTGAAGGAGAATAAAAAACAAACTAAATTATGGCATAAAAGACTTAACTAGAGGAAGAAAAATAAAAATAGAAATAATAATCAATTAAAATATGGAATAAAAGATTGAACTAGTTGGTTTTTTAAATCAAAACAACTTTACTTTCACGACAATGACAAAGAATATCGAAAGTTCTTAAATTCAATATGTTTCCTTGAGGAAAATAAAAGTGTAACTTAAATAAGGAATTATATAATAAAATAACAGATTTATTAGATTTCAAATCAAAAACTAAAACAAACTGTTCAACAAAACTTCAGTACAGGGTGTATATTTAGTCGATCAACTCATTAATACTTGCAAATCAAAGTGCAATCGCAAATAAACAGAAATAAGAGATCAACTGCATCCCGAACGCGCTGCCACGTTGACTGCGCTGCTGCGATTGGCAGGTGAAACAAAATAAATAAACAAATGTGGAGGCTGAAAGCGTTGCCGCTGTGTGGTGGCTGTTGGTGGAAGAGGAGGGAGCAGACAGGGGGAGGGAGGTAGCTAAAGGCGGCTGTCGGCACACACACACAAGATACATAAGTAAATGAATAAATAATGTAAACAAAATATTAAATTAGAAGAAAATTTACTTACGCGCACGCCGACGCAAACACAATAGCTTTGCCGCCGAGCAGACAACGCAAGAGAGAGAGAGAGAGAGAGAGAGGGAGAGCGAGAGGGGAGAAGAAAAAGTGTGAGGGCAGGAGAGATGAAGAGGATGTGTGAGGGGGAGAGAGAGCGGAGGCTGCGAGGTGCCAGAAGGCTGTGCGAAGCTTACAAGTAAATTGTGCAAAAGGCCATAAAATTAAAGCAAAAATTTACACGCACTCCCTCTTACCTTCTCCCCCCCTTTGTCGCCCTCTTCCGCTGTCTCTTTCTCCATTCTGTCTCCAGCACCCGCACACGCACTCGCAATCTACAGCTGTTGCTCTTGCTGTTTCCTGCATACAGCGTAGTTTGAGCAGCACTGAGCTGCTGTTTTATTGGCGCTGATCTATACTTACCATGTAAAACGTAAATACACTGCAAATCGGGTATTTAGCTGTATACAATTTGGTAAAATTTCAGAGAGAGAATATTTAATAATAATTAATCATTAATTAATTAGAGTCCTGCATGAATGTATTCATGTTTTACACATCAGTACTGTACAGTTGTGAACTGCACCCAAAAGTACTGTTTTCATATTTAAATACGCAAAATAACCAACTAGTCACTTAAATTTCTTATAGGGTATTTGCTAGTCGCCACATTGCTTTGCTTTTTCGTTTGTTTGGCCGGCAAACACAATGCACGTGTGTGAAGAAGTTCGCAATTAATAAAATTTGCACTAGAGTGCGCTCTCTCGCTCTCTCCTCTCTGCTCTCTCCTCTCTGCTCTCTGCTCTCTCAGTGTTGATCGGAATTGGAATTGTGCAAAACAACACACACAGACACGGTAGCAGCGCTCACCCCATTCACTTGCGCTCTCTCAGGCTCTCACTTCCCACATCCCACCTCTCTCTCTCTTCCCCCTACTCTCTTCTCCTTTCTGCGTTGATAAAGACAGCAGCGCAGGCGGGCATCGCCATCGGCATTGCCATTGCGGGCGAGCGCTCTCAGCGGGTCGGTGGTCAGTTGCTTGGCTGAGGTGTTCCCGTCGCACTCGCACTTGCAGACACGTCAATTGGCGCGATAAAACGAATAAGACAAGCCACTATCACAAAAACAGCAACAACAGCAAGAACAACAACAACAGCAGTTAGCAGCTCAGTCAGTTGTTGTTGTTAGTATTGAAAAATGTGTATGAATAAAGACAGCATAAATACAGTTACTTGTATCACACACACACCGACACACACTTGTACTCGTACTTCGTGAGTGTGTGTGTGTGAGTAAAGTTAGGTCGTCGCGTTGATTCCCAAATAACGTTTAATATTCTTTGCATTTTTTTTTGCTGTGCGTGCGTGCGTGTTGTGTGTTTGCCTGTGTGTGTGTGTGTTGCTTCTCACACACACAGTGCATCAAAAAAGCTATCAGTCACAATAAAGGCAACAACAAAAGGAAACAGCTGGCAGCACAGAGAGAGGAACAACAAAAGTGTGCACAAGGAAGTGATCGAGAGAACGAGAAAGAAAGAGAGAGAGAAAGAGTGCGTCGTTGCAATTGCAAGCGCATTGCAGGTGAGTGAATGAGCGCAGTGCTGCTCAAACTGTAACTGATAAAACTTGCCATGACCTTTGCACAGTGGATACTTTCCTACTTTTTGTTTTCTTTCTCTTATTTATTGCAAGCATTTGCATTGCTTGTCAAACATGTTCATGTTTGCACAACTAGAAAATAACCATAACTAACATATTTATAGGCGTCTTAGGATGTATGACTTGCATATTTAATGCTACCATAAAAGTTATTATCCATAAATAACAATTACAAGTACATAAATGCACTTGAATATGCAAAGAATTCTGTTCTGATATTAAAACGAGCAAGGAAGGCTTACTTTGGCATGCCGAAAGTTTTATACCCTTGCAGGTTTTTATCTTCCCCGATCGTTCCAATACTAGTTATATGCATATAGTAGTGCAAAATTGAATAGTATTGTGTATATTCAATATTATGTCTCACTTTGATTGCCACTGATAAGTTATGTTATTTCTAAAATCAAAACTGGTCTTGATACAAAAACCTTAATTTCGCCCGACTGTTCCTATGGCAGCTTAATGTTATAGTGATCCGATTTTGATGAAATTTTATATGCATCTAATATACTTATATAGAAAAACTGCGATGTAGTCAATTTGGTTGCAATATCTTGACAAATAACAAAAATCGGCCGATATTTTGTACGGCAGCTATACGATATATCGGTCCGTTCCGGCTCGTTTCGACTTATATACAGCGTGCAGTCATACGAAGCGAAGTTTCATCAAGATAGCTGTGAGACTAATTTGCCTTGCGGCACACAGACAGACATGGCTAGATCGACTCCCCTAATGATGCTGATTTAGAATATATAATATATACTCTATGGGGTCGGAGTTGTCTCCTAAGGTGTGTTGCACACTTCTGGCTAAAATTAATATACCCATTGCAAGGGTATAATGAAGTAGGCAACTCAGTTTCTTTCATCGAATTGAACAAAATTCTTAGTCAACTCAAACACATTTATTGAGCGCAAAACGTGTGCTTGAAATTCTGTAAAAAACAAATAAATATGTCTCACCATCGTCTTGTTTTTCCCCAACAAATTCAACTTAATTTGAAAACGAGCCCACAGAATGTTCACCTGCCGGCTAACCGCATTCCTGAGTTAAAAAAAAAAAAAAAAAAAAACAACTACCACACTGGCTATTTAGCTGTAAAGTGGCCAAGGAATTTGTCACCTTAGCCAGGGCATTATAATTCCAAACTAATTACATCATGCACTTGATGAAAAATGCCCTTAGAACGAGAGAATAGAACAAGAGAATAAGGGAATAAGGTAAAAGGAAAACACGAATCGGAATGTTAATAAAATTGCATTTCTCGCGGCGGAAATGAATATTCGCCGAGTAAATGTTGTCCGTAGAGTGGAAAGACTTATAGACTGCGTGCAATATAAACAGTCGACAGGTGTTTACTGATAGCTGATAGCTTTATGTGCTGTACAGACACACAAACACACACACACACACACACACACACAGATACATTACAGTACAAACGATTTGGTTTAATTAAAGTCGCGCTGCGGTTTTGCAGCTTTTGCATTTTGCTTGTCGGTTCTCTTTGTCTTTGTTGTTGCTGTTGTTGCTGGTAATGCTGCTGTCATCTGGCATTAACGCGAATAGAAAAGCCAATAGTATTTCCTATTGAATTTCACCAACATGCTGTGCAAATGTCAATAGGTGTCTCGCTCACCTGACATGCTCACCTCCTTCTCCCACTCCCACTTCTCCCACGCCTGCTACTCCATCGAGCATTATAATTAGCAATTGCTTGAATTGCGTTAACAACCGCAAATAGTTCCCACCCCCCTTTATATACCACATATCCATGAGGTAGGGCATCTTCGACACCACAGCGTCAATAGTCGAGTCGACATAGAGACACCAAATTTGGATTAAAGGTTTCTATATACTCGGCGCAGATTAAGTTTATTTCAAATCTTGGATGCCACGCCCACCGCCCCCGCAAATCACTAATTTATTTTTTAAACTCGATTTGTAAGCTTCGTAAAAAATATATAACTTTCTGACTTTGACATATACTAAGCTGATTGTTATATGTACTTATTCTTGAAATTTCAATCGGATCGGACCATAAATACAGAAGTTATTCAAGAAAGTATGAGCATAACTGTAACAAGGTGGATTGGCGAGCGCCATCTGTCGAGAATAATTTAAAAGTATGTACATATGTACACAGCAGAACACAGCTGTGCAAAGGTCGAAGGGTATTTTCTTACTGGTTTCTTTTTATTGTTCATATGATTATGATTTTTATTACTGTAAAATTGTTTTTCTTTTTTCAATAGGACTAAAAGTTCACACGGAATATTTCGAAAACTATTTTTTCCAGATATTCATCCGATTGACGATTTGGTTTGGTTTTTTTTCTTCTTTTTTTTGTTAGATTTTTTTGAGATTTGAGTTCCAACGGTAAAAAAAATTAATGTTGTTCCTATATACAACTAAAATAACGAAAATGTTAAAATTTATAGCATATTACGATTTTTGTCAATTGCAAGGTCCCTTATCGCAGCTCTAACATAATGCACCGATCAGAATGACAATCGCTATGTATATATTTGCCGATGCCATGGGCAATTTTGTTCGGGGTACTCGATTCTGTATCATATAGTCAAGTAATTTGGTCACAATCTCCGAAACGATTTTTTTGAAGTACGGCAATTGTAGATATATCGAATACTTGATAAATCCGAGTGCCCTATGTACAGCATTGATCTCATTCATTAGAACACAGTTTCGATTGTGATCCCCTTCTTTACTGTGGGAGACAATTATGTTGAATCATATTTACAAATAATGTTAAAAGTTGCATGAAAAGTTGCACTAGAAACAAAAACTGCTGTAGATCATTGTAATAGCTACTCAACAACTAACAAATATTGCGAATTTTAAAGGGGTAGCACAACTAGGAACTCGGATCGTTGCGGTTGGTTATGTGAACTCACAGTTCTAAGCCAGAATCTTTTTCACAATCCTGAAGTTTTTGGCATAACCCATCTTGTTGGCTATCATGATTTTCGAAGCACTTTTTGAGCATCAGTATCTGTATATAGAGAGAAAAATCAGGCTTGATATTGTTAATTCCAAACTAATTGAGTTTCACCTCATCTTCGAGTTCGGCATTTTTTTGCTCGAGATAGCCATTATTACGTTGTTGTTCGGCCAATTCTTGTGCACATTCCCGAAATTTAGTCAATTCACGAAACATTTCCCGCTTCGTTTCGAACAAGAGTTCTGAAATGTTATTGCATTCCTGTTCCTTATTTATCAGATCTTGACGCAGTTGTTTTTCATTTTCTTGTGAAATTTCCAGTGCCCTATCGATGGTAGCACAACTGTGCCATGGCTTCACATTACGCTTTCGCATCTTTCGTAATTCCATATCCAGACGTTCGCTGTGTCGTTGCTCTGTGCATATTATTGTGTTTCTTTGAAATAGTTCATTTCGCATAATATTCATCTAAGAACGGTGGGGGGGAAGGTAAGGTAATTTGATAGATAAACTAATTCTCTCTCTTTCTCTAACCTGTTGTTGATATTGTTGAACTAGATCGTGTAAATTATGCACTTCATCGCAACGTCTTCGCCAGACTTTAAACAGAAATACATTGATGACTTTGTTAGCCATGATGCGACTGGGCTTATCCATTGTAGCGATTTGCATGTGGTGAACATTTTGACTAATATCATTTAGTCTTACCGACGGCCAGTTAGTTCGATGGGACATGGGCGGTTTTGGCATGTTCTCAAAAATTTTTGCCAACTTCTCGATGGACGAGAATAGGCGGCGTTCAATGTTGGAATACTCAATAATACTATCCTCTTCCTCCTGTGTCTCCTGTTTAATATTAGGCGATGACATGACCTTGCCTGCGGTGGGAGGTGGACTAGATTAAGAGCGCATCAGGAACTTTTACTTACCGTTGACAGCGCTTCTTTCTCAAATATGATAGCCAAAAAAAAAAAAAAAAAAAAATTGAGATTGCTCCTATTGGTTCTTAACCTATTTACTATGTTATTGTATATATGAACAAGTTGTTAGCCCTTTGAAATTCGTCTGTGAATGTAGATTAGAAAAGCAAGGCATGCTTGATACAAATGCAGATACTTGATAAAACAAATACAAAAAATACTAACGCTACAGTCAGGTGCTGACTGTATAAGGACATGGATTATCATATTATACCGTAATAAAAATTTTAACGGTATGGAATCGCCGCCCGAATATTATTAGAATAAAAAAAAATAAAATAAAATAATAAATAATTAATAAATGAAAATTCGCACCCGCCTCAACCGGGAGTTGAACACACGCACTCTCTCACAGCCGTCCGCCACTCTAACCACTCGGCCATTGCCTCACTCCTCGGCCTATCGGCAAAGCCGCATTGTGAACCAATTCTGTTACCATATAATGCAAATAAAAAGTTTAAAATGCTGTGTGTCTGACGCTAGATTTGAACTTCGGTATGCTTGCGTAAATTAGGTCTGCTTAAGTATAAATGTATGTTCAAAGTGAATTTAATTCGTATCATATCTCACTTATTAATAGTCCGATTTAAATGAAATTTTCACATAACGCCCGTGGCAAAGTATTTGTCATGTAAGATATACAACTTTGTTTATTGAGCTAATATTGTAGTTTTTAAATAGTTATTACTGATTTACGGAGGCGGGAAGGGGCGTGTCCAAATGTTAAAAAAACTTTGAGACACTGCAATATATACGTATGTTGTCGCAAAATTTGATGACTCTAGCTCTTATACTTTCTGAGATCCAGGTGTTCATACAGACAGACAGACGGACAGACGGACAGACAGACATGGCTCAATCGACTCGGCTACTGATACTGATTCAGAATATATAATATAGTTTATGGGGTCGGAGATGCCTCCTTCTGCCTGTTACGCACAATTCCGTTCCGACAAACACAATAGACCATGAATTTTTTTAAAATAATGGCCTAAAAATATAATAAAATTTGTAAATTAAAAAAAAATTAAATATAATTAGTTATTTTATTATTATTATAGTCAGTAGGAATCGTAGGAATCGAATCGAGGTCTCTTCACAAAAAAAAAAAATAAAATTAATGAATATATTAAATCAAGCACGAAAGCAACAGTCGAGTGTGCTCAAGATGGTCAAGTGGGACTAAAACGATGCCTTTAATATGTAACTTCTATTTGTAGCGCATTTTGTGTTGCATAGTTTAGGGAGCGGTAACTCAGTAACTCTTAAAATTATTTCTTAAATAACTTCTATGTTAATTGTCCGATCTCAACCAAATTAAATTTCAGCAAGCAGTTGAGCATTGATAATTATTGTGTTTACCAAAAATAAACTGTTCTGCATTTCAATTACGCTTGGAATTCGGTTTTTATCGAACCCTAGCTATTATAGTCTATGATATCTAGGTTTTTATATGCACGGACAGATAGATAGACAGATAGACCTGGCTAAGAATATATATACTTTATGGGGTCTGCCACGCCTCCTCCTGCCTGTTACCTACATTTTTGATTGGCACTAAGCTATAATACCCTTCTACTCTATGGGTAGCGGGTACTTCCGATTGCTGAGACTTCTGTTTCATATATCTTGCAACTTGTGTTAAATCAAAGTAAAGTTTTACAAATATAATAGATTTTATAGTTACAAATAAATATCTAGTGCAATTGAAGCTACGTTTTTTCTTTAACTTAACCTCACCCCGTAGCCACTCGCAGTCTCTCACTTGCTATCTCTCTCTCTCTCTCTCTCTATGTTTCTGTCTCGCTCTGTTGCTGTCTCGCTCCACTCTTTCGCTTACGTTCAATTTCTTTTGAGGAAATTTCACCTCAGGCTGCAAAAAAAAAAAAAAAAAAAAAAATAAAAATAAATAAATATGAAATACTTATGCAGCTATAAAAAAATGTTTCGCCAGGTAGTTAAAGGTAATGCGAGGAAAGCTATATAGAGAGAGGTATATATATATACACCTACATCCATGTACATACACACACACACACACACATACATATAGTGATAGAGAGATATGTGTATATGTGTGCGTGTGTGTGTGTGTTATATTGAAAAGTGTGTAGAGGGGAAAAAATATGAAATGAGAAAATTACATTATTGACTTACCAAAATTCTTGTTGCTCTTTCTCTCTCTGTTTGTTATTGTAGTAAAAGGTGTTTCTGTTATTGTTGTTGTTGTTGGTCTGCCGCAAAGGGGGGGGTCCGTGACAACAACTCTGGCAAAAGCGGGCGGTTGTGGCAACCAGGCAATTACCAGCAATAACTATAAATGAAAATATATCAAAAATAAGTTCAAGTTTCTCAATTTGATTTCCTCACAACGAATCTCTTGAACATTCCTTTAGCTCCTTTTCCTTCTTTTTTGTTGCCTCTTCCGCTTTACGTTTAAACCCGATCAGAGGGGAAGAGGGTTAGGGGTTGTGTTTCTAGGTGAAAATAAATTTGATTAAAATTTGTCATTTTATTCCGGGTGCTGTTTGCTGCTGCTGGTGGTGCTGCTGCTGCTGCTGCTGCTTGGCAACCTGAGGTCAGAATCTGATTGAGAGGCAGACACAGATTGACCTTGCAAATTAATTAAAATATCAATAGCCTGGGCAACGCGTAAGCCCCGCGCTGTGGCACACGCGTAGGATATGCACGGCATATGCAAGGTGTCAGCAAACCTTCGATCCACAATGGAACGAAACGGAATGGAACGGACAGCGGACAATGGACAACGGACAGCGTACGTCGCGTCGTCGGCGGCTGCTGGGCCAAACTAATTATGCGCTCCAGCGCCACGAGAATCTTTTGCATATGAAAACAGTTGTGAAATTGGCACGCCATACGACACAGCATCCCCCCTCGCACCCGCACTCGCAGACTCCCCCTCACCACCGTCTCACTCCCCTGCGCTTTTCACTTTTCAGCATTGATTAAAAGTTCTAGCAAGTCAATAGGACAGTCAAGTCGACGTTCACATTCATCCACCCTTCCTCTTTGACCCCCCTCCCTCCCTCCTCATCTTGCTCCTCCTCCTCTCTGTGTTCTCTATTAGGAAGCTGTGTCTGAGAGGCCAACTGGGCCAGGCAGGTCAGGTCAGGATAGACAGGAAGTTGGCCGTTCTTCGTGACTACGCGTGACAGCTCAAAATGCAATTTGCACTACTCGCTCTCTCTACCTCTTCCTCTTCCCTTCTCTGTGGCACACCTTCTCTTTTTTCCCCTCTCTACCTCCACCATCTACCGCTGTCGGTCTAAAGTTGAGAGATTATTTAAATTTATAATCGAGTCTCAAATATGCATGGAAACGTGTTAAAGTGTGCGAAATATCAAAGTTAAAACCGGCTGCGAAAATTCCCTTCAACTTGCCTTCAACCTGCTGCTGCTGTTGCTGCTGGCCTTAAAGTGGCTTGTTTTCGGCTAAATTTAACACGACTTTAAAACGCGACAGAATCTTGTTTGCCAAAGTCAATTCTCTCTCGCAGTTTGAAACTTGTTTGTGTGTTTGTGTTTGACTTTCTACCTTTGCCAGAAGAGAAGAGCCTGGAAAACAAAAGTTATTTGATTTCATTTTCGAACATAAAAGGAAATTTTAAATTTCACTTGTGTTTCACTCTCAACTTAATTTTATTTTTTATTTTATGGTAAACAATGATAAAATATTTCGCACAACACGCGGTTAAGTTCAAATGAAAACTGAGAAAACTTCTTTTTTTAATGTGACTTTTATAAATCAATATTGACAACATTTATGAATGTTTGAAAGGAGTTTACGCTAGTTCCGGGGAAGGAGGTAGATGGTAAACAGTTTAATCATTATTATGAATAAGAAGAAGGGGGCAACTCATGTCCAGATTGGATGCTGAAGTTATTGAGATTGATTCATATGTATGTATATTGTGTAGGGGCTTCTGCCTTAATAATATTTTTATTTTTTTACGTGTGCATTTGTTTGATTTTTAACCAGTGTACTACTACCTACAGGTTAAATTTCGACATTTCATGCAAATTTCTCAATAACGTTTTCAAATAATTTTATTGCATACGTTTTGGGGCTGTCAAACAAAAATTTAAAATTCATTTAAATTCATATGAGAATCGAAAAAGTTTGGAAAATAACTACTATAAATCAAGAGAATGCGCATGAAAGAATGAAGACAAGAAGTAATCGGAAAGTAGTGTGAGGAGTGGAGGGGGGGTGGGGGTTGGGGAAAGTGCAATCTATGTATGCCATATTGGAGTGCTAAAACAATGTTCACTTTGGATATGTTAGCAGTTCTGCTTCCGCCTCCCAGCTTCTGTGCAGCTCGAGAGCATTCCATTGCTTGCATTTCCATGGCCCGTGGCCTTCCCCCACATTCCCCCTCCCCGTTCTCTGCTCGCCCACTCGCCAAGTGCTGTGGAAAATTGTGTGTCTTTTTCCATGTTTTCATTTCTCGTCTTTCGTTTTGGTTTTTTTTTTCTTTTCTTTTTTGCTGTACTTGTGTGTGTGTGTATGTGTTGTTTTTTTGTGTCTCTCGCCCATTTCGCTGCCTGTTTATTTGCATAGTCGTTCGTTCTTGCTTTCTCTTCCTTGTTGCCGGCTCGACTTTGGCTTTGGCTTTAGCATCAGCATCAGCTTCGGCTCAGCTGCTGCTCAACTTCAGCTGGTTCCACTTACCTGGCCCCACTCTGCCCACGTCTGCGTTGGCCGCCTTGTCGTGTTTTTTATTTTATTTGCATTTGTTTATAAATGATTAACAAAGAGGTTAATGTGCAGCAGCAATGTTGAAGCAACTGAAACTGGAACCAAACCAGAATCTCCTACCAAGCTAAGGCCAACTGAGCTCTGCATTCTGTGCTGCGCTGGCCTGTGTAGCTGGCAGCCCTTGCAGGCTTGTGGTGGATCTGGCAACGCTGAAGCAGCTCAACCAGAAAACCAAGGCAAAGGCAATGGGACATAAGGACGGCCGGGAGGGGGGGACTTACGGACTGAAGGCTGAGCCTGACTGACTGTGGGAGCAAAGAAATGGAAATTTAGTTCATTAGGCACAGCTATGGGGTAATTTCTCTCTCTCTCTCTCTCTCTCTCTGTGTGTGTGTGTGTGTGTGCATGTGTTTTCGAGCAAGTGTGCATATGTGTGTGTGTTTGTGCCCGCGTATAAAAAACTGACAACATTTGCAGTGCAGCAAAAGGAGCAACAAACGCCATCGTCGCCTCTGTCGACCTTCACACACACAATTTGACTGCTTTTTTTTTGCGCTGCCTTCCCCTTCACCCTTCTCCCCCCACATCCTCGTTGACTTTGCTGTCTCACGGCATTCACATTTCATATAAAAAAGAAGCGTACATAACATTGCTTGATTCGCCAAATTAAGGCCAAACTCACAGCAACAATTGCGAGCGCTGGGGCAAAAGTTCAGAGAACTCTGTGAAATTTTTGTATGTAATACATAAGAAGCACACACAGACCTTTTTAACAGTGTAAAGAGGCCCCCCCACACACACACACAAACACACAGACATATATATTAACTCACTACTATATAATCTCTTATATAACCAGTTTTATTTGTCTCTCTCTCTCTCTCTCGTTGCAGACTTTTATCGCTCGACTTGAAGTTGGGGTAAGTTTTCATTGAATGCGCTTTAAAAATTATGCGAAACTTTCTGCTTGAAATGAGTAAAACTATTTGCGAGCGGAAATCAATTCGCTTAGTTAAGATTTTAACAGTTCCGCAAGTTAAACCCAGTCAGACTATGTAAGGTTGGGTGAACTATATATATTTGCTTGGGGCTTCCTTTGATTTGAAATTCCCGGAACAATAAATTCAAAGAGTGTTTGATATATTCCACTTACAAATTGCTTAGTAACATTGAAAATGGAGAAGGTGCTAAGAATTTAAATTGTACAACAACAAAAACCTCTAAGATATTCAACAAGTTTCAGCGCAGACTAAGCAAGGGGCATCCCGACGTCGTCACTAGGCAAGTTGCTTCGTTTTGTTTTATTTTATTTTTTTGACATTCTAGGGTTTCTGTTTTAGATATTTTTTAAAATTTACCACTACACCCCCCTTTCCCCTCACGGCCCCTTCGGCAATTGAGGTTCTTGTTTGTATATTAACGCATGAAAAGTTAATTTTCCTTTGGCCAAATTTTTTTTTTTTTTTTTTTTTTGGGCGCATTTGCAGCGACATTGCAGCCTGCTTAATTTTGTTGGGTGTATACTCTTGCAGTGGGTATATTTATATTGGCTTAGCACTTGTATCGAAGCTAAGGAGACATCGAAAGGAGATTACAACCCGTCATCGGGTTATGGCCGACCTTAACATCTCGCGCCAGGAGCCTCTGCTTCTTGGGCGCCTCCTCCAATTGGTTACACCAAGCGCAGCCAAGTTCTCTTCCACTTGGCCAAGGCTGAATGCTTTAGTTTTCATTGGTGGGGTTTTTTACGTAGTGGGCCCAGTTGACTCGCTGTACACATTAGCTCACTATCTAGCGTATGCCAGAATTGTTACCCAGGTGACGCCACGAGGAGGCTGTGTATGAACCAGAGATCGCTCTTGAGTTTTCCAAGTTAACAACAATCAGAAGCTTTACTCTGAGCACACAAGGCCCCGGCCACCCACGAAGGAGACAGTACATAAGTTTAATTTATACATTCTTAATCAGATGAGTTAAATTATAATAGCTTTGTTCAATAGTATTTCCGTCTTAATGGAACTTGACAGACAGTCTACTCATTCATTCATTGCTCTATCAAACTAATACAACATTTTACTGTTATGGAAAGTATCGGTTGATTTTGTATTTCCCACAATTCAGCAAGTAAATAAAATCCATCATTAGCTTTGTGTTTGTCCTCAATATGCTCAGTAAATTTCATCAAAATGGCAATATTATAATAGTAAATGAAAAAACTTGCAAAATTTGCACAGATTTTGCACAAAAAATAATATTAGCCAATATTTTATATTTTTATATATATGTATATGCTATTTATTCTCTAAATTTCAAATAAATCAAGCAACTATATTAAATTACAATCATTTTTTTATAATAAATAGAACATGTTAGCCAACTTAAGCTCAAAATGTGCTTATCTTTTTATCTTTTAATATAAGCTTTTTTTTATTTAATATTTTTTTTTATTTTATTTTTATTAATTTATTTTTTTTTGTTTTCATAAATTTTTGTTTGGGTTGGATCGGAACATTAGTTGACACGAATTTAATTTGTTGATTTATCATTCAATATTTGCACATTCTCCTTTAGAAAGGAAGTCTAAAATAAAATAATAATAATAATAATTTTTGACATATTTACATAAATATATTGTGATGGAATTGCTCCAATGTAAACAATTAATAAAACAATTAAAAAAAAAAAAAAAAATTAGCTGAAAGAGTATAGAGCATTCGATAGTCGTTGTGGGCAAGCTATCGTTTCTTGTTTCTGTTTCAGTTGTTGTCTGCCTTTCCGTTTCCGTTTTCTTTTTCGTTTCCTTTTTTGGTTTCGGTTTTGGTTTCTGGTTTTGTTTTCTTTTTCTTTTCATTTCACTTGTTGTTGCTGTTGTTTTGTTTTGTTTTGTTTTGTTGTGTTCTTTTTTATTATTATTTTATAACAGTTGCCTCGTTGGATTATAAGTGCGTGTGTGTGTGTGTGAGTGTGTGTTTGTTTGTTTGTGTATTTCATATTTTATGTTGATTCGCTTTGAACACACACTGACACGAACACAAAGGCCGCACTAAACGGTCTCGCTGTCTGTGCAAGTAGGTGTGCGTGTGTGTGTGTGTGTGTGTGTGTGTGTGTGTGTGTAAAATTGCCATAGTTTTTGAGGTTTTCGCTTTGCTTGAAAATGTATGCAACACACTTGTGGCTCATGTTGTATTAATATAATCACTTTGGGGATTTTGTGACTGAACCAGGCACAACAACAACAACAACTGGCAACACACACACACACATAGGCACACACACACATACAAACACACAGACAGAAAGAGGCGCGCACTGACATGTTAAACAGATATTAAACTATGACTATGAGGGTTACTTTGAGTTGGTTTTCAGTAGTACCCCCTACCCCCCCATCCGCTTCTTTAGCGTGCCTGCCTGCAGCCTGTCTGTCTCAGTGTCTGTGTCTATGCCTCCGTCCCGCTGTCTGTGCTATTGTCTCTCTCTTACTCTAACTCTTTCTCTCACACTTTGTCTCACTCCCTTTTGTGTCCTCTATATCCTTGTCGTCGTTTACCAGCGTTGCTTGCGGACAGTTTGGCTTGGACAGCCGCCGCTCCTTGATTATGACAGTTACATGTCGTATTTTGAATATTTCATGACCCCCCCCACCGCTCCCCCTCTGCCTACTGCTTCACGCTTGCCTCGCTCTTTAACTTACACTGTCTGCTTTCCGCTCTTTGCATTTCCATTACCCTAAAAGCCTCAACACTTTTGACTGCAGTATGTGTGACATGTAATCGCATCACACACACACACACAGCGTTGTTAATTTCTCGTTGAATAATAATGGCAAATCATATAATCTTTATATTGGGACGTTTACTCTCTATAAGGTCTCTGTTGCTCTATAGGCGTTCACTCTAAAGGTTCTCTCTAAAGGATCTTCCTAAAGGTTCTTTCTAAAGGATCTATCTAAAGGTTCTTTTTAGAGGATCTATCTGAAGGTTACCATTAAAGATAATTTTTAAAAGACTTCTCTTAAGTTTCTATCTATAGGTTTCCTCCTAAGGTTATCTTTAAAGGTTCCCTCTAAAGGTTTACTCTAAAGGTTCTCTCTTAAGCTTCTCTCCAAAGGGGCTTTCTAAAATGCTATCTAATGGTTGTCTCTCTCTCTCTTTCTCTCTTAGTTTCCCTCTAAAGGGATCTTCACGTTTCATTTATTGCCATTTATTCTATTCCAAACACTTACTCTAAGGATCTTTAATAGCACCAAATAATATTAAATGATCATTAATAATTTATAGATCACTTGATAGCTACAACACCAGCATTTCTGGCTCTATACCAAGTTGTTTCTTTATTCTTCTATATTACAATGATTTACAAATGATATACCGATGCCCATATCACAACAATACATATATTATACAATATATATTATATTTGATCTATATATTTTACTTGATTTATATTTCTTGCTATACCTCCATTTTAAACCTCTACTTTGAAAGTACTTGCAATGAGCTGTAGCTTCAAAAGTTACCTTACCATCACATTTATAAAGTATATATATATATATATAGATTTATATACGCACACATAACATATATGCACTTATATGTATATGTATATCATATTCATGGCCGTCCAAAAAGCGTCCGCACGATACTAAACCACTTTTGCAGCATTTTGTAATCCACTTTAGAAGCACTTTCCATTTTGGCACTGGGCTTAGCTGTCACTTTTGTCGACGTCTTTAAGATTATTCTTATCTAAAATGCACTTCTACCCAGGCCCCTCTGATTTCTCTCTCTCTCTCTCTCTCACACTCACTCTGCCTGCTCCCCTCTCTCTCTCTCTGTCTCTGTGTCTCTCCCAGCACTTTCCACTAGGCTTATGTCAGTTTGGGGCCTCGCACCATGGCGTGTTTCATTTCATTCTGCTTTAGTTGTTGTTGCTGTTGTTGCTGCTGCTGCTGTTGTTGTTGTTGCTTGAGGTGCTGCTGCTGCTGATGTTGCTGCTGTTGCTGCTGTTGCTGCTGTTGCTGCTGTTGCTGCTGTTGCTGCTGTTGTTGCTGTTGTTGTTGCCATCATTTCGTCATGTTAATTTGGCGTGGCTTATGGCTTTTGAGGCGGCACAACGAGTCACTGCCACAGCAGCTGCAGCACCTCTTTAGGCCTGGCCAAAAATAACATTGCCAGGCGACACTCACGAGAGCAAGCCAAGGAGAAGAGGATGGGGAGGGTGGGTTGGGGTATGTTGGGTAAAGCGGGCCAGAGAATGGCCATCAAAAAGCGTAGCATACATTTGTGCGTCGCTTATGTAACGCCTTGACATTCAACATTTCTTCCCCTCTCTCACGCGCTCTCTCTCTGTCTGTCTCACTTCTCATGTGTATGTGTGTGTGTATGTATGTGCGTGTGCCTTGTGTAAGCATCGTTACGTGCACACACATAAAACGCGCCGCCTAATGTCGGCATCATTAGCCAGCAGGACCAAGTTCCTCCACCTGCTGTCGCCCAAACGCCTTGCCCAACCTCCTCTCGCTTCCCCTCGCCCCCACTCTTGCTGTCTGTCTCTTGCGTCTCGTGCTTATCACTTGCTTCGCACACACACACACACACACACACACACACACACACACACACACGCGGAAACACACACAGAGTCAGACAGACAGAGGCACGCACGCTCAAGTGTTGCGTCGCTTTGCACCTTCGACCAGTAGAGAAGGAGGCGCAGGAGGAGGAGCCGCGAGACTGGGCAACTGTCAACGACGATCTGGACGACGACGACAACGATGAGGATCTCTGTTGCCTTGGCTTGTGCCATCTGGCAGTGGAGAACACACTGTGGCACTGTTCTAATGCTGATGACGTCTTGCCACACGTTGCACTCTTCGCACTTTGACTGTAATCTAGTGCAGCACAGGCTGTTGCTGATGACAAAACGTGGATAATAGCGAGACAGACAGTGAGACACACACACACACACACACACACACACACACACACACACACACACACACACGCACAGACAGTAGCACACATACGCCATTTTGTTGACTAATGATTTACAAAACACACGCGTCTCCAGCTGTGCGACGCGTCGCACTGAAAGGCGTCTTTGTCGCTTTCCCCATACCCTCTAGATTGTATGTGTGTGTGTGAAGTCAAGCATATATCCGTGTTTGTGTGTGAGAAGAAGAAAAACATAAAAGTGCAGAAAACAAAGACAAAAGGTTCAAAGGGAAAAGTTAAGTAGAGCAGCAGCCAAGCCCGACCAAGCTGAATAACTGTAAAAGTAACAGCAATTAAAAGTGACCTTAAATATGCTTGCAGGCAAATTTGTCGATGATATATTTTAGGTTAAAATCTCAAGGAACTTGGGAACTAACAGAGCTAAAGTTCTGAAATTTTCAAGATAGTTTTGAGTATTTGAGATCTGTTTAAATTTGGAAATGCTGAAATTGGAAAGATCTCAGTTTCCTTTTCTAATATGAGATTCCTTATTTAGGTTAACAATCTTCAAGAAACTCAGGAACTAGAAGAGCTTATTAATGAAACTTTTAAGATAGTTTCAAGTATTAAAGATCTAAGAAGATATTAAGATAAATTTGGAAATTGTTGAGCTCTAAAGAAATAGCTTGATTCCTCAATTCCCTGCAAACACTTGTAGGGTATTTCAATTTTAGAAAATTCACTAGATTCATTTCAGATTTGTAAGCTCACAAGTTCTTACATCTATGGATAACATATTCATATATTATTTCCTGTTGTATATGCCAACTTAAAATTCCATTCTTAGCTGTTTTTCTAACTTGTGGATTATCTTTTAAGTTACAATCTCAAGTAACTCGGGAGTTGGAGGTGCTATATGTATATATGAAGCTTTCAAGACAGTTTCAAGTATTTAAGATCTGTTTAAATTAGAAAATTTGTGAGATCTAAAGATTATTGCTAAACTTGGAACCAATAAATCTCAGTTTCTATTCCTTACATACATAGGTTATTTAGGTTAACAATCTCAAGTAACTCGGGAACTAGAACAGCTATTTTAATGCAATTTTCAAGACTGTTTCAAATACTTAATGTCTGTTTTAATTTGGAAATTTGTAAGATCTAAAGTTTTAGCTTGATTCCCCAATTCCCTGCAAACACTTGTAGGGTATTTCAATTTCAGATTCATTTCAGATTTGTAAGCTCACAAGAGCTAACATCCATTAAGATATCCATAAATTATTATTTCTAAACTTGGAATGATTAAATCTCAGTTTCCTTTGCCCACTTAAGATGTTCTTTGTTACAGTTTTGGCAACTGTCAAGTTTTTTTGATGCCTTCATCTCCAAATGTGGCAGCATTGTCGTTAATCGAGCCTATCTATAGCCAAGCAGACTCTACAATTAGCCTCCCCTCTTCCCCACACTTCCATTCCACTTGCTACACTCCAGTGCAATCAAATCATATCACAAGCCAATGAAAATGGAGATGGGGGAAGGCGGAAGACGGAAGCAAAGGCTGAAACGGAGACGGGAAAGTCTATCGCATTATTTACACAATTCGCCTCAAGTGGCGTGTCGAGGCATGGCAGAGTTGGGAGTGGAAGCAGCTCAAAAAGCCAACAGGCAACAATTGTGGCAAGAGAGAGACAGACACACAGAGGGAGAGGGAGAGCGAGGGAGAGAGGGAGGGACGAAGCAAAGGGGTTACCATGGGCACACGCATATTTATCCATTTATAAATGGCTACGTTATGCGGCAAGGCAGGAAGGAGCGGGTGTGAAGAGAGCGCAAAGAGAGCGTGAAGCGAGCGTGCGAAAATGAGGATAAGCAGGATGAGGAGAAGGGGTGGAGGGAGGGAGGGGGGAGTTGGAGCCAGACCGCAAGGCTCAAAATTATGCGCAATTAATTATTTGTCATTGGTTGACGCCGCCGACGACTCTACTTGCTGTGGGTGCGTGTGTGTATGTGCCTGTGTGTGTGTGTGTGCTTAAACAGGCGAATAACGTGCAAAGTTGCCCGGAATTCCCATTTTCGACTCGTCTACGCAACTTATTATCACATTCAGTCTAAAGTTCCAGCCCACCGCCCCCGCTTCCACAGACTCCTCTTGAGTTTCGAGCTCAACAATTAACTGAGCACGTTTTTATACATGATTACCAGTAGGTTAGATGAGGGGCAGAGGGGAGTAACTTTTTTGGCAACTCAATGAGCCTGTGCAAACAAATTATCGTATATACTAACACATATAGACAGAGTGATTTATATTCTTTGCATTAGACTTCATTTATGATTACCTGAGATACAAAAGGTTTTGATCTGTTCATTGTTTATTATATATGGTACTACTATAAGTGCATAAGCTGTAATAATTTGAATTCCTAACATGATCACATACTATAGATGAGTTTATTTATTATAATTATTATTATATTGTTTCATTCATTTCGTGTGCATATCAATATTTCATCAATATTGAATCACTATAACATATAGTTGCCATCGAATAAATATGCTGAAATTAGGTCTTTTTTATGAAGATAAGTATGTTTCCCGAAAGTAACTTAAACTTATTAGTGCATCTTAAAAGTTAAACAGCAATCGATGTATTTATATATGATGCCGTAACCATTGGAAGTGTTCCGTATGCCAAAGTAAGCTTCTCTATTTATTTATTTGGATTTGCTGTTCGGCATTTCATATCTATAATATCTCAAATAATTTTGGCTTATTATTTAATTTCATGTTGTTATATTAAACATGAAATTATATAATAATTCATTATGTTTCAATTTCCATTTCATTTGAAATCATTTTAACTTGTGTATTTCCTCTATTTAGTTTAATTGGCTTATTACATTTTAACAACCGTTCTTCTGTCAACGTTTTACACAGAACGTGCCGGATTGTCCCGTTGAGAGCCGCAAAACACACACACACACACACACACACACACACACACACACACACACAGAGAGAAAGACACAGAGAGACACACACAAGTCAGACAGAGCAACAGACAGACAGTTTTGAGGGAGTGTCATCCATGGTGAATGCTCTTGCCTGCTACTGCAAAATCATTTCCGGGCCCCTCATTTACTTTTAGCACGTCCAAATTTGCTTCTATTTATTTAAAATTAGTTGCTCTTTTTCACTTCTGTGCGGTGCGAAACAGAACAGGGAATGAACGAAACAGACTCACTGGCAATGCAGTGCTAAAAAGAAGTGTGAAAATTGTGCGGGATTTAAGTGGGACAGTTGTGGGACTTAAGGTTAAGTGGGCGTGGCTTTAAACCAAAAACCAAATTCACAGTGATCACTTAACTTGTTTTTCTACTTATTTCATTTCGTTTTTAACTGCATTTCGTTTTAGTTTGTTCATTTCATTTCGTTTCAGTTTATTTTAGGTTGCTTTCGAGTGCGTGTTTCGTTTCATTCCTTTTGTATTGTTGGTTCTATGCCCCTTTTAAGTGTTTTAGATACGCACTTAAATTCATTCAATTTCCAGACATCGGAGCCATGAACTTTAAATCGTGAAGGGACATGCTCTCCACTCCCAATACCCTCTCTCTCTCTCTCTCTGCCCCAAGTACTGACCCAATTTGGAGCATGTAATTTGACGCGTTCAACCTTTTGCTGGCGCCCAGAGTAACCAGAAAAAACAGTATATATAATAATATAATACTATACTATATATATGGTATGTACATACATTTGTTAAGTTTACAAACACACCAGCACTACAACAAAATGATAAACAAATACGCAATTGATGTTCTGTTGTAAGGGTAGCTGCAATAACCTCTTATTTCCGCATTGGCAGTCTATAATCAGTCGAAATATGAATAAATATTTACAAGAAATTGCTTACACTTGCTGTTTTGATTGCTAATAGCGTTAAATGTTTGCTCGTTGTGCGAAATAGCCATCTATAGGATCATATACAAGATTTTAATGGCAGTGCACGTGCCAAATTTCATTTCCCTAACTTTTGTGCTTGAGTGAGTTCAGTGTGAACCTAAACAATTTGTATTTATTAATACTTATTTAATTAATATAACTAACTCAAACGATATACCCGCTTATCGAGCTACCTTTCTAGCGAAAATTATGACTAGAGTATGAGATAATTAGCCATAAACAGTTCATATAACTAAGCACTTGGACAAACAAGTGCAATCATATAAAAACAACAACACCTAAGTCTCTGGCCTAAGTTTCAAGATTATCTCTATCGATTATCGAAAACAATTAAACACACACACACACACAGAGTAATAACAACAATAACAATGCCATCAAGAGCTGATCGAGCACACACCTTTGCCTATATAAAGTGTACCTACACCTTTCAGACTATACAAACTATCCATCTATACATCTATCTATCCATCTATCTATCTATCTATCTATCTATCTATCTATCTATCTATCTATCTATCTATCTATCTGAATGAAGTCTAGCCTTACTGCTTGTATCGTATCTACATATATAACATACATGTCGATACTTGTACATTATCAGATATATCCTCAGCAGTCTCTCTGCCCGTCGGGCGTTCACTAATTAACGTACATTAATATATCAACATGAAACGACCTCAAGGCTTTGTTTGGCTTTGTGTGCCACTCCCCTTGCAGTCCCCTTCCCTCCTCTATATGCCTTATGTCTTAGCCATACCCTTACCTATGCCAGCACAGGCAGAGCCGTAGCCACAGCCATTGCTTCATGACAGAATCGTTCTTAAGCATACACTCCCGAAGCGCCTAAAATGCTGTTAGATAAATATTTGCCGATTTCGGTTTGCCTTCTTCCTCTTCTTCTTCTTCTTCTTGTTGCTATTTTTTTGCTTTTGTGATTGTTGAAATATTCATAAACCCGAAATGGGCGCATTCTTTGCGCTTTTATTGTTTATAAACAAATAATGGACAGCTAATAAATTAATCAAATTAAGAGTTGTTCGCTCATTCGCTCACTTTCTCTCACTCTCTCTCTCTCTGTCTGTCTCTTGCTCTTTTGTTTTGCAATATCAATTTGATTTTATGGAAAAAACAAAAACGCCTTGACCACATAACGATTCAAGATCAAAGACATGATACAAGGTGCGACCGCCCTGAGAACTTTTAGGCATGAATTGCTATAGAATGCAACAGGTTACAATGAATTTGTATGTGAAATTGCTGTGTTGTGTAGTGGGTATATTAGACTAGAATTAAATGTTTATAATTTATCAATTTATTTATTTATTTTCATTAATATGTGTATTTTTTATTAGTTAAGTAGATCACATATTATTATTTTGTTAGGTATACCATAATTCAATTTATACAAGCTTTCTTTTTTATTATTATTCAGTAATCCCTATTTATTTATCTTTTTTTCTTTTGTATTATTCAATATATATATATATATATATATATTTAATATTTAAAAAGTTATGTAGATAATATTTTATGTAGATGTTGTACAATATACCTTTTTTTACACCATATATATATTTATTTTTTTTGATTATTTGATATAAAATTAAATTTTATTTCCTGTGAATTTTTGATGATGATATTAAATATGATGATGATCTTAAATATACCATTATTCAATTTTTACTATTTGAATCCAGCCATTAACTTTCATTGGAATGTTTTCTTGTAAAGAGGATATCAAAAATAAAATAAAAAAATTTTATCGAAGAGTTTCTTTACTTAAAGCAGTGTGCAGTGTATTATCTCTTCGAGTTGTCAATGTATTTTCCGTTCACTTAATCGGGAATCTGTGACTTTGTATGGCATGCAAATGAATCGAAATTTGAATAGCAGCCGCATAATGCACACAGAGACCCCATACACCCCATACACCCCTACAGCCTTGCACCGCAGCCGCATGCACACTGAGTTCAAGTCTACACTTACACACCCACACACAGTGGCAGACAATTTCCATGCGAAATTATTGTATGCAAAAATAAATCATTATCTAATTGCGCCCCCTGACTAACTAAGCAACAAAAACAAATTTGCGCACGTGTAATGAGGAAAATTTCTGTGCACGATATGTTTACGATTGCGTTCGACGAAAAGACAGACCGACCTTGCCAACCCCCTCCCCCCTGTGTCTTCCCACTCTGCGTGGGCTGTGTTGTGTCCCTTCCCCCCATTTCTTAGAATGCCATTCAAAAGAAAGACCCGGATATAAATAGAGATCCAAGCGAATAACTCAACTAAACCGGCGATTGCAACTGAGAATTCCAAGAACAATTCGAGAGACACTTGCATACTGCAATAAAATTACCCGGGGGAGGCAGTGAAGTGCGGGATAGGTTGGGGAATTGAATAACGTAGTTTGACATAATAACGCAATTATAACTTTTGAAATGCATTCAGCATTTTAGCTTGTTGGCAAAGAACTATAAATAAAATAAGCTAAGGATAAAGTAGAGACACTTGTAGATATCATAAATAAGTTTTCCTTAGTGAAAGTGTTTTGTCATTATGTGAATTTCAAATAATAGCTGCAAATAGTATAGTCAAATTGTATAGTCGAAGAAGTCTCTAACGCATAAGCTGGCGTATTGATAGAGACCATTATAAATAGCCACACATTAAATTGAAGCTTTATACGGATCATAACTTTTATGCACAATTAACCTATTAATAGATTGCGATAATCAAGTCTACAAATGGGATTTGACAATGTTTATTTCAGACAATAATCATGTCAAAAGCGACTATCAAATATGACATTTAAAAATATTCAAATGAATCATGTTTGTTAACATAGTCTGACAAATATCATATATAACTTCTTAAAATATCAACCGATTTTTGACAGTTGTTTTTAAGACTGTTTTTCTTAATTTTCTTGTTCGAATTTATCTCTTTGCTTTTCTTTGCATTTCTTTTTATCTCTTCAATTACACTTTGATGTGAAGTATATTGTATACATATTCAGCCATATATAACTCTCATGAAATATCAACCGATTTGAATAATTAATTAGGTTGTTTTACATAATTTTCTTATTTGAATCCATCTGTTTGCTCGTCTTTCTTCTATTCTATCTCTCCAATTACACTTTGATGTGAACTATTCGCTTCTCTGGAAGCTGATAACCGAGAGCTTAATGAGCGAGGGAGAAAGAAAGACGCAGAGAGGGAAAGATAAAGATAGAGAGGGAGTGAAGCCATGCCGTGGCCTCCAACTGCATAGTTTGCTGTATGTCCTCGTTGTCTTTTTTTCCAGGTGAAGGTTAACATTAATTGCAAGCCACCCTCGCATGCTCTTGCTTCTCTCTCCCTCCCTCCTTCTCTCTGTCTCTCTCAGTCCCACTCTTATGTTTAATTAATTGCAATTCGCTACTCAACTGCACTTTATATTGGGCTAATTTATGGCACAATTCATTGGCACAATCGGATCAGCTTTTATCGGAGGTCCGCAGGCAACAGCAGCTGTTATTGTTTAGCGGGATTAGTCGGGACAGCTTTGATGATTGTGATGTGTTTACCAGGGAGTGAGAGATAGAAAGACAGAAATAGAGCAGTAGGGGGCAGTGGGATAAGTGGGACACTATGCTGCACTGCACTGCAATCCAATTAGCACAATGGACACCACGTTGTGGGTGGTGCATAAAGGAGCGCATAACAACAATATAAATAATCAATTATTGACTGCACAATGGGAAATGCAAGACTACAGCAGCAGCTGGATTAACAACAATTATAAGCAAGAATAGAAGAGAAGGTAATTGACTCTATATATAAATAGATATATATATAATATAAACACTGGGACTTAAGCAATCAATTTATGCTTGATTTCCCTAAACAAGAATTTGAATATTGAAGATGTGAAAGTGAGAGAAAGCACACGTTTGTTATTCCCTCAAGAAAATGAGCAATGACTCAATTAACAAGCTCTGAGTGATAGAGTGAGAGGGAGTGAGTAAGAGACAGCGAAGGCTAATAAGCTGCTCACTAATTACGCACTCAGAGAATAAACTTCAACTTATGACGAAGTAAGCGACAATTAACCGAGTCATAATTGCCAATTTTCCCCACGATCTCAGCATTCAACAGCAGAAGAGAAAGAGATAGAGGGAGAGGGAGCGTGGTAAAGGAAGAGGGGTATATGAGTGGAGAGAGAAACACACATTGAAAAGAGTGCGAATTCATTGTGACAGCAAAAAGAGAGTGAAACTTTCGAAAGCGACCTCCTTCTACCTCACCCACACCATCTTTACCATCTCTCACTCTGGCTCTGCCTCTCATTATCCTCGGCGTGTCGTAATTAAGCCACCCAGGCAATTGTCAGGAGGAGGCACAACAAGAGCCAAAAAGTAAAGACAAAGCCAAAAGAGAATGTGTGTGTGTGAGAGGGGGGGGAGTGGCAACGAGAAACGAGTTCATTTCAATTTATATTTAATTTCATTTTTAAGTTTTTTTTTTTTCTTCTCGTTTTTCTTTTGATTTCCTTACTTATTTTTGGCAAGAGCACAAAGCAGCAAGTGGTGAAAAGCTGGTGAAAAGCTTGACAAAATGCTGGCAGCTGGAAAAGTTTTCATACCGAGGACTCTTTCCGTTTGCATTTATGTAATACATATATAGTGCTGTGCCCCTTACTGGTGATGCCCCTCTCACAAACGTTGCCTTCCGCAAGGATTAAGCAGGGCATTGAAAGGGACTTAGATAATTATCACTATCGATAATTATCGTCTCTGTCGATAGATTAGAATAAATGCAATCCTTCAAAATTTATAAATTGTATTTTACTGTTCTAAATTTGGTTGTATAATCGTTGAAAGTTAGATTACATAACTATCGAAGGGTTGCACTATCGATAGTAATCGATTTTAATCATGCATTGCTTTTTCACCTCACAACTAATGTTCTCGATCTCTTTATGCGATATTTTGTTGTATATTCATTGAAACTTAGATTCAATAATTATCGGAGTCTTGCATTATCGATAGTTATCGATTATTGGTCATGCTTTACATCATAACACATTTTTTTTGTCTCTTTATGCATAATATTGATTGTATTTTTGCCACTTCAATTATTGCAATGTTCTATGACTATCGAGTTTATAAAAACTTATCGATTTTATTGTATAAGAAACTTGTGCTTTTGTTTTGTTAAGCTTTTAAGACATAACCACAAATTATACACGCTCTATCAAAAAAAATTGTATTTATGGATTGTAACATAACGAATGAAACGTGTCGATAGTAGGAAATACAAAGAAACTCTAGTTGGGTGTAATCTATATATAGTATATGCTCTTAGGTATACTATCTATCGATTGCAACTTATCGATCTAAATTTAATGCAACTTTATCGATAGTATCAAATAAAAAGGAACTCTAGTTAAGTATAATTGTAGTTGCTGTAAAAGCTTTTACAGCATAACTACAAATTGTGCTCAGCACCAAAGGAATTTCATATTAGTTCTCCCTCCTTGTGCTCTCTCTCTCTGTCTCTCTCTCTCACTTTCTCGCTCTTTTAGCTTTAGCGCTGTAAGCTGCCACCATAATTTAATTTAATACTTTTTTAAGCGCCTTAATTACGCAGACGCACACATACAGGCAGACACACACACACACAAACTCCCACATATCTCTCTCTCCCTGTCCCTCACGCACTCGTTGGCTTCTCGACCCGTCGCATTTAATTGGATAATAACATGAAATGCATTGACAAAATGCGACAGAAATGCAGCAAATAAAATGAAATTGCATTGAGCATTACATTGTAATACAACACTCCTCCCCCTCTCTCCCCTCTCTATACTCTATACTCTACTCTCTACTCTCTTCTCTCCCCTCTCCTCTCTCTCGCACACTTTGCCTGTGGGGATTAGTGACAAATGAAAGGAAAAATGTAACGCACACAATAAATTGTATAAAGTGCAAAAAATATTGCTGTTTATTTGATTTGTTGTTGCTCATTGTCAACAGCCAACGACAATGTTGTCCTTGTTGCCCCGTTAAACACACACTACGACCCATCCGCACTCCCCTCCCCCCCCCCCCCCACTTGCTGCCACTGCCGTAATGCACGCCCCTGCGCACGCACACACGCCTTACTCGGGGGAGCCAAAACGGTTGACAGCTTAACGCATTGTATTGCATGCCAGGAGAGGGAAAGACGGGAGGAGAGGGCATGGATGGAGGAAAGGGCATGGGTTATTTGACACACAATGCCGGCCATTGGCCATGAGCACCTACATAACTATAGCCCCAACCCCCCCTCCTCCTCCTCCCTTGCTGCGCCCTTGCAGCGTGTGCAGCGCGTGCAGCGCTACCTTTAAGCGGACTTGAGCCGATTACAATAACCGTCGGGCAGCAGCAGAAGCAGCAGCAGAGGTAGCAGCATAATGTGGCTAATGGCAAGGCTTTTGGCTCAAGGACCGCGCTCAAGCCCACTGGGGAAGCGCTGCAAGGACATAGCATTCTACAAGGCGACACACAGACAGACGGCACGACACGCAACGCACGACACGATACGATACGACACGACTTAATTGGCACAGTCTCCTCTCATGACTGAAACCTGAAACGCTGTTTAACCTTCTCGCTTCAATCTCACAGTCACCCAATGCAGTCTAAGGCTAAGACCCTCGATTTCGAATCACTTAAGCAACAGTCCTGCCTCTTGCTTATGTTAAGGATTAAACAATATGAATTTGTAAGGTGGATAAGAAAGTTCTTTATAGAAATTCTCTCTACTCTCTCTCTCTCTCTTTACATTGTAGATAACTCTATCTTCAATCTCTCTCTACTCTCTCTCTCTCTCTCTTTATAGATAACTCTATCTTTATTCTCTCTACTCTCTCTCTCTTTTTATAGATAGCTCTATCTTCATGCAAGCATAATATACTCATTGAATCATAAGTCAGCTCACATTTACACTTAAAAGTATGTAAACTAGCTAAAGCACGAAGGAAACAAATCCTTGTTGCTGTATATATGATTATGTCAATATGAATATAGAAGCTTTCCTTCATTACGTTGTCCACGCTTAAACTGAATTTAAAATATTAACATATTCCCCATAATGTCTCTCTTTCTCTCTACCTGTCTCTCTCTCTGTCTCTCTCTCTCCCTTTCTCCTCTTTTTCTCTGCCCCTTGCTGTCTATTACTTTTCTATCGTATGTTTATCTTGCTGCAGTTTATCTAACCCACCCAGTCAGAACCACAAAATCATTGACTGTGAATATCCCCATTCATTTGTTCTAATATCCATCATTCTGTCACAGGACTCTCTCTCTCTCTCTCTCTCTCTCTCTCTCTCTCTCTCTCTCTCTCTCTCTCTCTCTCTCTCTCTTTCTTACTCACGTTCTCCCCCTGTTGCTCTCTCTTGCATGTGTAATAACAAAAAATCAATTCAATTAAAAGCTCATTACAAATAATTGTTACGTGTAACAATCGATGGAAACGTCTATTTGGTTGAGCAAAAGAAACGTATTCACCCCAGAACCCTTATGCACAGCAATTACCTTTCCCCACTCTAACTTTAACCTAACCAAAAGATTTCGTCTCACAACTTTTATTTACGAGTGCAACGATATTATCGAGAAATTAGTATAAATACTTTATGCTTTGCTATCCATGGCATAACCCTGACCACAGACACGATTCCCAAAGCTCAAACCAAACCCTTGTCACACTCACACAGAGAGGAAGAGAGGCAAGCCGAAAGAAAGTACATGCTAATTTTGTTGTGCTTGATACCCTGTATACACAGAGTAAATTTGCTAGAAAAAGGGCTATGCATGGTGGCGCAACAAACAGAAGTAAGAGAGGTTCAATTATTTCTGTTTTGCATTTCAGAAACGCATTAAAATCGCAATTTCTTAGTTAATGCTATGAAATTTGTTATATATGCAGCATCTTTAAACTTTAACTGATTTGCTAAGTTTTATAATAAATGAAGTATACAGAATGACAACATGACAACAGGGTATCCGCGCGTCGCATTACTATGTCGTGTCGAGAGCCAAACGAAAGCGTTGACTGTTTTTTATTATTATTGTTATTATTATTTTTGTTTTTATTTACCTTTCGCAGACACTTTCTACCCCTGGCTTCCGCTCTTCCCCTCGCTGCCATCTCTCGTTCTGTCTCTGTCTCTCTCTCTCTCTCTCTCTCTCTCTCTCTGCGTGCATGCTTATTGTCATATATATTTAATATTCACAATTACAAGAAGATGAACAAGTTCCGTGATGATATATTGTTTTTGGAACAAAGCAGAGGCGTTCTTAAAAAGGGGGCAGGGGGAATGCAGCGGGGGGTAGGGAAGCGCCAAAAAAAGGTACTAAAAATAAACCGCCAGCTACTACGTGCCATTGACTAAATCACAGAGGCAGTTCCACCTCGGGCTGCTGACACACACACACCCCTCGCAGGCTGCGCCTCCGTCTACGACTCAAACACGCCCCCAGCACCCCCCACACACACCCCCTGCTCCTGCACAGCACTGACCTTAGTCAGCTGCTGCTTCGTCAGTCTCGTCAGCAGCTCCGCAGTTCGTCATCGAACGGGAACAGGACAGAAAACACACACACACACAAACACAAAGACACAGGAACAGCTGAGGGTCGGGACCCTGAATTTGTCCAACACACACACGCACGCACACAGTCACATGTAGTGTGTGCGTGGCATTTGTTGTTGTCCTTTCGTTTCGTTTCGTTTTCTTTGCTGTTTTTGTTTTGTTTTGTTTTGTTGGTTTTCGTTTAACTTCTTTTGACAGTTGCTGACAGTTTTGTTTGAAGCATATCCCAAGCTTGTCTCCCCGTCTGTTCCCCTGTCTGTCTGTCTGTCAGTCCCTCTGCCTGTGCTTGAGACCGCTGCCTGGCGCAGGATTCTGATTTCATTGGCCATGGGGCGTGTATCTTTCTATCTCTCTCTCTCCCTCTGTGTGTGTGTGCCGGGCATCTGTTGCTTTGCCTCGTTACGGAAATGCGTGACAAACTGCCACTGGCTTTGTCGAGTCGAGTGAGAAGGGTAGGGGTGGGGGCGCAAAAAGGAAGCTTTAAAAGTGGAGCAGAAAATCAAGTTCAAAACAAATGAAGAAGAACAAAAAAGGGCGGCAAAGCAAGCGTTGCAATTGCCGGTCAGAGTCACGGATGCAATTAGTATATACCATGTATAATATGTTTATTGATACGGGTACAACTTTGTTATTTGTCAAGATATAACAAGCAAACTTAGCATATCTTACTCATGTCATCTTTCGGTCTGTATATCTGTCTGACTGTCTATCTGTCTAGATTGCAATGTGTTTGTCCATCTGTATGTCTGTCTGTCTGTCAATCCATCTGTATGTCTCCCTGTCTGTATGTCTGCCTGTCTATCTTTCTGTCTCTTTGTCTGTCTGTCTGTCTGTCTATCCATCTGTATGTCTGTGTGTATGTCCATCTGTCTGTCTGCCTGCTTGCCTGTTTGTCTGGCTGTCTGTCTGTCTGTCTGTCAGTCTGTCTGTCTGTCTGCCTGTCAATCTTTCTGTCTGTCGTTCCCTTTGTCTGTCTGTCTGTCTATATGTTTGTATGTCTGTATGTCTGTCCCTCTTTCGGTCTGTACATCTGTCTGTCTGTCTATATGTCTATCTTTCTGTCTGTCTGTCAATCTGTATGTATGTCTGTCTGTCTATCCATCTTTCTGTCTGTCTGCTTGCCTGTTTGTCTCTCTGTCTGTCTATCTCTCTGTCTCTTTGTCTGCCTGTCTGTCTGTCTGTCTGTCTCGTCTATTGCCCTATCGCATATGTGATTGATGTGCGCTACAAACAAACTGATTGAGCGTTTCGCTTCATCCAATATCGGTTGTTTGGATCGATTGACCGGATTGACCGACTGAGCAATTGACTGATTGACCGCCGCCGCATGACAGACGCCACCATTGCTGCTGCCGCATGACGTGCGCTGCATTGATGAATGTCTCAATTTCAATTGGTTCGCCTGTCACACCCGGCTCTCGAGCCCCACGCCCGTCCCCTCCCCGCCTTCAGCTTGGCCCGACTCCCTGGCTCGGCCACAAGGTCAAGCAACATGTTATATGATTGGTATCCAATCAGACACAGCCGTATATCCTCGGAACCCCCAACTGGCCCAGTGGCCCAGTGCAGAGCAGTGGCCCAGTGCCGTAGTGCCAGCCCTTTCCTCCTTTCTCCGTGTGTTGCGTGCAGAGTAAACTTTCTTTTTACTACCTATTGTTGTATGGGGAGAGGGAGACTGGAAGGGGGAGGGGGTGTGGTGGTCAAGAGCAGCTCATCAAATATTGAAATGCCAATTTCACAGATACTCACAAAGCAAATTCAATTTGGCAGCTTAAGTAATGCCCATAACAACGCAGCAACAACAATAGTAGCAACAACAACAAGTACACCAAAAATAAGCCATAATAATCGGAAACAAACAGCAACAAGTTGTTGCCAATGCTCGACAATGAGTTACCCTAATTAAGGCAAGTGTTGCCAAGCCTCTTTGGAGTTTTATAAGGTGTGCTATATATTGTGCAAGAAGTTGTAGCATGTTCAAGATTAAATCGGTAGATTGGTATAATGGATGCAAGTCTACTAGTTCAGGTAGTAGACCTGGGAGTGTCAGATTGAGATGGGTAGAGTATCGTCAAGATCGTACGTTCGTCCGTCCGTCCGTCCGTCTGTCCGTCTGTCTATCTGTTGCAACGTAAAGTAGTCTCTCTGTTTCAGAGCTAGCTTGAAGAAACTTAGCATACATGCTTCTTATTGCTGCGCTCTGTAAATAAGTCAGAATAAGCTGCACCGAACCGCTATATCGTATAGCTGCCACACAAACTATCGGCCTATATTTGTTATTTGCTAAGATATTGCAATCAAATTTACTACATGATCATTCTTATATATAATTAATATACATATTAAATTTCATCAAAATCGGAGCACTTTAACATATAGCTGCCATAGGAATCATCGATTGAAATGAAGATTTTTGTGTGAAACCTCGTTCTGATTTTTTAAACTGAACTTATCAGTGCCAATCAAAGTTAGACATAATATTCTGCATCATTATATATCACAAGTAAAGGAACTATCGTATATTTATATTAGTATATTTACTTAACCAAATTGAATAAGAAAATAATTTATAATTGTTCCTAAATATATGTATATAATATATAATATTTATTAAATCGAAACAGATCTCTAGGCAGAAGAACATAATAATAAAGAGCTGTTGGTATGTCTTTTGGTATTTCTTTTCAGTAGCACAGTGCATCCACAAAATTGCACTTGTGTAAGCTTTGGTTCTTGATCGCTTTGGAAACCTTTTTGATTTTGTTGAGGCAGCGCTGGCATAAATAACTGTAAATTCCAGAGAGATTTCATTGGCTTTCGCTGCATTTAATTAGCGATGCACAGGGAAATTATGCAATGAAATGCGACTTCAAAGGCGGAAAGGGGAAAGAAATAGCGAAAGTTAAGAGGGAAGAGATAGACTAGAGTGGGAGGGAGGAAGGGGCAGGGAGATGGAGAGATGCGAACAGCTGAAATATGGCCACAAAGTATGCAATAATAAATTGAGCCATTGTCGCTGTGTGGGTAAGTGTGTGTAAGGGTGTGCCTTAGTGTATGTGTGTGTGTGTGTGTGTCTGGAGGAGTCTCTGCTGCCACTTGGCGCGCACGTAATGAGCATATTTGTAGCATACTTTCAGCGCGTACGTGCGGCTGTCTGTGAGTGTGCATGCCTGTGCATGTGTGTGTGTGTGTGTGTGTGGGTTGCCCGTGTGCGTGTCCTTTGAGGCCAAGTTTATGCAAGTTATGCTTAGCCCTCGCGTTTGGCTTTCAAGTTGCGCGCGCGTCAAACTTTTCGCAAGCCCCAATATATATTGACACAGGTGCCCAGCGGCATTGCGGCTGAGGTGTGTTTGAGTGTGTGCCTGCCTCACGGTAGGCGTGGCAAATGGCAAAGCGGAACACGGAACTCACTTGACAATTGTATAAGAGTGTATTGGCCAAGGCAAGGGCCAAGAGAGATGGTGCTCTGATTTCGTATCTGCATTTAATGCCAACTGGCAATGGCAAGTGATAAACCACACACGGGCAACTGTCCCATCTCTGCTTACACACTCAGCGTATACCCTGTAAGTATGGAGCATACCCTGGTGTGCAGCATAGCAGATAGTTTGCATAGAATGTGCAACCATTTTCGGTCTCAGGCGCGAACTAATTTGCTTTCACTTTTAGGCAAAGGGTAGAAGATAAATGAAAGGATGTAGGAAAAGATAAAGGAAAATATATATGAAGGTAGATATAGATAAAGGAAAAGATATAAGAAATGATATAGCAAAAGATAAAGGAAAAGTTACAAGAAAGTATATAGGAAAAGATATAAGAAAAGACACAAGAATATAAGATAAGATATAAGATAAGATTAAACATATGTGACTATTTATAGATTTATAGAGGGTTTAGAATTATCAAGGCAATCCTCAAAGCGTCAGCTAGTGCTATACGTAAGACACTTGCCGATCTAAGCCGATATTTGTTTTATCAAAGAATAAAAAAAGGTTTAAAACATGTATATGTATATATATGTATATATGTGTATATATATATTTATTTTACTTCTGATATAAGTACAACGTTGGTTTCTCGTAAAAAGAAAGAAAAAGCTATTCTATAAAGTAATATCAATCCTTGTCTTTCCTTTCACATTCATCAAATTTAACTACATTATCATCTTATCTAGATAGGACCTTAGCTTGTCATGTTCAAAACATCACTTAACAAAAATCCCGTAGTATGTTGCTGATTATGATCTCTTATATCAAAATATAAAATTTACAACTTGCCAACATTTTTTTATGCCTTTATTCTTTTTCAATTTCATATTAAATATTTACTTACACTTTGTCAGTTTCCTTATCTAAAAATACAATACAATATTTCCAATGGTTTTACCCTCATGTAAATCTATAATCTATACCCGCCCCTGGCCCTGCTCTCTTTCTCACGAAGTGCAGTCCGAACTTCACTAATAAAGTTATTGGTGTTAACTTTATGGTCGGTCTTTGGCCAAAGTTTTTCATTGTCTCGATATGAAATGATCTATTAATGTTGTATCATCATCATCATCATCATCATCATCGGTACCTTAACCGCCAGGTACCTTTTTGCTGGGTTCTTTCATTTATTCATTTATAATTTTGCTATGATAACTTTCATGTGTTGCATACATACATATGAAACTCAAAACATAATCGTTGTATAGAGAGTGAACTTTTCTATGCACACAACTCTGTGAGCGAGCGTAAATTGCGCTTGAATTTCTCATATTTTCCAACGATTTTGGGTTTCAGCTTATAGAAATATTTTTTTTTTTTTTTTTTTTTTTTGTTTGGAAAAAGTGAAAAAGTTGAAAAGCGCAAAGAGCGTAAATTCATAAAACGTTCGCGCACGGGGGGCGTGAAAGTATTTTGACGTACGCTGAGAAATCATATCCGCTTTATACACACACACATACACAAACACACAGACACACACATACAGAGAGTAATACAGGCACGTTGTGGCTTTGTTGTGGGTGTTGTTACCTCAGCGGACTTTGGACGCGGCTAACGAGCTTCAAGTTTAACAATGAGCGAACATTTTGCAGCTCATTGAATTTGAAGTCATGTGAAAGTGGCGCACACACACATACACACACACCAGCAAGCAATTAGTGTGTCAAGAGGAGGAAGCAACACTCTGGTAGAGGACGGCGTGGGGGGGAGGAGCGGTGTGGAGGCGTGGTATGACAATTGCAGTAGAAGCAGAAGGACCGCGTCGAGTGTTTGTCAAACAAATTTCGAGAAATCTTTTGGGACACAAACAACAACAACAACAACAAATTATCATTTCAATAGTTTTTTTTGTAGTTGTTGTTGTGGATTGTTGTTGTTGTTGTGGATTGTCGAGTTATTTTTTTTGGATGGAATTATTGTTGTGTGTTGGGTTTGTTGTCAAGAAAATGAATATCGTATTGCTTAACTAGTTTACACAAGTTCTCATTGTGTATGTTATCACCCTCTCTCTCTCTCTCTCTCTCTCTCTCTCTCTCTCTCTCTCTCTTCTCTCTTTCTCTCTCTCTCTTTCTCTCTCTCTCTCTGTCCCTCCCTACCTCTCTCCATCACTTGCTCGCTTCCTTTCATGAGCTTAAAGTTGTCGCCTTTGTATGCGATTCGTAAGCATTTTACACTTGTTCTTTATTTACTTTTCTTTAACAGCTTTTCCCCCATTTCATCTACAGATTTTAACTACCTTCTTGTTAAGATGTTCTCTCATTTCACTTTGTAAGATTTTCTTTAACGATTTGGCTTAAATTGTACCCAAAACTTGTCACAACTGTCACTGTAGTGCAATTTTTGTGTCTCTCTGTTTGTATGAACGCACTAATCTGAGCAACTATGCCGGCTAGGGACATCAAATTTGGCTAGCACCTTCCTTTCTATCATATATAGCTATTGTTTAATTCAAATTTTGTTTACCACGTGTACCTTCTTCGTAAATTAATGGCATAACTTTGATTTGAAACTTTAAGGCAGTCTTTAAATTGTACCCAAAAATTTGTCACAGCTTAAGATTAATAATTATTTTGTATTCTGTTTTGTGTCTCTTGAATATTTCCCTGGTAAACCTCTTTGGACACAACCGAAATTTTCTTCTTATTCGATTTCCGTAAACATTTTACTGACAATTTGCTTTAAATTCTCTCAAAAATTGTCAAATATTTATCTCTAGTTAGTTTCCGACAGCATAAATTGCTTTCATTTCCCTTGATTGGTTCTCGAATTCGAGAAAGATAATTACGAAATAAAAACAGAACAGCACAAGCTGCAGTTGCCGGAAATATAATACACCTTCCTCACCCGTTCTGCCCCCCCTTTTTTTTTCTCTCTCTCTTCCTATCTCTGTCTGTAGCTCGTTAGCTGTCAGGTGCGCTGCATGAGCAATGCCAATGTCGCGACGACGACCCCGACAACTGTCCGAACCAACTAACTAACTATCTAACTAATGTAATTAGTGTCCACGCCAAGGGCAACTGCTCGACTTTCCTTTCCGGCCAACCCCATCTGTCTGTGTGCATCCAGTCGGGTCAGTATGGCAATGATTATTATTTTGCGACGCGCCGATGCAGTTAGGTCTAACAATGGCTCCGGGTTATATTACGACCGGAAATGCGTTTGCAACAGCCAGGCAAATTAATCTCAAATGGCTTCTATAGCCTTGTCCCTTCGTTCCTTCCCTTCCACTCATCCTGCTTGCCTTCTACTGCCTCAACTATTTATTAAATTAATTGTAATTTCTTGAACTAGAACAAGAACAGCAGTTCCTGGCATAATAAAAAATGCACCCAAGGCCACCAAGAAAATTTGATACGCTTCGTTTGGATTGTGTTTCGATTGCAAAAGGGTGCGCATTTTGTTCTTGATTAATTACTGAGGATAGTTAACTGGAAATTGCTCAATGTGAGACTAAGTTTGAACTTTAAACAAGAAAGCAGAAGTAACCTTGATGAAAGAATGCATTGCAGACCCAAAAGTGTTTATATATATTCACTGTAGTACAATTTTTGCTTTATTCTGTTTGTATGAACACACTAATCTGAGACACTGTGACAGCTAGGCACATCAAATTTGAGTTGCACTTTTCTTTCTATTATATACAGCTAATGTTTATTGCAAACTTCATTAGCCACGCCTAAAACCTTCACAAATGTTGTTGGACATTATAATTGAGAACAGCTAACTGGAAATTGTGCAATGTGAAATTAAATTTTAAACTTTAAACAAGAATTTCAACTGAAAAGAGTAGAAGAATACATTGCTGACCATAAAATGTTCATATATCTGCACTGTAGTGCAATTTTTGTATCTTTCTGTTTGTATGAACGCACTTATCTGATAAACTTTGCAAGCTAGGCACATCAAATTTAAGTTGCACCTTCCTTTCTATCATTAACACCTAATGTTTATTTGAAATTTTGTTTACCACGCCTACCGCCTTTGAAATTTATGGCTTGGCTTCAAGTCTAAACTTTCCGCTTTAGTATACACATACCTGGGTATATTATTCACATATGCTTCAATAAACAGTTCGAGTGGACTATAAACACAGCTGGCAACGCTTTTCATAGTACCGAGCAGCACTGCATGGATTCTAAAGAGAGAAAGGTAAAGAAGAAAAGAAAGAATTTCATAAAGTGAAACTCATTGTTGTTTCCAACTGATTTGTTTCGTTGTTATGCAATTTAATATAGAAAATTCATAGAAATGAATTACGGGAACATAATGCGCACTATTCAAGTAATTTTCTCATTCTCTTACAACCTCCTCTGTCCTTCTCCCCACATGCAGTTGCATTGTTAGTTGGGGGAAATGCGTAAGCTGCGCTCTTGCTGCGACGCATATCGTAATTCCAAGAAGAAAAGCGGATGAAAAATGAAAAGAGCACTTGAATGTAATTTTGCCATTTTCCTCGTAATATTTCTGCTGCAGCACATTCCTGGAATATCTGTCATCATTGACGTCATGTCACTATCTATATATGTGCGTGGAACAAAATTTTTCATTTGTATCTTCTGCAAAAAACATTTTTTTTCCAGTTTAATTGGAAAATTTAAGTAGGAACTAATTGGCAAATTGAAGTTGCACATACGCATTCGCGCTTAACACTTGAGAAGTTGCGAAACAGGCAGAGCAAGAGAAAGAGAGGAAGTGACAGAGTGAGGGTCAGACAGCTGGCGCCTGTAAGCATGCAACACATTTTGCTGCGTCGTCGCTTTGTGTTCTCCATTGGCAAATGCAACCAACCACAGACGTAACCCATATTCACACACACACACACTCACACTTACAGACGCATATACACACTCTTAGCCTTCCCCTTTTACTCTTGCTCCACTGTCCCCGCCCCCCCTTCTTCACTCACCCTCTCTGTCATTAGAACTCAGCTGCTGATCCATTCGAACAGACAGTTTGATGTACGTGAGCGAATGCATTATTTGGTTGCTTTCAATTGTCTTCTTGCATTGTCCAGCCCAGCCTGTTGTTTGTGTATGCTATATACCCTGTAAATACAAATGTGCCTGATTGGGGCATGTTAGCTGTAAGCTGAATAGGGCAACTCAGGGTGCTTTGTCTGCCGGTCATGCCCAATTTGAGTGCCAACTGGGCTACTGGGTATGCTGTGCTAGCACAAATTGCATTTCGTGATGTCCTTCTAACCTAAAACAACCTTGCAACACACTCACACCACGACGAAATTTGAGTTCTAATTTGTATTTCAATTGCCCGCTCTCACTCTTTTCTATCTCTCTCTTTTACTCTCTATCTGTCTCTATCTGTCTCTATCTCTCTATCTTCTTCTCTTGCAGCTCAACAAGAATTGCTTTTTAAAAGCAACACCAAGAAAAACAACAACAACAAGAACAACACCAACTTTAATACGCTTATAGGAAACTGAAACTAACACGAAGAAAGAAAAAGCAAAGCAAAACTATAACTTAAACTACGACTAACAACTACAACAACAACTAAAACTTAAACTGAAACTTAGCTGAAACGAGGAACTTAACTGAGAACACAAGCAGACGAAGCTGAAGAGAGAAGGACAACACCAAAAGCATAAAAGAGCAAGAAGAAGAGGAACACAAACGATATTTGTTGCTGGGCGATGTAACCTCAAATAACTGTAACTGTAAAAAAACAAAGGAAAACAAAGCTAAAAGAAAAGCAAAACGAAGAAACACCAACAAGAAAAACAAAAAATAATAACAGAAAATAAACAAAAAGAAAAATCCCCCTAGTCGCAAAGTGAAACTTGCAAAAAATGTGTCAAAGTTGCCAAATTGTCATCGCCAACGAAACGATAACAAGCCAAGCAAATAGCCAAACCGATTATCGATAACAATAAAGTAATCCAACAATAGCAATAGCAATAGCGATAACGATTACATCAATAACCACATACAGCTAAATCCAAACCAAATGCAAATCGATAACCAAAACTAAAGATATATACAGATATATATATATATATATATATAATCAAACTATATCGATATATTCGATATATACATGCATGACTTGCTATAGCAGCTATAGCCAGCCACCAACACAAACACACACACCAACACAGACACCAAAACAGATACAGATTCAAAGACAGAGACAGATACAAATACAGATACAGAGACAGATACAGATACAGATACAGATACAAGTACAGATCAGATTGTAACCAGTAACTACAATAGTTGTAAATAATGACCAAGAAGTACGAATTCGATTGGATAATTCCGGTACCACCGGAACTAACCACAGGCTGTGTCTTTGATCGCTGGTTCGAGAACGAAAAGGAGACCAAAGAGAACGATTTCGAGCGTGATGCGCTCTTTAAGGTCGACGAGTATGGATTCTTTCTGTACTGGAAAAGCGAGGGACGGGTAAGTAACAGACATGATTGTTGAATTGACAGATTCTTTGTACTAGTAATCACAGATTATATAGTGAGATATGCTAAATTGTGTAACATTTGACTTGACTTTCTTCTACACAGGATGGCGATGTCATTGAGCTGTGTCAAGTGAGTGATATTCGGGCTGGCGGCACTCCAAAGGTGAGTTTACCAATGCAACTGCTTATTAATCATGGTATATGAATACGAAGTTAAGAAAACATACACGTATATGCAATCTTTATATCGAAGAATAGTTGGATAGCTGAACAGATAGATGATTGATAGAAGGATATATATATACATATGTATATTGACAGATATAAAAGGGTATGGATTGATAGACTGATTGATAATAGAAGATCTACATATGTGAAAACGTATGTAAATAGTCAACTATCGATTGATTAATATTTTATATTAATATTTATATGAAAAGAAAGAAAGAAAGTTATGTGAACCGATGGAATAATGTGTAGATAGAGAAATCTATCTATAAATTGATATATGAATGACTCGATGGAGACATATGTATGTACTTATGTATGTACAGCTAGAGAGATAACTAAATCTAGATAAGGAAGTAGATAGAAAGAAGAAAGCATTATTAGAGGGATAATATGAAAAGCTTAAGAAGGAATCTGAGTAAGAAGAGAGAGACAGAATAGCATTAAATAATACAATAGTTATATAGTTCGATGAATGGATGTATGAATAGATAGATTGACTGCTACATATGTAGAGCGGTAGAAGCATGGGTAGGGTAAGTGTATTAGTAGATACCATATAAATATATAACATATTTAAATAGTATATTCTATATAGAAAACGACCTAAGGTATCTACTTATAAAAAGGATAATGATGTGACAAAGCAAGGATAAAGATGTGACAAAGCAAAGATAAATATAAGACAAGTCGATGTACATATAGATACACAGAAATGTTGCTAGAGATACAGTGAGAAAAAGTACAGAAGTATAAGAAGAAGTATATTTTCAAAGAGAAAGATAGATAAACATTAAATCTTAGCAGCTTTAAGCTTCAATCTTAGCACCTACGCAACCTCACCTTGAGAGGGCACTGTGTGCTGTTTAAACCTCAAGTCTTGTGGCATATTGTATATCCAAGAAAGGCAAGCTGACAAGTTGGCAGCTCCGCTTTGATGTGCATTAACCCAAATCCTGTGGCAGCACCTGCTGCAGACTGTCGACGCCGCCAACGCCGACGTTCACGTTGACGTCGACTGCGAGTGATGACTGCTCTGTGGCAGATGCAGTCAGAGTAAGGCGCAAGTTAAGGCAGATTGAGGTAGGGTGTGGATTCTGTGTGTCACCGTATATCTGTGTATGTGTGTGTGTGTGTGGATTGTGGGCTGCGTTGCACCACCTGACCAGCTGCTGACACAATTAAAATGTGGGCCAAAGCAAGCAGCGACAGAGGTAGCAAATCTCAATTAGGCGATGCAGTTGCTGCTGCTGCTACACTGCAACATTTTGTCGATTTCTTTTTCTAAGCCGACACGTGCAAAACCCATAAATATCCTCTGGGATTGAGCAAGGGCGAGGGGGCTTGACAATTCCTGCCAAATATGGGAGCGGACGGGAATGCAGGCCATAAATTGCATTTAACTTGTGCCGAACAACAGCAACAGCAACAACAACAACAACAACAACAACAACAACTGCAATGTGTCACGCCAGAATGTGGGCGTGGCCAATAAATCCAGTGCCATAGACATCGAGGAGAAGGAAGGAAAGATGAAAGGAAGACAGACGCAGTCAACTGCGCGTCAGCTCAGGCCGAAACAATTGAGAGTCAAAGTGACACATTGACACATTAACTGACGAACACACCCACACGCCCACACACGCATACAGACCTACACACTCACACGCACACAAGACACACACTATCCTAGACACACACTCGCTCTACCCACTCAGACTCTGTTCCCAGTCCACCCACAGTCCGCTGTTTTATAGCTACACAGCGAGAAAAATCATTAATCCCCAAAGGTACCACGGATGCGCTGCAAGCAACTTGTCTGTGCAACTTTATGCGTGTTCGTGCGTGTCCAAAGCCAAGCAAAGCAATCAAATAGTAAAGTCAGTGCAGCACAAGTAGAAGTAGCAGTACACAAATGTTCGACTAGCAAGTACCCTGTAGAATATATTAAAAACAAATTACCATATAAATAAATAAAGACTATATAGTACAGATAAACTATATATTGTAGATTGTATATATCTCTATATATATCAGAAGAAAACAGAACTCAGAAATTCATAGAATTTCAAGCTTTTGTTATGCTTTCGGTTTCTTTTTAATTTTAAAGTTCTCTTAACAATTATATTTTGCGCCTTGTCGTCTTAGCTTCGATTGCACGAGCTTATCTATTGACTTGCCGCCTTACTTTCGATAACATAATTATTAAATCTAAAGATTAGTGTTGAGTAAGTTCCAAATGTCGGTTATAATAGCTTTGATTACTCGATCATGTTTATCGGCTTTCCACCACACTTTCGATAGCTAAAGATTTGTGTTGATTTAGTTCGAAATAACGAATGTAAGCAAAGTGAGGCGCTAACGTACAAATTAAACATCAGTTGCAATTAATGACTCAAAAAATATATAAAGCAGTTATAAACCAAATAATGGGGATTACTTTGTACATATATGTCACATATAAAATGCATGTATTGAACATATACCTAATCTATATACAGTGAAAGAAATGCACAATGTCAAAGGTTTTCAATATTTTCACACTTTAAACAAACATAACAAAAATGTAAATTGTTAGTTTTACAAAGCAACAGGGTATATGGCCAGTTGTTTGCATACTTCAATTCTTTGTTTCCTTCTCCCACACTTTTTTTTGCGCAGTGTATGCAAAAATGATAACGATGGCTGCGCTTCGTTGCACTTGCAAATTGAAAAGTGTCAAAGATTTTGCGATTCACGATGCACATTTAAGTGTGGGGGAAAAACACGGAGAGAGAGAAAGAGAGAGAAGATAGAGAGAAAAGATAGAGAGAGGAAAAGAGATATAGAGTAGGAGTGGAAGTGGCAATGTGAGTGTGTGTGGGATAAAGTCTCGAAAGTCTCGTGAAAAATGCATACAGAGACAAGCTTATGGTTTCTTTCTCCCTCCTCTCTCTCTCTCTCTCTCTCTCTCTCTCTCTCTCTCCCTCTCTTTTATGCTTTCCCCTTTCTTAACACTTTAAGGCCTTTCCAGCTGCATGCAGTTCTGTTAGGCCAACAGCAACAACAACAATGGGAAGTGGACTCGTGTCAGTTGCCAAATAAATTCAATTAAAATGCAAAATAAATGCCAAGGAGGGGAGGGTAGAGGAAAGCAGAAAGCAGGCAGCCGCATGAAATTTGTATAATGGCCACAAAGGCAAATAAAAGCAAAGCAGCAGAAGAAAAAGAAGATGAACCAGAGGAGAAGGATGAAAAGCAGCAGCAAAAAAAACAGATTGAATAAACAAGCTGAACAAAAAATGTCCTTAGAAAGATTTCACTACACTACGCAAATTTGACTACAAAACATAGAGAGCGAAAGAGCGAGAGAGAGAAAGAGAGAAGAAATATAAAAACTAGAATACAAAATGTAAAAGTGTTTCTTTTCCTCCGTCTGAGTGTAAGTGTATGTGCGTGAGTGTGTGTGTGTGTGTGTGTGTGACAGGCACTCTCATAAGTATATACACATATGTACCTAAATACACAGTTATATAAAGGCACTCACACACACACACACACATGCACTTACGCTCTTGCACATTTCAACAGCTTGCACTTGCATATCAGCGAGGGTCATTTAAAGAGTTCTGAAAACAGAAAGTTCACCAAGAGGAAAGAGAACTTTTAGAAGATTCTTCAGAATATTTTTATTATTGTTGATAACAGAAATAAAGAGTGATTTACAAAAAAAAAAAAAAATAAATCAACAGAAAATACAATTAAATCAAATAAAAATAAAATAAAAATACTCTGTTGATTAAATTGTATACCATAAATGCAAAGAAAGAAAAGTACAAACAAATGGCAATTCATTATTTATTAAATTCTGCAAATAATTTACAATTATTTAATGATCATGTGTGTACATGTTATATAGTATGTACATACATATATTATATTATATATGTCTATAAGATATGTATTACTATTTTAATATATAGTAGATAAAGCATTCTTTGATGAATGATAAATAGAAATACATACATACAAACAGATAAACTATAACTATAACTAGATAAACTATTGTATTCAATTAACTTTCCATGTCAAAGTTTTTTTTTTTTTTTTTTTCAAAACAGAAAGGTTAAATTCTTTTAAATACTTTACAATTACTTAATAATCAACATTTCTGACCAATATATACAAATATATGTATATATTACTCTAAGCAATTCCATCTACAACTAATTTGAATATAATTTCTAACGAGATTTAAAGATGATATTCGTTTCCGTCTTGAAAGTGAGTTTATTTTAAATTCGCCCCTCTTAAACGTTAAATGGAGAACTATACTTTCAGTGCTTTGTGCGTGTGTATGTGTGTGTGTGTGTGTGTGTGTGTGTGTGTGTGTGTGTGTGTGTGTCTGTGTCTCTGTGTGCGTGTGTATGTGTGTGTGTGGTAGTGTGTGTGTGTGTACAAGTATGCGTTGGCAGCATTTGAAATGTTTGGTCATCAATATTAAATCAGTGTGCCACACAAACCAACTAACACACACACACACAAACACACACACACACACACTCAAGAATAAACGTAGAACCCACATACACACAAAGCCAGCCACACACACACTGCCAAACACACACACACACACACACTTAAAGGAAACTCGTAAGTGCCAGTCGCACAATGAACCATTAAAAGTTGCTTCGTTTGGCAAAGCAAAAGCCAAAAAAAACAGAAAGAAAGAAAGAATGAAGAAGAAAATGGGCAATGACGCAGCTGACGAAATCAACTGCAGGCAGCAGGCAGCTAGACTAACAGATACCCTGGAAAATTAAAGTCAATAAGAGTGTTAGATGTAGTAAAGCAAGACAAACAGATACCTTGCATTTGTAGTTAAAAGGGGGTTAGAGAGAAGCAGTTAATAAGAAGAAGTCAGTTGTAAGTGGGAACAGTTTTTCATTTCAAACAAACTGGAATGAGAGTGGTAACTATTTACTGAAAACTAGAATTTATGATAGTGGGAACAGTTCTCCATTCTTCACAAACCAAAATATTTCCTTTGATTTCCACCTCAAACTTTACAGGGTATGCAGCAGGACAGCAAAGACAGCCAATAAATATTGCAAAACGCAAAATTTGAGCTTCGTTGCAGTTTTTTTTTTGTTGTTGTTGTTCTTGCAGTTATTGTTGTTGCTGCTGTTCCCACTGCTGTTGCTGTTGTTTTACTGTTGTTGTTGTTGCTGCTGTTGTTGCTGTTGCTGGTCTTATTGTTGTTGCTTTTCAATAATGCACGACGTCAAACAACAACAATAAAAAAGGGAGACGCATAGCAAGCATGTGGGGTTGGGAAGGGGTTAAAGAGTGAAGAGTAAAGAGCGAGTAGGAAAGTGAGGGAGGGACAAAAAAGGGCAACATTTGCCGAGCGCGCTTTTGCCTTGAGGTTTGTTTGACTTGGGCAGCGGCGCCTGAAAGCAGGCAACGCTTCGCTTCGCTTATTTATTCGCTGACTTATTTAACACATATACACACACACACTCATGCACTTGCAAGTATGCAATAGTTTCTTGCCTCGCTCCACCTACTACCACCCCCCCCTCTGTACGGTACATACTCGACAAATTGCACTCGATTTGATTGCCATTCAAAATTCAATTGCGAATGCCAAATGGCAAATGGTGAACGGCGAATGGCGCAACACGAAGCGGCGAATTGCAATTGGCGAATTCGATTTGTTGCAATATCGATGGCACAGTTAGAAAATGTTTTAACTGTTTGCGAACATGGGTTACCCATTTTAATTGCCATCAAAGAACTGAGAGAAACTGAAAGTGACGAAATGTGCCTACTCATACCCTTCGATCAATAAAAATGGTCAGAAATGGATATATTAATTTAGTGCAAATGCATGTAACATGTAGAAGAAAACGTGGCAAAGCCAATAAAGTGATCAGTAGCATAAGCCGAGTCAATTGAGCCATGTCCGTCTTTCTGTCTGTATAAACACACAGATCACAGCTTGCATAAAAGCTAGAAACATCAAATTGGGCATTTAGATCAAAAAACCATCACAACTAGAAAGCCAAATTCGGAATGAATATTTCTGTATGCCCCAAGAATTAAATAAAAGTTTAAATTACATTTAACTGTTGTCCACATTGTAGCTAAGATCTAAGTAAGAGACAGTAGACTGCACATTCGCTGAGCATATGCTATTGGAAATTACAAAAGCCCATCAAGAGCTCTGCACTCTAGCCTTTTTAATTGATTTCACTTGGTTTTCATGCCAAGGTTCAATTGATTATATATGCAATTTTCAAAACTAGTTCGCATAGAGAGAGAAAAGAGAGAGATAGAGAGAGAGAGTCCTCAATTAATTGTTCAGCCAAAAGCATCTGCAGGTTGTCACACACTTCAAATTTAAATATTCAATAAGAAGACTTCATTCATTTTCAATATTCACATGTGTTTGCGAGGGTATCGCGCAGTCAGTAAAACACTTTCACAGTTCCCAAGGTGCCTTGGTGTCATTAAATTTGTAGACAATTCTTCTCAATGTCGATAGTTTTTCACAATGAAATTTTGCGAATTTCCCGACATTAATTGAAGGTTAAATGAGAAATGAAAATTGCGTGTTTTCTTGCGCGTTGAGATTTATTTATTTTTAATTCAATGTACAAAATGTTGATAAATGCTTTTGAAATAGCCCCAATGCGGCTGCCTCTGGCCACGCCCGCATGTCAGCGCCTTAACCGGTAGAAACACCTACTGTACACACCTCTCTCCCTCTCCCTCTCTCTCTCTCTCTTTGTTTTTGCACCAATTGTTTCTCCCTCCCTCGTCGACATTTTCTTTGTTGTTGCACGTTGATTAATGATGCGATCGGAGATTAATGTTGTTGCCGCTGCGCTGCCACATCAAATTGCAGTTGCTGCGAATAGTTATACTCCCCCTCCCCCCTCTCTTTGCTCTTGCCTACCCCTCTTGCCATTTGCCTGTCGCCTGTCCATGGTCTGTTAAACAAATGGGCAAATTCGCAATGTGCCGCAGGTCGTATGCGTAACGTTCGGTCCAATCAACATTCAAATTTAATAGACTGAAGATTTCACAATCAGTTTTTTTTAATACCCTGTAGTCATTAAGCAGTCCGAAAGGGGTATAATGAGACTTGGGTAATATAATGAGAGATTATCACATATTTTTGGAATAAATATAAAAGATAAATAGCTCAAATAATTCTCTCTTTACTTCTGCCTTTCTTTCCTTCTCTTCAGGATCCGAAAATTTTAGACAAAGTAACCAAGAAGAATGGCAAGGATATTCCAGAACTAGACAAACGTTCGCTGACGATCTGCTCGAATACGGATTATATCAATATAACATATCATCATGTTATTTGCCCGGACGCGGCGACGGCTAAGGTGAACAATCGATTGAGAAGTGGGGCAGCAAAGAAAAGAGAGACTAGATTTCTCTCTCTCTTATTTTATTGGTCATGCGATCATTTAATCATATATCATATATGGGGCATTATCTCTATCTGTACTTATAGATCTGGCTAGATGGCATACGAAAAATAACCCATAATGTCAAAGCGATTAATATCTGTCCCATGACGTGTTTGAGAAAACAGTAAGTGAGGACCCAGATTGCGAGTCTCCACCAGACTTCTATATACCATATACTATATATATATATATATATATATATGCCTATATATATATTCACGACTTTAATGTTTCAAAGAGAAACCGTTCACAGTTCTGCACGCTTTAAATACGCGTTTGAGCACAGCACGATTTGCCTTTTGCTTTTGCAATCATCTCTAAATTTACTATCGATATATTATCGAGATCACAACATATCATTCATTGTTCATTATGGTTGTATATATGTATATATATCTATTTTCAAGTGTTTCTTTCTCATTTTGTTTACAAACTTTTGCATGTCTTGCGTCTTCTTCTTCTTTTTATTATTATTATTATTATTATTATTACTGTTTTTATCGTGTTATCTGTTATCGTTTTATCGTTTGATATCTATCAGAGCTGGCAAAAGAATTTGCGTCTCATCACGCATAACAATCGCGCCACAAATGTGTGTCCACGCACCAATCTAATGAAACAGTAAGTAACTATCGCTTAACTATCGCAACTATCGCTTAAGTATATGCCATATAGAACTTTGGTAAGTATCGTATGGAGAACAAGAGCAAATAAATCTATTGTTGCGGAACTTTAAATTGCAAAGAAAGAGAGAAAGAGAAAGTACAAAATTGAGAAACTTTAATAGCACGAATGAATAGATTATTTATAGACTTCTCTCTGCCAACTCAGACAGTAGATAAACAAATGGAAATGATGTTTGTCTGACCTGTTGTCTACATTGTATACAATATCAAATTGAATATACCATATTATTATTGCTTGCCGAGTTGTTTAAATGAAACGAGAAGCGGCAGTGACAACCGGCTTCGTTTAATTAGGTTTTTATTTCCATCTCTCTCTTACCTTTACTCTTCTCAGTCTTGATATAACTTTTTTATTTCAATCAGAACTCCTTGACATCCTTAATACTTTTGAGTAGTTTGTAATTTTCTCATGTCAAACGATTTTAGCTTCCCTTATTTACCTCCCCCTTGTTAGCTCATTGTTTCTTAGCATATTATTCTGTTTTTAATCTTTTTTGTCCGCTTTCTTCTAGCTTTAATTAAGAACTCTTCATTCTCCAGCTCTTTTAATCTATACTTCTTTCCTTTTATCATGGTATTCAAGCTTCTCTTTCTTACTTCTAACATCAAATTGTTATCGGCATTTTTTGTTTGTAATTTACCTTTCACTAGCTCTTCAAGATCTCATTATCTCCCATCGCTATAGCACAGCTTTTCCAGCTACCTTATGCTTCTTCACTTCTCTGCCTTAACAAACTATCCTTTTAGCTTGTAACTCTCTTGTTTGTCTAGTTCTTTTAGCTTCTCTTCAATACTTCTACTACTCTAATCTCTAATCTACTCAAATCTACTTAAACTAAAGCTTCTACTCTCATTTTGCCTCTCTTAAGTTCTTCTAGCTTATTCTTCCACATCTCTACTCACAGCTCTATAGCTTCTGCTCTCAATTTGCCTGTCTTTAGTTCTTCTAATTCTTCTCCTCAGTTCTTCTGTGTCTGCTCTTCAGTTCTTCTAGCTTGCACTTGTAAGCCTTTCTATTCCTTACTCCCTCATCTGTCTCCCTTAGTTTCTCCACCCTCTTCTTTTCTCTCGTGACTCACTTATCCTTCTGAGGTCACCCTGTGATCTACTCAATGCACAACTGTATCTATATCTATATATGTGTGTACGTATTGTGGGTGTGCAGGGGAGTGTGCGTTACAGTGGCAACAATTTCATGTTTGCATTGGCAATTCATTGACCCAGTTGGAAGTTTTGTTGTAGTTATTGTTGCTCCTGCTACTGTTACTGTTACTGTAACTGTTGTTATTGTTATTGTTGTTATTGTTATTGTTGTTGTTCATTGCACAGTTTATGGGGGCCAACAAGGTCTGCGGCCATTAACTGCAATTACTTAGCCTGACCTGCAGCTGCTCCAAATGAGGTTATGCATTGGGCTGGGGAGGAGAGTGTGCTCGGAGCTGAACTTAGCACCATAGCTAAACTGTCAAACGCCCACTGCCACGCCCCCCATTTACCCTATCGGCTTGAAGAAGAAGGCAGTTGAAGCACGCGAATCCTTTGGTTCATGTAATGAATGTGTCCACTCAGCGAGTGAGTCCTTTTGCATTTCGAATGCAAATTGAGTTTAATCACACTCAAGAACTGTTCCCACTCGTTGTCCTTCAGCCCAATGCGGTCAGCAGCAGCAGTTGCTCATGTTGCTGCTGCTGTCCTTGTTTCTCACATTAATGCACTATTGCTCATCGATCATTATTGGGCTGGAAATGAATTGCCAGAAATTGAAAATGAATATCAATTTTAATTAAATTCACATTCGAAATTCACATTCTCATTTCGAATTCATCCTTTTGCTGCTGCGGCTTTTGGCGTGAAAGCCTCCAAATGTCCTTCGGCTGCAAATAATTATAACAACAATAATAGTAATAATAATAATAATAGCACAGTGTGCACAGTGTACAGTAATTACATTAAAATACGCATCGAATCGCAATTAAAGTTTATTATTATATGCACATTGCACATTCGGTTGAACAATTCGATTTTCATTCACTCTCTCTCTCTCTCTCTCTCACTCAACAAGTTGCAAATTTCATTTTCCATTTCGATTACCAATTAAATAATGTCATACATGATTTCCCCCCTCCTCCCTTTCCTACATAATTATTTTTTTAATATACGTGAGATTTGCATCAGAATCATCTGATTGAATTAACTTTTGCAGTTCCTAATTAGCTTCCTTTTGTAAACCAATATTCTGTATTATTTTTTCTGCTTCATTTCGAATTTGATTTTGTTATTTTATTTGCTTTGTTTTTTTTTACATTTTATACATTAATTTGATTTTAATTATTTGCAGTTGTGTCTGTTGATTTATTCAAGGCAAACTACACACTTTATTCGATTATCTTTCGAATTATTGAGTAATTTCAATCAGTCATTCATTCTTTAATTTCCACGAACTTCTGTACCACGTCCCACATTATTTCAATTAATTGAATTCATTCAAAGCAAATTACTACCTTACACTGTAACTGTTCAATCAAATCGAGTTAGTACACTACTCTTTAACTGTTCCTACTTACTAAATCAAATGCAGCTTCTATATAAATCCTCTTCTTGCAAATTTAACAAACGTTTATTCACTTTTCACTTGCAAATTGATTGTTTTTTTTGTTGGTGTTTTGTATTTCTGTTCCCATTTCTTGTAAACTATTCTTTGTTTTGTTGCCACACACATTTCTCGACTCCCACATTTCTAAATCAATCTATAACCATCTTGTCAAGGTAAGCTTTAAATATAAAAGTATTCAAAAGTATCTTTTCTTTTTTATTTATTTTTGCTTGCATTGTATATATCTGTTAATAGTTTGTTTAGTTTATTGTCTTTTAATTGTTGTCGTTAACAGTAAATTTGTGTATATGTACATATGTTCTACCTCTGACCAACAACATTGATTACAAACTGAGTTCGATATTCTTGTTCAAGTTGGATGCGTATCAGCTATAGTGTGGACAAGAACGGAAAAATTCCGATGAAAGCATTGGCCAAGACATTCGCCTCGGGAAAAACTGAAAAGCTGGTATATACATGCATCAAGGAAGTGGGTCTGCCGGAGGACAAGAATGCGGTTATGACAAGTGAACAGTTTACATTCGATAAGTTCTATGCACTCTACCACAAGGTCTGTCCGCGTAACGATATCGAGGAGTTGTTTACATCGATGTAAGTTGATCAAGAAAGAATTGTCTAGAAGTGCTAAGGTTCTTTCCAGCTCCCATTAGGATAACCTTTTGTTTCTATTTCGTTTACTCCTTACCTTATCTCTTGCCAGTCTTCTATACTGACTATATCTCCTTACTTCCTCTCTCTCTCTCTTTTTGCCCTGCACAGTACCAAGGGTCAAAAGGATTTCATAAGTATGGAACAGTTTGTGCAGTTCATGAACGACAAGCAACGTGATCCGCGCATGAACGAAATACTTTATCCACTGTACGAGGAGAAACGCTGCACGGAGATCATCAACGATTACGAGCTGGACGAGGAGAGGAAGAAGAACTGTAAGCGAAAGGAGCAAAGAGAACTTCCAGTGTAGGTAAAGAACTCAAAGACTCTTCCCATTCTCACAGCTCAAATGTCCATGGATGGCTTCAAGCGTTACCTGATGTCCGATGAGAATGCACCGGTATTTCTGGATCGTCTCGACTTCTACATGGAAATGGATCAACCGTTGGCCCATTACTATATCAATAGCTCGCATAATACGTATTTATCGGGTCGTCAGATCGGTGGCAAAAGTTCCGTTGAGATGTATCGCCAGACCCTGTTGGCGGGTTGTCGATGCGTCGAATTGGACTGTTGGAATGGCAAGGGCGAGGATGAGGAGCCCATTGTTACCCACGGTCATGCATACTGCACTGAAATTCTCTTTAAGGTGCGAGGGAGAGACAGTTCAATGGAGTATTAACCTCCACTGAAATATCGTTCTTTGTTCTTGCAGGATTGCATTCAGGCCATTGCGGATTGCGCCTTTGTGTCTTCGGATTATCCAGTCATCTTGTCCTTTGAGAATCATTGCAATCGCGCCCAGCAATATAAGCTAGCTAAATACTGTGATGACTTTTTTCGGTGATCTGTTGCTTAAAGAGCCGCTCTCGGATCACCCGGTAAGTAGAGGAACCTACAGATAATAGTTATAAGTGTTCCCTTTCTTCAACTGCTCCCCTTATCTCTGATGCCTGTTCAGTTGGATCCAGGTCTACCATTGCCGCCGCCATGCAAGCTTAAACGCAAGATTCTGATTAAAAACAAACGCATGAAACCGGAGGTGGAGAAAGTTGAACTGGAACTCTGGTTGAAGGGTGAACTAAAGACAGACGATGATCCCGAAGAGGATGCTGGAGCGGGCAAACCGGCAGAGGCGGCTGCACCTCCACCACCGCCACCGGAGGCAGCTGCGGGCGGGGGAAGCAGCTGGCGGTGCCGAGGGCGGAGGCGAGGGCGATGCTGCTGCGGCTAATTACAGTGGCTCCACAACCAATGTGCATCCCTGGCTCTCGTCTATGGTCAATTATGCGCAGCCCATCAAATTCCAGGGTTTCGACAAGGCAATTGGTAAGTTACAGCAAAGAGCGAATGGATAGGGAATGATAAAGAAGAAGAAAGAAAATGGTTGAAAATGTAAATGTTGGGAACAGTTTGAAATAACTGTTAAGGCATGTTAAAATATGTTGGCTCGGTTCTGTTCAAAATGAATGCGTTAGAGAGTGAGAACAGTTTTGGGAACACTTTTTAAGGGTAAGGTGGGAACAGTTGGAAATAATAGTGAACGCATATTTAAACATGTTTCTCGCTTTTGTTCAAAATGAATGCGTTAGAGAGAGAGAACGGTTTCAGGAACAGTAATTAATTAATGTGGGAACAGTTTGAAATAGTGAATGCATGTTGGCTCAGATCTGTTCAAAATGAATGCGTTACAGAGTGAGAACAGTTTTGGGAACAGTTTTTGTAATAAAAGTGGGAACAGTTGGAAATAGTGAATACATGTTGGCTCGGTTCTGTTCAAAATGAATGCATTAGAGAGAGAACAGTTTCAGGAGCAGTTTTTGTAATTAAGGTGGGAACAGTTTGAAATAGTGAATGCATGTTGGCTCAGATCTGTTCAAAATGAATGCGTTCGAGAGTGAGAACAGTTTTTTTAGTTAGATGGGAAGAGTTTGAAATAATAGTGAAGACCTATTTAGCCCGGCTCGATATGCTCAGTTCTGCTCAAAATGCATGCGTAAGAAACTGAGAACAGTTTTAGGAACAGTTGAAGAAACTCTCAATAGAAAATGTATACATTCAATGGATAGTTCGATACGTTAACAAGGAGCCCATTAAAGTGAGAACACTATTTGGAGTCAGATTTTAAATGGAAACACTTGTTTATACATGATAAGCTAGCATTGCAAGTGGAAAGAGATTAGGAAGGCGAAACACTTTGTACACAAAATTAATTATAGACAGGGACAGTTTCAAAGGCGAGATAAGCTTTTACTGACTTTTGGCATCCTCTCCCCCATCCCCCACTCCCCCTGTACCTCTTGCGCATGCACCTGCAGAGAAGAACATTGCCCACAACATGTCATCATTTGCGGAATCAGCCGGCATGAACTACCTTAAACAAAGTTCCATTGACTTTGTCAATTACAACAAGCGACAAATGTCGCGCATCTACCCGAAGGGCACCCGAGCCGATTCGTCCAACTATATGCCGCAGGTGTTCTGGAATGCTGGATGCCAGATGGTCTCACTAAATTTCCAGACATCCGATTTGCCCATGCAATTGAATCAGGGTAAATTCGAATATAATGGCGGATGTGGTTATCTACTCAAACCGGACTTTATGCGTCGTGCCGATAAAGATTTTGATCCCTTTGCCGATGCCCCTGTCGATGGTGTGATTGCAGCGCAGTGTTCGGTCAAGATAATTGCCGGACAATTCTTGTCGGACAAGAAGGTGGGCACCTATGTGGAGGTCGATATGTTTGGCCTGCCCTCCGATACGGTGAAGAAGGAGTTCCGTACACGTTTGGTACCCAACAATGGCTTGAATCCTGTCTACAATGAGGAAGCCTTTGTGTTCCGCAAAGTTGTGCTACCCGATTTGGCTGTGCTGCGTTTCGGCGTCTATGAGGAAAGTGGCAAGATGATCGGACAACGTATATTGCCACTGGATGGTCTGCAGGGTGGCTATCGTCATGTTTCGCTCAGGACTGAAGCGAACTTTCCCATGTCTCTGCCCATGTTGTTTGTGTGCATCGAATTGAAAATCTATGTACCTGATGGCTTTGAGGATTTCATGGCCATGTTGTCGGATCCGCGTGGGTTTGCCGGTGCTGCCAAGCAGCAGAACGAACAGATGAAGGCATTGGGCATTGAGGAGCAGAGCGGCGGGGCGGCACGTGATGCTGGCAAAGCCAAACAGGAGGAGGAGAAAAAGGAGCCACCATTGGTCTTTGAGCCAGTTACCCTTGAATCGCTGCGCAATGAGAAGGGATTCCAGAAGGTGGGCAAGAAGCAGATCAAGGAACTGGATGCACTGCGCAAGAAGCATGCCAAGGAGCGCACCTCGGTGCAGAAGAGTCAGAACTCTGCCGTGGATAAGATGATCAAGGGCAAGAGCAAAGATGAAATACGCAACGATGCCAGCATCAAGACATCGATTAATGATCAGACATCCCAATGGACCGAAATGATTACACGTCATCGCAAGGAGGAGTGGGATATGCTACGTCAGCATGTTCAGGATTCCGAGGATGCCATGAAGGCTCTGATGTTGGGCGTGCAGGCATCGCAAATCAAACAGCTCGAGGAACGTCATGCCAGGTAAGCGATCTATCGATGCTATCGATTCATTTGTCGGCTCTTTTGATCAGTCAATTTTGGCATTTTGCATCCACAGAGATATCAAAGATCTGAATACCAAGCAGGCCAAGACATCGGCAGAGACTGCCAAGGATGTGGCAAACGATAAGACGCTTAAGACTAAAAACGAAAAGGATCGTCGTCTGCGCGAGAAGCGTCAGAACAATGTCAAGCGGTTTATGGAGGAGAAAAAGGTGAGACATGTTTTGAAAGGCATTTCATAATCCCTTATATATATAGTCCTTGAGATCCATATATATATTCTTATTCCATCTGCTTAAGTTATACCTATCAGTGAATAAACTTATTACTCAATAGTAAGGAGTGTTTTAGTTACGTCGCAATGATTATAGCCCCTCTACTTATTGCCCCCATTGCCTTTTAATGCAACACTCTTTATATTCATTCTCGTTCACAGCAAATCGGTGTAAAACAGGGACGCGCCATGGAGAAATTAAAATTGGCGCATACTAAGCAAATCGAGGAATTTAGTACCGATGTACACAAGGTACTGACCGAAACATTGGCAAAGACCGACACAATAACCAGTATTGAGACTGTACTTTAGACCACAAATTAAAAACCGATACCCATACCGATGACGACACCGATTAACCAAAACGACACACGATTAACGATAACCGATGAACAATTAACGATGGACGACAAAATTTTAAAAACTGTTCTGCCTTGTGTCATGTGCTAGTCAAATTGTAGCTCAATTAGCAAGTCAAACGAGTAACAACCAGTCATGAGTAACGATAACGAGTATTTTTCCCACTAAAACAGCAACAACAAAATCAACGTTCTGCTAGTCTTCAGCAACAACAACTAAATCAAACAAAATCAATTTTAATTTGAGGAAAACACAAAAAAAAAAAAAAACAAAACAACAACAAGAAAACGCAAATAATCCACATGAAATTCAGTAGCTGCTATACACAATTTTAGCTAAATGCTAAGACGTAATTATCTATATCAATATTTCTCCTTTATATGTATGATATGTGTATTAATCGATCAATCATTATTTGTGCTTCAGTTATCGATATATGTTCCTTAAGCTTACCCAATCGATTGATTGTATCAGGTTTGTGTTTGTGGCTTCAGTTGTGTTCCTAAACATTTTTATCTAACTTTTAAGTTGTTTTTAACATATCGATAAGAATTGCACAATAGTATAACTAATTGAGTGCAATCTATCGGTCGTATCGATTATCGAGACTGCGCAGCAACTCAATCAATCGATTGATCTTTTCTTTAAGTACTTTTTTTTCTATTATTACTATTATTATTATTATTTTTTAAATTATCACATCTTTTAAGTTATTGAATAGCTATTTTAAGTAAGTATGTATTTATTTATAGCAATAGCGTATTTTTTTATGATTTTTATATATTTTTTAAAATATTATAAAATTGTTGATAATCAAGATTTTATAATTCAAAAACGAATTCCTCCATTTCTTTCCTTTTGCATGAAACTATCGAATTGAGTGCAGCAAAACACACAAACAAAATTATAAAATTATGAATCGGAAATTGTTAACATCGAAATTGGTTTTCAAAAATGCTCATAATTATTGCTAATGGATACTTTCGATAACTAGCTAGCCATTATCGATAGTTTTGCAGCTTTTCAATTTTCAGCTTGTGCTGCGTATTTCTTTAACGCTTCCATTTAAAAAAAAAAAAAAACAATTGGCAGTTGAATATAATATGATCCCCTTACATCCACAATTATTTGCTAAAAGTCTTTACTTCCCTCTAACGTGATATACTATGCCAACTATATTGGATACATTCTCTATATCTCTCTCTCTCCCACTCTCTGTGTAACATTCTTATCTCATGCTGCCGATATCATCGATACTAACAATCATCATTGCGACTAACAGCTTATGGATATGTACAAAATCGAGGAGGAGGCATATAAGACGCAAGGAAAAATGGAATTTTATGCCTAGCTAGTGTTTTGGAAATTTAAAAAGAAAAAGGCGTGACGAAGAGGAGGGGCTAAGCGCCCCTCCATTCTATAAGTATACCCCTGGAATGAGAAGTAAACACTTTGTGCTTTATACCTATTTAAGATGTTCGACACAAGGCAAACAAACACACACACACACACACACATACGGGCGATACAGCGATATAAATGATATAGCTACACAGACACACACACACAGCAACATTTCACATACATATTTAATATTGTCGTGATTGTTGAAATACTTTGGAAAAGTCATTTGTATTCCCGATACATTAATCAATTTACATTTAATTGAAAACCAACAACAACAAAATACCAAACAAATAAATACCAAAAATGTGAAGTATACTTTAGAAAATATACTTAAAAAAATACCAAGCCTGTTGGTATTTTTTATGTATGAACAAAAAAAAAAACGGTACACCGATAAGCTTAGATCATGCCCCGATAAATGCAGGCGCAAAGCGCTCGTATTATCGATCTCTCTCTCTATTTTTTCCTTTTGGTTCATCGATTACAACTTTTCGTTTTTTCGCAAAGAAATCAAAACCAACCCGTTACGAAATACCAACTGCAGTATATCGTATTACCCATACGTACATACATATGTTTCAAGGATTAATAGAAAAAAACCTAACATATACATACATATGTGTTTCCGATTTCCACCTAACAGCTTAGCAAATAAATATACTGAATGTATTAATCGAAAACAAAATCCGAATATGCAGAAAAAGCAACAAAAAATATATGATATAAATTCAAATTACAAAAAAAAAATACCACAAACATAAGAATTGTCGTCATAACAAAGGAAAATATACAAAAAAAACCAAAAAAAAAAAAAAAAAATAGATGTCTAAAAAAGCGTACTAAAATGTGTGTATATTTCGAAGGCAAGGAAAAATACAAAATAAAATACTAAAGCATTTATTTTCAAATGAATGCGCTGAAAAACTTTAAATTTTCTTCAAAACCCGAAACCAATTACAAGTCGTACATACACACATACCATATTCAAATATACTAGTAAAATACCGAAAATTCCGTTGGAAAATAGTTATATACATAAATATATTCAGCGAATACTTGTAAGCGTATATAAATACATGTAATAACTGTCTTTTTAGTACGTGCATTCAAATGAAACACCCCTACCGGCTATAGATAAATATACAAACATACTAAACATACTAAATAGATGTACGCCCCCCTCATATTCTCTTAATATGTATGTGCGGGCATCCGATCGCAGTAAAACTTGTTAAACTTTATATCAGACGCCAAACGAAGCGATCAGTTTTTGGAGAGAAAAAAAAAACAAAATAAGAAAGCAAAACTACTTCGTTCAACAGCAAAAAAAATACAAAATATTTTCGTGTCAATGTAGCCTAAAAAATATACAATAACTAAAAGAAAGAAACAAAAACCAGCTTCTGTTGATTTCTGTTTAAGTTGTTGCCTAAAAGGAAAGCTAAGAATTTATTAATTGTTGCATAAAAAATATCCAAGAAAATAACAAAAAAATATACTAAGTTTTAAGAGTACCTTGTACTTTGCCGTACTGTACTGTTTTTAAAGGTTTTGAACAAAATCCACGCTTTTATTTATGTATCACTTGAATGTGCCCTACGAAGTATACAGATACATTTACACGAAGCTTGAACATTTAGTTAAATCGTACCAGGTGACGCTACTAATTTTTATATAATAAACCAATAACGCGTACTATAACTCTGCTGATAACTGAATGTGTATCAATGTTTGTAACTACATGTAATAATCCAATATACCATATAACATATGTTACAATCTAATCAAGCGATCATCAATGATCATACTATATGCCATATTTAACAAAGAAAATTGCGAGCGTATTTTTTTTTTTTTTTTTTTTTTTTTTTTTTTTTTTTTGAATAAATGTGATATGAAGAAAATCATAATCAATTTCGAATCTGACAACACCAAAAATGAAAATACATATTATATACTAAATTTGATTGGTAAATTTGGCCTAAGTTATTGTTCTACTATTCGATTAATTAACCCTATTAAGCCCCTATTCGTATGAGTTCCCCCTGTTTCGATTTGTGCACTCAAAGGGAAAGCAAAATGTTAATCCTTTGTACTATATGGAATATAATGTGCCAATTCCACATGTGTTAGACCAAAAGCCACACACACACACACACACACACACACACAGATACACAAACACAAACATATTTTTAGTCATACATTAGTGAAAAGGAGGCCAAGCCTCTATACACATAGACACACATACATGTATAAGAAATTTAGTTTTGTCTGTGAGTTGTGAAGATGTGAAAGCTCTCAAGATGTGAAAGCTCTCTCTCTGTAGTTGAGCTAGTTAACGGTAAATTGGCCAATTTTAAGTAATCAAAAGAAAAAGAAGAAGAAGAAAAAAACAATGTCAATTTGTTTTCAGTTTTGGAAAACGAAGAAACCAAAACCTCTATGATTTTATTCGAAATTCGAATTGATTTCTCTTCGTTTTAAGCGAAATTGTTATGGATTATACACATACATATGTACACGTATTTGTAGTATAACCCAAGATAGGGGCCACATTTGATATATGACATATGTATATATAGTTTGTATTTCCACACGGCAGATGTGAACTATGAATTTTTTCTCATATACATACATATACATACATATTTATATACATATTTATATATATAAAAATATACCAATTTTTTTTTTTAGTATTGTATAATACGAATAGGCATTCATTTATATTACGATGCACGCGCTAATTAACCAATGGCAACTGTATAAATATTATTACAATTATATTGTTTAAAGAAATGGGGAAAAATGTAAAATGCGGGAACGGTAGTAAAGGCAAAGAAAAGAAGAGAAAAAAAAGAATGAAATTTTACTTCAATTTAAACAATGCTGCGTACGAACTTATGATTATACATACATACTTGCATACTATATGTATATGACTATGTACTTACTTATTGAACTATGATTATCATTATATCATTACTGTTATACTTATTGCAATTATACTGAATACCCACCAGCATCACTATTATGATTACTACACACATGTATATCACTATTATTATTATTATTATTATCATTATTGTTATTGCAATAATTGTTGTTATATTGATTCTATATTGTTATAGTTTACCCCATCGATTGCTCAACTAAGAAATCGGAGAAGAAATCTCAAACCAGACAAGAATTGTAACATTATAGCATCTATCTGTTTCTGTTTCCGCAAATTTGCAAAGCAATAAACGAAATAAACGTTCCATTTGCTCACATTTGATTCAGTTGCTTTGTTTCTCTTTTCTGTTTTAGTTTATCAGCACTTTAAAGCTAAAAACTCAGCTCGTAACTCCCTCAATTGATGCAATTATTTTTGAATTTAATTTCGTCGAAGCAAAAAGAAAGAACTCTATAAATATACAAACATATACAAATACATATACGATATATACATATGTATATGTATTAAATGAAAATTGTAATTATAGGCATGTGATTTGATTTTTTGTTCTATATAAGGCATATTTTACCACTATAGTACGAGTACTTTAGTTCTCAATAAGATTTTTTTGAAAAGCAATTTTCCGTAACAAATCGGACGAGAATGAATAAAGTAGTGTACGCGTCGGGAAGGAGGAGTATATATAATATACAACCCTGTGTGTACGCAATTATAGTGAATTATGTATTGTAACTGATGTATGTAACTGATACAAAAATTGAATTGTATTTTTTTGTCTTTATTATACACTGCTCTTTACGCCTCTGTTCTATGTTTTTGTGAAACGCTGAAAACCCCAAAAATAATAAACAATCCAAAATTCTTGGCTGAACAAAACAAACAAAAACTGTACAAGATACTTATGAAATTTGGTGTTGAGGTCATTATGAAAATTGGAAATAAAATTTTCTGATGAAACGGCTTTACATTGTGTTTAATTGGGATTTAGCTTGAAAGTGGGAGAAAAACGAATAAATTGTGAGGTTATAATAATTTGCTGAAAGTTGTATATCTATAGATTTCACTCATGAGTCGTGTCCATCTTACAAAGGTTTTTTTCCGTCACATCTATCCCGAAAACACAGCAGACAACGGGAAGACTAGCTTTTTTCTGGCTTGGCACATTTTATTTTCAAACAAAGATGACGCGCTTCCAGAAACTTTTTAACTTTTCTTCCGCCAGATGTTGAGTGGCGCTGTGGTTGTTGTTGGCCACGCAGTGCAAGCAGTTCACTTAACAGAGCTCTGTTAGCGAAAAACAAGCAGTTTTTACTTGGAATAAGGGGGTTTTTTTCCATTTACAATTCGAAATTGCGGTAAAACTAGAGCAGCTAGTGAAAGGCGGTTGGTTAATTTTTTCTTCTTTAAACAGTAGACGAGTGGCCAAGTTCGTAGAGTGCGCAGCTCGCCCTAGAGACGTCTGATTTGGCTGTTGTTTTCAGTTTCTCACGTTTTTTTTAACAAAACAGTTGGAAAAATGCTCAAAAGACGCCAGGAGATTGCCTACTTCAGTCGTTGATAACGCAAAAAACAAGAGCAACGCAACATAGGCCTTATTAACGCACTGTTAAGGGCAGTCGTTCTAACAGCGCAACAAGTGGCCTCTTTTTAGTGCATTTCTACTGCAGGCCGGTCGGTGCTTTGAAGCTTTTCAGAAGCGGTCACACTGTTTACATTATAAAACAACACCAGTTTCAAGTGTTAATTATCAATATTTTCAAAAATATCAACGGAAACATGAACAGAATCTGCCGAATCCTCTTGCGCCCCAGCTATGCGAGCAATCTGACAGCAACAGCTCGCACATCAATGCCGATGCTGGTCACTGCGCCGCGCTGCTGGTACAGTGCGGATGCAGCTGCACCGCCTAAGGCTCTGGACAAACCGACACTAGACAAGCTGGTGCGCACCAACAAGGTGGTCGTCTTTATGAAGGGCAATCCACAGGCACCGCGCTGTGGCTTCAGCAATGCTGTGGTGCAAATAATGCGTATGCATGGCGTGCAGTTTGACGCACACGATGTCCTGCAGAACGAGGCACTGCGTCAAGGTAAACGAACTTTGCTGCACAACTTCTCAAGCCATGGTGTTCGGATCTAACCCTACTTTCAATTGCTCCATTGCAGGTATCAAGGACTACACAGATTGGCCTACCATTCCGCAGGTTTTCATCAACGGCGAATTTGTTGGGGGCTGTGATATTCTGCTGCAGTTGCACCAAAGCGGCGATCTTATCGAGGAGCTCAAGAAGGTGGGCATTGTTTCGGAGCTGCTAAAGGCGGAAGAGGCTAAGGACGAAGCGAAAAAGTAACCAAACTTACAAAGAACAACTACAAATTAATTGTTAAACGCAACGTTTTATTATTAAATATGTTTAATTAATACGTTAAATTGTTAAACTCTTGGTTCAAACTGTATTTTTGTTGTTGCGCGCCTTGGCACGGCGCTCCCTGCGCACCTTGGCCTCTCGCTCGCGCTGCTCCCTCTGGTCATCGATGTGCTCCAAGTGGGCGAGTATCCGAAGATGTGCGCCGTGTATCAGATCGTCGACCTGCAAAAGCTCGCGACATTTCTGCTGCCATTCGGCATTTCTCATATTTACCAGAATTTGCGTCATACTTTTCGCTATGGAATTGCGAATCACCTCATCCGGTGGCGACCGCCTGCGAGGACGACGACGTGCTCTGGGTGCACCTTGCTGCGGCACCTCTTCTGCTTTCGGCTGCTGTTCTTCTTCGGACGACATCTTTTTTAATACTAACTGCCTGTTTAGCCGAGCTTACCCAACACGGGCTTAAGAAAGGACTTTAACAGTTGCCCAACATTGTTATCGAACTTCGTGGTTATCGAACTGTTGTTCATCGAACTGTCTGTTAAGCCGAGCTTATACAACACCAGCATACGAAAGGAATTTAACAGTGGCCCACCACTGTTATCAAGCTTTAAACTGCCCATAAATTTACCCCTTGATGGCCCACTGTTTTCTTTCTTTTGCATTATTATTTTGTATATATAATTATTGCAATATAATATAATATTATTTTGTATATATAATTATTGCAATATAATATAATACATCAATCTTAAGTTGGTGTTTTTCCTTTACATACATGTCTGCCAGTTAACACAGCAATTTGTTATTGTTTTTCTTGAATTTCGTGTTATTTTTTTTATTGTTTCGTTCGTTTTGAAGGTAATTAGTTACATGTACAAATATATATATTATATGTATTGTATATAGATTTTATGTATATATGAAACAAAAATATAACTTATGCGGTAGTTTGCCCTATTAGTAAACAATAATAAAAAGTGTTAAACGCGATATGCCGTACAAATATATATCGATTTATATATGTGGAAATATATATATGTATATGTGTGTTTGTTTTTGTATATGTTATGTTTATAAAAAAAGTAAAATTGTTTTTAATACTTCTAAAGTTCAGCTTTCGTGTAGTTCGATAATCAGCAGCACATGAAACATAAGGACATCGCCCGACGAGTAACGAGTAACGGTAACGGTAACGAGTAACGATAACGGCCTCAGCTCGGCTCAGACAATCGAGGACTTTTCCAGAATGGAAGAGGTATCCAAGAACATTTCGCTGCTGCTGCTCAGAATGTCGTAGAGCTCATGGGGAGCATCGCCAGCAATAGGATTGCCAAAGGGGAAGAACGACGAGAGTGTCGCTAGCTGCAGGGCTCCCCCCATTGACATGCAGTCCATTGGCTCCAGTGGCGCCAGTGCTAGGCATCGATTTGCGACGCCGTTCCACGCCGTCCACATATTCGATGGGCTCCTCCTCCTTCTGCTGCTGACTCTGAATGGGTCGCTGCTCACCGACAGCATCGTAGAAGGCATCGGGCAGCTCATCGAAGTTCTGCAGTTCGAGACAACGCTGCGTCTTGGCAATGTTGCTCAGCAGCATTCGATGGAAGAGATCCACCTGTGGCTGACCGCCACCGCGTATGTCCAGCACAGGCAGCCAACGGAAGTAACACTGTTCCCACACAGCCAGATCGATGATTCGATGCGCTGGCTGCAGATAACGATCCTGCGGCACACTGGATTGCGTGGAGAACAGCTGCGGATTGATGGTGTAGCGGGATGGCGATGCACCCAGTCCCGCTGATCCTCCCACTCCTGCTGCTGCCGAACCCGGCGAAAGTAACTTGTGCCCGCCGCCGCCGCTGCCGACGGCCAGAGATCGACGATGATTTTGGGCAGCTGCCAAATCGCCACGTTGTCGTTGATACAGCGGATTGCTGAAGAACATCTTGTCCTTCTCGGAGAACTGCTCGCCCCAATCCCAGACAGGACGCAGCACCAGACGCCCCTCGTTGACGGCACGTGCCCGCTGCGCCTGGCTGTCAAACTGGAAGGTGTCAAAGATGGGCATAAAGCACGAGTCCCACAGCGTGGTCAGATACGTTTGCGAGAACTCAAACTCGTCGGGGAACTGCTGCAACAGCTGCCACACGCAGTCCAAGAAGAGCAAAAACACCGGACTCTGTTCGCCATCGGACTGTTCGCTGCTGCCACCGCCGCCGCCGACACAGACGTGACCCAATCGCCGCTGGAACGGATGCTCCAATGCAATCCATTCCTTTTGCACCAGCGACTGAAAGCCATCGATGCTGCGGAAGTGTGGATCGAGCAGTAGCTGCGTTAGGCTGCTAATCACACAGCAGAGATCCCGTCCGTTTGACTCCTGCAGCACACACGTGATGGAGGCACGCAGAGTGGCCGCTGCCTCGTTTGCATGACGGAGACACAACGAGACATACAACAGCCAGTTGGTCTTCTCGAGCAGACCCAGATACTTGTCATCCTGCAGCATGAACTTCTCCGGTGTCTCGGGGGTGCAGAGACGTCGCAGCTTCTGATAGGCACGCTGCACATCCTGTATGCTGGGCAACAGATCCGTTAGCTGTATCAGCTTCAGACTCTTGCGCTCATCACACTTGCGCACCAGCTCCAGCATGATGTTCTCCATTTTGGTATCCTGCTGCGAGGCAGGCTGCAGTTCAGCCAGACGCACCAGGGAGGCGGCACTGCTGCCATAGCTGTACACCCAGAAGGCAGCACGTGAATCACAAAAGGCCAACGATAGCTGCAGGAAACGCTCGATCTCACAGCACTTGGGTATGACGAAATGTGGCGGCAATTGATACTTGCAGGCCTGCAAACGATTCTGCAGCTGAGGCACCGAGCTGGCACTGATCACCTGCCACTCGGTGGCACCGCAACGTATCAACTCGCGTGCCCAATCGTTCTTGCTGCCATACATGCTGACGCCCACTAATGTGGTGGAATAGTAGGGCTCTCGATAGGCATAGGCGAAGCTCAGATCATGCCGCATGGGATATGCGAAGCGTGCCAGCGCCGAGGCGATCAGCTTGCCATAATCACTAGCCCCACTTAGCTTCGAGTCCTGCTGTTGGAATGCGAATTTGAGCAGCCGAAAGTTCTGGCAGATCACATGCAGCGCCACTATGCGCCCATTTATGTTGTGCTGCTTGGCCGGCTCCAGTTTCTTGCGTCTACTTCCTGTGCTAGCCATGCGCGCCGCCTGCAACGCTGTCGCCGCCAGACTCTGCTCGGCAATCGTATAGATTTGATCAATGTTGTTCAGTGTCACCTCATTCCGCCCCAGATATGCATTCTCTTGATACAGATCACTGACCAGCGGCGCCGTTGAAAGCGTTGAACCACCAAACGTCCGTCCGTGCAGTGGCACAAAGGCTAATTTAAAATTGGTTACACTCAGCAGGCCAAATACGGATTCCTTGTGGTTGGATCTGTTCCTGTTGCTGCTGCTAGTGCTGCTGTTGCCATTGCTGTTCGAGTTCGTGTTGGAGTTGGTATTGGATGTGCTGTTGCTGTTGTTGGAATTGCTGTAGCTACTGTTGAGTGAGGTGTTATTGCTGTTGCTGCCGCTGCCACCGCCGCTGCTGCTGCTGCTGCCTCCTCCTCCTCCTCCTTCTGAGCCGAAGGCAATGAGCGTGTACATGTAGGCGGGCGCTGATGCAACAATCTGCTCGCCGGGCAGCAGGCGTGGCTTGGCCAGATGAACATCTCGCAAATCGCTGGGCAGACACCATTCGTTTGTATCCGCTGTGGCGCGTACATCACCTGGCATGGGAGCCACGTAGCTGGTGAAGGTGTTGCGCTTACGATGGTCTGGCATCTCTTTGCTGCCAGTGGCCATCCTCAGTTGTCCCTCTTATGTTGTTGCTGTAATTATTGCTTTTGTTGTTGTCGTCGTCGTCGTTGTTGTTGTTGTTGTTGTTTTTGTTGTTGCTCGTCTGGAACGTCGTTTGAATATTCAATTATTTGTTACTTCCTGTCTGCCGCTGTCGTTGTTGTTGTGGGCGCACACACACTCATACACACGTTATTCGCACCTGGCCGTTTACCGTTAGCTGTCGTTGTTGCTGCCACTGCCGCCACCGCCACCGCCTCCAAAGATTGAAAAAGTGCGCACTCTGCGTTGGCCCAACATGATATGGAAAAAGAACAACAACAGCAAGTGGATAATAGTTAATTAATAGGCGTACAGAGGCCACACACACACACACACACACACACACACAAGACACATGAGAGGCCCAGGCACAGGCACGAAGGCACACACACACCAGCACCACCACCACCCGCAAACAAGCATAGACCAAATTAGAATTATCGTCGTTTGATAAGTTTATCAGTTGCGCTTACCTTATTATTTTTCCCTCTTATTTCGGTTTCGGTTTTGGTTTCGTTTTGTTTCGTTGCTACGCTATCTGTGTGTTGTTGTTGTGCTGCCGCTGTTGTTGCTGCTGCTGCTGGTGTTGTTGCTTATCTCTTTGCGTGCAAACGTATTTATTAATATGTCATCTTTGTGCATCATCTATCAGCACACTCACGCACTTATCTATATGCATTTATTTATTTATTATTTTCGTTGTTGCCATCAATGCTATATATGTGCACACATATATATAGCCATATATATGCTGGTCATTTGTACGCGCACATATGCACACAGCTTGCAGGTCAAATACGTGTAATCGTTATCGACAAGTGCACAGCTGATATACTGCGACCACTTTAACAACACTGAATCACATCGATAGGTTTCGATTTTGTGACGTCACAACTTAAATTGCATCGAAAAATTTGTTTTATTTTGCAAGAATTAAACACATCACTGTTTATCAAACTATCCTTGAGCCTTTATGAACTGGCTTAGACTGTAAGTTTGTTTATACCAGAAACAAGCAAACTATTTCTCTTAAATTGTTACGTATTAGCATATAGTAGCTCCATACTTTTGAAGAAATGTTTCAGTTCTTGATTCATGTAAATCTTTTGTATAGTGTTGCCTAATGCGCATCTTTTCATCGCCTTGCTGCTGTTATCGACATCGGTATTGGATAAGTTGCAAAGCTTGTCAACACCAACAAGAAAAGAATTTGGCCGGCGACCACGCGGCAGAAGGTAAATTGGGCGTATGTAAACTAATTAACTCCTCTATTGAGGATATTGTCAAACGAAATCCCTCTAATTGTTATCAATTCTTAGACTGTGCATGCTTTGGCTACCACGCAGCAGTCGATGCTTTACAACTTGCCTGATATCAATATCGTCATCGCCATCGTCATCGTCACCCTCGACATTAATAACAAATTTCAATTGCTTTTTTCAACTGTCACCTGCGGTTGGACGCACTAGAAATTTTGTGAGGCACGGAAGCAGCAACAAGAGCGCGCAAACTTTGCGAAAACTAAACGATTATTGCCAAACACCAGCAATATCAGCGAAGCTAGCAACGATGTCTGATCAAGTCAAGTATTTGGAAACGCCTGATAGGTCGGAAACGGACAAGAAGGTCTATAAGTGAGTATCTTGTCTCCACTAGATAAATACAGCTGTTCGTATGAGTGTGCTGCCCCATTTGATGATCGGCAACAATTTACTCAACTGACTAAGCTGAACACAATTCAGCATTCGAATGTGTGTTGCACGAGTTAAGTGGAACCTGGTGAGCTTCGTAGATCACCCAAAGAAAGAAACCACAAGTCAGATTATTGTATAAAGAAAGTTACCTTAGACTAATCCCCTTTATTTTGCTAACCGCAAAGATGGTTACCTTAACACCTTGTTAACCACTGACATTTTTTTATCGTCTTAAGAACTCTGTTGTTGCCCAATGGAATGCACGCATTGATAATCTCGGATCCGACCCCCATACCGCACGATGGTTTCACCACTTCGGACTCTTCGATGGAGGATGATACTTCGGGCGAGGTAGAGAGCAGCCAGAGTTCCAGTGAGAGCACAGACTCGTCCAGCTCGTGCACCGGAAGCTGTGATTCGGACTCCGATAGCGAGGTGGGTGACGAGAAGCTGGCAGCTTGTGCTGTCCTCATGGACTACGGCTCGTTTGCCGAGCCAATCAACTATCAGGGATTGGCCCATTTCCTGGAGCATATGATATTCATGGGCTCCGAGAAATATCCGGAGGAGAACATCTTTGATGCGCACATCAAGAAGTGCGGAGGCTTCACCAATGCCATAACCGACAGCGAGGATACTCTCTTCTATTTTGAGGTGGCTGAAAAGCATCTCGACTCGAGTCTGGATTACTTTACCGCTCTCATGAAGAATCCTCTGATGAAACAGGAAGCAATGCAGCGTGAGCGTTGCTCGGTTGATTCTGAATTCCAGCAGATCGTGCAAGAGGATGAGACACGTCGTGATCAGTTGCTGGCCAGCTTAGCCACTGAAGGCTATCCTCAAGGCACCTTTGCCTGGGGCAATATGAAGACCCTCAAGGAGAATGTCGACGACGCGGAAATGTACAAGTTGCTGCACGAGATTCGCCGTGAGCATTATGCCGCTAATCGCATGTACTTGTGCCTGCAGGCTCGCCTGCCCATGGATGAGCTAGAGACGCTTGTGATGCGTCACTTCGCGGACGTGCCCAGCAATGACACTAAATCCCCCGATCTAAGTAAATTCAACTACCGCGATGCCTTCCGGCCCGAGTTCTATGAGCATGCGTTCTTCGTGAAGCCCGTGGAGAATGTATGCAAGCTGGAGCTGACCTGGGTGCTGCCCAGTGTCACCCAGTACTATCGCAGCAAGCCAGATCAGTTTCTCTCGTACATCTTCGGTTACGAGGGCAAGGGCAGTCTGTGTGCCTATCTGCGCCGCCGTCTCTGGGCTCTGGAACTGGTGGCTGGCATCGATGACAATGGCTTCGATCTAAACTCCATCTATAGTCTGTTCAATGTGTGCATTTATCTAACCGACGAGGGATTCAAGCACATCGATGAAGTGATGGCCGCCACCTTTGGCTTCGTCAAAGTCGTGGTCAATGGGGATCCCCAGAAATTGCGTGAGATCTACAGCGAGCAGCAGGGCATCGAGGCAACAGGTTTCCGTTTCCAGTCACAACGCCCTGCCATGGATAATGTGCGTCATTTGGTGATCAACAGCAAATACTTTCCACCCAAGGATATACTCACTGGCAAGGAGCTGTTCTACGAGTACAATGAGGAGCATCTCACTGAACTGATTGCACATATCAACGAGTTCAAGTTCAATGTAATGCTGACATCCCGCAAATACGAAGATTTGGTGTTCAACAAGACAGAACAATGGTTTGGCACCGAATACACCAGCATTCCCATGCCAGCCAAGTGGCAAAAGATGTGGCAGGAGTCAGATACCACGAGTATACCGGAACTCTTCTTGCCAGAACCGAATCGCTTTGTTACCACTGAATTTACCAACTTCTGGCACCAGGCAGGCAAACCGGTGGTGCCTGAGGCACCCAAGAAGCTCTTGCAGAACGACATCTGTGAGTTGTGGTTCCGTGCGGACGACAAGTACGAGCTGCCCGAGGCATACATGGCCTTCTATTTCATCTCGCCTCTGCTGCGCAAGTCTGCCAAGAAGTAAGTTGCAAGTTGCTATCTCGCTCTCTCGCTCTCTCTTTCTACAACGTTCTCTCTCTCTCGCTCGCTTTCAGTGATGCCATGTGCGCCCTGTACGAGGAGCTGGTCAAGTTCCATGTCAGCGAGGAACTGTATCCGGCCACAAGTGCCGGGCTCATCTATACCTTCAGTGTCAGCGAGAAGGGACTCATCTTGCAGGTGCAAGGCTACAATGAGAAGCTGCATCTGCTGGTGGAATCAATTGCCCACGCCATGGTGACAGTGGGCACAACTCTTAATGAGGAGATGCTCGCCACATTCGTAAAGGACCAGCGCAAGAGCTATTTCAATACGCTTATCAAACCACGTGCCCTCAACAGGTGAGTCCAACAATCAGCTTACCTTAGACCCAAACTGAATCTTCTCTCTCTCTCTCTCTCTGTGCTCTCTAGGGATGTCCGCCTCTGTGTGGTCGAGCACATGCGTTGGCTAATGATTGACAAGTATAAGAGTCTGAACGATATCACGCTGCAGGATCTGAAGGAGTTTGCCAGCCAATTCCCACAGCAGTTGTATGTGCAGGGTCTGGTGCAGGGCAACTACACGGAAGAGTCGGCCCACAATGTCATGAATACGCTGCTGACACGCCTGGGCTGCAAGCCCATCCAGGAGCGTCTATATATAGAGGATCGTACTGTGCAATTACCCCAGGGAGCGCACTATATACGCGCTCATGCGCTGAATGAACAGGATACCAATACGGTGATCACAAACTACTATCAGATCGGACCGAACTCAGTGCGGCTGGAGTGTATTCTCGATCTGCTGATGATGTTTGTGGAGGAGCCATTGTTTGATCAGCTGCGCACCAAGGAGCAGCTGGGCTACCATGTGGGCGCCACAGTGCGCATAAACTATGGCATTGCTGGCTACTCGATTGTTGTGAATTCGCAGGAGACCAAAACGACAGCGAGTCATGTGGAGAAGCGTATCGAGGTGTTCCGCAACAATATGCTGCAGATACTCGCAGAGATGTCGCAAGAGGATTACGATCATACCTGTGATTCGTTGATCAAACTGAAGCTGGTCGCCGACATGGCCCTGGCAACGGAGGTGTCGCGCAATTGGAACGAGATCATCAGCGAGGAATATATGTTCGATCGCCGTCGCCAACAGATCGAAGTGCTACGCATGCTGTCCAAGCGGGAGATACTTGCCTTCCTGCTGGACAATGAGATCACAAATATGCGCAAGGTTTCCGTACAGATTATAGGCCACAATCCACAGTACAAGATTAAATCGCTGCTGCTGCTGCATGGAAGTTTAAAGACAAAGCTGCACGATGCCGATATCGTTATGGCCAACAGCGACGAGGTGCCTGTCGAGGAAGAGATCAAGGATGATTCGGAGTCGGAAGAGGAGGATGAGTTGTTCGAACAGTTGGCCAACAAGTTGAACGTTGTCTTCTTGCCACAGGAAGGAGATGCCACCACAATTGTTGATATTGCTGAATTCAAAAGTAATCTCGATCTGTATCCCAGCCAGGCGGGTGCTCCCTCGCAGGAGACACCACGAGTACTTCTCATCGAGGGCGAACTGATGAACACGTGAACTCAATCGCAGCTCAACTCACTCCCTCCTCAATCCCTTCACATAAGTTAACCACCAAAAAGAGAATCAAACGAAACAACCAACAACAGCAACAGAAGATAGCTATGTTCATATTTATAATTACATCTAGTTTAATAAGGCAGCCTCAGCAGGATGACATTCTTTAAGCTAAGCACCTGGCACGGAACACACACGAACACACAGAACCCAACACTCACTTGACGTTGCATTGGAAAGAATAAAGAAAGGACGAGAGCAATGCATTTGTAACTTACGAAAATATAAAATTAAAGTAAAAACTTTATAATAATCAACTCAATAAATCAAAGCCACGATTAAAATTGTAAAGGTTCTTTATTATTAAAGATTGTGTCAACTGCAAACCCACACTTGATCAGCTTCTATAGCCAAGTTTATACAGCCCTGTTCAGCTGTATGAACAGCTAGATCTCAGAGACTATAATAGCTAGGACTATCAAATTTGTTGGCAACATGTATTATTACTGCACGAAGATTAAGTTTATTTTAGATTTTGATCGCGCCCTCGTAAACCGAATTCCAACCGTACATTTTTAGTAAACACAATAACTATCAATGCACAAATGATTTCTCAAAATTTGCTTGCAAACGGATAATTTATATAGAAGTTATTAAGGAAGCAAAATAATATGCAAAGCATGCAACAGAAAATATGCTACACATTGAAGCGGATATATGACAGTGAGCACACTCGACTGTAGCTGTCTTATTAGTTTGATTACAAAGTTTAAAGTACCTCTTAACTTGAAACCATGAGAAGTAACTGCGCCTTTCATCAAAAATTCTGTAATACTCAAGCTGAGTAATAAGCCACGCCTAGAGAATGATAACTATCTCTTTGTTTTGCTGGTATGGGATCATCGTTTCTTTATTTTCATAGTTTGTTTTTATATATTTACATGTTGTATCAACTTGAATATATGTAAATGTTATATCAAAAAACCTAATCTTTCCTTTCTTAGTTCGTGTTTGATTTATAAATGAATAATGTTCTTTGTGTGTAATCTATTTATTAACGTATTTATACAACAATTCAATAACAAGTCACTCTCTATATGCAATATGAAAATATATAAACATATGTGTGTGTGTGTGTTTCGTAAGCCAATATGGGGTGTCAGTATTATCCATCTATGTGTTTTAACTTATGAAACAATTGTAAATACGTATGTAGTTTATTTGTGTCTTTATCAGTTGTTCTTATTCTTGTTCAGTTGTTCTTATTTCACAGGGATATTAATTAACTTAGTCAAGCGGAAGACGAATACAAAAATTATTAACAATAATGAAAAAAATATATATATGTATATGAAAAGAAAAGAAAACAAATCGAAGAATATAACAAAAATAATTGATGTAACTAAAGTATTTTGTTTGTTTTGTTTTTCCCATAATTTCTTTCTTTGATTATATCGCATATATACACAGATTGATTAAAGATATATAGTTATTTATGTTACGATTTAGATTTAGATATCATTTTGTTGTATTTAGTTTGCTTAACCTGTCTAACGATGCTTAACACGGATTCACTGAATAATTTTGGTCGCTTTGGGCTTTGAAACTATCTCTCTGTCTCTTTTATGATTCTTCTCCTCCTACTTAGAGCTTCTGCAGCTCGGTGGAGTCAGCCAGATAGCGGGACTGTAATATCCTAGGCGATCGCTCGTTAGTATCCTGGAGCAGACCCTCCTCGTGCTTGCCGTTCGTCGCATTGCCATTGCCATTGCCATTGAAGATGCGCGAGATGAGCGATGTATTGGACTGTTTGAATGTCAATCGTTTCCCGTTCATCATCTCGGGCAGATCGTCCAGTCCACGATGCAATGAGAGACGATCCAGCTCCGTTTCGGAACCATTTCGCCGAGCACGCTCCACTGCCAATTGTGCCTCATACTCGGCCGTGCGCAACGTTTGACTTGTTGGCTTGCGATACATTTTCAACAGCAGTGAGGAGCAAACAACGCTCACCGAACTGGCGGCCATGGCCACCGATGCCATCCATGGCTGCAGTGTGAAACCGAACGGTGTGAAGAGTCCACTAGCCAGAGGAATGCCCAGAAGATTGTACATGCTGGCAAAGAGGAAGTTATAGCGTATGCGACGCACTGTGCAACGCGAGAGATCCAGACAGGCGACAACGTCCAGTAGATCGTTGCGCATCAATACAATGTCCGCAGCCTCGGCGGCCACATCGGTGCCAGCAGCAATGGTGATGCCCACATCGGCCTGTGCCAGCGCTGGGCTATCGTTGACCCCATCACCGACCATGGCCACACGTATGCCGCGCTGTTGAATGCGCTGTATCTTGGCCACCTTGTGCGACGGCAGCACCTCCGCGTAGACAGTGCGTATGCCCACCTGGCAAGCACAGACAAGAGAGAGAGAGAGAGAGAGATTAGTAAGGAGCACCAAGCAGATGATCTGTGTGCACTCACCTCACGCGCTATGCTCGCCGCTGTATGCTTGTTGTCGCCCGTCAGCAGTACCACATCGATGCCCATGCGCTTGAGCGTGTAGACAGCAAGATGCGCCTCCGGCTTGACCATGTCGGCCACAGCGAACATGCACACTAGCTGCCCGTTGAGGGCGCACAGCACGGCAGTGTGTCCCTTGAGCTCTTCCCGTGTCATGCAATCGCTAATCTCGAGCGGCACATCAATGCCATTGCGCTGCATCCACTCACGATTGCCAATGAGCACATGTATCTCGGGACCATCGATCAATGGCAGCAGCGGCTGCTCCAAATGTGGTGCCAGCAACTGCTGTTCTAGCAATTGCTGTTCCAGCAGCTTGGGCTGCAGCTGATCAATGCTCGCGCCATTGTCCATGGACACTGGCTTGTTGGGTTCGGTGCGCCAGAGGTTCTCATAGTTGATGATCCGCTCAGCGTTGCAGGCTTGCCGCAGCGCTTGCTCGTAGTTGGAGACGCTGGCACGGATGCCACAGCCAGGCACTGCCTGGAAGTTGGAGCTCTTGCCGAAGCTGGTCTGCACGTTCAGCATGTCCTTGGCAAACTGCACTATGGCCGAGGCAATGGGATGCTCGCTGTTCTGCTCGGCGGCACCAATGATGGTCAATGCTCGCGCCAGACTGCACACCTGGGGTGGCACCAGCAGTGTGACACGGCTGGTCATCGGTGTGCCGTGCGTAATGGTGCCCGTCTTGTCAAAGACAACAGTCTTCACCTGCAGATGGGCATGAAATGGTTTAATAAGGGAAGAATGAGAGAAGACTCAATCTACTCACCTTGTGGGCATTTTCCAATGCGGTGGCTCCCTTGACAAGCACACCATTGGTGGCACCCGTGCCGGTGGCAACCATGACAGCTGTGGGCGTCGCAAGACCGAGGGCACAGGGGCAAGCAATCGCCAGGACGCTTAGGGCACACTTGAAGGCATAGCTAATCACAATTGTATTGCGATCCATGTGCTGCTTATGCTCCTGCGACACCGGCACCAATGAATCATCAATGAATCCCGCAATAATCCAACCGATCAGCGTCACACTGGATATGGCCACCACAAAGGGCACAAAGTAGCCGGCAATGCGATCGGCAAGCTGTTGAATGGGCGCCTTGGAGGTTTGTGCCTCCTCGACCAATCGTACGATTTGCGCCAGCGTTGTGTTCTCCCCGGTGTGCGTTGCCTCCACCAAGAGCACACCATTTCGATTGATTGAGCCGCCAATGACAACGGCACCCTTGCGCTTCGCCACCGGCATTGATTCGCCCGTGATGAGGGGACTCATCGCAACTGGAATGACCATAGAGTACTTTGCCATCCACTGGCACCTTGGCGCCGGGTATCACCTTCAGTATGTCACCACGCTGTACATAATCCACTGAAATTGTTTTCTCGCTGATGATATCAAAGTCAGGTGAGATCTCGACAAGCAAAGCATCGGCAGCCTTCAGGGAGAGCAACTTGGACAACGCCTCCGATGTCTTGCCCTTGGCAATGTGCTCCAGCCAACGGCCCAGCGAGATGAAGATCAATAGCATTGGCGGCGTATCGAAGAACGTCAACGGCGAGCTATTCTGTTCCATTAGAACGGCTGCAATGACAACGGCCACAGAATACACATACGAGATGGTGGTGACCATCGAGATGAGCACATCCATGTTGGTGGTGCCGTGCTTGATGGCGCGATACGATTGCACGTAGAAGTGAAAGCCGCCAAAGAATTGCACCGGCGTGGAGAGTAGAAACATCACAAGGTTCTCTATGGATAGACCAGGGACAAGGCAACACATCTGTGCGTGTCCCTTGTCGTTCATCTCGAACATGAAATAGATCATGGCCACCATGCAGGGACCGCCAAAGATCAATGAGACGAGGAATGCATTGCGCCACTTGCGTATCTCCTCCTTGTGCTCCAGATAATTGTGCGTCATCTTGTCACGCCCACTAAGCAGCTTCGCCTCGAATCCCAGCTCCTCGATCGCCTCGCATATGCTCCGCGGTCCTGTATCATCTGTTATGTAGCGGAATTTACCTGGAAAGCAACAGCAATAAATATGAAGATCGTTTACAGAAGGAAAGTTTGTAAGGAGCACCCTGTGCTCGTGATATAGTAGTGTCCATAAAAGTTGACTAGCCGTTTACTTAGTTGCAGACAAGTTGAATTAATGAACTGATTAATAATATATTGAATTAGGATAAAGTTACTATACTACTATAGATATACTATTATTAATGATGAATAGGATTTCATGGAAAGTGTGCAACAGTGCTGCCAGGTCAGCCTTTTTCTGTACAGGTCCTTTAATTTTATTGTCTAGACTGAAAAAATCTCGAAATCTTTCCTTTTCTTATTGCTTAAACATATTTTTCTCATCTAAATCAACGTATAATCTGATCATTTGTATAGTAATCATTATCGCAATTATTTGATTATGTTTTCAATCATAAAAAGGAACATACATACATGTCCAAGAAACGAATATTTCAGAAATATTGGTTTATACTGCCATATTTCGATAAGGCACATTTTCAATGTAAAGGATGATTTTTTAGCTATTATCTTTTTGGCAACACTGGTTTAAAAAGCTGACGCACATTTCGTGTTTTGTATCCCTGTCAAACATCTTCAGTTTCGTCTATAATTTAACTATGAATCATCTTACAACGTCTTCTTCAAACATTAAATTATATTATTATATTTCCTATAGCTCTGAAAAAATCACCCTTTATAAAGAAGCATTAGAACATTGTCGATTAAGCATGTAAATTTTCAAACATTTACATAATTATGCTATTTTAGCCTTTTTTTGTAATCAACAAACCTATTGTCCTGTTTTTTATCTTCTTTTCCTATTGTCTAACAGTTTATTTTATATTACTCTATCCTCTTTTGGTGAGGGCAGGCTGGCAGCCCTGGTGCATACATAAAGTCAAGTATTTTAGTATTTTACTACAGCCTATACATTAAACTAGTTCTAATAAATTGCCATATTATAACATATTAAAGCTATATCATATACATACATATGTGTATGTATATCATGTCTAGGATTCCCCCTTCACTTTCCCATGAGCATCAATTTAATGAGCTTGCCTTGATTCTAATTTACAATAAGCTTCAATTTCATTAAAGTGTGCCTAGAATTACATTGTTGCTTAAGATACATATATTGTTAAAATGATTCATAAATTTCTACCACGACAGTTGGTTGATCTATTTTGATGACCATGACTGTCGGGGCGCCAGTCGCAAAAGTCTTTGTCCCTCTCTCTCGGACTGTCTGCGGGGCAATTGGAATTGGAGCGCATAAGTACGTTAGTATCTAGTTGGCTTTCTGTTATTTTTATATACATTTCTTGTTGTTATTTTGTTTGTTATTGGTGGCTTGACAACAACCGCTATGCGCAACCGGTTCGTGCAAAATTGCCGGATTCAATTGCCAAGTGGAGCTGTGCGAATGTCGCCTGTCTTTACTCCTCTCCCCAGCTCCTTCCCCCCATCTTCCCGTCTTCTCATTGCTACAACGTATGCAACACACCTCGTTAAACAGCTCAAATATCAATTGCATGCACATTACTCTGGCTGCCACTGTATGTGTGTGCGTGCGTGTGTGTGTGTGTGTGCGCAATGGGCTGTTGAACTTGGCCAAGTAGAAGAGGAAGCAGCAACAGCCTGCAAAGCCCAGAAGCCCCTGTTAGTTTCGGGGCAGCACTGTTTGTCGCCCTTCGTTGTTATTATTGTTGCAACTTATCGATAAGATACGTGTGTACATTATTCGTTGTATCGCTGTTGTAGCCGCTGATTAACATGTTATGCAGCCCAAAACAAAAGCGAAAAAAAGAACAGAGGGGCGCAACAACAAATTAGTTATCAACTCCCCCCGTCAAGGCGAGAGTTAAATGACTTGACGCATTTCTCGCCTTATCTAGATAGTTATGCAGATAGTGAGTACATTCGCATACAGTGTGTACACACTGTAAAAAGAAAGAGTAAGAGTTGCTTTGCACATTCTGCTGGCTAATTATTCAGTTGATAGCAAAGAATCCCCATTCTCATCAGGTCTATGACTCGATTTATTGACTGAATCACACAGCAGCCGCCGCAATTTCATCACAAGTCACGGGGAAGTTCAGTTTGTATGTTTGTTTGTATATGTGACACATGTTCACAGGCTGCAGTTGCAGTGCACAGTGCACAGGAGTGCATAACAACAATGGCGTCGCCGACAGCCCTAGACAGTCATCGGTTTATCGATACATTTTTTTGTTTTCAAATTGCAAGAAAGAGAGGGGGCAGGGGTTACCATATCAGTAAAAAGCAAAACAATAACAATAATGGCGTCGCTGAGAGCTTCAATCAGTCATCAAACCGATAAATCGATATTTGCTTAAGAGAGAGATGGCAGTAGGTGCTGCTGCTTCAGGGGCATCAAGCTATCGATTGACACACAGTGCATATTTTGCGCACGGTCGATCGTGTGCAAAATAAACAGACAAAAAGAGGAAGAGGGGGGAGAAGCTGCTGTCGGGATTAAAATATCAGCTGGGCCCGTTGTCCAATATTTAATGCTAATTATAATTATCGCTAAATCGAAATACGACAACGACAAACGTTCAGTTTGTATGTTTGTCAAACGATCGATCGATCGAACGATCGATTTTCCGTTCTCAATTTAAACGCATGGTCAGATAATCAGCAATCTTATGTGTGTGTGCGTGTGTCTGTGTGTGTTCCTAGAACAGTGGTACATACACCCACAATATCAAATCAATTTTCAGCCACTGTTGCTCTTGCTTGTTGCATCTTATCGCTTCAATTCGTTTTCATTTTTAGAACATTTTTAAATTGTTGTACTTGCTACTGTTAGTTGGAGTTGTTGTTGCTTTTGCTGCCGTTGCTATCATTAGCTGGCAACGCCGACCGCGGAGTCGGCGTCCCACTTAACTGATAAGCATCAGGTACATACAGGTAAAACATATGTTGCTCTCGAGTCGCGACAACTTTTTAGTAAGTTTTACAAGAAATTTATTCGGTGTTTCTGCTTTGCTTTGCTTCAAATTGATGCAGAAAATCGAAATTTGCAAATTGACCATGAGACATCAAGGCGAAAACCTTTTCAAACCAATCTATAAATTTACATGACTTGTTGTTTTCCCAACTTTGATTAAAAACAACAAAAAGGAGCCACAATCAATTTCATGTTGCATGTGGATTGTGGATCTTATCGGAGGTGAGGTGAGTGAGGAAGGTACAAACATCAACTCCAATATTTTCATTCTCACAGATGTTACACCCCCTAGTACATCTCCCTATACGAATATCGTATTCAAGCGTAAATACTTTAATGGAAAGTTTTCTTTATTTACGTTTACGATCGTTTTCGCCTTTTTGAAATGGAAAATGCACATGGCAGAAAATGTGTTTGGAAATTAGTGCTTATTATAAGGGCAAACTCTCCTATTCTATATAAAGTATACAAAGCTCAAACTTCGTTTGAAATGATAATTATACCCTGCGACCACTGAAACTTTGTGCAAATGTATGTAACGGGTAGAAGGAGGCGTGGCACACCCCCATCACTAGCCAAGTCGATTGAGCCATGTCTGCCTGTTTGTCTGTGCGAACACACAGATGTGTATACTATACGCTGATCAAGTTTATTTTATATGTTAGGTGCCATGCCCACCGCCCCTACAAATCAACAATTACATTTTTTAATTCGATTTGTAAGCGGCGTATAAAAGTTACAAATTTCCTACATTGATATATACTAAGCTGATTTATATATGTATCTACAAATTCTCAAAATCAATCTGATCGGACAAAAAACACAAAAGTTATTCAAGAAAGTATGAGCTTGTGCCAGCTAACAAGGGAGGCAGGCGAGCGAGAACGCCATCTGTCGAGAATAGTCAGAAAGCACGTACATATGTATGTATGCACCGGAACATAGATCAAAGGGTATCCTATTGTCGAGCGCCGCTTGTATTTCATTTTTCTCAATATGCATTCGAGTTGATTTCTCTCTATGACTTCCTTTCTTTCCGCTGCATTGCAGGTCGGTTATGAAAGTGCGCAAAAGCCAGTTTCACATTTGGATAGGAAAAAGAAACCAGTTTTATGGCAACTAATCTCACGTACGATTTTCGACTTCAACTTCATTCAAACTTCAACTTCAGCACTGTTCGGAACGGGGACGGGGGGTAGACAGAACCAAGAAACGAGTGTGACCTCGATTAAAATATACAAATTAATTGAGAGCATGATCTTGCATAATATCATATCATATCTTGTGTCTATTTTTTCAGTCTCTACATGGCAAAAATATTGGGCGAACCTCCGAATAGCAATATGAATCCAAATCCGAATCCGAGCCAAGTGAAGGTGAATGTGAATGTTGCGCGCATGCGCAACGAACCAAGGCACAAAGAGTGAACGAAATACAACAAAAAAAAAAAAAAACACAACTAAACAAGAGGAGATCACGCAAACAAACAAAAAGAAAGGGAGAGAGAGAGAACGGGGAGGGAATCAAATAGAGTTTCTTTCACTTTCAGTTTGAAAAGTTGGGCATTTATGTGGCTTAAGGTCTTTATAGCGAAACCGCTTTAAATTGAAGGCTTGAGTCAACGTTGAATCAAATGAATTGGTCTAAGCTGATCATATACATGTACATATATACATATATGTATAGTATATAATACTATACCTTATATTAGCCGATTGTAGAACGAGACTGATTGAAAACATTATTTTCTTTGCCCATTACAACAATTTATAAATTAGAGAATTAAATGTATACGATAAATTGGAGGGCACTGTGACAGTTTTGAATTGGTTTGGATTTCTTGGAAATGTGATAGCTCAATGCCAAGTGGTGTATCTGATGACCTGATCATTCTATATGTTCTTATGTCATTTTCTTTACAATATTTGAACATTATACTATACATACATACTTACATATATTCATTGGTGCATGCGTTATATGCATTGAATGTTACTAATCGTTCAAAACATTTCCCTCTCTAGCTTACTCATTCTCCCTGCCTCTCTATCTGGGCATTATAACCCAGATAACTTAACTTGTGTGAGTGTATTTGCTTTTGAGGAATATTTAATCGCCTTCTCTTTTGTTGTTATTGCTCTTTTTTTTTTTTTATTGTTGATGTTGTTGCCCTCGAGAGGCTTCTTATCAAGCATAAAACTAATCATACTATATATGGTATATAGTAGGAGTAGCAACAGAAACAACAACAACAACCATTTGAGAATGCACCCAAACATAATCGCAAATGTTAATATGAATATTATGTGAATCTATTTCAATATTGACCTTTTTCCATTCGTTTCTATATTCTTATTTCAGCTGAAATGGCACGTGATGTCAACAATGCGAGTAACATGACAGTTGCATGGATACATATACCAAAAGACAATGATACATATATACGATATATATATATGTATATGCATATGTATATGTATGCATATTCTACGACATACATTTATTACGACATTATCAACAGACGTGCGGCTTGTGCATGGGCACAGGTGCTTTACTTGTTTCACTGTTCAAATATTGACTTGACTTCGATTAATCAGTTAATTGTTATTATGAAATCGAAAAATATGGCAATATTTGTATAGGAAACACAGTGTGGGAGCAATTTCATATGGGGCATGTTGTGGATAGATGGTGATAATAGATGATAGTTAATAACTCCCTTTCTACTTAATGTTTACAATGTTCTACACATTTCAAAGTGCAAAGTTCAAAACAAGACAGTCAACAATAAATCAAACAGGTGGCAACCCTCTATTTATTTAGTATTTAGTTAGCTTCTCTTTCGATAGTATTTTTAGCCTGTTTACCCTTTAATGTCGTTCAGCATTTACTCACCACCCACCACCCTCGTACTCACCTCGTTTTGTTAGTAACGTCACGGAGGCAGCTGTTACACCGCGCAGCTTGAGGACATGCGTCTCGATTTTGTTGACACAGGAGGCGCAGGTCATGCCCGTGATTTCCAGCTGCACCTCGGCCTCACCGTTGTCGGGCTCATCGATAAGCTCCGTGGGAAAACCAAGTTCAGTGATCGATTTAGCAATGTTCTCGGCGGTCAGAACATTTGCATTGTACTTGACCTCGGCCTTGGCGGCGAGCAGAGCAACCAAGATGCTATCCAGGCCGTAGATCTTGCGGCAGTGCTTCTCGATGGCGGCCACGCAGCTGGCGCACGTCATGCCGCGTATGTGAAGGAAGCATTTCGTGAGCGCCTCCTGCTCAATGGGCACCAGGATGGCATTGCCATTGGTTGCCACCTGTTGCTTGCTGTTTCGCTTGGGGGATGCGGGCGCGGGTTGCTGCTGCTGCTGCTTGTCAGGGGACGGCGGCGTTAAACTACGAGAGGAATCTGCAACTGCGACAGTCGCATCGAAGCCCATGTCGTCGATCATTTCGGCAACGAGCTCGGCAGTCAGCTGATCGGGATTGTATTGTACGCGCGCGTTCTTCTCGTCCAGATTCACCTGGATGTGTGTGATGCCCGCCTGACCCGATATATGACCTTCGATGTTGCGCACACACGACTGACACGTCATGCCCAGGACACGTATGCTGGCACTGGCGCTGGCGGGACTCACCTCGGGCTGGTAGACGCAATCGAATCCCATGTCATCGACCTCGTTGGCGATCTGTGCTGCCGTTATCTCGCGGGGATCGTAGTCAAAGTAGCCGGCTTTCTCCTCCAGCTCCACGCGCGCCCTAATCACGCCAGTTTTCTGTGTGAGCGTATTCTGGATATTCCTCACGCACGACTGACATGTCATGCCCGAAATGGGCAGACGCACACACGCCTGTTGCTGCTCCATCGCTAGCGTCGACTGCGACTGCGACAGAGTTGGATTAATCAGCTGATTGGCTGCTGCTGCACCATTTGCGGCATTTGCATTGTTTCCCTTCGCGTTTTGCTGGTCGTTCATTTTTCAATTTTGCATGTCACTGATTCGTTTTGTTTCTCTTTTCCCTTTTTCTTTTATTTGCTTGCCTTGCCTTGTGCTCTTGGTGTTGGTGTTTTGTTATTGTTTTTCAATTCAATTCGCGTGTGCGTGTGCGCGTGGTATGCGTCGTGTGTGTGTGCGCCTTTGTATGCACTTGCTCATGAATAGAAAAAAAACTAAGTAACAAAACAGAAAAAAAATATATCCGAAATACTTGTTGTGTGCACTAGTGTGAGTGTGTGTGCGTGTGTCTATGCATGTATGTATGTTGTTTTTTTTGTTTGTTGTTTTTTTTTTTCTTATCGTAATCTGGCTATAATTGCAACACTATAAATTTATTTGATTCGCTTCTCTCCTATTTTTGTTCAACAAAATTTGTTATCCACACTCCGAGGAACAACGAGCGCGAACCCGATGCGAGACTGTTGGCTAATTGCGCTTGTCAGACGCTCATATCCAGTTTTATAACTACAACTCCACATCCGGATCGGTTTACTTCTCAATTTGGTCAATTTGTATTTTTTCGCACGAACCGAATATTTGGATTTCTAATTAATTTCATGCGCACAGCTGCTGTCGCTCAACATTGCGTACCGTGTGCCAATTGCGACTATTTAGTGATGTAAGAAATTTATCGAAACATCGGTTTCACATAATGTAATTTTGAAATTCCGACCTATCGATATTTCTCGATATGTAAACTGCGAATCGACAGTATTTTTTTTTGTTTGCATTTTTATTTGTGTGAATGATGTGGCAACGCTAGCCCGACTATAGTGTTGTGCAGTGGCTGCACTCGAGTGCTGAAAAGTGAAAAAAGTGCACAAAACTGCGTGTGGAAAACGCTGGCAGAGCAGCGTTTTCATTTACATTTTTCGTGCGATCTATTTTGATTTAATATTATTAACATACTACGTGTTAATATGTATGTTTAATAAAAGTGCTCAAGTGCTAGCAATTAATAAAAATGTATTAAACGGCCAGTGTAAAGTAGACAAACGTTTGTTCTACTTATCCACATAACGCGCACACGCACACACACATACACCAACACACACACACATATACACTAGCCAGAGAAAGACACACACACAAAGTGTAGACACAAATACATACGCGCGTTTAGTTGCGCTGCCGCCGAGTGTCAACAGCTGCCGCTGCCTCTCTGCCTTTGTGGCGGTGGTGGTGGTACCGCACTCAAAATGTCGGACATTAAGTAAGTCACTTGTGAAAATGCAAATATAATTGCAAATAGTGAATTGTAAATTTTAATGTAATGAATATACATATTGCAAAGTGAAGGGCGCGTGTTTTTTGTTGCTTTTTTCCCTGTGTTCTTCGATGGCAGCTTTTTTATTTGCCTCAATTTGTAACACACACACGCATACAACTCATATACATGCACGCATACAGCCACCCACACATGTTTACGTAAAGTATACATATATATGAGTGTGTGCATACATATTTTCAAGGTATTTAGCCTGAAGCTGCATGCGTGTGCGTGTATATGCGTGTGTGTGTGTGTATGTGGAAGTAGATCCTGTGAATAGTCGTGCAAAACGTACAGAAAAAAAAAAAACAAAACGTTTTTGTCGTTCCCTTCAAATGTACACAAATGCAACTTTCTCACTCCCTCTCACTCTCTGTGGCCCCTTGTCAAAATATTTACAATATTTTTTGGTGCACGGTTCAACGGTTTTTAATTAAAATCGTTGCTTATTTGATTTATTTATTTTATCAGGTTTCGAATTTATTTCATCATTTATTGATTCAGTTTTCCCACTCTCTCAACACAAATGAATTGCATATTTTTTGCAGTTTATCATTGAAAAAAGGGGAAATTAGTTATAGAACTTAGAGGGTAGATGACATTCGTATACAGATATAAATGTTCTTAAGTAATTTAATTTTATTAACCTCGTTCTTTATCATTTTCCTTGCATTGCAGCGACGATTTGCTCAACTATGAATTAGGACTGGGCGATGACATCGATGATCAGGCGCTGCTTGGCGCCGACGAGGATGAGCTGCTGCTCTCCGATGAGGGTAAGTTAGGGTGCCCCCTCCCCCCTTTTACACTTTTCATGCGTCTACTTTCTTCTGCAGAACTGGAGAAAGATGTCACCAGCGAGGTGAAGTTGCAAATGCGCGCTGAGGCCGAGGAATGGGCACAGGAGCAGCTGCGTAAGCACAAGGAACAGCAGCAAGTGCAGGCTGCAGCTGCAACAACAACAACAACAACAACTGCAACAGCAACAACAAAGTCGACAACATCAACAGCAGCAACAACAACAACTGCAGCAACACCAGCGACAGCAGCAACAACAACTAAAGTTGCCCAGGAGACTGCGCCGTCAATTGCTGCCCCAGTTGCAGTGGCAACTGCTGCAGCAGAAGCGTCTGTAGTGTCGAATACAACAACAGTAGCTGCAACAGCAGCCGAGACAAGCACAGCTGGCAATGCAAGCGAGCAAACGTCACAAGTTTCAGAGCGAGCTGCAACAACAACAGCAACAGCAGGCGCAGCTAGCGGCGGCAGCAGTGAGGAAGATTCGCTGGCAGCAAAGAGCAACCAAACTGTGAATAATGGCACCCGAGTTGCCCCCACTGAGGTGGCAGCAGGAGTAAACGCAACGAAAGCCGAAGCTGATTTAGAGCCTGAGGTGGAGGCAAGCGACAGCGATGCCGTTGGTTTGTCCTCGCTGCTGGCCTCCTCCCAGGAGAGTCTGCCCAGTGCCAGTTCCGTTGCCGAGTTACCCGATCCACGTGAGGATGAGGAGGAACGTGAGGAGCGCACCAATTTCAAGACGGCCAGCGAAAGAGCCGACAACCAGCACAAGCAGCAGCAGCAACACCAGCAACAGCAACACTCGCTGCAACAGCAACAGCAGCTGCAGAGGCGACACCACACAGGTAAGTGGACACTGGCAGCTCCTGCAAGTGGCAATCCTTATGCCCCCCTTCCTCTTCTCTGCAGACAAACCACGCATGGGCGGCCCTGGCGGCGGCGGAGGTGGACGCTTTATGCAGGGCAACAACAACAACAACAATGGGAATAACAAACGCATGATGGGTGGACGGCATCATCTGCTGCGCAATCCGGGACCGCATATGTTCAATCCACAGCAGCGCATGATGGGCGGAATGCCGCCGATGCAACGTTTCCTGATGCCATCGGGTAATGTTGCACAACAGCATGTTGCAGCACATGTGGTGGTTGCTACGCCAGTGACAGCTTGTATATTGGCAACACCAATACAACAGCAACAACTGCAACTGCAGCAGCAGCAACAACAGCAGCAGCAGCAGCAGCAACAGCAGCAGCAACACCAACAACATCAACAAACACTAACACTAAGCAAAACTACATTCATTCCAGGCCAATATCCATCATCAACTGCACCACCAAATCAGCAACAAACACCCACACAACAACAACAACAACAGCAGCAGCAGCAGCAGCAACAACAACAGTCGCCATACAACAACACAGCAAACAACAATAATAACAAGAACAACAACAATGCAGGCCCCGTAAATTCAGTTGGTCCTGGTCCCTCCCCCTCCCCGCATCTACACAATCCGCACATGTTGCACCATCAACACCACAATAACAACAACAACAGCATCAGCAGCAGCAACAACAACAGTAACAACAGTAATAACAACAGCAGCAGCAACAATAACAACAGCAACAACAACAACAACAGTGGAGGCAACAGTAACAACAATGGAGGATGTGGAGTGCCACCTGCACATCTGTTGCCCCATCCACATCCCCATGCACACGGACCACATCCACACTCGCATCCACACGATCAGGTGCGAGTGGGTCTGCTGCAACCGCCGCTGCCTCTGCCCTTGGGCTATGGACAGGCACAGGCGGCGCAGGTCTATCGCAATGGCGCCTTGCTTGGACCACATCCGCCACCTGGCGGTCCTGGCGGCGGTCCACACTCGCCGGCAGGCATGCGTCCACCGCCCCCTTATCGCAATGCGCCCGGGCCTGGTGGCTATGGACCTGGACCTGGACCCGGTGGACCTGGAGGTGGTGGTGGCCCACAAGCTATGCCCGGCTATGAACCTTTGCTTGGCGGTGGACAGTTTATGCGTCCACACAACGGTTGGCGGCCACAGGGAGAGGCACCTGGCACCCGCATGCCAAGGCCACCGTTGCAGGCGCTACCGCCGCATCTGATGGGCGGCGGTGGAGGTGGCTACATGAATGGCATGAATATGCGTGCACCGTTGCCACATCTGCAGCAGCAGCAGCAGCAGCAACAACAACAACAACAGCAGCAGCAGCAGCAAGCTGGTGTTCCTCCTCCGCCCACACAAGTTGCACCACAGGCAGCAGTGCTCGGTGCACCACAGCAGCAACAGCCACCACAGCTGGCGGCAGGAAGTCCAGCAACTGCTGTGCCACGCGGTGTCGTTGGCAAGGTGCTGATCAATCCGAACTTCAAGGGTGGCGTCGAGGCTGCCACCAATAAGTTCATCAAGGAGACACACTTCATGCCGGCCATCAACAGCGAGGCGGAGCTGCTGCGCCAGCAGGAGGAGTTCATCAACAAGAATCGTCAATACTTTGAGATGCGTCGCATGGAACGTTCACCCCCGCCAGCCAGTTCCGGCTCCAATGCGGGTGCATCTTCATCGAGTGCTGCACAGCGACGTAGTCGCAGCCGGAGTCGATCTCGTGGTCGCAGTTATTCGCCACTTAAGCGCAGCGATCGTGAGCGGGAACGTGATCGGGAGCGTGACAGGGATCGGGACAGGGAACGTGATAGGGAGCGTGAACGGGAGCGCGACAGGGAACGAGATCGTGAACGCGATCGATATGGAAGCGGTGGAGGAGGAGGAGGTGGAGGTAGCGGTGGTGGCAGTGGCGCTGCTGCACGTCCGGCAGCAGGCACTCGTGGCTATCGACGCCCCGCCAGCAGCAGAGAACGTGATGAGAATCGTGGCACAGCCAGCGCTGGAGGTGGTGGTGGTGGTGGAGCAGGTGGAGGCGGCGCTGCAGCACCTAAGCGACGACGCAGTGGCTCTCCCTCGGCGCAGCGCAATCCCTTCTCAGGTGAACCACGCAATCGGGCCTTGGATAGCGGTGCCAGCGGTACACGCAACATGGTAAGTCTGCCTGCTCTCCTTTCCACTTGCCCTACAACAATTAGCTTATGCTCTCTCTCTCTCTGCTCTTCCCTGTCCCTTTCTGTGTGCAGCCCAGCGACGAGGATGAGGAGACGCGTGCCTATCGCCTGGAGATTGAGAAACAGAAGCAGCTGCGCGAGAAAATCATGCGTGACAAGGAAATGAAACGACGACGCGCTGCCGAGGAGAAACAGCATGAGGTGAGTACTCTACAGATACCCTATACAACTGAATATACCCTACAATCATGTGTAGTTAGTTTACGATCACAACGGAAGGTGCCCAATAAATTCCTGATCCAAAACAAAAGCTCAAACTGTTTATTTTATTTAGTTTATTAAAAGAAAATATAAATACAAATAATATACATTTATTTCTATTTGTGAATTCAACTGAATCAAGTTGAAAATTACAAATATTTAATATTTATGCACTATATTTATTTAAAATTTAAACTGAATAATGCAAACTAGTGAAGATTATTGGGAAGTTGAGGAAAAAACACAATTTGTTTAGTAAAATGAATAGATTAAAGATCAGTTTAATAGGAGTTGTAAATAGAGACAGTTTGAATGAAGAGAGATTGGAGAGAACTCTAAGTAGAATAACCTAAATAAAAGAGATAGTTTGATAGAAGATAGAGGAGAGAGCTTGAATACCCTAAATAATAGAGACAGTTAAATAGAAGATAGAGAGGAGTAAACTCTGAGTGGAATACCCTAAATAATAGAGATAGTTTGAAAGAAGAGACAGAAGAGAACTCTGAATGGAATACCCTAAATAATAGATAGTTTGATAGAAGAGACAGAAGATAACGCTGAGTTGAATATCCTAAATAGTTGTAGGAAAGGATCATCAATAATTTCGCCTAAGTGCAGAAGGAATACAGAAATTTCAATTATATTGTCACATTATTTAAATTGATTGCATAATTGTTGGAAAACCTTTGCATCACATTCCTGCAACAAACTAAAACCCAATAAGGTATAGTAACTGAATAAATTGAGTTTATATTTAATAGCATTTAATGGTCTCTGGCCAAATTATCGTCTATCCCTATAATTATATTTTATTTTTAACAATACACTTTATACTGATTGATTTCATGATTCTCTTTCTTGCTTGGACAGTTATTTTATAGCTTATATTTAAATACATAACTCAAGTAACTCTTTGCCAAATGAAGAGTGTAGATATATTAATATTATATATTAAATAATTATAAATTAGGCCAAAAAGAGTTCCACACAGTTTGAAGCTGATGATCCAAGATCTCACCATCTTCTCCCTGCTCTCAATGGAATGTTTCTCTCTCTAAAAACCTTTTTCTCATTTATTCCTCTTGCAGGAGAAACGCGCCGAGGGACACAGTCCGGCGCCACGTGATGATCAGGAGCAACAGCAGACGAGCAGCAGCAGCAGCAGCAGTGGCCCGACAGGGCAGCAGTCGCAGGCGCCTGGCAGTGCACAAAAGCAGCGTCCGCCGCTAAATAATGAACGCAAGGTGATCTCGCTGAAGCGACGCGATGAACCCGAAACGGCGGGCGGAGGCAACGGACGCAGCCGTTCCGGACAATCGGGCAGCGGTGGCGCACCCATGGCAGCGGGACGTAAACAGCTAACAGCAGCAAAAATTGCTCCGGAAGCGAAGCGCAGCATAACTGAGCATTTGGCACCGTCGAGCAAGCATCAGCATCAACAGCAGCTGTCTGGCAATCGAGCCGCTGGCGGCACACCGCCTACTGGTAGCCATAAGGGGCGTGGCGACATTGGCACACTGCGTCTGGGCACGCCCAGCGATGATGAGGTGGAGCTTGACTACGATGACGATGATCTGCTGCTGGACGAGGAGGATCGACTGCTGGCCACGCCATCGCCGCCACCACCGCAGCTGACATCGCAATCACGCGCCATGAAGAGATCAGCTACACCGGAACTGGTGGTGGTCAAGCGTAATCAAAAGATTGTGCGCACTGGCGGCGGCGGTGGAGGAGGAGGTGGAGGTGGCGCTGGCTCAGCTGCAGTGGTTAATTCTGGTCAGCGACGTGTAGTCCTCAAGCCGAGTAGCAATGGCAGCAGTGGAGAGCAACAGCAATCTTCGCATGGCAGTAGCAGTGGTGGAGGAGGAGGAGGAGGCGGAGGCGGAGGAAGGCAACGAGAGCGTCGTCAGCGCGAGGAGCAGCTGATGCAGCGCAAGAGCAGCGGCGGTGGAGGAGGAGGAGGTGGAGCATCTGGAGGCATCTTTGATCGTCTGGCAAGGCGACAGGCATCCTCTGGAGGTGGCGGCGGTGGCGGCAAACAGCGCAGCAAGGCACCGCAGCGGATCGTACTGCGGCATGACTAAAGCGTCCGCCTGATCTTCCCTTCCCTTTCCAAACAAAGAAAAAAAAAACCCGTTCCCAATCCGAATTGTATTATATAGTAACGCGGATTCAGTGCGGATTTGGCTAAGCAGAAAGTTTTTTAATTGTTCAATTCGATAATTGCTATAATTAGCTATAAAATACACCCACACACATACACACACTTGATACTAAATACAATATGTTTGCAGAGAAATAGAGGACAGAAAGCCTAGTGTTAAGTTGAAAAGTATATATATATGATATATATATCTGTATCTGTCATATATATAAAGGTTATACATAGCTTAGTTGATATGCCTACTTTATATTATATATAATACCTTATATAGCTAATCTTAACTGTAATTGTACAAAAACAACAAAAGGAAAATCACTTCAAACTAAACTAGGACTAAAGTGCATCTCTATATATACATATATATATATATATATATATATATTACACTCACACAAACATGAACATACTATAACTGATGATAACATTATATTATTATAATGACCTTTTTTTTATTTGCATTTCTTGTTTTGTTTTCCAATCATATCTCAGACGAAGACGAAGACCACGACGAACCTGAACGGAACTTGTATTTGTATTTGTATTTTGTATTTAATTTAACTGATTAATTAGAGCTTTTTAGACTACAACAACACGCACTGGGCGCTTCAAGTGCCCAATACACACACACACACACACACACACACACACACAGAGACAGATACAGACACGCTCGCATAGTTAAGAGAAATATTGAAATAATTAATCGCATGCACATAAATATCGCAACAATCTTCTGATTATCTGATCTGCATAATGATACACAATATATATACAAATATATACATATATAGACTATCTATATAGATGTATGCATAACCTAACTATATTTGAATATGGCTAGTCTTAAGTCGCATTATCAATTCTTTTTAATGAGCTGACGCAACAAGCGAATATTAATTTAAACCATCTTTTTTTTTAATATTATTACACTCAACTTTTGTATCGCGGTCTGCCCTTTTTTTAAGTGTATAATTCCCCGTTTATTCTGTAAATTCCCATGTATTCCCCTCTTACTTTCGCCTACTGTCTGTAATGTGTTTTTTACTTTCCACCGCGATAATTTTTTGAATTTCATTTGAGTTTTTATTTTTTTTTTTTGTTAAATTTGTGGCCTCCATAAGAAAAAAAAAAAAAAAAAAAAGAAAATAAATAATTAATAACGTGTCTTCTTCGTATGGGAAAGACAACAAAAGCAATACCATGATGGCCTGTTAAACGATAGAGAAAACACACCAACTTCCCCAAGAACAGAACAGCAAATAAAGCAGTTTCTCTCCCCCCAAAACAAAAGATAAAAAGAATAAAGAAACCATTATCTATAACTGATCTAACTATAGCTATAAATGATTATTTCGATAACGATAACTATAAAGCTAGAGCTATGACTAAAATTATCCAAATGCAAATAGAAACAGTAAGAAGAGTTAGCTATAGATATATCGATTAGACCTTAAGTCTATACAATATACGATATATATTGAACCCTGTACATATTGACATATATTTATAGTGCATGCCATAAGCCATAAAACACACACACAAAGAAAGAAAACCCCGAAAGAGAAAGAGAAACCGAAACCGAGAAACACACTGAGCGCAGATCGTATAGGACCATTAGCATTATAGAGAACATGCGATTTATGTGTATCTAATGGAATATAATAATAATGATAACGAAATTGTTAAACAAGAAACAACAACAACAATTATATATATGTAATGTTGATGAACTTATTCACAAATTGCTAGTATATTATGCTATAAAAAAGTGTAGTCTGTAACCGCAAAAGAGATTTACAAAAACAGTTGACAAACCTTCCCAAAACAAACAATTCTTAATTAATCTTTTATATATCAACTTAAGATTTGTGTAAGCTTAAAGAGCAAATGAGAGAGAGAGAGAGCAAATGGCGTGGAAAATCTTTAAGCTTTGTATGCTTTCTAGGTTAAGTTAGCCCATGATTTGCTTGCATCGTATGCTATCAAGTTTGTAAAAGAGCGCATACAAATTCTTCAGATTATATACACACCAACACACACACACATAAAATCTATATATATATTATATATATAGCATAAACACGTAACTATAAATTATGGACTAATAAAAACAAAGTATATTGCATACATACATATATAATATACCTATTAACTACAATAAATCAAGCCTGTATATAACTCTATACTTAATCCTCTTACACCATACGTTAGAGAGAGAGAGAGAGAGAACAGTAATAGTAGTAGTAGTAGAAAGGATGAAAATGTTGAAGAAACGAGTTAACAAAAGAAACGAATGACAAAGAAAACATAAAACAAGACTCGTGACTTGAGAAAAAGAAACAAAAAACTGAAAAGTGAAAAGTGAAAGAAGAAAACACATAAAACGAGTCTGTGATTGATTTTTATATATTCTAATTATTACGATTATGATTACGATTACAATTATTATTACTCTTAACCTTAACCTTACTCTTACTCTTACTCTTACTCGTACTCGTACAACAACAACAACAATTACCATGCATTGCCTCTTTGTTATATAATTGTTTAAACACACACTTCCGTTATTATAATTTATTAAGCGAGTAAAGCCAAACTGCAGTTAGTCACTAAGTCACATACGAAACACCCTCACCAGAGGTTGCTTTAAAAACAATTCAATCACTCACATACACATACACTTCTATATCCCCCCATTCCCAAGTGATAAACAAAAAGAAAAAACGCGACACTTAGTTCATAATTATATGTCTCTCTAAATATGTAGTTGAAATTGTTTTGCGTCTCGTTCTTTCTTTCTGCCAACTTCGGCGCCTCCTACTGCCACATAACCTCACTTTAACTATTGTAAAATCAGTTTCATCTTCCTCTTTTTTCTATTTGCCTTCCCCCACTTAATTTTCTTTTTTAAACTTAAGATCAAAATCGAAAATTGTTACCAGCATTCGTTGTGTGCACGAATCGAATCATATACTATAATATATTATATATAGTACACATAACCTATATACTTTTATAATTTAAACATATACTACACACACACACACACACATATATATATATTAATACATACAGTTAGCCTAGTCTCTATTAGTCTAGACTTATAATTTATTGATATAGTATTATGTTTTCTGTAAGCGATTTTAGTTCTCTAATTGTTGTAATGTTTACTACTTACCCTGTCTCTTTCCCACCCTAACCTAATCTCAGACAACGATATGTCCGGGCAGTTAGCGCTGTCTCTTTCTACCTGGCCTATCGCTTTGTCACTCTAGTCTATGTGTTAGCTCTATCTCGTTCGCACTGCAACTAAGTTAATTTTACACACAAAAACCAAAAAAAAACAAAAACAAAACAATTTTCTTTCAGCACGAAATTCTGTACAAAAAGATGAGAAAAAAATGCAAAACAAACGTACAAAAACAACCCAAAAAAAAAAAACAACAACAACACAAAATTAGAGAAAAGAATGAGAGAGAGAGAGAAATGTGTTAGAGAGAATACAAAACGTAACTGAAACTTGCAAAGTTCAAATCGAGGCCCCTGCGAAGGACAAACAAGAAGATGAAGACTTAATAAAACTGATATATATACACACAGGCACATACCATACGCACCTATACATATGTATATATCCGATATATATGTGTATGCCGCCTCCGCATCGGACCCAACTGCGCTGCATGCACTGACTATCGGCTTGCATGTGTGCGTGTGCGTGCGCGTATGTATGTGTGTGTGTACTTGTATATTTTTTACAGCATTCCAAAAAATCAAATTGTCTTTTTATTTGGGATTTTACAGATCCGGGGGTACTTTAAAGTGGATCAAAGTAAACAAAAAAGAAGAAAACAAGCATCAAAGGTATAGTCGAGTGTGCTCGCCTTTGATATGCCGATTTCTAAAATTGTGTTGCATGCTTTAGGGAGCGGTTTGGAAATTAGTAACTCTTAAAATTGTTTCTCAAATAACTTTTATGTTAATTATCCGATTGCAAGCAAATTCTTAGATATTATTTGGGCATTGATAATTATTGTGTTTATTAAAAATGAACAGTACTGCATTAAAATTACGCATGGAATTCGGTTTTTTTATCGAATTACGGGGGTGTATTTCTAAAACAAATTTGATCTGCTTGCAAAAATAACACATACTGACACAAATTTTAGTAGCCCAAACTATTAATCTAGGTTTTCATACGGATGGACAGACAGTTGGCATAAAGTTATAATATCCATGTAAAAGTGATTCAAAATGATAGAAATCGAGCTAGAATTCTAACACATACATACATATATATTGTATTATGAAGATCCTCTTAGTTGTATATTTGTACCTTATATAAGGAATATACTGAAACAATCTGCTGCTCTTCTTCATTAAGTTCTACTAAATTATTGATTAAAGAAAGAAACTTTATTTTCTTTTAGTTATTTTACGATTCGATTTAGTTTCAGTTTTTTCATTGCATTTCTATTGTAACCATTGAATGGGGAAAACTGTGAACCCCACACGATCATCATGTTGTCGTCTTGTGATCTTGACATTCGTGCGTTGACAATTTATGCTCGCTTCGTTCCCGCTGCCGCTGTCTCGCTCGCTCTTCCAGTGACTGCATTAGATGACAAAAGATTTATGAATATGTCATATGCGACTTGCGCTTAACTCTTCAGACGAACTCGGGGCATTGTTCGCCGTTGCTCAGCTGGCAAATTGAGCGGTTGGCAGATATAGCAGAGAGATCTGACAGATATGACAGTTCCGAATGGCCAGTTTAGTGCATTTTGACAGTCGTTTAGTTCCAGCGACAATTGCAATTGCAGTTTATAAAGCAAGGCAGACAAAAGTGAAAGATATATTAGTATATACATATATATGCATAGATTTATATAGTTTCTTGTTCCGTACGATAAGATTTTATGTTAGCTGTGGAATGTTCTGGTTTGTTAAGTGAGAGATTCGATTTTATCAGATATGAAGTGAAAGCATGTAACTTCATGTTTTCATAATAATATACATATAATTGTGAATATTTATATAGTTTCTTGTTCAGCACGATATGATCTAAGCTTAGCTTACGCTCCCGAGTTTTCTGAGTTCTCTGTTAAGAGTTTCTTTTCTATCTGACATAAAATATAGGCATGTTAAGCATGTATCTTCATATGGAATCAAATACTTCATGTTATATACATGTGTGTGAATATTTATATAGTTTCTTGTTCAACACGATAAGATCTATGCCCACGAGTTTCCTGCTTTCTTTAGTGAGCGATTCTCTTTCATCTGACAAAAGCTTAAGCATGTTAATTCACTTAATATTAATCGTAGTTGTCAAGCCACTATATATAAAGATACTGGATGTAGAATGATCATCGATGACTATAGATATAGGTATATCTATCCTTCTATATATAGTGTCTCATATTATATATTATATGTATCTATAAATTGAGTCGCTTTTGCCATAGCTTAACTCTGTAATAGAAAGGGGATATACTTAAACGTAAATGAGTTGAATTTCTCTGATCTTACTCCCCCATTTGAACCTCCTTTGCCAGGGCAACCCTCCTACTGCCCTGCACAGAAAAGCTGCCCTACAGATTAGCAGCAAATCTTGTTGCTACTGTGACAGTTGCAGTTGCTGTCATTGCTGTAGTCACCCGATGCCAGGGCCGCCATCAAGTGTGTGAGTTCTCGCTGGGATCTTGGGATCTTGGGGGCTTTTCGCACAAGAATTATGCCCACATAAATGCATAATCGTGTGAAGCTGAAGCTGAAGTCGTAGCTGAAGTTAAAGTTGAAGTTGAAGCTGAGATTGGAGACTGCCACTGCCACTGCCTCTGCCTCTGCCTCTGCCACAGTCGCTGCCTCTGCCACAGTCGCTGCTGATGTTGCTGCCTTCATCAATTTTGTTGCAATTATGCAAAGTGCAAGTTCAACGTTGGCCTCAAGGCGAGTTTTCCCATTTGGAATTTTCCTTTGTTTTGCGACAAGTGGCCTACTCACCTGCCACGCCCCCACCTACCACCTACCACCGCCCCCGCCTCGTTAGCCGCTTCATTTGCTGCCGCTGCCTGGAAACTGTTTGCGGTTCGTTTTGCTCAGTTTTGAAATTATAATTAAAATCGGTTTGTAAATTTTAATTGCGGGGCGTGCGAAAAACTCAATGCGAATGACGGCAACGTACCACATACCCTGTAATTGTTGTTGTTGTTGCTGCAACCGTTGTTGTTGTTATTGTTATTGTTGCGCGTGATTGGTCTGCTGAATTAGAACAACGCAATTGTTGTTGCTCTTTGAGGCTGTTTAGTCAGACACAGTCACAGATGGAGGTGCAGATGGAAATGGAGGCAGGCGAAGGGGTCGATAAGGAGGGAAACTGTTAAGCCACCACGCCCCTTTTGATGTTTCCAGCAAGAAGAAGAGGAAGCAACAGAACTTGCAAATCGTTTTGACCCTTGGGGATAAACCCCTGTTAACGGTACTGACAGCAGCAACAAAAACAAGCAAACACTTGTTTGCCCATGTGGGGTAATATTTAGTAAGTACACTGTGCGAAATGCATGTTGCCAGCTGATTTTTTTGAGCATTCAAATCATTTGTTTATTACATACTTGTGAAGTGAATTATGTGTAATTGTATAGTTTTTTTGAGGTTAGACTATACAGATAGACTTTATAGACTTTGAGGTTAGGTTTATCATATGAAGTCTGTTTTGAGGTTAGGTTTAGCTCAAGCATAAAACAAACAGTACATTATAATTAATAATACATCACTTGCAGTTACAAATCACACATGATTTAAGGGGTCAACTCAATTATTTGTTGCATGACTTTTTCTCTACCAAGTTTTTAATCTTACTACACTACACTGCACAAAACTCGAGCAAATAATAATAATATAAATAATAAGTAATATATTTCTTATTTATTTTAAGTCGACTTATAGCAGTCTATTGAATTTAAATGAGGAAATTGTGACAATTAAATTATCAATAAAAATAAATTTAATGTATACATATACATAAAAACTTAATAAGGTAATATTTTTTCAAATTTAGTTGTAATAATTTAATTAATTTTATTATTAATTCAATAATATAAGTTACATAGTTTTAAATCTTCTCAATCTGATCAGTTTTGTCTACACTTTAAAAACTACTTACCTTTCTTTAGATACACTGCGCACAATTTGCCCCAAGTAGCCTACAAATTGACGTACAATATTTTGTAGTTTAACCCGTCAGAATCTCAAAATAAATAAATTAATCAATAAATAAATAAATACAAAAATAAATAAATAAATAAATAAATACAAAAATAAATATATAAATACAAAAAAAGATAAATAAATAAATAACAAAGTAGCTCTAAAAAAATGAAAAATTCACTTTGAGCAAAGCTTCGCTGATATTTCTCTCAGTGCAGCGCATTGCGTATACGCACCGCGTGCCTGCATGTGTCTGTTTGCTGAAGAAATTATGCCTTGCAATGCGTCAATTCACATTGGATGTGGCATTAAAGAATCATTGTCTGCTTAAATGGACAAAAACTCTCTCAGGCAGCTCGCGCGCATCCCAGGGCCGTTGACGTAGTTGTTTGTTATTGTTGTTGCAATTGTTTGTTGTTGTTGCTACTGCTGCTGCTTGGCTTGGCCGTGTTGCCAGGGCCCGCAGCGAGTTAACACTTTGTGTCTTGAACAATGTGGCCCTCTCATTGAGTAGGCCCGATTTGGGTGACAGTTCCGATTTCTACATAGATCTACACACACACACACACACACACACACATATACATATACACATATGCATATACACATACAAATAGTTGTAGTCGTAGTTAGTCTTAGCTGCCCTGTTGGGCAAGTGTTTACTTGCGCCGCTGCTTGCCTTGATACATTTTCAACGGGCTTCAATGACTGCACCGGGAGAAAAAACAAGTGCAGTTGTGCATTTGCATTTATGCACTAAGAGAAAAAGCGTTAATGAGAGAAAGAGAAGAAGTAGAACGAGTGAAGCCAGCAAAGAAAGAGGAACAGAGAAGGGGAGAAAGACAGGAATAGAGCTAAGGAAAGTGGAGAACAAAGGTAGCGAGAAAGAAAGTGAGTAATTTGCCTTGTGCAGGATAACAAACAACAAAAAGAAGAGAAAAACAGAAGAGAGAGAGAGAGAGAGAGAGAGAGAGAGAGACAGAGAGGGAGAAAGAGAGAGAGTAGACAGCAAGAGAGAGTAGACTGCAAGAGAGAGTAGACAGACAGAGGGAAAAGAGATAAAGCAGGAGAAAGGACTCTCTACCATATACTCTTTATCTCTACTATCTCTCTACTAAGAGGTTGCGACGCTAGATAGTAGAGTTAGAAAAACATCGATGTTAGATCGCTAAATATGTATCATTGTTTCATATGAGAAAACCTCATCAAATATCGATGTTTCTCCAGCCCTACTGTGCAGAGATAGCAGAGTTCTAGCACTCGGATTCTATTGAAAGATATCTATGAGTAACTAAAGTATTTTGCAGATACTAAAGTAAATATTATATATAATGGATGTTCAATGAAATCGAAACTACCATAGAAAGCGCGGGGTACCAACTCCTCTAATATTCCTCACATACAGCATTGAACGTGTCATTACCTTCTTTGCCCCTGCCTTCCCCACTATCTGCAAAGTATCTGCTAGCGAGGTGCACCCCACTTTCCCCTCTTTCCTTTCGTGCCCATTCCCGTTGTCACTTCTCATTTTGTTCACAATTGCGTTTATTGTTCACAGAATTAACCAGAAATATAAAAAAAGAAGTAGAAATAGAAAAATAAACAATAATTCGCCAGTTTTGAGTTTGAAAAGTGAAAAGCAAAATCAGCAGGTCGAGCTGCAGTGACTCAGCCTGTGTGCTCCGATTCAGAGATCGCGTATCCGTTTGCAAGTATCGCCATACGGCGTAAGCCACTAAAGATACTCACATTATCTTCTATCCCCGATTCCGTTTTGGCTCGAGTCACTTGTCGCTTGTTATTGTTATTGTTATTGTTATTGTTGTTATTGTCTCGCTGTGTTTTATGTTTGGCAATTATCGTGTCCAGGGTCAGCTTAATGATTCAATTAGCATTTGTCATCGCCAGCGAAGTTGCTGTAATTGTCGCAGATCGTGGGAATATATCGATAATATACATACACGTATAATGCCCTAATGACACAACCCACTCATGATCGTGCCCGATCTGACGGTGATCTGATCGAAATCAAAGCAGCCAAATTGCCAGAGAGAGAGAAACAGAGACAAACAGAGAGAAAGAGAGAGACAGAGAGAGACTAACAGATGGAAAGATACTTGAGTTTGGGAGGAAAGAAGATAAAGATACTTGTAATTTGCTAAATGAATTGGAAATGAGTAGGACAATTTGTGAGGAAGAAAGGGAAAAAGGAAGTTGATGGAGTGGATGTTAATTCATGATCTTGTTAAGGACTGTAAGAAGCGAGAGAGATGGACAAATGTAGAACAAAAAATAAACTGATGTCGAAAGATAATGGGAAAGATAGATTGAGGATAGATAGATATAGATGTGTATATAAAGAGGGATATATTTTATAATTAGACAAATTCATATTTAAATATTATACATATGTATATTAGTGGATAGTTAGATGGATACATAGATACACAGATGCAAAGACGTATAGATAAATTAATGGAAGTATAGATAGATTGAAGACGGGACAGGTAGATAAAGAACTAGACAATAGAAGTACAATATATAAAGATAGATTGAAATATAAATAGATAGATAGATATATAGATAGATAGATAGATAGATAGATAGATAGATATATAGATAGATATATAGATAGATAGATAGAACGATAGATAGATATATAGATAGATGGATAGATAGATAGATAGATAGATAGATAGATAGATGATAGATCGATAGATAGATAGATAGATAGAAAGATAGATAAATAAATAGATAGAAAGATAGATAAATAGATAGATAGATAGATAGATATATAGACAGATAGATAGATAGATAGATAGATAGATAGATAGATAGATAGATAGATAGATAGATAGATAGATAGATAGATAGATAGATAGATAGATAGATAGATAGATAGATAAATAGAAAGATAGATAGATAGATAGATAGATAGATAAATAGAAAGATAGATAAATAGATAGATAGAAAGATAGATAGATAGATAGATAATTATACATATGATAGATCTATGTATGGATGAGTATGTAGATACATATACTAATTAATAGTTATTATAGATAATAGATAAATATATGTGGATAGATACATAAATAAAAAGTTATATAAAGAGATAGATAGATCCATTGCAATACTGATAGATACTACATATGAAGATAGATAAACTAATGAATAGCTTGATAGACAAGGAGATATCTACAATAAGTAGTAAGTAATATATATGGATTGATCAATAAATGAATACAATAATATCAAGACAAGTAGATATGTACAGTCGATGAAGTAATTGAAATATTTAATTTTAATGTAATTAATATACATAGTTAATATTAATATCTAATTTATATTTTTCAATTTGTAAAGAATGATAGAAGAAAGACATACTGTATATAGATCATCCGTCTTAAGATCTTCCATCAATGCAGATAATCACCCACTCATCTTTGTGCTGCATCTTTTTAGGTCTCTCACTTGCCTGTCATACTCTGATCGTGGTCTATATAGTATGTCTAATCGATCTATTCACCAAAATCCACTCAGCATAAGTTCTTTCAACACGACAGATACAGACAGAAGAATCGCACAGCGAATCTCACACAGTCAACTCTCTCTCACTATCTCTGTCTCTCCATCTCTGTCTCCCTTCCTCTCTGCCTCTCCCTCTCCCTCTCTCCACCTCTCTTACTCTGTTTGCTATGTCACATAAAAAACCCAACATCGTTTCCTAGGCCAATTCACCTGACCACATCGCTTGGCTTTGGCTCGTGGCGTGTGTCATGTCAACTCCCTCTAACAAGCTTCCACCTCCCTCTCTCTCCCTCTCTTCTTCACACACCTCTTCTGTCCCACTCCGCGGCTACTTGCTGTGTATAAAAGCTTGCGACGCAGCGTTAGCTTGAGCATTAGACGATCGCCAGCCGCTTGAGCAGCGCACAGCAAGAAACATCACCAAGTTACATCCACACCGAGGCAGCCACCAAATGAAGTGCTTTGTAAGGATTACCCTGCTCCGCCTTCCCCTACTCCTTCTGTACATACTTTGCCAATCTTCTCTTGCAGTTCGTATTCGTATTCGCTGCAGCAGCGCTGCTCGTCCACGCGCAGGCGCAGTCAGAGACGGCAGCTGAGGATCAGCAGCAGGTGGCGGCAGAGCCGGCAACAGATCAACTGGGCGCCGCCAGCAGTTATGCGCCACTGCAGGAGAAGAAGCAGGAGAAGCGCTACGTTGGTGGATACGGTGGATATGGCGCTGCCGGTTACGGCGCAGGCTACGGTGGCTACGGCGCCGGCTATGGTGGATATGGCGCAGGCTATGGCGGCTACGGTGGCAGCAATTATGGCAGCGGATATGGCTCGACGCTGGCTGGCGCTGGCTATGGCAGCGGCATCGATAGCTACTACAATCCGTATGGCTCGCGAGGATTCAGTGGATTAGGTAAGTGAGAGACAGAGAGAGATAGAGAGAGAGAGAGAGGGAGAGAGTAGAATTGTTACAAATCTCTGTTCGTTAGATGGCGCCGCTGGCTATGGCAACTATGGCTCCGGTGCCTTGGCTGGCTACGGCTCCGGTGCGTTGGGTGGCTACGGCTCTGCTCTGGGCAACTATGGATCCGCCTTGGGCGGCTATGGCTCCAGCCTGGGTGGCTACAACTCCAGTCCCTATGCGCTCTCCTACTACAATGCCCGCCTGGGCGCCGCCGGCACGGGCTACCCCTACTACAACACACGCTTCGGAGCCGGGGGTTACCCCTCCAGCTACTACAGCAGCAACTATGGCAACAGTGTGGTGGGGGGAGGCCTGGGCGCGTTGGGCGGTGTGCCGCCACTGGGCGCCGGCGCAGCTGGTTACAATTATGGCAGCGGCATCTCGGGTACAGTCTACTAGAGGACGCAGGCAAAGGCAGGCATACACACACACACACACACACACACACACATCAAAGCTTAGTGCAATTGATTTTTTTGCATCCATTGAATCATCTTTTTTTTTCTAACTTAATTTTTTTTATTATTAATATGTTAAAAATGAAAAAAAAAACACAAAATAAGCAAACTAAAATGTGAGTATATATTTTTCTACAAGGACGAAATAGTGTGTGATAAGCGATGATGGGGGGAGGCAAACATTGTTGTTGTTACTCATAGGCGCCATGTTTGTCCTTGATGACCCAAAACGAGTCTACAATCTGACCTTCCTTGTCATCAGAGACCTGTTCGAAGTACAGGTGAGTCGCATTGTGCGCCTTCAAGCGTGTATAGCCGTAGTCCTGTGGAAGAATTAAAAGGAATTTTCAAAAATAAGTTATTTTAAAGTTTAACCGATTGGCAAATTCAAATAGTTGGCAAGAATGAAAAATACTGCACTTATCGATAGATCCACTCGTCAGCTGGCAACATTTGCAATGCAGCAACAATGACAAGTATTGTTGCCAACTGTTAGATTGAATTTAAATAAATACAAGCAGCCATTGGCAACATTGTTGGCAATATTTGCAATGCAGCCAACTGACAAGTATTGTTGCCAACTGTAAGAATTTAAAATAAATACAAATTATTATAAATACTTATTATTCTGCACTTATCGATAGATCCATTCGTTATAAGTTAACAAAATTTGCAATTCAACAAAAAGTAAGTAATATTGCCAACAGTCAGATTGAATTTAAGATAAATACATACAACCGTTGGCAACATTGTTCGAATACTGCGCTTATTGATAGATCGATGGCTGCCCATTGTTAGATTGTCATTAGCAACATTATTCTCAATACTGCTTTTATCGATAGATCTGCTCGTTGTTAGTTGGCAACATTTACAATGCAACAACAATGTTGCCAATTGTCAGACAAAATTCAAAACTGGCAGAATTATTTACAGGCAGCTATTGTGAATTGTGTGGGCAAAAATAACTTAGCAGCACTTGTGTTATCTTAGCAACATTAGCATTGGCAACATTTACAATATTATGTTTGCAATAAAAAAGTATCGATATAATAAAATCGATGTAAAGTAAGAGAAATGAATACTGTAGCATGCCGAAGCTTAAATACACTTTGCAGCTTATTGCTGCATGTCAGCTCAGTGCCGACAAATGACTTACATTGCTGTGGAACGCATTCCACTCGGGCAGCTCATTGGAGAAGGGTTCCCGATTCTCATTGCAACCCGCCGAGCCGGTGATGATCTGAATGGGCGCCTTGGGATTAGTGTAGGGTGCCTCCCGGCTGCCGTTGTAGACTTTGAAGTTGTAAATGGGCCACAAGCGCGTGTAGAAATGCTCGTGGGCAAAGAACTCCACATCGACACCATGCTTATAGAACAGATCCTCCAGACCGAACCACTTGAGACCGGGCAAACCCTGCCGTATGTATGTCTCCAGTTTGCCATTGCAGTCGTACTCCTTGTCATCGCTACAGTACATCGGCCGATGGCCGTAGGTGATGATCCACGGACGCTTGGCACGATTCTCGGGCAGATTGGCCTCGGCCAGATCACGTTCCAGCCAGTCGAACTGCTTCGTCAGCAGCTTGGCGCCGTAGTTGAGGAAGTAGTAAACCTCCGTGGAGAAGGACACAAAGTGCACGGGTCCCATGTTGAAGCTGTACCACAAGCTGTCGCCCTCGCCAGGCATATTGAAGCGCGAGCGATAATTCGAGAAGTTGCTGCAGCCGGAAGAGGAACAAGAAAAGCAAAAGGAGAAGGAGGATAAGCAATAGAAAGAGGAGTCTCAGCACATCAGGATTACTCACTACTTCTCCTCATGATTGCCCGGGCAGACCATGTAGGGCACATAGGCGGCCACTGTCTCGATCTGTCGCATGAACTCATCCCCGACACGTGCATTCTCAGTGTCCATGTCGTAGGCAAAGTCACCCACATGAATGATGCCATCGTACATGCCCCGCTCTGCGTCCTGCTGCAGTCGACCCAGCGATTGTGCATTCTCGTTGCCCATGTCGCCGTAAATGGCCAGTGAGGGTGACCAATTGTCACCTGCCGGCGGCGTCTTGAACTCGTAGATCGCTGAGTAGCCCAGATCACTGCCGCATGTGTACTGGTAACGCGTGTCCGGCTTCAGTCCGCTCAGCTTCACCTTGTGTATGTATTGGGTGCGAGCCTGGGAGCCGCCATCGACAAAGCGTTCCCATTGCCCGCTGACTGCTCTAGAAGATTTGACCAGATCCTCACCATAGTTCACCAACGATGCGTTCGTTGAGCTGCGCGTCGACCATGTTACCACAATCTCATGCAGGTTGTCTGAAATTGCACAGAGAGAGAGAGAGAGAGAGAGAGAGAGAGAGAGAAAGCTAAGTCAAATGTTTCAGTTTTTAAATTCCCATCCCTGATTTCTGTTTTGCCATCTCTGAGTCTACAGTGCTGGCACGAAATGTAGGAACTGTTCGTTTAGCAAGATTGTAAACAATAACATTTCTGAGTAGAATCTTAACTTGCATGCATTCTAGAGATTCTGATAATAAAAGTAATATTAATAAAGGCAGATATGCATATAATATAAAAATATAAATAAAACATATCTAAGTAGGATCTGTACTTGCATTCATTCACTGCATATTTCAAATAATATAATACATATTTATTGTACGTACAATACATGTATAATATATAAACAGTTTTTTTATCGCAGTGTGCTGCATACTTGACTGTGATATAGGGGTCGGCGATAAGAGGAGTCTTGTTCAAGGGCGTTAAGAATAGAAAACAAACTAGATATATTTATAATGCTCTTGCAGCATCCGCTTCCAGTTTGCTGCGGTTTATTTAATTGTTTAATTGTTGAGATTACAATACGTATGTATATAAGTTGAAATACAAAAATAGAGAAGAGTATATGTATGCATTATATGTATAGTATTGTATAGTATATAGTATGTATAGGTTTTATCTGAATATTCAGAATAATACGGGTTGCTTTTGCAGTCTCACACGAGTGTATGTGGAATGTATTTATCAGGCACGACTGTACGGCCCATGCTTGTCCTTGATCACCCAAAAGCTATCGATAACAGCGCCCCTCTTGTCATCGGACACCTGCTCGAAGTACAAATGCGTGTGATTGTGCGCCTTGAGGCGCAGATAACCAAAGTCCTGACTGTGGAAGGCGCTCCAGGGGGGCATGCGCTTGAAGAACGGTTCGCGTCCTTCATGATTGCCAGCTGCACCGGATATGATGTGTATGGGTGCTCTAGGATTGACATATGGAGCACTCAGGCTGCCATTGTACACGGTATAATTATACATGGGCCACATGCGCTCGTAGCAATGCTCGTGCGCCCACAGCTCCACATCCACGCCGAACTCATAGAACAGCGGCTCCAGGCCAAAGAAATTCAGTCCTGGTAATCCTTTGCGCACAACTGTCTCATGCTTTGAACAATCGTCGCCGTTGTCGTTGCTGCAGTACATTGGACGATGGCCATAGGTGATGATCCACGGACGCATGGCACGATTCTCTGGCCTGTTGGCCTCCATCAGATCCTGTTCGAGCCATTCGTACTGCATTACAACGGGCTTGATGCCGAACTGTGTGAAGTAGTAAACCTCCGTGCTGAAGCCGATGAAGTGCACCGGGCCGAGGTTGAAGCTGTAGAAGAGATTATCTGTGCCGCCTGGCATGCTGAAGCGGTTTATATAATGCGAGAAGTTGCTGCAGAGGAGGAGGAGGAGGAGGGAGAAGCAGTTAGATAGAGTGTTTGCTGCACTTGCTCTTTCGCATCATACTCACTACTTCTCCTCGTGGTTACCCACACAGACCATGTAGGGCACATAGGCAGCGATGGTCTCCACCTGCCGCATAAACTCATCCCCAACTTCGCCGTTCTCGTGGCACATGTCGTATGCAAAGTCGCCCACATGGAGTATGGCATCGTACATGCCCAGCTGGGTCTCACGTTGCAGGGCGGGCAGCGAGGCGGCATTCACCACGCCCATGTCACCGTAGATGGCCATGGAGGGTGACCAGTTGGGGTGATCGAAGGGTGTGTGGAACCAATAGATTGCTGACCAGCCTAGCTGGCTGCCACAGTGGTAACGGTAAGTGTTGTTGGGCTGCAACTGCGGCAGCGTCACCTGTGTAACGATAAGAGTTATCGATAACAATATCGATCATCTATGCCGTCTTCTCTCCTCTCTACTCACGCGATGTATGTATTGCTTGGCTTTCTTGGCGCCGCCGTCGACAAAGAGCGTCGGTCCGTCCAGCGAGATTGCTGTGTTATCGTCGATGCTATCGATACCATATTCACAGATCGATTCTTTGGTATTATCGCGCGTGCTCCAGGTGACGACCATGTCCAGCACGGATTCTGGGAGAAGCACACGGCACACGGTTCAAAATACTTGTTTGTACACGACTAAAGCTAATATACTATATATGTTATATATCAAATGAATCGTTTATCGATTAATCGACAGGTTCCCAAATAATGCAAACCCACTTCAACTCATTCAAATCTTATCGAATCTTTTATTGACATTGTGAAAAACTCACGACTTTAACCTTCAATTTGTTATCGTTATATTCGCACTTATATTATATAATAGCCTGATCTGGTATTTATAAATATCGTTAAACAGGTTTTTGATTTACGCAAGGCATTAACATATATAGTAGAAATCGATATTAGGTCATTGCTTTGATATGCTAATGCAACCTTAGCTTTCTATCCAAATGCAAGCAATATCCCGATCTCTTTCTATATACATACATATATAATATATATGTATATATATATATATATATATAGTAATATTCGCGACGCACTATAATGCAAGTCTAGGCATTACTTATCTGCTCAATGTCAGGTAGATAAGAAAGCAGTCGGGCGATATAAAAATAATACAGTTACATATACTGACTTTATTATTGGAATCATTTCATAATGCACGACATATAGAATGTTATTCACCAGACTTTGGTGTAGTTGCGAGACATATAGTAAAAGAATTAGCTAGTTTGAGGAGTGTATTTTGTTTACAGGCTTTGTTGGGGGCTTGAAGAGAGCGCAAGAGAGAAGGGATTGAATAGTGATGGAGCAATAAACAACGTTAATATATTCTAATACGATATACATATGTATATAGACATACATACATATAATAAACATGCATGTAACACAGCATAAACAGTACAAACGGGAATTATTTGAATCACTCGAATGCACTCGTATTAAAAAATTAACTGAATCATTCAAATGCACCATATTCAGGGATTCGAATGCACTCGTATTTGTGAGTTATTTGAGTAATTCAAATGCAACAGGAGTTATTTGATTCATTCAAATACCCTGTTAACTTCGAGTTATCTGAATCATTCAAAAGCAACAGGAGTTATTTGAATCACTCGAATGCACGAGTTAACTGAATCATTCAAAGGCATTCACATAATTGAATAGTACAAACAATGGGACAAAGATTGTAATAGAAGAAGTACAACTCAGTTTTGGTTTCGCTTATAAGGACAGATTAATCCACTCGCTCTTGTTATCACTCTCCCTCTCTATTTCTTCCCCTCTCCCTCACGCTCTTTTATATACTGGGTGTGTTTGATTATTTTATAGCTAGAAGAATGTGCGCTAGTAATACTGCCAGTTGCTTCATTAGATTGTGTGTGTGTGTGTGTCTGTTCGGCTTTGTTCTATTGAGAGGTATTTCATCTGGTCTTGTGCTACTCGCTCCTCTCTCTCCCCACTCAAGTATCCTTGTAACTGCCATGCTGCGACTTGATCAGCCAAAACTTATCGATAATTTCGCCCTGTTTGTCATCGGACACCTGCTCGAAGTACAGATGCGTGCGATTGTGCGCCTTGAGGCGAGTGTATCCATAATCCTGACTATGAAATGCACTCCACTCGGGTATCTGACCCTTGAACGGCTCTCGACCCTCCTTGCAACCCGCCGAACCAGTGACGAGATGCACTGGCGCACGTGGATTCTCATACGGCGAGCCCAGCGACCCATTGCGCACCTTGTAGTCATAGATCGGCCACAGTCGCTCGTAAGAGTGCTCGTGCGCCCAGATGGCCACATCCACACCGTACTCATAGAGCAGTGGCTCCAGCCCGAACATGTGCACGAAGGGCCAACCGACTCGGGTCAGTGTCTCTGAGTGTGTGCAATCGTTATCGTTCTCGTTGCTGCAGTACATCGGTCGATGGCCATAGATAATGATCCAAGGTCGCTGCGAACGATTCTCCGGCAGATTGGCCTGCTCCAGATCCTTCTTTAGCCATTCGTATTGAAAGACTAACGACTTGACACCATAATTGAGAAAGTAGTAAACTTCCGTGGAGATGCCGATGAAGTGCACCGGTCCCAGATTGAAGCTATAGAAGAGATTCTCCGTGCCGCCTGGCATGCTGAAGCGGGCCCGATAATTCGAAAAGTTGCTGCAAGGCAAATCCAAAAAGAAATCCTTTATCTCTCTCTCTCTCTATCTTCCCTTCTCTCTATCTCTCTCTCTCTCTATCATTCTTCTCGTTCCTGCGCTTGTTGGCAACTTACAACTTCTCCTCGTGATTGCCTGGAACCACCATGTAAGGCAGGTAGGCGGCCACCGTCTCGATCTGTCGCATGAATTCATCCCCCACACGTGCATCCTTCGTGTTCATGTCGTAGGCAAAGTCGCCCACATGGATTATGGCATCGTACATGCCCAGCTGCGTCTCGCGCTGCAGTCGAGCCAGAGACTGAGCATTCTCGTTCCCCATGTCGCCATAGATGGCCAGTGAGGGTGACCAGTCCGCATTGGCGCTTGCCACCGTGCGGAATTGATACTTGGCCGACCATCCAAAGGAGCTGCCACAGTGGTAAACGTAGCTGCTGTTTGGCTTGAGCTCGGACAGCGTCACCTATAACACATGATGATCATATGGATGTTGGATGAGGGTTAAGAGGTCATCGAAGAGCAGAGTCTTCCTCCTGTGTGTGTGTGCGTACCCTGTGTATGTATTGCGACATCTGCTTGGGACCGCCATCCACAAATTTGACAGCCGTGCCCTCTGCACGCTGGCGAAGATCATCATCAAGTCCGTATTCGACAATGCTGCTTGCAGCATCCGGTGGCAGACCGCGCGTTGACCAAGTGACAACGATTTCGCTGGCAGTGCGCTCTGGCTCCGGCAGAAGAGTGCCAAAGAGAGAGAGTAAGAAAGGGCGAGAAAACAACACAGGAAAAACAATTCTTAAATTTTGCCGAAAGAAAATTCAATTTGCAACTTATAACAGTTATGTGCGAAAATACAAGATACGTATGTATGTATATATACATACACATATATACATATATATCATACAAAATCATATATTACATACATCATTTCGAAATTTTGTTGTGCTGTTTTTCAATTTGCCGTTTTGCTTTCCCCTTCTGCTTATCATGCACCAATTGAACTTTAGTTGGAGTGTGACCTTATTTCGCATATGCTCAATATACCAAACACTTAGGACACACACGCATATACACATACTGTGTAATTGTATGTGTGCTTCTATCAGCAAATCAGCCTTAGTCCAATTCTGTGTGACGAGCGCGGTTGTTATTGTTATTGTTTTGGGGCGGTTTTATGGCTCATCAACAACAGCAACAGCCACACCAACTGCAACTGTAACTGCAATAACGGGATATGCATGTGTGTGGGTATGAGTGCAAGGGGGAAGTTGTTGTGCTCACGCTATCGACAGCCCCAAGGGGGCAACAACTAATGCGCAGCAGTTTTGGGTACAATGGTACAAATCAAATCGAGCATTTCGTACAAAGGTGCTGAGGCAGCTTATTGGACGATATCGTTCAATACATGCCGGTAAATTGATACTGTTAAGACCCTTCAGTTGCGCATTATTTACAGAGTAACTTATATGTAGCAATGCCTAATGTATACAAATGAATGCAACAGTTCCACATACCTCCGAAGGCCAGGTGCACTTGCTCCGGCTGATAGTGTACAATATGAAGATTCACTTCAGTGTTCCGTGGTTCCTCCTGCTTTTGCGCTGCAACTGCTAGGCAGAGCAGCGACAGCACAAGCATCAACAAGGTCAACTTGACCATTGTTGTTGTTGTTTTCGTTGTAGATGATCTTGTTGTTTTTCTCGAATATTTAACTTTTTTCTGTTACAATGTTATGAGCGTTTGCTACGATTCATTCACATTACCGGATAAAAATCGACTGACTACAATTTTATGACGGTTGCTGGTAATTATAGTAAAAAAAATAAAAATAACAGCTGACTGCATCAGCGCCAATTTAAATGAGTGCAACGTATTGAACAGTCCAGCAATTTATAGAACAAAAACAACAAATTTGACGGCAGCCGCAAATCGCAGTGTGACCACAACTGGTAATCGAGAAAAGGCGCATTAAGTTAAATACCAAAACGTACACCAGCACGAATCGTTAGTCGTAAAATCGATTTATTGTCGATAGGTTCTTAGAGTGCCCACAGTGAGCGGAAGGTTTAGATTTTTTTTGAAAATTAAGTAGGCCCCGCATTATCGTAAACTGTTTCATAGTTTCGTCTATTCATACATGTACAGTTGCACAAACATTTCACCAAACAATTACCAAATTTTATATTTTTTCTTTTTTTCGGCGCACAAACACGATTAAATAACCGACCATGCTTAACTTGTCGGGCCTTAGCCAGTTGAGCGAATTCGCTCTATTTGCCAACATTCGCTACAGGAATTTTCTCACAGCCGCGATGTTGATTGGCATTTATGGCGGTGTGGTTGCCTATTGCACCTATGCCAAGTATGTGAAACAAATTGAGGACAGTAAGGCGCAAGTGGGGCGTGTCGGAGTTGAAATGGTTGTCGGCGAGGAGCAAAGCTTTCTTGAACCCACACCGGCAACTGCCAGCGAGTTACAATTGCCGCGCATCCGTGAGCCTGTGCGTCTCCACACCAATGTCGTAGCCGACCCCCAGCAGGCACACAATGCGGCAACGTTCAGGACAAGAATGGATGACGATTGAATATGGATAGTTTCTTTATCATCAACTATTGCAAGGTTTCCATACACAGAAGATAATATGTTTATCAGGGCAAAGCTGGATCTGGATGACGATTGAAAAATTTATCAGTTTGACGATTGCACAGATTTCGATAACATAAAAGAAAATATATTTTTGGTATTTACTTTAAGTGAGAGAAATATTTAATTGCAATTATTCAGTGTATTTCTTCAATATCCTTGATGCATCAAGTTATCGCTATCGCTATCGAGGTATTCCCCATGCAATTAATCGCATTTATTTCGTACAAGCCGATTAAATTGCATTTCATTTTCTTTAAATTATGGAAGTTTTGTTCATGGAAGCTCGCAAAAAAAAATAATAGCATAAATATTTGAATATAATAATAATCGTAAACATAAAGATAGCATAACAAGATAATAAGTAAAACATAACATAGAGTAGATAATAATAAAGATACGTATACACAGCATAGGTTTGGGGTTAGGTCTACCAGGAATGCATGCACGAAAAGTTATGATCAATTTTGGGCTGGCAGATAATTGGCGAATTCTATAAACTAACTAGAGGAATACTAGAACTATCGCAACAACTATCGCTTCGAATTCAAAATCTTATAAAATTAACAACACATACACAAGGCTGTTTTGTGCGATAGTCTATGCGATAGTTTGGCCAAATATTCATCGCATAATGAATAACATTAATTCTATTTAGATAAGACAATTTTGTGGCAACAATCTTTGAACTATAAACTAGACAACACTTGAGAGACCTACTACAACTACAACTACTTGTCGTTTCCATTTCCAGTTCCACTTCCTCCTCCAGCTCCTCCTCCTGGTGGCTTGCGCGTTGCGAATCCTTCGGGCATGCTGCTCTTGCGCTGCGCCTGCGATATCTGCACAATACGAGACAAGGGCGAGTGAGTGCTGCTGGTGCTGGGTCTCGTCATGGACGAGGGCAGCAGACGGGCTGCTGCTGGTGTGCTGCCTGCCATCTCGTCCAGCAGCGAATTGGCACCAGATCCGGAGACACCTGTCGGCGAAGTGGGAGACAATTCGCGTGCCAGCGGCGAGGGACGCAGCGAGAGGCGTCGCTGCAGTGCCGTCTGTGAGGTGCTGGCCAAGGGGCTCAGCGGCTCATCGGACAGACCCAGACTGGCGCCTGGTGGTGGCGCCTGACCCGGTGGTATTTGCAGCGCTGTCGGACGCACCGAGAAGCGTCGCCGGAACTTTGTTTGTCCACTCGGAGTGGATGTAGTCGGTGCCTGCGATGCTCCATTGGCCGGCAGCGGTCGCTCTGTATAGCTTGGTGGCGGCTCCATTATCTGCTGCATGGCAGATTGTCGTCTTCCAGGCTGCCCGGAACTGGTTGGACCATGCCCGGCCGGTGACATGGTGCCCACAATGGTGGAGCGTCGTGCGTATAAGCGACTCGCCGCCGTTGTCTGCAGCGCGCGCGTCTGGTCGCCCGCGAACAGGGAGAGTATTGGCGGCAGCACGGGCGGCTCGAGGCCTGCGTTGCCCATCTTGCGCTGCTTCATGCTTATCTTATTGCTGGCCACCTGCTCGTCCAGCACCGCATGCGTATGCACCACCTCCAGGGCGCGTATGAGATCCGCTATGGTGGTATGCTCCAGCACATCCATATCCTTGTCCGATGTCACCGAGAAGATGCTAGAGCGACGCGGTGTATCGCCGGCACCCGACCCACCTGCCGTGGCAGGGAACAGGCTGCCACGACGTGCTGCCACCGCAGCCATGGCTGCCGAACCGGAGCCGCGTCGCTGCATCTGAGCCAGTGCCGACGATGATGGTGGGAACATGCTGCCACGTCGGGCAGAGTGCGACGGATTCTGCGTGTAAATGGATTCGCGACGTCGCTTGGCAGGCGTGGACTTGCGTTGATAGGCGCCCGTCGAGCTGAACGTGGCCTGCTCCGGATCATCGAATTGGAAGCCGGCATTGGTTATGCCGCCATTGGAGGCAGAGGCAAGACTCGTGTTCGAGTCAAACGGCGGCGGCGGTGGTCCACGTCCGTTGCGCAAGTACGGATGACTGGCTCCGGCTGTGATGGTGTTGTTGTAGTGTATGTCCAGCGGGGAGCGTCCGCTCGGTAGCTCAGTGATGCCCTCTGGCACAGAGACAACGGACAATTTGCGCTCCACATCCTGCGAGGTACGCTTGCGATGGAAGAGCTTGCGCAGACCGTCTGGCATGGAGAATTTCTTGACACGACCAGCACCGGCGCCAGCGACACCATTGCCACTGCCCTTCTTGAGCTGCTCCTCCACACTGAGCTCCCCGTCCAGTTGCACCACATACGGATCGCCGGCAGAACCGTTCGGTCCCGGTTGGCCCTTGTAGCGATTCTTGAACGCCTCCTGAATCTGTTGATTGTCCCCGCTCCATGTCCATTCGTTGAGATTGTGCGGCGCACGATTGATTTGCCGTGGTGGCTCAATATTGAAATCGGAGCAGGCACGTCCACGCGGCCGAGGACGTGGTGTGGAGTACTCGTTGAGGGTGGAGAACGACCATTCGCTGGCAAGAATTTGCGAATCGGAGAATCCATGATAGCCACCATAGAGAGCGGCATCCTCTGTCTCCGGCGGTGCTTGGACTGTGGCCAGTGCTGTGACCACCTTGGCCAGCAGATCCGTTGTCTGGCGATATGCTTCGGCTGTCTCGAAAGTCTTCTCGCGATCGAAGCGACTGAGTTCCGTATCCGAATTGGCGTGCACCAATGTGCCAGGTGGATGGGCAGACGCCAGTTCGGCACAGACGGAATAGGCTCGTTTTCGACTTGGTATCGGAGCCGGTTCGGTGCGGTAAAGATCGAGTTCCGGGCATGATGCCGAGCGTGGCAGATTGTATTCAAATTCTGTGTCGGTGTAAACGGGCTGTTGCATTAAAAAAAATCGTTAAGTATCGATAACAGTTATCGGTGTATCGTAGGCAATGAAGTGTGTGCGTGTTGTTTGTAGTCGTTGTTGTTGTTGTACATGTAAAGAAAGCGCAGTGTAAATATTTGCATTAGTGTGAGTGGTTTTGTTTAGGTGTTTCTTTTTTTATTTGTATTTTATTTTACTCTTTCGCTAGCCCAGGTAAGTCCTCATTGCAATTGCAACTTTGAATGATTTATTTAATTTTCTACTTACGCCTGCTCTTCTTTTGCTTCTTCTTAACCTTATTCTTCGCGCTCTTTCTATTTCCCTTTCGACAAAACTACAAAAAGAGAATATCACAATTTGATTTAAGCGATACTTATCGCAATTAACGTGCGCCCGTTTTGGTTAAACATTTAAGTGCATCCCATGTTGTTCTTGTTCTTGTTTTTTAGCTTGCTGCAGGAACGAAGTAAGTTTATATGTTCGTGCAAGTAGATAAATCGTGCAATGATAACACACACACACATAGACAGCTTGTTTACATTTATCGATATATGTTTAAATTAGTAAATTGTGCTTGGTGTGCCGGCCCGCGCAGAACCTGGACGCAGCCGCAGTTCCGCACGGCGTTGCCACATGGGCAATAATTTGTTGTGCTATGTAACGTAACGGATTATGTTTGAAAAACGTAATGCGCGAAAGTGTGGTTAGATTGTAGACAGCTCAATAAATCGATTGAATTTTATAATATAATTTCCACATATTAGTTCTCAAATTTTGAATAAAAAATATCAACGCGAAAGGTTTGTATAAATTGATTGTGATATTGGCCCACTTAAATTTAAAATTTTAAATAAACATCTATCCCAATAATTAAATACACGTATACGAATCTAAATTGGCAGTTAGGCATATATACTATATTATTATTATACTCCCAATAGTGGTGAACAAATCTTAGGTTATGATTGCCCATATTGTATGATATGTTCATGGTGCCATTCGGCATTACCTTCACTTTGAGTATGTAGAGCTCGTTGAGCACACGCCTTAGATAGCCCACATCCTTGGTAACGCCAGACCAGATGCGATGCTGTGTCGCCTTTAGATTCGAGGACAATTGATGTTCCAGATGCGCCAGTTTCTTGCTCTGCAGTCCTCTGTTTTGTATGTTTTTGAATGAGGTGGAATATAGAATAATAAGTATCAGGGTGTTAAAGGGATGTCTGTGGGGGGTTTTAGGTTATGGTGAATCAGCATGCAATACAAAACATAACCCACTTTGCATGCAAAACACATTCAAAATAAATATTTGCTTACCGAGTGATGAATGTCATTATCATGACCAGATAACCCAAGGAGAATATAAACCAAACAATCACAAAGATTTGATATACCACAAACCAGGCACCGAATTCGCGAGGCTAACAAAATAGAGATTTGGGAGATTACTAAGATATTACTAAGGAATCTCATATCGCGATCGGTAGCTCACCTGATTGGATCCAAAGGTGGGCACGTAATCGCCAAAACCAATTGTCGATGTCGTTACATAACTATAGTACAGAGAAATGGAATACGGCCAATCCTCAAAGTAGGTAAACACCCAGGCTGGTAGTAGCAGAAACAGTGCTATGCCCGGAATCAGGGCTATCACCACAGTGGTGATAAGACCCAACTGTGGAGGCACATAATGATCATCCGATGACATCTTGTACTTCTTATAGCGTCGATAAATGGCCTCGAACTAGAAAACATTATAAAACTAATAATGATAAAACACGATACACTTGAAAACATCTCTTACCGTGCGTCCGAAATACTCTCCAAGACCGGCAAAAAGAATACCATTTACTGGAATGCCGATCACCGAGTAGACAATCATAACCATGCGACCTGCAAATGTGGTCGGAGATATGTTGCCATAACCGACAGTTGAGCAGACAGTGAAGGCAAAGAAGAAGGCATGATAGAAGGTCCACGTATACGGTATTTCGTACTCATCCTTTGTATAATCCGTAACCGGTTTGCCGCAATAGTCTGAAATCCGCTCGAGAATCTGTTCTTTGGTCGTTTCATTCTTGTTCTCCAGCTGTTCCAGTAGATAGGCTGAAAGAGGTATAGAATATGTACAATAAATATATATAAATATATATATATATATATAACATGTCTAGTTGACAATATAAAAACCAATCGAGCGTAAAATCAAATCAAATTGAATTAATTTCATTACACGTGCTCCGGAAGTAAATTGCAAACGGGTAAACCGGGCAAACGATCGCATTACTAACGCCATTTAACCTTCCGCTTTTCCGAAAACCACAGTAAAACAACAGATCAGCGATCACACACAGGGCACAAAAGACGCCGACTGGCAGCTCAACAATTACACCGGTTCACTTTGACCCTGGCCCGAGAGCCACTGATCGCTAATCGACGATCATTGCACGGTTTTTGAACTATAGCCAAAATTGAAACCGTTTACAGATCGCTATGTAACTATTTAACATGCGCTTCACACCATGTAGATCGGATCGTTTAGAGAAAGAGTGTAGAGAGAGAGAGAGAGGGAGACGTTGCTGGGATCCGGACATATGATAAGGCAGGCAATTTGCACTTGAAATATGTTTTATGGGCTAATTGAAAAGTGACGTTAATGGAATTGAACTAGTTAAGATCTTATCTGATCTGGCACAACCTAAACTAAATGGCATTATTATAGTTTAAGTGTGAGAATCTTTTGGAGGATAGATAGAGATATATTTTATGATATTTAGGGTCAAGCAACCTTAATCTTTGACTTCATATTCGAGAGGGTAATGTGCAATCTTCTTGAGAATCTTATTTATTCTCTTTTGATTTCAAGCTAAATTGTTTGTAAGCAGTTCCCAGTATATGCTGGCACTGTAACTATATATAGTTAGTGTAATCTATTACGATTAACTAAGTGCAATCATTCAATAAAACCCAAAGAGTCTCGTCGCAAAAACTGACAACAATTTGAGCTGTAATCTTTTAACGAATTGCATAATTCAATAAATGCCAGCTGGGATTTTTTATCAGAGCCTCCCACAACGCCACAGGCTGTGATCCAGCGAGGGTGAGAGAGGTGCGGAAAGGCGTGGAGGAAGTCTCCTCACAATTGCGGGCAATTCGTGCATTCAACGTGCACTGAGAACCATGTGAAGAGATCGTAATCGCAGTCTCTCTCTTCAATTTCCACTTGACAACAGAATAACGTAAAATACCCCGCAACCTTGCCCCTTGCCGGCCCCTGCTCTCGTCTGTGTTGTTGTGATTGCGACAATTTGTTCATAGACGTCGATCATTAGCACAAATTCTTGTAAGTCTTTAACAAAAAACGCCGCATATAAATGGCCTGAGATTCACTTGATGCGCCCATTGTTATTTATTTTGATTGCGCTACGTTACGTTCCGCACTACACACCTATGGTTATTTAGAGTACGCCGGAAATGTTTGCGGCAAGCAAATTTATAAATTCATCTAATTAATGTCCAGTGAGTGACAAATCAGCCGATAAACAGGGGAGAATAAGCAAGATAAGGTAACAATTATTGTTGTTGTAGTTGAAGTGGAAATGAGATAAGGAAAGAGTACGATTTTCCGTTCCCAGTTGATTTCCTTTTTGTGATGATCAGCAATAGAGAGCCTGAGAATGTTGAGCTAGGAGTTTAGCTAAAAAACTAGAATGAATTCCTTATGAGCACTTTATCTTTCCCTAACCAATGATCCCTAATGATCTTTCTCCAGCGAGCACTTTATCCTTTCATAACTAATGATTCCTTATGAACATTCGCCAGAGAGCAATTTATCCTTTCCTAACCAATGATTCCTTATGACCATTCGCCAGAGAGCACTTTATCTTTCCCTAGCCAACTCTAGAGAAAACCCACAAGTAATGCGCTGCAAGATCTCTAAAGCACAAAGGTCTTGCTCTCATATCAGATCAATGCAGCGCTAGAGAGCGAAGGTGCTACGATGGCTAGACAAGCTCAGTGCAATGGCCCATAGCCTATAAACCTGTTATCAGCAGGAGGAACTGCCGAAGTTGCGATTGCCTTATACCTTATGGCGGCATGTTGTCATCATCACATGCTCGTGCATGCATCGGAATCGGAAATTGAGACATCGTCTTAGGCCATTGAAGTGCCTCAGATTATGAATGATATTGATGGGCATTGGACATGTTCAATACCCTTAGGCCATATGCATATATTGATAAAGTCAGCAAGCTTGGGGACTTACAAGTTAAGACCTCTTGCGGTCAATTTTAAGGCCTGCTCATCATATAGTATTAAATACCTTTGTATATGTCTAGGGCGTATCAACTGTTAACCAATTTAACCCAGAAGTGTCATGCACAGATATATAGATGAATATATATACATACATAGTTACATATATCGTGTCTGTTTGTCGTGTCATTTACCCGACAAACGACCTACGACTTGAGGCTCGTTTCCGTTTTAATTCGTTGAGACTTGTCGTGTGCGTATGTCGATAAATATTCGGATGATATTTATAGCAAGCGACGCACGTCTCGCTCCGACGGTGTCTAATTAGAGTTTATAGTTTATTTATCTGAACAATTAGCACATTTTATGCGCTGTTTAAAATTGATTTTATTGCAATTATTGTTGAATAGCCCTCAGAATAAATACGCCGACAAAACTGGAGCTGGAGTTGAAGCGATTTATCTGCGGATATGTATGCTATATACACACACACACACACAAACACACAGACAGACAGACAGACGAAATTGTATGCAAATCACATTCAACTCGTTTTAATCGCTATTAATCACGGATCAGATTCGCACACTTGCTAACTCATAAAGCTCACATTTCTCCACATTTACGCACGTTTGGAGAAAACAAAAAATGATAGCAACATGTTTGAAAATGTTTGCCTACACATCGAATTTGGTATACTCTATTGGGGAATTACGTAATATTATCTATTTATTTAATTTAATTTAAAGTCGACTAAATCCAGTCGACTAAAGTAGAAATAAGATACAATTATATACATACATATGTTTTAATGTTGTACCTAATAAGGCGCTTTAATTCTCTGTTTATAATGAAGTTTACTTTAAAATAAAAAAAAAAAAAAAGAAAAGTAAATTAAGTCTAACACTCTAAGTTATAAAGAGATTAACAGTCGAGTGGCACACGACTGTGGAATACCCTGCGACCTATGTTCCGGTGTAGTTTAATTTGTTAAATTCACACACATATCCATACATACGTACATGGTTCCAAATTATTCTCGACAGATGGCGCTGTGCTTCACGCTCGTCTGTCTGCCTTGTTAGCTGACACAAGTACTTGGAGTTATGCTCATACTTTCTTGAATAACTTCTGTGTTTATGGTTCGATGCGATTAAAATTTCGAGAATAAGTAGATATAACTATCAGCTTAGTATAAGTATGTTAAAGTCAGAAAGTTATATATTTTTTACGACGCTTACAAATCGAGTTCAAAACAAAAATTAAATTTTAGATTTGTGCGGGCGGTGAGCGCGGTATCCAACATTTGGAATAAACTTGACCTGCGCCTGGTACACAGAAACCTTCATGGTAAATTTGGTGTCTCTAGCTTTTATAATAGCCGAAATATGTGTGTTCACACAGACATACAGACGAACAGAGAGACTCGGCTATTGATGCTGAGTAAGAATATATAGCCTTATGGGGTCTGCCACGCCTCCTTCTGCCTGTTACATACATTTGCACCAAGTTAGTATACCCTTTTTTGACCATTTTCAATGGTCGAAGGGTATAAAAAGGAAAGTCTAACACTTTAAATTATAAGAAGTAGTATTTGTAATGTTAGCAATTCCCTTCAATATACAATACTACATAAAAAAGTCTGTTAAAAAGTTCTTTCATTACATTTCAATTACAGTTAGTGCAAGTCGAGCGACTCTTCGAGTTTCAGTGTATTATTATTGAAGCACAAATCTCGCTCGAGATGTGTATTTTGCCGTGTGCGGGGGCGTTCGAAACTACGTAAGTAGTGTTAAAAGAAATTAAACCAAAACTTCGTTGGCCAAATTCGTGGCAGACAGTTTAGTTTAGTTGCGATATCACATGCCCTCGAGATGAGAACTGAGGTTTTTTTTACGATACAATAATAAACTCATTTATGTCCGAGTATATGTATATGATGTTTGTATCTCTCATTGTGTTTTGGTTTTATTAAGATCTGTACGCTGTTTCGTCTATCTATTGACAGTAGCACGCTTACAGACAGTCAAGAAGAAGAATAAACATGAAGAGAGAGAGAGAGAGAGAGAGAGAGAGAGAAGAGATAGAGCTACCCACCATTGATCTCAATGCGTTCCTTCAGCTCCTGAGCGCGTGCTTCCTTCTCTTCACCATGTTCAATATGATAGTAGATCGCCGCACCGAATAACAGATACGATATATAGAAGATGAGCAGTAGTATCCAACGGTTCGGCGACATGCTCGACCTGTCGCTTCCTTAGGCTGTAAACAGATCCTTGACATCAAGTTGGACTCTTGTTATTTATTTCGTTTCGACGGATTGCACTGTAAATTGTTTGCTCACATTGTTATTTATAGTAACGTTTCTTTCTTTCTTTCTTATTCCGATTGGGAACTGCAATATCTCTCAAGTTCTTTTGGGTACTGTTATTATTATTATTTATGGTTGTATCAACGATAATCGACGCTTGATTGCGATTGCTCAAGTGCGGCCCGTAACTTAGCCGCGGTTGTCTAAATATATATAAGTATTACCAATGAACTGTTTTCATTTTGTTGTTCTTATACCTCGGCTACTTCAAGGCAGCGCCCTACCCTACATTCCACACGTAGAGCTCATGGGTTCTTAGAGCTACATTGCCAAAATGCAAATTTGTCTAAGAAATGTACATTAAGTGATCGTTTAAGTGTCGTTTCATGGGTATGTCGAAGTACCCTAAAGGAAATAAACTCATCATGCAACCCTACAACCTTTAAATGAGTCATTACTTTTAAGTTGTACGCTACTCATATATGTCACATACTTAAAAATGACCATAAAATAATATTTGGACGGAATCACGACAACCCTAATACACTACCGAACACCCTACACACAAAGGTTTAACACCTTTAGTTTTTCTGCATTACATTTCCTATAAGAATAAAATTTGTTATTCTTTTAAAGGTGGTCAGAAGACAGACATACTGAGCTACCTTCTTGTTAAAACTGCTTGGCATGTTTGCGTTAAGAAGGCAGAAGAAAATAATATTTGGACCTTTGAAATATTACCAGAATCACGACAACCCTAAAGCACTACCGAACACCCTACACACATAGGGTTAACACCTTAAGTTTTGCCTCATTAGATTCCAATAAGTATAATATAAAATTTGTTAGTCTTTTTAAGGTGCTCAGAAGACAGCACAATCATACTGATTGCTGTACCGAGCTACCTTTTTTCGGTCGGTATGATTCGGTAGGGCAATTAGTGGCAAATTAGCTAGATCGAAGATGATTGTATACGGTACCAGGCGTATCGATCGACCCTACACTGCTGATAACTCATTGAACGAGCGAGAGAGAGAGACACGGGTGGGAGAAGGGTATTAGGAGTGTGCACTATATGCGCGCAACTCTCTTCAGGGGCAGTCGATACTTGCCCCCGTACTGTAAGTAACATACGTCATTGTGGGCATTGCATAGAATGTGGCAGCAACGTCATTGGCAGGCAGCGGCAAACACTTGGCAGCCCCGCGCCTATTGACACTTCTAATCATATCGGCCCAAGGTGTCGGGAGTGTGTGAGTATTGCTGCTAATTTGTACAATTCGCTTCTCGCATTTCGGCGGTACAAAGTAGTCGACGTCGTTGTTATCTGTCTGGGATTACGTTTCTGACAACGCCAATAACTAGCTGCGGCTGCCGGATCGTGTGTGTACTCCCATGTGTGTGTATGTGTGTGTGTGTGTGGCACAGCTTGGAAATGTACAGTGATCGCGTCTAATTAGCGGTTCAATAGGGTTGACAACTCTGGCTGCTCTGCCTTTTTCGGTGCCTCTCTCCGAAATTCTCACGTGGATCCCTTTCATTTCATTTCGTCTCGTTTCGATATGATTTAATTTATTTGCGAAATAAGTTAAACAGCACAACAAGTGCTTCGATTTTGCGGCACTTCTTGTTAAACCATAAAGATAATTCAACTTATTTCATTGTATTTGGTAATGACTTCATGTTGAGGTAGTTCGACTCGCCTAACTACCCGAGCCGAACACCCGAAAGATAGCTAAGAATTCTATAGTGAACTTCGCCCATCGCAGCGAAGAGGAATCATCGACATCGTCTGACTCGAATAACTATGGCAAACGAGATCAAAGCTGGGTGCAAAACTGCCAAAGATAAGCCTCCAAAGAAACGGGTAAACCCCACGGGTACCACACTGGAAAACCCAGAAAAGTCAATTAAAAGGTGCAAAGATGTAAAGCAAATTGAATGCTGGAAAATTTATTGTTTATACCCTTCGACCATTGAAAATGATAAAAAAAGGGTATACCAACTTTGTGAAAATGTATGTAACAGGCAGAAGGACACGTGGCAGACCCCATAAAGTATACATATTCATACTCAGTATCACTAGACGAGTCGATTGAGCCATGTCCACGTCTGACCAGATGAACACACAGATCTCAGCTATTATAAAAGCTAGAGATACCAAATTTGGCAGAAACACTCCAGTATACTTTATGCTGATCAAGTTTATTTCAAGTGTTATGTGCCACGCCCACCACCCACACAAATCAATAATTTAATTTTTGAGCACAAGCGTCTTAAAAAATATATAACTTTCTGACTTTAACATATACTAAGCTGATAGTTATATCTACTTATTATCGAAATGTCAATCGGATCGGACCATAAACACAGAAGTTATTCAAGTATGAGCATAACTCCAAGTACTTGCGTCAGCTAACAAGGTAGACAGGCGAGCGTGAAGCGCAGCGCCATCTGTCGAGAATAATTTGAAAGTATGCACATATGTATGTTTACACCGAAACATAGATCGAAGGGTATTCCACTGTCGCGTGTCTCTCGACTGTTGCTCTCGTTTTCAGTTCGAATATAGAAATCAATCGCTAGAAAATGTGCTTTAGTGTTTTCTACTTATTTTGAATTCGTTGCGGAAACGGAAACAAAGATTTCAATCGATTGTTGTAAGTAAGTTATGTAAGATTGCATCGTTTACTTTTCGAATCCATTTCGAACCAGTTCTAAAATGAGTTATTGAACCATCCACTTCAGTATTACATATGGCATTAGGGGAACTTTTCTCAACTAATCAGTTTAAGTTGTAGTTGCTGTAGTTCTTGATGTTGTCATTGTTTTTGCAATCGAAGTCAAGTGTGCGGAGCTGATAAAGCCCATTTGCAAGCGCACAATATCATTTATTCAATTATAATTATCATGTTTTATATAGTATGTGAGTGCGAATGCGCGATCGTTTAGAAAATTATCTAGGAAATATTGTGTCTCATCGAGAATATCGAGGAAGCATTCCTGAACTGGTCTAAGTTATTTGTTAACTGCAATAAAAATAAAATAAATAAATAAAAAAATCTACTTTTTTTTTTTTTTGCACTCTCTTTTTATTTTTATTTTTGCTAGTCTTTTTGCTGGGCGCGTTTTGTGACGCGCTGATGACGCGCCATTCAATGGAACTCTTTGAATTTATTGTACTTCATTTGATTTGGCTTTTATTTATTTAGAAACAAAAACAAACATTTTAATGACCTTATTTGTCTGTCTTTTTTTTTTTGGGCTTGCCTCGTTTTGATGGAATGGAAAATTCTTTGCAAATAAAAGTGCAAATAAAATTTGTGCGATTTAAATGGGCATGGAAAATCTTTATCTTTTATCAGGAGTGCATTGGGTTCGTCATATTCGATGATTAACCATTTTATATGGCACCGATCCTATGGAAAACTTCTTGGGTTGTAACGAAAAAAAGAAACCTCTATTATCATGCAAATCAATTTAAGTGCGAAAAACAACAGAACATTTAATATAGCCATATAAAGGTTACTAATTGATCAGCAACGTATTCATGTCACAGTATCGAAGATCTGGAGCTTAGAGTAGACTGGTTGTGGGTTGTGCACGTGTAGAACAATTTATAAAAATGTTCAAAATTGGGCTCAACAATCAGATTGGTTATCGATCGTTATCGTTTGATCTTATGTCTAAAAAGTTTTTGATCTAACTATCTGACGATGGCTGTTTATTTGAGAGTTTACAGCGAATTTTGAGATCATCAATTGAAGTTTGAAGTCCGTTGATCGATTGACTGATAATGATTGATTAATTAGAAATTTGTCATGCAAAAATGATAATGAAAGATGAAAAACTGAAACAAGAAGTATAAAAAATGATAAAGAAACCCCAAAAGAATAGAGAAAGTTATCTTGAAAATTATATTAAAATTTCTAGTTATATTTTTTTTTAATTCTTCTATTACTACTTTCCCCTGGGTAGTTGCACGTCGACTTAACCAATTTCTCTTGACGTATTTTATTTTATTTAAGTTTTACTTTAAGTCACAAATATACAAATATATATATGTATATGTATATGTATATAAAGAAAATATTTACATAAACTGAAGCAACGCTAAACAGTCGCATAATCAATAATAAATAGCAGCAACTGCAAATGAACACGTTTAGTAAATAATCACGACACATTTTGCCGCTGCTACGGTTGCTTCTTCTTGTGACGTAGCACCCCCCACAAAGTTTAACAAAGTACAGGGTATAATGGCAAGCTTTGTTGTAACTTCCTTTCTGTGCGTTCGTTAATGCTAATTATGTGGATATTGTTTGGACACCTATTTCACATGCATGATTAATTGCATTGCGATATGACAGCACTCCCCACTCCTCGTTTTGGGGACGCCTTTCCCCGTCTGGTTGTCTTGTCTTGTGAAAACTGATAAGACGCACGATCCAACGATCCAAGAACTCTTCAATTGATGCCTCCTGGCAGCTGACGTCGTCGTCGTCGTAGCCACAGTAGGCAACGTTACACGACAATTAATAACGCCGTTGACAAGCGACAAAACGTCGATAATAATATACGATCGACCCAAATATCTTATACAAATATATAGCGTGCTTGCTATTCACCTGTTCCATATGATCGCCTAGAGTATTGCTCATTGAGTGATTTTAGAAATTTCCTAGGAAGTGCCCAATTGCTTAGAGAAATATCATTTGAATTCCTGATCAGCAAGGAAAAACTTCTCTTGTTTAGGAAAATATATTATAGCATATAGCATATTCATTCCTGATCAGTAAGGAAATAATCTCCCTACATTTTATTCTCTTTTCCTTTCCTTCTTTTTTCCCTTGCGCAATTGCTAAAATACTTTAGAGCATATATATTCTTGTTCAGTAAGCAATAATTTATCTTTTAAGGAAAATACATTAAATCATATAGCATATATATTCATGATCAGCAAGGAATAATTTAAATTATAATACCTTAAAGCGTATAGCATATAAATTCCTGATAAGTAAGGAATTTAATTCTTGTTTAGAAGAATATCTTATGGCATATAGCATATACATTCCTCATCAGCAAAGAAATAATCTGCTTTCTTTTACTCTCTTTCCCTCTCTTCTTTTTCCCCTAGCATATAAATACCCGATTAGCAAGGCACAAATTGTCTGCCTACAATTCTCTTTTCCTCCATTTGCTCTTTCGCTAAGCAACATTTGTTACTAAACATTATGCTTATGTCCCCTCGAATCTGAGGCGCAACATGATTGATGGCACCGACTAATAGTAGGCGACCAGGTGACATGCTAAAGCGCCAAACAAGCCACCTTGGGGCGATAAGGTAGACAGTAGCGCTGAGCCCCTTTAGCGGTACGGAAAAAAAAAAAAAAAAAAAAATATTTAAGGCATTTATTTTCTTTAGTATCACAAGATTCCCTTTAGTGCCCTAAGCATTTCCAGATGCGGCATAAGTTCGGAACAATCGGATCGCACAACAATTTCGCTAATTAGGCGCATTCATTCAGAGAAAGAAAGAAAAAGAATACAGAAGCACAGAGAATGACAGCTCCCGGCTATATATTGTAGAGTGTATGTTTGCTTAGGGGCACATTGATTATACTTATGTATAGAAAATAACATATTGTATATTCTTAATTAATATTTATGGAAATAACGCTGGACATAGACGTGCTGTCTAAACTGGAGCACAGTTGCACATTTAAAAGATCGTTAAGATTGTTAAAATTGCAAAAAAATTGTGAAACAACAAAAACCTAAGAAAACCGGGTGTATAAATATTTTAAAATATGAGAAATAACACGTCAAGACGGAAGACGTGCTAAATATCAAATTAAAATATTTATAACTCAACTATGACGAAACAAGAGATTCTATAGAGCCCAGATTTATTGAGACGATCAAGGACAATCATAGGAATATGAATGGCACTAGTTCTTTGATTAATTCTTTGATAAAGTGATTGAACATATAAAAGCCTGATTCTTAGATCTTGATTAATATCAACAAGACCGCATTAAAACCGAATCATTTGAATCAATGTAAATATGTTCACATATAGATCGTTTATCGCGTCTTTATCTCCATGAAGTTTCTCAAGCACAAATCCAATTGGGCCACAGATAGAAGCCGCCCATCAAGAGTTGTAAGCACAATATAAAGACATATAGACAAGCATAGTATTGATATAAAAAAAATAATTGTATGTTTACGAAATCGGGCAAAGCGGATTCCCTGATAAGCACTGAACGTAGTGACCACAAGCAGCTCACATATAGCTCTCTCTCTGTCTGTGATAATGCCACCGAATCGCATCGAGACATTGAGGCATATATACTTGTATGTAAATATTTGCACTTGCACTTGCAGTTGAGAGACAGATCGAGGAATTTTATTGATGAGGATCCCCACGGGTCGTGCCCCGGTTGCACTTTGAAGAACTCGAGAGATTAAAACTGCAGCTGGAAATTTTTCAATATATTTTTTAAATATATTGTCGATCCTTGTGGCAAACAATTTATAGCGCAATTCGCGGCATTAATTCATTTTTTATACACACACTTAATAGATCCGATCGAAGCGAACGAAAAAAAAAAACAAATCAAACACAAACACAACAAAAAATTGTTTTAGTAGTTTCCGAATTCCTTTTTGCGTGTAACGTGGTAGGTGCGATAGAGAGAGAGAGGTATAGAGAGAGGTGATCGCAAAAAAATAATAAATGCATAGAACCGTTGAACGACGCGACGAACAGGACGGTTACCGTTACACGGTGCGCATTGAATTGAAATTGAAGCACTGCAGGCGGCGGGTTGACACTTTTGTCTCTTCTGCCCGTTGCTGTGTGTGTGTGGGTGTGTGTGCCTGTGTGTGTGTGTGTATGGGTGTGATTCAAATTGAAACGCTTGAAGCTCACGTCGTCTGCGTCGCGCGGCAGCTGCGCAGCTCCGGGTGCGGGTGCGGCGCGCGAACTCGCTGTGATGATGGGGAAGGGAAGACTCGCAATGTTTAACGGTAATGCCGTACGCAGCACTGGCAACGGCAATTGTAACGGTAGCAGTAACGGTTAAGGGGCTCCGACGTACGCGCTACGTCGTTGTGACGGCGTCCATCATATGACTACTGCGATTTATTGAGCTGCAAGCTCAACACTTCCTTTGACATGCCGAACTTGCTCTTCACCTTCACCTTCACCGCCGTTCGCCACCTCCACCTCCACCTTACACACTCCTCCTGCTCTTTCTCGCTCATCAATAGTGTCACTCTCACTACGCTCTCTCTATCTCTCTGTCTGTCTCTCTCTCACTCACTCGCTCGCGCTCAGTCAGGCAAATGTGTGAGATTCTTTATTTTACTGCTAATCCCGCAATTCACTCACTTTGAGCTGACAGACGCAGCGAAATAACTCAAGACCCCATTCGGAGTCGTTCTTCAGCGTGGCCGGCGCGCACGGTTGTTTTGAGTGTGCGCGAATGTGTGTGGTAGCCCCGTTTAACACCGTGTGACAGCGACTGCGACGGCGACGTTGACTGCGAAGGCGACTGAGTCGACAACGCCGGCAAACTGCGCGAATATCGGTCGGTATTCGGTACTCAGTTTGAGTGAGTGGATTGTGTCAAGCGGACGACGCGCTAACGCCGAGCTGCCAACACCCTCTGCCCTCCTTCCTCTTCCTCTTCCTCTGCCCCAACTGTCAACTGTCTGCTACTAACTAATACAACATAACAGCAGAACAACAACAAATACAGTAACAAAGAGACAACAACAACAACAAATAAACGATCGACAAAAGACAACTACGAAATATCACGAGCACTTTATTTTTTACCTATAGCTCCTTTACTGCCCCCGCCTTGCCCGTGCCGTACTTACGTTTGCTACCAATATACGCGAGCAGCGCACAGTGGTGCATGCATCAGATGTGTATGACTGCAAAAATACACAAATGAAATAGGCATTTTTATTACAAATTTATTAATAGTTGATGACTTGAATTTTTTGCAAAACATCTTTAATGTATTTTATTATACTTGAACTTAAAACAGTCGACTCAAAATTCAATTTAATATTAATGAGATAAGTAAAATTAGATTACAATTAAAAAATATTAAGGTAATTTAGATCCTTTATCTTGTAAACAATTACAGGAGAAAAGTAATCATCTCTCAAAAATAAAACTTTGCCATTGTTATGTTCTAGAGATTTGTTGACTCATTTTTATTATTAAACAACCTTATAATGTTTTAAATTTATTATTATTACAAAGATTGTAATTGTATTATCAAATAACTTTATTCTTTATTTTTTGAATTTGTATCAATTTCTTACCTTTTGTCCACCATTTACAAATTTGGTTAATGGCTCACCACTGTACATTGTAAAGCATTTATTTCGGTTTTATATTGTTCTTAGGCTTTCTTTCTATTAGATTTTGCTATTTTCGCGGGCATGGCAGCAAATTTGTCATCGTATTTACCCACCTCCGACGACGGCTCCCAGTTCGAACTACTGCCGTACTATGTACATATGTATATCGGCGTGCCACCCCTGCACCAATGGCGCCAACGACGTCGATGCCGACGCTGACGCCAATCCCAAACACACCCACAACGGCGACAACAACAATAGCCTGATCGCAATTGTTTTGTCTGCGGATTTAGTGCTTTACGACGGAGGCGCAAAACTTAAAACAGCAACGGCAGCAAGAAAACCTTTCCAATCGGCCGACCGCCACCCACCCCAATAGTTGTAAACCAAAATGGATAGGGCAACACTGATCACATGACATACAGGCCTGCTGCACCTGACGCATGCATGACAGCTCTGCTCCAAGGATTGTATGGCAGCCCTGCTTGATAATTGACGCCTGGCGCATGCGTAACAGCCCTGCTGCGGTGTGTAGGTGTGTGTGTACGTAGAGTTTCACTGCGCGCACTCACACTCTGTGCCCACTGTGCAATTGTGCTCTGATTGCATTTTAGATCTGCGCAAGTGCCAATAACGAGACTGATGACACTGATGATTTGAGCTGAATTATCACTGCGTTTTTTGCCCTGTGCCGCGCTGTCGCTGTCGCTGCCTCTGCCGCAATCGCAGTCTCCGTTTCTATCCGTTTATTTATTGACTCAGTTTTTCCTGAGTTCCAGAGATAGCCTACACACATACACACACTCCCACATGAGCATCATCAACAACAACAACAACAACAACAACAGTAGCAGATAGTGTTGATAAGAAACACTCGAGAGCGCCAACGCCATCGCCTTCACATTCGCACTCAGGGAGAACTGGATAAGAGATGCCGCAGACGCGCACGTCGCGACGTCGACTGCTGCAGCGACGCCAGCGTCAGCTTAGCGCACAAACAAAACTGACGCTTTAAGTGGCAACCGCAAAAGAAAAGAAAATACCAACAACAAGAACTACGAAATAGTAGAGAAAAAGAAGTAGAGCAAACTGCCGCCGATGGCGGCCCTGGCAATGGGCAACCAGGGTCAGTCAGAGTCTGCGAATGCCCTACGAAAGCGTGGGAATAAAAAGAATTCAAGAAACCGTTTGACAATTGCCAAAACGTAAATAAAGCAAAATGGCAACCAAATGGTAACATAACCTTACTTTGAATTAAAGAGAAATTTTATATTACATTTATTGCAATTAATTTTCATTATTATTTAACAATTGTATTTGAAGAGAACTTCAAATTAGCCAGATTATTGTTTTTTATTTCTATAATTTTTCACTCTAAAAATGTACAATAAATATAGGTTTATATACATTTTTATTTTTACATTTATTTATTTTACATTTGTAATGTATTAAAATTATAGCAATTGTTTAATATCTTTCCCAATAGGGAAAACCGTACATACATAAGTATAGCCCCAAATGCCCGCAAGTACACCTAGCTATAGATCGCGTTAGGTTCGCATAGGGGGTCGAACCGATAAGCCAAAATCAGAACATGCAAATAACTGGACGAGGTGCTAAAAGATGCAGCCGAGGCCCACATAAAGTGTGAAATTTTATTGACACTGAAGGAAACTGGAGAGAGAAAAGAGAATAAAGAGAGAACGAGAGAGAGAGAGTGGAAGACACTTGTAATATGTTAGAATGTTTGTGCGAGAGGAAGTAAAATGATAAATAGTCCCAGTGAGACTTATGTATTCCACATCGGATTGCAATTCCGATTCTGATTGTGATTCATTTGCATTAAGCGCGTATTTCTTCGCTTATCATTGATAAGTATAATTAATTACTATCGTATTAGGAGATTTGATACTTTGATGTATCGATATCGATATCGGAAAGCAACTTGAATATATATTTTTTCGGCAACGTGAATCAAGTGTATTTAAATAAATTCAAATCAATTGTAATTGATGGGCGCACAGCGACAGACACTCACACACAGACACACACACACACATCTATATGCATATGTACATATTCCTGATTTATAGATCGATCGTGAGGCGGCGCAAATGTTTCATTTTGAATATATTTACACTTGTACACACTCACACACAGCCTCGTGTTCACTTGACATTCGTTTGATTAATTGCGAATATGAATATTGATTTGAAGAACTGCGCCTAAAAGTTGACAAGAGCAAATATCGTCTCGGTTCGTATGACCGATCGAATGCAAATAAAACGAAGTGAGTAACCACCTTCAGCCTTCAGCCAGTGCAATCCATCAACTTGGGGAATTTCCATGAACGAAACTAACTAACCTGGAAAGGCTTACTTCGCTAGGCTTTGCATGGGAAATTCCCTTGATTTCAATTGAATTGAAAGTTGGCAACATTTTCTTAGTCTCTAGAATTCTTTTCGAGTCTTGAGTCTTGGTTCTTGGTCGTATCTACAATAGAATTCTTTTCGAAATACTCAAATAGAACCTTCTAATTTAAGTTGGGTCCCCTTTCATATGTTCTTATAGATTTGACCTCATTATAGATTTGACTTGATTATAGATGAAAGTATTGTGCAGCATAAGTCAGTCATCAATCCCAGTTCAATGATTATTTTATGCTTTTTATTATATATTTTGTTCAGTTTATTTTAATTTCGCTCAGAAGAAATAAGTATATTTCAGTTATTTTTATACCCTTGCAGAAGATATGTATATTCATTTTGGCCAGAACTTTGCAACGTACCTTAGCAGACATCTCCGACCCCATAAAGTATATACATATGTACATATATCAGGGAACAGCACAGTCGATTAAGTACTTTCCGTGTCTGTGTATCCCTCAATTTTAGAGCTATCTTGATGCAACTTGCTATTCATGCTTCTTATTACTACCTCGCTGTAAATAAATCGGAACGACAAACTATCGACCGTACATCGTACGTTTTCTATTTAAATAATATGCATATAAGATTTCATCAAAATCTGACCACTATAACATACAATTGGTCGAAATTAAGGTTTTTGTATGAAGATCAGTATTGATTTTCAAAGTAACTTAACTTATCAGTGCCAATCAAAGTAATCGACGTATTATAATTCAATTCGGCACCATAATATATAACGAGTATAGGAGCGATCGGAGGAATTAAAAACATGCAAGAGTATTCTTCGACATGCCAAAGGTAGCTTTTCTTTCTGGCTACTAAAACCCTATTCCGTATTCAGATATACAATAAGATCTATCTCTCTATTCTCTAGTCAAGTTGAATCCAGACCTTATAGCGGAATCAAACTCCTTAACTGATCGTTGATCGACCTTATAATATGCCAAGCATTGAGTTTAGCTTCCCTTTGCCCATAATCCCAATGAGATTTAATACAATAAAGATCAGTTAGTGACACTTTTGATTTAATATCGTTAATTGTTGTTGCTGTACACTCTCCCTCTCTCTTTCTCTCTTACTTTCCTCATTCTGGCTACGAATTGATCTAATTTTATTCATACATTTAACACTCTCTCTCTCTCACTGTATCGATACAAACATTGAGAGAGTCTTCTCGGAAGCAGCAGCATTGGACAGCATCCACTCCTGGGATCAGAATGAGGATCAGCTGTTGTTGCTTATCAGATAAGCAATGTTCGCGATGATCTTGCAACCGTTTTTGTGATGCAGCAAATTGAGGCACGGATCGCGTATCTTCTCCTCTAGCAGCTTGATCAGTTCCGTGCGCAGACACTGCACCATTTCGGCAGTCTCCAGATTGTGTGCCTTCAGTATGATCCAACCACTCTCGAGCAAGAAAAGGAAATCACCATCGTGCAGCTCCACTTTGAAATCAGAGCCGGCAAACAGTACCAGCGCAATGAGGGGCAGCATGGAGCAATCACGTATATAGATCGAACTGGTGCGCACCTTCTCCTGGTACACCAAGAAAGGGGCCTGGAACACGGAGACCTGTGAGTTCACCGACGACGGATGAATGCGCACATAACCATCGCCTTTGGTCTTGAAACGCAAATCCAGATGACTTGGCTCACGTGGCATAGCTCCACCTGCGGTCTGTATATAGATGCGCTCCGGGGTCATTATCTTTACGATATTGGGATAGAGAGCGGCGCAGAGTAGCGATGTCAGCAGACGATTGTTTGTGCCATTTACGTTCTGCTCGTGACCTGCAAGGCAGAAGGAATGGTTTGAATAGTAAGAGATCTTGCTAGGTATCTAGGTTGGGGTACTGCCTGCTCTACTCACCCGTCAGATCTAGTATATTATCGCTGGCATTCTTACGCCTACGCGGCACATTAACGGGCACAAAGCCAATGGAGACAAGCAGCTCTAGATACTGATACTTCAGATCCGCAATTGTCTCGAGTGTGTTGAGAGACAGGAAGTTCTCGTTCGCATAGTTCCGACTGGCTGCAAAGTTGCCACGTTTCGCCACATCAAGCCATTTCTGCAAAGTAAAGAAAGCAACATGATTAAGACACTGTGTACAGGAGCAAGTGCATCCTCTGGTTGCTTACCCTATAGGCATTAAGTACAGTCAGATGATCGCTGTTGCCCAAGGCAAATTGTCGCTTCGCCTTGTCCGCCTCGACACGCTTGTTGAGCGGACTGACAAAGGGCGACTTGTTGCCCAGGCAGGCGGCAATGGTGAGCACACTGTCCAGGCACTGGAAGATTGCTCCATAGAGCATCAGTTTGCCAATGCGCACATCCACTGGCAATGCAGCCAAATGGTGACCCAGCGGCGTTAACTGATCTTCGGCATCGAGAGCGCCCACATCACGCAGACGCATCAATGCGCCCAGTACACTATCTTCGGTGGGTGCCTCCAGTGTCTCCAGCAGCACACCGAGCGTATTGCGTGCCGCAAACGTTTGCAACGTCTTGATGCGCAATACAATCTGCTCGAGCGGCACACGCTGTATCTCCGGCACGGGCTGTGCCAGTATATGCTGATGGTAACGGAAGCTTGTATACAAATGAATGCACACGCCGGGCATGACACGTCCGGCACGACCTTTACGCTGCTTAGCATTCGCCCGGGAGACCCAGACCAGATCCAGTGATTCCATATTGCGATTCGAGTCGAAGCATTTCTCCTTCATCAGGCCACAATCGATGACAAACACACAATCATCGATGGTCACCGAAGTTTCGGCAATGTTGGTGCTCAACACGATCTTGCGCTTGCCTGCCGGTGCACGCTTGAACACCATGGCCTGATCCTCGCTAGAAAGTGCCGAGTGCAGAGGGACAAGCACAAATTTCCCAGCACGTGGTGAGAATATCGAACTATCGAGCAGAGCATCATGGACGGACTGTATCTCCTGGAAGCCAGGCAAAAAGATCAATATGCTGCCCTGCCGCGGCCACTCGTGCTCTCCCTCCGCAATGTACTTCAGCACTGATTCAATGAGCTCCGGATTAATCATCATCGGTTCCATGAGGTAGATGCTCTTGCAGGTAGTCTTGCTGTAGTCTATGAAAGAGCGGAACACAATGAATTCTCAAGAGGAAAAATAGGAGAATCATTCATGCTTACCTGCATAACGTAGATACGTCTCTGGTAGTGTGAGCTTCTCATCCTTGATCTTGTGACCAGGCGGCTCACCGGATGCCTGCACATCCGCATATTCCATTTCCATGAGCAGCACATCCTGCTCCTTCTTCTTGAGCTTGCGACAGTACTTCGTATCGCATTCCATGACAAAATCACTAGCCTCCACTATATCCTCGAGAAAGAGTTGCTCCACAGGAAACGTGCGCCCAGGTATATCCAGCACAGGAGCACCACCAAAGTAATCAGAGAAGAGTTGCGCATTCAGTGTGGCCGACATAAGTATCACCTTGAGATCCTTGCGCTCCCGCAAGATATGCTTGAGTATGAGCAACAAGAAGTCCGATTCCTCAGAGCGTTCGTGCACCTCATCGACAATGACATGAGTGACATGCCCCAGTAACGGATCGGAGGCCAGACGACGCAACAATATGCCTGTTGTGCAGAAACTCAACCTTGTGCTATTCGAGATTTTGTTCTCCAATCGTATCTGATAACCAACCAGCTGTCCAATCCTGTCCAGACGCTCGGCAGCCACACGTTCCGCCACCCCAATGGCAGAGAGACGACGTGGCTGTGTGCAAATGATCTCCACATGCGGCAACTCAGCCTTGGCTGGCAACTGCAGTGCCTGGAAGAACCAATTGTCCAATATAAATTGTGGCACCTGCGTACTCTTGCCACAGCCCGTTTCGCCAGAGATAACCACAACCTGCGAGCTGTCGATCAGCCCCAATATGCGTTCCATTTCCGCAAAGGCGGGCAACTGTCGCCGCGCCTCGATTAGCTTGTGATAACGCTCGTCCCGTCTGCGTTCGTTGAACAGTTGCACCAGGCGACGATTCTCACGTGCCAAGTCGGCGGCATTCTTGCGCCGTCCACCACCGGCGCCATCGTTGCGTGCCGTCTGACCACGTTCATAGTGGGTGGGACGTTGCCGTTTGCCGTTTGAATCATCGTCATTGGCATCGGCATCGGCGCCATTTGCTGGCTCCTCGTAGAACAGCGATCGTTTGGGCGAGGGAAAGCTTGTGGTGTCCAGATGGCCAGCCAACTGTTCGTCTGTCTGCAGCAGCTCACAGATGCTGTACACGCAGGGTATGCCATCGCGACAGATCTCTCGTGCCTCACGGTACAAGTGGCGTGCATAGCGCAGCCGCAGCTCATGCGGAATATCGTGGCAGGTGGTCTTCAAGTAGATGAAAGGTGCCTCGTATGGATAGCGACTGCCGGGGGGAAAACGCACCTCAATGTGGAACCACAGCTCGTTCTCATTCTCATCGAGATTCTCGAGTCGCTTGCGTTCCGGCGTGTTCAACACTTCGGGCTGTGGCGGCACATGAGCGAATCGACACTTGGGTCCAAATTTGCAGGTGCCATCGCGATCGAAATTGCGACAACGTTGTGGCGCCTTCTTTCTCTTGTCCAGTGCAGCTTGCCGCTCTGCAGCTACCGCTGCAGTGATGGCCTCACGTGCCTTACGCACCTCCGAGGGGCTGTGGGCGAGCAGGTGATCGATTTTGAATTTCAGATTCCATACACTGTTGCGTTCGCGCTCCTCATAGGCACTGTCGTAGATGGATTCCAGTGCCTCCTTCTCGTCGGCACGCATATCCAGCAGCTCCTGTTCGCTGGGGGGTTCCAGTGCCGGTTGCTCCTCGACGGGCACACGCATATAGCGTCGATAGAGTAGCAGCAATGCTGCCTCCGTATCATGGTCGCAATGCTCGTACGCCTCGAGGCAGTGGACCGCTTGGAAGCCATAGGTCTCCAGTTTGAGCAGTGCATAGCGTCGCAGTCGATCATCGTCGGCAGTGCTGGCTGTGGTCGCGCTGACTCCCTGCACACTCTGCACCTGCAGAGTGCCCCGATCCTCCCAGTAGGCAAGCTTGATGCCATGACCGCCACGGCCACGATCTTTGTATTTGCTAATGTCGTCCAACTTGAACTCGGGTCCGTGGATGGCACGCAACGTGTCCATGGTTAGCTGCTGTGACTCATCGCTTAGCCGCAGAACGTGTAACTCTGTTTTACGGGATTTATTGTCCTGCACTGACTTTGGAACCGCCTGCACATTCCTATAGATTGAGAGATGATGAATGAAGCGCGTTGTTAATCCTCTGTTCAACGGTAGCTTGTTTGTCAAGCCTGCTGCTGGTTATACTCACGTTGTGCGCGCATCGTTGGGGGTGCGCAGGAAACAGTCGTCAATGTGTTGTCTTGAAGACTCGTCCATGCCTGCGTGTAACAAAAATAAACAAAATATCTAACGAATTTCACAATTAAAGCTAATAAACTAATGGCCAACGGACCATTATCTTCAAAGCCAGCGAAGTTTCGATAACAAAAATCCACAGCTGATTGCCGATTGCTTTGCCAATGTGACCGACGCGGCGTTGCCATATCTGTTCAATTGAATCACGCACCGTGACAGTTCCATTTAATGAACTATAAAATTATGGCACTTATACAAATAGATAATTATTTATTTTGTTATTATTTTACAATTTATTCCATTTAATACATATTTTTACTCAAGAAATAAAATGTATTCCTTTTATTATAGATTAAACAAAACTAAGTAATAGCATAAACCTATAAATTTTAACAAATTATTGTTTATTAGTAAAATACGAAAATTAATTTTATTTAAATTGTTAAAAATACGAAGAACAATGTTATTAAAAAAGTGTTTTTTTGCTTCCTTTAATTATTGAAAGCAATCTTACGACGACGTCTCTGAACATCAAATTTTATTTGCTCCACTGTCTCGCTGTAAGATTTATGCACAAGTTATGAAATGTATTTATGGATTATTAATTAATTTCGTTGCCTTACAGAGCGTCCATTTCATATCTTTGGAATATTTGCCACTCGTTCCTAACCGAACTGTATTCCTTTTGATATTGATATTCTTTTTTTCAAGCTGATCACGCATTACAGCTGTTGCTCCCTGCAGTTCTTTTCTTTGGATATCCATATTTTTAGTTCGACTTAATAGAGCATCAAAGTCCTTTAAGAAAATTACACAATTAATAATTAATGATTTTCAATCAACACGAACTACGCACCATATGAACATATTGATCAAATGCAGTATTTGATTTAAGTGCTTCATTCGCTGTGATAACAGCCTGGTCACAGTGTGAAGCATATTCTTTAAGATATTCAGCGCTTGAGTTCAGTAATTGATTAAATTGCTGCAACAGTTTCTTCTGCATTTTCTCGAATTTTGTTAGAATGTCTAACTTTGAGTTAATTGGGTGAGTTAAATCAACAAGCAGTTGGACCTTCTCCATCATTATTGACCTTACTATGTTATATTCATCTGTCTCATTGTTCTGTAAGTAAGATATTATAAAAAGTATGTATGTATATTATACGTTTTCTTTTATTACCGTCACTTTATTAAAATTTTGGGTTATAATTTGTAACTGTTTTTCCAAATCCGAAGCTATGCCAGCGCCATTTGCATTTGGATGAGTTGAAGGCGGAGCAGTTTTCTGCTTATTGGGCATTTCTAGATCGTAGCTACAAACATTATCGCTTTCGTCGGGTATTTGATCGCCCATTTTTTTAATATTCTTTTAAGTTCAAGAAGAGATTATTTAAATCTTGCGGCTTGCAATTTAGTTGCACTTCGTTACATTGGACAAAAACGTTTGGCGTCATCTATCAGTGCTGCCACCTGCTAAAAGTTTCTTTAGTCATTGGGCAACATTCCTAGAATATGTCGTTGGTTTTAAATGCAATTGGAATTCAACTTTAGCACAATTGTTGTTTCGCGCAGACCTGGCGTTTAAGTAGTAAGGTATAGGTTATTAAATACTTATGAGTATTTGACAACAACAAAAACAACTACATGCATGTTAACAAGTTGTGATTAACTTGTGCATTAGGACCACCACTAATGACAAATTGCTTATTAATTACAACAGGCGGGTGTGGCAGCCCTATTTCGATATTCGCAACTGTTAATCGACTTCTATTGAGATCAAAATACTGCAGGCAGAGTGGTATTTTTCTGTCATTAGCTCATGCTGAGCGGGGCGAATTCATTGTACCACTAAACTTGGATTCGCCATTAGATTAATGATCAGATCCCGCATTCAATCTATGTTTTTGGACATCAAGTGACGTGTAACTGTATCTGTTTTAGGTGTCGTCAGTCAATCCCGGATCGCAACAACACGGGCTGCACTCGACGTGTCCGTCTTTGTTGTTGTTGTTGTTGTGGACTCGCAACAATTAATAACGGCAAGATTTATGAGCTGCGACTCATACGAGAGACCAAAGCGTTAAACCGGCAACCGCGAAATGTCATAAAGCAGACACGAACAGTGCAAAGAGAACAGCAACAGCAACAAAAGCAACAAGGGCACTTAACGAAATTGGGGAAAAAACAACTGGAGACAAAACAAACAGAGCTAGATTTAAGCAAAATATAATTTGTATAATTAAAGAAAAAAGAGCGCGCGACGATGTTTCGCACGGAGTCGCGGGAGACAGGAGGTAGGCAGAGGGGCAAGACAGAAGGTAAGCAGAGGAGTTAGCTCGGAGAGGGACATGGACTGCAGGGAGTTTCGGGCGTGGCAGGGTCATAAAAAAATCAACCGCAGAAAATAAAACTACCAAAATGCACTCGTCGCACACAAATGGATTGGATTCTCCTCACACTTGGGTGTCTGTCTGTCTGTCTCTCTCTGTCCCTGTGTCTGCTGCCGATGAGTCGTGGGATCGTAAGATCCGTCACAGCATTAGCAACAACAATAACTAAACTGTATTTCTAAATGATTCAGGTTCGGATTTGAGTAATGAGCATTTTGCAGTTGTAAAAATCTCCACTGTGAGCCCAACACACATGGCCGGGGTCTGTCTATAGGTCTCTCTATCTGCCTGAAGAGTATAAAACATCGCAGAGCAGGCGCAGCAAGCAACAGTCGATTGGCAACATTATCCCAGAGCGTACAACACATCTTTCCCCGCAGCAGTCCAGCAGGAATATTAACGCAAATCTAACCCAAACATGGCAAGTATCAGGAGTGTACAAATATTGATTCAGCACAATGTTGATCAATATATGATAGAAGAAATATGTTATAAAAAACCAGAAAGCTTCTTTTTACTCAGGTACTGCAGAACTGCCTTCTACGCCGAAATTTATTGATATCTCTAATATGCACTTTAAGAAAATTGTGTTATATCTTACTTGATATGGCAAATACACAAAAGGTCCTAGCGTTTTTCAACACTAAGCCATTAAGTGTGCTAACTGCAGCTAGTCTACTTACAAAGATCAATGGAATTTTTAAGATAATTTGGTGCTAGCCATACTTTTTCCTCTGCTGAATACTTTGCAAAGGTCCTGGCAATACACTTCTAGGGTATTTCTGCACTCAACTATCAAGTTTGCTCACTCTAGCTAGTCAACTTACAGAGATCACTGGGATAATTAAAGATATATGTTGTATTTCAAACTGGGAATACATAAAGGTCCTGGCAGTCGCTTTATAGTGTATTTTTGCACTCAACTACCAAGTTTGCTCACTCTAGTTAGTCTAACAACAGAGATCAATGGGATATTTAGAGGTATTTCATAGGTTTCAGCTTTAATACACTGCTGGCCACACTCTCCTCACTCCCCACCGATCAATCATACTCAAATGCAAATATCTTTCGTACTTGTTAACATCGAATCGAACTAATATAATATCATATATATATTGAATCATTTTAAAGATACTACAAATAATTGTCAAGTTAACAGAGTTGTATTCAAACTATACGGCTGTTTAAACTTGATCTCAAGCTAACCAAAAAATCGTTTTCTTTCCCTCTCTCACACACTCTCTCTCTCTTTATCTCTCTCTCTCTCTCTCTCTCTCTCTCTCTCTCTCTCTCTCTATGCAGAACTACATTGCCATAATTACTGCTGTCATCGCCTCGTTGGCTCTGTGCGCCGCTGATGTCTCCCATTTGGGTCTATCGCGCACCTATTTGCCACCCTCCCCCTCTTACTACACTTATCCCTCGTACTCGGGCAGTGCCTACTCCAGCGGCAGTGGATACTACTCAGGCTCGGGCTCGGGATTGGGCTACAACTCGGGCTCAGGATTGGGCTATAACTCGGGCTACAATTCAGGCTACAACTCGGTCTACCCTGGCTCGGGGGGCTATAACTCGGGTTATAGCACCAGCACTGGATCGGGCTACAGTTCAGGCTACCCGTTGGTCACATCCGGCTATACTGTACCTCAGTATTCCAATTATGCCACGCCCTCGCGCACCTATCTGCCAGCTGTGACCACCAGCACTGGCTACAGCAGCGGCCTGGATACCAAATACGGCTCCAACGGTGGATATATCTACTAGAAGGGCCTGAGGGCTGATGATGATATATCCCTATACCTATTTAACTAACCTCCCTTTTTTTTCATAATCTTAGACTCTGTTCATACAGTTTGCATATAATTATAAAATCGAGTAAACTACTAAAACTTTTGCGTTCAATTTCTGTTTCTGTACGTGCTGCAGGTAACTTCAAGTCAAATTTAGGCTCTCTAGTTCGGGTATTTCTCGAGATCCAGCAGATTATACAGAATTCTATAACTATTGTTGTAATCATCTTCTGTGCAGCACTTTTAATAACTTAAAATTCTGTTTATAAGAGAGTCTTATACTAAAGTGGGCGTGGCAATACTCCTTACAGTTGAGTACGTGATAAACGGAGCTTCATGTAAAATTTAATGTATCTAGTTTTGGTTAATCTAGAGATCCAGCTGAGATTATGACGAATTAATTTTGAATTTAAGGGATGCTTTACTGTAGCCTAATGCTGTAAACATATACCTTTAAAATGTTACCCAACCCTGCCCGAGTTCATTATGCAATTGAAATCTGAGCTATATATATTCATCGTAATTGCATAAAGGAAGCTAGTACCGACAAAGAAGTACTTCCCTCGTTTTATACAGATCCACATATAATCCTATACCTATTGGACTAACCTGTACTAAGGTAACGAACCTAATGTAAACTAATCTAATTAACCTAACCTAAACTAATCTAACTTAACTAACCTAATTAAGCTAACCTAACAAAGTTAAATAATCTATTCTAACTAACCTAACCAAACTAAACCTAACCTAACTTAACCTAGCCTCACCTAACCTAACTTAACCTAACCTAACTAACCTAACTAACCTAACTAACCTAACTAACCTAACTAACCTAACTAACCTAACTAACCTAACTAACCTAACTAACCTAACTAACCTAACTAACCTAACTAACCTAACCTAACCTAACCTAACTTAACCTAACCTAACTTAACCTAACCTAACCTAACTAACATAACCTAACCTCACCTCGCCTCACCAAACCAAACCTTACCTACTGTAGCCTAGTGCTGTACAGTAGAGGTGGAAATAAATCAATGTTCACTGAATCGATTTATTTTCCAAAATTCAAGGAAAAAATCGATTCAAATCGATTTAAATCAAAAATTTGAAATATAAGACAAAAACCGTTTTTGGAATGAAGTTAAGAAAAAAACAATCTGTTTTTTGGCTTAAAATTACAGAAATATAATTTAGACAATATAATAAAGACCTCGTAATGCTTTTAAGCAATTAACTCCAGTTTTTTAAAATCAAATACTTATTCGTCTCACGATCTCTAAACAACTAAAATTTTGTACCACCACTAGACATGTTTACTAATTTAGTAGCAGTAATTTAGCACTTGTTCCAAATTTGCGATTAAATCGATTCTCAAAAATTAAATCGATGGATCTTAGAAAATTGAAAACATCGATTAATCGATTCCAGAATCGATTTAACTTCCAGCCCTACTGTACAGCTACAACACCTCGAAACATAACCCAATCCTGCCCAGAATTCATTAAATATCTCAACGTAATAGAAATCTGTGTAATATATCAATGTTTATTGCATGGACAAAGCTAAAATCGACGAAGGATCTCTTCGGATCATAGATTCATGCGCCTCCAGAACTCCTGGCTGTGCGACAGCGATGCACTGGAGGATTCCGTGCCCGATGAAGGGGAGGGTGTTGGTCCGCCGGGCTGGCTAAGCAACTGGCTATAGACCTCACCCACAGCCGGCGTGAGACGATTCTCCAGGCTGGTCAGGCTGCTGGAGTTGGCTGTGGTGTCGCCGCTGCTATCACTGAGTGCATCGAGCAGGCCAAGGAAATTGGTTGGAGCAACTGCAGGGGGATTAACGATGTCCGTCAGGCTGCTGGGTGCCGTGTGCGGGCGCGCCGAGTGCAGGAAGCTGGCCTGCAATTTGCTAGTGGGTGCACTCCAGGGACGCAATGCAGCTGTGGAGAAGTGCTTCTGCTTGGGCTTGGGCAGATGCTGCTGCTGCTGCTGCTTCTGGTCCTCTTGGTAGCCAAACAGCTGCTGCATCTTGGCCATGGAACGCTGCAGTTTGCGGCTGGCAACGCCATCGCCCAGCTGCTCCAGCGTGCCGCCACTGGCCGGATCCAGTTCCATTTCCAATTGTAGCTGCAGACTGGGCGGCTTGGAGACACGCGCCAGTGTCGCCTCCACGCGATGCAGCAGCAGTTGCGTCTCGCTCTGCACCTGATCCAGCTCGATGAGCTTGGAGGGCGCCAGCTGCGACTGCGGCTGCAACTGTGTCTGGGCAGGCGTCTGTAGCTCGGAGAGCAATTTGTGACGCGCCTCGGCAATGGCATTGGTGAACTTGTAGCTATCCGGCTCCGGCTCCATCTCCAGCTGCAGTTGCAGCTCCAGCTCCAGTTCGGCATCGACTGCTGCTCCTCCTGTTCCCCCTACACCTGCAGCTGCTGCTGTTGGTGCCTGCTGATGCTGCTCCTCACTGGGCCGCTTCCAGTCCCGCAAGCTGTCCATGGTGCGCTGAAACTGCTGACGCTCGCGTGCACGTAGATTGTGGCGCTGTTTCTGGGCGCGCTCACGCTCCAAGTAGCTGAGAAAGCTTTGCTCCAGCAGCGCGCTCTCCTGCTCCAGCTGCAACATGCGACTCCTGTGTAGAGGGAGGAGGGAGAAGGTAAGTGAGAAGGTCAAATTGCTGGCGAGGAACTGCTGACTGTACTTACTTGGCGCTGAGCAAGGCTTCATTGAAGCTGGGCGTAGGAGGCGGGGCAGGTTGTGCTGGCATTCGGAACGGGGGGCTCGGTGCTGAGCTTGATGGTGTTGGTGGCCACGTGATGCATGCGCGGCCGGGGCGGATGAGGGGCGGGTACATAAACAGGCTGAAAAGATGCAGGTGCAACTGGAAATGGAGCAGGAACTGCAGATGGAGCAGGAGCAGGAGCAGGAACTGCAGTTGGAGCAGGAGTAGGAGCAGGAACTGCAGCTGGAGCTGGAGCAGGAACTGCAGCTGGAGCTTGATGTGGGCGTGCCAGGGGCGGCGCTGCAGGTGCCGAAAATGTTGCTCGATGCAGTGAGTCCGTTGTGAAGCTGGTGCTGGATATGGGCGTAATGGGGCAGGGAGCGGGCTCGGCAGTGGGTGCCTCCATGGAGTCGTCTGTCCACACTGGTTGTATGCGCGTCGCATGCGCCGCCGCCTGCTCTGTCTGCTGTATCTTCTCGGCCAGCTGGCGATGATGCGCCTCGTAGTGCTCCAGCAGGCGAAAGATCTTGTGCACCAGTTCACGTGCCTCCACCGAGTGGGATTCTTTTTCCACATGACGGCACAGTGCCTGGAGAAGGGTGAACAATGAGTGTGAAGCTGGCTGGGATTGGACCAGGTGCGGGGATATGGGAAAAGGGAGGAGGAGGGAGAGGGAGAGGAGAAGGAGGAGGTAGAGGAGAAGAAGGAGGACGAGAAGAAGGAATAGAAAAAGGAGAGAGGTAGACGAGAGGAGAAGAAGAAGAAGCAGGAAGGGAAGACTAAGAAGGGGAGTTAGAGTGGAAGGTGGTGAAGTATCAGATGCTGAAGGAGGAGGAGCTGAAGTAGAAGGTGGTAGAGAAGGAGTTGATATAGGAAGAGGTGGATGAGGAGGAAAATGAGAAGGAAGAGTAGTTAGAGATGAAGGTGCTGAAGAAGGAGATGAAGTAGAAGGTGCTGAAGAAGGAGGAAGTGCTGAAGGAGGAGGAGCTGATGTGGAAGGTGCTGAAGAAGGAGGAGGTGCTGAAGAAGGAGCTGAAGTAGATTGTGCTGAAGAAGGAGGAGGTGCTAAAGGTGCTGAAGTAGAAGGTGCTGAAGAAGGAGGAGGTGCTAAAGGTGCTGAAGTAGAAGGTGCTGAAGAAGGAGGAGGTGCTGAAGAAGGAGCTGAAGTAGATTGTGCTGAAGAAGGAGGAGGTGCTAAAGGTGCTGAAGTAGAAGGTGCTGAAGAAGGAGGAGGTGCTAAAGGTGCTGAAGTAGAAGGTGCTGAAGAAGGAGGAGGTGCTGAAGAAGGAGCTGAAGTAGATTGTGCTGAAGAAGGAGGAGGTGCTAAAGGTGCTGAAGTAGAAGGTGCTGAAGAAGGAGGAGGTGCTGAAGAAGGAGGTGCTGAAGAAGGAGGAGGTGCTGAAGAAGGAGCTGAAGTAGATTGTGCTGAAGAAGGAGGAGGTGCTAAAGGTGCTGAATTAGAAGGTGCTGAAGAAGGAGGAGGTGCTGAAGAAGGAGGTGCTGAAGAAGGAGGAGGTGCTGAAGAAGGAGCTGAAGTAGATTGTGCTGAAGAAGGAGGAGGTGCTAAAGGTGCTGAAGTAGAAGGTGCTGAAGAAGGAGGAGGTGCTGAAGAAGGAGCTGAAGTAGATTGTGCTGAAGAAGGAGGAGGTGCTAAAGGTGCTGAAGAAGGAGGAGGTGCTAAAGGTGCTGAAGTAGAAGGTGCTGAAGAAGGAGGAGGTGCTGAAGAAGGAGGTGCTGAAGAAGGAGGAGGTGCTGAAGAAGGAGCTGAAGTAGATTGTGCTGAAGAAGGAGGAGGTGCTAAAGGTGCTGAATTAGAAGGTGCTGAAGAAGGAGGAGGTGCTGAAGAAGGAGGTGCTGAAGAAGGAGGAGGTGCTGAAGAAGGAGCTGAAGTAGATTGTGCTGAAGAAGGAGGAGGTGCTAAAGGTGCTGAAGTAGAAGGTGCTGAAGAAGGAGGAGGTGCTGAAGAAGGAGCTGAAGTAGATTGTGCTGAAGAAGGAGGAGGTGCTAAAGGTGCTGAAGAAGGAGGAGGTGCTAAAGGTGCTGAAGTAGAAGGTGCTGAAGAAGGAGGAGGTGCTGAAGAAGGAGGTGCTGAAGAAGGAGCTGAAGTAGATTGTGCTGAAGAAGGAGGAGGTGCTAAAGGTGCTGAAGAAGGAGGAGGTGCTGAAGAAGGAGCTGAAGTAGATTGTGCTGAAGAAGGAGGAGGTGCTAAAGGTGCTGAAGAAGGAGGAGGTGCTGAAGAAGGAGGTGCTGAAGAAGGAGGAGGTGCTGAAGAAGGAGCTGAAGTAGATTGTGCTGAAGAAGGAGGAGGTGCTAAAGGTGCTGAAGTAGAAGGTGCTGAAGAAGGAGGAGGTGCTGAAGAAGGAGCTGAAGTAGAAGGTGCTGAAGAAGGAGGAAGTGCTGAAGGAGGAGGAGCTGATGTAGAAGGTGCTGAAGAAGGAGGAGGTGCTGAAGCAGAAGGACTTGAAGTTGTAACTTACGCGCCAGGAGTTCTGCCTGCGACTGAGACGCAGCAGCTCGGCGTGATGACGCAGCTTGATGTTGTAGAGCTCGTCCAGTCGTTGCTTCTGCAGATCCAGCGCCTTGTTCAGCGACAGCTCGACGCGCTCCAGAAAGATTTGCCCGCTCCGCGTGTGCAGCATCTCATAGATCCATTGGTCGTAGCTGCGTGGCGGTGGCTCTGGCTCTGGTGCCGTCTGGCACGCAGCATCCCTCAGCATGGCTGGCAAGGGGGGATCCATGCTGGTGCCTCTGTGCCGGCGACGCGTCAGCTGCGTTTGACTGATCACCGATCTCAGCCTCACTGGCGACGGTTGCTGGCTGGTCTGGCTGGACGTGCTCTGCAGCTGAATCTTCTCCTGCTGCATTCTTTGCTGCTGCTGCTGCTGCTGTTCCCCCTCCTGCATGCCCATGAAGTGCCCGTGAGCGAATCCCTCGCGGTAGCCCAGCTTGAAGCCCTTGTGCCTGCCCACAGCATACTCCTGCTCCATGGCCAGATTGAGCACATTGCTCAGCGTCTGTATGCATCCCGCCAGCTCGCCCACAAACAGTTCCATGCGCTCCAGCGCCGCCTGCAGGCCATGGGGCATCTGCTGCTGCTGGAACTGCTGCAGTGCCTGCTGCACCATGGCCAGACTGGCCACCTGCTCGACATGCAGATGCGGCAGCTTCGGCACAGCACTCAGCCCATCTGCGGGCAGTTGCAGTGGCCTTGCTTCCGGCTGGGATTGGGACGGGAGCTGGGACTGTGGCTGGTACTGCTGCGGCAGCTGGATGGCCATCTGTCCCGCTGGCAACGGTGTCTGCAGACGCTGTCGCTCGCTCAGCTCCTGCTGCAGCAGCTGCTCGAACGCCGACTGCGAGATGATCTCCACGGGCGGCGCACAGGAGCGACAGAGATCACGCATGTGGCGCATCAGCTGCCCCAGCTGCTGCTCCACGCCGTACAGTGACTGCGAGAGACGCGGCCCCACATAGAGCGTGCGTGCCTCGCCGACAACAAGCAGCTCCTGCTCCTGCTCTGCGACCTGGAAGAGGCGACTGGTGTCCAGGTCGCTGTGCACCTGCAGGCACAGTGTGGCAGGCGTTTGTGTGCAGTCCATGGCCGTGGCTACAGCGGGGGGCACTGCCAGCGCCTTGAAGCAGTCCAGCAGCAGCGAATCCTGCTGCTGCTCGTCATAGAGACGCAGCACCTGCTGCTGCTGCAGCTGCTGCTCGCCGAGCATGGCCTGCAGGACCTGCTGCAGTTCGTCGGAGGTGAAACGAAACTCCTTGCGCTCCTCGAAGTCTGGCAGCGTGTGGCGATGCGGCGTCTCGCTGCAGAAGACGGACAGCGTGTAGTGGCAGTTGTGCACGTAGAGAAACTCAGCGACCAGCGTGTGCAGCGCCAGCGTCATGGGGGACAGCAGCAGGCAGTTGTTCTCTGCTGCAGTCAGCGGCGCTGCCGACGCCGACGCCGACGCTGTCGATGCCTTGCGCAGCAGCTGACCTGGCCAAAGAGAAAAGAAAGTAAGAGAAGAGGGAGGAGGAGGTGGTGGAGTAGAAGCAAGTGCATCATTACCCAGCGCCGTCTTGTGAAAGCTCTGCATGAGCTCCATGCGCAGATGCGCCTGTATTTTCCCCTCGACGCCCTCCTGCGCCATCCACTTGCGAAACTCCCGCTCAAAGTCGTGCTCCGACAGCTGCGCCAAGTGTTCCAGCTGCAGTCGCAGTTGCGCAGCCTCGTCCAATGAGTCCGAGCTGCCAGAGCCAGAAGCAGAGGCAGAGACAGCAGCAGCGGCAGCAGCAGCGGCAGCAGTAGCGGCAGCGGCAGTGCTTGATGAGCTTTTCGACTGATTTTGCTGCTGCTGCTGTTGTTGTTGCTGTCTCACTCTGTCTCGCATTGGCGCCGCTGTTGACTTCCCTTCGCAGCTGCGCCTGCGCTTCTCTCTCTTTGCGCGCAGCTTCGTGCTTGCGCTCGCGTTCGCATTGCGTTGGCTGCGCTGCGTCGCGTCGCTGCCAATGCCTAGTTGAGTCCTCTTCCCCTCTGCTGCTGCGCTGCTGCTGTGGACGTGCGCTGAGGCTGCCGGCGGTAGCAGCAGTTGGCTTTTGTTTTGATTTCATTTCGTTCTTTTTTTTTCGATTTTTTATTTTTAACACTTGCAATTTGGTGCGCATCGGTTTAGGTTTCAGTCTCAGCTTTCGTTACAATCATAATAATTTTCTGTGTTCTCTTTCTCTTTTTGTTTTTGGTTGCCTTTTCTGTTTGCCTTCGTTGTTTCTATGTTGTTGCCTCTTTTCTGTTATTGTTGTTTTCGTTGTTGTTGCTGCTGATGTTGCCGGCACGGTCACTGTTTGGTAAATAAGTGTGCAGCGCGGGTCAGCGAGATGCAATCCACGACGAACCACCCTTATGGGGCCGTCAGGTGTCCCGACATTTTGACAGTTAAGGCAGCGCTGCCTCTGCCGACCATCAGCGGCAGCGCTGGTGGCTGGCTGGATGCGCTCAACCGAAACGCAGCAGGTGCAGTCTGCAGCCACTTAGAATTTGTGTTATATACATGTGTAGTAAATGTTTATAAGCCGCATCATTCATTTTTTCAATCATTCATTCTAGTTTTTGTGTTTTTGTATTTGTTGCTGTCAAAAAAGAACGTAGAAAAGGAACTAAAGAGAACGCAGTAATGAATTTTAAACAAACGAAATAAAAATTGACTGCAACGTCTTTGATTGCTGACAAGAGCTGATTGCGCTCGTCATCGATGTATTGTCATTCCGATTCGATCACACAGCTATCGCAAACTAAACAAAGCAAACCAAATATATTTAGTAATGCAAACAACTTTTATATCGTAAAAACAATCAGAAAATTTTATATGTTTGGTTGCGTGCTTGTGTATGTGTGTGAATTAGAAATTGTTGAAATTGAATTTTGTTGGTCTCATTACAGAAGGTGCCTGTTGTGGCAATCGGTGAAAATAGAGTGTGTGTATCGATAGTGTCACTGGAATCAAAACAAAAACGCATTTTTTCAATCAAACCAAAGAAGAGCAACAATTGATAGGTAAATAAATAGGTGTGAAATAAATTTAATAATGATGACGTATATTTTTTGATGTGCTTCACCCTCTTTGTGACGTGTCATTTCATTGTAGACTTATAGCTTCCTTGTCTGCTGCTGCTGTTGCAGTAAATTGAATTTGACAATTCATTGCACACAAATTCGATAGAGAGAAAGAGAGAGAGACTGATAGGCTGAACGGAAAACGTGCGCAGTCATCTTTAATTTTCCCCATCTGCAGTCAGCCAGTCACGCAAACTCGCTTCCACATGTCACAAATTGATAACATATTTAACCAGGTGCGTGCGCTGCTCCAATCCCAAGGCGTCAAGCTGTGGGAGGAGCCCTACTACTCCGAGGAACTGGGCAGCATTGAAGCAGCAATTGAGGTAAGTGTGGTGGGGGAGGGGGGAGCCAGCTGTGTGCTAATCATAATTCCCTGTACCAGCTGCTGGCCAACGAGTACAGTGCGCAGCTCAGCATCGACGCAGCGCGTTGCAAGTGCGCCCTCACTGAACTGCAGGACAATGCACTGCGCAAGTTGGCAGCCAGGCGGGAGTTCAACGAGACGGGCCTGGCCACGTTCAAGGTGCGACGCATCGACAATCGCAACGGCACCATCAACATACTGGACATCAAGTGTGATCTGAACGAGCTGGGCTCCACGCTGCAGCAGGCAATTGCCAGCAAGCTGCAGCTAAGCGATCCCAATCACGTAAAGTGTATCTGCGCCGGACGCATCATTGCGCCCAATGCCACGTTGGCAGCACAGCAGCTGAAGAACAATCAGCAACTAATTGTGATCATTGGCGGGCAGGGGGACAATCAGACAGAGGCACTGCACGAGCGCATCAACAAGATCAAGGCGGATGTGGAGAAGGTGGCCTCCTCGCAGAATCAGTTGATGGAGGTGAGTTCCGCTTCTACTTCCACCACCACCAAGTACCAAGCATTGTCTCACTTTCTCTGTCTCTCTTAGATGGAGGACCAGGACGGCAATCCAGTGTTTCTGCCGCCTGCCGAGAATCGTGCCTTGCTCATGGGCATGGGATACTGTGAGAAGGCCCGCTCGGCCATGCGTCGTGAGGATTACGAGGAGGCGCTGCTGCTGCTGCTCGAGGCGGACGAGCACTTCAACTCGTGCAACTCCAAGTTCCTCGAGACTGTCGATAACTATGCGCTGCTCAATCTGGACATCGTCTGGTGCTATCTCTGTCTCAAGAATGTCTCCCAGCTGCCCGATGCTGATCGTCGTTTGGGCATCTGTGAGCGCAGCTTCCGTCGCAGCTATGGCGAGAACTATTCCCGCCTGTATGCTCTAAAGGGTCGTGGCTGTCCAGAGCGTGCACTCATCATGCGTCTGCATCTGCTCCAGGGCGTTGTGTTCTTCCATCAGAATCGACGTGACGCTGCGTACGAGCGCTTCGAGTCGGCAGCTGCTGTGCTCAGCGAGCTGAAGGTGAATGACGAGCAACTGGTCTTCCTGGTAGAGATGGGCTTCGATGTGGCTGAGGCACGACTGGCGCTGCGCTCCAGCTCGGGTGATGTGGAGCGTGCCGTGCAGTTTATCCATCAGCGCAAGAAACAATTGGCGGAGGCGCGCAGGAGCTCCAAGGCCGAGCGGGCCATGCATCGCCGGTATGCCAAGCAGGCGACCCAGGACAGCGATTGGGTGAATCCGCGCAGCGTCTGCACCCTCACCGATATGGGCTTCGAGCGTCGCCTGGCGGCGGCAGCACTGCAGCGCACCAAGAACGATGTGCCACGTGCGGTAGGTGGTGGACAATGATCAATGATCCCTTTGATCTTCAGCTTGACTGTGCCTTCTTCTTATCCCCTAGCTGGAACTGCTGCAGTCCAGCGCTACAGAGCTGGGTGCCTCATTGCCGGAAGCGGAAAGTGCCGATGACCTGCAGCTTGGTGCACTACTACAACTGGGCTTCACTGAGCCAGCGGCACGTGCTGCCTTGGAGAGCACACGCAACAATCTGGAGCAGGCCACCGACTTTCTGCTCAAGGCCATGCAGAGCGAGGAGGAGCTGCTGCAGACAGTCGAGCGGGTCACCCAATTGGCTCGCAGTGGGGCCGGTGCTGGCAGTGATGCAACTGCATCCACTTCACAGGGCGCCTCGGTGTCGGGCTCGCTTATCGATGCTGTGCTGCACAAGGCCAAGGAGGAAGTGGAGGCTTACCAGGCGTACAAGCGGCTGCACGACGATTTCCAGCAGAACGATCAGGACTATCTCGATCTGCCGCTGCAGCAGGAGGAGCAGCTCTTGGCCGAGTATCGCAAGCTGCTCGAGCAGTAGCCAGTGGAGTCCTGTCTTCGTACAATTTAATTGTTTAATTTGTTGTATTTACTTCATTTTGTTACAGCAGCTGTGAATCGAATCGATCAGCGGAAAATAAAGGGAACAGAAAAAAGATAAAGTTTATCGAGATAACTGTAATCATGACTTGTCTATATTACGAATCGTAATCGACTTGTAATCGTCCCTCTACTTCTAATTTCTAGTTTCGATTACTTTGCGATCGTTCCTTCTCTCTCTCACTCAGTCACACTCCAGCCAATTGTACGATGCGAGCCTTACAACTAGTTGCCATATACATAAATCCGTTGGCTCTTGACTGTAAATTACCAACAAGTCAGAAATTGTAACTATTTTATTTCTTTTTTATTTTGTTTGATTCGCGCACAAATTTCGATTTCAATTCGAATCCGAGCTCACCTATTTCCAAACGAAAGCTGTTTGTTGCAACATTGCGCAGGATATCGATTGAATTTCTTGTATCTATGCAAGATATCGATAAGGGCTGCAAATGCAGCCAAACAGAAGCTGCATGCTGTGCAAAATGGCGGTGCATTGCAAGAGTTTGAAATTAAATTTGAAAATTATATTTGACAAAAGTGAGCGGGTAATTAGCGTTCCACCTACTGCACAATTAGTACTCAACGCTGAACGCTTAAAAGATTCCACCCACTTGGCCTACCTTCTCGGTTTAATTGAATACATGCTCCTACTTTTATTGTAACCCCAACTATAAAAACCTTCATAAGGATATTTTGCGGGACATCATAGGTCAAGGGTAAAACAAACAACAATTACCCAAGGGGGTAATAATTATAGCATTCAACTCCATAAATTCCTTACAAGGAAATTCCGAGAGGAAGAAAATAGCCCATGCCAATTATGATATAAAACCATAAAAATTCTTTCCCTGCAAAGTCCTAAGGGATTAAATAACAGTACAATTGTGACAGGACATTAAAATAACCCTTGTAGGTTATTATAGCAGCATAATATAAATACTTTTCAACTTTCAAACTTAACTTAGCTTTTCAGAAATTTTTGGGGAAATAAGACAGTCCTTTTGCACCTACGATATTGGCTGGATGTTCAGTAGGATATAAAATTACCCAAGTGGGCAATTTTAAAAACCCAAGCGAAGCTTTTTGCAATGTATTTTAAAAGTACCGAATAAGCTTTTTAACAAATTCTTGGGACAGCAATAATAGTGGGTAAGCAATAATGTTTAATTGGCCGCAGGGGAAATTGAGTGTTTTTGCGCCGCTTCGCCTCCCCAGGTGCAAAAGGAGCCGTTTTTTAAAAGGGAGCTTTTTAACAAAGTGAGTGAAACTGGAAAAAAAGGGGAACAACTTTGTAGCCCTCTACAGTGTGTGATATTCGCCTCATGAACTTGGAAACCTGTGTTCTTTAAATAAACATAAAAACGAACGGATTGAAAAATGTCGTATATCGCTATCTACACCGGTTTGGCCGAAATTTTTAAATTGAAAATGGGAAAAAACTGTCATTATTCCAAATAAAAAACTGTTTGTTTTTTCGCTAAACAGAGCACGTTTCCCAAGACACGATCCCATTTGTGTCTCGGATGTGTGTGATCTACTAAGCAATGAACTGCACTGAACGGATCACAGAGGATTCGCGTCAACTGCATTACCGACACTGTTGCGTTCTCACATTTCACAATTAAATTTCAAAATTTAATTAAAGAAAGAAACGGAAACTTCCGCCAAATAATTCTTTCATTTCATTTTAATGTATGATAAATCGAGTTCTATCAATAAAAATAGTAACGCCAATTTCTATTTAAAAGTAGCTTTAATTCCTGCAGGCAACACGATAGATCTAGTGGAAAAAGAGCTAAATTGGCAGCACTGTTGCGAAGAGCTCAGCCCGCCCAGGTGTTGTAGCTGTATACCTCTTCAGTCGAACAGAGATTCGTGTAGTTCGGGTTGCGACCTCTTTGGCACTCGGAGGCTGGTGCCCCAGCACGATAAATGGGATTATTCTGGACATTGGTGACTGCATAGTTGCAGGCCAGGAGCGTCGCGCTGACCCCGTTAGCATCCGTATAGCGAGCAATGGCGCAGCCAATGCGATCACTGCGCTCATTCACCATGGTCGTAAAGTGTCCGATGGCACTGTGAATGAAAGGGAAATGTATCGATATATTGATGATCCTGTAAGTGGCAAAGGGAATGTATCGATATATCGATGATGCAGTATGGTAAATGGTAAAGGGAATGTATCGATATATGAATGATACATTAAGTGGCAAAGGGAATGTATCGATATTTAGCTGGCACAGTAAATTGGAAAAGAAATTCATTGATATATCGAAGACATAGTAGGTGGCAATGGGAATTTAGAGATATTTCGATGAAAGGAAATGTATTGACTTATCGACGATACTGTAAGTGGCTAATGGAACGTATCGTGATATCGATGACACTGTGGCAAAATTATTGTATCGATATATGTATATCGATATTAGCAAGTGACAGTAGAAATGTAACGATATATAAGACGTAAGATAATGTATCGTGATATATGTAGTTCACCAAATGAATGTCAAAAGAAATGTATTTGTGATATTGATAAATATCGATAATCGATTGCGAGTAACTGAGTAACTTACGGTCCGCCACGTGGTCGATACACCTCCACATCGGCACTGGTCGCCGATCGATACTCATCAAACCAGGCGGCAATGCGCTGCCGCAGATAGTCGCCAATATCCCCACTGCGCGTAAAGAGAACGCTCAGGTTCTGGCCCGCATATCGATAAGTGTTCGTATTGCGGCAAGCATCGTGTGCCATGGTGCACTGCAGCGTGTTATATGCAGCCAGCTGGGCCAGCGTAGCATCCCACTGCATTGTCGCCATGTGCAGTGCACTGGGGAACCCACTCAAGCCACCGCCGGCGATCAGATTGCGTCTCTCGTTGTGCAGCTGCAGGATTAAAGGAATGTGCGGATCGATTGGCACAAACTCACCTGAGCAACCACTCGCAAAGCGCTACAGAAACAAAGAGAAAGAATAAGATACTAAAGACAGTCTTCAATTGTCTTCTAACTGATTGTTCCTATATAAACTATAGGATATAGTTGTCCGACTTTGAGTAGGGAAAGTTTACATTGGATAAGGTTAAATTAATAAGTTCAGTTATATAACAAATTATTGCTCATTTTGATTGATTGTTCCAGGTTGGACAGGCGGACGGACAGATAGACAGAAAGACAGGCAGACGGCTGGACAGACGGATGAATGAACAAACGGACGGACAGACAGATAGCCAGACAAATGAATGGAAGAACGGACAGACAGATTAACGAACAGTTTGACAGGCAGACGAATGGACAGACGGATGGACAGACAGATAGACAGACAGACAGACAAATGGAAGAACAGACATACAGATAAACAGACGGACGGAAGACGGATGGGCAGACGAGTGGACAGAGGGACGAACGAACATATGGACGGGCAGAGGACTGGGCAGACGGATGAACAGACAGATTGATAGACAAATGGAATCGGATACACAGGCAGACGGACAGACAGGCGGGCAGACATACAAACAGACAGACAGACAGACAGACAGACAGACAGACAGAGAGAGGGACAGACAGAGAGACAGACGGACAGACAAACAAACAGAAAGACAGACAGACAGGCAGTCGGACGAACGGATACAGATAGTCGGACAGACAGACAGACATATAGACATATATTAAGACAGGCAGACAGACAGATAGACAGACAGCCAGACAGACGGCTAGATCAACTCTCCTTGATGATGATTCACAAAATATATACTTTATAGTTACGGAGATGGTTCCCTACATGCTTTGCAAACTACTGGCCACAATGAGTATAACCTCAGCAAGGAAAATTGCTATTATTACAGGGTAACTCATTGACGTGCCTACGACGTTTGACGTTTGTTTCTGCAAGTTATTACAGATTTCGATTGCTTTGTGTGGTTGCGTGACGCGATAAACAGCGAATTGAATTCTGTAAGAACTCTCTGGCTGCTTTGGGGCAATAAATGCTTCTTTCCCTGCCCACTGCCCACTGCCCACTGCCCACTGCCCACTGCCCACTGCCCACTGCCCACTGCCCACTGCCCACTGCCCACTGCCCACTGCCCACTGCCCACTGCCCCCTGCCCGCTAAGGTGTCGCTACTTACGCCGCTGTTGCCGCAGACAACATGCCGTGCTCCGCCTGGACAGAGGGAGGGATCGCAGTAGCCTTGTGCACTCGCCGCGGGCAGCAACCGGAGGATGCAGGCGCAGGCACAGACTAGCAGACAATAGTTCCGGCTATTGTGGTCGTGGTGAACAGTCATGTGGGCGTTGTGGGCGTGGCCGTGGTGTGTTATAAGTATTCGCTTGTGATATTGCGGAGATTGTGCGATGCGCCCGCGTGCCTTGGCGGTATTTATAGGCGACACAGACAATGAAAGCGGCGCTGGTGTCGATTTTGCATTCCATATATCGTATAGACACAGACACAGACACAGACACAGACACACACAGACACAGGCACACACACAGAGATACAGGCACACACATTTCACACGCATATCTGGGCTGTGACATGGAGACATCTGTTGTTTGTTTACCCGATGTGCTTGCTCTATAGCTCTATAGCTCTATTCAAATCAAAAGTGAGTTATTTTCGCTAAACTGGAGCTGCCGCAACAACGGGCACACACACACACGCATACGCTGCGTATACGTAATAAATTTGCACGCTGCTGCTATGGTGCAGCCCGCTGAGGTGCGCAGCCTAAAAGTATGCGACGGCTTCTGTTAATGAGCTGCGCTTCAGACGCTGCCCTGGAACTGCCACTGCCTCTGCCTCTACCTTTGGCCCTGGCACTGGCACTGGCACTGCCACTTGCCCTTCTCCACCATCTCCGCACAACCTTAGTGCCTGCCCCTAACTCTGTCCCACTCCTGCACAAACTCTGCCTCTATCTCAGCCCCTTCCCCAACCTCTACCTCTGCTGCTTGTGGCTCTTGCAAATATATTTTGGGCAAACTTTTGGCCTGACTATGGCTAATTGGTTGGCCAGACTTTTTGACCCATATAGTGGGGCAGGCAGAGACAACTTGGCAACTTGGGCAGCGCTTCAATTGTCTCTAGTTTCTTGGCCTGAGAATCACTTTCGCTTTCACTTTCAGTTGCATCCTCCTCCTTCTCCAGCTTCGTTTCACAACTGCTTCGTGAATGTTCATATTAAACTTCACATGCACTTTTGAAGTGTCTGTCAGAATGCTGGTTAACTGTTCAACAGATGCCAACTCAGCTCATTTTTCTAATGAAATTACCTAAGCAAAAGTTAAGTTTAGTAAAGACTTAAGTGAGAGTAAATAGATGACTTAACTACCCATCAAAGTTCTCAAGTATCTCTATCATTTAACTGCCTGTTAAAGCCTTACACTTAACTGCCAGTTAAGCCTTGTTAACTGACACTAGCTAGAGCACTACTGCAGGTAGTAAAGTCAACTCGTATCTCTCTCGCGATTACTTAACTTAACTGCAACTGCAACTGCAACTGCAACTGCAACTGCAACTGCAACGGCAACTGTCAAATGTCAAATCCCCTCGCACATAAATCACTTTAGTCTCGCGTTAAACACTTGACGTGCAGTTTGACGCTGGTCCGGCAACGCTGGCCCAACATAATCTCCTCTGCTGTTGCGTGTGGGGGCATGTGGCACGTTGCAACTTTTTCATTTCATTAACCAAATGCCAAATGCAATTTAAGCGCGTCCTGTGTAACTTTGTTGCCAGCGAAAAAAAAAGACTGAGAGAGTGTGCTAAGCTAATTGTAACATTTGATATATGCATACATATACATCAGGTATATACAAGGTACTGCACGAATGCATTCATTTTAGAGCAACAATACTGTACTGTACTATACTGTACTCATACTCATATCATACTCATTACTCATAATAATTAATTAATTAATTTTAATTAATACTTACTATAATTGATACTTTGCTATTGCTATGATTGAGACCCTTTTTGAAGTGAGTACACCAAGAAATGAATGGTTCAACTGACAACTAGTATGAAATGCATCAATTCAGGAGGACAATAAAGGGCACAGCACGGAATGGAAGGATATGAAGACCTTTCCACTTATTCTCTAAGTGAACTAGAGACAGACTTTTATTGGCAAAGGGTATTGAACAAGGTACCACATATTGATTTAACTAATATACATATATAAACTGTATGATTTACTGTATTGTCACTAGTAGCTAGTACCTAGTACCTAGTAGTACCTAGTATTACCTAGTACCTATACCTAGTACCTAGTAGTACCTATAGTATCTAGTACCTATACCTAGTACCTAGTACCTAAAGAGTGTTGTTTAATCAATGTTGCATTTGCTGTGTTGAATGCATTCAAGCAGCAGTCTAATACATATTCAATATAAATATATATAACACATTTAGCTAGCCATGCGTTCTGCAGGTGACAAATCATTTATAGCATTTCCATTTCCATTTCCATTTCAATAATATAATTTAAAACTCTTTGATGATTGACGTAACCGAATTGCTTGGTTTCCTCTTTTTGTTGAATCCTTTTTTGTCATATTTCGAATGTTTGGTGCATTTCTTCGGGTGCGTCGTATTGCTGGCGATGACTCGGCACTTTTACTTTATGACTTTGACATTTTCATGCAGCTGCCCTGCGGAAGGGATGGGAAGGGAAGGGAAGGGGGGGGGGTAGGCTATGGATTTTGATTCCCTGTCCGAGGCTGACATGGCGCCACTGTGCAACCGACAACACACTCCCCCCCTGCCCCTTGCTGTACCTTCACCCAGCAGAGCAATCAGTCGACGGCTCAGCTTTGAGTGCCGAGACTGAAAGCTTTTCGTGGGCTTCAAAGCTGACACAGCTGCTGCTGCTAGCGGAGGAAGCTTTGATGCTGTCCAGCTGCAGCGACGAGAGACGTTAATTGAAATGTTGCCTGCATGATGCACCTGCAAGCAGCAACTTGCAACCTGCAACGGATGCCAGCGCCATTGTCGTGCATCTCGCATACTTTGCGCCCTTTGTGCAACTTATTTAAGACTCCCAACCCCGAGACGGAGACAGACTGAGCACGATGGAGAGCAGGAGGAGGAAGAGGCAGAGCAGGATGGGGAAGAGAATGACGGGTAGGACGGAGAACGTGGAAGAGAAGCTTGAGGAAGATGAGGAAGGGTAGGAGGCAGACATGTAAGAGAAAGACGAGGTAGAAGAGTACGAAAAGGACTTGCACAATGAAGAAATCAAGCACTAAAGCTACAGTCGAGTGTGCTCGACTGTGATATACCCCCGCTCACCACCTCCTTTGTTTTGCGTAATTTATGTTGCATACTTTGCAGGTAGTGGCTTGAAAATCATTACCTCTTAAAGTTATTTCTTGAATAACTTCAGTTCTAATTATGCGATTGCAACCAAATTTTCTGTAATCATTTAGACGTCGATAATTATTGTGTTTACCAAACATGAACTGTATTGCTTTGAAATTATGCTTGGAATTGGGTTTATACCGATTTACGGAGGCGGAACGGGGCGTGGACATGTTGTTAAACAAACCTGAGCTGCGTGTAATATTCAGATATTTGTTTTCGATTTTTATAGAGACGGACAGACAGACGGATAGACGGACATGTCTATATCGACTCGACTGCTGAAGCTGATTACGAATATATATAGTTTGTGGGATGTGCCACGCCTACTTCTGCTTGTTAAATACATTTTGGTTTGGCACAAAGTTCTAATACCCTGCAACTTTATGGGTAGCGGGTATAGTTACGAGTGGAAGGAGTAAGGGGAACGAAGAAAAAAGGTAACGACAAGGAGCAGGCTGAGCAGAAGGAGGATGAGGAGGAGTAGTACAAGTGTAAGGAGAAGAAGAAGAAGTACCGAAGTCAGCTTCAACTGCAGCCGCATTCCCTTTTCGAGCGCATTTTACTGCGGAACCTGGTGGAACAATGATGGAATGATGAAATGCTGCAATGAAATTTCGTGCAGTATTCCTTCTCAATTTTAAGCTGAGGTATTTGGCGTGGCCATAGCAATAACTGCCAGTGTGGCAGCCACCTTTGCAACAGCACTTGATGTGTGTTTGCTTCGCATCACAAAAAGAACATCGTAATGTGTCATAATTTATTATAATGTGCTGCAATAACCTTGGGCTACGCATTCCATAACGTTGCATGCCCCAATGCAGACGTTCCCTCCTCTCCCTCCCTTCCTTGCCCTCTTTGTTGTCGGCTTAGTCCTCTGCAGTTTGCTATCTTCCTCCTTTGCATAAGCATGTCTAAACATGTTTTCTTTTGCGCAGCTCCCTTAATGCTCTTGTTTTCACTTCCCACTTTCCACTTTCCACTTCCCACTTGCTCCCTTGCGCCACGCGACTCTGAGCTGGGGGCATTGGCAAGTTGAAAGCAAACAACTCGATTATGTACACACCCCTACTGTCCCCTCCCCCTGCGCCCCTCATACTCTTCTTATAGCGTTTCGAAAACAACTTCAAGGTGTCTTCAAGTCTCAACTGACCTGCCTCAATATGCTCTTGGAGGTGGCAGAGCAAAGTGGTAGCAGAAACTTTGGGAGGAGTCTCAGTTCAAGCTCAGCTCAATGCTACAGGGTATCTATGAGTCAGCAGAAGTAGTAGGCTTAATAGGTTTAATCAAACATATAAATAGGTCAGTTTCAATAATATTTTACTAATATAAGATTTAAATTTAATAAGTCAGTTTACTTGAATTTATAAATGCCTTAAACAAGGTCAACAACAAACTAAAATGTAGAACAATTTTAACTTTTTTTTAGGTTAGGAAATTGAGATATGAAAGTCAAGTTTTAATTTCAGATTTGCATTTGGCAGGTGAAAGAACATATAGGAACACAACATGATATAACCCAATCATGACACGCCACTATGTTTTGGAACTTAAACACATTTTTCTTGTTTTTGAGGTTATGTTGAGGCACAAGCATGAACATGTTGCACTACATTCTAAGCTAGTAAACAAAACTATCAAGTGTCAAGGAGATCGTCACATGCAGCGCGGTTCCTTTTCTATCTTTTATCAAACTAAACAATTGATGGCCTTGTGGCAGTCACGATACATCGCGAAGAAGTTTCGCCAATCGATAACTACCATAAGTCGATGACAGACCAGCGGCAATCGAATTAGAATACACACCAATAAGAAAGGGACGCGCCACAAGAAGCGCATTACAATTACTAAGATTAAACTGTATTAATAAATATACAATATATACAATATATGAAATATAAATAAATATTATTCGTTATTTAATTCCACAGCCTCTTGAGCATGATATACTTGGCTCAGCACGGGTCGTAAGCTATTTACAGAATACTTGATAGTTGAGGGATTAAGAATGTACCAAGGTGTCTTACAAGGTGTCAAGGTGTCTTTTTATATCTTTTGAGGGATAATCAAAGATTTTTATATTTTTTGACGTTAAGTGATGGGAATCCGATATTGTACATATTTTTACTTTTACTTATACTTTTTTTTCTTTTTTTAATTTTAAATTTTATTTATAGCTTACTATTAATATATTTAATAACTTATTCTATAGTGTACATTTTATTTCTCAATAATATGTACATATTTACATATGTGTTCGCTTGAGCCTTCTTCTTGCCCGTAAACCCCGTGTGCGCCTTCCTCTAAAATGCTTTCGGGCCAATCGGTTTGGATGGCTTCCAAGTTTACCCAAGTAAGCGGCTGCTTGTCGGTTGATAATATTGCCAATTTTGGGTATTTGAAGCTCATCTTCAATATTCCTATTGCGTATATACCAAGCTGCAATCCCAATTTGGGACTGCACCACACGAATCTTGTCTAGGTGCGTCTTGGCAAATACATATTACTGAATAGGTTACTTGCCTAGATCATGACAGCTTCTTTTGCTTATGGTCGCCTGAAAGTATGCCATACAAAATACCTTTCGTGCTTATTCCCACCTCTCTCACTTTGCCTTAAACACCTTTTTATGCTTTTATATTGAACTCATCCCCAGCAGGTTCTACCGCTGAAGTTTATTCCCCCTGGGAATACCCCTCGTCTCGTTTCGATTAAATGTCTGTCTCCGTTTACAACACCCGCGACAGATGGAACAGTAAAAACGAATTTCACGCTGTCTCCCTCCCCAAGGAATCGAGCTGCGAATTGAACAATTTCCATTTGCTTTTTGTTTGATAGCATTTTAATGTAATGAGTATTTACAAGTTGAGTTCAGGCTCAACGGGAAAAACATAGAAGAGAAGCTCAAAAAAAAGAAACATTTAACAACGAGTTGGGTCGGAGCTGGAGCTGTAGCAGGTCTGGGTTTACCAGCTGCTTGGAGCCCAACCGCCCTGAGGAGCCCAACCACCACCGCCGCCGCCACTGCTGCTGCCGGCATCAGAGATGACCTTGACGATCTGCACACTGCCAGAGCTGCCGCCATGACCGCCGCCGCCATAGCCACCACCGCCGCCGCCGGAGGACCAACCAGAGCTGCCGCCGGATGACCAGCCGCCGCCGCCATGACCGCCTCCATAGCCGCCTCCGTAGCCGCCGCCGCCGCCGCCGCCGGCACCAGACTCCGAGATGACCTTGACAATCTTAACGCTGCCAGAGCTGCCATAGCCGCCGCCATGACCGCCGCCATAGCTACCGCCGGAGGACCAGCCGCCACCGCCGCCATGACCGCCTCCATAGCCGCCTCCATAGCCACCGCCGCCGCCGCCAGCTCCACCGTCAGAGATGACTTTGATAACTTTCACGGTGGCACCGCCGCTGCCGCCGCCATGACCACCACCGTAGCCACCACCGCCATAGCCGCCACCACCACCGCCGGAAGACCAGCCGCCACCGCCACCGCCTCCAGATGACCAGCCAGAGCTAAGCGCGCTGCCGCCACCGCCACCGCCACCGCCACCGCCAAGGAAGCCCGCTTGGGCCATGCTGCACACGGCGAGCAGACAAACGAAAACCTTTGCGGGAGAGAGAAGGGGAGAGAGAGAGAGAGAGACGGTACTGTGAGGACACTTCGCGAAACACATAAACAGAACACTTTAATTTATAAGTAACAACACTTGCAGAGCGAGAAACTTGCTTTGCCAAAGCAAAAAAAAATATTAAAAAAATATATAAAAAAAAAATAAATGAAAAATAAAGCCAGAAAAGGCTAAATGCCTTGACTGCGAAATTCGCTAACTCCTGCTGCGATATTTCGAGGACGCACCTTCATCTTGGTCGGCTGAGAGTGTGTGTGTGTGTGAGTGAGAGAGTGTGCGAGGTGTGAAGCGCTGCGACTGCGACGAGAGCTGAGCTTCAACTGTGCCATTGCAGCGTGCAGACAGTTGCTTTTATGCTGCCAGCAACAGCAACACTGAGGCAACAGCAACACTGAGGTAACAACAAGTTCAGTTCAATTTGGGCCCATGCACTGGTACATCAACTTTTGGCCACAACTGTATGCTAATGCATGAGACTCTAATTGCTTGTCCACGCGACGCGACGCCCGAACGGATTATGCCATCATCAAAGAGTTACCCATGCAACGTCCCGCCCCGCCCCTCGCAGCACCGCCCTCGGCAATCGCAGCTCCACTTTACAATCTAACAATCTTACAATCCACACTCTCTTCCCATCTACCGTTTTCAGTGTGCGCTCTTTCATCTTCAGTCTTCGCTCCCGCACCCGCAACTGGTCGCTGGTCTACGCAGTCGTAACCAGTCCAGTCCACCTCGTTATGCAATTCATCAAAACTTACAGCAAACACAATATATACATACAGTATATATAATATAAACAGATATAGATACAGATAAGTATATGCCCAGCAGCATAACAAAGGCGCCTAAGCGCCTTCGTTGCCACTTCAACTGTTGAAAAACAAATCTAACACCGACTTGAACTCCAGGGGGAGATACCTTACCTTAGAAACCTGCAACTCATGGTAGCTTTGAGAAAAGTAACCATCAATGCGGATTATATTTATTTATCTACAATATCTGGCTAATTAACTGGCACACAGATATACATAAATATAGAGACGAAATATGGTGATATAATATGGAGATATAATAAAGAGATATAGAGATATTAATGTAGAGATCTTTAATATATTGTAGATATACATATAAATAAAGAGATCTAATATAGCGGTAAAAAATATATATATAAGATATATTTTTCTAATAAATGTAGAGATCTATAATACAGTTATCTAATATAGAGATATAAATATATAGCTACAGATATATAGAGATATAATATAGATTTATGTAAATGGCTGAACGACCTAATTATGTGATATAAGTAGAACAGAACATTTCGGCTTCAATGCGAATTCTAACCGAACTATTCACCTCAAGTTAGCTTAAAAATATTGATGTAATATAAAGATGTAATAAAGATCATAAAGAAGCTGTAACAAGCCTAAATTGATTCAGCTTCAAGCTAAGTAAAAAGATCAAGTTAAGAACTCAATTCATATTGAAATTATTTGGTTGTCCTGCATTTGATAAATAAAGTTAATATAAGACTAAATAAATTCTTTTTTTAAACTATATTTCTTGGTAATTGATACAATGACTTAAATTAAGAGATATTTAATTCTTTAAATGAATGGAATTACAACCTGGGATAACTCATAAGGTAGCTAAGGGATCTACAGATTGGAAGAGAGCTAAAAGAGCTATTTATGCAGTAGAAATCGATCAAATTGAAAGCAAGTTATAATGGTTAATAATGCTCTTCTTGATACAAAACTGTATATTTAGTAGATAACAATATAAGACCAGTTAAGGTAACATATGCCTCTGCTCTCATGTAATAAATATATCATATTCAAATTGGCTTAAAAGATGTCGAAAATGAAAGGTGTCTGATTGATGTAGCTACATGATATAAATACTATACATAATATACATGATATAAGAACAATTGTACAACAATTGCATTATAAATAAATTAACCATAAAGTAATGAACTTTTCTTCAATGTATTTTAACAGATATTACATCATATATAAACATCAATAGAGAAGGTAGAGTCTAGAGTTTATCACACTCCTTAGTCCTAAATGTATTTTAACAGATAGTACATCATATATCAACTTCAATAGAGAGTGTAGAGTTTAGAGTTTATCACACTCCTTAGTCTCTATAGGCAGAGAAGAGTATCTGCAATGCGGCAGTTTGATAGCTTCGCTAGGGCTTCGCCTTGTTTCAATTTCGATTAATGTAGCGCCGCCAACGATGCTCGAAGGGGTCACCCGGCATGCATATTAATTGTCGGCCCCCACAAAATTGAACTGCCTTTCGAGAGCAGAGGCCCACAGGCAGGCAACGGCAGTGGCAAGGGGGCGGGAGGAAAGGGGATGGCCTTCGCTTCGACACTTGACGGATGACAGCGTAGACTGCGACTAGCCAATTTTCCCGTCTTCTCTCGCCACGTTAATTGCTTTGTTTTCGTCTTCGTCTTCGACTTGGTCGGCTTAGACGGAAGCTCGCCAATCTCACGCAGTCACGACATCTCGCCCTCAACTTTTCGGCCACTGTGTGGCTCTCGGGGCGACCCGGGACTGTGTCTAGCCTATAATCAGTGCGCACTCTTATTACGTAGCAAATATCATAAATATAAAATATTATAAGCGAAACACAATGAAGCGTCTGACGAGTCTCGGTTTATGCAATTTGCTACTGAAAGAATATATAAATTTCAGTTTCGAAAACTACAAATAACATATAAATATATTTTGATGAGGGTTCATTTTTGGGTCTCTTCGAACCTCTTACCTCGAACCCTTAGTCAAAGTTTTGGACCTCTAATCCCAAAACTGGTTTCTAATTTACGTGTGTAACAAACTTCTTACAAAGCGCGGACACACACTCACACACACAAACGTAACTATAAAGTAGTTCCCCTCATATGAAGCTGATTATCGAATTATTGTGTAACTTGTACAATAACAGTAAATTAAATAAACAAAATGAAATGACAAATCTGTAATATGTGTGCTTACGAAACATTCATAAGTTATAGAAGTACTATTAAAAATGTTTGAGAAATCTTGAATGAGCCACTGCATTTTGAAGTGCAATGACTTGTTGTTTATATCTTGACCTCTGTGGAGACTCTTCAGCTTGTGTAAAGTGTTACAATTGTTTAAGGTTTACAGATATGTTTAAAACAAAGTTTGACTCCCATGATCTCAATAGATGTTCAAGTCAAATTTTCTTTACATTCGCTCTTCTCTCTCATACACCTATTTCAATTGTGATCCCCTCTACTTATATCTGTAAAACTTACTTGCTTGAATTGCTGAATTGGTGCTGAGTTTAAAAAGTTTTACACAACCTTCCCCCTCCTACGCTCTCTCTTTCTCTCTCTCACATTCGAACAGACAAAATGATAAATTTGTTCGGAAAGTTTTCAGCATTTGCAAGTCTAGCCGCAAATTAGGCCAGCTAAGCGTACGTACAGACATAGACATGGGTACATATGTACCACACTCCCTTACCATACTCCCATTATGTCTGCGGGATCTCATAACTTATTCAATTAACTTAATATGCATGCAGCACATAAAGAGGGGCAAAGAAACACACACAAAAGTCTAAAAACAAAACACAATAAACCAACTCAGAGCGGAGTCCAAGTTGAAGTGGAGCGGAGGTCGGAAGAGGAGAGGTACACATAATATTATATTAGACCTACATATATTAAGTTGGTCGACGCCTTTCACTACATGGCAAAATATATTAATGGGCCACATTTAAATCAAAGCTTCCGACTTGGCTAACAGATGATTGCTATCGTGCTATCGTTATCGGGTTAAGGTGTATCATTTCCATTTGTAGTTTCTGCAGACTGTGTGTAAGGTTTATTAGCTTGGGTATGAGTTCAAGCCTCCTTCCTCTTGCCTTCTGCTTGTTTCTGAACACTCTCAATATCCGATAGGCAACATGATTGCTGGATTGTTTACTTCATAAGTTAGTTTAGACCTAGACTTAAGTATTTAGCCAAGGTCAGACTATCATTTCTAGCTATAAATGAACAAAGTCTTCTTCTGTGTAGGGTATCTGCATACTCAGCAGATTTACTAAGGTTACTTCCTATTTAAGCCCCTCAACCTTTGTCAAAAAGTGACAAGTGTATGTAACATGTTGAAGGAGGCGTGGCAGAGCCCACTAAGTATATGTATTCTTGTGCAGCATCACTAGCGAAAACGATTGAACCATGTTCGTCTGTCTCTCTATATGAACACACAGATCTCAGCTAATGCAAGAGCTACAGATACCAAATTTGGCATTAAGGTTTGTATATACTATGCGCAGTTCAAATTTATTTTAAATGTTGGATGTCACGCCCACCGCCTCCGCAAATCAATCATTTAATTCTTCAAGTCGATTTGTAAGCGATGTATAATAGATAAAACTTCCTGACTCGGATATATACTTAGCTGACTATAATATCTATCTCTTATACAAATTTCAAACCGATCAGACAATAAGCACAGAAGTTATTCATGTCAACTTAAAGCTGCAGCAGTGCCTGCGCCTTCTGGTATGCTTTAGTTTTTGCGGGCATGCGTGCATATGTGTGCTAGAGTAAGAAAGCACTGAATGGGGTGAAGACTTTGTCTTTAGAATTATTAGAGTAACTGGGCGAAGGGTATCTTACAGTCGGTGCAGCCCGACTGTTGCGTTCGTCTGTTTCTTACTGCTGTATTTCATGTCTGCTTTGCTGTCTGTAAGTTCTCTTTAATGCCAGTCAAATTACTCTAATCATTTACCAAGAAGACTTCCCCATCTTCTTCAGCTTTCAAGTTGCACTTGAAAAAAGTTTCCATTGATTTTGATATGAAACAAAAACAGATTTCCTTGACTTTAGCAGACTTTCGGTCTGCGATCTCTCAGCAGGGGCAGATGATAATAATGAATAATGATTGGAAGAGATTATTAAGATTACAAAATATCAATTAACTGTTCGATTGGCTCAATTGAACGTTGTTAATGATGCCGCTACCTCTGTCAGGTCCCCCAAGGTTTCAGGCTGACCCCGCGGGCTCAAAGCAATGATGTGTCTTCAGTTTTTTGGTTTCCAACATAGTTGTAAGTACGTTTAATAAACTATTCACATTTGAACAAAAAAAATAAAACTTAATGATACAAAGATACAGATACACATATAGTAACAACATCTACAAGGCTAATGCCGTTGCTCAACTCGTACAACAGAAACAAGCGAGTCGATTGCCACGGCAAATCACATGGTGGGTGCGGGGTAGGGGGAGTGAATGAGGGGTGCTTGTGCATGTCTGTGCTGCAGCTTAATCCCAGCCGGAACCACCGCCAGGTCCCCAGCCACCAGAACCGCCGCCAGCAGCCCAGCCGCCTGCTCCACCATCGCCGCCGCCGCTGCTGCCGCCGCCAATGACGCTGATGATCTTGACATCCTCAGCACCACCATGACCACCGCCATAGCCGCCGCCATAGCCGCCGCCATAGCTGCCGCCGTAGCCAGCTCCGTAGCCACCACCGCCGCCGCCGCCGCTGTATCCATCATGTCCATGCTCAATGGCGCCGCCTTCCTCGTGAATCACCTTAACAATGTTCACTTCACCGCCATGTCCGTGACCGTGATCGTGACCGCCTTGTCCGTGACCGTGATCGTGGCCGACATGGCCAGCCTCCTGAATGACCTTGACAATCTTGACCTCGCCAGCCTGCTCATAGCCACCGCCGCCGTGTCCATGGCCAATGTCGAAGCCGCCGCCGTGGCCATGATCGAAGCCACCACCGCCGCCGCCGCCATGTCCATGTCCCTCTTCGTGGATGACCTTGACGATCTTAACTTCACCGCCGCCGTATCCATGGCCACCGTGTCCATGACCGTGATCAAAGCCTACACCACCACCACCACCGCCGCCGTGTCCATGTCCTTCCTCGTGGATCACCTTGACAATGGTGGGTGCAGAGCCATGGCCGCCAGAGTAGCCACCACCAGAGTAGCCACCACCTCCGCCAGAGGACCAGCCACCGCCACCAGAGTAGCCACCGCCACCGCCACCGCCGCCTCCGAGGAAGCCAGCTTGGGCGAGACTCACACAGGCAATAAGGCAAACGAACACCTGGAAAGATGAATGCAGAGCTGAAGGATGCCGTGTTTGTCAGACAGGTAACTGGGACTCACCTTCATCTCGTTGTCGGTTCTGCTTAGGTTCAGCGTTAGCTCTTGTTGGATGAGGTTAAACCTTGAGGCTTAGTTGGTTACTAATGTGGATAGCACGCTCGTTCGCCGTATTTATACGGCATCCCGAGCCAAAGTGAAATGTGTGGAGAGTGGGAAAGAAGTGGGAGAAGTAGACGAAGAAGACAAAGAAGAAGACGAAGAAGATGCAGCTGCGATGTTGTGGTGAACCCAAAAACAAGTTCACGACCCGCCAAAGCAAATCTTGGCATTATGCAAACTCGAATCGAAGCAATGGAATTGAAGTTGTGGGATCTCTTGAAGATCAATGATGTGATAAGTCTCCATGCACACCAAGATCTATGTTGAATAGCATAAGCTAAACCTTAACTTAAATGAGACTGTATACAATAAACCTAAACTCAAAGAGCTCACGCTACGAATATATAATAAATAGAAATATATAATAAGAAATAAATAATAAATAATGTATAGAATATATTGTACATATCTGTCTGAATAACTTTTTATGGTTCCTTGGCAAATAAATTCTTTAAAGCTAGTTTTGTATCTTTTATAGATTATTTCCATAGTTCATTTTATGGTTTAAAGACAGATAGTTCGATGTAGTAAGGTATATAAATATATACATATATACAATATATATAAATAAATATATAAATACATACGTTTGTTTACATACATTAATAAATAAAAAGAGAGAAATTTAGATAAATAGTTGATAAGTTTTCCAACTGAGTTCTCATTTCCTTAATCGTCCGTTCTTAAGCCAGCAAATGGTTTACAGGGTAGCTTTTCGTTCAGCAGCATTGCGTGTATAACACTTTTGGGCTTTCTTTAATTTTGTCAAATTTCATGAATTTTGGGGGGGGGGGTGGGGAATGAAAATAAACCAAACGTTTTGCTTCTGTTTTGCCTCACACATTTTTTGTTTAACAAATATTTCTCATTAATCTAATGAAAACCAGACAGAAAGCTTAACTCCGAAGATCTTATACCCTTACAGCCTTGGTCTGCATTTTTACAGTTTGTAAAATGGAACAGAATCTTATAACATTGTTCATGTATAAGTAAACAACTGAGCTATAATAACTCTAATCGCTGGACATACCATATACAATTCTTGTTTAAAAAACTTCTTTTCCGACTGATTGTTCCTATGAAAGCTATAGTATATAGTTGGCGGCTTTTGATATAATGAATTAAGTGTATATAGATTAAGGTATAACATTGATTGGTTATTATAAGTTGACTTATTTTGACAAGGAATACTGGTGCTCATACAGTAACCTTCATTTCGTTGGATTGTTCCTATATGGATTGTTATAAATGTCCGAATTTTACATAAGAATTACTTACATGGAAAACTTAGAATATAGAAAATCTGCTTGCAATACCATGAAAAATTGTATGGCACTTATACGATATATCGAGCATTAAGATAACTCTAAGATTGAGACTAGACGGACATGACTAGATCGACTACTCTGTTGATGTTGATTGAGAATATATAGGTATATATACTTTATACTTGATACTTTATACTTATACTTTATACTTAAACTTTATACTTATACTTTATACCTATACTTTATACTTATACTTTATACTTACACTTTATACTTATACTTTATACCTATACTTTATACTTATACTTTATACTTATACTTTATACTTATACTTTATACTTACACTTTATACTTATACTTTATACCTATACTTTATACTTATACTTTATACTTATACTTTATACTTATACTTTATACTTACACTTTATACTTATACTTTATACTTACACTTTATACTTATACTTTATACCTATACTTTATACTTATACTTTATACTTGATACTTTATAATTATACTTTATACTTATACTATTGCAAACATGCGGTCAACATTAAGGGTATAGTGGATAAGAAAAGGCAAAGGAATTGCAAGTATACCCGCTTCAATTATAAAGTATACATAATTTTCGACTTTAAAGAGACTGAAATTAAAAAAAATCGGAAAGGTTTTGCATAGCATCTGTAGTGGACTTAATGTGGTTGTTCATAGATACATACATACGTACATATATACTTATGTTATGTATGTACTCACTACTTATTCAGTTCGGGGAATCACTTGGCGAATAATTCATCCTCAATTGGGGGGGCCTTCGATAGTTTATCGAATGCAGTACGTATGTGGGGCCATAGAAATGTGTGTATAATTAAAGTTTTCTACATCATTTCGGGAATTGTGAATTATGGGATTGAGTTAATTGCACTCGAGTGGCACATGAGTGCATGAGTGTATTCATACCAACGATATTGTATACCGCGTATTCGAAAGTCAGCAAGTTGTCAGCAAGACACTCACACACACACACACACATACACAGACACATGGAGTCTCGAGTGGGGAATTTCGTAATATTGTCGCTCTTAATCCCACGTCTCTCAATTTGCCCCTAATCAGTGTCCCAATTAATCATGCCAAGGCGGCCAAAAAGCCAGCCAACCAGCCAGCCAGCCAGGTTGGGTTGCAGCCTGGCTTTGTCTCCGATAAGGCAGGCAAATGTGATGCATGCCACGGGCGCAGATCATCAGCTGTTGCATGCTGGCTGGAGCGAGACCAAAGCCATTACCATTACCCAGTCTTTGCGAATTTTCCAGATCTGCCAGTTACAAAGCTAATGGTATTATGCTCTGTCATTGCTAAAAGCTGTGCGAATTTGATGGTCCAGCCAAACCGGTTCCAGCTTTTATTGCTTGCCCCAGTTGAGGGCAGAGTGAGTGACTAACTGTTGCGCTGGGATAGCTCAGCCAAAGAGTTCGGAGTGCATAACTTCTGCGCTTGTAGAGTTAGATTCTTGAAATCATGTAAGTACTTTGCAATAATATGTTTACACTTGCATAACAACTTTGATTGTGGTGGCTTACTATAAATACCAATAAATAACTTATAAAACAGTGTACAGAACTTGATTTTGAAACATATTCGTTGACCTTACAGGGTATTTTACAGGCGTCAGACACCATCTCAGTGCGGTTCCCTAAATCGTAACTGAATCTTTAATTCGCCAAATTGGCAAACCACATTAAATGATTTAATTATGCAAATCTCTGTCGGGTGTTTAAGCCGAAACAGAAACAGAAAAGGGTCAAAGTGAAAGATGCGCGAAACGAGTATAATCAAAACAAATAAAACACAATGCCGATCTGTAAATAACAAACATATATACATTCATACGTATATACATATATATAGGGATGTGCATAGATGGTATATACTTGTATTGTACACATACAAGACACACAGTCTGTCTGTGTGTAGGTTAATTAACGACGACGTCGTAAATGCAGCTCAGTCTGCATATTGCTCTTGCTCTTGCTCTTGTTGTTGTTGTTGTTGTTGCTATAATCGATAAATTTATGCGACTTTTAATGGACTCAACATCGAATTTGTCGAGAGCATTTTGCAACTTTCTTTCATTTATATGTATATGTATGTAGGTATTTCCCCTCGACGATTATTAATGCCCTTAACTAATGTGCAGCCTGCGACAATGACTCGCAGACACTCGGACTTTAATCACTTAATACGAATGTGAATACCAAAGTGAATACCAAAGTGAATACAATAATGAATAGGCATATTGTTGCTGCTGTTGTTGTTGCTGTTGTTGTCGCTACCAAATGAAAATGAAGCTGTTCAATGTAATTTATGCAAAATTATACGAAATTCAATTTGTAATTATTATTAATTATTATTTGACCCATTGATGCACACAATGAGTGTGTGTGTGAGTTAGTGGGAGTGTGAGTGTATTTCGGGTGTCTTTATGGGCCTATTAGGGCTCGTTTAACGAGCTGCCAGCTTTGTTACCCATAACAGATAAGCGAACGATAAGTCCAACCATATCTTATTGCATCGCATTGTTGATTGAACATAATGAATCACTTGAACTTAACTAAATATACTTGAATGTATTTTACTGTGTGTTTCACTTGCTCAATAGCATAACGACAAAGCGAGCAATCAAAGTGCATTGCTAGCAAGAGAAACTCTCTTTTACTCATTTGAAAATATAAAGAGAAACCAGTTCAAAGAGATAAAAATACATAACAATAGCTTGAGAAACTTAAGAACTCAATCAACATATTTTATGCACATAGCTAATGATAGTGAATACATGAATCATGATTATTATTTTATTTTTATTTATGCGAGTTGATACACTGAATTTATAATCAAATAGTAGTAGATAAAACAATCAATACTTAATACAACATATATTTGGGTACATAGAGTACTTGTATATAATATACATAGGTAGACCTTCTAATCTGAATCATCATTCAAATTCTTTTGGAGAATTAACGAGAATGAAACCTTTTTAGTATGCTGAGGGTCTTAGTTTCTTCCATCTTATTACATTTATAAGTCTTCACTGAATGTTCCAACTCCAATTTTATAAATACATATGATTGTATAAATATGTTATAAAGAGTGTATATGATATTCTGTTGGTGTTGACTTAAAAGGTTAGTGAAGTTAGATCTCTAAAGGTCTAAATTCAACTTAAGAACAACAAAATTTAATATTTCAGTTATGGTTATAAATTGCTCGATCGGAAATGTTCTCTTTGGCAAAAATCTTGTAAAACTTAACTAATATTCACAAGATTCATTTTGAAATGTATGTTTATTGACTTGTATACTTATTTATTTATTTAAAGGCGGCTATAGCAGTCGACTGTTTATCAATTACAATTAAAATTAAAACTTTAATAATTAAAAATTTAAAATTAAATTAAGGCAAATTTTATTTTTACATATAAATTAATTCACATTTTTTTTTATTTTTTTTATTGTATATATATATATATATATATTTATACTATATATATATTTACAATATATTATACTAAAAACTAAACTATATATATTATTCTTATCATATATATTTTTGTATTTAAATCTATCAATCTATTTAAAACCTTTATTAAAAATGAAGTCATTGCAGACGATTTTTAAGTAAATAAATAAAACATTACTTTAATTTTCTAATAATTTTGTTCAGTGTATTCTTCTCTTCATATACTGCTCCTACTTGTTTTATTGTTATTTTACGGCACTCAACAATACATATATACATACATAATAAGTGGCATAGCTATGACAGGGCATTTCCTAGGCGAATTTCTTGTCGGAGAGAAGCTTTCTCACCTTCGCAGATGAGGCCATCCTCCCACAAAAAGTGGCACACGGCTCTCACACACACACACACACACACACACACACACACACACACACACACATAGCGCCTGTGTGTGTGAGCAGAATAGCAATGTATTGGATTATGTCTTGCCACACAAAAATGAAAGCTTTTGGCAATGAGGTCAATAAACCAGAGCAACAAAAAAAGCTTTGCTGTGCTTTTGAACGAAGGTTAAAGATTTAGCTCAACGAAAGTTTCGTTCAGTTTATGCCAATTATGAAAGCTGTTTTTGAAAGCTTTTTGGGACAGCAGTTTTTATAGCAAGTTGTGTTTAGGTCTAAAATCTTTTGTTTCTTAATGGTTGGCACTGCGATTGCGAACTCGGCTTAGATAATTAATGCGTTCCACACTGAACGAAAATACTGAAAGCAATGACTGTAAAATGAAGTGAAATTTTATATGAAAGTCATGCTATTTAACAGTAAAATTAACTTTTGAATCTCCCCCAGTCTACTGAGCCACTGGTGCGTATTTCAAGCTGTTTCCAAACTATTTTCAAACTTCTTACGAACTTAGAAACTGTATGTATTGTAAAAAGAACAATTAAAGAAGTAACTATTTATGGCGAAATTATGATTTAAAAATAGAAAGAACTTCCGTTATTTCAAATAAAGTTATTCCTTCTTTTTCTGCCAATATTGTTCTGTTGAGTAAGCGGTAAACTGCTTGGACGGCTCACTGCAACATATTCCCGACCTGCAATTCTTTCGTTCTTTGCTTTGTCAACCTATTTGGCCGATTGTTTTTCCATTGCGATTTTGCTTTGCTTCTGCATCCGCACATCTTGCACGTGGAAGAGCGGGACGAAGATCGTTTGAAAGAATGTGTGCTAAACGTATCGGTCGGCTGATTGCGAACAAAATGGAGAAGGCAAAAAAAAAAAACAACAACAAAAGATACAGTACAGAGTAGAGCTGGAGAAACATCGATACTATATCGATTAACATATATGTTTTATATGAAAAACCTCAGCGAAAATCGATGTTTCTTCAGCTCAAGTACAGAGTGATTGTCTGCGATAAACAAAGCCAAAACAAATGCGTGAAACAATCAACTTCTGTGAATTTCTTAGCGTATATCGTAATATGTACGGCATACTTTAGTACATAACATTTGATCTGCGTGCAAGTAAGACATATGTATTGTCAACAAATTTGGTAGTCGCACTCTCTTATAGTCTCTAAGAACTATATTTTCAAACGGACAGACAGAAGGACAGGGCTATATCTACTTAGCTGTTGATGCTGAACAAGAATATTATTATTATTTAGTAAAGGAATCTGTACTGTGAGCAATAAGATATATTCTACCTCTGCGGAACTTAGAACTGCATTATCAGTCCAGTTTTTCTTATGAATTCTATGATTTTTGCAGGACCTTATCTCTTTAATTTCGGGAAGGTGCCTTTCTAGTGTTGCACATCTCATTCGGGATACTGCAGGACATACTGTGAATACTCATAATCTGATCAAGTATAACTATAATATATTATATGTACATATGTATGTATAGTATACATACATCATATATGTTATATATATTGTTATAATACTCTTCTAATCCTTAGGTAGTGGGTATAGTGAGAGAACTGCAATTGTAGCGGGTAATGTGCTGTTTAATTGTTCTTGTGAAATACTGAAGGAACGGCAGAATGTGAAGGGAAGTTGGGGAAGGGGGTTAAGGAAACAACAGTTAAGCAAGGCAAGTAAACGCAAGCATCAGCAGCAGCGTCACGGCGTCGTCGGCGTCGGCTTAGTCTGGCTTCGTTTCGTTTTGTTTACATTTGTTAACATTCCGGCAAGTGTAGGCTAACAGAATGGCGCCTAACAGCAAATAAGGCCACTGTTAACGCTCGGCTTGGATGCTGCTCGGCTGCTGCGACTGCACGTGCTGCCGCTGCTGTACAGGATGCTGGCACAGCTGGGTTCTGTTGTGTGCTGTTCTGTTGAACTGCCTTCGGGTCGGTGTCGTGTTCGCTCGGCTTTCCTATGAACGCGCTTGGGCTACGTTAGTGTTTCAGACTCAGACTCGTTGTCAGTCAAAGCAGTGCAGCCAAGCGAGTCGGGCGTCGTCGTCTCCTTTATATTGTCCGTGGTCGTGGTCGCTTTCGTAGTCGCAGTGGCAGTCGCAATCACAGAATAACAGTAGCAGTGGTCGTAGCAGTCGCAGTTAGCAGTGGCCATAGCAGTCGCAGTCGCAGCATACAGAGGCTGTAGTTGGGCACGTTGCGACTTGTCGCTCGTGTCGAGGCTCAGTCGAGGCTCAGTCGAGGTCGTGGTCTCGCATGAAGCGGTCGACAAGTCGCATCCAATTGCATTTGCAATCGCATCATCATCGACAGTCAGAGTCACAGTCGTAACACAAGTAGCAGCAACAGCAGCAGCAGTATCAGCAGCAGCAGCTTAGTCCGTGCCACGTGCGTTGCCGGTTGTCGCAGGCTCTCGAACAGCGAGAAGAGTTGCTTCTTTATATATTTTTTTTGTTGTGCTTCTCGTCGATCTCGTCGAATTGCCAATGTTTTTTTTTTGGTGTACCCTGTGAATGGCAGCAGTAAGTGCAGTAACGGTTTTCGAATTTTCCCAATTCATTTGGCGATTTTCTATACTTTCCAACAACAGCAAAATAACGTCAAAAACAAAAGGCCGCTAAACAATTTCGTGCAATTTCGTTTAGAGTTTTTTTTTTTTTTGTTGTCCCCCTTCACATTTCGCTTCGATTCCGATTTCGGTTGAGTCGTCTTTATGGTTGCATTATTTTTCGATTTTCCCTTACTTTTTTATTGCCGCAGCAGCAGAAGCAGCAGCAGTTGGGAAAGCACTTGAAGAACATTTCCATAGATCGAATTAATTGAAAAGCCAAATGCGACGCACGAGCCTAATGACTTTCGAAAGTATTTAAAGGACTTCGTCGCCAAGAATTGAGCTTAATTTTTTTTTTTTGGCCAAAAACTTTTCGCACAAAACAATTTGCGTGGCAAAGTTAAGAAAAAATAAAATAGAAACGAGAACCAAAAACAAAGTAAAATACATAAACGAAATACGAATACAATTTATACAGTGGCATCCAACGAACTTCGCCCGTGCCAGTAGAAGAAGCCGCAGACGGAACTGTCCATAAATGGTGAGTACTTTGCAAGAGAATTCCGTTCAAGATCAGTTTGTTTCAAATTTACGCATATTTATAGCTATTTTTATGTGATTTCGAATTCATTTGAAGTTAGCTTTGTTTTAATTGTATATTGTGAACTGTGCAACGTTTCAATTACAGTTGAAGTGAAATTAGCCAAACATTTTCATTGTGTTTCGCTTAGACAAAAGTTACTTAACTTTCTCAAAAAGTAGAAAAACTTACTTCAGCTAAAAGTTATTTTAGTTGTTGAGTGGTTTTATCAAATAATCGTAGTTATAAATTTATAGAATATGTGTGCAAACGAATATTTCAATACGCTGCATAATTTTGAAATTGGAGTATCTTGAGCCCAGATGCTTTAGTTCAAATTCATATGTTCTAAACAATTTCAACGCGTATAACTCTGCTCTAATACAAGACTAGTTTCGGTTCTATTGGTTCGATTTACTTCATGGAATGGAAAAACCTTTTTCAACATTTCAAATATAAATTCAGCAGTTAAAGTAATTTATTTATAATTTTTAAGTGCGGGTAAAGTGAAAATAAGTTGTTTTCGAACGTTCATTGCGCACATAATGTTTTAAGGAAATCATTCTATTACCCAGGAATGATCATAATTCATTCAAAATTGGTTTGCTAAAGAAGTGTTGTATTTGTGGATTACATTTTTGGCATAGTGGTTTTTGTTAGCCAACATCTTGACTTCCCTAAAAAGTCGCGTATAAATGGCAAATGTATCACTTGAAAAGGTGAGATCGTAAGTCTTATTTCTCATTGATTTACAATATTTTTCAAATAAATAAATAAATAAAATATAAAAGAAGCTGTCTTAAAGCGATATTTTGTGCTTCGTTTGATTCATTAATTGCTGAAAATTGAATTGAAGTGCAGTCTTAAAGTTTAAACTGTTTGCTGTTGTGGGGGAATTACAAATGTAAATAAATAATGAATGTTAATATATATATATAAAATACAATACAACAAGAAAATGTCTAAACTATTAACAATAATTTCAACAAAAATTCTTGCTCGATTAAAAACACAGTTTTATATAATATTATTAGTCAGCAAATCATATTAAGCAATCTGTTTGCTGTTTTCGAATGAAAAATTAAATGTGTACTGCAGTTAAAAAAGTGAACTCACTGAAAAATAAAAGCCTCAATGTGCAAACTAATTACAATTTGTGTTTGTTTTTTATTTATTTGAATCTTTTTTATTTTGTTTTTAGTGCTGCTTCAATTACCAAGCTGAAACCTCATTTCATTTCGTTTTTCGTTTGTTTTTTTACTTATTTTTTTGGTGAAAACGAAATTAAAAACGGACGCCAAATTTTGTCATCTGTTTGCGCGCGCCCGTAAGTAGGCAACATAAAATGGAAAGCCAAGCGAATTTCCTCTGTAACTTGATGAGAGATCACAGCTAACAGATAGGTGTGTGTGTGTGTGTGTGTGTGTGTGTATGTGAGTGTTTACATACACTTGCACAATTCGTAAAGTGCAATTACGAGAGCAAGGCGAGCTAGAAGAAGCTTGAAAAAATAAGGTATAAAATGCTTTGCAATTTCACTCTGAATGCTTTTTAATTGCATCTATTCATATTTGATACGCTCGCCCGCCCATTGCTCCCTCTGCCCTAACTTTGCCTAGGTTTTTCATTTTCGAAGGGACCCTCTCGACATTGGACGTCAACACATTTTCATTAACGCTTCAATTTCATATGATACAATTTTAATGGGCTCTAATTGTTGCCCCGCCTGGCGAGTTTGCATTGAATTATGACTATCAGTTCACCCTGTCCGTCCGTCTGTCTGTCCGTCTTGCTGTCTGTCTGGCTAATGGATGCGATTAAGAATTTTAATTGCAGTTGTGGGCGGAACGAGCATAGAGATAGAGAGACAGTGGGAGGAAGTGAGAAGCGAGAGGCACAAAATCCGCGTGTAGTTTCAGCAGCTGAAACTTCAATTGAAATTCTGAACAATCTGCATATGTACGTGTATTGGCTCTATCTCGTTCTCCAGCTGTATCTGTATACGTATCTGTATTTGTATCCATTTCTGTGTTTGTTTGCACTGCCTTTGCTGGCAGCCAAGCCTGCCTGTTTGCCTCTCTGCCAGCCTGCTTGTCTCTCTGTCTCTCTCTCTCTCTCTCTCACTGTCAGCTGGCACTGAGCGCAGCTTTAATTAAATTCTCATTGCACAACCAAAAGGCCCCGAAAAATATTTCATTATTAAATAATCCGCTCGACTCTGAGCTAAATGTATGCAAATTATTTGAATGTCGCTTTCATTCGCTTCCATTCGCATCCATTCGGCTTGGCTGCTTCCACCGTTCAAGTTGAATTCCCCATTGTGAACTTGTCGCCTAGAATTGCTTGCGAATTATAGCGACAGTTCCTCGCTTCATTCGTATATCATTCCCAAAGTCTATTGGGTAGCATTAACAGTCGATTAACGCAGTCATTTGCATATGCCAATAAGTATGCAATGTTATTTTTAATACTCATATGAGCATCTTTAATTATTTGCTTTGTTTTTAAGTTTTAATTTTTATTTATTGATAAATTGTAGCTTACTGTTGCTATAGTTAACAACTTACACTGCAGAAAAATCTTATTTTTAGCAAAACATGCACATATTTACATACTTAAGCCTTACTAATCATAATGATTTGTTTTGGCATTTATAAGTTTGGCCCTTTCTTTATTTGAAAAATAGAAGAAAAGACATAAATGAAGATTGAGATAGTATCGTTCTGGTCCTTTATAAACGAATAATACTTTACATTGTTTGCAAATTTTCAGGCATCATGTGAGCTCTCCTATGGGTATAGTAACTCCTTAAAAGCACAATTGAATTAATGTATTCCTGCTTATTTCGCAGTATGGTATATTGTCTAAAATATTGCTTAATTAAATTACAAAATTTCTCTTGTCCCGCCGTGTAAATCTTGGAGAGCAAATCAGTTTGTCGCCGCAGCGATTCACCTCAAACCGAGTTAATTAATCTGCCAACACTTGCAGTGGCGCACACTTAATTTATGCACAGCTCGAGTGGAGGCAAAAACTGCACAAGCTCACCTCGCAGCGCTGCAGAACGTCGTCTCTGTTGACATTTGATAGATAGACGTGGCAAATTCTGCGCGACAATTAAGCAGAATGGCGAGAAGAAAAAACAACAATGAAGCACGAAAACGAGCAAAGCAAGAGAGAGAGAAGAGGGATGTAGAGGAGGTATAGAAGGAGCAGGAGTAGGAGTAGGAGGCTGTTGATGAGCTGAGGCAGCTGAAGTACAATATTGAGAGTCCTTTGGCAGTTGGAATCGCAAATGAAATTAATTTATGAAAATACAAGCGAACGGCAGCCGCATGCCACGCCCCCTCCTGCCTCTAAACTTGACAGTGCCCGCATTCGTTAACAAGTATTTGCTTTTTACACACATCTGCAGGGCCAGCCCTCCGCCCCCTCTTCTGCACTGCCTTCCCTTGCCTTCCCTTGCCTCATCAATGGGGCAAAGACAGCGCGTCAGGATCTGCGACCCGCATCCAATTGTACTTACGTGTATTAGTTAGTTGGCTGCTTCGCTGTTTTCTTTGTCTCTGCTGCTCATTGTTGTTGCTGTTACTGTTGTTGTTATTGTTGTTGTTGTTGTTGTTGTTGTTGTTGTCGCTGTTTGACTACAATTTACGTCATTCAGCCGCAAACATCTGCACGCCGCCGCTTCCTCTGCTGCTCCTCCTCCTCCTGCCACACACATTGAAACTTCCGTCCGTCCGTGCCGCCTTCTATTTCCCCCGTGCTGCCCGCTGTGAAAACAATTTGCCCCGCTGGCGTAGCACCTGCCTGTGCCCCTTTCCCTTTGCATGAGAATGCCTTTGGCCATTCCCTGCCCGCCCGCAGTCTCTGGATTTGCCCGCAGCGCGCACTAACGCCTGCCTGTACATACATAATTAAGGCGTGTTATCCTTGTTGACTTTGTTATTAATCCACTCCAGCAAATTGTTGTTGCTCTTCTTGTTGTTGTAGCTTCAGTTGCTGCTCTTGTTGCTCTTTTGCTTTGGCAACACAGAGAGACACACACAACATTTCTGGAGGCTTCTCTTCATCACTTTGAGCAATTCTTCAGCGCTGTTTGTTGGCTTTCCTTCTACCTTTCTCTTTCTCACTTGCACTCTCTTTCTCTTTCTCTACTTCTAGTTCTCTCTCACCTACACTTCTCTACTCTCTCTCTCTCTCTCTGTTCCTCTCTGTCTCTTTCTTTGCTGTCTCTCTCTCACTCTTTCTGCCCCCTTCATTGCTGGCGATGTGTGTAGAAAGGTTTCAAATTTTATTATGCGGAAAAAGGTTAATAAATGGAATTTTCAAGTTGTTAAATTGTTTATTTAGGATGCCCCTACGCACACACTCTTACCCATACACATACACACACACTCTCTCACACACACACACACGCCTGCACTGGCTGAGTGCTTCGCTCACAATTCGCAGCATTTCCGCTTCCGTTTTACTGGTCGCGCGGAGTATTCAGAAAGGAAGAGAGAGAAAGAGTTTGGGGAAAGAAAGGGAAAAGGGAAAAAGGAGTATGAGTGAGAGAGGGAGAGAGCGAGAGAGGTAGCAAAGGGTCTGCATTTTCATGTTTTCCTACGCATTTTCGCAGATTCGAGCCTTTGCTTCCTTAAATGTCTGTGTGTCTGTGTGCGTGTGTGTGTGTGTGTGTGCGTTAAAATATTTTTTGTGTTTCACTACGTAAACGGAAGGAAGCTGCTGGCATATTTTGACACGTTGACATTTTACGGATATTATTATACTACACTCTCTTAAGCAATGGATGCTTTGACTTTTGAAACAAGTTTGACTTCCAAGGAATTTATATACTGCATTTCAATAGATATTGACATAAAAACAAATAATTTGTTACATAAAAAAAAGATTTTGACTTTAAATACAAAATAAAAGTTATGAAAAGAAAGCATCTTTGCATTAAATAAAATCAAAAATTTGAAATAAAATTATTTTTGACTTTGAAAAAAAAAAAGAAAGTAAAGAAATAAATCTTAAAATGCAAAAAAAAGATCAGAAAATAGATAAGAAATTGCATTAATTAACATAATAAAATAAAATCAAAATAAATAAACAACATTTGGGATACAATTAATTAAAATCTTGGCAAATAAAATATGTATTATAATATACTAAATAAGATAATTTATACATCTCAACTCTACACTTAGTATAACTAACAGAACTTGTGACTTCACAATATACAGCCTCAATTTAAGTGCGTAATGTATATAACATAAGTTTAAAGTGTATATATGGAATAGTTTAAATACAATATATCACTTTATATTCTATATTTCTATATAGACAACTCTTCAATCTCTTCTCCCTCCAAACGCTGCATAGTCGATGACAAAGCGATGATGATTGCTTGAGTGAGGTTGTAAAATTCTTAGACATTATCTTACTATGACTTCTTCTTCCTTTTTTCCTGCACAACGTTTACTTTTCAAAACGTTAAAGAGGAGAGGAGGGGACATACATGTGAATCCAGTTGGAGTTGGAGTTGAAGTTCGGTTTCGGTTTGGCTTGAGGGGATTCGGTTGTGATTCGTTCGGTTCCAGTTTTCTGACTTGGGCAATCTTCAATTGAGGCGAGTGAAGGCAAGTGCAGTCTAGCGTGCTTTATGGATGTACGTTGGAAACGGTGCCTGGAAACTTCCCGGACAGCTGAAGCAATAACGACACTTTTTTTGTATTTCTCTCTCTTTCTCTCTTTCTTCCGCTCTCTTGCTGTCCTTCTGTCTTGCTGTGCTGCTTCCTCAGGCGGAGCTTAATTCGAGGCAGTCACTTGGTTTTTAATAAATGCTCCGTTTTTATGCTCACCAATGGGAATGGGAAGGAAAGGGGAGCGAGGCAGAAGGGAAAGGGAAGCAGGGTCGGTTAGCAGTGCGAAGCTGTGCAAACAAGAGGCGTAGAAGTGTGAATTGTGACGAAAGCAGAAGCACAAGTCAAGAAGGTGGTAACGAAAAAAATGTTGTAGAAATTAGGATTAGCCGAAGGCGGGCATAAAGTGAGTGCAAGAAAGGTCGAACAAGGGGTGTTGCTTGATAATTGAGGAACAGTAACGAGAGCAAGAGTAGTGGCCAAGTTGAAAGTGATTAATAAGTAGGAAGAGCAAAGTAGGAGCAGCTCAAGGAAGAGGTTATAATAAACCAGAAAGAAAGGCTTCCTTTGGTATATTAAAGGTTTAATACCCTTGCAAGCATTTAACTCCTCTGATTGTTTTTCAATACTATACAATATTCAATACTATGTTTAACTTTGATTGACAAATCAGACAAATCACAAATCGAAAATAGAGAGAGAGAGCGAGAGACACACAAAGAAAGTTATTTCCAAGTTATTTGCAGAGATAAAAAAACTAATGAGAACTGTAATGGAAAAAGAAGTGGTGCTTAGTCAGCTTAGTTGCCCCTACTCAATTATATGTATGTATGTATGTATTTATGTATGTATGTATAGATACTTATGGTAGGGTCACAGCAGCAGAGTTTCAAAGCGAAACTCTACGACAACGTGATGCTTCGTTTTCATTACAATTATGGCACGTTTTGAGCCCCTCAGTAGTTTCATTCATATGTTTTCCAATTTGTAGCACAATCTCTGCAATACCCTGTAAATGTTGAGTATCGACAAAATGGGTATGCTGTGCTAAAAGACTTAAGACAGTGCAGTAGAGTTAACAAAAGAAAAAGAGAAGAAACGCAGAGTAGAGCATTTCTCGCTGGGTTCGATTGCTGCCCTTTAATTACAGCTCATCTTCTAGTCGAGCAGGCAACCTGCTGCCCTGTAATTTTATTCTCCTATACTATTTGCTGTTAATTAGTGCTACGGCGTAAATGCCACGCTCACATGCTGCGAACTTGGCAGGACAGGGCAGGGCAGGGCAGGAACTGTCTGGACCCTTCATGGACCCTTCTTGGACTCTGCTTGGACTCTCTGCTTGGCAACTGGCAACATGCACAGGCAATGCCTGCCCTAGATAATTTAATTAAAAATAGCAACCATTTGATATCAAACAAAATTGTACGCACAACAACAGAAATGACCCAGCGATGAGAGCGATACCCTCGAGGCGGCTGCACTAGACGGCGGCTCGACTCTCTCTCTCTCTCTCTTTCTCTCTAGTCTCTCCCTTCACCGAGATTTTTGGGAGTGCGAGAATTCATTAAACTTTCAAGCGTAATGAATACTCAACTTGCCTCAGCTTGTGCGCGAAACTTGCCTCGACTTGCCTGAACGAAACCACGTGAAGATGCCACACGGTTATTGCCTCTTGGGGTTTTGGGACTTGCTTGGACTGTGGCCAGTTGTCCCAGTTGTCTAGCTCTGCTGCTGCTGCTGGCCACTTGGCGCCCCATAATCAGCACAGTTTATGCTGTCGCCAGTTATGGTTGCAGCTCACCTGCCGCCTGCCACCAGCCACCTGCCAGCTGCCACCATTTGCGGCACTTTGCCTGCCTTTCGCACACGCTCCAACAATATAAACATAATTTACAGCGAGTAATAATCATAAGAAGCAGGTAAAAGTGCGAGCTGCAGAGGCGAAAGAAGCGAGAAAAGCGAAAAAAAGAGAAAACAAAAAGGGAAAAAGAATTACACAGCACGCTGATGTTGTTGCTGCTGTGCCACGACTGCGGCATACTCTGCTGTGAGTTGCGCTGCAAAGAGGGTGCATAATTTTTAATTACAAAATGTTCTATGCATTTTCCCAATGAATTCTTCTTAAAATATTTTCGTTATTGTTTGTTTGCAGAAGTTATATGCAACACACACAGAGCAAGCACAGCTAGATTTGTTTAATTTAATTGAATTCCCCCGACCTCCCTTGCCAACACATTCTGGCAGAAAGCCCGCCATCAATTATGCAGCTCAGTCAAGCTCATTGCGATGCCGAGTTCGCCCCGACGAACGTGTTACACATAGTTTGTCCGAGACTCGCCTTGCTTCCCGTTGTCTGTTCTTGCCTTCTCTTGTCCCCTGTTGCCTCCTCTTGCCTCCTGTTGCCTTCTCTTGCCTTCTCTGGTCGCTTGTTGCCTCCTCTCGCCTCCTCTCGCCTCCTCTTGTCTCCTCTTACCTCCTCTTGCCTCCTCTTGCCTCCTCTTGCCTCCTCTTGCCACCTCTTGCCTCCTCTTGCCTCCTCTTGCCTCCTCTTGCCTCCTCTTGCCTCCTCTTGCCTCCTCTTGCCTCCTCTTGCCTCCTCTTGCCTCCTCTTGCCTCCTCTTGCCTCCTCTTGCCTCCTCTTGCCTCCTCTTGCCTCCTCTTGCCTCCTCTTGTCTCCTCTTGTCTCCTCTTACCTCCTCTTGCCTCCTCTTGCCTCCTCTTGCCTCCTCTTGCCTCCTCTTGCCTCCTCTTGCCTCCTCTTGCCTCCTCTTGCCTCCTCTTGCCTCCTCTTGCCTCCTCTTGCCTCCTCTTGCCTCCTCTTGCCTCCTCTTGCCTCCTCTTGCCTCCTCTTGCCTCCTCTTGCCTCCTCTTGCCTCCTCTTGCCTCCTCTTGCCTCCTCTTGCCTCCTCTTGCCTCCTCTTGCCTCCTCTTGTCTCCTCTTACCTCCTCTTGCCTCCTCTTGCCTCCTCTTACCTCCTCTTGCCTCCTCTTGCCTCCTCTTGCCTCCTCTTACCTCCTCTTGCCTCCTCTTGCTTCCTCTTGCCTCCTCTTGCCTCCTCTTGCCTCCTCTTGCCTCCTCTTGCCTCCTCTTGCCTCCTCTTGCCTCCTCTTGCCTCCTCTTGCCTCCTCTTGCCTCCTCTTGCCTCCTCTTGCCTCCTCTTGCCTCCTCTTGCCTCCTCTTGCCTCCTCTTTGCCTCCTCTTGCCACCTCTTGCCTCATCTTTGCTTCCTTTTGCCTTCTCTTGCCTCCTCTTGCTTCCTCTCGCCTCCTCTTGCCTCCTCTTGCCTCCTCTTGCCTCCTCTTGCCTCCTCTTGCCTCCTCTTGTCTCCTCTTACCTCCTCTTGCCTCCTCTTGCCTCCTCTTACCTCCTCTTGCCTCCTCTTGCCTCCTCTTGCCTCCTCTTACCTCCTCTTGCCTCCTCTTGCTTCCTCTTGCCTCCTCTTGCCTCCTCTTGCCTCCTCTTGCCTCCTCTTGCCTCCTCTTGCCTCCTCTTGCCTCCTCTTGCCTCCTCTTGCCTCCTCTTGCCTCCTCTTGCCTCCTCTTGCCTCCTCTTGCCTCCTCTTGCCTCCTCTTGCCTCCTCTTGCCTCCTCTTGCCTCCTCTTGCCTCCTCTTGCCTCCTCTTACCTCCTCTTGCCTCCTCTTGCTTCCTCTTGCCTCCTCTTGCCTCCTCTTGCCTCCTCTTGCCTCCTCTTGCCTCCTCTTACCTCCTCTTGCCTCCTCTTGCTTCCTCTTGCCTCCTCTTGCCTCCTCTTGCCTCCTCTTGCCTCCTCTTGCCTCCTCTTGCCTCCTCTTGCCTCCTCTTGCCTCCTCTTACCTCCTCTTGCCTCCTCTTGCCTCCTCTTGCCTCCTCTTACCTCCTCTTGCCTCCTCTTGCTTCCTCTTGCCTCCTCTTGCCTCCTCTTGCCTCCTCTTGCCTCCTCTTGCCTCCTCTTGCCTCCTCTTGCCTCCTCTTTGCCTCCTCTTGCCACCTCTTGCCTTCATCTTTGTTGCCTCAAGTTGCCTCCCGATGTCTCCCGTTGCCTCCCGTTGCCTCCCGTTGCCTCCTGTTGCCTCCCGTTGCCTCCTGTTGCCTCCCGTTGCCTCCTGTTGCCTCCCGTTGCCTCCTCTTGCCTTGCCTTCGCTTGTGTGTTTTCAGTTTTCTAATTTCAGCTGCCGTAAAAACAAATGCAAAAGCAAAAGCGCAAAATAAAGAAAAATATAGAGAAGGAGCGAGGGGTGAAAGTGAGAGGAAGAAGTGCGAAAGGTGAGAGTGAGCAAGGGGCTGTGCAGGAGGAGAGAGAGAGAGAGAGAGGGGAAGAGCAAAAGGCTGTGGCACGCCGGATGGCACTTTAATAATTGAAGGCGTATACGCGATATGCACACTTTTTAGTTACCGTAACTCATACGCCGTGTGCGCCAGGCAGAGCATAAGCAGTAGCAGTCAAGGCGAAGGGTAAGCGTAAGGGGGGCGTGGGCTACGTTACTTTTATTGCAAATACAATTTGCATTTCGTGCGTGAGAGAGCGAGTTAAGCTCTGTTTACTCTTTGCGGAACAATCTCTGAATCATCGCTGTCGCTGTCCACAGAAAGGCAGGCAGCCAGGCAGGCAAAGAGGCAGGCAGGCAGGCAGGCAGGCAGGCAGGCAGGCAGGCAGACGGAGGCACCCTTATCCTGCCTGTCTGTCTACGCTGCTTGTCATCGACTGCTGCTCTGTCGGTTCTGGCAGTTCTGGCTGTTGTGGCAGCTCTGCCGGCTTTGGCTCTGCTCTTAATTGCGTGGAAATAAGCGAGTGAGTGGCCCCTTCATCGCAAGTTAATTGCGGGCTTTTGAGCCATGTTCCCATATTAAATATGCATGCGAGGACACCGGCAATAGCTGTAGCAACTGCAGAGCAAGCCAGAGTGGGAAGCAGGGAGGGGGGCATAAAGAGGAATGAGCTGTATGCGGACTGGCAATGGCAGTGGCAGTGGCACTGGATGTGCCCGCAGCGCAATGACAACGCGCTGCTTTTTCTCGGACTCGGCCTTGCGGCTCAATGCGGTGGCTGTGTGTGCGTAAATTGAGTGTGTCTGCATGTATTGTGTGTGTGTGTGTGTGTGTGTGCTTGTTAGTGTGTTTGTGTGTGTGTGCAGCAATCCGCTTAATTATGCATGAATTTACTTAGTCGTTGCTCTCGGAAAAGATGCTTCCAATTATACTATGCATGCCGCCAGCTGCCACGCCCTTCAACTGCCTATACTAACCAGCCCCCCCACCCCTCTTTATATCCTTCCTCTACTGCCTCTTACCAACTGCACACGTAATTACGCAGATCAGACACGCAATTGCCCCAAAATAAACGCATTCCAACTTGACAAGCTGCTTGATCTACATCTACATCATGCCCTGTAAACAGCTTAATTTGGGGTATGCCATGCTATCTCGCTGCATCAACAGTTTAACTAAGCTCTCACAGAACATATACCTCGCACTTGTCTGTCGCTGTGTCCAGGGTATATCGCTAAAAGCAATTTAAGTTTCATGAAAAGCCATAAAACGCAGATAAAAAACTTTCATTTTATACAGCAAGTTTGTGTCCAGCTTTCCAAAAGGGGTGAGGTTTTGTTGCTGCTGTACCTAGTAGTTGTTGTTCTTATTATTGTTGTTGTTGCTTTTCTTCTGTTTTTCCCAACCCGAACCAATCTCTGGTGGTTTTCTGCTGCCAACTTCGTTACCTGGGTCAATAGCGATGAGCCGAGATTATCCCACGAACAACGCACGAGTTTCCGCATTCGATTTTGTTTACATTTAGATTTAAGGTAAGGTTTTTTATTAATATTTGAAAAAAATGAATACTTTTTGCATAGAATCGAAGCTATTAATTTGTTAAATATGTGTGCCAAAGTATATTTCAATCCGATGCATAGATCATGTGTTTATTTATTTTAAAATCTGGCTAATTTACGGCTAAATATAAAATAAACTTTTCTTTAAGGTGCAACAATTTGGTCACAAATTTCGGTTTCGATTTGGTTGAGAATTGGAAAACTTATTCGCTTCATAGTTTTTTATGCCCTGTTGGCTTGATGTACCCAAGATGAGCGCACGTATGTGTGTTGTGCTGTGTGTATGCAATGCCAACCCAAGCGAGCCGATTTTATGGAACCGATTTACAGTCTCGATTGCAGCTAAAAAACTTTTGCAAAGGAGATTGACCATTGAGAATGATCTGCAATGGGGTATCATAGGTATGTTGGGGAGTAGCCATGTATGTTTGACTGCTGAACAGGCAGTGGGAGGCACCACAGTGTAAATACATTTCTTTCCATGCCTTAAACATTCTGTTTGTCTGTATGAACGCGCTAATCTCAACAGATATAGCAAAGGAAGATACCAAATTTATCGTGTAGCATCACAGATCGTGGGCATTTCAAAGCCTTCATGCCACGCCTACTGCTAAAAGTAATCAAGACGAGGTAGCGTTGATACACCTTTTGCTAAATTGTACAAGAAAGGTATCTTTAAGTCGAGGTTGCTTTAGCTTTCTTTACTAGTTCATGCGGTAAGCTCTGTGAGTAGCCTGGGTGCACATGCTCGTGTGTGTGTGACTGTATTTATATACTATATAGACGTGTGTACGTGTGTGTGTGTGTGTGTATGCTAGAGCTGTGACTGCGGTTTGAGTCACAATTGCAGGCGACAGGTGGAGGCCAATAAATAAATTCGTGTGCAGCAGCTTCTTGTTGCAGCAGCAGCTTGTTGTTGTTGTTGTTGCTGTTGCTGTTGCTGTTGCTGTACTCGTTAGTATTGCCGTAAGGTGCCCCAGGCATGACCACATGGAATATTACTCATACGCGCTATTAGCCGCACACTCAAACACTCACTGGCCCACACACACACTCACACTCACTCGCACGCGTTGCCAAAGTGAATGTGGATGCCGGAATTGGATGTCGCAAAGCTTTTGGCTTAGACCTGCCAGCCTGAAGAGCCCGAGTTGTTGTTTCTATTTCTTGTTGCTGTTGTTGCTGTTGCTGCTGCTGCTGCTGTTGCTACTTCTGCTGTTGTTGTTGCTGTTGCCGCTGCTGCTGTTGCTGCGGCTCAGCCAAGCGTGGCGTGGAAACCTCAAAACGTAAATTTGTGCGTCCTTGACATTTTACGCCAGTTTGGTTGTGCGTTCAGCTTGTCCGATTATATGGTAGCTATAGCACAACTTGCACAACTATCGCATAACTATCGCTAGGTAGTATCGATAGGTGGTCATCGAATATTGGCTTATTAGCTTAATTATCGCTTAATTGCTTAACTGTAGCCCAACTATGAGTTTGGTCGATCCCAATTATCGTGCAACTATCGCTTAAAGAGTGTACGACTATCGCATAGCTATCGCAGCAGTATCGATAGGTAGTCGAATCTATGTTATAAACTACTGCCATTGCTGAAATGTTTTATTTGTTAATAATGACTATCGCACAATTGCAAACTACTCATCGCGTGACTATCGCATAGCTATCGCAACTACTAGTCTTTGACTATCGATTTATTAATCGAATAGCTTAACTATTGCCCAATTGCTTAACTATTTACCAACTATCAGTTTGTCCGATTACACGGCACAATTATATACCACAATTATCGCACAACTATCGCTTAACACTGGTACAACTATCGCTTAACTATCGCAGCAGTAGCGATAGGTAGTCGAATTATTGTTTCAAGCTACTACTAATGTGATGGGACTTTTTTATTAGATAATGTTATACAATGACTATCGGAAAACTATTGCAAGCTATCGCTTAACTATTGCATAACTATCGCATAATATCTACACTTATATTTGCCGCAGTATTTGTAGCTAGACATTATGTTGCAAGCTGACTATTGCACTCATATTGTAAAACTATTGCAAGACTATCGGCAACTGTTCTTTTCTTTAGAAATTTATTTTAATAAACCAGTTTAGTTATTCACTTAAGAAGTAAATTAATTATAACAACTACTCAACTATCGCTACACTTTGGCACGACTATTAACACCATGTTAAATGCAGACATTGCTAAACTATCGCCCAACTATCGCACGTCCATTACCAGCGTGTATTAGTTTGGCAAACTACTTCAATTAATCGTTAACCTTGGTTCACAAGCGAAACTAGTTAATAATTAAGCCGACAAGCCACATAAAAAAGAACGCACACATCAACACAGGCATACACACACACACACACACGCACAAGCATACACTCACAAACAAACACTCACATGTATGTGGGGGATTACCCCAATGCCCTTTGCCATCCGCCCACACCCAGCGCCTGTCAGTCAACCCGGCCGTCATTCGCTTGGAAAAAGGTCAATGCACAAGACGACTTTACCGTTTCACCGTTGTGGCCATTGTTCGTGTTACCTTTTTTTGTGTATGTGTGTGTGTTGTTGTTTTTTATATTTACTGTAAAAAATGAAATGAAATACAAAAACAAAAAAGAACAGGGGAAAAAAAAAAACTGTGACACAAATTCGATTTGCAAAATCGCCCCCAAACCTGTAGCCAGAGAGCTGAAGCCGAAGCCAGAGCCAGAGCCAGAGCAAGAGCCTTGAACCCAAGCCCAATGACTGTGCCGCTTCATGGACGCGATTGCGTTTCCTGATTACGTGCACGAGAGGCCAGCGAGACAAAAAGGTCGCTTCACGCTGACTAACCCATTGAGACCGGCCCTACAACCTCTGTCCCCCTCTCTAACCTACCTAATTCCCAGCCTCATCCCCATTCCCATCTCCAGTCCCATCCCCATTCCTATCATATATGTAGTTTGTACTTATTTGTACATATGCTCGCTTATATATCGCACAACAAATGCAGCGATTTACAGTTAATCTGCACATTTCATTCACCAACTGAGTAACCTCCTTTCCTCCAAACCCCCCTTCCCATCCTCACCTTTTCCAGGGCATTTGCATAACATCTGTAAGCTGCTCGAATTAGATCAGAAATTGACTGGCTAACGTGCTTGAGCGTGTCCGAAATGTGAACCATAGTGAGAATATACTATATATATCGTATATAAATATATATATGTATATACATATATATATTATATATGTGTGTATATGCCGAGCGTAGTCAGCAAATAGGCTTATATTTCTTGGGCAAATCGACTGGATACCTCTGCATTTGATTGGTTGACCCTGTGGAGGCACAGCCAAGGCAGGTAGTAGCGACCAGGCACTAGGTAGGGAACAGGGACAGGGAGGAGAGGAGGGGTCAGGCAGTTGTAAAGCTGTTTTGTGAGCTGCTCTGCTTGCAATAAATTGTAGAGCAGCTTACTTATGGGGTGCTTAAAGAGGACGCGTCAATTGAGAGAAAATATATCTTTTTTTTTTTGTAGATTCTACATGTAATACGAATTTCTTAAGATTTAATATAATGTAAGCAGCAGTAATATAATTAAAGCAGCAGAGTACATTTAAATGTTGAAGAAGTGTGATTTAAAGATGTATAAATTATACAGATTTTCAACAAATATCAAAAGAACTTTAAGATTCGAATAGGTAGATGAACCTCAGGGTGGATAGAAAGGAATATGCATAGGTGATATACCAATATATATATTTATAAGAAGATAAACAGATCGAAATAAAAACATGTATTTGTTTAAATTTGGAAACCTATATTGAGAGAAACACATAGATATGTATATGATATATAGGTGATAAGCCAGAGATATAAATGGATAGAAAGACAGATATAAACATTTAATACATACATATAATATATGATAGTAATGGTAGGTTAAGTAAATATAAACGATCTTCTGGCATTGAATCTAGAATATATTATATTATATTATATATTATAGTAAAATAATATATTGTAATATTTGTTTACACATTCTGTTATTCGCTCGACTTGCTATCAAAATTTGCATTTCCTCGAATCTGTATTCTGCCTTTGATATTTCAAACATGTCATAAAGTGTTATGCTGTTGCAATTAGATTCCTTTACTCCCAAATCTCTGGCAGAGACCTTTCTGTTTTACTCAATGCAAAACCAGTTGAGATGTTTGTGGTTTCGATTGCGGCTCTCTCTGTTTGCTTTGGCTGCAACTGCATTGCGCGGTGTGCTTGTCTCTGTGATATCCTTTGATAAGTCCGTTGTGGTCGCAGCTGTCGCTGGCAGCAAGCTACAAAAATGGCTAAGGGGGGGGAGGGGTAGGAAAAGAGGGTAGCTTGGGCCAAGCACAACACACATCAATCATGCCGTCAAGCAGTGCAGGCAGGGCGAGGCTTGACAAAGCAGACGGAGGCAGACCACAAACAATACATCAAGAGACGCCACAAAGCGTAGATAACGATATGCGATAGACGATAAACGATAGCCATTCACACATGCTTGGCAGCAGAAACAAAGAGGGTGAGGGCAAGAGGGGAAGAGACGCAGTCCATTAGAAAGCTATTTGATGGAGTACGCGAAAGAAATAAACCCGATTTACGTTTCGAATATAATTTCATTGCTGGGCAAGGGAACAAGCAACTGAAAAGGGGAAGAGGGAAGGGGGAAGGGGGTATAGGGAAGAGGGAATAGGGTGCAGGCAACAGGGTACAGGCATCACTAGGTTAAGCCCTGCCCTCTCGTGCTGCACATGTGCTTTCTGCTATTTTTCGTGTGCATTTTCATTTTGTTATATTTTCTTTCTTTTCTTGCCATTCTTCTCGCGCTGCTACTACTGCTCGCTGCATGCGCTTTTGCTTGCTTTTTTCAATTTCGATTACCACGCCTCCCTCCCCTCCAGCACCACCCTCCTCTCAGCCTTTCCACTACCCTTGCCAGTGCTCTCCCAGCAAGCGTCTAGAAAGGCTAGCAAAAATCTTTCCTTAATCCGAGAGTTCTCGTGTTTTGAATGCCCCCAACTCGTTGGCTCTACCAGGCCACCTCTCCCTCTTTCTCTCCCTCTCCCTCTCTCACTCTCTTTCCATGCTTTGCTGCTGCTGTGCCTGTGTGAGTTGGCGATGTTGTAAAAAGTTTTATTTGTCGCTGATTTGAGTATCGAGGCCAACGCCTATGTACGCTCGGGTACTCGTATGTGCCACGTTCCTTTTCGTTGTTCGCTAAGCCCCTCCCCCTCTCTCCCCTCTTCCCCGCATCTGCCCCACACTTCCATCTGGCTCTTGTCGTGCCGCCCGCTTTGTTTATTTCATTCAAAGCACAAAACAAAAATGCAAAGTAATGCAATTTATCTGAAAACTATGCTATGCCACACCCACTCTCAGCCCCCTGGACGCTTACTCGTCCTGCTCAGCAGAGTGAAGCAAAGACAACAACAACAACAACAGCAACAACAACAAGAGCAACAGCACGTTGCTGAAATTACACCAGAGAATGTGTACCAGGACAGCCTGCACAGCAACATGAAGAGAGGAGAGAAGAAGAGGCGGGAGAAGCAGGAAAATGTTTAATGTTTTATGTCACAAGCAATTCAATTAACTGTAGTCAGCAGAGTCGCTCACATAATGGGTATTATATGAAGACCCGCTTCTAATTCCGGCAACATGGCCGAACTAAACTCGATTGTAAAGGGATATACGATACGATATGTTTGTGCATATACTGCCAGTGGACAGATGTGCACTATATATGTACATATGTCGTGCCTGACTTTCCATCTGCCTATTCATTGTCTAGTTGGTTAACAAAGAGAGCCCTCTACATTAATAATAATGTATTTCATAATAAAAATACTCATAATATAAAGTTGTATTTCATTTATTTTGTATAATTTGTTTATATTGAATCAGAATGCATTAGTTATATAACAATATATTAATATATAATACAATAAAATAATAGTATAAAGTTTGAAGACATTAAAATATGTCAACAACAGTAAAAACAGTTTAAAAAACTATTACAAATATGCCACGAATACCTAACTACCTTCTGCTGTCTCTAACACTTATACAAGCCATTCCACAAAAAACTAAAGCATACCAGGAGGGGCTGGCAGTGCTGCAGCCTTTAGGTAACTTCTGTATTTATTGTCATATCGAATTGAAATTTGGCAGACAGATAGACAGTATAGTCAGCTAAGTATATGTCAAAGAAAGAAAATTGTATCTTACATACATATGTCACCTAAAAATCGACTTGAAAAATTAAATTATTGATTTCTGCAGGCAGTAGGCGAGGCAATCAACAATTGATATAAACTTGATCAACTGATGATATAAAGGAACATTTCTGTTAATTTTCGTGTCTCTTGCTTTCATAATAGCTGAGATCAGTCTGTTCATACAGACAGAAAGACGGACAGACAGGCAGACAGGAAGGCAGACAGGCAGACATGGCTTAATTGACTCGGCTAGTTCTTAGGTGGAGTCTGCCACGCCTCTTTTTTGCCTGTTACATGCATTTACACAAAGTTGGTATACCCCTTTATACCCTACAAAATGAATTCTAATAAAGATTAAGAAACTTGCAGATAAATTATTAGCTAAGTTCACTCAGCATAGTTATTTGTGGGCCTTAGTTGTTTGAAATTCCTTGAAAGCAATTCAAAATTCTAATTTCTTCAGCTACTACTCTCCTCGGCGCTTCTGAAATTGTAATCAAATTACACATTGTCAACATAGAAATCATGTTCGTACAAAGTGTTTGCCCTAACAAATCAAAAGACAATATTTGCTCGGCTCAAAACTATTTTCCAATGAACAAATGAATTTGGATAATTTGCTTTTCTTTGATTAAATTTCCTGCTGCGATTTGCTTTATTACCCAATTGTATTACGCACAGTAGACAAATTAAAGATATTTAAGTGACCATTTTGATGGGGGCGCGGAGGGGGGTGCGTGAGGCAAGGGGCATGTGCTTGGTTGCTTGGGTAATAAACTCACAGATATTCTAGCGACGGCAGTGCAGCCTCAGCTGGTGTTGGCAAACACAGTAAACAACAACAACAACATTTAGCACACATTTATTTTGTTTGGTTTTTTGCCTAGTCGACAATAGCAACAGCAGCTGGTTAGGTGGAGCAGGGCGGGGCGGGGGGTAACTTTTGTGTTTGTCGTCTCAGTGTGAAAATATTTCAGTGTCCTTTAATAAAAATGATAAGTCACAGCCGGGAATAACAGGGCATGTGAGCAGAGAGGGAGAGAGGGAGAGACGAAGAGATAGAGAGAGGGCGAGCCCTGAAAGGTTTCTCCCTAGGGTTGGTCAGGAGGGTGCGGGACGCTATCACTCGCTGTCGCTATTGTAATGCTAAAACGAGACACAGGCACTTTCGGAGACTGATTTTATTAAACGACATGCATACACACACACACACACACACACACACACACACACGGATTGACAGACGTAGAAATTCTTGAATTACAAGTGTTAATTTGCAGCAGACTTCGCACTATGGTATACAATTTTTATACAAGTTTACCCTAGAATGGTATTAAACCCAATCGAAAATGTATGTAACAAGCAGAAGTAGGCGTGGCAGATTCTATAAATTATATTTATTCTCAATCAACAGACAAGTCAATAAAGCCATGTCCGTCTGCCCATCCGTATGACATTTAGATCTCAAAGACTTGCAGAGATAAAAGTGGGAAAAACATATGAGAAAATGTGCAAATTTCGCATGCAATTTATTTTAAATTTTATCCACGCCCCTCTCCGCCTCCGTAAATCGATTAAAAGCAAATTCCAGGTGTAATTTTAATGCAGGATATTTTATTTTAAATTTATTTATTTATTTCTGAAAATTTGGTTGCAATCGGATAACTAAGAAGTAATGTAAGAAGTAATGTAACATAGAAGTAATGTAAGAAACTATTTGAAAGAGGTGCCGATTTGTAACCCTGCAAAGTATGCAACACAAAATACTATCAGCATAGAAGTTAAATATATTTAAGAAACCTTTTTTGTCAGGGTATATCACAGTTGAGCACACTCGACTGTAGCTTTCTTGCTAGGTAAGTTTATCTTTCTTATACAATTATATAATTCTCGACACTCCATTGATGTGTGTGTGGGAGAGTTGCAAGTGTATGTGTGCGTGTTGAGGCAGTGTCCTCTTACGCTCTTCTATTTGCATATTCAACTTTTGATGCTTGGCAAATTGTACAACTTTGAATAAGTTCTTTATATATAGTATTCAATTCAAATAGTATATGTGCTATCATTTCAATATTCCCTTTGGCTATCAAAGTGCAGCACTTGCAAATCGCTGCTGCGTAGTGTCTACCTCCCTCTACTCCTCGTCTCTTCTCTCTTCTCTCTCCCACTCCCTTCCTCTCAGCCTCTCATCGATCGTTTACGTTCGCATTTTGTTGGCCCTTCTTACTGAGCTGATTGCCAGCTGCTTCAACTGCGCACCCATTTCTCTGTCCGTCTCTGCCTCCGTCCCTGCATTTGTCTGCCTGCGTAATCCTAATGAACGTTCTGTGCCTCCGTCTGCCGCTGCCTGGCATAATTGCCGTATTCCACATTTTTTCCGGCGGCTTAAAGCCAAAAGCCGAAGGCCGCAAGGCACAAGGATTGCCAGCGAGAGAGAGAAAGGCAGAGGCGAGGAGGTGTGTGCTCTAGCAGTCGGCACGCCCTACCGCCCTCCCCCCTCGTAAGCCCCCCTCTACACTTTGCCGTTGGTTGTATTGCCTGTTCAGCGTCTTTTACGCGTCATTGCCGCGGGTGGTGCCAACCAATTGAAAGCGATTCCGAGGCGATGCCCCCAACAAGCGATTGCGTGCTGTGCGAATGCTCGTTAATCTTCTTTTAATTGAACGCACGCTGTTTGGGTCATTCGCAGCCAGCAAAAAATCCCCACCCCCTGTCCACACTTCCCCCCTCACTAGCCTTACAAATTTGCTGTCTGCATTGGCACTATACATATATCTTGAGAGAACTACTATAAAAGGTTCGACAAATCGCAGAACATTTCGTTTCAGGGCAAACAAATCAATTGGAGGAAGGAGTGAAAAGAAGGAGGGGGGAAGCAGACAGAGAGAGAGAGAGAGAGAGACAGAGAAAGACGGCGAATATATGCGAATTGTGAATAGATAAATGTTTATAGCTGTAAAGTATGCAATGCACGATCGATTACATTTGAGATGTGACCCCTGCGTATACGCAATGTGAGATGTAGACTGGGGCAACAATACTGTACAGCACTATACTCATATTTAGATATGAACGATTCCTAGGGACTATAATAATAAATAATAATAATATTCATATTTAGATTTACTCGCTACTGACTGTAAAATTTATATTCATACTTTGATTGCTATGATTGAGAACCTTTTTGAAATGAGTACACCATGAATAGTTACACTAAAAATGACTATAAAATGAGTCATTTCATGTGGGCAATAAAGGACAAAGAACGGAATGAAAGAAGAGGAAGCTTTCCACTTATTCTGTACGTATTTTACAGCCGTTTATTAGTAAAGTGTATTGAGTTTAGTACCACAAATTGATTTATTATATACATACATATGTATATATATATATAATATAAATATTATATATATGCATTCATGAATGAATCTAACACATACACTATACGCACTGATTGTCGTTTGTTCCATTTCTTGTTGCATAGATCGCAAATAAGTTTGACAAAGTATAAAGTGAAGCTGCTGCCCTTGTTCACAGCGTATACGTAACGTGTATATCTGTGCTGTCTCTGTACTACTTGCTCATACTTAATCACAACATACATAAATTGTGGCATTCGCGCGACCAACATGACTACTTGACTCGCCTTGGCGATTGTTAAATACGAAATTAAACATAATTTCGCATTGGCGCATTTAAGCGAAGCGACTAAAGATGATAAATGGTTGCGAAACAACAACAACAACTGCAACGAAAAAAAAAACCTCGACCGCCTCCGCCATTCGGCGTCAATAATGCTCAAGGGACTCAAACGAGGGCAGCAACGAAAATATTGAGACAGCAATCAGTTATGCGTGGGTGGCTGTGGCGCCTCAGATAATGCGTACAGCAACTGGCGTGTCATGCCAGTCAGTCAGTCAGTCAGTTAGTCACTGTGTCTGTCATGCTGTCAGTGTGCCAGTCTGTCAGGCAGTCAAACAAATTGAGCCACACGACTCATCCAGTCGTCAGTCATGCCAGGAAGGGAAGTATTTGCCTGAAGGAAGACGCTTGTAAAACTAACGATAAGCGTCATGTAATTTGTGATGCGAACGTTTACTGCCAATAGGTGTGAGTGACTCTCTGTCTCTCTCTGTGTGTGTGTGTGTGGTGTGTGTGTGCACATAAATAAACTCACATTATGTGGCAGTAAATTGATTTATTGTAGTTTATTGTATGCGAAAAGGTGCCGTCGGCGCCAAAATAGGCTTGCTTCGCTGACCTACTTGGTCAGTAAACTGCGCTGCCTACACACACATACACACACACGCACATCAATGCCTATGTGTGTGTGTGTGTGTGTGTGCAGAACTATGACTTGTTACATATGTTTTATCTAGTTACGAAGAAACTAAAAAAGAACTTCAGATTTTATTTGGGGTGGCAGCAAACTGATTTTACTAAGGGTAGTTAAGATTTCTATACAGTGTGTCTTTGCTGGCGTATAGTACTTGGCTTGAGTGAGTGCTTGCCTTGTGAGTATATTCGTTAAGGTAAACAAAGTTTTGATGAGGCTAGGAGTGCAGCATCTTTTAATGAGTCTGATGAAGAGTGCTTACTTTAAGGGGCGCGCAGAGCAGCCTCTTAATGATTATTGTTTATACCTTTCGAACATTGAAAATTATCAAACAAGGTTGCGAATGTATGTCACAGACAGAAGGAGGCCAGGCAGACCCCAGTATCAGGATCAGTAGCTAAGTCTGTCCGGATGTCTGTATGAACTTACAGATCTCAGCTATTCTGAGAGCTAGAGATATAAAATTTGCATTGAAGGTTGCTGTATATTATAAAAAGATAAAGTTTATTTCAAATTTTGGTAAACAACTTTTAAAGGTAACAACTTTCTGACTTAGTCCTATACTTAGCTGTCCTTCAGTCCTTCAAATTTCAATCCGTTCGATTAATAAACATGACAGTTATTCAAGTCACCTTAACGCTGCAGCACTGCCTGCGCCTACTGGTATGCTTTAGTTTTTGCGGGCATACGTGCTTATGTGCTTATGTAAAGTGAGAAAGCACTGTGTGGCAAAAGAGTTTGTCTTTGTTAATTATTAGTGTATGGGCGCAGGGTATCTAACTCTCTGGTTCACTATGGGGTGTACAGAGCATCCTTTTGATGATCAGGTTGTTCACTTTGAGCTATTTCTAGGCAGTACATAATGTTGTTGATGCAATATTTTTGATTTTCTTAAGCAGACTCTCAAACAGCAAAGATCATTGAAAGTTAAAGTGTTGCGAGGCACAAGACATACCCCATTTACAGAACTTGCTGGAACATTTGAGAACATTTACGTAATATAAGACAACATTGGTGTGCTGCCAAAAAGAAGGACACAACTCTGTGTTTAAGCTACAATTCCATGTTAGGTTTCTCTCTCTTTACCTCTGTCTCTGCCTTTGTCTCTGTCTGTGTCTCTGCCTGCAGTTGCATTGCAAGTTGTACATTTGTGGGTCACCCGAATGGACACTGACAGAGGAGCAGAGCAGGCCACGTACTGAAGGTCTCTCTCTCTGTCCCTCTCCCATTCCGCCGGGACATATTTTATATTTAATGCAAGACATTTGTCATGCGGTCGGCGCATTTATTCAAAGTATTTGCTGCAATTTTAATGCCAAAATGAGAGCGCAATTTCGAATGGCAGAAAAACACACACACACACAAAGAGACTGGCAAAAAAGAAGCCAGAGTTGGAGAAGGAGGCAGCGAGTAGCATTTTATGGGGCGCTATTTAAAAATGAATTTATGCGTGCAAGCATGTGTGTGTCTTACTATGTGTGTGTGTCTATGTATGTATGTCTATATATGTGTGTATGTGCGTGTGTGTGCGTAATAGTTGTAAATGTGGCCTGACAATATGCTGAGAGCAGTCTGATTTATGCAGCTCGCACATGACCAAACTAAGATTTGCATACGCAATGCTCCCCTTCCCAATACTCTGCCCTCCTCCCGTCCCCTCACATATGTATAGCCTATACGATTGCCTACTCTATATCACATATGACACTCTAATAGCTTCCCGGTCTAATTAGATTCTCATACAATTTCTTTCCCCAGCTACTTTCGCCTGCCAAAGGAGAATTGAATAAGGAAAGCTCGGCAAGGAGTGCGAGCCATCAATAAATAAGTATCATCAATAAATTTCGATATAAACACAAAAGGGGAGACAAACATAAGAAGAAGCAGAACAGAAGAATAGGAAGAAGGAGTAGCAGCAGCAGCAGAAGAAGCCTCAGCAGCAGCGCACTCGAAGCAATCAAATTCTATTTCCAAATTGAATTTTAAATGCAGAGCAAGCGACATTTAGAGAGAGAGAGGGAGAAGGAGAAAGGGAGTGTGTGAGTAGGCTTGAGTAGGAGACATAACGACAATATTTGCCAGTGGAATCGAGTTCGTATTCGAATTCGAAATCGTTGCACTAGACAACACTGACAACAAGTCAGCCATAACTGGAAAGGGGACACGAAAGTAATCAAAAGCGGGGAAGAGGCAAAACAAGTTGCGGAAATATACGAAAAATAACGGATGCGCCGCACTCGATAGCCGACATCAACATCAAACAACATTGCCAAAAGGCAAAGAGAGCAACAACAGCAACAAGAAAAGCAAGTGGAGTGAAGGGAAAAAGGCTAAAATAGAAGCCAACATCAGCAGCAGCAGCAAAGCCAATCGAATCGTATCTCCAGTTCATACATAATACATTTGTGTTGCATGCAACGACGCCAACGAGCAGGCAACAATTGTGCCGCACAAGTAACAAGTTACAACAACAACAACAACAACAACAACAACAACAACAACAGCAATCACAACAATCAATCAAGGTCCGATTGCGATTGAGATTGAGATTGAGATTCCTTTTTCGCAAGCCAATTGTTTTTTTTTTCTTGTTGCTGTCTCTGTCGCTCTTTACTGTCAACTAGCCAAGGTCAACGACCGCCTGGAGATGCCACGAATGTGTTGCATGCGAACACCTTGCCCAAGACTGCCTAAATAGAGGAAGCGACGCTCTCGCACCAGCTTTCCCGCCCTGCCCCCGCGCACACACCAACGAAACGACTCTCGATTTCCGGCCAACTCCCGCCAAGTCCCGCCAAAAAAGCACACACACAAACACACAAGAAGAAGAAGAAGAAGAAGAAGAAAAACAAGTAGAAGAAGCGCAAATACAACAACAACAAACAGCACACAGAAATTTTTGATAAATGGCAGACAGAGCCAAGAAATTTGCGGCAAGCCAAAAGTAAAAGTTTTTCTTCCGCCTGCCACGCAGAGGTGGCACAGATAAGGGCAAGCAGAACCCCAAGCAGCAACAACAAAAGGCAGCAACAACAACAAGATTAACAACAACAACAACAACAATAAGCTGAACCGTCCCATCATCAACAGCAACATCAACAGCAGCAGCAGCAGCATTAGCAAGAGTCTGCTAAGCAAGCGAGAGAGACAGAGAAGAAGAAGAGAAAAAGGGAGCGTAGCAAGAAAACTCGAGGAAATACCCAGCACAAGAACAACAACAACAACAACAACAAGACCAAAACGGTATAATAATAAAAAAACAATTGCCGTAGAAAATTGTTTTCGTTGCCGCCCCCTCGTCCCTTTTTGTGGCACGGCGACTGCGTAGTAGTCTCGCTACCGTTGCCGTTGCTGGGTTTATTGATTCATCTGATCGATGCGCCATATATCTGCTGGCCACCGTATGCTGCATGCCACAGGTTGAGGCTGGGCTCAAGTTGTAGTTACAGTTACAGGCAGCAACAGATGCGACTAAGAATTGAGCCAGCGAAATTGATTGCGACTTTATTGTGACAGTGAGAGCGAAAAGTAAATGGCCATCGATCGAGTTGGCTACACAGCATAAGCAAGACAGACAGACAGACACAGAGGGAAATACCCAGTGAAGAAGAGACAGTGAAATAGAGAGAGAGAGAGAGAGAGAGAGCTAGTTTGCCTCAGTTAAACGAGAGAGAATCAAATACGAGAATGAGTTACCCACACACTCACAACACATCGACACGAGCCTGTTGCGCCGCCATTGCCAGCTGGCTGGCCTATGTCCTCGGTTTGCTAATACTACTGCCAGGTGAGTTGCACTACATGATTAATATATACAATATATCTACTATATATACTATATAACTCATTATATATATCACATAACAACTCTAACATATGCAGAGGATTTCCTCAGCTGGATTAATGGGATCAGTGAGGGATATATATAAATATATATATTACTTATAAATAATCCATTGTTAGGCAGGTTGTCAACATCAGTCACTAATAATTACTTTGTTAATTAGGTAATTCCAAAATTAAATGCAAATATTGCAGCATTTATTTAATGATTTTAATAAGTCAATTTCATTGATAATATCAACAAAGATTCTCTGGTTAAACACTGATAATTAATTACATAAATTATATTTAATTTATTCCAGAATTAGTTTTTTAACTATTTGTTTATTTGTATATTAATTTTATTTCATTTATTTCATTATCTTTCCATTTAATAAACATTTTTAATCATTTGTTTTTTTGCCTTTTTTGCTTATATTAAATTTTTATAAATAAATAAATAAATTAATTGATTATTAATTATATAAATTATGCTTGATTTATTCATTTTGACATTTGAATTTTACTTAATTTATTTGTATATTTTAATTTTATTTATTTAATTATCTTCAGTTAATTAACATTTCTTAACATTTTTTTTTTCTATTGTCACTTCTATTAATTATTTATCTGCTCACTGATAAATTATATAAATTAAATTAAATTTATTTTTAATTAGTTTTAAAATTGTGTGTTATTTTTTTGTTGACGTATTTAAATTAAATTTAATTTATTTAATTATCTTTCTATTCAGTCAACATTTGTTAACATTTGTTTTTTTTATTACTATTAATTATTTGCATTTATTTATTACTTAATTTAAAAAATTATTTATAATTTACTTTCAATTTATTAATTATATAAATTATGTATAATTCATTTTCAATTCTCTTTTAATTCGTATATTATTTATTTAATTTTTTTTCCATTCAAATAAATTGTCGACAATAACATTTATTTATTTCTCTCTTTTCATTGCTCTTTGTTAATTATTTATCCGCGCAGTGCTTAATTAACAATTACCTCTGTGTAATTTGCATACTCGAGTGTGGTAGTGAAGCCTTTGCCATTGTCATTGATCAATTAGCATAAATAATTAGTTATCAATCGCAAACATCAACGCTGCATATTTTTATTTTATTTTTGTAATTATTTTTTTTCGATTCTTAATCAACGAATTAAGCATTTTAAATGATGCAAGTATTTTTTTTATCAATTAAGATTTTTAATTTTCGCATTACGTGCGCTTTTATTTGAAAATAATTCTTGCTTAAGCGAAACTTTTCATTCCAATGATAATTGGAAATTATCGCCGAGCACACACACTGAAGGGGAAAGGGCAAAGGGGGAAGGGTGTGTATGTGTGTGTGCGCTGACTCAAGCTTGAGCTTGCATGCAGCTGATGGGGGTTTGTTAAAATCAGCGCGCAACACACGGCGTATTCTTAATAAATGTTTATTATGTATACGCAGTGTGGCAACAAATTAAACATGACTCGCTTTGCGCGTTAATGCTTGGGGCGACATCGCTTACTGTTTGATGCCACTCAGCGTGCTCATCATTGCTGTTGTTGTTGCCACACACACATACACACACACACAGTTGCTGCTGTTGCACAGTTGCACAGTTGGATGCCGCTGCGATTGCCAATGTGAATGCTGAACAAGCATATGAGTCTGTCGTCTCCCGTCTGCATAGCTGACGACTGGCAATTTGTTTATTTGATTGCATTTTCTGCTCTCCCTGTGGAGGGGGCGGGGGGCAGGGGAAGCACGACTGTTTGCCTGACTGCGCGCACAAATCAAAGTCAACTGCGGTAAGTGGAACGACAAATAAAGTGCACCCGCTTTGTGCAGGCAGCTGCAAGTAGCCACGCCATCCGCCACCCACCCCCCTATGCCACCTTCTTGCCACTTCATTGACAATCACTCAAAGTTGACTGGCAAGTACATTTTTGGAATAAGTTTATATTTATATATATTTATGTATATTTGCAGTATAGTTGTCTATCTAGTCTGTGTTCTGCTTGCATATTGGCAAAACGAACGACAATTAGATTGATGCACGGTGAGCCCGCCGGGCTGATTGCTCTCTGTCTGCCTCTCTGCTCCCTCTATACCTCTTTCTATACCTTTCTCTATCTCTCTCTCTGTCTATCTCTTTGTCTCTCTGTCTGTCTCTTGCAAGTGATACTAAACTGAAGTCAGTCTGGCTACAGAACTTCTTCTCAAAAGTAACTCAAATTGAGAGGAAGAACTTGAGAAAAGGTTTCTTTACAAAAATTTAAAAAATAAGTAATATTTTGGCACAAAATATAAGCTTTCTTTTGTGTAGAATATGTGTGCATAACATATATTTCATGCGTTGCATAGTTTTTCAATGGGATTGTCTTGAATCCACATGTATCCAGTGAAAGTTTGTAAATTCTTAACACATTAAACTCGGCACTAACACAAGACTAGTGCCTGCTCAACTGATCCGATTTACTTCATGCAAAACGATTTGCAAAGGAAATATTTTTTGCAACATTGGAAATATTAATTTAGCAATTCAAGTAATTTATTTATAATTTTTAGGTTAGGTTAAAGTAAAAAAAGAGTTTGCAAAGTCATTATTTTGTTGTCGAAACTTTCTTATGCAAATAATGTTTTGACTAAGGCATTTTATTACCTTTTAGATATGATTACCTTGTAGATATGATAAACATTTATTCGAAATTTGTTGATTGAAAGAGGTTCAGGTGTGGAGGGCATTTTGCATAAGAATAATGCTCAAAGTATTAAACTACTTTGATTTCAGTATTAATGCAGTTGATCTCTTCAATTCAAAGCTCCCTCAAGCCTTTATCATTATAAATATTTTAACTGTCAATGAGAATTCCTGTACTACATGAATTGCTACTCATAAATAGCAGTCTTACAAGAATTCTTCTTACGAAGAACATCTTTTATAAGTCAACATTCTGCTGTCATAAGTCTCTGAATATTTTCAGCTGTGCTCCCATCAAATATTTGCATGAAAATGGAATGCAATCTATGTCAACTCAATGGGAATGCATTGGAACCAGACGTAGGGCATCTGTCGAGTCGTATATGCTGTACAGTGTGTAAATGTTGTTGTTGTTGCTATTGGCAATTGTTTGTGGCATTTGCATAAGCTTGACCCACACTTTATCAGTGGTAATTTTGGCAGACCACATTCTGCAGCAGTGTCAGCAGTGGAAAGCGAGTAGAGGGGGAGTGGAGAAGAGCAGGAAGAGGGGTACAACAGCTGGCCATGAGTGTGGAAAATTGTTCTGCCTTGTCTCCCTTGTCCCCTTGCCCTTTTCCTTTCCTTGTTCTGCTCGTCGCATTTTAGTTATGCATAAAATAACTTCTGTGGCACGTTTCAATTCATTTTGCTCAACTGTCGTTGCCGTTGTTGTTGTTGTTTCTGTTGTTGTTGTTTTTGTTGTTGTTGTGCCTGCTGTATGTTGTGCCTGTTGTTGCTGTTGTTGTTTGTGTTACTGTGCCCTGTGCCGTTGCCCGTCAGTGGCAGCCTGCAACCTTTGCCCCGAGAGCCGGGAACCTACTTGAAAATAATCCTTGCTGCTCTTGCTCCAAGTATTTCTGCATATTTTCTGTGTGTTTCTTTCCGTTTTATGAATTTTTGTATACACACACACACACACACCCGTGACACACTGCTCCCCCCCGTCTCTCCTCCACATACATACATGTGTTCTTTTTTTATTATTACTTATATGAATTCCAGGCGGGTTTGTCTTTCGTCCTTTTGTTGTTTTGATGTTGTTGCCTTTGTCAACCCGGTTTTTATCTCTGGCCATGCACGAAAGAAATTTTTTGCGAGCTTACACATTTAGTGGCATGCCCCCACACACACACACGAACACACCCACACACATTGACATCATCATTCAGAGTTGAGAGTCGCCTGGCTGCGTCCACCTTCGCCTGGTGCCAGGTGTCAAACGCTGACCGCCTTCAATATGCATGCTAATTTTGCACTCCCCACTGCAAGTCCTGTTATCCTGCCCCACGCTCTGGCAACCCTTGCCTACCCCACCTCTCTGGCAACCCTGTCTGCCTTTGTCATTCCCCTTTTTATTCTGCGGCCCTTTCCACTGGTTGCCTCAATTTGATTTTAGGCATAAATATTCATGAATCGTTCTCAATGCGATTGCGATATGTTCCTGGCTGCCGCCTCCCCCTTTTCTCCACCTCTTTCCCTTTCCCTTTGCCCAACCTGTGCAACCCTCTGTAACCCCCTGTGGTCCTGTTACTGTCACTGTGACTGCGTTGGCGTTGGCTATGGCGATGGCAACTGTGTGCAATATTTGCTATTTGCTATTTGCCAGTTGTTGCGTATTTGCTTATTTCACAGATAAAACAGTGCAACAAATTGCAACAATAACAATTTTCATTGCTGCAACAAAAGTGCAATGCATGCAACATTGGCAACAACCCATGTGGCAACAACCAGCTACGTCCTGTTGCAGCTTATGTATATTCCATAGCTCTCTTATGCATCTATCGCCTCTGCCTGACTGTGTCTCTCTCTCTAACTGCTGATGTCTCTCTCTCTCTCTCATTTGCTTTAAATCTACCTCTGTTTTCCTCTCTCTCTCTCCCTCTCTTTATCTCACTCCCTTTCCTTATCTTAACCTCTCTCTCACTTATATTGAGTGGGGTGCAAGAGCTCTTCCATTTACTTCCAGCTTATCCATATTAGGCTCTAAGCTCTAATTGATAAATCCTCATACTGCTTCGATTGTTCATCGGAACTTATCGAAAAACTAATGTCAAAGCGATGATCTTGGGTATTAGCACTAGTATAGGTTAGTTAGAAATTGAAACAACTTCATTTACTTGCTTTATATCCGACTAAATAACTGTGAAGTCAAGCAATTTTTAAAGCAAGGAAGGTTCTTCAATATTCTGCTGCATATGGTGCTGTGATTGAGACACTTTTTGAAATGAGTACACCATGAACTGAATGGTCCTAATGACTAATTACTTTGAAATGTGTCATTCCAAGTGAGCTGTTAGGAGCAAAGGACGAAAGGGAGGAGAGAAACTACTGTGATTGTCACTAAAACTACTACTATATTTTATATATACTTGTATAGTAGCACGTATACCCGGCATCTAAGCTATACAAAAATACTGAACTCATTTTCAAATGAATAAGAATAGAATAATTCACAAGGCTGGACAAAGCAAAACATTTACTCACACTCATTGTAAGTGAGTACATCAAAGTGTGTACTCATTTGTTAAATACAAGAATCATTTGCTTTTTCCAATGCATTCATGCAGGAGTCTATTTTACAACATGACTTTATAAAGTTATTCAAGAACTTCAAGTCGTTCTTTCTTTGCATGTTTTCTTACATATTTTATTATCTCATTCTTCTTCTATCTAAGAAGTTCTAAATTGTTAAAAACCCGAAGATTTCAAATTAACTTTCAACATTGCATTGAAAGTACTTGAATGTCTTTCTCAAGAAAGCCCCCATCCTCAGATCACACATCAAAGTTCTTGTGATACAACTGAGACTTGATCAGCCCAGCTATGTATAGGGTTTTGGGTATAGGGTACTTAGGTTATTTAAGATATTTATAGTGTATAGTGACTGTAGCATATTTCACAGTGTACTTTATTTTACAGTTCTAAAAGTTAATCATGATTCATTTGTCGGCTTAGAAAAATCAACCAAAATATATGCGAAATCCACTGGAAATGCCGCTTAATCGCATAAGCGTTGACTGTCATCGCCTATCGATAGTTGAGTGGGCAGCGATTAAAATGTATATATATATGCCGGATGTTAATGGCATTTATGGCCATAGCTGGACCAACAAAGCTAAGCTCCCACGCGGCTTTGTTTTCTGTTTAATTTAAATTCATATTTTACGAGATTTTGCATCAAGTTTTTTTTTTTTATTTTGTAAATTCTCTATTTGTTTTTATCGAGTTGTTGTTTGTGCGATTGTTGCTTGTTATTGTTGTGATATTGCTGCTGATTTATGTGGCAAGTGGTACAGTTGGAGCTTGTTTTGATGCAAATTGCAGCATAAATTGCAGAAATCAGCTCGCATTACGTATACGCAATGCTGTCGCTGTTTGCTGCTGTTTGGGTTGCTGCTGCTGCTGTTACTGCTGTTACTGCTGCTGCTGCTGCTGCTGTTGGTGTCGTAGCTAATGCAAATTACGCGCTGTTGTCGCTGACAGCAGACAACACGCAGCAAATGCGTGAGGAAATCAGCAGGAGAAGCAACAGCAGCAGCAGAAGGAGCCACAGCAGGCCACGCCCAGCCACTTAATGCCCGCCCAATTAATGCAGCTTAGTGGCAGCAGCAGTGGCAAGAGCAGCAGCAGCAACTCGCAGCTAAGGCAACTTGGTGGCGTGTTGCAATTAAGTATGACAAATTACTTGACAAGCGCCTCTGGATGCCGCTCAACTTTGCCTCCTGTTGTTACTATAGTTACTATAGTTTGCTGCTGTCACTGCCACTGCTGTTGTTGCTAATGTTGCTGCTCCTGCTGTTACTGTCGTCTTGCCCTATTGCCCTTGAACCCCTGAGCGTGTTGATGCGTGCTTAGTTACTGACACTTGTCGGCCACACGGCGTATGCGTGTTTTATGTCGCGATTCTCGCTCTAATGCCGCCCGTAAACAGGATTTAATTACGGCAACAGCAAGCACACAGACACATCTGCCTCTGTGGCACTGTGACTTACACTGCTTGCCACACTTGCAACACTTGCAACGCCTGCACCTGGTGTAATAATATCCAATTTTCCAAGGGCTAATTAGCTAACCAAATGCTCAATTATTCAGTTTACAGCATATGACTATGACTTGCAGTATGTGTGTGTGTGCCTGACTCTGTGCGTGTGTGTGTGTATGTGTGTGTTTGCCTTATTGGCGAGCCTGGTTTCTCACAAATAGAAAAGCCACTCTTGCCGCATTTCGACCAGCGCCCGAGTGAATCGAGTTCAATGCTCAAGCGAGTCGAGAGCAATGAACTACAAGGCAGCCAAGGCAGCACAGTGGGGCAAAGGTGTAGGGTACTACAAGTAGATGCAGGGTGCAGAGTGAATTAATTAGTTGGGCAACTGATGCACTTTGAGCAGCTGTTTGCATAACATTCAATTCACAGTTATGCAATGAAGTTTCCCTTTATCAAAAAGTATTTGTAATAAAATCAAAATATTTTCATATATTAAAATGCTTGATCGCCTTGGCTACACTGTGCCTTGCGGCAAGGCAGTGCAGTTGACAAAGGCACCCACACACACACACACATATGGTTGGAAGCAGGACATACCAGAGCAGACAGACAGACAAACGAAAAGACTGACGGAGAGTCTATCAGAGAGAGAGAGACATAGAGAAAGTACAGGCACGTAAGCTACAGTCAAGTGTTCTCGACTGTGATATACCCCCTGACCAAAACGGTTTCTTAAATATATACCATCTATGTTCAGCGTATTATGTGTTGCATACTTTGCAGGGAGCGGAAATCAGTACCTCTTAAAATTATTTCTTAGATAACTTCTATATTCATTATTCGATCGCAATCAAATTCTCAGAAATCATTTGGGAGTTAATAGTTATTGTGTTTACTAAAAATGAACTGACTTGCATGGAAATTACGCTTGCAATGAGGTTTTTATTGATTTACAGAGGCGGAAAGGGGCGTGGTTAAATAATAAATTATACTTTTTCTGCGTGCATTATTTAAATATTTTTTCATATTGTTTTTGAAGCTCTGGCTCTTATGGTCTCTGAGATCAAGATGTTCATACGGATGGACAGGCAGACAGACAGACGTCTGTTGATGCTGTTGAAGAACATATAAACTTTGTGGGGTCTGCCACGCCTCTTTCTGTGCGTTACATACATTTTCGGCTGGCACAAAGTTGTAATGCCCTTCTACCCTTATGGGTAACGGGTATAAAAAGACACGAGGAGACAGTGGAGACAGAGGTGACAGAGGAGATAGAGGAGACAGAGGGGACAGAGGGGACAGAGGAGACAGAGCTTAGTCACTGCCTTGTGTCGCCGTCGAATGGTTCGCATCAATGTTTATAGCCAAGTCAACGAAACTTCTGGCCAAATGCACTTGCAATTCCCCCTAAGCAATGCACAAATAGTAGTTCGCCTCCTCCAGCTGCCCTGCCCCTGCCCTGCTTGTCGCGCTTGGACCACGCCCAGCTTGGGCTTGGTCTATTGGCGGCGCGCCTGAATGATTTTCCGGCTGCACTGTTCGGTGTGGTAAATTTCAATTTTTGGCAAACGTGCGGCGCATTTTTGTTTTTGTTTTTGCTTTGCTTCGTTTGTTTTCATCTGTGACTTCCTTTTGCTTCTCTACTTCTTCTTCATCTTCTTTTATTTGAGGCATTTGGCTTTGCGTTGCTCTCGCACGTGCTCAGCCTCGTTGCTGTAGGTCTAGCTTGCTGGGATTCAATTTTTTTTTGCCTAGGAATGCGGAATGAGTGCAGGAAGGGAAGACTAAGGCAGCAGAGGAGGGTGTGCATGGGGCAAGGGGAGGGCAGCCGGGCATCATCAAATTTGCAGGCAAGCGAATGTTTTGACAAAAAATGCAGTCAAATTTTCATCGTGTTCCTCAGCTTCCTTTGCTTCCTTTGCTTCTGCTTTTCCTTCTCTCACTCTTTGCCTGCTTTGTTTGTCGCGACACGAGCGTGACTGTCCCCTCTCATGGCCCCCCCTTGGTTGCGCCCCTTCACTTTGAATTGCATGTGAACTGGTGTCGATGTCGTTGTCCTTGTCGGCATCGATGTCGCCTTTCCCTGATGGACAGCAGGACAACGAGACAGTTTTCTCTGTCTCTCTCTGTCTCTGGTCAGTTCAGGCAGTATAAATTCTCCCTCACTTTCTTCTTCTCGCCCTCTCTCTCTCTGTCCACCTACCATGGCACACTCAAGTATTTTATCATATATGCAAATGAGAGTTCTATACGAGACGAGAGCAAAATACTTCGTATATATATATCGTATTTGCTGATACTATTTGCATAAATGGTGAACCTCGTGATTCCCATATTAATACAAAATGATATACGAAGCGCAACAGTTTTGTGACTATTGAATACCCTGGCAAATTGCAGTGTGCGCTGCATGTGAATTTTTCACATGAAATTCAAGATTAAATTGCTGATTGAATAGTTCGCTCTGTAGAGAAAGTAGTAGAGATGGAAATATATATGATGAACTTGAGAGATATATATGGGGTATATATGAGATATATCTATATATATGAAAGATATAAAACTTTAGGTAGGGATGGGATTGTAGGGACTACATTGTATGTAGTACATATCATAGGGCCGTTCTATTGTACGTTGAACTTATAAGTTATGAATATATGAGGGATATACACATATATATGATATTGTATGATGAACATAACAAATATATATATGTGTATATGAAATATTGTATTGCTTAGGCGACCTTTACTTTGTATTTTATCGAATGAAATATTTGTATAGGTTCATCGACTATTGCTTGTTGTTTTTTAGATCGAAAATGCATTTGGTTTAGTTTGCAAAAGTCTGCACTATATTGCCAATCTCTCTTTCTCTCTCTCTCTCTCTATCTCTATCTCTCTTTCTCCTTCATGTTATCCATTTTATGCTTGGACAATAAATTATTAGCCTGTTTCGCGACTGCGACAAAGCGTCCTTTATTATCCTGCCACACGCAACGCGGCGATAAATGCGTGGCAGGGCGTGTTGAAAGAGCAGCTCAGCGATCGACAGGCATTCAGGCAGGCTGAAGGCGCTCTGAAGGGTGCTTGGCCAGTAATCTGGGCGTATCTGGATGTGCATGTGTGTACATGCACAGACATGCACAGCCATAACGGAGTAGTGGGCAGGGGGACACAGACACAGACACCTCTCAAAGTGTGGCACAGTGGCACTCAAATTCACGCCAAATAGAAATGGTGACTATAAACGCCGCCTGCTAAGTGCGGCAGCCGTCAAACGCAGATGCGACCAGAGCGCGCAGTTTGCTGCAGTAGAGGGAGAGACGCGGAGAGAGCGAGAGAGAAAGAGAAAGAGAGAGAAAGAGAGAGAGAGAGAGAGGGCAGTTAGAGTTCTATTCGGGTAAACTGCTCTTCGATGCCTCTGCCCAGGAACACTGGTTGCAGGCACCGAACTGGAAAGGTAGTTTAGTATTAAATAAAATTGCAATGTTGTGTCAGATATATGAAATATGAACCATTTAAAGTCATACATACAGGCATATATGAGAACACAACAATGAATCAAAGGGTTAGGTAGTAGAAAGGACATACTATATGTCTGTGTGACAAGTTGGCAGCACAAGTTTTTATGTTTTTTATGGTCATACATATGACAAGTGTTGATTTAAGATCAGAATTCTTATGACCAACTTATAAACATACATATATTTATGGTAATGAATGAGAGAATAAATCTATTAAGTATGAATCAAGTACATACGATATGTATTCATGTATAGCAAGTTGAGAGCACAAGTTGAGAGTCATACATATGGCAAGTGTTGATTTTCAGTTAGAATTCGTATGACAATATGGTAAACTTATATGACAGCCTGAGTATCAAGCAAAAGTTGACTGTCATGTATATGGGAGGTGTTCTTTTTTAACAAGAATTGGTATGACCATATGATAAACTTATATGGCAGCCTGATTATCATGCAAAAGTTGCCATGTAACTTCATGCTATGTATTATAATATATATGTATGTTGGTATTACATTTACAAATACAAATTATAAGATTATGCCATACCATATTTTTATTATGACATATATATGTCTGCAGAAAAGTTGTTTATAAACAAAAAGAAACAAAGAGATTCTGTTTTCATCGTTTTATTTTATTAATTAACAACAAATAACTTAACTTTGTTATCATTTTAAAGAATCAAAGCTCAACTTTCTGAGGTTATACCCAAACTTACCATATTTATTGCGCTGGCATAGAAAAAGTTCAATTAATATTTATTGTTTGTGCCTCCAGGGTATCTCAGTTGCTACTGCTTCGCATTGCTACTTGTTTTCAATTCGTAGTTTTTATTTTCCGACTTTGATTTGCACGCGCGAATTTATCATGCGCTCTGGCACCACTGTGCGGCCCCAGACTGGCTGCGGTTTAGTTTCGCGTGTGTTTGATCGCTCCTTGTGCTAATAAATCAAAGTGTTTTGTTATTGTTGCCACTTGGCGAGTGGCGCAGAAAGGCGCGCTGCCACGTCAGTGTTGCCACAGAATGTGGTACAATAAATGCAACAGAGAGCAGGCATTTTTGGGAGTCAAGAGTTGAGCAGGCTGAGCTGCCTGCCACATGCAGCAGAGGCAATCAAAGTGCATCAGCAGTTGCAGCACTTGCAGCAGTTGCAGTTGCAGTTGTATCTGCTGCTCATGCTCGACATTGATGCACCTTAGCCACACTTGCCACACACAGCGTATTAGCCTTTGACAGTGATGTGATTTTAAGCTCTATTTGCAGCCTCAGCTCATTTGCACGACTTGATTGTACCTCCCTGCTGCCCCACCCCCTACCAGAACTGTGTGTGGCATGCGGGGCATGCTACATGAGGCGCATTTAACTTGCAACTTGCTTGAAGTATTTCAATATTTCATTTGAGATCGGCCCGCAACCGATTTTGCTTCAACATTAGTCACATTGATTTTTGCATGAGAGAAGGAGTAACTAATGGAGAGGCAGAAGGGAAAAGGGAGAGGAGAAGTGGGAAAGGGAGCGGGCAGATCCGTAGACAATGCTAGGGCTTTAGCTTTCTCACATGATGCGTGGTGTGAACCGTTCGACAAGTTGGGGCCAAGGAAATTTGTCAAAGTCAAAGCGACTTCCATGTCTATCGATTTTGAGCGTCGTTGAAATTGAAAAGAAAGCAGCAGGCGGCAAGGCGGCGAGGCAGCAAGGCAGCAGCAGCAGCTGCGACGGAAGCAGACAATGCCAAAAGAGTGTGAAGAGTGCGGCGGAGGGAGTGGTCGGGGGAAGGGGGAGAGGGAGAGGGTAAGCGATTGTGTGGCATGCTTTAAAACTAATTCAAAAAACATTTCAAGCAAGTTTGCAACGGAAGCGAAGTGCGAAAGGAATGTGACGCATCAGCTGAGGGAGACGACAGAGAGAAGGAGAGAGAGAGGACGACAGGCTGAGAAGTTCCCAAGCCAAAGACGAGCATGAAGAAGAAGCAGACTAGGAAGAGAGAGCGAGAGAGAGAGAGGCAGCAAGGGGTGCCGAAGTAGGAGACGAAGCTGTCTCTTAGTCAGGCAACTTGCGCCTTGGCGAATTTATCATGCTGCCTGGCTGAGCAGCGGATTGAGCAGTTGAGCATGTACCCAAGGCTCATATTCATATACTCCCCTCCCACTGGCACTCTCTTCCAATCTCCTCTGCACCACCCCCTTGTAGCCGGCAGGCCATGAATGGCTGCTAAATAACCGCAAAGTTGAACCACAGTCGAAACTGTTGGCGGTCGATTAAAATGTCTCGAGTTGCTCTTAGAGTGCAGCAAAAACTATACACTTATCTGTGTGCTTCCCTCCCTTTCGCACACATACGCTCCCTCTCTTTCTTTCCTTCTGTCTTCTATTTTGTTGAATTGTTTTTCACATGCTCTCGCTAAATTAATGCCAAGAAGAAGACATCCCTTGAAGCGGAATGAGTAAGAAAACACGCAATGTTTACTCGACGGTAGCCGACGAGAGATACCCTGCAAGGATGGCAATCATTTTCATAAGATATAGCAGTACCCATGCTAAGTACTTGGTGTTTCATATATTGATAGATAATGATTGATCATAATTGTTGATATTCTATATTTTATTTTAGTTATTTAAGTTTGTTATTTTTATACCCTGTACTTTTTAGAATGCTTAGAATCTACTTTGTAGAGGTGTCTTTGTCACTTATCACTTGTACTTATCGAGTTATTATCGATAAGTTGATGTGATAAAACATCGATTATTTTGCATATGTTTTAAATATTTTATACATAACTCGGTCACAACTTGTTTTGTTATCGATATGTTATCGAACTCGACAAACAATCATCATATCTCTTTGTCACTTAAGTCAATAAAGTAAAGTAAAGACATTTCACACTCACATTGGCAATCTCTTAATATATCTCTGAGTTTATGCCTCTAAGTCTCTCCTCCTGTCTCTCTCTCTGCCAGCCCCTCTCTCCACCGCTCGTTCTCTATCTTTCTCCCTCTTTGTTATGCAGTGTCGTCTTAGCCGGCTGAGGCGCTGTCATTGCACTGCGGAGCATTTTTGACATTTGCATAAGTAGGCTCACTATTTTACCTTCTCTCCTCTTCATTCTTTCTCTCTCTCTGAACCCCTCTGTTGCCCACAAGCTACCCTTTAGCTAGCTGAAGTTGGCTTTTGTTTGGTGGGGCTAAGGGCGACAAATGAGGAAGTTGCCGGCAAGAAACGACTTCAATGCGAAACTAAACTCAAATTAAAGAATAATACAGTAAGGAGCACAGAGAGGCAATGGCAGAGTGGGAGCAGAGGGGAGGAACGAGGGAAAAAGGAAGAGATAGCTAGCAAGGTGGCAGCGAACAGGTTGAACAGCTGCTTTTGCCGTGCACCCCTGCGCGTTCTCTTCTCTTTGTCTGTCTGTTTGTGTATGCCCGCATGGTAAGCTCATTAAAGTCTTACCCACACACACACACACCAACACACACACACACACACCAACACACATACCAACACACACACCAACACACACACCAATACACACACAGACACAGAGGCGCGCAGGTTTCATTAAATTTGCAGCATTTGCCATGCCAGCACCTGCTCCACGCTCTACAAAGAGGGAAGTTGGAGCAGGGGGAGGTGAAAGAGGAGAGGGAGGAGTAAGAGGAGGATAAGGAAGGGGAGCTGGAGTAGTGGGTAGAGCCGTGCCAGAGGTGAGTGTGTGGGAATATGTGCCAAACATTAGCATAAGCATTTCAGCCGAAAAAGAAGTGCAAAAAAAAACCAACAACAACATGAAAACTTAGCGGCAGGCACAGCCAAAAGCAAACAAAAAATCAAAAAAAAAAAAAAACAAAGAAAAAGAAAAGGAAAAACCGAAACGGGAAAATGAAAAACCGAAGTAGAAAACTAAACTGAAAAGCCAAAAGAGAGCAAAAGCGCAAGGCACAGCAGACACATGGCGAGAAGAACTGTGTGCAACAAAGGCTGCAACCGAAATTTGCACAGGTAATCAGGGGGGAACAGCGCAGATAGAAGGGGCAGAGGGGAGGGAGTAGAGTGAGTAGAGTGAGTAGAGAGGGCAGAGCAGCTTCGGGAAGCTGGAGAGCCGTTGGTATTTAATAAATTATGCAAAGTATCCAAGTTTTTCCCGTGTTTTTTTCTCGCCGTGTGCCGCGTGTCCTGAAATGAATGCAATGAAAATAACGCGAAAGAAAGAAAGCAAAGAAGGGTAGGGGAAGGGGATATAGTAGAGACGTAGAGTCGTGGCAGAGGAAGCAATGTGTAGCGTAACCAAAGCACACGTTTGCCTGCATGTGGGCGTGGCACACATTCACATTGTGAACTGCATCGGCCTAGGCCTAGGCACAGCCTGCGGTAGAGACTAGGGGAGGGGTGCAGTTGGAGGAGGGGCACGGCAAGGGGGGAGTGGAGCTATAGCGGACACGAGTGCTTTGTTCTTTGTGAATGCATATCTAATGGATTAAACGCCAGACAAATGGCAGGGGGTGGTTTCAAGAGGGAGTAGAGGAGTCTGGGAATGGTGCTGGGTTTGCGCTCTGTCAGTTCGCTACTTAGCTGCTGTCCCGCATTGCAATGCGAGTCCTTATTCACGAATGTATCCTTTGGGTGTACACACAAAGCTCAGCCTGCCCGAACTGCAGATACCCTGTAATCAAAAAGAAAAACAAAAAAATTGCAATTTTAAATTTAGATATATGTATGGATTTTTATTAATTACCATAACTTTGAATTAATGAACAATTTGTAAATCGACTGTCTAAGGATGACTCTAAATAAATATTAAATAAATAACTTAAATTTTTTTAAATTGATAAATAGAGAAATGAATAAATTAAGTTGTAATATACTTTGTTGAAATTTTAAATTATATTTATTATTATACAACAATTTTCAAATATTATACAAAAATAGAAGGGAAAAAAGCAGGTCGTTGACAGCAAGTGCTCAAGTGTAAGAGACCCTCCGCTGTCTGTTACACCTCATTTACAGGGTACTGTTGCAGGAAATGAAGATTGAATTTACAGGCAAAGGAATGCACATCATGCTGAATGATGAAGCGAACTCTGATCAAATTACAAAGTGGCCACTGACTGAAACTGAAAACGTCTTGTTTCCTTCTCTCTTTTTTTTCGCGTTTCTTTGAGGTTGTTTTCTTTGAATTACGAGCTGACTCACCTGAGTAGCCGACACACACACACACACACATGATTTAAAATAAAAATAAAACACATGAAAGTTTTTGGCAACTGTTTTCTTCCCACTCCACTTTGGGCTTAGTCCGAGGCTTGCACTATCAAAGCAAATACAAATATATTATATATTGTATATATAATATATAGTATATTATATGGTATATGGCTTAATGAAATACATTGCCAGTTAAATGAATTTTCGTACTAAATCAAATTTCATGATATCTTTATATTGAGAAACATATCGTGAAATAAATAAATTAATTGAAAATATTCTTGGCAAATTAAAAAGGTATTTTGGCAAAGAAAACTATTGCAAAATTGCCAAACGAAATTATTTCCCCATACACCCTGAGGTAGTTTGAGATGTTTGTTAGCTTGAAAAATTTGTTGTTGATTTTTGGCTAGAATACGGCAGAATTTGGTTGGCTTTATGAAATTGGAGAATTAAGCAGGCAAAACGTTTACGATGCCGTGTTTGACAGGGTTATGGATGTGGAAAGTGCACACAAAATAAAAACAAAAATGTCTGTATGTGCCTATGTGTGTGTGTGTGTGTGTGTGTGTTCGGTATATATGCGTTCCTGTGTATGTTGGTGTGTAAATACAGCGTCACATTTGGCGAACATGAGAACGAAAAAGATTCGTTAGGCAGGCGAACAAAAAGCAATTTTATATAAATAAACGTAAACGGATATGTAAATAATAAATAAAACACTCGCACACACACACACAAAAACACACGCAAACAGACACACAGATATGGCGGTAGTATAAATAAATGACACACACACAAGTCAAGGGGTGGCAGAGTGAGAAAAGGGGGCATAAGTTCAAGTTGTATAAAAAAAACCATTGAATCGAAATTTATTTACAATATTTATTGAGCAAGCAGACAGAGCAAGAGAGTCAGAGAGGAATGGAAGGAGAGAGCAAGAGCACGAGAGAGAGAGAAAACAGAGCAATAGGCAGCTGCTATGCACACACGACTAGCAAAATACCCTCTATAAACACCTGAGAAATGCGAGTAAATCAACAGTAGGCGTGGCTAGCTCTGCCTGGTCCTGCCCGGTGTGACCACATTTTATGGCTACAGCAGCAAGAGCATTACGAAGCGTAGCAGGTGAAATGTGTGTCCCATTGAAGCCTTTAATGGCCAATTGATGTGACCGCTTCACAAAATGCCCTGCAACAAAAGTGAACAGCAAAACCAACTCGATATGGGACAAACAAAGTGAATGAAAAAACAACAAAAGAGAATAATATAAAATATTTATTTATTTCTTTTATGTTCACAAATTTCATTTGAAACTTAATACCAAATTCAAAATACAATAAAATGCATCCAGTAAGCAATAAATTTAGGTTTCCATCGAGTTATGTTAAAAGATATTTAATTATAATGAATTACATTAAATTATATTGAGTTGTATTCAGTTATATTGAATTACATTAAATTATATTGAGTTATATTGAATAATATTGAGTTATATTGAATAACATTAAATGATATTGAATGATATTATCGATATTAAATGATATTGAATAATATTAAATTAATTTGAATAATATTGAATGAAGTTGAATGATATTGAACGAAGTTGAATGAATCGAGTTTATACTCAATGTTAGAATTGCTCACTTGCAGTCACTTTGCAGGGTATTTACGCAGCACAACACTGCGCAGCATTTACGACTCTTGGCTGCTAGGACGACGTCGTCTGCCAAGTCGCATTAAGCATTTTAATGACTGCGGCTGCTATGCTGGCGCAGGCTTGGCCTGGTCTGGTCGGGCCCGAAATGTATTCACAAATGGCTAAGAAAACACCAAGCCGCATAAGTAGCTATAATTTTGCTAATTTCAGCAACAACACACACACACTCGAAAGGCAGGCGCAAAAGTCAAGGCGAATGGCAGGGCAAAGGAGACAAATAGAGAAGGAGAGAGAGAGAGTGAGAAGAGGGGGTGGGAACTTAAGCTGGCTGGCTGCAAGTGACTTTTGTCCCTCTGCAGCACTTGCTACCACTTACCCACCCCCTCCTCAATAGATTGCTGTCCCAGCGGTGTTTAGTGGGGCTCACAGTGCGTATTAGTAATTAAAATCATAATTAGTGCATGTCACATGAAAGCAGTTTAACTAATGCCATTAACTTTTACCTAGTCTGCAGCATCTCTCTCTCTCTTTCACTCTCTCTCTCTCACTCACACGTTCTTTGCCAATCATTGTGGCAGCTGCAAATTTGATTAAACACAGCTTTTAAGCTTCTTAGTCAAGTGCGCCGAGCAGACAAATTGAATTATACACGGCTTGCGCCTATTGAAATTATTAACCTGTCTCCCTTGGCAACAGCCAGCGAGTCTAGAACAAGCCAAGCAACTAAGCCAGGTCCCTTTTGCAAGTCCCCTTGTCCTCTCCCTCTCTTTCTTCCTCTCCCTCTCTCCCACAAAAGGAAAGCTGCGATAGGCGAGAGCAAATGTCAGGGGGAGGCAGAGTTACATCGAGAAGCTTTAAGATTAACTACGTGACGGCACAACATCAGTGGCAACAAATTTTAAACACATGTAAATCGCTCTTAAAGCGCTCAAAAGCGCCGAAAAAAGCTAAGGGCGAATGATTTATTTCGATATTCGTTATTCGATTTATGCGCCACACATTTTTTTTCACGCTAAATGATTTTTCAATAATTCTTTTCCTGCGTGAGAGACCTTTACACGTGGGTGCTTATAGTGGTGCTAAGAGTATAACAGAATATGTAGCTACATAATAGGTTCAAGTTGAATGCTTTAATATCAGTGGCAAAGGTCGCTTAAAGAACGTTGGCATAAGGGAGATTTTAGCGAGAAAAATCATTGAGCAAGTCTTTCAAGTACTTTCAATGCTGTTGAAAGTTGATTTGAAATTTTCGGTTTTTGAACAATTTAGAACTTCTTAGACAGAAGAGGAATGGGAAGGCAGATAATAAAATATTTTTGAAAACATGCAAGAAAGTCTTGAAGTTCTTGAATATATTTGTAAAGTCATGTTGTAAAATAGACTCCTTCATGAATGTATTCGAAACAACAAAAGAATCATGCATTAAACAAATGAGTACACTCTCTGAGTATAGTATTTTTGCTTGGTATAGTTTAGTAGTAGTTTTACTGACAGGCACAGTACTGGTCAGTGAATGAAACAGTATATATATATTATCTATATATGATAAACCAGTATGTTGTACTGAGTTCAATACCCTATGCTACTATACTAACACTTACAGAATAAGTGGAAAGGTCTTCCACTCCTTTCATTCCCTTCTTTGCCCTTCATTGTCCACTTGAAAAGACTCATTTCAGTGCAATTTACAGTGTAACCATTCATTTCTTGGTATACTCATTTCAAAAAGGGTCTCAATTATAGTAATTATTTCGAATGTATGGAATTATATGAATTATTGTAAAGTGAGTAATGAGTACAGTACAGAACTGTACACTAGTATTGCTCTAAAATGAAGTCATTCATGCAGGACTATACTATAAAATCAAAGATGAAATATATATGTGTATATATGTCTCTTTAATGTATTTCCAGCAAAATAGCTTACAAAAGGAAAAGAAGGAAAATCAGAAATCTAGAGAGAAAAAAACCAAAATCCGCGATTGGCGCGGTTAGTTAAACCGCTTGACTTTAGCCTGCTAGGCGTGTTGTAGGGGTAGGGGAAGGAGGTTATGAAAAGGGCGAATGGTTGATAGAAAAGTGGCTGGTAAAACGGCAATTGAAACTGCGGATTGCCAAGAGGAAGTAGAACAAAGAAGAGCCTCAGCGTATAAAAGAACAATTGTTTTGGCCGGCAGCTTTGGTTGTATTTGGGTATTTGGTTATATTTTATAGGGTATCATAGAATCGTTTGTTAAACTGAGAGTCACACACACACACAGATGCAAGCACAGATAATGTTAACCCACTATGCATGCGCTTGCCTGCACAGACATGTTAGCCAGCGGATACCACAATAGGATATATGGCACTACTGCTAGTACTACTACTACCATGATTGTATTCATGAGCCCATCGAGCTCATTAGTGGCCATGTTTTGGTGTTGATTGCCAGAGCAGAGCCTAGGTTGCCGTCGGGCTCGGGTCCGATTTGGTTTGGTAATACACGTACATATGCATGCTATACACAAACAGCAGAGCAGAGTGTGTGCCTACATAAATTTGCCCAGATATCTCCGACAAGACAAAGTGTACAATATGCATGAGTCTCATGAATATGAAAATGAATATATATGCATTCATGGCTTTCCACTGCATTCATATGCAATAAGCACAAAATGTCTGTTTACCAATTTGACAAACCATGAAAAACTGCGCTAGCTATTTTCTCTTCCCTTCCCTGCTCTAAAACCTGACATCCATCAACAGCTGCACTAATGAACGCGTAATTCATGAATCAATACGTAGGGTAGCAGAAGTGAATGAACATGTCAAACGCTCTTTGACAAACTTTCAGTTTGTGTACTTATATTTGATCCCTGTTTTGTTGTTGTTTACTCAGGTTTAAAATGAACATCAATAACAGTAAACTGTCAACACTTTCAAGGTTTAATAAGCTCTTTATGTTTTCAATTTTCGCAGTCCATATTCGAAGGGTGGAATGGTAGAGAAAAGTAAGGGGAAAAGAGAGAGGGAGAGAAAAAACAATCTTGCAATCTTAGTGACTCTTTAGCTGGTACTTATGACTCGTTATAAGCGCTATAGGCTTCTTTCTACCTTATGTCTTATATGACTCGTTACATTCCTGTGACTTGTTTAACTCGTTACGTGTTACTAATAACTCGTTACATGTTACCTATAACTGGTTACATTTTTGTAATCCATTATCTGTTACTTATAACTCGTTACCTGTTACTTATAACTCGTTACATGTTACTTGTAACTCGTTACATTCTTGTAACCCATTACCTGTTACCTACAACTCGTTACATGTTACTTATAACTCGTTACATGTTACTTATAACTCGTTACATGTTACTTATAACTCGTTACATGTTACTTGTAACTCGTTACATTCTTGTAACCCATTACCTGTTACCTATAACTCGTTACATGTTACTTATAACTCGTTACATGTTACTTATAACTCGTTACATGTTACTTATGACTGGTTACATTCTTGTAACTCGTTACAAAAAAAGCAGCGATTTCTATAAAAACAAAATTCAAAGCCACAAACCAGTATCAGTACTCCTTTTGAGCGCTTCAGCCTACTACCTTATGTCTATTTTGACTCGTTACATTCTTATAGCTCGTTATAAGTTACTTATAACTCGTAACATTCATGAAACTGGGTAAAAAAGCTACAAATTCGTACTTTGCATAAGTTTCAATTCGGTAACTGCTACTTATGACTCGATACAAGTGCTTTCGACTGCACCAATTACTGTTTGTTCCTGTTGCTATGTAACTATAGACATACCTTGCAACAAGACAACATGTTACTCGTAACTCGTTACATACTGCTCCTAATTAATGTTTGCATCTTGTTATCAGTTACATTCGACACGTTATCAATTGCACTTTTAGGTTTCATTGTAACTTCGAACGGTTACTCCAACTTGACGTGACCTGTTACTGCGTGCTCGTTGCTGCTGCTGCTGATGTCGTTGACCCCTGAAGGAGGTTGCCATGCAACAGGAGAAGGAGCAGCAGGAGGGGGAGTTGGCAAAGGGGGAGGAACGAAGTGTCTGGTCAGAAGCGACAAGAAGGTTGTCGAAATTATTATGACGCTAACAACGAGCAGTCAGTTGCAGGTGTGTGTGTGTGTGTGTATTGCACGTGACTCTGTCTGTCTCCTCTTTATGTGTGTGTGTGTGCCTCGGCTATCTGGACAGCCGCCTTCGTAGGGCTGCTACTGCTGGCAATGGCATTTTTTAATTGCACAACTAGCAAGCACTAAGGAAAGAGGAATCAGGAGAGTGGAGAGAGGGGGAAAGGGGTAGGTGGCATAGCGCAAATGCAAGTGAAGCCATTTGTATTCAGCGGTTAGAGTCTCTGTCTCTCTCTCTCTCTCTCTCTCTGTCTGCCAAAAGATGGGCTAGAGTTAATGCCACGCTCGACTTGAGCATGTGCCGGCCGGGCAACGTATTGTCATTGTTGCCCGGTCCCAGTCCCGGTCCCGCTCTCGTACTGGTCATGGTGCTGGTGCTGGTGCTGGTTCCGTCGTTGCTAGGTGACAGTATTGTTGTTGCTGCCGCTGCCGCTGCCGTCGTCATTGCCGCTGACAGGTGACGGTGACAGTCGACTAATTGGCCCAGCATCAGGGCAACAGACCACGACCCACAATCTGGCAAACAATCAGTGGAGCAGTAAAGTGGATGCAGCAGCAGCTCGTTCAGTTAGGAAGAGGCGGATGATAAAGAAGGCGTGGCCTGGCTTTGGCATTTCGGCTTTGCGGCATTTCCGTTTCCGCTTGCCGTTTAACTTGAAGTGCCAGCAATTTTTCACTAGGTGAAAAGTGTCTCATTTTTCTTCGCTCTCCGTTTTCTATACGCTTTTCACTTTTCGCCGCTGTTGGCTTGTCCTGCATTAACAATTCGTTCGTCAATCAATTAATCAAACAATCAATTAGGACAAATGGGAGTAGCAAATGCAGCGCGCCACAGTTTGCAGCAGAAACAGTTTGCCTCCTGCCAAGCTCTGCCACAAGTTTTCTATTTGTTCGCCGTCACTTAGTGAGTCAGACAATCATTCATTCACTACTTACTCACTTGCTCATTCATTCATTCATGCATTCATTCATTCATTCATGCATTCATTCATTCATTCATGCATTCATTCATTCATTCATGTATTCATTCATTTATTTATTCATTTGTCCGTCAATTTAGTCTGTTCCACTCTGCCTTGGCATTAATTTCGTGTCAATGTTTGTTCAGGTTCCTCCCCAAGAGGAAAGTCACCTGTCGCCAGGGAGGTGGGGGCGGGGGGTATGGTGGTTGCTTCCAACTGGATGAAAAGTTTGCGCTTTTGAATGTTAGAAAAGCGGCCAACAAGCTGAAGATGACATTGTTGATTGCTGCAGCACTTACTCTTGTGTTCATCGAGGGGGTATAAGGCGAAGAAAAGAGCACTGTCCACTTGTCCGCACTGTCCACTTGTCAACAAGTCCAATTGTTAGATATTAACAACATTTTAGAACAGTTGAAAATACTAACAAAAGGGGCTATAAGGTAAAGAAAAGAGCACTGTCCACTTGACAGTACTGTCCACTTGTCAACTATTCCAATTTTTAGATATTAACAATGTTTTAGAACAGTTAAGTCATGGAAATACTAACAAAACAGGGTATAAGATGAAGAAAAGAGCACTGTCCACTTGTCAACAATTCCAAATGTTGAATATTAACAAAGTTTTCGATCAGTTTTAGTCGTGGAAATATTTACAAAAGGTTGTACAAATTAAACTAAAGAGAAATGTCCACTTGTCAGCACTGCCTACAATTCCCAGTGCTCGATACTCCCCACCTTTTCTCTTTGTTAATCTGCAAGTGGACTGCCAATTTGATCTACAAATGCTATAAAAAGTCGCTGTGTGCGAGACATACGTGTTAACCATACGTATTTATGTCTGAATAGACGAGTGAGTAGATCAGATTAATGTCAGATTAATGAGCTTCGCAAATGTAAATTCTCTTCGTGGACTGCCAACTTGTTGAAGAGATTCAACAAAAAAAATGTTAGATGAGCACTGCACGTCAGCTTGTCAGTTTGTCAACTTGTTGCAATGCGATGCGCAACTGATATGCAAACTGAAAAAACGGGCTGCCAACTTGCTGGGGAAGACTTGAGTTACTCATATGCCACTTATACCGTATATCATAAGCCATAGGCCTTTCAATTAGCCGACCACAAGGAGAGCTAAGGCTTCCAGTTGACAAGCAAGCATCATCGCTGGCAGCAATTCGATATGGCATCTCACAGCTCAGGGCTGGGTGCCACTGTGTGTGGCACATATCATGCCACATCAAATCAGCTTAAGCCCATCATCATCGGCAAACGGGCTGAAAAGTAATTCAAGCTCAGTTGCAGTGCTTGTTGGCTAATTTGGCTTTGTCGGTTGCAGGGTGAGCTGGGGGAAGGGGCAGGGTGAGCTGGTGTGTGGCTGCCACAGCCAACGGGGCTGCAGGGCAGCTTGCAACACTGGCAACAGTGGCAAATTAAATATTTACACGCGGCTGCAGTGCAGCGAGCAGTTTCAAACGGGACTCGGCAACAGCTGTCGTCATAATCATGCCCCATGCCCCATGCCCCATGCCACATGCCCCGTGTTGTAAGTGCAAATGGGTGAGTGTGTGTGTATTGCAGGCATTCAGCTTATGCCCGTGGCCCACGTGCAACGCGCCGGTGGCGTGCAACGTGTCAGCGTTTAAGGCGCCGCCTAAATTATTCAGTCGAGGCAAAACACTTGATGTCCTAATGCTGTTTACATGCCCCGCCTATAATGCCGTGAATGGCAGCGATAATGCATTTAAGCGCTGCCCCATGTTGCACCTGCTGGCAAGTGGCAACAGGCAGCGGGTGGCAAGTGGCAAGTGGCAGCTTGCCACTGGCAAGTGGCAGTGGGTGAATCGTTACGAGTAACAGCCACAATGCCAACGCCTTCATACTACACTACGGATCCTATTTGTGTCCAGCTACCTCCTGTCCCCTTTTCCCTGTCTCTATCTCTCTCCATCTCTCTTCTTCTTTTCCTCCCTCTTTCTCTTTCCCTTCCTGCACTCTTGTGCCAGTAAATACTCATGCCACACACTGCGAAAAGCTGCTGCAACTGCAGTTATGTGTTTTGCAAAGAGTAAACTGGGTAGAGCGAGAGAGTAGAGTGGAATAGAGGGAGAGAGAGCGATGGAGAGAGAGAGAGAGATGATGATAAGGGGGGAGAGGGAGATGCAGAAGCGAGCCAGAACAATATTAAATAAGCGATGAGTTGAGAGGCGGCATTAAAATAAAAATGGAATCAAATTGCTGACATCGTCAGTTGGTCGAGTCGGTTGCATCAGCTGTACAAATAGGCAGACAGTTAGGGGGCATGGAGAAGTGGAAGAGGGAGGAAAGGGAAAGGGCGTAATGGAGCTCAGGCGTAATGGAATAGAATGATGAGAGGGGAAATTGCATGTTAGCTGCAATTGAAAAGCTGCTGCTGTAAGCGATGAGTTTAATCTCAATCAGGGAATTATACGCGAATTATAAATGATATATGCAATGAATAAGGCTGAAAGGATGGAAATGAAGTCAGAAGATTATGAAGATACTCCTCATAACTGAACATTAAAGGGATATCCAAATAGAATTAGATAGGCTGCAAAGGAGATGCGACTGAGAAGGTGCCATAGAAAGCGACCAAGGAATAGAGAGAGAAAGTTACAGAAGAAACACACAGAAGAATGAGATAGAGCCAGATGAATGCTACAGTCAGATCAACAAATACACTAAAAATGATCAAAGACAGAACCTTCTACCTAGTGCTTTCTCACTCTTACATACATATGCACTACAATAACTTCTTTCTTTCTTCGATAACTTCTTTGCTTATTTTTCAATTGAATTGTAATTTAGAGCATAGCCAGATATTATAGTCAACTAAATATATGTCACATTCAGAAAGTTGTATCTTTTATATATCGTTTGCAAATTGCATGGAAATATTAAATTATTGATTTACGGGGGCGGTGGGCGTGGCTGCTAACATTTGATACAAACGTTATGTGTGCATGGCATACAGAAACCTTTATGGCAAATTTGATATCTCTAGCTTTTATATTAGCTAAGATCTACGCGCTCACACAGACATCTGCAGATGCCAAGGGACATTGCTCAGAACAGTTAACAGTTGAGTCATGGAAATACTAACAAAAGGGGGGTATAAGGTGAAGAAAAGAATGTTGTTGCAATCATTAAGGCAATAGAAGAAGCAATTGGTAGAAATACTTCAGTATTATGTTTTTTTTATATGGTCTAATTTAATCAATGAAGGCGTTCATAGATGATAATGGCAACCATAACAAAGATTATATTATATTGAGAGATATTATAGTTTCAAGTGTTAATTAGAAGTTAAAGAGATATGCATTTTGCAATAAATTAGTTGCTATATTGTACATATGGTTTGTGTAATCTGCCACGCTATCTTCTGCCTGGTACCGCTTAGGTACCCTCTTTAACCATTTTCAAGGGTTGTTGGATATAAAACCAGATAAAGGCAAATTGCATTGGAAAAATATTGCAAATTTGGGCGATTCTTTGATAAGCAAATAAACAGGAGTAATTAAGGAACGTTGCTCTGGTACCTGCTGATGGTTGGTGGTGTTGGGGGGAGGAGGTAGGTGAGGTTGGATGCTTTATTCAATTTGTGGTTTGTCAAAGAGCAAACACTGCGGCCAAAGAAGTAATAAATTTTGCCTGGGAGCAGTGAAAGCGCTGCAGGCTGCGCTTCTCTCTTTCTCTCTCCCTCCCTCTCAATGTCTCTCTCTCTCCTTTTGCCTTGTGTGCTGCTGTTGTTGTTGTTGTTATTGCAGCAGTCAGGATTCTAATAAAAAGCGAGGCGAAAGTAAAGTAAACAGAGCACTGAGAGCACATTTGCCTCATCCACTCCCTCCCCTCCACTCCCCTTTCTACACCCTTCACTCCTCTCAGCAAACTGACAGACGGTGCCGCAGTCGACTCCAATCGTGGCTTGCGGCGTGTTGACAACTCGTTGACTGGTTGCCTCGTTGCCTCGTCGCCTGGCAGCGACAACTCTATAAACAGCAATTTGAACTCGCGCTGCGCTGTAAACATGTGCATGGCAGCAGTGCTAGCGATGGCAGCGTGACACGACAAGACACGACAGAACAGGAGGAATTAGAGTTTGCTCCGACTAACTATCCCTCTCTCTATATCATGACACGACAGAACAGAATAAACTGGAGTTTGCTCTCTCTATCCCTCTCTTGGAATCTGGGCTGCAATGTCAGCCTTTTTCTAGATAGATCTGTCTTGTTTTTTTCGCCTAGCCTGTAAAAATCTTTATATTTTACTGTCCGGAACTATGCCATGACTCTATTGCTCAAATTAAACGTATTTTTGATATAATTTTAATGAAATTGTTTTCAAAATTGACATACAAAACATGATTTGCATACAAATCTTTAATTCTGTTTTTTGCGATTCGATTTTTATTCATAAAAAAGAAATATAGATATATCAGAATTATTGGCATATTTTGCCTTTCTTTGATAAGGCCCATTTTCAACATATAAAGAACCATCGGACCATTATCGAGAGCACGAGAAATTATATAAATTAACTAATTTACTAAGGAAAATTTGTTTTATAAGGAAAATATTCTCCTGGTTTTTGTCTTATTTTTCTTTTGTCTTTACGTTCTTTCCTCTTTTTTTCAAATGAATGTCAGCTCTGGTTGGCGGGCAGCAGCTGCAGAAAGAGACTGCAGATAAAAATAAAGAGATAGAGATAGGAAAAAGGAGGAGAAGGGTGCAGAGAAGGGGCAAGAATGAGAGATGCAACGCGGCTTTATGGTGGCTGCAACAAGCTGCCCTACCGCATGCAACATTTCACAAAAATTGATTCCGTGCGATTGCAATGATTGCCGCAAGTGCAGCTGCCACGCCTCCGCAACCAACACAATGGGGCAGGGAGGGCGGTAGAGAGGTGTAACTAAGCTAACCAGCGACCATGCTTAACATGGCCATGTCCCGTGCCGGCTACAGCTGCTGTTGCAGTTGCTCCCTCTGTTGCTGCTGCATATTCTGCGTGTCCTCGTCCACGTTGCAAGCAGCGCCATCGATCAAAACTGGCAGCAGAACGTCGCTTATAATAAAAACGAAAAGCTGCACAGAGCGGGGCAGGAGTGAGGTAGAGGGAGCAAGAGTGAGCAAGCGGGGGAAGAGGGAAAGACGGGGGAAAAGGAGGAAAGAGGAAGAAGGAGGCTAAAACGAAATCGAGCGTAGATTTTGCCGTTGATTTTTACTGCTGCCGCTACACTTGCTTGTCGGTTTGTTGCTGAGTGAGAAGGGGAGTGTGTGGGGCAGTGGGAGTGGGAGTGGCAGTGGGGGGCGTGGCAGTGGGGAGTGGGCGTGGCTACAACGGGGGCTCTCTCAGTAGAGAAATTTGTTGCAATATTCGCAATTTGAATTGGAAATATGCTGCAGGCGCTGCATGTTTGCGTAAGTGCCACATTGCAACTGTGCCTCTTGCCTCAGCACGTGTGTGGCGGGTGTGCGCCAGTGTGTGTGTGTGTGTGTGTCAGTGTGTGTGTGTAAGCGGTGAATCTGAATATATCAAGATAAGCGACATTTAACGCATTTGCCACACGCTTTTCACCAAGCAAAACTGCAACGCCACCCCCACCCCCCCCAAACCACGCTGCCATTGTCCCCTACTCCCACTCCTGCCACACTGTTTCCTCTGCCCTTTCACTTTGTCTGTTTTGCCAGTTCTGCTCTCAATTCAAATTCGTGCTGTGTGTGTGTGTGTGTGTGTGTGTGTGTGTGCGAGTGGGAATGTCAAGTTTGAAGCTTGTTACTGAGGTCGACAGCGCCACATGTCAAATTTGCCTCACTTTCCCCTGCCACTCCCCCTCTTCCTTCCCATTCCCGTCTCCCTTTCAGCACTCTCTCATTTCCATAGCGAGCAGAAAAACAGAAAGGAGTTTTCAGTTTAGTTAGCTGAGATTGTTTAGTTTTGAATTGTAATGAAAGCTGAAGATAGCACTGTGCAGGCCACCCCTTTTATGTATGTGTATGTATGCAATTGTTTTGACTTTTTAACTGACTTCAAGCTAAAGGTAAGGTTAAGTTAAAATTTCTTATGTGAGAGAGCCCAGACCAACGCAGAGTAAGATACCCTTCGCATGGTTTAATAAGTTCTAATCCAACTGTTGAAAATGTTAACTTGCATATCTTCTGTGAACATTGTTTGATCAAATTGAAATTTGGGAAATATGTGCACTCAGTTTTCATCTTTTATATATATGTATATGCCAAAGAAAAGAAAGTTATGACTTAACCATTGCAAAAGAGTGATTTAAGTGAGCAATGGGCGTGGCACTCAATATTTGTAGTAAACCTTATGTGCGCATATCATAAAGGAATCTTCTAGACAAATTTGGTGTCTCTAGCTTTTATAATAACTGAGATGTTGACGTTCAAACAGACAGGCAAAGGGACTGACAGACTAACAGACATTCAGACAGACAGATAGACAGATAGGTAGATAGACAGATAGATAGATAGACAGACAGACAATCAGGCAGACAGACGTATAGACACATAGACGGACAGATACATAGACGGGTATACAGATAGAGAGAAAGAGATAGACAGACAGACAGATAGATAGATATACAGATATACAGACAGACAAAGAGACTGGCATACAGTGATCCTAATGATCGTGAACGGGCATATTGTGGGGTCTCCTCTGTCTCCCTCTGCCTGCCTGTTTCATATACATAGTAAGTATACCCCTTCTAAACCATTTTCAATGGTTGAAGGGTATACAAATATTTAGAGAATTATCTTATTAATTTATTCTGTTTGGGATAGAAGCCTTAAAGTTCGACCTTAACTCTTAACAGTTTATATAAGTTAAAGGATGAAATAGTTTCAGTTAGTTTAATAAGAAAAACAAAGTACTTCAACTGGAATTGTTTAGTCTGGGGAATCATGAGAAGCACTTCAAGTGTGCAGCTTCTTTTCGAAAAGCCAATGTAAGTTAAGAATATCTTTTGTAGATATTTATATATACATGTATTTAATGATATATATATAGTAGCTATGTCATATGAATATGTAATGACACATCTCTATCGAAGCTCTGATCTCAAAGGAAGATCTAAAGTCAAATCTGAAGCTTGTTTATGTTATGCAGTTTAAATTTGTACTAGCCCAAAAGTGTTGTGATTGTAATTTCCATTAAATTTCGGTGATATTAAAACCCTAATTCTCAATATAGATTATATCATACTATATCATACTATATACACATAAATTATAATATATAAATTGATACAATGTAAATGAATTATGCTACCTTATTCCCATGATCTTTGTAATTTCCTTTTCCATTTATGTGCCAAACAAGTATAGCCAAACACACACACACAGACACACACACACAATGGCACACACATTTATCGGCATAATAAGCCGTTGCATCGCAAGCACTCGATTACTCGATTATTCGATTACACATGCCAAATGCAATTTCAATAAGTTCTGTCATGCGTTTTGCCCGCAGCGAAAGTCGCAGTTGTTATGTGCCTCAGTCCGCTAAGCCCCCCTCCACCTCCTCCTCTTTATATGTAATTGCAACAGAGACAGACACACACACATACACACACACAGTGGGGCACACACACATGTGGCCTGCTTGGTTTTACGGCTCTCGCCTGCTGCATGCATAACTCATACGCCGCGTATGACAGTCGCGCTGCATTGTACTGCCAATTGGCGGTGGCAACGGCAACGGCAACGGCGATGGCGACAACGACGGCAGCTGCTGTCAGCAAGTACCAGCACATTTCTCTGCATCCTTCTCCTACTCCTGGGCATTCTCCTTCTTCTTCTGTTTCTGCTGCTACTTCTGCTGCATCTTCTCGCCCACAACAGACTCATAAACAAGTTGACATTGCCGATGACAGGTGTCCCCCTCTGCCCCTCTCCACCTCTCCACCTCTCCCGCCTGTCCTGCTATATCCATATAAATCAGGCGGATTTCATTATGTCTCGTAATTAAAACTGCTCACTTTGCTGTTGACGTTGACGTCTACGTCGACTACGACGCTGACAGAGGCATCAGCAGCAGCAGCTTGGTAAATGGCTTTTAATATTCACTCGCAGCCGCCTTCATTATTATTTTTATTGGTCTGTCGAGCATTTAAAATAATGAAACGGCATCTCGTTTTTATTGCAGTCGCGTGTGAAAGGGGGCGTGGCCAGTGACCACTCACAGAGGGAGGGGGAAGTAGAGGAAGCAGGAGAGACATGTAAAAGGAAAGTCCTGCCTTGTGGTCGCTTTTTGGGTAGAGCAGTCAACACAGGGCAGCGAGACAGGACAGAGGGAGGTAGAGGGAGGCACAGAGGGGGGTGTTAAATGCGTGAGGCGTGCAGCTTGGCACACTGAGTGCAAAAAAGCAATGTCTGGCAGATTTACTAGGCTCAGCCCCCAAAAAACAAAGAGCAACGTGGCTGAAGTTGCTTGTGGATTACTTTGCCAAGTTGTTGGTTTCTCTCTCTTTTCCTTACTCTCTCTTTCTCTTCCTCGCTTTTTTTCCTCTTTTCCTCTCTCTCTCATCCACTTTAGCTTAGTCATGCTCGGCTTGCTCTAAGCTTGTTCAGTTATTCAAAATATTTTGGGAAGTTTTCAAAACATTTGCAAAACATTTTTAACTCAAATTTGTTAGCAACATTTTAATGCATCCTTTGCTGGCCATAAGGGTCTGGCTTTTTTTTGGGTTTAACGAATCATCTTTTGCTGCGATTTCGAACTTACTTCGATTGTTGCATGGCCGAGGGTCGCCTCAGCAGTTGCAGCATTTCCTTGTTTCTCTCTTTGAGTTAATAACATTATCAATGTCATCGGGGCTAACTTTATGCGAGTGTTTCGTGGAGCAGTTAACAAACTTTTCGCTGCACGTGTGTGTTGTAATGTTCTACGTGTGTGTGTGTGTGTGTGTCTGTATGCGAGTGTGGGTGTGTGTGTGAGACAGTGTGTAAAACTATATAAAACTTTTCCAATTTGTCCTTTGTGCATGTCTTTCGAGTGTAACGAGCAACGCAGTGAGAGACAACACAACAACAACAACAGCAACACGAAACAACGACAACAACAACAGGCGTGATAACAACAACAAGAACAAGAGCAGGAACAACCAGTAAAACAGGCTATCTACAGCATGACGAACGTTTGATACTCTTACAGGTTCCTTTCTCATCCGATTGTTCCTATACTAGTTATATATAATGGTGCAGAATTAAGTTATAATACGTGGATTGCTGTCTAACTTTGATTGGCACTAATAAGTATTATTAAATACTAAATACTATGCTGATCTTCATATAAAAACCTTCATATAAGTGGATTTTTCCTATGGCAGCTATATGTTATAGTGCTCTGATATTGATGAAATTTTATTTGCATATTAAATATATAGAATATATAGAAAGTGAGATGTGCTAAATTTGATTGCAATATCTTGACAAATAACAAAAATCGACCGATAGCTTGTATGACAGCTATACGATATATCGGTTCGATCTGGCTCGTTCTGTTTTATTTACAGCATGCAGTAATAAGAAGCATGTGTGCAAAGTTGCATCAAGATAGCTCTAAAATACTTAGATTAAGAAACTAGTTTGCATTGCAACAGACGGACAGACAGACGGACGGACAGGCAGACATGACTATGTATTGTATAATGAGTTTAAATATATACTAATATATATATATACTATATACTAATAGGGTTGTAGATGTCACCTTAGATATGTTACAAATGTCTGACAAAGATGAATATACCCTCTGCAAGGGTATAACAGGAGCAACCAGAAATAGCATTGGTAACGTTGGCCAGCAAAGAAAATTAAAATAAAATTCGTCTGCATATTTATGTCGTTGACTGTAGGAAAAATAAAATAAACACACGCAAATACGCGCTCTTACACACATTCACAAACACACACACACACATACACACACTTACACACACATACAAACAACAACAAGTACAGTAAAAAGTTGCCTCTTACGCGTGAGCAACTGCAGGCGCAAAACATTTGTTGGACAGGGAAGAGTGGAGGGGAAAGAGAGGGAATGAATGTTGAGGAGAGTGAAGAAGTTGCCTCCATGGGAGGGGGTAGAACGTTGAAAAAACACAGCGAAAATTGCGAGAAAATGATGCAGAATGGCAACGTGTAGCACAAATAAACCAGCCGAGAGAATTTCGCACCATGCGTTGACGACAAAAAGCAAGTGGCCTCGGTTAAAGGAGGGGAAGAGATACAGGCACAGACAGAGAGAGAAAGAGAGAGAGACAGAGAGAGGGGGGCCGACAGTCGGCAGGAGCTGCGGTACAACTATCACAGCTTCCACTTTATCAACACCCCGAACTTCCGCTGCAGACGGAGGCCACACCCGGCCACAGTTGGGGCACAGTTGGCCACGCCGACGGGGCCAGGAGATTGCATTGATGTACAACACAAAACAACAAAAACAACCACACACAGCAGTAGCAGGAGCTGCAGCAGCAGCAGCAGCAGCAGCAGGGCCAGCTACAGACTGGCAGCAAGCAAAAGCAGCAGCAGCAGCAGCAGCACAAAAAGAGGGCAGCTCCCTCTGTGCTGGGCCCGCGGACATTGTCGTAGTTGCTGGCCAACGCGGCGTATGAGTAACTTTTGTTTTGGCATTCCCATTTATTGTGCGCAATCTTTAGCGTAGCCACGGGGCCATTGAACTGCCCGACAAGCGTGGCAAAAGGCTGCTCACCTTAATGTTGCTGCTGCTGCATCAATCGAATATCACGAATACGCAGCGTAGTCTTTATTTTCATTCAGCTCGCGCTAATTGCAATCAGACCCGCTGTTCTACGGCTAAAAATTGGCTTTAAATTTTGGAGCGAAAAATTAGAAATACTCTGAACGAGGCGCGGCCACAGCACGCGGCCATAAAGATAACAGCGTGCGGTCGTTGCCGTCGCTGCTCGCTGTGCGATGAGCGTGGCAGGGACAGGTCCGGGGTTAGGGGGTAGATGTTGGTTAGGGGGTAGAGGCTAGGGGGGTTGGTTGCTTGGTGGCGTTGGCGGCTTTGGGCTCTTTGGTCTGCCACAGAAACCGCAGCCGCTCACCTCAGTCTGCATGCGGCAGCAGGCAACGCGTTCGCGTTGATGTTGCTAATAATTTAGCCATGGTCGGCTCCAATTTCCTCCCTCCTCCCTCGTGGCCCCCTCTCTCTCTCTCTGGCCCGCTTTGTCTGCGAAACTCCACTGCTGGCGCAGGCATTCCACGTGTATCAGCATCAGTGGAGGCATAAATCAAAACAAGGAAGCGTCGTCCTGCTGCCGCATCGCCACTCCGGCCATGCAGCCTCAGCAGCCACAGCAGCCATGCAGGCTATGCCTCCTGCTCCTTCCCCTCTCCCTGTCCCTGCCACTATCACTGCCTCTGCCACTGCCTCTTTCCACCTCCTCCATGTATATTCTCCCTTTGCTCTTCATGTCTTTAATACTACGTGAAGCATCCTATTAAGCAGCCTAACGCTTTATGCTGCGCTGCTCTTTCGTTTTAGATCATTTGGACTGTTTACAGGGTATACCATATTTCAGTCGACTGATATGTAAAAACAGTTAGCAAATATATGTGATAGGCAAGAGAAGCCCTTAATGTACTTCTTTTGTATATTTGTTTTATCAGCAACACTTACCGCGTTTATTTGGACATATCTACCCTTTTGTCTGTCCGTATGAACACGTCGATCTCAGCGACTATGCAAGCTACAGATTCCAAATTTGGTATGCACACATTTGTATACTCTACAAGTAAAACATTTAAAATTGAGCTGCCACTCCCACCGCCTTAGATAATCGATAAATTGACTTTGTATCGCATACAAGTTTGCAAATGCATGTAATAGGCAAATGAAGGCAACGGCAGATGCCTCAATGTACATATTTTCTATAACATACATATATGTATTACCAGCAGCATTAAAAGAGTGTACCCTCTTGTCTGTTTGTATGAACGTGGTAATGTCAGTAACTATGCAAGCTACAGATATACATATGTATATAGTCTGCAAGTAAAGTATTATTTAAATTTAATTTTATTATCGATAATCTATATATTCACTTTGTATACAAAGTTTTTCACTCTTCCGAAATAGTCTTGGTTAATCGCAGTCCGTAAGTCTCATCTCCATCTAGCAAAGAAGCACCTTAATCATTCTTTTATGATATTCAACAAAAGTCGAATAACTTTTCTGAAGGCGGATTAAAACCTCTTTGCATGCAGTTGCTGTCGGCTTGCATGCTATACTATATATCAAATTTAATGTGGGTGGGGGTGGGGCGGGTGAGAATGCATTAAATATGTAGATGGAAATATGTGCGAACGGACAGTTATTAAATCACCCGAGCCGCGTCTTCATGCCTTGTTGGAGGGGAGTGTCTGGCAATGTTTTGGCAGCGAGTTGGCTTTGGATTGGGCAGAGTTTCTGGGCTCTGGATACTACAGTGGGTTCCGCTTTAGTTGCCACGACTGTTCGGCACCAAACTGTACCCCTTCCCCTCGTCCCTGTTACCCGCCCCGCCCTGCAGCTGTCCAGCTGTCACAAATGCGCATTTTGGTGCATTTTTTATGGCGGAAGTGAACTTAAAATCTAACCAGAAGCACGGCACGTACTCGCAGTATTCCCCAACTGTGCCTGTCAGCTGCTGCCTCGACTGCCTTTCATGCTGCTGCTGCTTGTGTTGCACCGGATACCCCTGGTTCGGAGGGGGTGCGGCATGTGGCACAAAATATAAGCGCAAGCGGCATTTGAAGCGATTTAACTAAAAGAGCGCGCTGAGGCCGCTTGCCTTGGCCAGCGCAAGAATATGCAAGCATCTTTGGGCGAAACAGAGGCGGTGGCACAAAGTAACGACTGCCAGATACCCTGTCTGTGATTGAAAACTACGATTTTATACAGTTGTTGCTAGAAATTATTATGCAGATCAATTAAAACCACCAAGCATAGTAAACTACCAAATTATACAAGGAAAATACCAGAAAAATACCGAAAAAATACTAGAAATACCAGAAAAATATCAGAAACAAATGATTAATACTTCTCTACAAATAAACCACATTTACTCCACAAAGTATTTAACAATCGTCAAAATATGCTAAAAAAATACTAAATAATACTTTGTATTTGTAAGCTAAGCAGGGCTGACAAAGAGATGAGGGCAGGAGTAGATTAAAACTGAGCTAAACTCTGAGAAATACTATAAAAAAATACTGAACACTGTCTGAAAAATATCAGGAAACATACAATAAATAACAGAAGAATTCTAAAAATTAACAAGAAAATACTTTATTTAATACTACTCTGCATGTAAGCCGAATAAATCCATACAGTATTTAACAAAGCTCAAAATATACTTGAAAAATACTAAATAGTATTATGTACGTACAAATACAGGTATATATAATAGATATAACAGAACATAGCCACTAACTTCAAATACTTCCAAGTAGAAAATACGTTGAACTAAAGAACATGTAACTTCAATGACAAAAATACTACAGTTGGAATATATCTGCAGAACTTATAATGAAACAGATTTATCTGCATCAGAAGTAGAAGCAAGCCAAGTTTTCTTCATCTTCATCTACTCACGGGGCAGATACATTAATAAAGGGTATCAAAATGATGTTGTTGATGGCTGTCAAGCGGGATGAAGATAAAGTCTTCGAGTTAAACGAAAGTAAAACACATGCCAAGCAGGCGAAAGGGAGAGGGAGAGAGAGAGAGAATGGGAGAGGGAGAGGGGGAAGGTGCCTACAGCAAATCTTCATTAATTGCAGCCACAAAACGTGGTGCCTCCCTTCAGGGGCTGCATATGTGAGACTGTTGCCAAAAAGCTCAGAGACGATGGGGTGCTGAGGAGGGAACGGGAAGGGGGGAGGGAGAGGAAGAGCCCAAGTGGCTGTGGGACACGTAAATAAGGCTAACAAATCAATTTGCAGAGAGTTGCAGGCAAAGAAAGATACAGAGACAGAAGGAGAGAGAGGCAGAGAATCTGCTTATAAATGCGGCAAATGTTTACTTTCTACTCATATCTTCACAGGGAGGAGAAAGAGGCGTGGGGTGGGTTGTAAGGTGCCAGGCGGGGCACGTGGCATTGGAACAGCTGCCAGGTCTGTTGGCAGTGCCTGCCCCGGCTCATTTCTTTGCTGCCTGCTGCAGCCTGTGGCAGGCAGCATGTGAAATCCTCAAACAAATGACTAGGCCATCTAGCCAGAGTGCGTGCGTGTTTGTGCGTGTCTGTGCGTGTGTGTGCTGGCCTGCATGATTTATACACATCACAGAAAGAGAGAGACAGGGACAGAGAGAGGAAGAGGGAGAGAGAAAGAAACAGAGATTGTGTAATGCAAACCGAAGGCAGATTCAAAATAATGCGCCGCATTAATGCCAAGGTGCATGGCAACTTGATGTGGCAACACCCTTCCCTCCAGACCCCCCCCGCGCCAGTAAGCTGCAACTGACTCGCGTTGCTCAGTTCGCTGTTGCAACGTGCAACAAAGCGCTCGTCATTTGTTGTGGCAGGCAACAAGAGTTGCTCTTGAGAGATGGCCAGATTTGCGTGTTGTCAAAGGTCTGTCCAATCTGCTGCATGCAACATGCAACATGCAGCTGTTGCACTAAATAAAGGCTTAACTCTTTACCTACTCTCTGCTTACCTACTTTCCCCCCTCTCTCTTTCTCGGTCTCTCTCTCTCTCTCCTCCTAGTCTTACTAGGGGGGCTCAACATGAAATGCATTGCAAGGTGTTTGTCAGTTGGGCTTGACAAAGCGGCGAGGGGAGGAATAGGGGAGTACCAAAACAAGTTCATTCAATTCCCACTGGATTTGCCACCTTACCCCCTTCCCTTTCTCTCTTTTTCTATTAATTCACTACAATTTAAATCGAAGATAGTAAAAGTATATTCAACTACTAAATAACAGTTAAGTAAGTCCTGACAGCGGGAATAATGCGCAAAGGAGCGCAATTTGGCTTGAAAATTGATTAGCGAAATATTATACATATATTTTTGAAAAGATTTTATGACTTTTTATGGGCCATAAAAAATACCAACTAAAATGTGAGGCAGACATATTCTTCCCTTATTATATTGTTAGTTTTTCTAATGCTGCACTGCACGAAATTGGAGCAAGTTCCTTGGCTGGGAAGTAGAGTCAACAAGCACGATAGCTAAAGCTGTTGACTACAGTACTCGACTGCTTTAATATTTTCTTTCTATGTTTAGATTATTTTATATTGCATACTTGTAGGCGACGCCTTGAATTCTAATACATCCGTTAAATTATATCATTAGTAACTTCTATGTTAATCATTCGATAGCAAGCAAATCTTTTGATGGTGATAATTAGTTGTTAGTTTGTTATAGTCTTTAACAAGAATTAACTTTCTAGCATTTTATTTACATTTCCAATTTGGGTTTTTGCACGATTTGCAGAAGAAAGAAGAGGGCGTGGCAAAATTCTAAAATAAACTTAATATATGTGCAATAATAAAACATATTGTCGTCTAGTTTGGTAGTCCTAGCTATATATAGATATGAATACGGACGGACATACAGACAGACAGACAAACAGACAGACTGACAGAAAGACAGACTGACAGAAAGACAGACTGACAGATTGACAGACTGACAGATTGACAGACTGACAGACTGACAATCGGACATGGCTATATCGACTCAGCTGCTAATGCTGTTCAAGAATATATATGCCTGTTTTGTGGAATCTGCCACGCCTTCTTCTGCCTGATATTATTACCTTTCTAATGTGTTAGGCTTTCAAAGTTGTTTAGGTATTTCTTTCAAGTACTTCACATGTGCTGTCAAATTTTGTACAACTCGCCTCAATTTCAACACACTCTTTTCTCGCTGTGTAGCTGAGTTGGTACTTTGTGCTGCTCAATTCATAATCTTCATAGACATAGCAATCTTTTAACCGACTACGGCCAACTACTCGCTAGGTTTCCCTTTCGCATGCGGATGTGGATGTGGATACAGATACGGATGTCGCCAGACGGTCTGTGTGTGACTGTCTGTGTGTGTGACTGTGTCTGTGTGTGTATGAGTGTGTGTATGGTGATTATCGACATTGATTGCTATCGATGGAGAACCCCAATTCAGAAGGACGCGACTGCGTTGAACCCACGAGAAAATTCATAAAATTTCAGCTGAGGTCGAAGATGGTCCTCCTTTCTCTCTCTCTCTCTCTCTCTCTCTCTCTCTCTCTCTCTCTTTCACTCACTCTCTATCTGTCTCTCTCAGCTTCCTTTTGCTTTTCTTGAATAGATTTTATTGCTGCTGCTGTTGCTGTTGCTGCTTCTTCTTCTTGTCGTCGCCATTTGAGCAATGTGACGGGCAATTTGAGGCTCGCTGCCTGCCCCACGTTGCGTCACTGATGTCGCTTATTACTTGCAGCAATTGCTCGTTGTACAGTGCTGCATCACTTTGGTCTGTCGCCTCCTTGCTGTGTCCTGTGGCATCTTCTCTCCCTCTCTCTCTCTCTCTCTCTCTCTATCTTCCCTCCGGCAATGACAAAAGAATTCATAATTTCACTTGCAAAAATATGAAGCGAGCTGTCGATGCGGCAAGCGAGAGAGAGAGAGAGAGAGAGACAGAGAGAGAGAGAGAGGGCAAATGGCAAAAAACACTTAACAAGTTTATGCAGCAGGCAGTCGTGTATAGCAGGGGAAGGGGGTGCGGGGCAGATTGACAGGCAAGCTGCCACATAAATAACTCAATGCGCGTTGAGAGTCGCGTTGCGAGTTGCGCGTTCTGCGGCAGCTGACATAAATTTTAATGCGGCAATGCACGAAAAGGCGCTGACTGCGACAAAGATCAAGGGGAAGGAGAGAGAGAGAGAGAGAGATAGAGAAGAAGAGAGAGGGGGAAGGAGAAAAAGATGGAACTGAACGGACGATGGAGTTGTTAAATTCGACGGCAAAATGCCAAAAATGCTGCCTTAACTCGCGCACTGGACGCATAAAGCGCACCTCCGTCCCCCACAACCCCCTTTCCCCTACTTCCTTTGCGGTCCACGTAGCTAGCTGCCAGCCTCAACCCTCTCTCGCTGCCCTGCCTGCCCACAGCTCACCGCTCAGTCTCAGCCACAGGCCGAAAATCTCACTAAATCCCTGTGCCTGCCCATCATATCAGTCGCTGCGGTTGATACCCCCCCCTTCCCACTCTCTTCCTCTCTTCCTCCTCATTTCCCTCTCTCCCTCTCTTTCCCTTCCGTCTCTCAGTTGTTGCCATAACAATCCCATTCCCATTCACAATCCGCATTTATCGCTGCATGGGCATTAAACTGTGACTGCTGCGACGCCAACTGCGAAGTTAACTGCGACATCAACTTCGACGGCGACTGCAACAGCGATATAAATAAACAACAACAAATATGACAGCAGCAGGCAGCAGAAGAAGAAGAAGAATAAAACCGTCGAAAACACAAAAATCAACAGGGTGGCAACGTTGTCCCCAATTGCGCGACATGCTGTCACTGTTGTTGTTGTTGCTGCTGTTGTCGATTGTGCAACGCGCAAAGCGGCATTCAATCAATTTGCAAAGGGGGCAACAACAATAACAACAACAACAACAACAACAAGAAGAAGAAGTTTGGCAACATTGGCAACATTCATGGGATTCGTAAATATCGAAGGAGAGATAAAAAAAGGGGGGAAACTTCCTGCCACATGAATATGAATAAATACGCGCATGAAATACCCACGAAATGCGCGCCAAACACCCCGAAAATACCCTGTGATTTGTGCCATGAGCATAACTAATTAAACGGGGGATTAATCCCAGAAAAAAAGTGGAAATATTTTAGCAAGAGAGAGAGAGAGAGAGAGGGAGAGGGAGAGCGAGCTTAACCCTCTTGCCCACTTTAACACTCGAGCGTATTTCTGCTGCATTTTCGTTTTCAATTTTGCTAGTTATAACTGACTTAAAGGGTAAAGACTGCAGATTATAGGATTATTTTAGCAATCATTTGCGAAATCGATTCTCTTGAAGGAGTATAGAGTAGAAGTAAGTTGAATTGGGAGTTTTCTGCAAGGAAAATAATATAAATAATAATTATTATTATACTTAATTTCTTTATTTTGTGAGTTTCCTGTGAGAAATAATATAAAGAATAAAAGAAGTGAAGAACTTCTATTTATACCCTTCGACCATTGAAAATGCTCAAAAAGGGGTATACTAACTTGGTGCAAATGTATGTAACAGGCAGAAGGAGGCGTGGCAGACCCCACAAAGTATATATATTCTAACTCAGTATCACTAGCCGAGTCGATTGAGCCATGTCCGTCTGTCTGTCCGGATGTCCGTCTGACCAGATGAACACACAGATCTCAGCTATTATAAAAGCTAGAGACACCAAATTTTGCATGAAGGTTTCTGTGTACCAGGCGCAGATGAAGTTTATTTCAACTGTTGGGTGCCACGCCCACCGCCCCCGCAAATCAATAATTTAATTATTGAGCTCAATTTTTAAGTGATGTATAAAAGATACAACTTTCTGAATGTTATATATAATATTATAAATAATTTATTTAATGTATTTGATTTAACTAAATTATTTAATTAATTTTATTTATTATTTTTTTATTTTTAAATTTAATAACAAATTTAAATTTATTATTAATATTTATTTACTATTTATTTAATTTGTCACATTTATGTTATTTACCTAATGATATTTAATTTACTTTATTAAAAACCTAATTACCTAATTAATTAATTTATTTCATTAATTTTTATTTTATTTATTTTTTATTTTATTTTTTTAATTTACTTGTTTAATTGAATTTATTTAATTTACTCAATTAATCTATTATATTTTCTTATATATTTTATTTAATTGGTGTATTTTATTACAGAGTAACTGCACGCCGAGCAGTGCTGACTGCAACTGCAGCTTTTTTCTCAGCTGTGTGTTTGTGAGCGCTGCTTGCGGCTTCCAAGAGGCAACTCGAGTCGACTCAACTCGATTCAGTCAAGCCATAAAAATATTAATAACGAGCAGAGCAACAAAAATAACACACACATATCCAAACATAAAGAGAGAGAGAGAGAGAGATAGAGAGAGGGGGAGTGAGACAGAGAGAGGGCGATCACGAGAGAGATTTGCATTTTTAAGCTGATTTGTGTGGACAGTGCACAGTCAGTTTTGTGGCTGTTGCAACAGCATAAGGAGTCTGGGAAGGGGCAGAGGGAGGAGGAGAGCCGGATAAGGGAGAGAGTGTGTGTGTGTATGTATGTGTTTGTTTGTTTGTGGTATAATTGTTGTTGTTGATTGGTTAACTGTGTTGGTGTTGGCCCTAATTAGACAGCCCCGAATTAGCTGCAATAACATATGCATTGTTTGCCAGTCTGTGTGTGTGTGCGTGTGTGTCTGCATGCCAGTGTGTGTGTGTGTGCGTGTGCATTTCTGGGGGCAACCAATGTACATAATATTAAATTAACTTATTTCCAACTGCCAATTTGGCAGCACAAAAATTGAGCGAAAACTCAATTTGGACTGGGCCAACAAAGCCAGAGAGAGAAAGTGAGAGCAGAGACAGCCTGGGCACAAAAGCAGACACTGCAGGGTACATATAAGGGCTGCTGGTCAGGGGGGGGGGCAGGACCAAGAGGAGTGCATTAGGGGTGCAGAGGCAGCTCTGTGCTAATGTGGCAACTGCAGCGCATAAATCCATTAGGCTAATCAGAAAAATAGCAAAATATGCTGGCAAGCTCAGCAGGCAGAGGCAGCTGCAGTTGCAATGCACCCAGCAGAGGGTAGGGGATGGAGGAAGAAGGAAGAAGGGAGACGAGGAGCAGCAGCGGGTCCATGGCTTAGGTAGCGCTGCCTAAGCCGCACACAAAGCGGAGACATGCAAAGGAGTTGGCACACTCGTTTGGTCTATGGGCCACGCCTACAGGCACGCCCACACCCTACAGCCTGCACCCTGCCACATCCTTACTCCATGCTCCTTCTCCTTTTGACCGTTGCCGGCTTCGGGCTCGTCCCACTGAGCCGCACTAAGCCGACATTTAAGACTTTTCCATCATTTTATTTCATTTCATGTGCGCCTGAAATTCGCTCATACTATGTCTATATCCGTCTCCCTCTCACGCTCTCCCTGTCTCTCTCCCTCTTTTGCTCTGTCGTGCTCCCTCGTGCTCGCTCTATTTTCATTTTTCGCTTACTTTTTTCGTTTTTTCGAGAAACAGTTGAGGCACTTCGCTTTTAATCTTCCAGTATTCAGCCTGACAGTCGCAACAGCCTCAGCAACAGAAACAGCAACAGCAACGATTGCACAGTGGAGCAAATCTTCGAAAATTTGCAATTTGTTTTAAGGATTTATTTATCATCATTTATCATTTATTTTGTTGCCAAGTGAAGAATCATGTGTAGAAGCTTACTTAGAATTGTTGACTGACATATTCAATATTATTTAAAACTACTCTCAAGATTTACAAAGTCACGTGAAAATATTTAGGGACACAATCCAAAATTAATATAAAATATTATATATATCTGCTATTAATAGGGTGCAAGGGCATTATAACTTTGTGCCAACCAAAATGAAGAAGGAGGCATGGCAGACTCCACAAAGTATGTATTAATTATTTTTGATCAACAACCAAATCGATATAGCCATGTCTGTTAATCTGTCCGTCTGTCTATCTGTCTGTCTCTCTATCTCTCTGTGTGTCTCTCTATCTGTCTGTCCATTTGTCCGTCTGTCTGTCTGCCCCTTTGTCTGTCTCTCTATCTGTCTGTCTGTTTGTCTATTCCTCTGTCCGTCTGTCTATATGTCTGTCTATCTGTCTGTCTGTTTGTCTGTCTCTCTATCTGTCTGTCCATCTGTCCGTCTGTCTCCCTATCCTTGTTAATATCAAGATCTCACAGACTATAAGAACTAGGACTACCAAATTGGACGACAATATGTCCTATCATTGCACTGTTAATGACATTTGCACCACTGTGCGCTGTGACTGGCTTATGCCTGACCATTTGCTGTGGCTTCAGTGAGCTGAGAAGGCGTGAGGGAGAGGGAGAGTAAGAGGGAAGCGAGCAGCAGGAGCTGAAAATTTTGAACAGTTGCTGGCATTGACTCAGTAGCAGCAGCAGCCTGGGGCAATGGCAGGGAGGTGGAGGCGGGGGGCGAAGGCGGTAATGGGGGGCATGGCATAGGCATATAAAAATTACATAAGCCAAGATTAAGTAAGAAATTTCTGCACATTGAAGCTCGAGCGGAAACGAAAATGAATATTGAAATTGGTCTGGCAGCTGTGCTGCATGTTGGGCCATGGTGGGCGTGGCATGCCACATGAAAGACTAACAAATGCGGCGCCATAACATATGCAACACATACTCGCACACACACACAGACAGACACACACACACACACACACACACACAAGAGAGAGCCTGGCACAGCGTGAGGTTGCCTCAAAAATTTCCCACATAAAGCGAGTTTTGTCGGCATCTGAAAATTGTGTGGCACCGCAACAGGGGAAAAGGAAGGTTGGCAAGGGGAGGGAAGACATTGAGAGGGAGGAGGCAGGTTGTCTGCAAGTGAGTCACATATCCGATATAGGCTGGACAAAGTCACCAAGCAAAGCTACTCGAATTCGAATCGGAGTCGAAGCTGAAGTTGAAGTTTCAGCTGAAAATGGAATTGTCTAGGGGCAGGCAGGGGATACAGGATACGGGGAGGGGAAATGTGGATGGAAGCCTGTCTGTCTGACTAACGTATTGCAATGTAGCCACGCTCACAAGCCACAGGAAAACGGAGGTGGGGAGAGGGAGCAAAGTTGTCGAGTTGTTTGATGCCAAAACTAATGCACGATGGAGCTGCTTTAGCTCGGCTCAGCTCCGCTCTGTGTGTGTGTGTATGTGTGTGTATGTGTACAGTAGTTATTGTTGTGCACATTTTAATTATGAACCAGACTAATGTAAGTCGGCCTGTAAACGGGAGAGGAAGAGGAAAGGGAAGCCAACAGCAGCGTGGGCGTGTCTTTGCATATGCGGGCGAGCATAAAGTCTGTCAATCATGCGGCAACATGGCAGAGAGAGTGATAGAGGGGGGGAAGAAGAGGGAGTAGACAGAGAGTGAGAGAGAGGGGAGAGGAGGCAGTGAGGCAGGTGAGACACTGAGGGTTAGGGGGGATTGTGCATATTCATGAGTTCAATGGGCTTCTGTCGCCATCACTTTTGGTGTATGCGATTTACCGGCCCAAAATGGCAGCAGAGGCATTAAAAATGAAATGAATACTCCTTGATAAGATCACACAGCACAACAACAGCAACAACAGCACAGCACAGCAACAACAGCAACATGCTGCTGCTGTTGCTGTTTGCTGGTATTCATTTAGTCGATTAGAATCTCTTCGAGCTGTCTCTGTCGTAATTTAATTAACGCAGAAGAACACTGCCAACAAGCAGCTGCTCAACAACAACAACAACAGCAGCAAGGTCCTGCTTTCTCTCTCTCTCTCTTGCTCTCCCCTTCTTTCTCTCTAATAAGCATTTATGGCCGGCATGGAATGTAAATGAAAATGGAATTGCGACAGGAGCAAAACAAGTTTTTCCTCATCAAGGCAAGTCGAAGTGAATCGACACACACACTCACAAGTAGACAGGGAAACAATGACTGAGAGAATAAGCTACACTCAAATATTTATCAGGCCAAATGGAATTTGTCACTATGCCACGCCCCCTTCCACTCCACTCCCCCTCTCACCACCCCCCGCCTGTCGAGTCGTTAAGCCAGTTCTAAAATAATCAGTAAAAAGCATTACGTCAATTGTAGTTGTCAATTTCACGAAAGATTCATTTTCATTGCATTTTTAACGAGCTCAATTAGTTTTTCCCGGAATAGTTCGAGACATGGCTCGTTGGTACCAATAATACTCTGACATATACCCGTACTATACTATGCTATAAAACCCATTGTTGCTTGTTGTCACATCCTTGTGGTTTTCCTGGGCTAGCTCTCTTCCCGCTCTGCCCCCCTCTTTCTCTTTCTGTCAACATTTTACAGCCCCCATTATTGTTAGTAGTGCTCTAGTAATTGAGCTACGGCACGGGGATTATGGTCTCTTGGCAGTTACATTTTGATACCCTTCGAAAGTGGTAAAAAAGGGTATATTAACTTTGTGCAAATGTATGAAAATGGCAGAAGAAGGCGTGGCAAACCTTATAATGTATATATATTCCTGCTCAGGTTGAACCAGGTCTGTCTTTCTTTCCGTTTGTCTGTATGAGCACACAGATCTCAGCTATTATAAAAGAGAGACCAAATTTGGCATAAAGGTTTCTGTGTATTATACGTAGATTAAGTTTATTTCAAATGTTAGATGCCACGCCCATCGTCCCAGCAAATTAATAATTTAATATTTCAAGTCGATTTGTTAGCTGCTTAAAAAAGATACAACTTTTTTACTCCAACACATACATAGCTGACTATAATATCTACTTATCCTTCAAATTTTAAACCGATCGGACTATAAATACAGAAGTTATTAAAGTCAGCTTAACGCTGCAGCAGTGCCTGCCCCCTGTGGTATGCTTTACTTTTTGCGAGTATGCTTGCATATGTGTTTTAGAGTGAGAAAGCACTAGGTGGCAGAGGATTTTGTCTCTGGCAAATTGTTAACGTATTTGTAAGAGATTTTTAACTCTGGGCGAAGAGTATCTTACAGTCGGGGGCATCCAACTGTGTCGTTCGCCTGGTTATAGTACGTCAATTTTATTTGTTGGCTTGTGTAATAAAATGTGAGTGCGACATAAAGTCAAGGCGTACTATAAACTGGGTAACTAGTTAACATATTTATGGCAAATTTTTAGAGTGAAACTTGGGAATGCAAAGAATTCTAAGAACTTGAAATTGAGTTCAAGTTTGCTTGGTAAAAGCAACAAGATTCGAGTAGATAATAAGCTTATGGTTGAAAGGGGGGGCTTGGATTGTGGTTAATGCTAGCCTATTCAATGGGGTTGGGGGGAGGGGGGGCGGGTTATTCTAGCGTATTCTCCGGGTAAACTCAGCTGCATCACGTGCATATTTTGGCTACAAATCTTGCGGCTGATTCCATTCGCGGGCACATAAAATGCAGCCTAACGGATACGGTTTCGTTTTCGTATTCGTTTTTGCTTGCTTCTTTCTTTCTACTCTTTTTCTCTGACACCTTCCGCCTACACACACACACACACACACATACACACACACACACAAAACTAACCAACCATTTGCATGCAAATGCGACTTTGGCGAGGATGGGTTCTGCGATGAGATTCGCCCCCCACGCCACGCCACGCCGACCTAAGCCGAGCCGAGCTGAGCCACGTCTGTTGCAAGGTGTCGCAGTAGATGTCTTCTACAGCCCCCTACCTCTGCCTGCCTGCCTCATGCCTCCTGCCCCTGCCTTCTGCCTTCTGCCTGGCTCAACCTCCCGCCTACTGTTGATGATGCCGACTGAGATACTCGGTTTGCCTCTGTTATTAATTGCGCTGTTGCACTTGACGATTTTGGGCTTGCGGTTTGCATGCCAGATGAGTAGCAGTGGTGGCAGTGGTCCCCCTCCTTCTCCTTGGCCACCCCTGCCCCTGCCCCTTTATGTCCGCTTTCCGCTCAGTTTGCATCGAAAATTGCCAAGTCATTTGCCAACTGCGACTCTGTATGCAAATTACTTTTGCCAGTGCGCCGGATGAGCATTGCGTCAGCTTTTGAATGCATGCAGGGCAAGCAGGGGCGTGCACAGAGAGGGGCAGATAGTAGTTACTAGGCTTAAGCACCCCTACCCCTTCTCCCACACCTGCCTAGCTGGCTGAATGAAGTGCAAAGTATGTAAATTAATATTGGAATTTCGATAATCCCCGTCTATCGAATGGTTGTGCATGTGTGTGTGTGTGCATGTGTGTGTTGGTGTGAATGTGTGCGTGTGGAATGTGACATGGGCTGCTGTGGTTGCCTGTGTGTGGGCGTGGCATTGTGGCTAGTTCATATAGCGCGCTTTTAAGCCTTTCAATGTGCAAACTATGCGCTAAATTGCAGTCAATAACAGCAACAACAACAGCAACAACAACAGCAACAACAACAGCAACAACCTTACAACAACAACAGCTGCCACACCCTGCTGGTTATACTGCAAATGGCAAGCGATGAGTCGCTTAATGATAACGATAGTGCGATTAATTAATGCGATGCGAGACTAAATTAGTGTGGCCAGTCAACTCAATAATTGCATTACGGCGGGCAACCCCCAACTCCTTTGCCATTCCCCCCCGCTGTCACCCGCTTCATTGCATTGAAGCCACGCCCCCCTCCCCAGAGAGCTGGAAAGTGTGGGCGGAATGTAAAGCAGATTTATAACTCAATTTGCAATCTGTTTGTGGCAGAGCAGAGCTTGCTATAAGGCATATGGGAATATACATTCCCGATCGGTAGAATAAAGCGAGCTGATGTACTGCAACTAAACATGAATAGTTACCTACTTGTATATATAGGTACTTCTGCATAGGTACTAATAAATAGGTACTTATGTAAAGGTGTACTTTACTTTACATAGGTACTTTTTATACATATGTTTTCTCGTATTTTACTTCCCTTACTTTTGATTCCTTACAAAGAGCTTCCTGGAGAGTTTCTCAACATTTCTCATTTATATAATATCGTTGTGCTGTACATAATCTACATGATTTACTTTGCACATTCTATCTGCAAATAGTCTTTCAGATTCTAGCCCCATTATAATCATTGAAATGTTCTAGAAAAGTTTCTTAGCATTCGTAATTTCTACAATATAATACTAGTACAACAGACAAAGGTTTCTTATACAATTATCCTATATAGGGTTATTATAATTTAGGTTAGGCGAGATGTACTGCGACCCTGTAGAACCATACTGGAACAGATAGTAGTTCCTCCTGCAGAACTAAAAGCGCCTCATGCAGTTCAGTTATAATTTTGCCTGGACTGGTTAACCTTATCACAGTAGATGAGATAGGATAGTGCTACTGTGGGCTTACTGTGTGCACATGCTCTCGTATCTCTCTAACTCAGGGTATCTGCTTAGCTCATTATACACTATTTCCCATTTGCTAAGGAATGATCTGTAAGTAATTCTGTTAGGATTCTTATTGGGTTCTTTCACAGTTTCATGCACTGTTTAAACCCTGTTGAGATTCAAGCAGCTCAACAAAGACTTCACCTAGTATTCTTGCCCAGTCCCTATATAGTATACAGCACAGTTATATGCACAGTCTCAACTTCTGCCCAAAACATTTCCAAATGATGTTCTATACACTTAAGGAATTCTTGACAATGTACGCTTGGCTTATTAGACTTTATTTGTCATACTATTTACACAGTATATTTCTATTATATTTGAATTATACTATGATAATTCTCTCGCAAAAGAATTGCAGCTTGTTTTGTGTCGCTTGCCTTGTCAAGCTTGCATACATATAACAGTATATAAGTAGTACAGATTCTACTTGAAGCGACTTATAATGCCATCAACTGCAACTTGCTAAGCAAGTCCACTTGTCCACTCGCAGCACTCGTCTGTCATGCTGTCAGGCTGTCATTCAACATGAAGTGCGCCTCAAGTTGTGCAATTGTTAACTAAATTAAAAAGCAGCCTCCCTTCCCTCCCTTCTCTGCTGCCCCTTCTACTCTGCCCACTTCTTGCCTGTTATTTGTTCTTGCTATTGTTGGCCCAAAAACTTTTGCGGGCTACTTAATTGATGCTGTCCACAACACAAGAAGAGCGCACACACATTTTTGAGTACTCTCAGGGGTGTAGGGGAGGGGTAGGGGATGGGTAGGGGATGGGTAGGGGATGGGTAGGGGGGTAACTGTAAGTGGGAGGTAACTAAAACAGAGAGACTGCTACTCAAAAGCATTTCAATTTCTATAAAATACAATCGCATTAAAACAAAAAACTAAACTGACTACAGAGGGTAGCAGCTGAAAAGGGAGGGGAACTGGTAGAGTGGAGAAGGGGGTTAGGGGAATAGGGTAACATATAAAAATCGATGACAGTTGCTGGCCGCAATTGCTGCTGCTGCTGGTGCTGCCATTACAAGGACTTAACATTTTTATGCTAATGCAATGACAAAACCGACATGAGTTTGTACTCTGTTGGCGAGGAGGGGAAGGAATGGGGAAAAGGGGCATGGCAATTTAAGCATATATTGCATAACATTGATGTGCAGCAGCCTCGGCCTGACTCGGCTCGGCTCGGCTCGGCTTGGCTTGGCTGGGCTGGGCTGTCAGTTGAGTCGACATTGTAATATGTACAAATAAGTAGAGCATATGAGGCGTATGATTAATATTTAAATCATAAAAAAAGAGAGAGCAAAACAGAGAGAGAGCGAGCGAGAGAACAGTAGCAAAACAAATGCTGTGGGCGCTGGCAAAGCGGCGGCAGGGGAAGAAGTGGTGAGGGGGTGAGAGAGGCAGGGGGGGGCGGCTAGGCGAATGGAAATGGAAATGTGCAAGCGAGGCACAAAAATGAAATGAAATTGAAATGAAACAAGAGACTTAAGTAATAACTCCTGTTATTAACAGAATGCCGTGACGCTGACGGCAACTGCGACGTAAGTTGCGCTGCTGGCAGTGACTGCGACATCGACAGTGACGGCTCACAGTTTATTGCCTTCACTGAGGCAGCGCGGTTTCGCTGTGAAGCTGTGTGTGTTGGTGTTGCTCTGTGTATTGCTGTGTGTGTTGCTGACTCTGTGCTGTTGTCAGTGTTTGTGTGTGTGTGTGTGTTGTGTGTGTGTGTGTGTGTGCCTGGCGCGTATGTACAAATTTACTGGGAGCATTGCCAACAAGAAATTCTACTTTGCCAACAACTGAGCCACCAATTTGAGCTAAGCGTTGCTCAACAAGGGGGTGAGCAGAGGCAGGAGCTGGTGAGGAACAGTGTGCCACAGTGGGACAGTGGTACAGTGGGATAGAAACAGGGATGGACTGCAAGTGCAGCGTATTACGCGCGTCGCTGTGGCGGTCAAGTCGGCATTAGAAAAAGCTGGCGACAAATGCAGGGGTGCAGCTGAAGAGGGGAAGACTTGTAAGGGAAGAGAGAGAGAGAGAGTGAAAAGCAGAGGGGCTACTAGGGGGTAGTAGTAAGAGAGGAAGGGAGGTAGGCTGAGAGACGCATCACTTGCACAGCGTGTGGGAAGCACAAGACAAACGAGTCGTAAACAAAGCAAAATGCAAATGGGCGAACGAATAGATTTATATAACAGCAATGTCATATAAATATCATAAATACCACAGACATATATAAATCTACAGATATATATGTAATATATACAAACAGATTTATATGTTATATATGTTTTATATACAGATTTGGCTACTCGAAGAGTGATAAAAGCATTTCTTTTCACTACAGATGGTAAATCCATTTTGGCCAAAAAAAATACATATATAGTAGATATATATAATATATATATGCGCATTAAATATACAATACATATACATTCCTCTTTAGCAGTAGAGTTGTCGACTTGGCTATGATAAGCTTGCCTCATCTGCTGCAGCTGCTGCAGACATAAAGTTGTCGACGCTGCCAAAGTTTGACAGCGTGTTTTGAGGCGTTAGAGATGTTTGAATATACTAAAGTTTTTTGCTGACAACTTACTCGATACTTTGCAGGAGTTGTTTGAGTTACTCACTGGCATAACTCATGTAGGAATCGAATGAGGTTGTTTGTTGCCTTCGCAAAGCAATTAATTGACATTGGCAATGAGTTAAAGATCTTTTTCTTAATGAAAAGTTCAGTTCTTTAATATTTCTCTTGTCTCTGTTGTATATATGCCTCAAATCCGGGCATTGTCTAATATAAGCTGGCCAAAGATATCTGCATAAAGTTTTGCCATGGCTTATTTACACATAAATTGCGCCTGCTTGTAATGCGAAAAAAACAGGACAGGGCAGACAAACAGAGCAGAGAACAGAGCACAGAGCAGAGAACAGAGCACAGAGAACAGAACAGACAAAAAGTGCGATTGTCTTTGCGACTCTCGACTCTCGAGAGAAGGAAACCCCAAGACGAACTCAAGGCGAAGCCAAGTTTTTTGGCAACCAGTGAAATTTGCTTAAAATGCGGGTGACAGAGAGAGAGAGGGAGAGGGGGAGGGGGCGTGGCAGACAGTTGGCTGCCCGAAATGCAGTTTTGCCAGTGCAGCGCATTAATCATACGCATCGTTGTCCGGTCGGAGCACATAAAAAACGAAGCGACACAGGGCCAGCGCTGTCAGTCAGTCTGCCAGCCAGACGACTGTGTGTATATGTGGGTGTCACTGTGTGTGTGTGTGTCCTTGTGTGTGTGCGAGTAAACGAAACAGCAGCAAAGCAAGACAAACTTTATAAGTTCAGCAAGCAAAGAATTATATGAAGTGCGGGCAGCGAGTGGAAGCAAAGGGGTAAGTAGATGTAAGAGAGGAAAGAGGTGAGTGGGAGGAAGGGAGGTAGGAAGGGAGACGAAAGGGGGAGGTTGTCGTGTTGGTGTTAGTGAAGTTAACGCCGCGTCGAGCAACTGTTTTCGCCTCCGCATTGTTGCAGCAACTCGCATTGTTGTCACCCCTCTTCCCACCACCCCCCTCTTGCCACGCCCCTGGCTGGAACTCGTTGCTGGTGTTGGCAGCTCACTGGCAACGTGCTCAGTTATTCAAGACTCTTGGCGGTTGCAACTTTGCGCAAAGAGAGAGAAGAAAAAATTAAATAAATACAAACACATTCGCGCCGGAAATGCGGAAAGAAAGCGGCGAAATGAAGCGAAGCCGTGCGCACAGTGCACAGTGCAGTCCACGAAATTAATGTAAATGTAAATAAACTCATAGTTCAAGTTGTGCCACAGCAGCAACAATGAAGAGTGCAGCAGCAACAACCATACGGTGCACAACAGGAAGTGGAGTGTGTAAACCAAATGGCAACGCATTTAGCATTCCCGCTAAATTAAAACCAAATAAAGCGTCTGCAATATGTTGACCATTAAAAAAACATCAGGCAAGGAAATGCCAAAGAAAAGCTGAGACGAAAAAAAACTCTCAAAACACACACACACACATAAACACCACTGGCAAATGGAGGCGAGTCGAGGCTGCGACTGAGTGCGACCTGATGACGGGCTTACATTAACGACCCGCATTTATAATGCATTATAATGCATACTACATATGATGATGGCACATATACCATATAGTATTACTATATACCATATAGCCAATATTTGTGCCATTATGCATGCTGTGCCATCCTTCTTTGACCCTCGACCCTCCACTTTGACACATGCAGAGCAAGTGCTGCAAAACGTTTCCATCAAATTGACAAATGTAATGTCTCAGGCAATACTTAAAAAGCATGCAGGCTCTTTACAAGGCACTGCAGTTAGAGCTGCTTTTCATTTCGAGTGTTAACATTTCATTTTTTAATATTATTTTTTATTCCTTAAGTATATATTAGTACAGAAGAGCTTATTTAACTTGATTAGTATTAACAAACATTTTTCATGTCAATCTTAGGCCTTAATTCAATTAATTTATTAAATTCATTTGATTTATTTTTAATTTGTAGCAATAATATTTTCATTATTATTTTATTTTTTGTTTCTTGCAATAATATTTGAAACTTTCCAATCGCTTTTTGCACAATTTCCATATTCAATTATTACAAAAATTCTCTAGAAATTTTTCTTGCATACTTTTTTGGGCAAACCGAAGAATGAAAACTTTCTTTGCAATTCTTTGCATTTTCTTAAGAATTAAGCTAAACAAGTTTTCAGTTAGCTCAAGTGGAAATGGGGAAATTGTGGTAAAAGGTCTGCTGGCTACCTCTATCACCCCACCACCCTCCTCCCTTTCTTCTTCCACCCTTGCAATCTTATCGGCTAAAACTATTTAACTTATTCGATTCCAATTGATGGGCTCACTGTCAGATGAATTCAATAGCAGAGCCTATGCAAGTGGATGAAAAGGGGTAGAGGGGGTGGTGCAGAAAGGGTGGATATTCGGGAAAATTCAATTTAAATGCAATTTTCATTTGGATTGACCCAGTTGGCATTTTGGAGGGAAACAAAAGAAAAGCGGCTTAATTTTCAAGTTCATTGGCGCACGCGCCAGTTTCACGCATCTACGATCAGCCACAGGGAGAGAGGTAGGCGTTAGTGGAGTGGGCATGGCGCTGGCATGTCACTTAATAATGCGCCTGAATGGCGGCAACACTAAACAACTTCCTCACTTGAATGGCAGCTACAGAGCCGCAGACACGACTTGTGGGGCAGACAGAAAGTGGGCGAGGCAGAGGGAGACAAAGAGGGGAAGAGAGCTGGAAGAGAGGTGGAGATGGGCAGCAGGAGACGTAGGGGCAGAAGGAGTGGCAGCTATGTGAAGCGGCGCTTGAAAGCCAACTTAAAACAATCTTCTTGACAGGCAAAAAAATGGTCTGTGCCACAATGCACGGCCAACAAAAGCAATAACAATGGCAATGGTTGCATGCATAATAAACTTGTCTAGCTGGCTGAGGGAGAGAGAGAGAGAGAAAGAAAGAGAGAGAGAGAGGGAGAGGGAGAGAGAGCGTGGCAGAGCAAGACTGGGATGAAGCCGAAGACTGCCGACTGCTGACTGCGACTGGGCACTTGAAGACAATGAGAGTCAACGTCAACGCATTTTGAAGAGTCTGCTATTATGCACTACACACACACACACACACACACACACATACACATACTTACACACAGTGCACGCACAGTGGTATTTGTGAGTTTTAAGCTGGCTTTTCCTAAGCGCATTAAAATGTTGTTGCGCTCTCTGCTTATTGCGTTGCAATTGCCAAGTTCCTACCAAAGTTTTTCCCCTAGACTATAACAGCCTGACACACACACACACACAGGCACACTCCCACACACACATACAGAGAGACAGACAGACAGACAGACAGACACATCCGCAAAGACATCCGCTTATCAGTGCCAGGTCTGTCTGTCTATTTGCGGGTTTCAAATTATTAGCAGCTCCCTCTCTCTTCCCCTCTCCCAATCTGTCTCTCCCTCTCTGTTTTTGTCTGTTCGACTGCCTTGCTCTAGTTTCTCTTGCCTTTTCTCCCTTTGCTATTTGTTGCTTCAGTCCCTTAGCAGCTTTACCCTCCACTTTCTTCCCCCCTCTCTCTCTCTCTCTCTTGCTCTCTCAAGTCTTGTCGCGATTAATGAGACACTCGCATTTTACAGCAACAATCACAGTCGCAGTCACAATCGCAGTAACAATCGCAGTCACAGATACTTTGACACAACAAATGACTGCATGCATCTCTGTGTTTGTGTATATGTATATGTATTCGTGTGTGTGTGTGTGTGTGTTTGTTGCTTGTGCTTTTTTCCAACGCTTTGCATAAACAAACCGACCTCGCTGTTTGCTCCTTCTCTCTCTGCCCCCTCTCCTTGCACCTCCGCAAGTTGTGGCAACATATGTTTACACAAACACGACTCGGAACTTGTGCTTGTGTGTCTCTCTGTGTGTGTGTGTGTGTGTGTGTGTGTGTGTGTGTCTCAGTCTGTTCTCTTGTAGTTGATGTGTAGTCGCCACTCGCAGCACTCTGCTCGTTAGTGGCGCATTCATGTCAGACGTTAAGTGGCTAAGAAGCAGGTGTGCACACCTTCTGATAGCTCCCACACCCCTCCTTTCTCCTTCCCCATCTCCTTCTTCAGCTAGCTGCCACCCTGCTAAGACGTTTAATAAGTTTCTTGAACTTTGTTGTCTGCTTTATGGCAGACACAAACTCAGCGAGGCCTTAAATTGCCGCCGCAAGAAACCTGAAAATAGAAAACATATTTCATGAGCAGTCGATGTAGAAATACTCTATGGAACATCGGAGTATACTAAAGATATATACATGAATATAATATAGCATATATATGTATATGTATATATAATGTAGTAATATATAAGCTATGCACGAAGTTTGCTTATCATTTAACATTGAAATTAACTTAGTACTTGTCGTACAAGGTTGAGCCAAGTTGAGTGTGATTTAGTATACCATACCCTACATATTTAATAAACCTTTCGTATAGAGTACATGCCTAATTAATTACCATATAATACAAGATACTTAAGAAGAACATGAAATATATATTCCCAATTTCAAAACTTATTTCAATAAGTTGCATCTGTTGTAAATTTAAACTATTTACGAAAAACCTATTGAAATTCATAGAACAGTTTGAAATATATCTGAACCGCACAAACAAGATATAAGTATCAACTGTTCAATTATAAGAAAGTCTGAAAGAAGACTACATATATTCAATTGAATATCTTATATCAATATGTTCAATATATAATGAATTGAGATTGTTCAAGAAAGGAAACATCTTTCCAGTCACACAGCCAAAGATTAAACAAATTTTCAATTAACCAAATAAGTTGTTAATGCTCAAGATCGGCGTAGCAAATCTTTTTCAAGGGGGAACAAGCCATGGTGAGAAAGTGGGGAGTGGGGATGGTGCGGTCTATGTGTGGACAAGTGAAAGCAGGAGGCCATTTAAGGACTACGCAGAGGAGAAGAAGGACTATGGCTAAAAACTTTTTACAAGGACCCACAAAACTCGATGGAAAAGATAAAATTAAATATTTCGCAAAGTCGTGGGTGATGCCAAGGGAGCAGGACATGCAGAGAGGGGGTGAGAGGGAGGGGACAGGAGGGGAGCACGACCCTAGCCATAGTCGGGGTACGTGACAAAGTGAAATTGTTAAATTGAAGGCTGTTAGCGATAAGCGAACACGCAAACAGACTGCGCAAATGAAGGTGAGGAGGGACGGAAGGATGGGACAGAATGGAACGGAACGGAAAGTAAAGGCATAACGGACAGGGCAAACAGTTGAGAGCGCATGCAAACAGGTGAGAAAAGGTGCACAAAAGCAACGACAAAACTTTTGCCGCCGATACGAACAGCAGCAGCAACAACAACAACAACAACAAGAACAAGAACAGTGCCCGACAGTAAGATACTCTTCGCCCAGTGTTGAAAAACTGTGACAAAAGACAAGCTCCTCTGCCATACAGTGGTTTCTCATTCTCACATACATCTGCACACACGCCTGCAAAAAGTAAATCATACCTCAAGGGGCAGGCAGTGGTGGAGCGTTAAGCTGACTTGCATAACTTCTGTGTTTGTTGTCCGATCTGATTGAAATTTAAAGAAAAGGTACATATTATAGTGAGCGAAGTTTAAAACTAAGTTAGAAATTTGTATCTTTTATACGTCGCTTACAAAACGAGCTGGAAAATCAAATTATTGATGGGGATGGTGGACGTGGTATCTAACATTTGAAATAAACTTGATCTGCTCAGGAAATACAGAAACCTTCATGTCAAATTTGGTGTCTCTAGCTTTTATAATAGCTGAGATCTGTGTGTTCATGCAGACAGACAGACATGGTTCGACCTGAGCAAGAGTATATATACTTTGTGGGGTCTGCTACGCCTCCTTCTGCCTGCTAAATACAGTTGGTATACCCTTTTTTGAGCATCGTAGGGTATAACGAGAACTGACAGCGTGTTGAGTGCTGTGCGGGTTGCCAAGATGCCAGCACACCGGGCGGTAGGGCAGGGTGGAAGGGGGTCGAACCTTAACCCGTGACCCGTATTGCCAGTCTGTCAGCACAGTGTGTGTGTGTGTGTGTGTTTGTGTGTGTTGTTGTTGTTGTTGGTATGTGGCAAGTGCGGGAAGAAACAATTTAAGCATTTAACTTGGCTCGTTAACATTAATTTGGGCGCCAGTTTCCGGCACCTGGTAATTGCCATGAAGCCCACACACCTTGCTCTCTCTCCCTCTCTTTCTCTCTCTCTCCGTCTGACGTATTCCAGGGTTGCCACCGGCCAACAACGACAGCCCTAACGAGTTGTCATCAGCAGCAGCCACAGCAGCAACAGCAGCAGCAACGACAGCAACATCATTGCCTGTCCAAGGCGGAAGCTGGTGAAATGCTTGCGGATGTTGTTCTGACGGATGTGACGGAAGTGACCGTTACCCTGCAGCGACACCATGTACCCCTCGTACCTCCATGCCTGCCCTGCCCTGCCTTGCCACACTCCTGCTTGCTTTCGCTTTGCCACTGCCCTTGGCCGTTTTCTTAGTCGGCAAACAGTTCTTAATTTGCGGACTCCTCTGGCTGTGGCAATTCCAATGGGAAATGCAAATATTTTAAATACGCTCTCTCTCTCTATCTCTCTCTCTCTCTCTCACACACAGTGACGCTCCTCTTCCTGCCTCGCTCTCCTGCCAAAAGCACAATTATTATGCGTATCTAAAATTAAATCAGTTGCAAGCAAAGACAGTGACTGCAACGCAGAGGCAGCGTGAGAGTGCGAGAGGAGAAAGGGGGTGTAGGGCAGTAGGGTGTAGGAACTGGCATCCTACATACACCCACGCACACCCACTTACACACGCATACTCACTCTAAATTGAACAGTAGCTCAGCAACTTTGAAACTATTTAGAGATTGTGCCTCTGGTTGCTGCCTCTGCCTCCGCCTCTGCTGCCCCTACCTCTGCCTCTGCTCCTCCCTCTGCTACTACTGCTACTGCTGCCTCTGTGTATTGTGGTGTAATTTATGTGCGCCTGGTGACTGCCATCTCGGCTCTGCGACAATGCACAGTGGGTGGCAGCGAGAGAAAAATGAGTCAAGTCAAGCCAAGTTGAGCTGAGCTGAGCTGAGCTGCTGCTCAATCCTGGCAACACAAAGCAAGGTACTCCACTATATAGTCTAAGGCCAAACTTTTGATGAATGTCAGTTGGCAACGAGGTCTATAAAAGGTTGAGTAGCTCGATAAGGGGGGGAACGCAGATAACTGTTGAGTCTGTGCAGGATTCACCTGAAACAGTTTGCTAAGAATGAAAAAGAGTCTCAAGAAGGTGTTGAAAGTCTTCAAAGAAGTTCTTTATATACATATAAAGATATTTATAAATATATATATATATATATGAATATACTTGACTATTATATATGGCATAATTCCTATAATGCCATATAGAGGTTAAACTATTGCAGATATTCTTTATTTCATTCATTCTTCATTTCATCAGACATCAAATCGATAGTTGTGGCAACATATTTTGTTGCCTCTCAGCAGCCTTCTAGCTGCTTTCCACTTACTTAAGCACACCCAAGTTTTGGCAGTCTATCGAAGCTATTGGCAACCCCCCTCCCCCTCCCCCTAACCATCTCTACAAGGATAATTATACATTTCGTGGGTTATTTTGAGCAGCGATTAAATTTAACGGCTGCTCTGCCGTTTGCCGCCCATTGTGGTGTCTGCTGGGCGATGACAGTGGGCGATAGTCAAAATGCTTGCCACTAGAAGGCAGCACACACACAGAGAGAGAGGGTGGAGTGAGAGTGGGAGGGGGGCGGTAGATAGAGGGAAAGACACATTCGCCTTGGCCATGGAAGCATTTCGATTAAATTTCTGGCACGGCCGCGACGAGGCTTATCGGTCGAGTGGTTGCCAGACGCGGGGTCAGGGCAGGAGGAGTACAAGGACGAGGCACCAGGGTACTCAGCCACTCGTGTAGTCAAGTAGTAGTCGCAGCAGTGGAGTCAGGCTGGGGGCTGCTGTGCGTGGGGACAAAGGGACATTTGGTTTTATTCTCGCGCCGCGTCGCACGCAGCCGAATTAACTTGCGGCCTCATTTATTGCATTCCGAAAATGATTTCGTATAATTTTGCCGTTAACGCGTAAAATTTTAATGCCTCCCACCTCTCTCTCTCTCTCTCTCTCTGTCTCTGTCTCCCCCTCTCTCTCTGCTCATTTGTCGCTCCATTTTAATTTTAGTTGCGGCATTAGCCAGTTAATTACTAAGCTGAAATCAATGCCAGGCGGTGGAAAGGGGGAGAGAAGGAGAGAGAAAAAGAGGAAGAGAAAGAGAGAGGAGGCAGGAAGAAAGGGAGAGAGGGAGAGGAAATGGAAGAGGGATTCGCAATCATTTATCTTGCAACTCAAGCAGACACTCGAAATATGCCAGAGGTAATCAAATTTATTGCCAGTTTTACATATGCCGCAGGCAGGTCTATCTTACCTCATGCCCCTTTACTTCCCAACCCTCTCCCCAGCCCTTTCTCTATACCCTTCCTCGCCCCTCTTGCCTTAGTAGCCCTGCATAATTTGCGACAGCCTCCTCTGTATATCAACGACTTCTCCAGGCGAACTCTGCAAGACAGAGAGACCAGAGGGACTGTGAAGGGAAGCGAGAAAGAGGCACAAAGCAACCTCTTTATGTATAAGTGTGTGTGTGTGTGTGTGTGTGTGTGTGTGTCATGGTATGTCACGGCACTTAATGGGCCAATTAATTGCAATTAGCCGCAACATGCTGACGCTTTCTTTCTTGCTTATCGAATTGATCAACGTTGCATGCAACGTTGTGTTGTCGGGCGCAAAGTGTTTTGTTTTTGCCACATAATTACAACTGATAGTTGCCACTTGCTGCCTGCCACTTGCCACTTGCCACTTGCCTTGCCTGGCACATGCACTCGTTAATGGCTTTTTAGTGTCGTCTCACGGCCAAACTCGTCTTCGATTATGGCCGAGAGTGCGATTGGCAAGCAGAGGGGGAGGGGCAGTTGCATGTAGCACGTAGTCGGTTAATGGCATTCATTAATAAAGCCAGGATCGGAACAATCGCCGCATGCCACACGTTGCGCAACTTCATGTGGTCACAGGCGCGTGGCACAACACAATCCAATCACATACGCCGCGTAGGCTGCCACATACGAGCTCGCTTCAAGCGCAGAGTCCACATTAAAATGAGCTCTACGTGATGCGATTTGCCCACTTTATTGCCAAAAAAAGGGAGCCAAAGAGAAGGACAACAACAACAACAAGAAGAGCAGCAGCAGTTTCTACTGCGTACTTCGTATGCGAAAATTGCCCCCAAAATAATACGAAGTTAACAAATTGCCCCGCCGAAGGTCGGCCACGAAATTGGCCCGTTTACGATGCCTAGTCTCAGTCAATATTTATATACATACATATAATATATATTTTGGGGGTATTTGCACCCAAATAATATTTAATAAACATTCATTTGCATGAGCAAAGTAGATATTATGCTGGAATTGCGATCAAATGGAAAATATGATGGAGCTGGGCAATTTGAATGTCAGTTGGTAACCTCTTCTAGCATTCAGTGCGATATAAATGTGATTATAATTGATATAGAAATATAAACATATATATAATGTGTACTGTGCTGACTGCTTTAAGTAGTGCTTTAAATACCAGAAAGTGCTACCAGAAGAAGGGTTTATCAAGTTTAAAGCTTGCTTGATATTAAAGATTGGAAAAGGTTCTATGAGATCAAATACGAAAGCTAAATTCGACTGTGCTCAACTATGACATACACGCTATCTTAATGACCAAAACTATTTCTTATATATAACTTCACTGTTTAGCGTATTTTGTGTTACATACTTTAGGGAGCCAATTCGAGAGGGGATTCGATTAACAATTTCTTAAATAATTTCCATTTTAATGATGCGATCGGAATCAAATTTGCAGAATTTATTTGGGCATTGATAGTTAAAGTGTTTATACAAAATGAACTGTCCTGCATTAAAATTACACTGGGAATTCGGGTTTTATCGATTTACGGCGGCGTGGCAAAAATGTAAAACAAGCTTGATCAGCTTGCAATAATAACACATGTTTACATCAAATTTGGAGCTCTGGCTATTATAGTTTTTGAGATATAGATGTTCATACGGACAAACAAACAGATGGACGTGTCTATATAGACTCTGTTTGTTGATGAATAAAGAATATCTATAGTTTCGATGGTCGGCCACGCCTCCTACTGTTGTTACATACATTTTAAATTAAGCACATAGTTATAATACCCTTCTACCCCATACGAAGCGTGTATAAAAAACAGATAAGAATATCGGAAACCAAAAAAAGTACTTCAAATTGATTCTAATTTTCAGAAAAGGCAACAATCAAATGAACATTATAAGCATATTAGAAATATCAGAAATATAATAGCGAAACAACAGTGAAGAAGATAATTGCAATCAGAGAACTCACGCTGCTTAATATGCTTACTTCGATTAGCTTCTGTCTATATGCAAATCGAATACGGGGGGGGGGCATTTGCTGTGACCAAATGCAGCTGATTGGTTTACAGACTCGCAGCTAGTTAATTCGCTTGGCTTATCTAATAGCAGCAACATTAGATGATGATATAAGCAGCACAGCATGGGATTGAATGGGCGATTGTAATTGTATGATTATGTCGCCCTTTGGGCAGCACCCTATCGAACCGTACAGAACTGAACCGGACCATGGTGAAGCCGCAAATTAGGCAAGGTTTATGTTTAGATGGTGGGGAGGGGGCTAACGCGATTGCCTTTGGGACAGGTCATCGGATCATTATAGACAATTACTTATGGACCAGAAATGTAAACGGCTCAGGCTGCGGCGCCTGTGCCTTGTGCCCTGTGCCCTGTGCCCCGTGCTGCATATTAAAGGACAATCAAGCCGAGCGAGCGAACGGCCGATGTGGCACGTGCTCGGCCTGAACTCGGACTGCAATAACATTGTTGATGGTATGCTAAGATGGGTTAAGAGTAGGAGGGTAGTGGGGTAGGGTGTGTTGCGGCAACGAAGGTAAGCTGTAACTAAATAATTTATGGCATGCTTAAGGCACATTTCCAGCTGTCGACACCCCGAACTCTTCCTCGGCCCAAGGAGCAAGTTTAGTTTATTGATGTGCCAAAAACTTATTCCTCATACTTGTCGAGCACGTGGCAGCCCCAGGGCCAACAGGGTGCGGCAGTGGCAAGAGGGTGTCTCTGTTCCTTATAGTACTTCCCTTCACTTTACCAACTACTCGAACAAACCAATACAGCCCCGATATGAAGCATGTTCGAGCTGCTGCTCTATTACCACATCACCTCGTTTTACATGCCAGCAAACAATTGAGAGAAGAGGAACAAGTGTGTGTCAGTATGTGGGAGAGTGTGTGTGTGTGGGCGTGTGTGTGTAAGTGAGTATTAGTTCATAAATCTACATGGATATATCGTATTATGCAAATATCGCCTGACTTTTAATGGGTGCCAACTTATTGGTGCCTCGAGGTGCTGCATTTCTTGCTTTTGCAATAGTTGCCAGCGAAACTTGTGTCGTATACCCTGTAGATGTGTGACAGAGGAGTATAATGAATGAAGGTACTAGCAAAAAATATAAAAGCAACTTTTGCTGTAAGTAAAATGTGAGTAAAGACGGAGAGAAAGGGAGAATGTGGAGAGAGATCACCTGGCATAAGTGCCAAACAAACTTAACAGAGCAATTATTGTCACTCACTGTCAGCTTGATTTACAGGGTATATAGCACTTCTAACTTCAAGGAAAACAAAGCCAAAAAACGCACTGAACAAGTTTTTTCATTTCTTTGGCTTGCACTTCTATTGATACCACAACAAAAAACAAAACAAAACAAAGATAGAAAACAGCAATACCATTATTTACGAGTACATCCCTTAAAGCATTCCATGCATACCATATATTGTACTCTATATATATGTATATATACATGTTTGAACGTACTGCGTATTTGTGTTTGTGGCCCGTCCACTTTTTTATTTGTTTGCTGTTCACGCCCAATATTTACACTCAGCGACAATCATCAAATTTGGCAAAAAACTTTTGAAATATTTGCTTACGGACCAGCAACAACAACAATAGCAACAGCAACAAGAATAACAACAATTTATTGGTAAATTTACCGTTGTGTTTTTCATGGCAAAATAATAAATGTTGATTAAATTAATATGGAGTGTGGGGGGGGTTCGTGTCTTTGTTGTAAGCCAAATGGATTTAATTGACAACACGGCAACGAGGGAATTCCGAGTTGGCATTTACATTGAGAACATATTTATACCCTTGGAAAGGGTATATGCGTTTCGACCAGCAGTATGCAATGCAGCTCAGGAGATATCTTCCATCTCATAAAGTATATACTAAATATAAATGTCAACTATAACTAACTATTCTACCTTGTATAGAAACAATGGGTAGAGATAAATGCTAAAATCTGCAAGGGTATAAAATCTTCGACCTGTCGTTTCTAGCCTTTCATTCTGGTGTTGTTTAAAAGTTGTCAATATAATTGGACGACAACTAGCGGGACCTGATCCTGTTAGGGAGCGAAGGAGGTGACATGGAGGTGTCACCTTCAGCACAGCTCGAAGTTCTCACGCGCTATGCTTATCTTCAATGCGGAAAAGTCACAAGCGCTTCCGAAGTAGAAAAATAAGTGAAAGGAAAAACTGAATAGAAAATCCACCTAGCGGGGTAGGGGCAAAACGACATCAGTGTTGGGTGAGTGGGCAGGGTGATGGTGCGGGGGTGCCAAGTGCTGGCTGTGGCAGGTGTTGGCTTAAGCCAGCGGGGCTAAAACTGTTGCTAACGTCACACCAAAGCAAAGCCACTTATTGGTTGAACAAATTTAATTGGCAGCAGCAACAGTGGCAAGAACAGCAGAGTGAGAGAGAGAGAGGGGTGGAGGGGGGTAGGGAGAATGGGAGGGGAAGAGGATGCTACAGCAGTGACAGCAGCAACAATGACAACGATACGTTAATGCAGGTTTAACTGCCGCCACGGCTGGCTGACTCTAAGCTCGGCAATGTCATTGCCACATACACACTCACACCCAAGCACATTGAGTTGCAAGTTGAAGTTGCTCCATTTTGGGAGGTGTGTGTCTCAGGTATTTAAATGGTACTTTATGCTTTCCATCTCTTTTTCTCTTCCAGCTTGCTCAGCTGGACCACACGAGAAGCGCCTGCTGCACGCGCTGCTGGATAACTACAACAGTCTGGAGCGTCCCGTGGTCAATGAATCCGATCCGCTGCAGCTGAGCTTTGGCCTGACCCTAATGCAGATTATCGATGTGGTAAGTCGCATACTTTATAGAGATTGGGAGGGATGATCAACTGAGAGTATATGTTGTTCCTAACTAGCTTAAGTTTCTGACTGGCTTAGTTTCCTAACATCCTTAGGTTCCTAACTTGCTTAGGTTCCCAACTGTCCTAGGTTCCCAACTACCTTAGGTCCCTAACTGCCTTAGATTCCTAACTTGCTTAGGTTCCTTACTTCCTTAGCTTCCTAACTTGCTTAGGTGCCTTAGCACTCTCTATCAGACTCTGCAAACTAATCATCTGGTATCCTTAAGTTATCCCCTTTCTTACGAGCTTGCCAATATAGGGTATCTGTTTGCCCACACATTACATTAACTAGTTGAACTTTATCAATCATTTGCCAATTGAAAACTGAAAACTCTGCGGTTCTATGCACCACTTCCCTTGGCAACTTTCCCCTTCCTGAAGAGAGAGTTCTGTGAAGCGTAACGATGGCAGGCTTAAATGTGGAGACGGAGGTAGCACAAGAGAAGGAGAGAGAGAGGGTGTTGGGTACAGCTTCTGCACTGCTCTGCTCTCATACATAATCTACGTCAGCGGCAAGTTGGCACTTCTGGCTAATGGCCACAATGTGCACTCATCGCATCATTTCGTGTTGTCTTCCACGCGTCGCTGGAGGTTTTTGGATTTTGGCATCTCTGGCGCATAATGTCGTTCATCGAGCTGCCAGAAGGAACATACATAAATACGCACACACACATACATACACATACACATACACACACACACACACACACACACACATACTCACTCGCACACTTCATACGCACACAGACTCATTTAGTCTGGGCAGAAATTGGTATCGTGCCATCAGTTGGCAAATGTTTGCCCGACCAGTTGAGCAGCTGAGCTCAGCTTTTAGCTTTAAATGATTCCGAAGCAAAACATGTCCAACCTGTAATGAGAGTTACGAAAGATGCTCGACACGCAGATACTCTGTAAATGCAGTGAGACTGTCTGTTAATGCGGGGAGACAATCTTCAAAATGCGTTCAAAAAAATTAAAGTTTCTTGAATTAAATTTGAATAGAATTGTCAGCGCTATAACTTGGAATTAGCCAAGGTAATTGACTATGTAATACCCTGTTTTCATATGCGTGTATGGTAAACGCCAATATATATCAAAATTTCCCTAGTTTCATTTGTCTTAAGATACTAATGAAGAAACCAAAATCGACTCTAAAAGACCTTGTCAGTGTGAAGTTGTGAATTCGTTGGCTTGTCATATGAATAGTCGCAATAAAACGAAGTAACGTACGACTACAGAATACCCTGTAAGAAGTGTGTACATTCGCTAACCGAGCAGCAACTTTAACAAGGTATACTTAATTACTTTAGTTTTGTCACCATCTCTGAGACTTCAAGTTATGCAAATGATTGGGAAGGCGGTTTATATTCACAGTGGGTCACCCTAACACTCTCTCTGTCTCCCCCTTTCCACCACTCCCTCTCCTCATCTCATTCACACCCCCTCTCAAGTTGCTGACAAAAGGCTGAACTAACTGAGCGATCGTTTTGCACGGCCAAATGAAAAATGAAAATGCAAATAAAAGTTGCGGCTGACAATGAAACGATGTTAATGGTGTTCGCGACTATGTTGATGAGAATGATGATGACGACGATGAGAAGGGAAAGGAGCAGAAGAAAGTGGAGAAGCAGGAGCTGGTAACGATGGCACTAAAGATGAACTCTTGAAAGGCGTTGGCCTGTGCCAGTCTGTGGTCACAGGGCCATGCAAAGGACCAGCTCCTGCAGTCTCCCAATCTCTCACTCTTTCTCCATCTTTCTCTCACTCTCTGCATATCTGAACCTATTGCCATCTCTGTCTAGCTGTCTATTTGTGGAGTGTAGAAAGTTTGTTTAACCGCATCAGTAGAATGCAAACAATGACAAAGCGGCCGTAATTGGATGAAACGGAAATGAGGTAGAAGGAAGCGGATAGGCGAAGCTGCTGCTGCTCATTGTACCTGGCATGGTGAGCTGCGAAGTGCGCTAATTAAAAATCCCGTTGCCCGCAAAACAGCTGCACACACACAGAGAGAGAGAACACACACTGTTACACCCGCATGCAGTGAGCGCTGTTTGCCAACAGTTTTTGATTACAAAGCGATGAGTAGAGCGCAGCAAATGGCGGACGAAGACGAAGTAAGAGAGGTAGAAGGTCGGGGGGAAGAAGGGGTGTAGCGAAAACTACTTGTGATTTGAATAAGACTCGCGATTCGCAGCTCAAAGAGAAGTGTAAAAAAGCAACGGTAGAGAAATCAGATAGAGCAACAGGCGAAAAGAAATGAAGGAAATGATGGAGAAAACAAATACTACAATGCAATTTGCACGGCAGCGAATGACCAAGAGGAATAAGGGGAAGAGAGGGAAATGGAGTGCAATACGATTAATTAAAAAAGCAAGATATCATGCAATTATAAGATGGTTACAGTGTGTAACAGGGAGGGACAATAAACGAGTTACTGCATCGAGTGACGCGTATTGGAAAAGCAATAGATTGAGTTGCGAAACTAGTTTAGCTTCACTTGCAAAGCAAGGAGTGAGTAAAGAAACAAATGTTGGGCGAACAGAGTCAGAGTTGAACTAACGAGTGATAAGTAGTGAGTAATAAATGATCAAGTAGGAAGCAACGAGTAATGCGAGCCTAGTGCCGAGTAATCAGAGACGAATAATGAGAGACGAGTAAAGAGTAAAGTGATGAGTGACAGACGAATATCAAATGACGAGTAACGGGTGGCGAGTGACGATTAATGACAGACGAGTAATGAGAGACGAGTAAAGAGTGACGAGTAAAGAGTGACGAGTAACGAGTAATGAGCGACGAGTATAGAGTGACGAGTGAAAGTAATGAGTGAGGAGTAAAGAGTGACGAGTAATGAGAGACGAGTAAAGAGTGACGAGTAACGAGTGGTGTGTGATGAGGATGAAAGACGAGTAATGAGAGACGACTAAAAAGAGTGACGAGTAAAGTGTGACGAGTATCTAGAGACGAGTGTCCAGCGATGAGTGACGAGTGATGATTGATAGGCGACAGATGAATATCAAATGACGAGTAACGAGTGGCAAGTGACGATTATGAGAGACGAGTAATAAGAAACGAGTAAAGAAAAACGAGTAAGGAGAGATGAGTGAAGAGTGACAAGTAACGAGTGACGAGTAATGAGAGACAAGTAAAGACAAACAAGTGACAAGTGACGAGTAACGAGTGACGAGTGACAAGGGACTAGTGTTCAGTGACTAGTAACGAGTGACGAGTGCTACGGGACGAATATGAAATCGCACTGAGCAACTAAAAATAAGTGAAAGAATACAAAACAACTCTCAGTTGTGACAAGAACCAAGGAGCGAATATGCCAAACTAAGGTTAAAATTGTATTGCAGCTTTAAGAAAACTGCAAGAAACCAATGAAAGAGAAACATTACCTAAATAGGCTTGCCGATTGGCGTAAATATATCTGTTTTTGCATATAGAAATGTACGTTCTTATGTAAGATATGTAAATATATAACTATAGGTGAAGTTGCGTAGCATTGCAAGATAACGTTTGATTCTTCTACGCGCCTCGTGTCATTAATGACTCGCACTTTAAATTAACGAGAGAAGCGAACGAGCTAGTCGATTAGAGAAAGAAACCTGCACAGCTAGCCAAGGCTGCTAATTAAGTTTGAGACTGGGAGGTAGTTCGCCCTGATCTGCAAGAGCAAATCCCAAACCGAGACCAAACCGAACTGGCAAGCCAATTCAGGCGCCAGTTAATGAGAAGTCGTGGCTAACTTCAGCTACACTTGACAGTAATAGTAATGTGCGATGTCTGGGGACAGGGCATGTATAGTAAAGGCAGAGGGGCAGGTCTCACAGAGGGAGGAGGGGAGGAATGATGTTCCCAAATGGAATCTAGTATCGAGCAGGGCTTAGAGTTTGCCACTAATAAAAGCATCGCATTGTTTGACAATTTGCCATGCCAGACTTTTGGGAATGCCAGTCTCTCTCTCTCTGTCTTTCTTTTTCTTTCTGTCTCTCTCTCTGCTTGTTTTACTGTACAGTGCAATAGTAAATTACAAACATAAATCACTTGATAAGTGACGTCAGCGCTGGCTGCCTGCTCCTTTGCCTGCCCTGGCCGTGCTCCTGCCCTAGGGGCAACCAGTTCGCTCAGCCTGTCGAGGATGCTGGAGCTTATCAGCTATACAGCAATCAGGTCAGCAGAAACAGCAGCAGCGGCAGCAGTAGGGGCGTGGCACGTATGTGTAGCATTGTGTGTGTGTGTGGGCGTGTGCAGTTGCACATCTTTTTGTTAAGTTCAGTCGAACATAAATTTCTTTAGAATTGTCAATGGCAGCAGCTGCAACGCCTTAAGCCGCCCCAGGCCAAAAGCCCTTCAGGTCTGCAGCCTGTGTGTGTCTGTGTGTGTAAGCTATTGCTACATACTTTCCACACACACACACACACAGACACACACTCATTTGTGCAGCACTTTTGTTGCACTTTGCACTTGGCATTTAATGGATGCGGCATTGTGCGACTGAGCACGCTGCGTATGAGTGATTTTTATGGCTCGCAAGTACGCATCAACAATATTTGTCACACTTGAGATGACTTCAGCTGAGCTTGTGAGTGCGTGGGCGTGGCAACAGCAGCAGCAGCAGCGACAACGTCAGCAGTAGCTGATTGTTTAATGACATCATTCGCTGCAAATTATTTTGCTGCCGAGTTCAAGGCTGCCTGCCCCCCTCCAGCTGCTGCGCTCTTGCGCTTTTGCTGCCATAAACCCCCCAGCTCAACCCCTTTGCGCCTTCACATTTTATTATACTTGCCTGGCCCCCCAAGTGAGACCTTTTTTATATATGTTTTTCCTACACTTTTCTTTTGCTCTCAGCGCGCACAAAAGAAATTCTCGAATTCTTTGCGCAACTTTTCGACTTCTGGCGCGCCTTAACCCAACTCTCGTTGCCTCTTTTCAGCTGTCTGTCTCACTCTGTACCTCCTTTCTCTCTCTTTTATCTCACTGTCTGTCTGCCCGTTAAGTCATATCTGTGTGCGTGGTGTCGACACCTGAAAATCGTTCGGCATCGCTTTTAAAATAATTTTTATGATGCTTTCTCTGTGCTACGTGCCGCACACGCAATTTGTCTACATTTGCGACCCCTGCCCCTTGCTCTCTTGCCCTATTGCCCCTTGTAGAGGCAACACCTGCTGGCTGTGACGGCTTTGCTTGCCTTATGCCTCAAATCCAGGCTAGAGATGGAAGTCCATAAGACCGAAAAATACGAAATATTTGTTTCCGTTTCCGCTGCCTTTCCTCCCCTTGTGCATCGACTGCCATTTAAGCGATTTCTTCATTTTTATAGGGTTGCCATACTTTATATTGTATGATACATCTGCAAAAAACATGGGATAACTGCGCTGCTTGCCGCCCCCCTTGCTGCTGCTTTATATTTTAGTTTCGTACTATCATCGTTCTTCTTCTCAATGAAGGGTATCTCACAGTCGTGCGCCTTTGACTATGGTTAAGCATTTATAATTATTACGATTTTATTATCACATCTGTTAACGATCTATTTTTGCTTTTCTGATCTGATTGGGGTTTGTCTCTACTCCAATCCTTTGTAATAGTTTTATCTCATTCTCAGAATAAACTTTAAATAAATAGAATAACTTTAAATCATTTCACAGAAAGTTACTGAACACATTCACAACTTGAATGATTTGTATGCAGTATACTAGACTTCTTTACACACTAACACTACAATGAGATCTTAAGTACGTTGGATAACATATTGAGAGCATTTCTCAGACATGTACAGAGTTGCACATTGTATCAGCCGAAAGAGGCAAGGTCGTCAAGTAGCTGCCTGCAAGTATCGCACTTTGGCTTTAATTGCCAGCGTACCAGTTACAGCTATGCCTCTACCCCTGTCTCTCCCTTTCTCTCTCTGGCCCTCTCTCTCACTCTCCAACTGTGTGCAGCACATAAACAACAATTTAATGCGAGCGCATTTCTAATTGACAATTAACGTGACGTGTCTGTCGTTTCATAACAAATGACCGGCCCAAGAATATGGCCACTAATACAAGTGTATACGACTAGCTAGCCTACGCCCACACCTAAGCCTATGCCCAACTATTCGCAACGCCCATAAGATGTGAACAGCGTGGCAGTTGGGCAGTGAGAGGGCGGGAAAGAGGGAAAGAAAGGGGGGCACATGAGCACAGCTGTTGCGGTTGCAGACAATGTGTAGCTATGAGATTGTCAAGGCATGTGCGTGTGTGTGTGTGCATGTATGTGCATGTATGTACATGTATGTGCATGTATGTGTGTGTGACAGTGTTTGATTGTGCGGCCATTGTGCATGATTGTAATGTAAATGTGCATTGGCAACTGCACTGTGTAAGCAGCAGATTGAAGAGAGCAAGAGAGAGAGAGAGAGAGAGGAGCTAGAGAGGAGGGGAGCAAAGAGACAAAGTGAGGAGGTAGAGGTGTCCATGGTCTATGTGGTACAGTCTTCGGTTTACGGTCTGCACGGGGTCCAACCCCGGCGAATGTCGTAAATTGTGCCAAGTTGAGACTGTCAACGGTTGACACTTTATGTGACAAAATAGAAGCGTTTATGTTTAGTAAAACTAATGTTTGTTCTTCCATAACTGCCCCTGTGTGCTAGTATGTGTGTGTGTATGCGAGTGTTTGTCTGTGTGCGTGTGTGTGGCTTGTGTGGGCACTGCTGCTGCACATGCTCGCAATGCGTGTAATTGTTCCAGCACACACAGTTATTCAGCTGGCAGCACACATACAGACACACACTCCCACACACAGACACACACACACATACCCACAGACAGACAGACTGGTAGCAGACAAACACATACACATACACATACTGGCACACACAATATCTGACTTTGAGTGACAATTTAAAGTAATTGTTCACTCCGCAAAGATAACTCGCAATGCTTCGCCGCAAGCTGAGCATAAAAGCAGAACTGCCGAGAGCCGTGTGTGAATACACTGAAAGAAAAGCAGAAAGAAAAGCTAGCTTTCCTTAACTAGTTGTATCTAATAGTGCAGCACTGAATTTTCCTGTCTGTATTCATTGCAAGGAACTCAATCGTTAAACATATCAAACTTTTTTATGAAGAAAATCTATATTTTTGACTGACTGTTTCTTTAAAAGCTATAGAATATAGTTGTTCGATTTTAATGAAATGCAATAAGTATAATTCGATTACTTTAAAGCTGTAATTCGTACTGATGCTGAGTCAGAATATATAGCTTATATGGTCGGATATGTCTTCTAAGTACGTTGCAAACTCTTGGCAAAAATGAATATACCCTCTGCAAGGGTATAAAGATTGACTGACGTATGTTTGCTAAGTGTGTTGTGCAACTAATGTTTGCAGATCAGCCCATTGCAGATTTTACCTAATGATTAACCTGTCTCTTCTCTCAGTGTAGTCTTGCTTACTTGTAGTCCTGCTTACATATAGTACTGTGTCTACGTTCTTTATTCAAATTGACAGAACTCTCTTGTTTGCTTTGCTTATTCTTTTTCGCGATAGTTTACGGCATTCTAATGGACTCGGGAAGCCGATTAGGCTAATAGAAACGCTTTTAATTCCGCTTATTATATAAAGATGTGTTGGGTAAACCTTTTCAACTTGTTAAACACGAAAAAGGCAAACAATTGCAACATGTTTCCCACAGAAAACATACTGTCAGTCAGCCAGTCAGTCAGTCAAATCCATTTGGAGCTGACACGCTGTGTTGTTTAAAAACAACATGAATAATTCACGATAATCAGCGGGCGAGTCAGATGATAATCACAATGATTTCACGGAGACCAGAGATGGCGTAACAAGTGGAGGATGCGCCTCCTCTACTTGCCTTACTTTGCTTCCTCTTGCCTCCCTTTGCCTCCTCCTGCCTTGCGTTTTATAAATATTAAAATGATAACGAATGTTGCCATGTCTCGTGTCTGTTGCTTCGAGCTGTTGTCTGTCCGTCTGTCCGCTTGTCTGGCTGTCCGCTTGTCTGGCCGTCTAGCTGTCCGCTTGGCATTTAATTGCCAGTTGGCTTGTGCCATATGAATTCATAATCGCGCCAGTTTTTCACTTGTTTTCGTTTTGTGGCCGCTGTGCGGTGCGGTGAGTGCGGTGTGTACGCCAAATGGCTGACATTTGCCGCCCACTCTCGCTCTTTCTCTATCTCTCTCTCACTCTGCGTGTGTGTGTGTGTGTGTGAGAGTGAGTGGGCTGGTCTACCATTAAAACAATTAAATATGAATGAAGGCACGTCGCTGAAATATGTTTCGCCAAGTGTCGAAAAACTTTGGCATATCAAATTACAACGCAGCAAACAAATAGCAAACACAAGCACGCAATGTGCCCCCCACCCCCTGCCAAGCCACGCCCTTTTGTTGCACGCCCACTTCAAGTGGCAATGCGTAGGTTGTAGACGAGTCGAATCTGTTTGCCATATGCACTTGTCTGCTCTGTCTGCTAGGTTGGTCCTAGTGTTGTACTGCTCACACATTGTCTTGCTGTCACTCTTTCACTTACTTACCCACTTAGCCTCCCCCCCCGACCCACCGTCTTGCTAGACCCAAGCACAGTGGTCATTATTAAAGCACGCACGCAACCGGCGCTGATAAGTATGCTACGCATTTTGTTGTTCAGTTCTACGCACTCACACACACCCCACACACACACACACACAAAGGTGGGTACCCGCTTGTGGATGCATGCCAGCTGGTCAGTTGTATATGATCTCGACCACGCCCCCCTTGCCGCCCATAAATTACGCAAATACCCGAGGAAGAAGAGAAATAAACCAACCGCAGGCTTCTTGGCCAATTCACTTGGCCATAAAACGACGAGCGACGCATTTGATTTAATAATTTTTGTGCACTCAACTTGTGTGTACCCTGTACTTGAATGCTACAGGCAGTAGGGTGTATACTTGCTATACATTTATACCCTAATTCTGCCTCATTCTATTTCCTTTTCTTTAGCAACGGATGTACAAACTGAATGTTGATATTACTTTACAGGGTATATTGCAATCTATGCATCTCTTCAATATGCAGCGACAACTACTTATCAGTCAGCACTCGTAATTGAGCTTACGAGTGTGTGTGTGTGTGTGTTGGTGTATGTGTGCAGCTTATTAACAGCACTTTTGTTTCACATGTGCGCCAATTTCGTGTTCAATTTACGCCATTCTCTGTTGCTGTTGTTCACATCGTTGTTGTTCTTTTTGTTGTTGTTTTTCTTATTGTTGCTGTTTTTCTTGTTGCTGCTATTCTTGTTGTTGTTGTCATAGCCAATTGCCAATGGGCGTGTTGTTTGTTTGTTTGCTTGTTTACTTAACTGACCGGGGTGAACAAAAAGTTAAAATCAACTCGATCAAGCTTTAATAAGAGTCGTTAATAAGATACCACGTGAGCAGTTGCAAGAAATGTTTGGCATATATGTATTTATATTTATATTGGGCTACCAGCTACCCTACCAGGGCTACCAGCTACCCTTCAAAAAGAGGATAGATTAACATGAAAAAAACGAACACGAGGAAAGAAAGCCAAAGATAAGTGAGTCCTGATGTAGATAAAGGCATATATATTGTATATGATTTATGAATTATATATGTTATACATGTTGTAGATCTACCAAATATATGGTATATGATTTATATGTCTAGAGCATGTAGATCTACAAGTCATGCGAAGCTGAAGAAAGGCTTCAATGAGCCTAGCAGTTTGTGTTGCTGACACTCCATTATCCCTCTTGCTCTCTCCCTCTTTGTTGCACTCCACCTCTATATCTTACTTTACAGGGCATGCAGCTGACGAGGCGTGTAGCGCATAAAGAGCTGGAAATATCATTAATTAATTATATGCCATTCGCATAAACGCTTAAAAAGCCATTCGTTTATTTATGTCATTTAATTAATGCCCGCAAAGGCAAAAAACTCTAATGAAAATGCCGCATGACAACAATGTGTTAAGGCAGCAGAGAAAGAGGGAAAGGGAGACAGAGAGTGACAGAGCGAGAGAGGGGGAAGAGCGAGTGATAGCGAGTAGCTGCCTTCGTGCTGCAATTAAGGGCGAAACTCAAAACTCACCCAACTCGCCTCAATTCGAAGTTTGTTTAGAAATTTATTTTGTTTGCCTGCGGTTTTGCACATTTACTTTTCCACTGCCCTCTCTCTCTCTCACTCTCTCACTCTCTCCCTCTCTTGCAGTCTCTTTCTTTCCCTCTCTCTTTCTCTTGCTGCCATCCTCTCTAATTACAAAAAAGTAGAAAAAACACTCAACGTCAAAGCTTAAAATGATATGCGAATTTCAAATTAAGCAAGCGACCAATTTTAATATCGAATGCAAACACTGGGTAGGGGGAACGGGAGGGAATAGTAGAGGGTATAGTGGCTGTTGCGGTTGCGTTCAGTTTGGCGATAGTGCAACGCCGCCGTGGTCAGTCAACTACATACCCCTGGCCCAACCCTGGCCCGATCATCATACGCCCTGTGCGCCCGCATGTGTGTGGTTTGTTCAGTGTTCTAATTAATTGTTGAGTTGCAGTCAGCCAAAGCGCTGCCCACTCGCTATCACTCTTCCCCCATTTCTCTCCATCTCTCTCTCATTCTCTGGCTCTTTGTCTATCTGCCTCTCTATCTTTGGCTACGCCTCGCTTTGTTTTGCGCTTATTTTAAATTGCATTTGACGCTAAACAAAATGCGGGCCAGTTTACAAAATATTTATCACCAATGCCAACATGTACGTGCGACGAACTGCTGACCCCGCCACGCTGCTCTGCACTCTACACTCTGCTCTTTCTCCTTCTCTCTCTTTTTCTCCATCTCTCTCTCTTTCTCTTCTATTCTCTCGTCTGTTGAATTTTGCATGCATTAATTTTATGCAGTGCCACAAAACAAGCAACAAACTTTTACAATAGCCACACAAAACACACACATTCCACCCCCCTGCCCCGTCCCCCTGCATACACACACAGACCCCTCACACTCATGCTCCCTCTCTCTGTACACCTCTTTCCTCTACGCAGTTCTGTCTTTCGGCATTTCAGCGTTTTGCCCCCGAAAATGCATTTTCAGTTCCTACGAAAAACAATCATTTCAGCCAGTCGAGCATTCCGCTGCCACGCCTCCCCCTCTCCATGCCCCTTCTCTGCCTCTCATTGTTTTGTTTTTAGTTCGTTTCGCAATTTGAAAGTTTTTTTTTGATTTTTTTGCCCAGTTTCCTCTATTTTTTGACAAATTTGCTCAACAATTTGAACTGCTAACTATGGAAATTTACAAAACATACACACAAAGACACACACACACACACACAGACAGACAGTCTGTGCGTGCGTGTGGGAGCTTTTAATTTAGTGCATAATTGCGCAATCAATGTGGCCACATGGGGTTAAGGGTCGCCCAGGGTAAGAGGGTATTCTGGCCAAATCCTTCGACACTCGCATTTGCATTTTGCAGTGGCGGCAAATAAATTAAATTAAATGCAATTCAATTAAAATAAATAAATAAGTCAGTTCGGCTTCTCTCGTTAATCGTCCTCGCTGGCCATGGCTGCCGTGTTTAATTAAATGTGTCCTCCTTCCCTCTAGCAAGAGGAGGGGGAGGTAGAGAGCAGGTGGCCACAATTCGAATGGAACAACTGATTCAAATGATTGAGCAAAAAACTATCGAACATTATGTCAGCGTCAGTGCACTCTGACCAGCCCCAACACCTCCCACAGCTCTCTCGTTCCCACTTCCCCTCATCCGCTTTTGCCACTTCCACCCTCTCTCTCGCTGCCTTCCTCTCACATTAGCCTTACAGCATTTAATTAGTTTTTTTCCTGCGAAGCCACTCGAAACGCAATAAAATGTAATAAAAATATTTTCAACTACATTATGCGTGCACTGCTACAAAAGATACACTGCAATTGAAATTGTTGTTGCTGCTTATCGGTATTCATAATATATTGCAAGTTAATACTTTCGAGTCTTCAATGGAGTAAGCAGAGGCAAAGACTTATTGTGGTTATTGAAAGTCAACTAAGAACAGTCGACTCGGAATTAAATAATTATTAGTTAATTTATAAATATCAACTAATAAATGGAAACAAATAAAAATAAATATAATATACAAATGAATGTAAATGTGCTTAAAATAAAAAATGATTAAATAATTAAGAAATTTAGCATCTTGTTTGCAGCTCAAATTGAATAAAAATCGATAGAAATTTGAACTTATTTTTTTATTGCAAGTCTGACAAAAAATCATAGCATACTTTCAAGCAGCGCATTAAAGAGAGAGTTACACTGCTTGCTGATTTGTTATTGCACTGCTTGCTGTGCTCAAGAAGTTGAATGAAATTACCTATTTGAAAACACGTGTACGCAACGTTGTGCCGAAAATATTTGAAGAGCACAAAGTAAAATGTGCCAGAAATGTTCTTGTTGCAGTTAAAATGCAGAAGACATGCCTTATTAAATAAGAAGAAAATTGTATTTTCCTCTATTTTCACAAATATGCAAACTACAATAAACTTTTTGCTTTAATTGAAAGGAAAGCTGACAAAGATTTGTCAATTTTGTACATTTCGCTTTGTTGCATTTAGTTAGGTCTAATCGAATCTAGTGACATGTTTGCAGTACAGTATGGGGTGTGTGTGTGTGGGTGTGCGTGCCTGTGTATGGCAGTGTGTGCGTGTGCAGCACATACAATCCAAATAGGTGAGCAGCATAAACAAAGGAAGCTATTTTTAAATGAAGCAATGCTGACACACTCGCATTCACAGACACGCCAGCAAACAAACGCCAACACACCCACACACACACACGCACAGTGGGACACACAGACACATACACACGCACAGTGGGACACAGACACGCATAAACACACTTACTTTCATTCAATTAACGTCGTCCAAAGCAGCTGAGCAAGCGAGCGAGTGCGACGCGAGTGAAAAAGCTTGCTAACTGTTTCCCCCACTCACGTTGCTACCCCTTGCCCCCTGCCCCTGCTTACCCCCTTCCTTTCCTCCTTCCCCTGCAGCTCTTTGCTGCGTTGCTTGTGGCTTGGTTTGTTTGTTGTTTCTTTGGCTTCGACTGCTGCTGCTGTTGCCTCTGCTGCTGCTGCTGCTGCTGCTGCTGCTGCTGCTGCGTCTGCTGTGTTTGCTGCTCTCGTGGTTTCTGCTCTTGTTGCTGCTTCTCTCTCCCTGCCCTTCTCTGCAGCCTTTCCTCGTGGTTGTTGGTTCAACGTTATGCTGCTGCTGCTGCTGTTGCTCCACTTAGCGTACTTTTTTTGCATCGTCCCGTGTTTGCGCAGACAATTGTAAAACAAAGCAAACGGGCACGTGAGTTTAAAGCGATGCTCGTCGCTCGACTCTCGGCGCTCACGTTGAGCTCCTTGATTGTTTATAAACACACGCACACACACACACACGCACACACACACATAAGCAGACATGCATGCATACGTATGCACTCTCGCAGACCCGCTAGAACAATACTAATTTCTCTATTCTCTTTCGCCGCCGCTGTCCGTGAACAAAGCCGCTCCCTGTCGCCATCGTTGCCATTGCCTTTGATTTGCATTGTGGCCGCAGCTTTGCCAGTTCATAGAATCACCGAGTGTGCGTGGCTATGTGCGTGAATATGTGTGTGTGTGTGTGTAAGTATGTGGCAAGTCGGACATTAAATCGCTGGCCATTTATCAGCGAGCAGTGCGCGGCAGCAGCGTCTGCCAATTGGCTTTAAAGCTGCCTCGCACAACTTTTCCAATAAGCAACTTTTATCACCAGCTTGTGTTGCTATATCTGTATACACACACATACATACACTCACATACAAACACACGCACACACATGCACATACAGAGGCATTAATAGGCAGCAAGAGAAAAAGGAATGTGGCAAGGGGAGGCTGTGAACTCGACCCAGGCAAGGTGAAGGCAAATGTCACACAACGGAAATGTGCAAGCAACACACCCACACACACTCTCTCACACACACACCCACAGACGCACACACACGCACAGCAAATGGTTGCTTGCTCATTTCGCTTTTAATTTCCTTTGAAGAAAACTTATCACCCAGCATGAAATGCCAAAGAAATGGCAATAAAAAAAAAAAAAAAAAGCAAAATAAAACGGAACTAGAAAGCAAGAAAGATGCACAGTAAGTTGGAGAGGGGGGGTAAAAGAGAGCGCACAACTTTTACTTTAGCAGCAGCAATGTCAATGGCAACAACGACGCAGTCTGCTGCGTGTTGCGAGTTTGTGATTTAAAAACTGCATTTGATACTCGTGGCAATGGCAATGAATTTCCCCTCTGACCACCTTCCGCCTCCCCCCTCTATCCACCTCTCTCTCTTTTTGTCTACTGCCCACGCTCGCCCACGCTTGCACGCTCTGTCACTCGCCTGTCCACTCCCCCTTCGCTTACGCCACCCACTCTTACTGTGTGTGCGTGGCACGCGTTTCTACTTTTCTTTCTCATTCTTGGCTGAGCTACAAGGCCAACGGGGGCGTAACGTGACTTGACCAAGTCGAGGCTGCAAATCAGTTGCAGTTGCAGCTGCAGTTGCCTCATTGTGGCAACGGCAATGGGCATTATGTAAAATTTGTGGCAGCATACATAGTAACTAAAGAGAGAAGAATGTTTAAATAAGAGAAACTAGGTATATAACAATCATTGCATACTTTTAAGCGGCGCGTTAAAAGGCAGCCAAGCTGGCGCAAGAAATGCACTCTGGGGACTTTGATATGTGAAAGCTTGTATAACTGCTGTTCGATCGGATTATAATTTGGTGTACACGTAGATATTGAAGTCAGCTAAGTATATGTTAAAGTCAGAACGTGAGATCTGTGTGTTCATATAGACAGATAGGGAGACGGAGAGATAAACAGACAGGCAGACATGGCTCAATCGGCTTGGCTAGAGATCTTGAGAAAGATTAAATATATATACTTTGTGGGGTCTGCCACGGCTGCTTCTGCCCGCAACACTTTTTATTGGCGTAGGGTATAAAAACCCATCAAAAAAACTTATTGAAACTCCCCCATAGTGCACTGCTTGCTGCATATCGATTGCACTGCTCGCTGTTCTCAGAGTGTTGTTAAAATAGAAAACAGATGAAAATACCAATTAAAAATCAAAACATGCCTCTGTTATATGCGATAAAGTCACAAATTTGGAAATGCCTTTGCACTCACAAGATGAAAGTCAGCTTAGGCCTCAGAAGAAGTCTACTTTTAAGCTGCATGCAAAAAGGGAGCTCAGGCAAATTTCAACAATACTTGTAGCACTCCTCTGCCTTTGTTGCCTCTGCAATAGCCTTCAACAGATCTCTGAAACATACATGAAGCACATTCGATTTATGCTTCCAGCAAAATGGTGAACCATTCCCAGACCTCTGTTAGGCCGAGTTAAAATACAAATCCTTTAAGAGTTCCATTGTAATGCATTTTCTATTTCTGGCACAGAATTTCTAAGGGGAAGTTTTCATTTCAAGTGAAAATTTTCAGTGAGCTAAAAGAGGGATCCATTACGTGCGCCATTACGAGCTGTTGTTGCAACCTATGCAACCTCAGCAGAACACAAAAGGGGAGCTTAGGTAATTCCCACAAGTCAATCCCCGCTCCCTCCCCCTTCTCCCAAATGGTGTTTCTATTTTAAGCAGCTTAATAACGAGAATACATGCAAGAGTTGTCCAATTATGCCATGATAAGTCGAGGAGTATTAAAAGATTCTCTAGCAAATAATCGCACATAATTCAGAAACTATTCCACATCATTTCCATAACTTGATTTCAATTTGATATTTACCGGACCAGTTTTAAAATTGCAAATAACTGAAGTTATCAGCGCCAATTGAAGTAGTCGACGTATTATTATTTAATTCTGCACCATAACATATAACTTATATAGGAACGATTAGAGTAGATAAGAACCTGCTAAGGCACAAAACTTTCGATATATCAAAGGTAGCTTTTCTTTTTGGGTTTTCTTTGCTTTCTACACTGCTGACTGTACCAGTCTAACTGTAATTAAGAGCAACTGATAATGTGACACACACAACATATACACACACACACACAATACATAGAAACTCACATACATATGCAATACATATAGCAAATCGGTCATCGCCTGACAAGAGGCAAAACAAATTCTGCACTGATTGTTAAGGCGAAAGGTGAAAATGTGAAAGAAGGTAGATGGAAGGGCTGCAGCAATGAGGGTTGGGGGAGATAGGGGCGTGGGCTCTACACATGACAAATGACATTCATTTAGCCGGGAATGAAAGAACAGCGCTGAGCACAACAATAAAAATGACAAGGCAGGCAGAAAAAATTGATTGATAATCATGGCACAATCAGAGACATAAACTCATAACCGACGAGCGACTATTAAACCTGGGGGACACGCACACGCGCACACATGATGCGCACACAAACACACATGAGGGACACACACAAACACACATGACACACACACAGAAAGAGAGAGAGAGGCATTGAGAGAAAGAGAGGGGCAGCCCGCATACACAAGTATTATATTGTAATGACAATTGTCAATGATTATTTTCATTCTGATAATGTTATTGTTGTTATTGCTGTTGCTGCTGTTACTGTTGTTGCTGTTGTTGTTGCTGTTGTTGTTGCTGCTGTAAGCAATAATATCCGCCCAATGTATCTTTACGTTTAATGCGAACCACTTTGAATTACTTTCAAATGGGGGAGCAACAAATGACCTAAGTGGCCCGAAAAGTGTTGAGCATGAGAGAGAAAGAGACAGCAGTGACTACCAGTTACCCTGCAGATAAGTTAAGAGAGGAGAATGGAGTGATGGGGAGAGAGTGGGAGGGACAGATAGAGAGAGAGAGAGAGAGAGAGAGAGATAGAGAGAAGAGCGAATGGTAGTTACCCTGCCGAAAGAGAAAAGAAAAGAAGAAATCGTGAGGAAGAGAAAGTGAGAGATATAGTATTTGCTTTATTCTATACGATATAGAATATATATTATACTTCAATATATCGTACTATTATATATATGTATTATATATACTACTATATATGATCTACTTCTTCTAGCTGCGAGTCAGACTCTGCCTAAACTACGCTCTGTTTGCAGGGCATCATTTAAAATCATTTCAAGCAATGCTTTGAAAAGGAAATATCAACTCACACACAATCTGCTGCCTGAATGCATTCAGAACAACAAGTGAATCATTCATGAATATAAAGAGTACACTTTTGAGTGTACTCACTTGCAGTGTGTGTAAGTGAATGTATTGTTATTGAATTACTTCAATACTCATTCATTTGGTAGTGAGTAGAATGATTTTGAGTATAGCATAGGTGCCAGCTATAAGTGTCGGGTATATATGGTATACCATATATGCAATATAGTAGTAGTTTTAGTGACAGTCACAGTCACAGTACAGTGAATGTGACAATATAAATGTATACATTCATGCAGGTCACTAACACACACACACACACATACACACACAATGACAGGGTGCAATTGCAACTGCGTTTCGATTTACCTCACTCCATCGCACCTCATTCTGAGTCACCTTCCCCCTCTTCCCCCTTGCAAGCTCATCTAATTCAGTTGCCAATTTTCTTTGCCTTTGCGGTCATTTACCGTGTGTGTGTGTACGTGTGTGTGTTAGTGTGTGTGCTATTGAGCGTAGCAAATGATAAGGGTTTTCTTCTTGGGGCCATTCTTTAAGGCAGGCACTGTATCTTTCTACAATTTACAACAAATCTTGCACAATTTCCCACTCCTGCCTTGAAGGGGGACACGAAGTAACAAGCGAGAGAAGGGGGACAACGGGACACAGCGCAGACTTCCGTCTTCAAACAGTTTTGCTGTCGCCGCTTTCATTGTTGTTGTTGTTGTTGTTTGCTGCTGCTGCTGCTGGGTTTGATTTCCTGTTTTGAGGGTACAAGCGCTTTTAGTTTGCCATTTAACCGACCGCAAGCACACATTCGTCACCTAAACAGTCCCTGCCCCTGTCCCCTGCCTCGTCTCTCTCTCTCTCTCGCTCTCTCTGTCTCTCTCTCTCTGGCCAGTTTTGTCGATTTCTGTTGTTGCCACTTACAAATTGGCTTTTGGCCACAAAATGCCCTCGTTCTGTCGGCCGAGAGAAAAACCCTAATAAGCCAAAAGGTCAAACATTGTTACCGAAAACGTACGTAAAATGTATGCCAAAAATCCGAGAATCCAACGGAATCAGCAACACAGAGATGGAGAGGGGGAGAGAGAGGGGGGAGGAAGAGGGAGAGGCGAGTAGAGAAAGACACTGAGAGAATCCTGCAATTGGCCAGTTGCCTGTTTCGGTTTCGGTTTCGGATACGGATTTCCCACACAGCTCCACTAGTTTTTTTCTGGGCTCTGCTTTGGCCCGCGGCGCTTTAGAAGGCAAGAGGAAGAGTAGAAGAGGCTGAAGGGGCAGCAGGGTTCGCACAACTGGACCAATCAACTTTTGATGCGGGGCACGTGGCGGGCAACGGCGGCGGTGTCAAGCAGTAAGCGTCACTTCCGACGGATTCATTTTTAATTTATATGTTAATCATTGCGCTACATAAATATGCCAACAACAGTAACAACAACAACAACCGGAGCAGCAACAACAACAACAGCAACAGTAACAACAGTCACAGTAACAGCAACAACAGTAACAACAACAACTGTCAACAGTTTGAATATGAAAATGGCGTGTAAATACGAACGACATTGCTTGGGCTAAATGAATAAGCCAAGCAGGAACGCCTCAAATGCAATTTAGCCAGCTCATTGTCTATTTTGATTTCCGTTCTTTAATGAGCAACAACAAACGAGCGCGTGGGCAACAGCAGCAGACAAGAAGTAGCAACTTCTGACAATAACGAGAACATCATTTCAGCTCAGGCTCAGGCTGTGGCTCTGGCACTGGCTCTGCCAATGACAGCTCCCTCTCTCGTTGCCCCTCTGCCTGCCTCTCTTTCTATTCCCGTCTTTAGATTTGCCACTCTGCATATAACGCCCTTGCTGTTGCCTTGTTTGTTCTGTGCTTTGAATGCGACCAACGGGGCGTATACATAACTCAATGATAATTCATTCAATTTGAAATATAAGTATTCATTAAGCAGCATTCGCATTATTCACACTCAAGCATCAAAAGCTATGAATATAGCACATTATATATACATACATAGTATTTCTTTGGTATTTTTGTAGTTTTTTTTGTTGGTATTTTGCCGGAAAATTAAAGTCAGTTTTTTAATAATTTTATAAATTTGTAAGGAGCCTTGTGAAAACATGGGCGAATAGGCTGACCGAACGCTACTGGTTCTTCCAACCAGGGATGAGGCAGGCCAGAGAGCTTACGAATCCCTCGATTAAGCGAAGAACATACCTACTCTCTCGGAGAGATCTCTATCTCCTTGTTGGCTACCTTAGTGGACACCACTTGGTGAACTATCACCTCAAAAAAATGCGTCTGTCCTCGGATGCAGAATGCAGGCTCTGTAAAGAGGACGAGGAAACCACGAAACACATCCTGTGTGATTGTCCAGCCTTGGTATGGATTATGAGGAAACATCTGCACGTGGAAACCGCAGTTCCCGAGCACATTGTCCGTTCCTCGACAAAAGACCTGTTATGCTTCATCAGAGAAGCGGAACAGCTTTTGTCATGATAGGGAGAGCATTATAGGCACAAAAGATCATTCTGGTCGCAGTGCCTCGCCCCTTCTCTGCTGTGAGACTCCCTTACAATTAAAAAAAAAAAAAAAAAAAAGGAGCCTTCACTTCGATTGCCAAGCAAATTTGCTAAGTAAATTGTTTAAGTTCTATTTGTGGCATAAACTAATTCCATTTGCCATTGTTGCCAGGTGCCGCACTTGCTGAGGGGGGGCGGAGGGTGTGGCAGGTACAGCAATTTCTTTTGATTTGCCATCAAAATTTATTTGAATTGAATTGAAATATTTGAATTGTCTGTTTATTGATTTAGCTTGTGTGGCAAATAGAAGAGGAAGAGAGGAAGGGAGGGAGAGGGGAAGTGAGAGTAGAAAAGAAAGTGACGGTGAGAGGGGCAGAGAGAGAGAGAGAGAAAGAGAGAGAGAGAGAGAGAGAAGGAGAGAGTGAGCTGCTTTGTGTATTCAAATGCGACATCAAACAGCAATCTAATTCAATGTAGCGCATGTTCTTCTTCGTCTTCTTCTGCTTCTTCTGCTTCTTCTTGTTATTGTCTACAGTACTTAGCATTACTAATGTTGGCTCTCAATTTCTGTTCCATTTCAGGATGAAAAAAATCAGTTGCTCATCACAAATATATGGCTGAAATTGGTAAGTAAACGCGGCAGAAGAATCTCAATACAGGAGAGACTGAATGGAGAAGGGAGACGGGAAGTGCTCTCTAAAGTCTTTAGCCAAACATGAAATAATAAGCAGCAGACAGGGAGAGAGAGAGAGTGGAAAAGAGAGAGAGAGGGAGACAGTAAGAGCAATAACACAGAGAGAGAGAGAGAGAGGGAGAGGGAGAGAGTGAGAGAGAGAGGTAGAGGTAGAGATGATTGTGGCTTTTGTGGCTGCACACATGAGTCTAAGCCCGTGAGAGATTTGTTGCCTTTGGGGCAATAAATTTGACTGGGCCTCAATTCACGCAGTGCAACAAATGAAATTGCCGCAATTTGTCAAAAAAACAAGCCAACAACAGAGAGAGAGAGAGAGGGGGAAAGACATAGAGAGAGAGAGATGAGAAAAGGCAGACAGGGCTACCTCAAGTTGCCAAATAAGCTGAGGAACAGCGTTTAATGGCCACAAACAAGAAGATGCCGCCAGACTTTTAGCTTTACCATGCCACTTGCTTGTGGTAACTGCTGCTGCTGCTGCCTCTGCTGGAAAATCTGGCAGTCAACTTGCAACGTTTTCTTCATTTTCTTATTGCAGCAGCTGCAGAAATTGCAAAATAATTTAGCAAATCAAGCGATGGCCAAATTAGCCAGCATGTCCTGTTTGTCCGCAGCTTGCAACGTGCAACATGCCACATGCCAGCTGCAACTGGCGGCAACATTACAAACGGGAGCAAGGCTCGACTGATGTGTATCGTTTTTAATTGAAATGTCACGAGCAGCCGCCAAAAAGCAAGCAATGAATACCAAAAACACTCTTCAACCCACTTGCCACAGCTCATGTGGCACAGACACACACACACACACAGAGAGAGAAACATACACACAGAGACAGAGATAGAGACAGACTGAAATGGGAGCAGCCGAAACTGCCTTCGGAAATTGCAGGAGTCAGACACATTTCCAATCCAAATTTGAAACATAATTAAAATTTTGCTCATGTTTGCAAGAAGTTCTTTGCAATAAAAAGAGAGAGACAGAGATCAGAGAAGAGAGACCAGAGAGAGAGCGAGAGAGAGAGAGAGTAGGGCAGACATGCAGAGATAGCAAGAGCAAAGAAATATGAAAATTATTTATATCATTTCATTTATTGTACTCATATCTTTTATTTATTTATTGACAGCTTCTGTTTCAATTCAATACAGAACAATTGAGAAAATAGGAATATAGGATCTTTATATGGCAAAGTTATTGCTTAGGGAGACAAACCTAAGAGCATAAGAATATAAACTGAGATAATTCACATAATTCTAACCAGAGTGATGGCTATCAACTGAAAAAGAGGAAGAAAGGCTACTCTCGGAATTCCGAAAGTTTTATACTCTTGCAGGTTCATATCTTCTATGATTGTTGTACATAATGATGCGGAATAACATAATATTGTGTATATTAATATTGAATATATCTCTAAGTTAAGTTATTTCTATAATCAGAACTAGTCTTCATATAAAAACCTTTCTTCCGTCCGATTGTTCCTATGGCAACTATATGTTATAGTGGTCCGATTTAAATGAAATCTTATATGCCTAATATTTATAAAGAAAAATATCGATGTAGTAAATTTGGTTGCAATATCTTGACAAATAACAAAAAACGTCCGATAGTTTGTATGGCAGCTATACGATATATCGGTCTGATGTGGCTCGTTCCAACATATTTACAACGTGCAGCAATGGGAAGCATGTGTGGCATGTTTCATCAAGATAGCTTCAAAACTGAGAGACTAGCTTGCGTTTTAACAGAGAGACAGACAGACAGACATGTGGACGGACAGACGGGGAGACGGGCAGACAGACGGACAGACAGACAGATAGACATACCGATAGACAGACATGGCTAGTTCGACGCCCCTGTTGATACTGTGTCAGAATATAATATACATATACTTCATAGAGTCGGAGATTTCTTCTTGGCTGCGTTAGAAACTCCTGACCAAAATGAATATACGCTCTGCAGGGTATAAAGATCAGGCACCGCACTAGAATCGTTTGTTTTCGAATGATAGATTCAATAAGTTTATAGATTTATTGATATATTAGTGATGAATAAAATCATTGAAGCAAGCTAACAGAGGCAAGGAGTGCACATTGTTCGGCAAATGGATAGTCCGATGAGCCCATTAAAATGGCCAACTCAAGCGAACGATTAAGATCCTCAATCAAACAAATTCGATATTCTTTTGTCAGTCACGAGGGAAGGGGAGTGTGGGGAGGGGGAATGTCCATTTATAGAAACATGATTAATACGTGCAATAATAATAATCAAACTGTAATGGGAGAACCTGAGCTGAGGTAGGTAAAAATGGCTGGCAATTGCCACTTTCATTTGATTAATCGATGCGATCAAATGCAAACGTGAATGCTGCCACTCTATGCTCTCTTGCCACGCCTCTTTTTCCCTAAAGAGAATTTCGAATCGGATTCTGAATCGATGCGTTCTCGTTAATCGCCTTAAGTGTCGCAAAAGCAACAAATTTAATTACGATAAGCGGCGGATAGCAACGACTACAACGACAACGACAACTAGTTGCCTTGAGCTACACACAAACACACACACATACTTTCAAACACAAATACACACACACACACACAGAGTAACACGCTCAGCTCAGTTATCCATAAATGCGCACTTAACGATGATTGATGATTAGGGCACCAATACAAAGAGAGAGAGAGAGAGAGGCAGAGGGCACCTATGCTCAGAGACGGGAAGTATAGCAAAGCTGTGGAACTGTTTGGTCATGGCTAATTGATATGTGGCTTATTAATAACTCGTCAAGGTGCCATGGAGGAAATGAGAGGCAATAATGGGAAGGAGAGAAGAAGAACAGGAGAGCAGGAACAGCAGCGGACACAGAAAAGAAAAGAGAGAGTAAGAGCCTAATAGGATTTGATGCCATGAATAGTTCTATATATATATATAATATGTATACCATACACAATGATAGATCTCCCTCATGACATCTGTACATATGTGAGATGAAAGTTGCAAGTTGGCAATGCCAAATATCCTATAACATTTTCTAATTGTTACATAACCTCGTTGTATCATAAATCTTTCGTGTTGCGCAAACAAAACAAACAGAGATAAGCAAAACAGAATGTCGTATGCGACTCTCGGGTACAATTTGGCAGTGTTAACTTTAATTTATGATCAGACAGAGAGAGAGAGAGAGAGAGAGAGAGGAAGAGAGTGAGAGAGAGGCAAGTGAAAAGGCGCTGCCACTTTCAGATTGCCAACTGAGCCACCCCTTGTCCGCACCGGGGGGTAGCCTGTAATTAATTAAGTCAAGCATCAACGACAACAATCTTTACTCGGGCCCATTGTCAACGGGAATGTTGTCGCCAAAGACAAAAGGCAAAAGCACGAAGCAGCTCAGCTTCCTTTCGTTTGTTCGTTCGTTTCTCATTGATGTTTGTTGTTTTAACATTTTCCATTTTTCCATTTTCCAGGAATGGAACGATATGAATCTACGCTGGAATTCCAGTGAGTTTGGTGGCGTACGCGATTTGCGCATCCCTCCGCATCGCTTGTGGAAACCGGACGTGCTCATGTATAACAGGTAAGTGATTATAACGACCCACACACACACACAATGCCAACACACTTTTCTCAAAACAATTTCCCCCACAATAACCTACCTTTCCCCTCATTCCCCCCCCTCTCTCCTTCACTTCCTGACTGTATCTGTGGGAAATTTGAACTGCAGTCGTCGTAATTACAATAAGTTATGATGCCAGACCCTCAAATGGCTCATATATCTGCACCTTTTGGCTCTTTCTGGCTTTTATGGCCAAGCAGCAGGAGGTAGGGGAGGAGGGAGGGGGGGGCAGAATTGAGAATGATGACAAGCTGTAAAAATGATTACAAGACGATAAACAAAAAGTTAATATCGCACATGAAGTGTGATGCGCTTATGGAGGAAGCAGAAAGAAGGTTCACCACCACGAGCTCCACAGATTGTCAGCTACTTATCGAAGGTGTCTCGAATGAGCAGCAGAAGAGTAAGGAAAGTCGAGGGGGAAAGGGAAAAAGGGGCAGGGAAAGCAGTGTGAGATAGACAGCAGTGAGATAACTCAATTGAATTGCACTTTATGTGTGGGGTTCGGTTTCTTTTTTGTTTTGCCCTGCTTTTATGGCCCGACAATGCTTTATAATTTTGCAATAAAACCCTATGGTGACTTCGTGTTGTTGCTTTTGTTATTGTCGGTCTGTCGTTGTTGTTGTTGTTGTTGTTGTTGGCTTTGTGGCTGCGGCTCTTTATTGCTTTATTCGTATAATTTTATTTGCATTTGCAACGTTTTGATAATAACGAAAATTGTGTTTATTTTCGAAAATCCTTTCAGGTTTATGAGCTACCATTTGTTTGCTTACGTTCCATACCATATTCATTTCATTTTGCCCCTTTTCCACACATTCCCTTCCCCAAGCTAACCCCCCCCTCACTCTCTCCCCTCTTGCTTTTTTGTCCTCTTTTTTTGGCTCGTTTTTGCTGTTATTTGTTATCAATTTTATTGAAATAGCACCAGCCTTTTGTCCGTTCCCGTGCACGGAATCCTGTTGTGTTTTGCATTTCATATGGGTAAAACAAATACGAACCACAGAGCAGACACACACACACATAGAAGCACAACATGGCCTTCGCTAGATACTTTGTGGTGGTTTCTCTACCCTTTACATAACACCAAACGTATCTATTATGCTTTCAATCAAACGAGCTTGGTTTAATTGTAAAAAGAAAAACTAATTAAAATAACAAAAATAATCAGAGTGAAGACTGTTCACTGAACAACTTTGCCCACTTGCAGCAAAACTTTACACATTATCGCTGCACAAAAGAGAAAGAAGTAGTGGGACCTTGACGAAGTCACCACATTACTTAAGTACTCACAACTTATGTGCGGGAAATGAGGAGCCAGAAGCCGAGTGTACAATGATAGGGCCAGGCAGAAACACTATCAAAAAGTACCTAAGATCAGAGAAGGGAAAGATCCACGGGTATGTCCGGCATTGGCATGTAAAAGAAGTCTGTCATTAGCACCTTCTCGCACAGTAAACGAGAGATGGTCAACCAGTCCAGGCAAACTTATGGGTTTCCTTAGGATTTCCTTAGAATGGATTTCCTGGACTGCATAGCTCTAAGCTCAGTAAGGAGTACAACAGTTCCCCCAGCCAAAACAATATGTACATACATAGGTCGATATATTTACAGAGAGAGAGATTGGGAGTGTTAGTGGGAGTTGCAAAGAAAGGTGCTGCTGTTGCTAATCGCGATGCTGGCATCTCTCTAATCTATTGTGATGCAGCTGTGCAGTCACTCTTTAAAATTGTGTAAGTGGCATTTTAGTTTATGGCAAATAAAGTGGGGACCCACCTCAGTGGCAACGTCTGTCCGCAGCTGGCAACGTAGTAAACGCACAAATTTTAATGCGTATTTGGGCAAGTTTTATGACAAAGTAAATGACTTGTCCGAACAAAGGGAGCAGAAGCTGAAACTGGAGAAGGAGCCGAAGAAGGACAAATGCAATTAAGAGGGGTGCTCTTAAAGGGACACATAATGGGAACAATAACAAGAACAAGAGCAAGAGCAAGGAACCTGAGCAAGAACAATGCCGGAAAAAAGGCTGTAAAAGCCACCAACGCACACCAATAACAACAACACTCTTTCTCTCTCTCGCGTCTATATAAATATAAGTATTTTATGATAGGCTACTTGCATGTGAGCAGCGCCAGCCACATCCATTCTCAGCTTTTTGTGTATTGTCGCCCTGTCCCTTTTCCTTCTTCTGGTCTTCCTCCTCGTCGCGTCGCTGAAATTTTGATGATGTGACTACAATAGAAGGCACGCCAGCATAATGAATCATAATTTTACTGTTGACATGACCAGAGCAAGACACTGGCGACAGACAGAGTGGAGAGAGAGAGAGAGAGAGAGAGAAGGGGAGGTGGAAGAGTGCTAGGGTGCAGAGCATTATGAAAAATAACAATGACAAAAGGCAAAACATTTCACAGCTGCGACATTTTGGTTGAGCACACTCTAGCTTGACTTTTTATTAAAGAAACATATGTCGAATGCTGCTGCAACAACAACAACAACAACGACAATAACAGCAACAACAACAAGCTACAATCATAACAATAAGGAAGTGTTCATTCCCATGTCGAATTGAAGGCGAATAAAAATGTATGCTGAAAAGTATGCAATAGATTGGCCAAATATTTGTCAAATTGGGGATTCTAGTAGAGGGAAATCTACAAGATAACATTGTGTAGTTACTGCCAGCAGTTAGCTGTCTTTCCACTGATATACCCAACACAGCTGCTCAGCTTGCTGGGTATAATTAATAAATATTAAATTAGTTTGCTAGCGGTAAAAATTGAACCATAAGCGTAAGCAGCTCGAGCGGCGCATTGCCTATGGATTAATCATTAATCAGTGCCAACACACACACAAGCAGCATAAGAGTATGACGCAGATACGCTCACACACACACGCGCTTGGGGCGTTCTCGGCAACTCGCAGCGAGTGTTCACACGGCGCGCAGCTGCCAGTGCAGAAATGATTTATGCGCAAAAGTATGCTACATAAATTTTCATATGCGCCGTTGCGGCAATCCGACTGTAAAAAGAGGGACCTCCTATAAAATGCGTCAACGTGACCAACACGTAACCGTTTAAGTTTTCTAACAACCCCACACACATCCAAAGACACACACACAAACCCACACAAATGCAATTACATGCACAGCGAATGTGTACACATGTAAATATATTATTGTCTAGTTACCTTGGCCATTACTTACCAAGAAATGTGTTGCAACTTCACTTGCAGCGCCGACGAGGGCTTCGACGGCACCTATGCCACCAACGTGGTGGTGCGTAACAATGGCAGCTGCCTCTACGTGCCGCCCGGCATCTTCAAGTCCACGTGCAAAATCGACATCACCTGGTTCCCCTTCGACGATCAACGTTGCGAGATGAAGTTTGGCTCCTGGACCTACGATGGCTTTCAGGTGAGTGCAGCAGCAGTAGCTGCAACAGCAGCGTATATCGTATATCCACATGGCACTAGTCGGCTGCCACATGGCAGATGCCACGTGCCACTAACACGGCATTACCATATATCATATTCAACGTACGCCTGCAACTGGCACGTCATAAATAACAGTCCGAGTACTTGGCATGCCTCTTCCTCCTACTCCCTTCCCACTCTATGCCAGCTAAGCCGCGTCAGCTGCACCTCCACGCAGTTTGACTCTTTGACCTATCCGTTTTTAATGGCGCAGCTGTCGAAGAGTTTCAAATTTAGCAACAAATTCATTAACATTTCGCATTAATTTGCTCGACTTAATGAAAAAGGCGTTCATAAAAACTGAGAGACGTGCCATGATGACTAGCTAAATACCCTGCAAATGACAAAAGGTCGAATATGTAGCATACTCTTGAGGGCACTGCATAATTCACAGTAGTGGTGGAAGGACTGCAACGAATTCGATATGTAGTGCATTGATTTTTTTTTTAAATTCAAAGAAAAATCTATTTGAATCAAAATTTTGGGATATGAAAAAAAAAAACATTTTTGGGCATAAACTATAGAAAAAAAATACATACAATATAACGAAGGCCTCGAAGACTGTTATTAAACAAAATATCAACTACTATTCTTTAGAAACAAATGCTTATCAGTCTTACTATCCCTTAAAAACAATCATTTTCTAACACTTATAAATATTATTACTAATTTAGTAGTAGTCATTTAATGCAAATTGTTTGTTTTAATCGATTCTCAAAAACTAAATCGATTTGAAAACAATTTTACTTCCAGCTTTAAATCGCAGCACATAAAAGCATACAATGAATTATGAAATTGATTTACCACCAACTCAGATTACTAATTTTAATAAGATTTGATATAATCCTGCTCCCACATAATAATATAACTCTATTGTTAGCTTCATATACTTATATTCGTAAATAATTATTTGAATTGTAATTCCCAAGCTGATTTAAATGAATCCTTGACTTTCTGCCGCTCTGATAATCCCCCTTTGGCCAGCAACGGTATCGCAAATCGTTGATTGTGTTTGCATTAGTCTTTCAAATTGCTTTGTTTGCTGTTCAATATTTACGCATTCCATTGATGAAGCGGCAAATTAATTTAAATAAGTCGCCATCGAATCCAGCATCAAGATGTCGGCTCAGAAATTAATTACAGCGGCTTGATTTATTTTGCTATTTATTTCCGATAAGGTTCGGCATTAATTATGCCCGCTGCCCTCCATGCCATCATGCTTATTATACGATTTACCAATTAAATGTATCGCGATATCGCATTAAACATACATGTACACTCACACATCCACATATATGCATGTATGTATATATATAAGTGTATCACGATATCGAACTAGTTTGGCTTTATGACAAATTGTATTTACCGCCGCGCATGTTGTGTCAGGAAAAGTTACTTTGTAAGCATTCACTTTGTTGTCAACTTAACCAAAGGCTCTCAACATACACACACACACACATACCTACACATATAAGGGTGTTAATTGAAGCAGTCAAAGGGAGTGAGGAACAAGAGAATAAGTTAACTTTTAGTTTTTAAATAAAAAAAAAGAGAGAACAAATAATATATGACAAAATAACTAACTAAACTTTTGATGGTTCTGTAAAGGAAAGGTAAATCAAAGCTTTATGGGACAAGTACATATGTATGCTTATAATATGTTTATGGCTTGGATAGTATAAGAATAAAAGGAAGATCAAAGCTATTGTAATTTTTCTTTAATTGGCATATGAGAGAAAGAAAGAAAGAGAAAATCCTTTTAAATACATAATACAAAGTCTATGCAAAGTTTTCGTACTTCACTTTGCTCACCGTTTCTACCTTCACCATTTTGCATCATTTAGTCAGTCTTTATCAGTCGTCAAATGACTTGGTAATGCAAATAAAGCTGTATTATAATAGATATACGAGCTTATTTACAGCCCAATAACTTTGAAATAATTGCATTGAATCAATTCGATTGTTTAATCAAATATTATTTAACCACAATAACAAGGCAGACATGAGTTATGGCTGCAGCGTTGCCATATTGTAAAATAAATACAGATAACGTGACAATAATAATTAATACGTTCTGGATTGGCTAAAGTCCTGCTCCTGTCAAGTGGGTAGAGACAGCAAAGGGTGCACAAGGGGTCAGGTTACAAATCATAAGCATATATTTTGACATTAATTCGAGTGAGTAATGCACACTGCAATTGCCAGTGGGACACACAAACAACCTTATTCGGACCTGATTCGCTCCGATTGCCATTATAATTTGTGCAAATTAGCAGAGTATGTTAACACTAACTGTGCTGACTGCAGTTCAATTAGTGTATTTCCAAAGGAATGTCAAATGTGCACTCTGTTGACAAATTAACAAACATTTAAGCAGAGAGTTCACTGAACAATTTCAATGACTACAACAGCCACAGTCCTAGAGCCCTGCTAAATATACCCTGACCGAAAGGTGCCCAGAATTTGTTATAAATTCCACATGGAAATGTGATTAATAGTGAACAACATTAACGCATAGTTTAACTTAAGATGAGAGGAGAGGAGTTGAACTAGCCATGTCTGGCGCACAGTCTGCCTGTCTGTCAGTCTGTCTGTTCGTCCGTATGTCACCCTGTTAAAACTCAAATTAGTCAATCAGATTTAGAGCTATCTGGATAAAACTTGACACACATACTTATTATTACTGGTCGCTACAAATAAGTCAGAACGAGCCTGATCGGACAAATACATCGTATAGCTGCCATACAAACTATCGGCCGATTTTTGTTATTTGTCAAGATATTTTAACCAAATTTACTAAATCAGACTTTTTCTATTAAAATAATTTGCATATAAAATTACATCAGAATCAGAGCACTATGTATAACATATAGCTGCTATAGGAACAATCGGTTCAAATAGCGTTCTTGTATGAAGATTAGCAGAGTTATTCAAAGTTATAATGTTATCAACATAGTACTATTTAATTCTGCACCATAATATATAAGAAGTATAGAAACGATCAGAGGAGATTGAAACCTGCAAGGGTATAGAAAACTCGGCATGCCAAAGGTAGTCTTTCTTTCTGATTTAACATATAATGTAATGAGTCCCTTCGCTTGTCTGTGCAACTGTTGTCATCCATGGCGTCGACTGCATCGATAATTGATGCTGAAAAGTTGCAAAATTGTGAAATGATTGCATTAAATCAATTCAGCTGCAAGTCGTATTAAGGGAACAAGCGCACAGCCAGCGTTGCCACATTATCCAATAATTACATTTAATGTCACAATAATTATGCTCGACACTCGGCTCGGCTCGCTTGGAATGACTTGCCAAATGGGTTGGCAATTTTGTCATTTAAATAATATGTGTGATTCTATGTCAGGCCTTTGTTTGCTATAAGGAGCATGCTCACACACAGAGAGACAGGGAGAGAGAAAGAGAGAGAGAGAGAGAGAGACGGAGGCAGAGTAGGCGCATAATTCATTCAATGCGACCGACGCGCATAATTTGTAATACAGGATTTCCGGCGCTGCAATCCATTAATAATGAATAGAGTAGAAGCAAGAGTAGAAGCACAGACAGCTGCCCGTTGAGAAGACTTCTAAATACGCTTGCATATGTATTAGTTGATGTGGCAACTTGGACCTCATTGCCCCATTACCCGTCTATTCCCTAAGTGCAGTGGCATGTTAAGTCGAGCGATTCCGTTTACAGATTTCATTATTGTAATTAAATTGCCTGCGGCCTGTTAAATACATAATACAGCTAATTAGTTAATTAGTTAATTGCGTATTAGCTTTAAGTTGGACTCTTTCCGAGGCCGAAACCAATTGCCCCAAGTTGTCAATCGCTTGATTTATATGCGGCACCAACGGAAGTTGCTGCAGAGAGTCCAGTTGAGTTCAATTTTCCAACTAAACTTTACTTTAATTCTGGAGGAGCTAACAGCGAATGTATTGAGTAGTAAATAACATATTGATGTTAGTGCGGCTATTAAAGTTGAATTTAAGAGGGAGTTGTGGGTGAGAGGGGGGTGATGAAATCAATTGTCTGAATATTGAATACATTTTTGCATGGCAAACAAACAAATACAAAAACTTCTCCCCCAATTGTTTGGTTCTTTGGTTGTTGTTCGTCCTCGCAGTTAAACGGAATTTCATTCGCAGCACTCCAGGGGAGCCCAGCAGAGACTTAAATATTGGAGTTCTATTGTAGTTCCATCAATAAACTGCTGGGAGGAAGTGTGAGAAAAGCGATCTGGTAATTACAAAAGAGAAATACCGGACAGCTTCCAGCTGTGGCGCTGTAAAATGCAATGTACTTTTAGGTACTGCCAGCTAATATGCATACATATATAAGCTGAGTATCTGCCTTCGTATGCACTGCATTCACTGTACTTTATGCAGTATATAGTTCCATCACATATCAACCTAATATCTATAGTATATACATAACTAAGCAGACCAACGAGTTCGGTCTCTTTGAGCCTTACGCGAACATGGAAAATCAATTAAATACTCTGGCGATGAAGCCGCCTAAAAATGCAAATGCAGCTGAGTGCACAAATTGTTATAAGCACCCAAGAGTGGTGGCAAATAGAGAGGGAGAGGGAGAAGGAGAGGGAGAGAGGAAAGAGAGAGAGAGTGATAGGGATAGAGAGTGATAGAGAACGAAAACGAGGCTAACCAAATGCAAATTAAATAATTTGGAAAATAAATTCACACATTTTGGTGGTAAGCACAGCAAAGATAGCTGAAAATTCATAAGCAATTTACTTAAAAGCTAAAACAACAACAGCAAGCAGTGTACTTCCATGAGGTACGCCTGACTTGCAGTTGCCCTATGCCTGTGCGTTGTTCAAGAAGGAATTTAACAGATCTCTCTCACTCTCAGTAGTTCAGCTTATAAATGGCAACTGTTACAGGGCTCTCAGGTCAGCCTTCTTACGAACAGATTTATTCTTTATTTTTTTCGACTAGCCTGAAAAAAGCTCTAAGTCCAACTGTCCAAAAATCTGTCTTATTTGTATTGATCAAATAATACGTACTTTCAATAAAATTATTCTTAAAATCGACAACTAATTTGTATACAAATCTTTATCCCGGAGATTCGATTCGACCTCGATTCGATCATGCAAAAGAACATGGCAAGGAACAAATATTTCAAAGGCATTGGTTTATTCTGCAATATTTCGATTAGGCACATATTCAATATATTATATTAAAAACCCTTAGAACATTATCAATAGACCATGTCAAATCACATAAATTTACAACTCGATGAAACTTTAGGCTTTTTTTAATTCAAAACCTATTTTTATTTTTTTCCTATTTTTCCTCTTGGCAGCCCTGTGCTGCTGTCTTACATACCCTCGTTACCCATGTGTACGAGTGCAGGGTATAGCAAAGGCAACACTTTTCTATGAGGGCTTTAAGTTATGGCAAGAAGACAAGTGCCAAACACACACACAAACAAAGAGAGCAGCGTCTACACACACTTATGCGCAGGCTGGGCAGGCAAATAACTCATACGTCAATCTACACACATGTTTGTGTGTGTGCCTGTGTGTGTGTGTACCCCAGGCAAATATGTGCCTGCCTTTATGTGTATATGTATATTTATATATGAGTGTGTGTGTGAGGACTCTAATCAGCAAAATTTTTTTGCTAGAAAAACTGGCAAGCAACTTGGCATGGCATGCCAAACTGAAGACACACTCAGCACATACAGGAGAGACAGAGAGAGAGAGAGACAGAAAGAGAGAGATAGCTGAAGACTGCTCACACAAGATCAGAGAGTGCATTAATTTGCATGGCAAGACGCGGACATGAGAAGGCCAACGAGCTAAAGTTTGCTGCCAACTCAAAGTCACAGGCGGGCCAAGAGAGCAGTACTGAACAGAGAGAGAGAGAGAGAGGGAGAAGGTGGGAGGCAGAGCGAGCAAAGTAGATGAGCAAGTACTAGCTGAGAAGGGGCCACAACATTTGCTCATAAGCGTCTACGCAACATTCTTGCAGGCACCTCCTCTTGGCCTGGCACATTTTTTGGCACACAAAAGTTGACACGTAAAATATTAAAAAAAATATTAAACAAGAAAATCATGTAGTTTGCAACGTTTTCTCTTGCACACACACACACCACACATACACACACACAGAGGCACACGCTGACAAAGGCCACCACATGCATTCCGCGTGCGGTCGCGTAAAGGATGCCAAACCTTAAGGCTGCTACTATGCGTTCAGCTTGCCTGCTTCCTTCCTTCCTTCGTTCCCACAACAACAACAAGAACAGTAAGCACAGCAACAATGGATTTGGCACACACTTGAACTGTAACCGGTCGTTAATACTTATATGCCAACAAGGACAACCAATCAAGCCAAAAGCGGCAGCAACAAACGCAACGTTTGTGTTCCCAGTTGCAAATACGCTGAGAAAATGCTGGAGGTTAAAACTTCTTTAAAATCACTTTAAAATATTTTAGATTATTTTAACATATTATATGTTTTTTGTTTACTTAATATATTTTTCTTTTTTTTTTAATTTTTAATAATATCTGTAAACATTTTTAAATATTTTTTTCAATGCTATATTCATTTATTTTTAATTACAATTTTTTTTTTTTAAATTTTTAAACATTTAAAAATCAATTTCACATATATAATTCTTTTTTATAAATTTTTAAATATTTACAATTAAATTATTTATTTATTTTACACTATAATACATAATTTATTTATTTATTGTCCTTTACATTGAATTGTTTTAATAAGAAATTGCTTTCATTTACTTGTGGCGCTAAAAAGTATGCTACGATTTTTTGTTGCTGCTGCGGAATTGCATGAAAAGACGTTGCCAGCTCACACACACACATACAGGCACACCACAGGAAAGGCACACCACAACGCGGCACACACAATCTAATCTAATATATTATGGGCTAAGCCCAAGAAGATAAGTGGAAGCTCTGCGGCTTTACATGCATAAGCTAAGGCCGAAAATCTTTTGAATCTTTACATATGGGGAAGCATAGCATATCCAATTTTCCAGATGAAGTGTTTAATAAGTGAAACTCTCGTAACCGTAATGAACTTAATGTTGTTGCTGCCCCCTGCTCCCTCAGGCAATGTTACTCTTGCTGTTGTTGTTATAAGCGAAATAATAAACGGGCAACTTAATCAAAAATAAATAAGAGTGCGGCACAAACCGCAAGCCAAACTTTTCGCCCAGACATGAGAGAGATACACACACACACACACACACAAACACAGATAGTGAGAGAGGCACGCACAGCAGGCTTGCCACAGCCGGTCAACGCAGCGGAGATCAGAGCAGAGCAGCCAGTCTCTGGACAGAGCTGGATCCGGTCTCGCTCTGTCAACCTGTGGCCTGACTGGGGACTGTCAAGTATTTTAATATTAACGTAAATATTACATTTATCAACTGGCAAACTGGGCATGCCCCCCCCCACTCCCCATGGCACACACACTAATCTATAGATTGGACTACTGGGGCATGAACATGAGGATGACGAGGATGCCGACAATGTCACGCCCAGCTGTGGCAAGTGGGGAAGGGGTGCAGGCAACACCTGACACTCTGCTGGCCTGTCACAGGCGTCAGTTTGTTCGTGTCACTTGATAGACTCGGTTTGCCTATGCCTTCCTGTGCCAATCTCTATGCCCCTCTCTCTCTCTCTCTATCTATCTCTTCGTCCGCCCTCAACTCAATATGCATAATGCTCTGGCAAAAAGTTGATAATCATTTGCCGGTCCGCCATTTCAATTCATCGCGCCTTGAGTCGCTCAAAACTGACAGCGGCAAAGTTTATTCAATAAATCCTTTAGCCAAAGTTATTGACAAAGCTTTTAATTGCTTTCAAAAATGGCAGCTGTCAGGCAGTCAGTCAGGTAGTCAGTCAGTCAGGCAGTCTGTCCGTCAGGCAGTCGGGTCAGTAGGGGCACTCGGTTCAGTAGGAACACTCGGTTCAGTGGGTGTGCTTGCTGCACATGTTGCCTGCCACATTTTAACTAATTGCAATCAAATTTTCGACTTTGCACTGCCCAAAAACTGTCAGACAGTTCGTCAGACAAAGGAAGCGGGCAGCAGGCAGCTGGCAGCGGGCGATGAGTAACTCTGAGTTAAGCCGCGCTCCGTCTCAACCAATCTAGCTAGAATGCAGATCAACTCAACCCAGCGCAGCCCAATCCAATCCAATTCAATCCGCTGCCATCCCACTGACTCATCGCATCTGCATTTACCCGCATCCACAGGCACTTCCGCTACGTTAGCTTTGGCATACCCTATAAAGGGTAGCTGCATGTAAGGCATCAATCATTGATTGGGCAACTCTATTGAACTTGTTCTCCAAATGATAAATTCTATTCATGTTTTCTGCCTTATTATCAATTGTAGCTCAGATTTATCTGTGATATTTGCTACTTCGAGTTCTATTTAACAGTCTGCTCTACATACAGGGTATCAACAAGTGCACTCCACTGATTGATGTGCTTAACTCTTTGCTGCTTTATTTTTTCTGTGCACGTCAAGAGCGTATTTTGTGCAAATGGCTCAATGACGTTGAGTGCCAAATCTGAAAAGTGAAATGCAGAAAATTCTACACCAGCTGGAGCAGGTCCTCGATCTCAGCTGCTGCTTATATCCTTCTCTACACCCACCTCCACACCCAACTCAGTGACGACTCTTCGCCTCATCATGGTGATGACGCTGCCGTTTCGCTTATGCCAACTAGTTGCAGGGCTGCTTTGCGACAGCTAAATTTATCGAAACGAAACGTTGCCTTTGACTCTCGGCACTGGATTGTAAATGTGCATGTGTGTGTGAGTGTGAGTGTGAGTGTGAGTGTGAGTGTGCGTGTGCGTATATGTGAGTGTGTGCGTGTAAGAATGAGTGTGCGTGTGAATACGAATGCGAATGTGACTGGGCGCCATTAGCGGGGATTAGTTCATTTGTGCGAGATTGTTATGATGTTGAGAGTGACGTCTCGTCAGAAAGTGCCAGCTCATCGGACATATTTGCTAGAAGGACTAGGGAGAGGAAGACAGGAAGTGCAGGGGAGAGGGAGGGGGGGTAGAAAAAAGGAAGGGGCGCTTCTCGCTTTATCAATATTTAACGATTCGCAACTCAGCTCAGTATAAATAAAAAATACTAAAAGAAAAAACTGTTGTGATTACGCGAATGGAAACTGAGCGAGAGAGAAAGAGAGAAAGTGAAAAAAATAGCAACTATTAATTGTTCCCAACTGCTGTATATCTTTTCCACTAAACTTAAATGTTGTCGCATTCAATCTAACACACATACGCCAGCACTCCCGAAAAAACTAAAGCATATTAGAAGGCGCAGGCACTGCTGCAGCATTAAGCTGACTTGAATAACTTCTGTGTTTATTATCTGATCTAATTGAAATTTGGAGGAAAGGTAGATATTATAGTCAGCTAAGTACAAGTCTAAGTCAGAAAGTTCTATCTGTAATACGTCGCTTACAAATCGTCTTGAAAAGTTAGATTATTGATATGTGGGAGAGAAGGGTTTGGCAAAGCCACATTTGAAATAAACTTACTGTGCAGGAACATTTATGCCAAATTTGGTATAACTGAGATCCGTGTATTTATACTGACCATACAAACACCAGGCAGATACTTAAGGACACTTATCCAAGGCATTGTCTAAGAGAAATCAAAGATAAGACAAACTCAAATTCAACTTCCTCAACTAGTTCTCCATCTAGATACACCTTGACTTCTTGACTTGAACTTCAACAGGCAGTCTCTGTCCCAGGCGAAAAGAAAACAAGGTGTTCAATTATTAACTGGCAAGAACCAGTTGTGAACAGTTACAGCAACAGTACAGCACACTACACACGCTGTACACGCAAGGTTGCATTGACCCACACGAGCAGGGCGCCTAATAAGCTTAATCCGGGCGCAAAGGCCAGGGATTATGCGGCATCGAGGCCGAGGCTGAGTCCGAGTCGGACTCGGAGTCTGGAGTTGGGGCAGGCTTTTTGGCCACGGCTAATACAGTGTGCCTTAAAAGGTTTACAATATACGAGCACGATACCAATTTCAGGCTCAATGTCTCGGTCTGGCGCAAAGGGTCAGCTGTTGGCGCTGGCTTGGGAATAGTCTTGCTTCGTGGTGGTCGACAAAAAGCGGCTCGTAAAGTACGCACAAATTACAACGCAGGCCTGAGGCATGAGCTGCTCTGGGCCGGACGTGCTTGACTCTTCATAATGGATGGTCAACACGTTGTGCTGCCTCTCTCTCCTCACTCTCTCCTCTCTCTCTCTCTCTCTCTCTCTCTGTGGAGCATTTTGAGGCAGTAAAAGGACCGCTGAGTCCGTTCGACTTACTGCCTTACGCGCCCCTTTTCCTTTTTGTGCTTAGCCTCGGCATTTACAGCCCGAACATGTCCGGCGTGCGCACTTATCAATATATCAAGTCCGAGTTGATATCACGCACATGCCCCCAATACCTACTCTCCTTATCCCACACCCACTCTCTCTCTCTCTCTCTCTCTCTCTCTCTCTCTCTCTCTCTCTCTCTCTCTCTCTCTCTCTCTCTCTCTCTCTAAAACAGCTGCAAATTATTGTCTCTCGATGCGTGTCGCATTCAATTTCGATTATTAAGCGGAATTTTAACGATAACAAAGTCGATTATTAAGCTGAACTTGAAAAGACGACATCGACAGAAAATGAAATTACTTGCAAACATCTGAGTAACTTTATCAAGATTCCTTCTTCATCGTTGAGTTCTCAAGTTCTCCAGTCGACTTCCTGCACTTCTTTGAACGACTTTTATCTATTACAACGTAAGTCCATTAAACACACATAAAGAGGCAGAGAGAGAGAGAGAGAGTGAGAGAGCACACTTGGTACTTGTCTTTGCAACGCAATTAAATCAGGGCCATTTTCCACGAGAGCTCTCGACTTATTTGCATTACGTTCGTGTGTGTAGGTGGAAGGGGAGGGGGGTTGAGGGAAAGCGAAAACAAACTTGTGCCCAAATGATGCAGCATATCAGGCTTTTTGACAGCAAACTAAGCAAACAGTTGGGCGGCAAGGAAGGCCAAGCAGACAGAGAGACGGAGAGAAAGACCGAGCTGGCAGACCGAGCAGGCGAAGAGAGCAAGAGAAAGTCGAGCCAGATGCTAAGCTAAATAAATAAATAGACCGACAAAGGACATAACGGGGGCTTGACTTAACGAGTAACTGACCGAAACATTTCGACGCCTGCAAATTGCAGAGGCACAACTTTTGCAAGGCCCGCAATTGCAAGCGAATTTAAAGCCAAAACACAAGCACACACACACACACACACAAACACACATACACACACACACAACAACAAACAGCGCACACACTTACACACACTCCTTCTCCCACCACTAGAAACAGCATGAAACGCAACGCAACGAAGGCAAAATCATTTTATTACACATACGCCGCGTGCAACGTTGCCACCCGCCGGGCAACAAAGAATTTTGGCCCACACCCCCTCCGCCACAGTTGCCGGCTAATTAGCAGGCGGCAGCTCGCGAAGATGGCTGTGCATAATTGCAAGTTGCATTAAATTCGAAAAAAAAGAAGAAAAGGAAAAGTAGAAATTGAAAATTATGAAAAGTGCGCAATTTTAATATTAAATAAAAAAGCGTTTGGGCAAAAAAGTGGGCGTGGCAGGCACACACAGACACACATAACAGTTTTAAAACGAGAATGCGAGAAATGCTTAAATCAGCCCCGAGATTATCTGGGTTAGTAGAATTCGCGCGCATTTCCTGCTCATTTCAACCGCATTTTAATGTGACAGAGAAAATTATAATAGCACCAGGCACAGCAGGACTCGGAGACGAGGAAATGCCGCAGTAGAAAAACTGAAAGGGAAAGCGAGGAAGACAGTGAAGAGAGAGGGGGAGGTAGAGAGGGGAGAGAGGGCAGCTGGCAGAGCGGCCCCCCACACAGGCTCAACAAATTACGAGAAACGTGTATTTTCATAATTTACACTGACTTTTCCAGCAGCACCAAAAACAGAACGAGCCAGAGCAAGACATATGGGGCAGCAGTGCTAGAGTGCGAGTGGAAGGAGGATGGAGGATGGAGGAAGGAGGTGTGAGGTATGAGAGATGAGGCATGAGGGTGCTGCACTACCATTGTCTTTCTGCCATCGAGCTGTGGACGTGGAAGGGGCAAGTAATCAGGCGCAAGCAGCAAACTTTTACTTATAGTTAAATGCTGCTGCTGCAACTGCAAAACTGACAAAAAAGAGAAAGAGAGAGACACAGAGAGAGAAAGATAGGGGGAGAGACAGTGAGAGAAAGGAAGTGAGCACGACAGACGATGACAGGAAATGGAGGCTGTAGCTATCCGCTGCTGCTGCTGCCATATCTAAGTCCCTCTCAGTTCCCCCCCTCTCTCTCTCTCTCTCTCTAAGCACCTATCCCATCACCCTACGCCTATCCCTATCACCAGCTAGCGCTATGGCGCCAACAAAACAGTCATTAAGTCCTTGGTAGCATTTCAGCAGGCTGACGGACAGTCACACAGGCAGACAAGCAGTCGTAGCTGAGCTGTGGTGGTCTGGTCTGGTCTGGTGCAAGGCAAAGATGAAGCCCTACTCGAGCTACAAAAATCCACTTAATGCTAAATCAGTTGCTGCAACTATTCATCCGGCAGCAGTGCGAATAGCGCACTTTATAGATCAGTGCAGTGGGCCGTACTTTAAGGCGAGCTTAGCGATAAATCGAGCAGCTTAAAGCCACTACAAATGTTGTGCATAAATAGAAAGAATATACGTAATGATTTGCCAACTAAATAATACATATATGGAATCGAATAACATTAAATTAGTTCTTGTATTAGCAGTACACCCTTAGGAAGGGGTGACCTTTTAAGTAGATTCTCTTGTACCTTAGGTGAAATTTGCGTTCAAACTACACGTACTTTTCTCTCTTGTGTGCTTCGAGCCGTGGTAGAGGATTAGAAGTAATAACCAACATATGGTCAAATATACTTACACCATTTGGGGTAGCCATGCAGTCATAAGGGTGACCAAACTAACATAAGGGTGACCATACTAACAACATAAAGTATACAAGATTTTGTAGAATCCAGCGAGACTTTTACGCAATAATTTCTACGCAGCGATTGCTTGTTGATTGCATTTCGATCTAGGGTGACCATGCTTTTCTGCTTAAACAAAGTGAACTTGTTAACAGCAAAAATAAGTCCGCGTTCAGCTTGTTCATTGCATTTCGATCTAGGGTGACCATGCTTTTGTGCTTAAACAGCGTTCAGCTTGATCATTGCATTTCATTGTTCATGAAATTTCGATCTAAGGTGACCATTGTTTTGCACTTAAACAAGGTGACCTTGCTAACAGCAAAAAGAAGTCGCCATTTCAGAGCGTTAAGCTAACGCTCTATCGCGAATATGTTAACCCTGTGTCTAAGGTGACCAAACTTAAGCTCAGACAAGGCGACCTTTTCACTTGTTAGCTATTCTTCTAATTCATGTGCAAGAAAACCTCCAACTTCCAGTACTGCATACAGTACATATTTTGCATATACACTTCGTGATATTTAGTAACATTGCTTTAAGCAACTTTAGTGACATTTTAATTAAAAATCTTTTCTCATCAAAGCTAAAAAAACTTACATACTGACAAGTAGTGACATTATTAGTCTGCAGAATATACATTTTATTGGAAATTTTCATTGAAGCTTCTTTCATTTCAAATTCACTTCACCTCAAAGTGAACAACTTAATAACTGCTTGGAAATAATGCAAAATATCACAAAATATTTCACATATCGAAGAAATAGATTAGCAATACTCAAGTAGAAAATTGTTCCTACTATAAATTTATTAACAAACGGGAAATGTCTTTCATTTCACGTAGCAATTTCACATTAAAATTTATTTCACCTCAAAGGGAAAAATGTAATAATTGAACTGATATTTTCTATATTAGGAAAACCTGTGCGAAAGAAAATTCATTGCATGCTTTTCCATTGGCTTAGCCAGTGAGTGAGTGAAAATATTTAAGTGAACTTGCTTGCACATTTATTGATATTGCATAGATGGCAACTAGTACACGAACTTGTAAATAATACTTATGTCTTATTCATTGAAGAAATATGTGAGTATGAGTAACATGCGAGTGGCTTATAGGATCAACATATTAAATTGCCTGCGTTCCTACGTGTGTGTGTGTGTGTGTGTGCGCATATTTGATTTATTTATGAAAGTGAGAGAACTAATTAAATTTGCTCGGACAAACAACAATTTGGGATAAGTTAAGTCAACGTTTTCCTTTGTTTGCACATCAATAAATGCAAAATGCAAACACAAATTTTGAATAAAATACAATTTGCTCTATTTGAGCTGTGTTTCTCCCTCCTTCTCTCTCTCTCTCCCACTTTCTATCTATACTTGCTGTTGTTGTTGCTGTTCTTTCAATTTGAAAATGCTGGAAAACAATGCCAGTTGGCAGCAAGGAAACTCGAGACCGATGCAGGCAGTCGGGGGCGGGGGTAACCAACAGAGCGACCAAACAGCAACCAAAATGTTGACATGCCAAATGTGTCATAAACAACTTTGTGTGCACATTTTCAGCAAACACAGAGAGAGAGAGAGAGAGAGAGCGGGAAAGAGAGAGTGAGTGGGAAAGTGAAAAGCAGATAGAGAGGCAGGCAAGTGTGTGTATGTGTGTGTATGTATGTTGTGCAAAGTTGATGCAATTTCAATTTGAGTTTTATTTTGTGCGTTGCATGCCACACGTTCCTCTCGCTCACCACTCGCCCCCAGAGCTAAGGAGCTCCTTAAGTCATTCGATGGATGGCCAAATTGTCGTTTTTAGCTCGACAAACATAAGTTGAACTATTCAAAGAGGCAGAGGCGAAGGCAGAGGAAAAGGCTGAGTACGAGAACAGCATTCCATGTTGTACTGCTCGTAGAATGTACCAATTGTTTCACATTATTACGACGGCCCAAAACGATATTGTTTCATTGGATTACAGAGAACTGGCCAACATAGTTTAGGGCCACCAAGTTGCATTTTAAACAAGAAAACTTAAGGTAGTATGGACTAAAATAGTAGTAATATGAATACTAAGGAAATAGATTGTTTTATATTAGTTTATTTTAATTCAGAATCCCCTTGCAAATTAAAGAGTCTTTGCATAAATAACATACATAGATATCGTGTGATATATATATGATATATTAACATAAATCGAAGAGTCTTCACATTAACAACATACACAATTATCGTATGTATGATATATTATATATAAGTACAGTGAATTCAAAAGAAATAGGTCAGTTTATATAGGTTTATTTTAATTCGCACTAAAGATATTTGTCCACTCTTATATTCGCTTTATTACCTCTATATAATCGTTGTTCTACTCGAAATTACTAACCCTTATAGCTTAATCTCATACCTCATCTTATAAATTTACATATCATACACTTTTAGTCAGCAATTGGGTAGTCCAGTATAATCGCATTCGTTGGAGTAGACTGCTCTCTAGTGGACTCGCACCCCACACTCGACGCGTGTGATGAGTGCGACTGCTAGTTATGATATTCTTTCTGTCTTTCTTTTCTTCAGTCTTTCTTTCTTTTTCTCTATTGTAGCATTCGTTTGCCTACAACGTTTTGCTGTCACTTCTGTTGGCGCTGCTGTTGTTGGCTCTTCTTGCTCTGCTTTCGCCTCAGTCTCTGCCTCTGCCCCTGCCTCTGGCTCAGACTCAGACTCAGTCTCTGCCACTGCGATGCTATTCTCATTCAAGCGCACTTGAACAAATAAGCACTCTCGGCCATACTCACTTAGCCACTTACTTACAGCTGTTGCCATTGTTGTTGCTGTTGCCTGCTCCTTGATGTTCTGTCGTTCTTGTTGTTGCTACTGCTGTTGTTGCTGGTGTTGTCGCATCTGTCACGCCCACTGCTTTCAGTCGTCGTGCACGTTGAGCTCGTGTATTATATCCTATATTAGTGTAACATAATGCGCCGACAATGGCTCTGGACATCATTTGGCAAAGCAAAAGTACTTTTGCCATCGCTATCTCGATGTCTCGAACAATTCCTCAATTCTCAATCGCAGCACTTCGACAAAATATTCGCATACTTAGTTTGTACATAAATTAGCTCTTAGTTGTTGTCGACTAAGTCGTTGACAAAGCACAGTTCCCCATTAATTGCTCATTTACCAAGTTACTCGCCTCATTACGCAAGGTATTGTACCTATGTTGTCAGTTAATTGTTGGGATAGCTACGGTTGATATAACTTATTTACATAGGTTAGTTTGGACTGGTTGAAAAGGCTTGGCTTAAAGTAGGTTAGTAAACATAAGAATGAGTTGGAAAATGCAAGGTTAAGTTTGGTTAAGATGTTTGTATATATATAAATATTATGGTATAGCTTAGAGCTAATCAAGGTTTCTATTGTATTTAGATATCTTAGATAGAGTACAATTTACTATGTTTATGTTAAGCTTCGACAAGGTTAGGTTAGATGAGAGCTTAGCTGAGACTAGACTTGCTAAGGTTAGGTTAGATAAGGTTAAGTTGGGGTTAGTTAAGATTATCTTAAGATAGATAAGGATAGGTTATAATAGCGTAGTCAAACATTCAGTTAGGTTAGGTTAGGTCAGGCTAAGTTTTTGATATGATAAATTAAGTTAGATTGATTATAGATTAGCTTAGGTTAGCTGTGGTTACCTTAAGTTAGATCAGGTAAGGTGTAGCCAAGCTAGGCTTTATTATTAGGTTAGATGATTTAAAAGTAAAGTAAGTCTGGCAAACTAAGCCAACAGCAGGTTTGGTTAACGCAATCCAACACACTAAGAAGAGCCTCTGCTTGAACTTTACTCGCTATTCAATTCACAATTCGAGTTCAGGTAATTGCCCTCAATTGCAGGTTCCTTAGACTTAACTACATCTTTTTAATAGACAGTTATTCAAATTGATTGACAGAGGGATACAAAGGAATTTCAATTGCTTTCAACAAAGTTGCGTTCCACTCACACTCACTGTGGCTGGGCTACGTGGAGAAATGCTGAGTAAAACTTCAAACAATTTAAATTACCCTATTACGGCAACAGGAAAAGTGTATGCAAATTGCAAATAAACCAAGAACCAAGAGCAATAACAACAGCAACAGCCACAAGAATTGCGAATAACCGAGAACAACAACGTCAACAGACGTTGCTAAGTAAATAGCGCATAGTCGGGCTGTATAAACAAATTTTCTGGACGTGAAACTGCATCCAAGCTAACCATATTCAAGCACTTGACAATAAGGAGAGGGGGCTACGACTCAAGAAAATAAAATAAAATAATAACAGACCATCACCGAAACCCGCACACTCTCCCCGCAGCACAACTGAAATCAAAGCCTACTTATATGCGGACTAGTCTACCTACTTACTTTTTGTGGCTGAATGGCGAGTTGTGAATGTTGGGGAAACCTCCCGAGAACCGTTGTACAGAACACTCATGAGGACCCGTCAAGTGCATAGCAGACTGCCGGACAGATGGACAGATGAACGGACAAGCGGACAAACGAACGGACACGGACAAGTGCGGGTAAACAGTGTACAACCAAAACTGTTGTAGAGTGACTTTTCCCGGCAGTGTGTACTTTTTCATTTTGGGACCGTCGGCTGCGAAGGACGAAGGACGCACTGCTAGATAAATATGCGACAAGTTGGGCCTCTCTCCCAGGCCGAGGGCCCAGGCGCAGCGACCTTGAGTGGCCTATCCGGGCCCCGGCCAGGCATCACCAAAGCGCCTAGCCGCGGGCCACGGCTGCTGCTGTCCACTGCAGTAATAAGTGTCGTCAAAAATATGTATGTACCCTACTCGGGACTCTGTGCTTGGGCTGCAACTTTGATAAGTGCCGCTCGTACCGCAGACCCTGCCGTACCCGTATTTGTACTCTTGTTTGGAACTCGCTTTCTTTGCTTTGCACTGCGAATTTCAAATGCCACTGCTGCTGTCATTCCTGTGGCCCCGGGCCAAGGCGAATGCCACAAAAGAATTTTGGCCAAATTTAATTGTTTCAAATGCTGCGAATTTCCAGTGCAGCAGTTACCAATTTTCCATTCTCTGGCCCCGCAGTACGGCGCAATCTAAGACCTTACCAAGACTTATTTACATAAATTAATTATTTCGCTGCTAACGGCAATCCCGCTGAGAGGCGGTTCGCGTCCTTGTGACATTGTGTACACTGTTCAAAGAGAAGTTGTGCTACTGCTACTGCTACTGCTACTGCTACTGCTACTGCTACTGCTACTGCTACTGCTACTGCTACTGCTACTGCTACTGCTACTGCTACTGCTACTGCTACTGCTACTGCTACTGCTACTGCTACTGCTACTGCTACTGCTACTGCTACTGCTACTGCTACTGCTACTGCTACTGCTACTGCTACTGCTACTGCTACTGCTACTGCTACTGCTACTGCTACTGCTACTGCTACTGCTACTGCTACTGCTACTGCTACTGCTACTGCTACTGCTACTGCTACTGCTACTGCTACTGCTACTGCTACTGCTACTGCAACTGCTACTCTAGCAGTTACAACTCCCGCACAGTGTAAACCTCGCTTCTTCGTTCCCATTCGCGTCTCCTCCCAACCAATTGCAATTAATTCAATGTCAGTTCAACTGTAACTGAGACAAAGGCTAAGCTGGACGCAGATACAGCTTGAAGGACCAAGTGGGTTTCTGCTTGCATTCCGTGTATTTCTTTCCTTTTCTCTCACTCACTCTGCACTCTTTCGCTGTTTCACTCTCTATCAAACTCTGGTGGAGCCACCGGCGGGCAGATGACAAGTAGTTTGCCGAGGCAGCACCATTCGAAATCGCTAAAACTTTTTGACAATGGCCCTGACTACGTCGTAAGTGCTTATCTCTGCAGCACAAAATCTCTGCCCCAATCCATTTGTACTGTCCTGCCCTCTCTCTCTGTCTCTCACTCTCTGTCTCTCTCTGTGGAACTGTACTAAAGTCGATTTCGATGCTGTTGCCTTTTCTAACGATTAATTCTGCCTGCCAGCGAAAGGATGCGAACGGGACTGAGGCATCTGAATGACAGCAATGACGATGACGACTAGTTGAGACTGTCTGCATTCCTTTGACTCGCTGCGACATGCTCTAAGTGAATTTCCTTGCTAGTTCCGTGACCGTTCCCAATACATTTAAATACTTGCTTTGTCTATCGACCTCAGTATTCTACTATCTCTGACCCACTCTCACCGTGCAATTCGTCAATCCAATTTCAATATCTTGAAAGTGCTTTCAATTGATATGAAGTGAACAATAGCCAAAAGAATTCATTTCTTTCTAATCAGATATATTAGAATCTTTAGACCTCGCTCCTTATTCTTCTCTGTTCAATTTTCTTTTAATCCAAATTCTATTTTAGTCTCTTCTCTCGTCAAAGGCTTTCAAACTTTTGCCAAATCGATTGGCTTAAAGCAACAACAGTTACAATGCGCAGCTTCAATTAGCGATTAATGCTAATTATGTAATATGAGAAGTTTTGGCCATTTGCCATTTCCGACCCGGGCCCAAAATGGCTTCGTCGTCAATGTCAAAGGCAAATTTAGATAGCACGCCGAAAAACTTTAAAACTGTGCACGACTTCAGCTTCTCTGGCCGCATTCCCTTCCAACCGATGGAAACCCCACGTAACCTCGTTTAACCCGTTAGCCGGCACACCTTATCCCCATGCCATCGCAAAGGCTATGGCGTTTTGTGGGCATGCTTGGGCAAAAATACCAAAATACCAAAGTACCAAAGTACCAAAATACTAAAATAGGTAAACGCAGCTTAGCAAATTGTGCGCTGCCAACGACGACTTGAGTTTTATTTTTATGTTGATGCAAAAACTTTACGTGCTCAAGTTTATTGAGTGCCTGCTGTCAAGCAGTGTCTGTGTGTGTGTGTATATGTGTGTGCCAGCCTGTGACAGTTAAATGGGTACAAAAGGGCTAAGCTAGGGTCGCCCAACAAATAAAAGTCGTCTTGGGTTAATCAGCGACAGTTTTAATACACAACACGCCAGATGAGTTTGTCTTCCAGGAAATGAGGTTTCATTAGTCTCTTGTCCCCATCTCTTCTCACTCTCTGTTTCAGCTCAAGCTAATCAAGCTGATCCAAGACAGGACACAACAGGTAAAAGGCTGCCCAAGGAATGCTTAAGGCAACAAGAAAAACGTTTCAGATCCTCAAATTAATTTTGTAAATTACTTTAAAGTGAATTTATTAAATAGATTTGCATATATATGAAATTTAAGTTGACACCCAAAGAAATGAACAGATAAAAGATAATTTTTATTGTGCGCACTTCAGTTGCTATAGTAATATTTGTAATCTGTTGCTTGACCTCACAACAAAGGTTGTCATATGGAGCAGATATTAATCCGCTCATAAGCTTAGATGATGACACTGCGCGGTCTTGTTGTGGATGATTTTTTTTTTGTGGGTTACCTACCTTCTGAGAATAGGTTGGGTTGAAATAAATAGGTGGAATAGGTTACACCTTAGCTTAACTATTGGCTAAAAATATTACATTTTAAGTAACCTTTTGATGAATAGGTTAGATCTTAGCTAACCTATTGTGGAATAGGTTTTATTTTAGCTAAACTATCGTGAACTATCGTGAATAACTAACCTATTGTTAAATAGGTTGCATCTTAGCTAAACTATGGTGAATAGGTTACATTCTAGCTAACCTGTAATGAATACGTTACATTTAAGCTGTTACATCTGTTACAGTATTTTACAACTTAAGGTGAACTTTCTGTTATCAAACTATCTGCCTGTAGCATGCTTCTTATGTTATTAGCGCGTTTATCTTATCAGCTCATTAAATTTTCAACTTTGTTTTATGGCAAAAGAAGAAAAGCAACAGAAACAAATAGCTCGAATATCTCGTTTTATTAGAGGTGCCTTATGAAATTAAAATGCGTTGGCGATGAGGTCGACGAGGTCGTCGGAGTTGATCGGATACGCTTGGCCCGTGTACTGCACTTTGCATATTTCGCATATTCTGCCGCTAACGGAGAGAGCCGTAACCTCATAATACCAGATGTCTGGCCAAAGTAAAAGTCCTGTCAGCGAGCAGCTCAATTTTTAATGGGGCCAACGCAGCGGGTAAGCAGGCAACTCCAGCTTTGGTAGTGAAACAGACCTTCACATCCTTATGGCCATAAAACGAAATGGATAAAATTGGTGCCCAGGGGCCCCCTTTCCTGGCTAGAGTTGCCGCGACGAAAGATCAAAATGTTGCATCGCTTTTTTTTAACGCACATAACAGAAACCATTAGCCAAAACTTACATACTCTGTTGTACTACAAAGAGCTCACAGCAGAGTGCAGTCCATTAGACCGCGTTTAAGGCGTCTATGCAGCTCTGTTAATTGTCGGAAGTCAAGGTATCGAGCCAGAGACGTAATGCGAATTGAAACTTATATCCTTTCTTTAACTGTGTTATAAGTGAACTAACATCAGATGATATTCTCGATGTATATCGATAGTATTCTAACTATCGTTAGTAAAGCATTAAACTACAATTTCGTAGATAGCAAGTATGTTATATAAGAGACATTATGTGAATTAAAACTTTTAAGCATGTTAAACTGTGTTATAAGTGAACTAACATCAGATAATTTTCTCGATGTATATCGATAGTATTCTTACTATAGTTAGTGAAACATAATAATTTGTTTTCATAGATAGCAAGAATGTTTTAAGAGACATTTTGCAAATTGAAAATTATATGCTTTCTTAAACCTATAACAAGGTGAACTAACATCAGATGATTTTTTCAATATATATCGATAGTATTCTTACAATCGTTAGCAACCCAATACAATATGTCTTTATTACAGAGGAAACAATTGTACACCTTGTGTTGTTCAGTTGATAGCCCAGTGTGTCTTATCTAAGAGTGACTCAATTGATATATCTTTAAACATTGTCAATTTATGCAAATCTAATTATGATCGCGCACGTACAAACACGCAGAAATACGCACAAACGCGCACAGACAGATACACAGAGTATGCCAGCTAGTTTTAATGAGAAATCCAGTCTATTTATGAGGCTCTGTTTGGATTTCATTTGGGCAATTTCCAAGACGTTCTACGATGTTTGGGGGCAGGGAAAAAAGGCAGAAAAGTGAAAGATATAAATGCATAAATGAATTTAAGCACACACACAATTAAGTTGTGCGTGTTGGCGTGTGTGAGTGTGTGTGTGCGTGTGTGTGCTCTGAACTGTTTGCCTACAACTACATTAACACTTTTTGGCTTTGACTTGATTTGAGATGCTGCTACTGCTGCTGCTGTTTGTCTAGCGCCCTCTTTTGTTTGGAACATTTAAATGAGAAAAGTTTTATCAGCCCCGGTTCGAGCCGCATCTACTCAGTTCCCTGTTTCCTGCTCATGTTGAACATGCCACACACACACACACCCACACACACTGACATATATTTAAGAGCAAACTAAACAGCCAAATGACGCCCATTGGAAAAGGAGAATCCCTCTTTCCCCCATCGCCAAAAAAAAGAGCAGAAAATATGGGAAAGAAAAAAATAAGAAAATACTCGCTTGTATTTGCCCAAGCCAAAGATGAACACAAGACAAGTAAGAAAAGCGATTTTTTGTTTACTTTTCCAAACTGTACAAGTTACACACAAGTTATGCGTGAGTTTTATATGACTTTTTATTGACAAACCGAAAGCATTGTGGCCGGCATAGAGACATAATGATACTGCAAAGCAATGCGAGGGTGCCCATTTGACCGAAATACCCTATGAATTGAAGCTGGGGAAAGGGCACCCTTTGCAGTACCCGCTACTCCTACAAACTTAGAAGCAATTGATGATTCGATGTGGATATTTATTCATTAATAAAAGTAAAGAAAAGAAAGCAATTTAATTCTATTTTGAGGTTACATCAGTAGGTAAAAATTGAATTATCATCGGTTGCAACTTCAAGACTTGAGTTATATTCGCTCGAGATGCCAAGAACAGTCTAAGAGTATTTCATCAGAAGTGCAGTAAATACTTATAACCTAATGAGTAATCAGAGTTGTTGCTTCTCGAAGACTACTTACAGTAATTACAAGTAATGACAAGTAATTACTATGATAAGAAATTACTGTACTCTAAGAATATTCAGAGACTTATAATGTGCCGATAAATATTGTAGATAATGAATGTTGCTAAAATTATTATCTATATAATTTAGTTAAAGTTTACAATTTGAGTGCAAAATGCATCGTTAACTATCTGTACAAATTCCAGCTAAAGTATATATTCTTATCCCATCGATAAATTTGCAGCGTTCAATTTTCCATTTTCGCTTTACTGGGTAATCCATAGTCCCTCAGCCGAGTCTCAAGATCTTCTTACATAAGTGAGTTGCGCTTGTCACCAGCAAATAAAAGTTGAGCAAACAAAATCGCATAAACTGTTGTTAAGCGCAAGTGTGATAAATCAATTTGTAATTGGGCCAAGTTTCTGGGTGAGCCACGAACGAGTACTCGTATATTCTCAAGTTTGAATACTATGTATATCCTTGGTTTCTTTGGTTTTTCTCATTCGCTACTAGTTGGGATGGGAGGGGGAGACGATTCCATTCTATTCACTCAGCGCTCTCTCGTTGAGGACTTTAGCGGGCTTAAGCAGTATTTAGTAGCATGTCCATAGAATGTATGTGCATATGTATGCGTATCTGTATCTGTATTCGTAGCTGTATATACCACAAGCTTTCGCTGTTGTTATGGTGATAAAATTATTACATTTTGCAGCCTTTTTGGTCAACAGATTATGCCTGTCTTTGCTGGACTTTCGGTACAAATCCCCTCGCAAAATACATAATATAAGACGGCAAAACACATCAAGATATTGGATTAAATACGTATTATGCACACATACACACACACACAAATACCACAAACTCATATGGCATTGAATGTATTAACAGTTGAACTCATGGACTTTGCATGTTTTTCCTATTTACAGTTGGATCTGCAATTACAGGACGAGGCTGGTGGCGACATCTCAAGTTTTATAACCAACGGTGAATGGGACTTGTTGGGTAAGCAATAGCCCAGAATGTCTGTAAATCATTTAAGCTGCGTTTCCATTGTCAGTATCAGAATTTCTTATTCAATTATTTAATTTTCACAACAAAATTTAACTTATTTTATATGCACAGCTATGAGATGAGAAAATTTTCTTGAATAATCCATTATTTTTCAGCTGAAATAAAGGCATCAGATTTAAATGCAAACAAGGAAAATTGTAGAGTAGTTTTTTTTTATTGATAATCCATTATTTTTAAGCAAAAATAAAGGAAATAGATTTGAACACGAACAAATAAATGATGAAGTCATTTTAATTGTTTGTTTTTTTATTTTGATAATCCATATTTTCAGTTTTAATGCTTTTAAAAAAAACAAGATTTAAATAGGAACAAGGAAATTATTGAGTCAGAGTGTTTCTATTGTAATTGACAAACAAATAACCTAAATTATTAAATATGTGATATATGTATATATATTTGAATTATTATATATATATTCCTGCACACTTATCTGATTGTGGAAACGCAGCATTTTACTAACGTAAACATCAAATCTAACCAACTAGAACTAACTAGTAATAACTCTAGTAATAAGCATATTGAACAAACATATGTACATGTGTATTTGTGTACTATATCTAGTATATAATGCTATATGTGATACTAATCAAGTAACATTAACAATTCCCATCTTTTCTTTTACATATGACATATCTCCTCATTCATCGATAAACGATAAATCACAATCTCTATGTATATTTCGAACAAAAAAAAAAAAAAAAGGTGTGCCCGGTAAACGTAATGAAATCTACTATAATTGCTGCCCAGAACCTTATATTGACATAACATTCGCCATTTTGATACGACGCAAAACTTTATACTATTTTTTCAATTTGATTGTGCCGTGCGTGTTGATCGCCTCGATGGCACTGCTAGGGTTTACACTGCCACCAGATTCTGGTGAGAAGCTATCGCTTGGTAAGTGCCCAACAACACGTCTCTGTCTTCTTCAAACAAACAAAACACACACAACTTTTGCAAAAATCGAAAAAAAAAAAACAACAAGACAACAAGAAAAATCTGTTTGCCACAAACAACAACAACTGAACTGAAACCGAAACTAAAAACGAAAGAGAAACAGAAACTGCGATATTTAATTGTTGACTCTCAGTGCGAACCTTTGCATGCTCTATAAATCAAGTTCCGTCTCTACACACACACACACACACATGCGTACGCACACGCAGACGAGTTTATTTATTTCGCAACGGAAGCGCATTCGCTGCAAAGAGGCTGCTGCTGCGTCGCCAGGCAAGGCGACTGTCAGCATATTGCATATTACGTATACGCCAGCGAGTACGCGCCCGCTGCCCCAGCCTGACTGCCTGCCTGCCTGCGAGCCGCGCTCAAGCCAAAGCCTTGACTATGCAAATGCTACCACACTCTATGCAATCCAATGGCCGCCGGCATTGGCAACTCTGGCAAACAAAAGACTCGCACAGAGGGGAAGGCAAAGGGGACGAGCACGGAGACGAGGGCAAGGGAGGGAGCAAGTGAAAACAAGGCGCCATCATTTGTAATCAAAGTCAGCGCCAGGCAGAATGGTAAAAAAAGCAAATATAGCACAACTGCTGGGGAGCACCTTTCAGGGTGACACACTGCGACAGGACGGACGGACAGACGGACTGTCGCACTGATGGACAGACGAAACGAAACTGAACGAACTGGATGAAATGAGCACAAAGCCTTGACCCCTTGAACCTCAACACCGCAACATCGTGTGTGTATAAAATAAATATATATACTTACATATATATTTAATATAAATACTATATAGCAAATGCCTTATACGATATGTGGCAACTCATTCGAATGCCACATACATATAAATCTCTGCTTAACCGTGTCAAGAAGCGGAGCTAAAATACGAAATACTTACAATATACTAGAAATTCTAACCGTACTAATGCATTCAGTTGGGCAGCCGGTAGTCGCAGAGCTGAATACCCTGTAGGAGTAAAACTTATTGAAACAGGCAAATTTAATTCGAATTATCTTTTCTCTTTTCGATTGATTGTTCCTTTGGCAGCTATATGTTATAGTAGTCCGATTTCGATTAAATTTTATATTCACATTATTTAAATAGCAAAAGTTCGATGTAGTAAATTTGGTTATAATATCTTGACAAATACCAAAAATCAGCCGATTGTTTGTATGGCAGCTATACGATATATCGGTCCGATACGGCTCTTTCCGAGTTATTTAGAGCGTGCAGCAATAAAGTGTGTGTGTGCCAAGTTTCATCAAGATAGCTCTAAAACACTAAGATAAAGAGACTAGTTTGCATTGCAGCAGACAAACAGATGAACAGACAGGCGGACAAACAGATGGACAGAGAAACGGACAAACAAACTGACAAACAAACGGACAGACAGACGGACAAACAGATGGACAGACAGACAGACGAACAGACAGAAGGACAGACAGAAAGACGAACAGACAGATAGACAGACGAACAGACAGGCGGACAGATAGGTGGACAGATAGATGGACACACGGACAAACGGACAGACAAACGGGAAGACAAACAAACATGGTTAGTTCCACTTCTTTCTTGATGCTAAATCACAATATATACTTCATTGGGTTGGAGGTATATCCCACGGGATATTCCAAATGAATATACCCTCTGCAAGGGTATAATGACAACTTATCTCCACTGGCAAATACTCAGTACGAATAGCTGTAACTCTGCTTTCAATACATACATACCTCACGACGACGATTACAGGGTATGTGGCATACGTGTAAAGCACATTTGGCGCTAGCAAACTTTAACCTGCTCGAGGAATTTTTGAACTCACTGTGCCAAAGGATTTGCTCATATTATTCTTCTGCTATTGGAATTCACCTTATAAAATGGCAAATACTTAAATCAAGCTGCTTTCGGCTAAGCTCAAGTCCAACTGACGCACACACACACACACACACACACACACACACACACACACATAAGTGGCACGCCCAGAAAGTTATGCGAAAATGTGGCAAAATGCTTTGCAGCTCATATCCCGCGCCATGTGGCATACACAGCACACCATGCAACAGCAACAGCAGCGGCAGCGGCATCCATGCTTCGTCTTCAGCTCGTCCGGTCGGGGCAATGCGGCTCATCACGTACTTTCAACACGCAGCATATGGTGCATGTCAAAATTTATACAATACTGCGATACACACACATACACATGCATATATATATATATATATATATATATATATGTATGTATTATATAGATAAAAATATCGCGTTTATTATATGAGACCGCCTGAGAAGAAGCGGCAAAACTTTTTGCTTGCAGCTGCCAGAAAACACAAGGCAAAAGAACAGAAAACTGGTCATATTTTAAAAATTGTTCATAAAACCCCCTGCGACATGCGTGTCAGTGTGTATGTGTGTGTGTATCTATGTGTGTGTCTGTGTGTGTGTGTGTGTGTGTGTAGGAAAACGCATTAGGGCCGCCAGCCGTGGTTCATGCATAATAGACAAGTTTGCGTAAAACCCTGTGGCTAATTTATGTTTTCCCGACACTTTCGGCAACCTACGCCCCCCATTCCCCCTAAGCCCCCGTCTATTCCCCACCCTGTCTCCACTGACTTTTGACATAATTTATATAACCTCAAAAGAGCAAGAGCATAAAATATGCGCAGGACAAAAAGAACCGAACACGAATACAAAATAAAAACCAAAGTATGAAGCGCCACAACGCAGAAGAAGAAAGTGAAAGGAGCAGAATGGGAAGGCGAGGGGAAGTGCCATCTTTGATGGCAACTAAGGACTCTCTGACATCTCTCCCCCCCATCGCACTACCAGGCCCTCTTTTCGCTCAGGCTAGCAACCATAAATAATGATAAACATGTGTGTGTAAATTGTTATTTTATTTTGTTTTAAGTTTTTAGTTTCTTGTTTCTTCTTCTGTTTTTCTTTTTTTTCTCTTTATCATTTTTATCAAAAACTGCTTAGTTTGTGTGCGAAATTTTGTAACTGAAACTGTTGACGGACACTTCGTGAGGTTCAGCGCAGAGAATACGGTAGTAGTTTTTTATTCAATATGTGAAGAGAAACGGGGCGAGTCAGCGCACACATTAACACTGTCAGCACACACGCATACACACATCCTTGCAGCGAACGCAGCAACGATGGCGACGACGGCGACGACGATGACAACGGACGGGATCGGCTGGATCGGCTGGATCAGCTCGTTTCCAGACTTGTGCAATCAGAATCGGTTAACTCTACCTATCTCTCTCTCTGTCTCTCACTCTCTCTCTCTCTCTCTCTTCCTCTCTCTCTGCCATCTATATTTATCTTCTTATTTTTCTCCCTCTTCTCCAACTGGCTCAACATAACCTCAATATGCACTTGTAATGTTTTGCTGCCTACTTTCAGGAGTTACTATTTTACTATCGCTCACAGTCTTCCTGAACATGGTCGCCGAAACGATGCCAGCGACTTCGGACGCCGTACCGTTGCTCGGTAAGTAGTGGCAATGCCAGACCAGTTTGCCAAGGTTGCCAGACCGCAGCACTTATAATTCTAATATTAACGCACATTCAACATTCTCAAGCCAAGCTCTCAACTCGTCTAATCAGCCAAGATTCTTACCTTCCGCACAGCCACGAATATAGCCTAAGGTCTACGTTCCGTTATCTCTATTGTTTACTCTTTCGCTCACTGTCTGTGTCTCTGTCTCTCATTTGTGGTGTTCCTTCTTCGTTTGTTTGGGTCTTAAAGGTGCATCGGGCCTAAGCTGCTTCACAATGTGATACACAAACATACAAATACACCTCACACTCAGCCACTAAGTATAAATCTATATATAGAGAACAGAAACTGAAACACTCACACACACATACATGCCAGCGTGTGTGTGTGTGTGTGTAGAGAACAATGACACATTCTCTCATCCTCATGTCAACGACATATGGCGACGTACGACGTGTGTCAGCGGTGTGTGGCAACAATGCCAGTGATAGGCCAAACTACATGCAACATTCAACATAATATCAATGCAACTTAACATGAAATTCAATTTAATCATGAGCCTCAAAATTGACCAGAAGTTAAAGTGCTTGTTTTGTTGAAATTGACAGAAAAACAAAGGCCATGGATCGAGAATATATAATATATATATTTTCTGGGCTCTAGGGGCCCCGAGACCGTCGCTACAGCCCTGGAAAAATAGTATTCAATTCAAGTTCTTTATTTGCTTTTAATTATCTTAAGATTGAACTTTAATATATACCCCTGATCAATCAAACTTGGGTTCATTCAACCCCCCATGAGTTTTAGTACTTTCCCTTTACAGGGTATACCAATCATGCTTAACCAGTTGTAAAGCTTTACACAATCACGACAAATATCGCCCTCATAGCACTTCGCATGTCTCGTTAGAAACGCGCCAGGCACAGGGCGCAAAACTTTTAATTAATAAACTACAAGATAAACTCGTAGAGCAAAACTAAGAACTACACGAAACAAAAGAAACAGACGAAGACGCAAAAGAAAGAAAGAAGATGAAGGGGGAACAAAAAGAAGAACCAAAAGAACAACAAGAAATTGCCTCTAATCAAACATAAACATATTTTGGGCGCACAATGAAATCCGAACTTGGCCAAGATTTGCTGCGCTATTAGTTTCAAATTTAAAACTTCAACTTGTGCCGCCTCTCCAGTCTCTCGCTCCACTTGCTCCACCAGTCGCCCTCCTTCACTTTACGTTCTTCTTGCTTTTTGCCGCATCGAGATTGAGAGCAATAAACACGTACAACAAATTGGCCTGCCTCAAGTTTCGAGACGCACCTTGTGCTGCCTAGAACGAGGCGCACGACCAAGTAGTAGCTGAAGGCGAAGGTGTATGACGAGAAGCAGCAAGAAGTTTTTTGTCGTCGTGGAGCGGGAGAAAATCTTTTAGTGTCTGATTTCTGGTTTCTTGTGTTCTCCCCGTTTTGCTCTTCTAATATTTCATTTAATGCTCGCCAAATGAAGGAAGCCACAGCGAATAGGGCAAGGCGAAGCTGGGAAGCATCACATGGGGGGCGCCATGATTTAAGCGATTTCATAAATTTTCAAAATTTATGCGATCCGCACAGAGTTAAAGTTTATCCTCAAGCACGTGCATATAGCAAAACTTAAGAAACAGTTGCAAATGTTGCAAGCTCTTCACACTCCTCCCCTCCCACCGCCCTCCTCCTATCAACTTGTATCATTTACAAGCGTAAACTACTTGAGGCCAAGTAATGAAAAAGGAATTAGATCTGATGCTATAAAATGGTATATGTAAAGAATTTATAAAATTAGCTGAAAACTTAGATATGTGCACTACGAAACCACAGAGATAAGTAGTAGGATAAGCTAGAGCAAAGTATCTCAACTATTCAAGAATTATAATTCACGTAGCTTTATCCTAATCCAATTATATAAACTTATAATACATTAGCTAGATGAGGTTAGCTTGAAGTTCCTACACTACTTAGTCGCTGTGCTCCAAATATTGTTTAAGGCACTTAATAGAGCCCCCCAAACACACACAGCCCTGTCTTCTCTTAACACTATTATGATAATTGTAAGTGCATACATGTGTGTATGTGTGTGTGAGTGAGTGAGTGTTAGTAAGTATGTGCATGTAGGTAATACCAGAATCACAGTACAATATAGTTTTACACTCACATCTATCATACCGCATAGAATAATTTAGGGTGTGTGTGTGTATGTGTGTGAGCGTTAGTCTGTATGGATGTGTGTGTGTGCGCAATTAGCGCTCCTCAGCTAGAGATTCCAACTGTGCCATGCCTAGTTGAGATGCGCTATGCATAATGCAGTTCATAATTGTAATTAAAATCGCAACTGAAATCGTAGACACCTTTGTGTGCGTACAAATTTGTATTCCTTGCAGTGCTTAATTGCAACCCTGTGATGTAGTTGAGTTGAAACTATCGATAGCAACAACATTAACGGTTGATTTACTCTTATCTCGCTAAAATATCAATGATTAGAATAGTATTGTGGAATTAGGTTAACGCTAGTAAATAAAATAAGTTAACATATCAAGGTGAATCGATAGCATAGTCTAGCCAAAATTATCGATAGTAATCAGAACAGTAGAACAGTCAAAAGTATCGATATTTCATCAAACAATCGATAGTATTATTACATAAAGTTATCGCTAGTAAATAAATAGACATATGCAAATTAATCGATAGTATAGATTATCGATAGTAATCTGTACAGTAAAAGATATGCGTGATTTGAGTGATATATCTAAGTGCACTGTGCCCCATTAAGGTTACCTCTAACGGTACCTGAAGCACCACAACCACAAAACAACAAAAACAACTAAAACACTAAAATACTCGTATCGATACCATCTATAGAACATCTAGTCGTATCTAGAGAAGTTTGGGTTTTCTTGCAACTCGCAGCATGAACTAATCAATAATCGATCATCGATAATAGCGATAGACATATCAGAATATACACATAAGTATGTATCCTCATTTGTAGCCAAATTAGTTGGTAATTAGCTACATACATTACCAAATATCGCATAGTATTTATCGATGTATGTATGTATCGCATTAAGGTAAGTCCCGTGCGGAAGTGTGCGACCTGTCAAACATTGTTGGATCACAGCTAAAAAAAAAATAGAAATATTAACTCCTTTTAGCGACTAATTGATTATCGATAGACGGACGCCGCCTGCTGCTGGTGTTATCGTATTGAACGAAGCGAACGCACATCAATAATAAGTACAAAACGTGAACGTTTTCCCGTTTCTGTCATCCCATTCCCGCATGCCCAGGACCACCAGCCTCCTACTCCCTGTAACTTTTGAGTATCATTGTAAATATTTCTGGTTAATCTAGAAACTTGTTCGTATCTCACTGCACATTAGAAATATAAGTATGCAAACACACACACACACACACACACACACACACACACACACACACACACACACACACACACACACACACACACAAACACATACACTCTCTTTCTCACACATAAAATATACACTCTCTTTCTCTCTCATACACACACTGATACGTAAACATATTTACTAAATTTCATACTTATCAATCGTAGTATGTGTATCTTGAATTTCGTATCTTGTATCTTTCTTATCGTATCTCGAGGACTGGTATGGAAATTGAAACTCTCTCTCAAAGCATGCACTCGATAGAGACAAACAAAAAAGAAAACCCCAAAAAGAAAAGAGAAATAAACAAACTCAAAAGTTGGCCAAGAAAGTATCGAGTTATGAGTGAAGCGTGTGGGAGGCGACTCGACCAAAAGTATTTATAAACGCATATGTATATCCATCTCAACATGTATACATATCTTTATATACTCTATATATATACTATACTTCATATGTACGATATCTGTTTTATTTGTGTAGCTCTTTGTTTTTCTGATTCTGATTCTGATTCTGTGATATATTATTTTGGATTCTATGCGTACGACGAGTACTCGCATTATCTCAATGCCAGCGTCAGATATTGCCAAGGACCACTACCACATAATGTAAAAGAAAAAACGTTCTTGTTGGCATGCAAGAACACAAATGCCTATCAACTGTTGACAAGCCCCGCCACGTTCCCCCTCCAACATCATCTCTGCATTATCTACCCACACACACACACAACGCATAACTCACAAGCACAAGAAAAAAAAATAGAAAAAATAAGAAAAATAAATCTCGAATAACTTGACATTGCATACAATTCACAAGCCACATATGAATATCAATATGAATATGGATGCGCATATGAATACAGAATATGTGTCGATACAGTCAAACTACAATCCCCCCAAAACACTTGTGAGATGGCGTGAGGGGCGAAAGGCGGGGGCGGGGCGCCTCGTAAAGGGCGAGGGCCAACGTCAACTTAGCCGTCAAGTGGTTTTGCTATTGAGCTTGTCTAGTCGCATTGCTCAATAAGCCAACGGCTTTTACTACCACACTCACATAGATAGACAGTCACACACACACATACACACACACACACCTACACCCTACACGCATACACAAACAGTACACGGGATCAGCTGTAAATAATTAAGTAAAAGAGGAATTTGATGTCCGTAAAAAAATAAAAAAACCAAAAATAAAGCAAAGCAATTTCTCTCTGTCTCTCTATCTCTCTCTTTAACTATCTATTGCTAGCTCTCTCTCTCTCTCTCGATGTCTGTGTTTAACTGTAAATTATGGCACACACACGCATATATGTATATATATCAAATATATACATATATATAAATATATATATATATATATGCAACTGTACAGCAACATTTTTGATCGTACTCGTATGCATGCATTCAATTGCAAATCTTTTGTCTAGATATACAAACGGATTTCCAAAAAAACAATTTCGAAAATTGAATATCGCTCTTTACGAATTCAAAATCGAGCTCGAATTGAATAAAACAGCTTTGGTTAGGCGACAAGGGGTACCTCAGTAAATATGTATGTAGCTAGCATAGCTGCAAATCTTTTGTTCTTTTAGCTTTCGTTGGGTGGAAATTATTGTAAATATATTAATCGTTTGTTTTTTTTTTTTTTTTTTTGTTTTGTTTTCTCTTAGTTTTCGCCTTCTATATTGTTTCTGTTCGATTTCTCTGTGACGTAGTGTGGTAGTAACTCTCATGTTGTTTATATACTAAGTATATCCCATGTGCTAACTTTTGATCTATGTTTTTTGATGGTGTTTCGCTTACTCAACAAGATATGCTACACACACATACACACACAAACATGTGCAATCATTGTGTCACACACACACACACACAAACACACACACACACATATACACGCTCAAAGAACTTAGCTCAAAACACACACTTGTAAATAAGAAACGAAATTTGTTTGTTTTTTCAACGGATACCTTAGCAGACATACTGCGTATCTGTAACTATATATGTACTATGTGTCTATGTATGTGCCCAATATCTACCAATGTATGTACATATCTGCAACGCACATACACGTACTCAGTAGTAGAAGCGTACACGTCTAGGCACGTGCGCCTCTGTATGTGTCTGTGTGTGATCTGCTCCAATATCTACTCCCTACTAAGGTAATTCCACTAACAAAAAAAATACCAACAACTAAAAACTATACCACAAAATCCATACGTTTTACTATATGCATATGCGACTAGTTACACTGTCCACATACTATTCAATCCATATTGCTTAGAGCGCCTTTAAGCCAACAACTTTGTAGTGGAGTGTATGTGCCCCAACAATAACAGTTACAGCAACAGCAACAGCAACAGCAACTGCAACAGCAACAAAATACCAACAATAATCGCTAAACTGTTCCGAATGTAAAGCTAAAACGCAACTCTATTAATCTAACATGCACAGTGAAATGTGAAAAATGCAATTCGATCTCATCGAAATTCTTGCTGTTTATTTTTCCCGTTTCCTTTTTTCCCCATTTCTGTGTGTGTTCCATTTCCTCATTTTGTGTAAATACATTTACTATCCATTGCATATTTTTCACATTCACTGTGCATAAGCTAAATCAAATCAAATTAAATAGAATTTACTAAATCGATGACCTGAAGAGAAACCCCACTACTTTTCCATTTTCCTATCTCTTTAATTGCCCATTAAAACACCCCAATACTACAACAGCAACAACATTAACTTAACCAAACCAAAACCAACTACAGCAACAAGTACAAAACGTAGCTTAACAACAAACAGATTAACCAAGCATCCAACTCAATCCAAAATACCTTGCCCCACCGACCCATGTCTATCATCAATTTTACAGCTCAACAATTTCGAAGAACCGAATCAGATCTCGATTTTTAACCAAAAATGATGATTGCGGATAATTGGTTGTGCACAAAAACTAAACGAAACCCGATTTAATAAGATTGCAACCCCAAACCCCAAACAAAACAAAACAGGCTTAAAATACCGATACAAAAGAAAAGAAAAGGAAATAACAAAATTTTACTGAGCAAATATATTTGAAAAATTGAACCTAAGGCAAAAATAGAAGAGAGTCCCTTTTAAGAAACAGAACTCAGGGCAATAGAACTTTGATCTGGGCGAACTGAGACAAACGCGCGGTTCATTTCAAAGACTCAGCTCCTAATCGAACGGAACCGTATGCTTTGAATTGGGCCACAAGTTTTCTACGCTCCACTGGGGTCGGATATGTACAGCAGACAGAGGCAGGCTTAACGGCACCGTGGTTTTTTGTGGTTTTTCACTAACAAAGATGTTCGAAAATGCTGCAAAATTATCGATCGATCAAAAATATTAATAACGCAATATTTCTATATGAATTCGATATGAATAATTTCTGAAAACTTTTAAATTCTTAAAATAAAAATAGCTATTTGCGATATTAAGTGAATTATTGAGTAAACACCTATCGATACCTCAATTACCGAACCATTTGCAGCATTTCAACATTCTGTAACTAAATATTTTTTCAGTCTAGGCGATCACCTGTAATATAACTTAATTCTCACCGAAGAAAGTCTTAAACCAATACTAAATATATATTTGATATACGCATACATATACATACTATGTATATCTATCGAATATGTATATGTTTATATATATTTATTAATTTTCTAATATACTGCTTTAAACTTTTTTCTAACTTTACTCTTTACTTGCCACAAGTAAATCTTAGTAAGCTTTAAGAAAAGAATCAATCAAAAACAACAGCAAACAATAACAAAATATACAACAAAAATACACTGAAAACACAAAAACAGCCACAACAGCTATTTTTCTAAATTTTTATATAAGAAGCAATGCGAATTTGTAAATATCAAGAGGAACAAATGACAACAAAACAAAAAACTGTATATAATACCCAAAAAAAAAAACAAATTCAAACATTAACAGAAAACACACAGAAAACCGAACAAAATACATAACGATATTATCACGTACTCTATCCTCCCTAAGAAGTATTTCAGGAAGATATACATACACTTACATATATAGAAGTTGCCTCGATCGGGCAGCAAAATATGCTATACATATGAAATTCTTCTTACAGAACTAAAAAAAAAAAAACAACAACAATAGAATAGAATGAGCGTACTGCGAGTTCGATAAATATTCGATATATCGATATATGACCACAATGTTTGTGTAATTTTTGTGTCCTTCTAGGAACTTATTTCAATTGCATTATGTTTATGGTGGCCTCATCAGTTGTGTCAACCATACTTATCCTCAATTATCATCATAGAAATCCAGATACGCATGAAATGAGTGAATGGGTAATATTTATATTCAAACTTACTAAATTTAACTAACTTACTTGCTAACTACTTACTTACTTACTTACTTTACTTACTAATTAAAAAACCAAAAAAAAAAAAAAAAAAACAGAAAAAACGAAAATATGCCTAAACTTTTTCGATTTTTAGTTTAACTTATACTTCTATGTTATCGTTTTTTTAATATCAATTTCTATTCTTTTTTTTTTTGGTTTTTTCTGAGCGATCTGAGAGATACCGATACGTGTTCGATTGCTTATGTTTGTCAGAAAACTAATCGATCATTTCAACCAAACAAATATTTGAAATACCAAATACCAAAAAAATGACACCCCAAAACAGCCCACGCAATCTCCACACACGCACATTGAAAACAGAACAGCCCCAAAACCGGAAACCCCCTCTCTCTGTACATACTACTAACTATACATACTATCAAAATATATATATATACATAAGTACTAAAAGCCTTGTATACCCACAAACTAAACACACACATCTCACACCTGTGTGTGTCAAACATGTTGAAAACTTTTAGACAAGAACTCTCTTAACTTTACACTCACCTAACTCGTATGCATTTAAACTTTTACACTACGCTGCATGCTCAAGAATCCAAACCAAACTCTTATGCAAATTTCAAGTGAAAGCGAACGAATAACGCCTTTTCTTATTGGCAATCCTCTTTCATTTTCCACAAAAATAAAAATCTTTTATGTATTTCAATATCGAAAAACTTGGACATTTTATTTCTAACTGAGATGGGCGTGGCACTAAAACTATTGTAGCAGTTCCAAAACTTTTCCTTTCATATCCTTGTACATATCGGGGTGTTTATTCTAATTTTGTAGTCTTTAAACTATTTCAAACTATCCCAGCCATGCTCATCTCCAATCACCATAACTATTCATCATATAATTCAAATATGTTGGCATTATCGGACCCCATCTTAAGCAGGACCATTACCAACTGCCTCTCAAAGCCCGACTACAGACTACATACATTCATGCATACATTTGTATGTATAAAATGCCCGACAATGCTTTTGATTTCCAAAACAGAAAAGATTAAACAAGGATAATGCTTAAACTGAATGTTAAAACCTTTAATTATATATATATTAAACCGATTAACTATCAAACAATTATCATGCAATGTCTCTCGTTTTATCCAATTAGTCCACATAACATTATCCGTCTGATTTAATTTCCTTATTGAATGATATACATACATACTAACTACTACTACTATATGCTTTAACCCATTTGCCTTATAAGTATTTGTATTTTGTACTACCTTCTCTACTAATACTTAATACTTGCAAACATATCGAGATGAAAAAGCACAATAATCACACCCGATACTTTTATTTTTCAAATAACAAACAAATATAACTCTGGCCAACAACTATAACTACAACTACAACAACAACAACTACTACTACAACTACAACTACAATAACAACAACATCATCTACTTCTACGTTAACTGGCAACTCAACGCTACAAAAAAAAACTAAATCAAATAACTCTATTCAACTCGAATGCCTCTTCAACTGTCTCTTTCACTTCCCTCAACTAACTAACTAACCAACTCTGCAACCAACTAACTATCTTCGTACAACAACAATAACTCGCGCGTGCTATTCCTATCCAAATCAAATACACACTTCTCACACACACACACACGTATACAACAACCAAACTGAACATATAACTATGACTCGATGTGTAACTAAAAAAAAACTAAAACATTATATTCCCGAACTTTAACGATATTTAAAAACCAATATACCTAAAAATACCTATTAATATTAATTAAAACCTTTTTGGACTTATGTATGTGTAACAACAACAACAACAACAACAACAACAAATACAACTACAACGACTAATCAAAACACTTGTTAATCTACCTAAACTAAAACGCAATATTAAATGCAAAACTTAAATTTATTAAAAATTAAAACTTCATATCTACTATACATAAAAAAAAATACCAAAAAAAAAAAAAACCAAAACCAAAAATATACTTATTGCTATTATTTTTAACCGCATCACCCAACACACTCCGTCTCTCTGTCGAACTCGCACACACAGATAAGAGTAATATTCCTTTATTGGTTACCTTGCATATTGCGCATGCAAAGACCCGGACAGGTCGGCTACGAATGCCCGCCGCCGCCCTCGTCGTCGGGCTCCTCAAACGCTGGCGACAAGAAGCAGCAGATCCAAAACGTTGAGCTTAAGGAGAGGTAACCCAGCTAGCATAGACTTGTCCCAAAACCAAACTCTTTCTCTATCTCTTATTTCTTCACCTCTAAACTGTACGATACTCTCGCCTCCTCCACCTTCTCGTTCTTTTTGATCACCTCAGATCCTCCAAGTCCCTGCTCGCCAATGTACTCGATATCGATGACGATTTCCGTTGCAATCATCGCTGCACTAGCGCCACATTGCCACATCAACCAACATACTACAGGACAATGTTCAGGTGAGTGGAAGCCAAAAGAAAACAGAAAAAAAGAGACAACTAACATATAATATAGGTATCTTATACTAAAGGGTGATTTTTTAAGAGCTATAGGAAAGTTTAAAAAAAAAAACACATAAAATTTAGAGATATGCATGACACCTTTATTTGAATCGATAGTACGGTTCATATACTTAAATGTTTGAAGATTATTTCATGCCAATGTTGACTGTGACTGCGCCTCAAAGGCTCCATCCGCTTAGTCCAATTTTGGCATACTCTTTGCAACATTTCAGCCGGTATCTCACAAATTAATGCTTCAATGTTGTCCTCCAATGCGTCAATTGAAGCGGGCTTGTCTGTATAGATATTAGATTTAACACAAAAGCCCCACAAAAAATAGTCGAAAGGCTTTAAATCGCACGATCTAGGGTGCCAATCAAATGGAAGAAGCGCGCGATGAACATTCTTAACAGAGCACGCATTTTCAAAATAAAATTCAATAATTTGCAAGAGTTGTTCGTTTGTAAAAAGATTCATGGTTAAATTATAGACCGAATTCAATATGTTTGACAGTCATACAAAACACGAAACGTGCGTCAGCTGTTCAAATTAGTGTTGCCAAAAAGTTATTAGCTAAAAAATCACACTTCACTTTCAAATGATTTAAGTATACATCTGAAATTTGAATAGATTTTTAATAAAATAAATTTGATGCTCCTTAGAAATATGATGTTTTAAAACTATCTTAATCTTCTTGAACCTATTGTATCGTATCAATCATTTCAAGCAATTCAATCAGACAAACTTTCAAGATAATATTTCCGTACGAATATTTCCGTACTTTCAAACATATATTATATTTATATATTATTTAAAAGACATTCCATTACCGCTAAACACATAGAAATTCGTATAACAAATATTTTTTTTTTAAATAAATCTCTTCGCATTTGTCGCTTAAATCAAAATTCCAAAAAAGGAATCCCAAAAATATGAAAAAAGACATGAAAAGTATTTCACACAATTGGGAATACGTGAATGCACAGTGTGACGTGCACAGTGGGAGCTGCAATGGAAGAACCGAACCACAGGAAACTTTTTAATGCGCGACCATTTAATTTCAATGAAATATACGAAAAATTGTTCTAGAAAAAAAGTGAAAACGACAAAAGAGACGACAAAACAAAATGCTGTGAAAATGGGGACAAACTGAAAAATATAAAAACTTTAAACGATTTGACGACAATATCAATATAAGCGACTGCAACAATAGGTAGACAAAAAAAAAAGCAACAACAACAACAACAAAAATAAAGACAAACAACAACAACTTCAACAAGGCACATCCGCACCCTTATCCGCATCCTCATCCTCATCCGCATCCACATTCTCATATAGCAATGCCTCGACTGACAGTCAATGACAATGACAAGATATATGTGAGTGTATGTGTGTCTCTTTTGTTGTTGTTCCACACACACGCACACACATGCAGTAGGGGGAAGCGGGATGAAAGAGGGCAACAAAAAAGTGCAGGCATGCCAATGCCATAGAAAATAGTGGCATGTGGCAAGTACACGCATTTAGTGACAAGCTGAAAAACACACATAGAAAAATACAATCGTAATAGGAAGCCAGTGAGAGCACAGTCGCGTGTCTTCCCAACTGAGTCTACAGTTCCTCCCCACTTCAATTGCCAAATCAGAATTAGCTGAAGTTAGTAGTTCAAAACTAATGCTATTGGATTCATTGAAACTCACATTCCTGCTGAATTCCCTATGTTATAAGACTCCACAAATAAAATATATATATGTATACATATATTTTTAATCAGCATTAACAGCCGAGTCAATATAGCCTTGTCTCTATCTACTCTGTCCGTCCGTGTAAAAATCTAGATTTCAGAGACCATAAGAACTGCCAAATTTTATAACAACCTGTTTAAATATAGCGCGAAGATCAAGTTTGTTTTAGAATATTGTCAAGCCCCCTTTCACCCCTAAAAATCAATTAAGTCGATGCTAGATTTCATTTAATTTTCTTTATATGATAAATAAAATAACTATAACCAATCGAATGATTGCGAATTGGAAATTTGGTTGTAATCGAATAATTAACATGGAAGTTATTTAGCAAACAATTTTAGAAGCGTGCTGGCTTTCAAGGTGCCTCAATGTATGCAACACAAACAACACTAAGTAAGCGTATTGGACAAGTGGGTAGCGGGTATATCACAGCCAAGCACACTGCAGCTTTTGTGCTTGTTTATTTAAGGGAAATTGAAATGGAAAGGAACAAAAATAAAGCTATCTGTTAAAATAGAGTATACATCTTCAAAAGGTTTTCTTGAGATTGTAAACTTGTTACAATTTCAATCTGTAAACATGCTGGTAACTATTGTATTATAGGAATCCATGATTGACAGTCTGTTGGATTAGTTGACTAATTCAGCTGCTTTTCTACTGTACCTACTCATCTTCTTTATTGTTATATTCCATTGATGCTGGAACTATAAGTTGACTGATTGATTGATTGATTGATTCACTGAGCTCTTCCCACAGGCAAGGCGATGATGGCAGCGTGGGTCCTGTGGGTCCCGTTGGACCCGTTGCCGCCGTGGGTGATGCTCGCATGCACGAAGCCATTTCCCACACCTGTCTGGGCTCCTCGGCGGAATACGAATTGGCGCTAATACTAAAGGAGCTACGCTGGATAACCGATCAGGTAAGTCGGGGAATCGAACAAACATCGAACTAATTGTGATGCCTCAAATCTTTGACGGATACACACAGCTTAAGAAAGAGGACGAAACAGGCGACATAACACGTGACTGGAAATTCGCTGCGATGGTCGTGGATCGTTTGTGCCTTATAATTTTCACGCTTTTCACCATTATAGCCACGCTGGCGGTGTTGTTTTCGGCGCCACATTTCATTGTAAGTATACGAACCAAGGAACCTTACTAGCAACCCTACTTACCACATCGCTATCCCTCTCTGTCTCTCTCTCTCCAATTCTCTCTGTGTCTCATGCAGTTCCCGTAAGCGCTTCGCACAGCTGCAACGGTCTTCGTAATGGTCCTTCAGTTGACTCAAGTCGTACAAATATTGTTTCTACTTTTGTAACAAAAACCCAAAAACAAAAACAAAGAAAACATAAAGCCCCCAGATGAAATCGTGTGTAAAGAATACATAAACAAGAAAACAAGAAAAAAAAATTTGAAATGCTTTTCAACTTGAAGTTCTTTTAAACGTCACTTCGTTATAAGTTCATATAGTAGTATAAACAAGAGAGAACAAATGCGAAAAAATTAAACAATTTGTACACCAATTTACTTTCTTGTTGTTGTTTTTTTTTCATGTTTATGTTTGTTTGTCAATAAACCGTTAAATAAAAAAACAGATTGTACTACCTTTTTTTGGTTAACTTTCGTTCTCCCCCTCTGGCTCGAATAATTCCCCTTTCCCCAACGCTTTCTATACAATTATTGTAAAATATTTAATTTCTACTATTCCGTTTTTTTGGTTTTTTTTTTCTTCTCTATCTCTCTCATTCTTTCGGTCAGCAACGTTGACCCTGTTCTCATTTTCATTTACTCGTTTTTAGTATGTAAAATAGTGTATACAAATTTGTTGCTGTGATAGAAAATCGTATGAACAAAACGTAAACCAGTCACAATAAATTTCAAATTCGATGTGAAAAAACACACACAAAGGCAAATATAGGCGAACACACAATACACACACCAACTCACACACAACCTTTAGTTTTTACTTAAAAAAAAAAACAGTCGAACTGCATATTCATCTCATATTTTGTTCAATTCCTAAAGCAAGCTGTAAATATTTTGAATTCCGATACAGCTGCAAACGATGATAGTAACTCTAGATCTAATATGTTTTGAAAACGATATTTGATGTTTGTTTCAAAATCAAAACTATTGAAGTTTTCGTATAAAGTTTACAGCTCGATACGGACTGAAGTTCGACTGTAGCCTAGGTTCAAAATCGGCAATTGGCAACCTGTTTATGTATATCTACCAGTTTCACATAGTAATTAGTTAGCATAGCTTGTACCATACTTAGTATGTCCCCACATAAAAGTCATTGTATCGACTCGTTTTAACATTTCCAAAAGAATTTCATGCACCGAAACTCCAATGCAAAAAACTACTCAAAGCCCAAAGAAAAAATACTAACAAACAATTGAAAACAAAAAGAAACAAACACTTCGAATAACACCTCGAATCGAATCTGTGTTCGATTCGGGATCATGCATGTTATCAATACTGAATAACATATGCACAACATGGCCGAAAAAAAGCAAACAAAACAAAGACAAAGACAAGCTAAACCAAATGGAAGTGAAACGAAAAGAAAGGAAAGGAAACGATGTGAATTGGCACGGCTAACGATCGAGTTATGTAGCAGGCAGCATGCGACAGAGAGCTGAACAGCAGAGTTGCAAATGAGATGAGTATAGAAATCGAAAACAAAGTATAAAGTTAACTATTTTTAAATATTATATATATATACATGCATATATACGAGGCAAATGAAAATGTAATGGAAAAAAAACAAAGCAAGATAGTCAGAAAAAATGCAGAAGGAAAAGTTAATGAAAAAACATTGAGTAAAGCTTATAAAAAACAAAAAGAAAATTACATGAATGAAAAGCTAAAAATATTATTATAATAATTACAGTACTTAGACTAAGAGTTAGATAAAGTATAGTGCGAAAGGTTAGTCAAATATACAGATACATACATATGACAAATATTTAAGCTACACACAATATGAAGAAGAAAAACAAAAACACAAAATGAAAAAAAAAAATCAAGAAAAACAAAATAAAAAATAATTTAGGATTAAATGAATTTTTAAACGAAATTTCAACAAAGAACAGCAAAAAGTTAACAGCAAATTCGTGCGTAGCGTAAACAAACAATTGTATTCAACTACAACAACAACTTCAAACATAGTACATACATACAAAAAAAATACCAGAAAATACCACACACTCACACGGCATTTTTTTACAAGCCCAAATAGACAATTTGTGTGGACTTTGCTTTGCATAAGGCTTACAATACATCACATAACATACACATGTATGCATGGGGTTGGCAAGCGTTAATCCACGGCTGACCCCCTTAAAAATACCATTAAATTCCAAAGACACCCCATGAAATTACGCTGTAAACGAATTATGATTTTCTGTGTCACATTGACATGCTTCTTATTAATCGAGAACTAAGTATTAGCTATACATATACATAAAATAAGCATATACTCTACATAAATATATACATCATATATACATGCATTGATATATATATATATATACATACATATATATGTATTAGATCTGTGCATTATCATCTAGCGATGCGGATGCGAATGCGAATTTCCAGAGATTCCTGTTCGTATTCCATGGTATTTTTTTTTGCTTAGCCATGTAAGCTGCAATAACTGTATTTTTTATAGTTGCAACACACACACACACTCACATATATACGACATATATATACATATATATATACACATATACGATATTAGCCATATACAAGTGTATATCAATTAGGCAGCCAATTACGTGTAACTCAGCAATAAACATATGTATAGTACTTGTACAGGGCAGATCGAGCAAATCGACAGACAGCGCAGGAGGAGAACACCAAAAGCTGCTAAGGGCTATGCACAAGCAAAGGTCTTCCTTAATCTTAACAAAAAACAAAAGACAACACAAGAGAACGTATAAAAAAAAAACCAAAAAGAGAAATAATTAATTGAATTACTTATCTACATATTTAAAGCAAAGCGTTTAATACTAACAACTAATACTAAACTAAACTAAAAAACTAAAAGAATCTATAAACTTATTGCCTAAAAAACCTAATCTCTAATTATCTAAACTGCATGAGATGAAGAAGCTAAATAAGTCGTTCGAAATCAACTGATTTTCAATTAAAATACCAACATTTAAACTAAACGAAAGAAAATACTACTAATGTATATGCAAACTTTATTTAGCCGCCGCACGGGCCTCTCACAGCGGAGCTTTTAGCGTCGTCTAGCGGCTGCACATAAAGCTTTGCTCTCGAGCTGACGGGAACCCGCCATAAAAACGCTTTGGTCGAAAACTGGCCATAACAGCATATAACTCTGGCATAAATCTGTATGCCCAAACACAACTAGAACTGGTCTAAAAGCTTGCAGTGAGAAAACTTATCTGTACGAGAAAGCTTTCTTCAAGCAGCAATGGAAATTCATCAGAAACTTTGTTTTCAAATTTTATTAAGCTTTCTCTCTATTAAAAGTAATTTATTTATTTTCAAAAAATATTATATGTATATATTTTAAATATACTGCATATACTTTATTATATGCATATATATTATATAAATATTTGTTATATTTACATTAAAAATATTTTATGAATTCTAGCAGGTACTTTAAATTAATTAATTTGCACACGTAATTTCATGGAGTTTCCATTGTCCGTGCACACCTCGAGGCAAGTTTTTATGACCATCTCTGATGCGCATCGACGTAATTGCGCGGCGGCTAAGCAAACTAAGTCTCTATAATTAAAAAAAAACACTTATTAAACAACATTTTAAATGCTTAATGTATGCACCTAAAAAAAAAAAAAACCAACTAAACTTTACATATAAATTACGATTTAAAAGAAAACACATTTAAAATCAGTATGTAGAAGAAGAAGCTAAACACAAACAACTTAAACAAAGTTCAACTAAATCTTGCTTAAAGAAGAAACAACAACAACAAAACCAAAAGCCAATTAAAGCTGAACGCGAATTTACACTACCAAAAGCAATTCAGGCAATGCAGGACGGGTGAGTTCAGATTGTTAAGGGTAATGCCAATAAAAAAAAGACAGATAAACAGCAAAAGCAGCAGTAACAACAACAACAACAACAACAAATATAAACAACAACTAAAGGGTAATTTTTCCTCGTAGTAGACAAAAAACAAACAGAAAAAAGAACATAAACTTTTGTTGTACAATTCGATTTGATTGCAATTGAGATGAGTTATTTGAATTTAGTATATGGGTATGTATATACATACATACATATATACGAGACGCGACGAGATAAAACCAAATAAACCGATTTTGATAAACTTTTTTTAATGAATATGTATGTATGTATGTTATAATAATGCAAATGGTTTCACACAAACACACGCGCAGATTTTATAGATTCTGGATTCGTTTATACATTCAAGATCCATTTACTATATAGTTAGGCAGACGAACTATACGACCTATCTTATTTTTATGCACAAACAAAAAAACTGTCTATAACTTAGCTATTTTACAGATTCGTTTCGTTCTCAATTCGATAATATCGAATCATTCCTAATCAAATTACCCTTCGATCATTCTGTTTTCGCCAACAAGAACAACAACATCTTATACGAGTATGTATAGACAATCGCCGATCAGACGCAAACACAAAACAAAACAGAAAAGAGAATACTAAATATATACATATATAGTGTATATATATATATGTGAATATCATTTTGACAATAGCAAGAGAGGTTATGAAACTACTTAGGTAAACGAATTTGCCAATATCTATTTTGAAATGATTTATTCAATTTTTCGATCGTTTTGTGGTTTATCCCTTTAGAGTGGTTTAATTAGAAACGGGAGAAAAATACCAAAAAAAAAAAAAACAAACAAACAAAGATGAAGAAATATACTTGCCAGCAACTTAGAGACACCCTAATGGCATATTAAAAAATACTACTACGAAAAAAGAACAAAATATGTTTAAAAGAAAAAGCAGAAAACAATGTACTCGATGACAATGGCTTACTCAATGAACTCTGCAATGAGAACCTCAACTTTATTCGGTTTCCACAACTATAAAAAAAAATGAAAAAAATACCAACAAGTATATCAAGCGACAGACAGAATTGAACTTGCTTTAGCTTAGAGATGTTTCAACTCCAAAGACTTATCCGATAAGTATGTTTATGGCCGAGATATATATACTATACATACATTCATACATGCATAGGAATAGCATCGCATGCCACAGACAGACAGACATAGCTTCATTTCTACACATATACTACATATCTAGCCTACAACTTCCGCTCTCTCCTCTCCCCACTCTCTATCTTTCTCAATCTATATCTATCTCTTAATCGACAAATAAAAACGCAATTTCATAATAGAGAATAGAGATGGAGGCCTCAAGAAGATTTTCAAAAATACTACAATTCTTCAATTTAAAAGTTGTTTTTTTCAAATTCCCATTTGCACACAAAATTTAAAGATTTCATATTCTTCTTCTGGTTTTATAAATTTTATACATATTATTCTCTTGAGATTCGAGATCTAAGATGCATATGCCAAGTAAAAATAGCTGAATAAAACGATCTAAATACAATACAATATTGCAAGTGATGTTGGTGTAAAGCAAATATCTAAACTAAATACTTAAGATACACACTGACACACACACACACAGCTAATTGTACTATGTATAGTGTGTTCTTGTTCGTGATGCGTTAGGAACTAAGCTAGAATTAGAGAGCCCTGCATACCCTGGAGTATATATGGTATATAATAAGCATATAATATATGCTAGCGATAAGTGAACTTCATCTGAATAAAAGGAAATCGAAGTACACACACACACACACACACTTACACACACAGACAGACTCACACACAAACATACTATATGTATTTGTTAGCTGTGTTGCAATTAAGTGCTAAAGGACAACAATAAATAAATCGATATAAGATATATACTACATGGATACATACATACATATACTATATCTGGAGGAGGAGGCCAAATCAGATGTAATTTTAATCGTCTAGCTTGTACGAGTCTATGAGTGTATCTAAATGAATATATCTAGGGATTAGGCGAGTGCTGCCAAATGGTATTTCAAGCCAATAGCCGTAGATCAATACAAAAACACACATACATACACACACACACACACACACACACAGAGAGAGAGAGAGAGAGAGAGAAAAGCATGCACAGAACGAATATATCATTCATTGGGAAATAAATAAAAAACATTTTGTAAGGATCAGATTCAGATATGAATGTTTTAAATCAATATTAAAGATTTTTTATTTTCACAGTCTAAAAAATGAATCTTATAAGCGAAGCCCAAACAATCTTTGCCAATCAAGCCAGCAATTTATTATGGTATCGATCTTTGCAATGAATCTAGAAGTTAATGTGCAATTAAATCTTCAATCAACTCTTAAAACACAAGCCACAAGCTTCTGACAGTATGCCAAACTTTATAGCAGCCAGCTTTTAGCATCGTCACTTCGCACTCTCTGATCTAGGACAATAATAAATCGATATACACACTGAAAACGATGATTCAATTTATTGTGTGTGTGTGCATGTGCGTATGTGTGTGTGTGTGTATTTAAGATACAACATCAACATATAGTATGTACTTAGTATACCCATTACCCATTAAAATAGCCAGCAATTCTCTCAAAAAAAAAATACTACACCCAAGGGCAGCATGGGAGAAACACTTCATTTAAAAGCAAGCATATGGTTGTACGATATAAACAAAGAAAACCAACAACAAAATAATCCATAATAATCGAATCTAAATAAGAATATAAACTTAAAAAGCAAAATAAACACAGTAATTAAAGCGAATTGTTTTAGAACTAAAAGAAAACAATACCAAAAGCAGACGCAAAAGCAAAAAGCAGCAACTCGAAAACAACACAACTTAACTTTACCCACACACGTACATACACACACACACACGAACAGACAAAACACACGCATTAATCAATAACAAATTGAAAATTAAAACAAAAAACAAAAGCAAACTAAACAATTTAAAATGCCAACAACTACTCAGCGGCAAGAAATGTTAACTTAGTAAATAAAAAAAAACCGCAAGAACGATACAATATGCAATTAAATAAAATGTTTTAAACAATACAGAAAAACGGATATTAAACAATGCAAATCCATATGGAATTAAACAAAAAACAAATTCGACTTTCTCTGGGCGGTACAAGATTATTATTGCTAAGGGGGAGTCCTCCGTTGGGGTTAAAATGTGAGGTACTTCGATCAGGGTTGGTCTCTTGTACCCGCAAAAAGATCTATAACTTGACAAAAGATGCTTTGATTCCCTTATGATGCACAGCAGATCCTTCGTCGAGGTATTTATGAGGTATTATCAGTGTGCAGATGTTTCTTCCTAATTCATACCAAGGCTCAGAGCCGTAGCAACGGTATAAGAGGTCTTAGTTTAATTTCTCGGTGCTCCTAGGGTAATTTCCTGAACTAGGTACCTATGTTTTTATGTCATTCATCTTATTTAGGTGATAGTTCGCCGTGTGGTGGCTACTGAGGTAGGCAAAAATTAGATGAAGATCCCGCCTAGAGAGCCAATCGCTTCATTCGTTAGCCAAGCTTCTTGGCCTGGTCTGAAGAGCCGCTAGCGTGCGGTCGTCCTAAGTATCAACCAAAGCTTTTCCTAGCAATGAAACTTTGGTTCACCCTACACAAAAAGGCTCCGGGCCAAGCAACGAAGCGAACGACGCTGCCCTCGCTAATTAGAGTGATCAGGACCTCCGCATAGAGTGTCCAGATACACAATTAAGTGACTCCATTCCATGAGAAGTATCTGCAGGCAGTTCCAACAATCTGCCACCACAGGCAAGCTGATTCCAATCCCAATTTATTATGGCATCGGTTTCGGTTCCCTTAACTCAAAAATACCTTTGCAATCTTTGTACAACAAAAAAACAGTTTTATTTTAGTTTAAATTTTGTGTTAAAATTAAATCGATTTGGATTGCGTTGCCACTGGGCTGGAGAGAGGGATCACTAGGGGTAGTAGGTCTTCTTGTAGCGACCCTCGCGATTCTTCTTGCCACCCGGCCGCACCTTGCGCGGCACATACTCCTTGTCGTGCTGGTCGAGTGTGCGTCGCCACGGATTGATGTCGCGCTCGAAGTAACGACGACGTGCCTCCATGGGCCTCGTCTTGTGATCAATCTTGTAGAGCTTCTCCCACATGTAGATCTCGGGCAGCTCCAAATGACGCTGCCGTTTCGAGGCCAAGTGCTTAAAAGTGTGCTCGAGGAATTCCCTCTTCTCGTCATCCTCGTAGTCGGCAACGCGTCGCAACGTTGGCCCCTCCACATAGGGTAGCAGCTCGTCGGCACTGCGCTGCACGCTGGGCACATTGCAATACATGTTGAGCAGCTGACGCAGCGTCTGCTCATTGAAATCAATGCATTTACCCTCGGCAGAAATATCACCGTATAGCGACTGTGGCACTGTGCCGCGACAGAAATTGACACGTGCATTCTCATCCATATGGGAGCCGTGCAGCAGCAATGTATTCAGCTGATATTCATAGAAGCTCCACTCGCGTCCATTGGTGATCACAGTCTGCGTATTCAGGGGGTAGGTCAGCTCATTATAGGTATTGAAGCCATGATAATTGGCCTGCGCCAATAGCCAAGCATATGAGGATTGAATGGCCAGGGCATGCAGTGCCTCCAGCTCATCCTGTGCTCCATATGCTTGTGGACGCAGCTGCAAATGGGCACGTGATTGAAACGAGAGCAGCCCAAAGTTGGGTGCATTCGCGCTGGGCCAGTAGCCAGGCACATTCACGGCATGCTGGTACTTGGTGCTGTAGCCCAGTGTGCGTGCATCGTGCTTGTAGCGTGGCAGCTGTTTGGCCAGCTCCAGACTCTCGCTCTCCTCGGCACTCTTCCATGTGGGCAGCTGTTGGCGATGCCGCAGCGCCAGATATGGTTCACCTGTGTACTGCACCAGACAATCGACACTGTCTTTCGCATCGTCCTTCTGCCAGTCACGTCCCTCCTTCGATTTAACAACGCTCTTTGGTGGATCGACACCACCGACGGCCCAGAAGGCTTCGTGCCTTGGATTATAATCGATTTCCACATCGTTCAGATGCGCAAAGTCCGCGCTGACCGCTTGCAGCGCAGCCCGATTGATTTGCTCCACAATTATTTGCGTCAGCTGACGTTCTTGTGTGACCGGATCGGGCGGTGTCGCCAGCTGCGACAGCTGATGCCTACATAAATGTGAAGAAGAGTATTAGCCACGCCTTGACTCAACTATGTGTGCCCCACTTACTTGTAGACATCGTGTGCATATTCCAAAGCCTCAATAACATCTTCACGCGCCGCTTTCACAAATGCATCCAGATGGTTCTCCTTTGTGTCGTTCGTTTCGGTGGCCTTTGCAGCCTGCTCTGCCAGTTGCTTTTGCTCCTCCTTCTTTCCTCCTTCCAGCTGCAGCACAGTGCGCGTGTAGTGTTGCATCAGCGGCAGCGCATTGTAGGGCATTTTGGTGTCGTTTAAATCGACCACTTTGTAGCCATAATAACGCGGCATATTCACTTTGATCATCTTCTCCTCGACGGTGGCCACGCGACGTATCTCATTGTGCCAATCGCTGGCTGATTGCAGCTTGCGTCCCTTGTAGCTCACGTCCCGTATCACTGGATATTCCGACTCGGCAGTGTACTCCGAGTCGGTGCTCAATGCGGTGGCCTGTGTCTCTGCTTTGGCTGACAAGTAGCGGCAGCACGCTGCCTGTAGACGCGCACGCAGCTGCTCTCCACGTCGCAGCGTTAACATGTTCCGGCCGAGTAATATGTTTAATTCAGAATTACGAAAGTAAATACAAATACTCGCCGCCAGCGAGGTTATGACATCGGGCCGAGCAAGAACGATAGCGATATATTTGTAAAAAAAAAACTACAAATCGCATGATATCGATAGGTCTTCGTGCAAAGGGCTGCATAATATATCGATAGCAGCAGCATTAAAAGCTGAGTACGCTGCGCAGACTCAATTTCAAAATATGCAAAAATAAAATATATACAAATTAATTTAATATATTAATTTTTTAATAAATAATAATTTAATGAATATAATTAATTTAAACAATACACTGTACTTTATGCTTGACAATTTAGCCGATATATGCCTATTGGCCCACGCATATCGATAAATATGACGAACAAGTTATAAATATCGTGCAAATAAATTTCAAAACAAACAATTGCCTTCGATTTGTATTGAATTTATAATGTGCCTAATAAAGTAAAGAAAAAACTGGTATTTCTTACATAATAGTGTGCGTTACGCCTGAGCGAAATATATTGTAATTCCATAATAGTAATAAATTAATTGCTCGTTATTTGTGTGGTCAGCATACCGTGCGTAAATGACGAACGCTTTTGTTTTGCTTTTGTGCATAGCAGATAGCGATTATGTCAATTAATTAGCATTTGTATTAGTGTACGGCAGTTGTTGCTGTAAATCCCAGATGATCGTGCTTCCCACCAATCCTTTTTGGTCGCATTTCACCATTTCGACATTCAACGGTCTGACCACACGCGCCTTCAGCCAGAGATACAGATAGAGAGCCAAAGAGTTTGGTATCTTATCGGCGCACAGCCAAGCCAGCCAAGTAGCTAACAACTGTGGAAACTTATCAAATATAAATATACGAGTCCGTCTGTATACAGGCATGTAAATCTCTATGAACACACACACCCATATTAAAGTATTGATAAACAATTCAATACGATTCGGCTACGTCACGCGCGCTCACCTCAGGCAGCTGGCAGAGGCCGAGGCAGAATTAGCACGTAGAATATTTGAATCCAATCCAAAAATTACAAGAGATCGTTAAATTCATGTCTAACATGAGCACAGCCCGCGAGCGGACACAGGAATGGCTCGACTCGCAGCAAGACGAGCTCGAGTCGATAGCCGAGTCATCTGTGGTGGACAGTCTGGATGATTACAAGTACAGTGAGCATACGTTCACCGAGCAAGAAGACGACGACGATGACGATGAGGAGACGGGCGAGGAAGTCAGCACAATTGCACTGGGCACACGCACTGTGGGTGAGTCAGTCAGCCTCTATATGCATACATATATATATGGATATGTATTTTCTACTAATTTTCTACTGATCAGGCGACAGCAAAGGCACCATCATTAGAGACACCCTGCGCGACCTGCTCAACTCGATCAACAGTATTCAGACCGTGGGCAATGTGAACATCAGCAACTCAACGAACGTGCACATCGGCAATGTGACCAACATCAATGGCAACATACAGATAATTGCCGAGGCAACGCCGCCGCCACGTCCACGAAACATGCGCCGTCAACGTAGGAAAGTCTCCTCGGCTGATGCGCCCAATGCGGACGAGGTGGAGCAGGAGCAGGAGGAGGAAGAGTCTGAGGAACGTGTCAGCTCTGATGTCTTTATCAGCAGGCAAAGTAACTAAGCAAAGAATCCCTTCCCTTTATATAGTACTATATGCATATATATTTTATATTTGCAGAGTTCAAAATACCCAAAGAGCTGTGCTTCATCGTGCCCCGCCATTCCTGGCTGGCCCAGATGCCCATGGAGGACCCCATAAAGCTCCAGCGTCCAGTTAAATATGTTGTTATATGTAAGTGTATGAGAAAGTTCATTTTCCATATTTAGTGACTTTAAACTTGGCATAAAAGATTCCTTTTGGATCTAAGTTGCCCCTCATGTTCTTTATATATCAGTCCAAAATTGATCCACAAAATCATCCTTCTTATATTATCTACTCCTATGCGAACTCTGCTTTGTATTGCTTGCCTATTCTAACTCATTAATATCGTATCATCGTATCAATTTCAATTTAAATTATTGAATTATATTTGCCATAGAAAACATCTCCAGTTATATTTTTTACAGTCACAGAAATGTTCCGATTAATTTCTCATTTTTGTTAATTTTCTATTGTTTTGCTTTAAATTTGTATATGCTCTGTCTCTATCGCACATATTTCTGCTCTGCTCTATTTAACACTTCAGTCTAACTAAACTTATATATTCTTTGTCATTAACAATAGCAGAGTCCATTTAGTCATATATATATTATATATTCTTGTTCAGTATCAATAGCAGTGACGATTTAGCTATGCACGTCTATATGAACCCTTAGATTTCAGCTATTAGAAGAGCTAGAGTCAACAAATTTATCATGAAGGTTCCTGTATACCTCACACAGATAATGTTTATTTCAATTGTAAGATGCCACGCCCACCATACACACAAATCAATAATTTAATTTTGCAATTCGATTTATAGGCAACGTATAAAAGAAAGAACTTTCTGACTTTTATGTATACTCTGCTGACTATAATATCTACTTCGCCTTAAAATTTCAATTCGATCGGACCAAAACACAGAAGTAATTCAATATATTGTTTAATATATAGCGTAATATAGTCGACTTCAAACCTTCCCCAACAAATCGTTAGTTTGTGATTATTAAGCAAAGTATTAAAGACTTAACTTTCTCGATTCGACAGTTGTATAGATATATATAGTATATATAAATACTCTATATCAACCTATTTATCAAATTTGAGTTTGAGCAAACAGTAAACAAAGAAGTTATACAAGTTAAGGTTATCCATAACCCCAAGTAGCGCTACTTCTAATTCTTCTTTGAATATATGTAATTTAATTTCATATATACTTAATGTATATATATATATATATATATATATTTATATACTCTATAACTATATACACATCTGTAACTCTGCCTTCTTTCATCCTTTTCAGTACACACTGCCACGGAGAGCTCTGAGAAGCGGGCAATCAATGTGCGATTAATACGCGACATACAGGTGAGTACCATCATATATGATATATAGTATATATATACAAATATATGTATAAATAATCCACTCCTATTCCACAGTGCTTCCACATTGAGAGTCGCGGCTGGAATGACATTGCATATAACTTCCTCATCGGCTGCGATGGCAACATCTATGAGGGTCGCGGCTGGCAGACGGTGGGCGCTCACACCTTGGGTTACAACAAGATAGCGCTGGGGATTAGCTTTATTGGATGCTTTATGAAGGAACTGCCCACCAAGGATGCACTGAACATGTGCCGCAATCTGTTGGCACGTGGCGTCGAGCTGGGACACATTGCCACAGATTATCGACTGATTTGCCACTGTCAGTGCAATTCCACAGAGAGTCCGGGCCGGCAACTCTATGAGGAGATACAGACATGGCCGCATTTCTATAACATAGCCAAGGAAGATCAATAGATCAGCAAAATACATGACAACAACAACAAATCAGACTACTACTGACAACAACAAATTGACTTAAGTTCGTGTTCTCTTTTCGGTATTCGTGTGTTATTTTTTATATGGTATTTTTAGTATGTTCCTGCAGAATTGGTTTAAGTTCCATGTGGATGTGTATGTACAGCACATAAATCAAGTTTGTTCGACTGTTTTGTGTTTTTTCAAATTGTTTTCATATTTAATTTTCGTTTAAGTATAATTTAATTATGGAAACATCTCAGCAATTCGCCTCCTTCCAGTTGATGATGGTGAAAAGCATCTTAGGCAGTTTCCTTGCGGGCTGTGGCAAATAGAAAGAAACATATATTAATTATGCTGTTTACACAACAAAAGGAGAAGGCGTTAACAACAAAATTGTGGTAGAGTTAGTTAAGAACAATAAAGAAATCTTTCGAGATTGAAGGCGGGCGGGTCTTGGAGGCGGGCGGGCAAACTTTGTTATGCATAACACAATCATGTTATGTGGGGGGCTAAACTTGAGAGAGAGAACTGTTAGGCGAACACAGAACGCAACGCAGGATGCATTTTGAACGAGGGTTGCTCAATGACTTACATCAGCTTTCTACATAACTGACTTTTGTCGGCTATGGCAATTTATAGCTTATCATCTGCAATACACATAGAAATATGATAGAATATTTGGACAAGATCGCGTTTATATAACTACTGCAGACGATCGTCTCTGATAATTTCTCTGCACTCCTGTAACGACGGGGGATTGCACAATCCTTTCTTATTTTACTTACGTGCTGGTCTGCCGTTGGCCCATGGGGTGAACTTCACGTGGCTCTGGTCGCGCTTGGCAGCATCCACACGGTGTTCCGATTTCAGAGCCTCACGCAGGACACGCGCTGCAATGTTCGAATATTGGATGTAGCTGCAACAACAACAACAATAATGGCACATAAGATTATGGAATCTCTTTTGCGGCGGTGTGTTTGTGCCTGTGTCTGTGTGCAAACAACAAATTACGTAACACACGCAGTTTTCGCACATAACAATACCGTCTTTTTGTTATGTTTTGATTGCAGCAGAAGTATCTGCATATTGCGTTTACTTACGTAACTCCAGCAGCTCTCCAGTTGGTCATTTTGACAGTTTTTTTTCTCAAATTACTCGCACGATGAACAAAAAAGTCGAACCTTTCCTAGTGCAGGCGCTTTCAAAGTTAAAGATGAGATGCCTGTATGTTCTTATTATATCGATATATCGATTGCTTAATATCGATGACAGTGTTGTGGGCAACACAGATAGTATCGATAGTGCAGCAACAAAGTATGCTATGACAAATTTTAAAATATATTTGCTATGCATAAATCATTACGTTACTAAGTTAAGTTTAATTCCCTAAACAGGGTTAATAATTTACAAAGCATTAAGCAATCGATAATATGCCAAATTGAGTATTAAGTATCTATATTATCAATAGATCACATTGCGTGCAGTGCTGTAAAGTATCGATAAAGCTTAAAATCGATTTGTAATTGAAAATTCAACGTTTTAAATTCAAAAATTTAATTAAAAAAACAAAAAATTTGTTAATTTAAACTGCATAAGTGCTCGGTTCTAGAAAAAATAAAATAACAAACGCAACAACCAGCTTTGTCGCAAGCTTTGCAAGTTGTCGTAGTCGCTGCTAACAAAGCTTGCCGCGCCAACTTTGAAAACTGAACTGGGAATGATGAATTATCTGTCTGTCTGTCGTTTGCGGATAAACGAGCTGCCTCCGCCCGTTCACCATTTGTCCACAAAACGTTCCCCGTATCCCCCTGGAATAATCGTCCGTCCGCTTACCGCACATTGTTGGCTATAAAAGTCGGCCGCACTGGCGGTGGCCACTACTAGTCACAGCGCGGAGCGTGGAGCAACGTGCAACGTGTGTCGGGCGCGACCATTTCCCATTCCATTTCATTTAATTTTTGTTATATTTTTCTTCTTTTTTTTTTTACTGCTGTATGTACAGTTATTTTTTTTTTTTTTGTCTTGTTATTGTCGCCGTTTGTTGTGCTGCTGCTGCTGTTGATTCTGATTCTGTTGTATCCCGTCCGTGTGTGTGCTCGGTTGTGATTTTGTTATAGATATATTTGTTGTTTTTGTGCTTTTTTTGTGCTGCTCACTTCTATAATTCCGTTTGATTCGTCCAGTGGCATCGCTCAGTATCACGGCGGACGAGCAGCGACAAGCATCCGGCGGAGCAGGCGCATCAACGGGCAACCGGTCGGAGTCGCAACACAATCAACTAAATAAAACACAATAAAAAAGAACTAGAAAAACAAAAAAAAAGGAGGAAACAACTAACGAACGTCGCGGCGCGTGTAGTGAGAAATGTTCTAAGAGAAGGAGCGCGAGAGTTAAGCACACTTCACAGTCTCCTTCACGTCAACTCTCTCTCTCTCTCTCTCTCTCTCACTGAGAGCACTGTTTCTATCTCTCTCTCTCTCTCTGTCTCGCGCGTGTTGTGCCTTTTTTTTGCTGTTGTTGTTGTGATTCCTTAATCTTGTGCTGCTGCTGCTGCAATGGAGGTGCTGAAGAAAGACCCCACCCTGGGCTCGTCCAGCAGCGTCTTTTATCTGCTGCTGCTGCCCACTCTGGTGCTCTGGTATACCTATTGGCGTCTCTCCCGCGCCCATCTCTACAAGCTGGCGGCACGTCTGCCCGGCCCACGCGGTCTGCCCATTGTGGGGCATCTGTTTGATGTGATTGGACCGGCTTCCTGTAGGTTCCCGCCTGCCCTTAACAAACTCTTTAAACTTCCACTATCTCTGCCTTTCTCTCCCTCTCTCTCTCACTCTCTCTCTTGCAGCTGTTTTCAAAACAGTCATCAGGAAGAGCACGCCCTTTGAGCACATCGCCAAAATGTGGATCGGCCCCAAGCTGGTGGTCTTCATCTATGATCCGCGGGACGTGGAGCTACTGTTGAGCAGTCATGTCTACATCGACAAGGCATCCGAGTACAAGTTCTTCAAGCCCTGGCTGGGCGATGGTCTCCTCATCAGCACAGGTGAATGCTATTTCTATCTCCCTTTCTCTGCCTCTGCCCCTTCCTTTTGCTTCAAGCATCTCCCGCAGTCGCAGTCGGTGCTCTGCTTAGCTCTGCCTGCTCTGCTAATGCAATTTAAATTGCGTTTATGGAATCATAAATTAATTAAACGATTTGTAAGCCTGACAGTTGGCACAACAACGCCGCGCAAATGGCGGCTATAAATAAACGAAACAGAACCGAACTCAACGAAACTGAACGAAACGGAACGGAACAGAAGACACACACACAGACACACAGACAGACTCTGGTATACAACGAGCATCTCGTGGGGTGCAATTGTCAGCTCATTTCCTCTCTCACTCGCTCGCTTCCTCTTCCTCCCACCTACTCATCTTGCTCCTCCTTCTTTTCTTTCTTCCGTTTCTTTCCTTGCTCATCCTTCCACTTACAAATGCATTTCATTATTAAAGCAGGCTTTGACAATCCCATTAAGTATTTAATATAATATAATATAACACAATATATAACATAATATACAACTTATAGTATATATATATATATATATATATATATATATATATATATATCTGTTTATCTGTTATATCTATATACAATAAGCAGAGCTGACCATCTTTCTTTTTGTTTATTGGTTATGCTTCAATTAGTTACACACTTAATCAGTCGGAACGGAAAAACTTAATTGATGTCATAGTTGAATAGTTTTTCTTCTAAGGTTTCTTCAACATTGATCATTTTGCGATTTAGACAACATATCTTAGGTTAGGTATCACAGTTTATATGCCTATACAGTATATCATCATCAATGCTAAGTACAGTATCAGCTTGAATCATGAATTTGCTTTTATTTTAATCATTCATGTAGTTAACTAAATGAAATTCGGCAATTAGCAAGCTTGATATATGCTTTATAAATCCTTTAAATTTTATCAAAATCTGAACATTTTAAGGCAGCCCTAGCAACAGTTTAATAGATTTCTCGCTTAATCAACTTAATCTATGACTAATGTAATCTTCTTTCTTCTACTTTTTCTCTTTCTCTTCTCAATCTATTCCTAATGTAATCTTCTTTCTTTTCTTCCTCTTCTTAATCTATGCCTAATGTAATCTTCTTTCTTCTTCTTTTTTCATTTCTTCTCCTGTCTTGGATCAGGTCAAAAGTGGCGGGCGCATCGCAAATTAATCGCACCCACATTCCATTTGAATGTCTTAAAGAGTTTCATTGAATTGTTTAACGAGAACTCGCGCAATGTGGTGCGGAAACTGCGTGCGGAGGATGGACGCACATTTGATTGTCATGATTACATGAGTGAGGCAACTGTGGAGATTCTATTGGGTAAGTGACACACACACACATACTCGCTCATACACCCCCTCAGAGCTATTCAAACTCGGTATACGGTACAGTCAACTCACACGCACTCAGACAACGATTTTGATTCAGTTTCAGATTGAAATTCCGATTCTTTTTTATTTATTTTATTTTATACATTTTGTTTAGTTTTCTTTCTTCTTTTTTTTTAGCATAGGTCGTTTGTGCAGGTGTGTGTGTGTGTGTGTGTGTGTGTGTGCGTGACAGCGCTTTATGCTCATCATTATATTCCATATAGTAGCATATACTAGATATGCCCCACACAATTGAGCACAGACCCATTTCCCTATATACTCGCACAAATCAAAATTTCTGTTTGTTGTCCGGTTTGCCTCCTCCTCCTTTTTTGTGTGTGTGTGTGTGTATATGACAATAATGTCATAAAAGAGACACACGGCATCTGCCGATCTGCGATCTGCCTGTTGTATCTCTGAGCTCGGACCCCGAATTATTGCTAAACTACACAGACCTAACTCATACTCAACTAAAAAGCCGCTCCAAACTGGCATAGACTGACCAATTCATCGTCTGTTTGTCTATTTCGCTTTACATACATATCTCAAGATTCACAGTACCGAAACTATAGAACTAGCCTGTGAATTGTAATGCAGCTACAAAGTTAATTCAAGTTTCGGTTGATAAACTATGACAGCCTCCATGTAACTTAAATTCTATGAAATCATTAAACATAATTAGCAAAAATTGCATAAACTGAAGGAAATTCGAGAAGAACACAAGAAAGAATTCTGTACCTAACATATTTCTATATTACATTGAACCTATTTCTATATATCTTGAATTCTATAAAATCATTGGACAGTTTTTTAATGTTCAATTAGTTTTAACATTGTATTGGTTATATAATTAGCAAACCTTCCTAAATCTGAAGGAAATTCGAGAAGAACACAAGAAAGATTGCTGTACCTAACCTATTCCTTTATAATATTCAACCTATTCCTATATAACTTGAATTCTATAACATTATTGAACAGTTTTCTAATGGAAATTCGAGAAGAACACTTGAAACTAGAAAGATATCTGAGCTTAACCTATTCCTATTTTACATTGAACCTATTCCTCTAGAACTTGAATTCTATAAAATCATTGGACAGTTTTTTAATGTTCAATTATAGTATTTTCAACTTCTTATAATTATCAAAACTTACATAAACTGAAGGAAATTGGAGAAGAATACCAAGAAGATATCTGTACTTAACCTATTTCTATATTACATTTAACCTATTCATATATATAACTTGAATTCTATAACATCATTGAACAGTTTTCTAATGTTCAGTTAGTTTCAACTTTGTATAGGTTATATAATTAGCAAAATTTGCATAAACTGAAGGAAATTGGAGAAGAAGACCAAGATAACTGTACCTAACCTATTCATATATTTCATAGAACCGCCTTTGACCTAACTGTTTTTTATCTCTGACATTGAACTGTTCTAACAACTTCTATTCTCGTTCTAATATAGTACCTTAGTCTAGTTAAAATTGACAAATCGATGAAAAGTGATCGCAATAGTTTCATCTCCTTGGAGAAGAATCGGAGCACACATCAGAAAGATATACATACCTACATATATTGCATTGAACCTTCTTTGACCAAGCTAGTTTACTATTATACATATCTCTAACTTTGATCTGTTCTATATAATATTATTATTATATATTTTATTTAACAAACTAAATTTATAACGAAATTCTAAACCTAATATAAGTTTAATGAGTTTAAAAATCTACAGAGGCCTTCGACTTCTCTTTATAGTTTTATTCTCGTTCTTTTATCTAAAATCGAGAAATTAGTTAGGAAAGTTAGTTAGTTTCATCTTCTTCAGTATTTTTAAAAAACTACTCAAAATTGTACTGGCAATGTGCCTGGAATACCATTTATATGTATAGTCCAATTGGATTGCAGTTTTCAGTATAGATTCAGATTTATATTATATTTAGAGATATCATACTGTAACTTGAAGCAATACTTAATTCATAATCAAGTTTAAAGATATGCTTGACTAGCTTAGTAGAGCTGTGTACCTATTATTTTTTTATATTATATTTTATATATTATATATTATATATATATTATTATGTATTCTACCAAATCCTATTGTCATTCAATGTTATCCTCAGCAATTTCTGCCATTACGTATTGGCGCGACTTTCACTCCCCCCTTATATCATAACGACAAATTATGACACTCGATTAAAGCAGGCATATGCTCATACTACTATATGTAATAAACATGCATCCACATTGGTCGTGGGGGGGGGTTGTAAGATTGGGTGGGGACGGCCCCGCTAAGTGTGCCAGCCTCATTCACTTAAAGCCAAACACGTTTCGGCCTAAAAGTGAAACTGCAGGCGCGTTGGCCAGGCTCAAATGGGTCGCAATGTTAATGACATTGTCGATCGATAGACGATCGTGTCGATAGTTCGATTTGTCTCTAGGCCGAACAGCATTTGGCTTACCTTCGCCCATAATTGAAATGCTGCCAATCCGAGTCGATCCACCGATCTACCCACCCACCTACCTACCTACCTTACCGATCTCTACCCCGCAGCGATTTGCCATTTGTTATTCCATTTGCCGGTAGGCTCGCAGCCAAGTGCAATTAAAACCACGTCGCATTGCCATTAAACACTTAATCAGGAAAATTTGAATGCAACTGCATGACCATAGACCCAGCCCCAGCCCCAGCCCCAGCCCCAGCCCCATCCCCAGCCCCAGCCCCAGCCCCAGCCCCCGGTCCCGTCTGCAGTAACCTCACCATCCCCATTCCCCATGTCCTCTTGTAGTGCAGCCCCCAATCTTGCGTCGACTGTTGTTTGTCTGACGCAAACGAGCAATTAGCAATTAAGAGTGAAAATAATAATAAAAAAAAAAAATTTAAAAAAACATGGCGAAAAATGGGGAAAAAAACACTACACGAGCGAAGGAAAGGAGCAAAAGAAAGAAAAGAAAACTGAAACCAAAAACTGAAAACTGAAAACTGAAACTGAACCAAATGTCATTTTCGATTGTTTAGCATTGCATAATAACAAGTTTTTCCAGCTTCCTCAGATTGTGCACTGCCAGTGGGCCAAATTTGTGGGGGGGGGGGGTAGGACATGTGGAGGGAAAGCTCGGGTGGAAACTGGCATTTCCACACTTGCGCAACACCTTTCTTCGACTTGACGGAAGAAATGTTCATGTCGAGTCAATATTCCATTAATTAAAAGCATCGCACATTCGTTTTGACAGATATTTCATGTTGGGTTCAGGAAATTGACTATAACAACGGTATTTTCTAGTGCAAATTGTATGTTACTTACAGTATTTTAAAGAGAATTAGCGCAGCCAACTTCTTGTTTAGAATCGATGAATCGATGGAATGAGATTCACTTGAATTTTCTTTAGATTTTTGAACAAAAAGTATTTAAAAATGTAAATATGCTGTGCCTGAAATGTCTTTTATATGTATGTATAGTCCGATCGGATTGCAGTGTAGAACATAAATTAATATGATATTTAGCTATGCTAAAACTTAATGCAATACTTAATCAAGTTTAAAGACAGTTTATATAGATTTGAAATTTACTTAATTTGTGTTTAGTTGCCAAAGCTGATATAGGCACATTGAATAGGTCACTAAAGGGAAGGGAATATATAGATGAAGTGGTCATAGGTTTATGTTATATAAAGCTAAGCATTAGCTTGATACAATACATGATTTATAATCAGGATTAGTGACAGATATATTTGAATTTCAGTTGATACGCAATGGACATAGGCACCAAACAATTAGGCGCCAATTAGATCTGACAATTGGTTACTGAAGGAAAGGCAATACATATATGAAGTGGGCATAGGTTTATTCTATTATTATTAACTATTTAGCTATGCTATAAATTCATTCAATACGTGATTAATAATCAGGCTTAAAGACAGTTGATATGTTTGAATGTCAATTGATTAAATTAGCTACATTAAATCCCTTATTAAAGGGAAGCCAATATATATATAAAGAAAAGGGCAGCAAAGGGTATATAAAGCTGAAGAGGGCTGCTTATTAAACACAGCGATATCTCAGCGCAGTACTCAGAGTACTCAGAGATAGAGAGAAGAGAGAGAGAGAGAGAGAGAGAGAGAGAGAAAGAGAGAGAGAGAGAGAGAGGAAAGCTAAAATGCTAAGCGAAGAGATCGTTTGATTTGTTCTTTAGCTATTGTTGAACTGTTTTGTTTGCCTCAAAATTCCCACATTCTGCGTATATTGCACATACGCCACGTTGGCATGTGTTGTATCTCTGTGTGTGTGTGTGCAGGTTGCATCCAGGGCGATTGCTATTTATGCATTGTATCTACAATTAGACAGTGCTCAGGGCAGAGCAGTCGCTGTCGCAGTCGCAGTCATACTAAGTTGTTGTCGTTGTTGTCTGTTTGTTAAGTTCAATTGGCGCTTGGGTCAGTCGAGTGCATTCCACTTGCGATCCACTGCATCAGCAGCCTCAGCATCATCCTCCCATCTCCCATCTCCATACACAATCTCTCTCTTTCTCTCTCGCTCTGTCTACCTCTTTCTATTACTTAGCTCTGGACTAATCATAGTTGCGTCTCATCTGTGTCGTTCTCTGCTCTCTTTCTTCCCCACACATACACACACTCTCTCTCTCTCTCTCTCCTTCTCTCTGGCAGAGACGGCCATGGGCGTGTCGAAGAAGACGCAGGACAAATCGGGCTTCGAGTACGCAATGGCAGTGATGCGCATGTGCGATATCCTGCATGCCCGGCACCGCAGCATCTTTCTGCGCAACGAGTTCATCTTCACACTGACACGCTACTACAAGGAACAGGGGCGTCTGCTGAACATCATACATGGCCTGACCACGAAGGTGATACGCAGCAAGAAGGCTGCATTTGAGCAGGGCACACGTGGTTCGCTGGCGCAGAGTGAGCTTAAGGCTGCCGCACTGGAGCAGGAGGAACGCGAACGGGAAAGGGAGAGAGAGGCACGTGCAGCAAGGCAACAGGAGGATCAGGAGCAGGGCAATGAGGAAGGCAACAACAAGGAAGTACCGCCTCCAGTTGCTGGACTCTCGTATGGACAATCTGCCGGGCTGAAGGACGATCTGGATGTGGAGGATAATGATATTGGGGAGAAGAAACGTCTCGCATTTCTCGATCTGATGCTGGAGAGCGCCCAAAATGGTGCACTCATAACAGATACGGAAATCAAGGAACAGGTCGATACCATTATGTTCGAGGGACACGATACCACCGCGGCGGGATCCTCGTTCTTTCTATCGCTCATGGGCATCCATCAGGATATACAGGATCGTGTGATTGCCGAACTGGATGGCATATTCGGGGACTCTCAACGTCCGGCCACATTCCAGGATACGCTCGAGATGAAATATCTGGAACGTTGCTTGATGGAAACGTTGCGCATGTTCCCGCCGGTGCCGTTGATAGCACGTGAACTGCAGGAGGATTTGAAGCTCAATTCGGGACCGTATGTCATACCACGCGGCGCTACCGTTACTGTGGCCACCATTTTGTTGCATCGCAATCGCAAAGTTTACGATAATCCAAATGTTTTTGATCCCGATAACTTTTTGCCCGAACGTCAGGCGAACCGACACTATTACGCCTTTGTGCCCTTCTCCGCGGGACCACGCAGCTGTGTGGGTGAGTAATCGATAAGTCAATAAATCGATAATTGTTGCTACTACTATGATTATCGATCGGTAGCTATGGTAGCTGGTATGTATAGACATGGTATTCGAATCAATGTGCCAGGGGAATTGCAATTTTAGTTATCGACAAATTGATATAGATGCATCGATTAACTTTCTACCTTTCGATATAGGTCGCAAGTACGCAATGCTCAAACTGAAGATACTGCTGTCGACCATCATGCGCAACTACCGTGTCTATTCGGACCTCAGCGAATCGGATTTCAGGCTCCAGGCAGATATCATACTGAAGCGAGAGGAGGGTTTCCGCGTCCGCCTTCAGCCCCGGCAGCCGGGGCAGGCGACAACAACCGGTAGCACGGCAGCATCGTAAACTTATGCACAACCTTCTTTGCAAGTGATAGTCCCGGTTTATACAGTAATACATACATACATAATGATAATAATAATTAAATATTAAAGAACAGCGATTGAACAGAGGAAACAAACAGAAATCACAGTGACACAGACATACACCCACACACACACACACACACACAAAAGAGCGTAGCAGGAGATTTATTTGTCACTTATTTGATTTTCGTGACAATTTGCAAACGCTTCATTCAACATTGAATACATACAGACAGACAAAGACACACACACACACAACGACAACAACAAGAATTAATTATTTCTATATCTTTTTTTTGTGTATTTAATAATACTATGTGTAATGTTTTGACAATATATTTGGTGTAATATTTTGAATTGGGCGCTATTGTTTTATTTTATTGAGAATGGGCAACTATCGAACAATAAGATTAAAACATCGAATTAAAGCAGTGCAGTACACGCGCCCATAGTAAATATCGATGTATTGGTCGTAACGAGTACAGATTTCAGTGCTGGTAAAGCATCGACTTGTTGCACTATTTTAGCTGAGCATTTTCTTTAGAGCTGCAGAAATATCGATGTATGCAGACATCGATGCTTACGATTTTATTTCAAAGGGCAACTAACAAACGATAAGCTTAAAACATCGACTTATTGTGATATTATAGAACAGCATTTTAATTTTAAAAAACATGCACCCTCGATAAGTATCGATGAGCTGTTCGTAATGAGTTTATATTGCAGTGTTGGTAAAGCATGGCCATTTGCATTTTTAAAAACCCGCGCCCCCGATAAGTATCAATGTGTTGTGTGAGTAACGAGTACATATCGCAGTGTTGGCAAACGCTGGTTTTCCGAAAACGCCGCACAGCTGTGCAGTGCCAAAGCGAAAGTGACACGACGACACACAGCGCTGGGTTGCTGGTGCTGTTGAAATCGATCTTTAGTTTCTTTGCCATATTTGTTTTTGTTTTGTCCTTTAACAACAATAACAACAACCATGTCGACGGTCATCGATGAGCTGCAGGCAATAATTGCCGAACTGAAGTCGGAGCTGGAGGAGCAGAAGGCCAGCACACGCAACGCACGGGAACGGATCGAGCGTATGTCCGCCGAGGTGGTCGATTCGAATCCGTATAGTCGTTTGATGGCCCTGCAGCGCATGAACATTGTTAAGGACTACGAACGCATACGTGACAAGGCGGTGGCCATTGTGGGCGTTGGCGGAGTGGGCAGTGTCACCGCCGACATGTTGACGCGGTAAGTGAGACAGAGAGGGAGACAGGAAGAGAGAGAGATTTCCCCGTTTGACCTTCTCATTTGCAGCTGTGGCATCGGCAAACTGATACTCTTCGACTACGACAAGGTGGAGCTGGCCAACATGAACCGTTTGTTCTTCACACCCGACCAGGCTGGCCTGTCCAAGGTGGAGGCAGCGGCACGGACGCTCAGCTTCATCAATCCGGATGTGCGCATCGAGACGCACAACTACAACATCACAACGGTGGAGAACTTTGACAATTTCCTCAGCACCATCTCGGAGTCGGGTCTGGTGCAGGGTGAACGTGTCGATCTGGTGCTCAGCTGTGTGGACAACTTTGAGGCACGCATGGCAATCAATTCGGCCTGCAATGAGATCAATCTCAATTGGTTCGAGTCTGGTGTCTCGGAGAATGCCGTCTCTGGCCACATACAGTTCATCAGGCCCGGCGATACGGCCTGCTTTGCCTGCGCTCCGCCCCTGGTTGTGGCGGAGAACATCGATGAGCGCACCCTGAAGCGCGAGGGCGTCTGCGCTGCCTCACTGCCCACCACCATGGGCATCACAGCGGGCCTGCTCGTCCAGAATGCCCTCAAGTATTTGCTAAACTTTGGCGAGGTCTCCGACTATTTGGGATACAATGCGCTCAACGACTTCTTCCCCAAGATGACGCTCAGACCGAATACACAGTGCGATGATCGGCATTGCCTGCTGCGCCAGAAGGAGTTCCAAGCACGTCCTAAGCCCGTTGCAGTTCAACTGCCAGAGGAAGTGTCCGACGAACCCATTCATGCCACTAACGATTGGGGCATTGAGCTGGTCTCTGAAGATGCGCCAGTTGAGCAGGCGCCAGCGACGACGACGACAAATGTTGCCTCCGGACTGCGATTGGCCTACGAGGCGCCCGAGAAAACAGACCTACTTGTAGACACCTCCTCCACTGCCGGTGGCGATGCTGTGCCCGACGAGACGAGCCTGGAGGATCTGATGGCCCAGATGAAGTCCATGTAAACCTGCTGTCGCTGAACAAATTCCATACTCTGTTATTTATAAATATACACATGTTTACAATTTTTTTTACTGCGGAATTTCATATGCTGTTACAGACTTATATACATAAATAAATAAATTTATATATTTACAAGCATTTAAAATTTAGTTTTATTTTTTTAATTTGCACAATACAAATTAACGGTTCTTCCACTGTTAAAATCGATAATAAGTGTTACTTAACAGCAACTGTTAAGTGAGGCTTGTGGGAAATACTAATATTGTTTAAAAAGCCTAAAGCCCTGTTGTCATTTACATATAATATATATATTTTTTTCAATTTTGTTTATTTAGCTAAAATATTTATTTATGAATCCATTTATTAACTGCAATTTTTCGCACCAAAGTGTATCGATAACATGACAAATAGTGATAAATATCGAAATGAACCACCTCGAACATACGGTCACACTCTATTAAACATTTTGTATCTGTCGCGTTGTCAAATTGCAAAAACAAGTGTTTTATTATTTTAAACAGCTAAATTGCAGCAGAAGCGACACAGAGAAGCAACGAATAATGACCAAGAAGGACGACAAATCACAGCCTGCCGAGGAGGTAAGTTTCAAGCAGCACCAGCAACGTTTCGCCATCGCCGCCGGCACCGTTGCTTGCCTTCTCTCTCTCTCTCCCTCACTCTGTCTCATTGTACACGTCAGTCGGAGATTATAATTGTTCTTCTCTCCTCCTTCTTCTACACCAGCTGGTTAAGGTCAACAAATGGGACGGATCGGCAGTAAAGCATGCCCTCGATGATGCAGTCAAGACGTGCCTACTTGGAGATCGGCCACAGCTAAAGGAACAATTCGGATTGGTCAATACGCGTCTCGTGCTCTGCGCCTTGGCCGTTGGTGTGGCCATAATGGCTCACGCCTGGGACTACACCCATCCATTCCCGGCCTCGCGTCCCGTGCTGCTCATCAGTGTGCTGACCTATTTCGCCCTAATGGGTGTGCTCACGCTGCACACAACGTTCCGGGAGAAGGGCACCTTCGCCGTGGCCGTGCAGAAGGAGTCGGGTGGCAAATCGCAACGCATCTGGGAGGCCAGTTCTGATATGAAGAAATACGATGACAAGTACTTGCTGACCCTCTTGGTGCGCGATGCACGCGGCCAACGCGAACAGACCAGCACCAAGTCCTGTGCCGCCTTCATCGACAGCAATGGCATCATCATGGAGCACCTGGTGGCCAATGAGGTTAATCGTCTGTACAACTCTCTGGCCGCCGAGAAGAAGGAAAAGTAGCTGCAGCAGCAACCGTTAATTGTCTAGGCCCCTTTATAGTGTCCTCGCCCACATGATCGATTTGTGTTCGAATCGCGCTGCATTTTTTTTTTTTTAAAACATTCTCAAATTAAATTAATTGTAGTCAACTATTGCTGTGTGTGTTTTTCTGCCCAGGGATGAGCTCGTGATACACGCACGACTATCGTATGGTGAATTTATTATTAAAATTTTTGAATTTGAATTCGCAGTGCTATCGATAGTTTTATGTGTACCTCGCTGATCGATTGCCTTATCGAAATGGAGCTGCTGGATTGCTTTATAATTAAAAAGGTCCTTTTCGATATTAATCGAATTTGTTTAAAATATTCCGCTCTCAATTTAAACTATTTCAGCTAGATCGACATACATACATATTTAGCGATAACACGATTCCAGTGCGCAATTTAATCATGCAATATCGATAGTCGCGAGAACAAGAGCAGGACCCGACTCCCACTTTCACTGCACTGTGGGGCTTTGCTCACTCTTTCAAGTCAATATGGCGCTCTCTCCAAAGTGAGCATGTCATCGATAGTGGACAATCGTGCGAAGTCCTGCTCATAACATAATGAGAGCACGACACGACTTCCATTCTCACTTCCATTACACTTTGGGGCTTTGCTTTCTCTCTCTCTCTCCCAAGTCAATATGACGCCCTCTCTTAGATCATGCATGTAATCGATAGTGGACAATTATGCCAAGTCCTGCTCAAAACATAATGAGAGCGCGACAACGACTTTCACTGCACTATTGGACTCCTCTCTCTCTCTTAAGTCAATCCTGTTCCTCTCTCTTAACTTAAGATGACGCCTGCAGTAGAAGTGAGAGTGGGAGTGAAAACATCCTTGTCCAATTGAAACGAGCAAAACAAAATACAAAATGTGCTCTCACATTTCTCTCACGTTTTCGGTCGAAATTAGGAACAAAATTCGAAATTCGAAATTGTTAAGTAAAGAGAGAGTGAGAGGCGCGTGGAATGCGGGATATAGTGACGCTGCAAATTGGCGGGGCCGGCAATTCTATAGGCGATGCGGTAAGTAGTGGCTGCAACACCAAAAGAGAGAGAGAGAAAACTTAAGAGAGAGAGAGAGTGAACTTCTCTTCCCTCAGTTTTGGCATGTTATCTCGCATGAGCATAGCGTGGACTATCAGAGCGGTCGCTTCCAGGGCACTAGTGCACTACAGCTGGAGAGGATCAATGTGTTCTTCAATGCGACCGCCTCGAAACGATTCTATGCCCGCTCGATTGTGATCGACACGGAGGCGAGCACCATCCAGAGACTGGCGTCGAGCAGCCAACTATACCGTCCGGAGAACTTTGTTGCTGGCTCGGAGAGTGCGGGTAATAACTTTGCACGTGGCTATCATACAGACGGTGCCGAGATACTCGACCAGGTGCTGGACAACACCAGGCGAGAGGTGGAGAATGTCGATTCACTGCAGGGTTTCCAGCTGCTACATTCGATTGGCGGCGGCACTGGCTCAGGTCTGACATCGTTAATTATGGAGGCACTCGTTACACAATATCCGGACAATTTGCTCTGCAACTATGTGACCATTCCATCGCCCAATATGTCGCAGGTGGTGGTGGAGCCCTACAATGCACTGCTCAGTTTCCCGGCCCTGGTCAATAATTCGCACTTGACCTTCTGCCTGGACAACGAGGCATTGTTCCAGATCTGCAATCGCAATCTGAAGATACCCGGCTCTGGCTATGAGCACATCAATCACATTGTTGCCCTCACCATGTCCGGCATAACGACCTGTCTGCGCTTCCCAGGCCAATTGAACGCAGGTCTGCGCAAGATCTATGTGAATATGGTGCCCTTCCCTCGCCTGCATTTCCTCATACCGGGCTTTGCCCCGCTGGTCACATGCAAGCAGCAACAGTTCAGCAAGGGCACCGTCTCCGAGCTAGTGCAGCAGATCTTCTCCAGCAATAATCTACTCTGTGCCATCGACTTGCGCAAGGGCAAACTGCTGACAGCGGCGGGCATCTTTCGGGGTCACATGTCGCCCCGTGAGGTCGATCAACTGATGACGGGTGTGCGCAACAAGAATCTGCATAACTTCGTAGACTGGATACCCAACAACATCAAGACCGCCATCTGTGACATTCCCCCACGTGGCCTCAAGATGTCGGCCACATTCATTGGCAACACGACGGCCATACAGTCGCTCTTCCAGCGCCTGCTCGATGGCTCCAGCATCATGTTGCGTCGTCGGGCACATCTACATTGGTATACGGGCGAGGGCATGGAGGAGCAGGAGTTTATCGATGCACAGTCGGAGCTGCAGCAGATTATCGATGATTATAAGATGAGTGGAGTGGGTGACGATGATGAGCCTGCTGCGGACAAGGAGGATAGCGATGAGGAGGCAAGCCAAACTAAGGGACAGCATTGCACCTACTGTACTGACTGAGAGAGAGAGAGCACAGGAGGCAGAAGGCAGAAGGCAGAAGGCAGAAGGCAGAAGGCAGGGGGCGTGGCGCCGCGACGACATTTGGCAATGATGCAGTGCAGCCTATTTTGGTGCAAAGTTCAGCGCACTGGACCATGTGAGACAGAGAGAGACAGAGAAGGCTAACGGGACAGGGAGCGAGAGATAGAGAGAGATAGAGTATGTGCTATGTATTGGTGGGCAGCAGCAGCAGCAGATTGCGCGACTATTAATAAAGCGCATAATACGCGCCGGAGACAGCGAGAATGCACCCGGCAAAGGTTTTTGCACTTGGTTTTTTGGGCTATTTTGGTGCAGCGCATTCCTGAGATGCCTGCCTCCTCGTCGTCGTCGTCGTCGTCGTCGTCGTCGTTAGTTTCGTTTGCTCATTCCCAGTCCCTCTCCCTCTCTGGCTCGCTTGCTTGCTCCTTTTCTAGCGCTGCTCATGAAAAACTTGCAGCGCACCGCAAGTGGAGCACGCACACATTGATACGCGCACGTACGCACGCACGCACGCACGCACGCACGCAGGCATAAATAAATATAAATATAAACATAAATGCAAATGCAAATGTCTAAATTAAGATATTTACAGGCGGCGTCGGCGCCAGGGCATGTCGTTGCGCAGCGGTTGGTGGGCGGTGGCGAAAGGGGGTTGGCGGTTGCCACTGCTATGTTTAGGCCCAAAATACTATTGCCCATTGCGCTTCAAGATTCCGTCAAGTGTGCAGCAGCAGCAGCAGCAGCAGCCGCAGCAACGTGTGTGCTCATTATTTTTCAACTGGTTTTTTTTTTCAAATTTCAAAATTAAGCCGGGCCCGCGTTATGAGCCGCACACAGTGTTGATTTGCAACAAGCCCTGTTAGCAGCAAGTTGGCACGCATGCGTTCATCAAAGTGTATCGTTATCGGCTTAACAGCGCGCCTATCTATCGCTTAGCAGTGCCAAATTGAGTTGTGCAATTACAGCAGTAATATTTAGTTAATAAAATTTTATAAATAACGTAATTGCTGTGACAATCCAAAATGTAAACTGTTGTCAAGCCAATAGAATTATTGATAGCGTTATAACGCGACACGGCACATATCGATACAGCGCTGTTAGTTAACAGCGAACAGATCCGCTTAACAGCTGTTATCGATAATACGCGCCATTAAATCAGAAATCTATCATCGGTAAGCCAGAAACAAGAATAAAGCCGAACGAGGCGGACGTGTGACGCTCGGTGCGCTTAATTGTGATTTGTTGTAATTCGTTTGTCGTTTGTCGCCTGCTCTACATATGTGTGCATATGTATGTGTGCTGGGTTTGTGATATTTTGTTATCCCCGTGTCCGTGTTGTGACTCTACGATTAAACCACGAGAGTGTCTGTTTATTTGTTTGTTTGCGTGTATTTCCATGTGTGTGTATGTGTGTTAGGGTGTTAACAAGTAGAAATTCAAATACTATTAACTTAAATCAATTGCGCAAAGTGTTTAATTTTTGATTCGTGTCTTAATAAGTAAAGAAATAAATGGGATTTTTTACATATTAACTGAATTTTTTTAAAGTTTTTTTATTGTGTTGAGTTGGACAACCACACACAAACACGCACACATAGAAATAAAGCAAACGCAGCAGCAACAGCAAAGAAGTTGTTGTTGCGGGCTGCGCTGCCACTGCTGAAGTTGGCAGAACACGGTATACACCAACACAAGCAGCATTGAGCATATACATACACAACAACAACAACACACACAGATGGCTCAGCATTGACAAAATAACGTTAAACGTGTTGTGTTGTGCGAGTGTGTGTGTACGTGTGCGTGTCCGTGTCACCGTGTGTATTGCGCCGCGTTCAATTCAAATTTAACATTTTTTTTTTTTGGAAAACGAAACAAAAATACAAGAATCAAAAACACCAAAAGAAGAAAACTACAAAAAACAACAACAACAACGAACTGCAAACAGCACAAATAGAATCGAGAAATTCCCGTATAGTTTTTGTGTTGCTGCTGCGGCTGCGGCAGCGGCAGCGGCAGAAGCAGCATCCCTAGTGCTGTCACGCTTCAACTCACAGACTGTTGCATTTGCGACAGCAGCAGCAGCAGCGGCAGCGCAGTTCAAAAGGGCGCTGGAATTTCTTCGCTTCTGTTGCCGTTTGCAGTTGGTTGCCGAGTGTGACCAAGGTTTTGCAAAACAAAATAAAATAAAAATTAAAGAGAAGGAAAGCGCGCGCGCGGCTCTCTTCCAACGTGTTTAGTTGTTGTTTTTATATATTATTTATTCATTTTTTATTGTTTTGTGACACAGTTTGAATTTCGCGCAAAAAAAGAAAATAACAACAGCCTGTGCCTGTGCCCGCCCCCATACCCCTCAAACTGAAGCAACAAGAAAAGCACAACGAAAATAAAAGACAACAAGAAACAACAACAAAAGCAACAACAACAACAACAGCAAAGAGAGCGAGTCAGAGAGAGAGAGAGAAACATGTTTACCGAGGAGGGAATCTTTCCCATAGGCGATGGCCTGCTGGACGTGGATGCCGAACGCTTGAAGGGATTACTCGTGTCGCACGACATCAACGAGATCTACGAGGTGGAACAGACGCCGTTTGCCAGGTGAGTGTTGTGGCCAAAAAAAGCGAAAACGGCTTGAAAGAAAGTCACTCAGTTTTTTTCTTTTTTTTTTCGTCTTTTTTAACTGAAAACTTCTGCGCAGTCGCAGCGGCAGCGCTGCTGCTGCTGCTGCTGCAAAACTTGTTTTTATTTTTCTTGTCTCAGTCACTGTGTGTGTGTGTGAGCTTCTACTTCACACACACACACAAGCGCTGCTAACAAACTTGCATTGCCCACAAGGGCAGAGGGGCAGAGACAGAGCAACTGGTGCAACAACAACAAGACGAGCAGCTGTTCCCGTTTGCCGCTGTTGCTGTCGATGCCTCTGCCGCTGCCGCTGCTGACTTGACCCTCGCTTCGCTTTTGCATTTCATTTCGCCTTCGCCTTGCTTGCACATTTTGCCCACCCCCCCTCTCTCGCTCGCACGAACAGCAGCGGCGACCATCGGCAGCAGCTTTGGACTCTCTTGCTCTCTGCCACTGTCGCTGCCGCAGCTGCAGTCGCGGTCGCCGCCGTTGTTGCCCTTTGTCTGCGACGCTGGCTACCTTTTTTTTCTTCTGTGATACCCTTGCAGGGGGTATATGCATTTTGGGCGGAAACATCTATACAGTATATACATACATACATACTGAATCAGAATCAACAGAGAAGTTGATTAAAGTTATTTATAGCTGTTAATATGTGTACATGCTGTTAACATATTGAAGCTGTTAACATAAGCATAACATTCTAACTAGTATAGGAACAATTGGGGTATAAATAGGGTATAAAAAGTAGGGTATAGTACCTTCGACATGGTGAAGTTAGCCTTTCTTTCTGGTTTTCTGCTAGATTTGCATTTTTGCGTTGTCGTCTTTGTTGTTGTTGCTGTTGCGTTTCGCATTCAGTTCATTATAATTTGTTTTGCATTTCGCTTTATGCCTTTTCCGCTTTCTGTTCCGTTCCGTTCCGTCGCTCATTAGTTTTTATTTGGTTTTTATTCAAAATCGCCGCGACTTCAATTTGCATTAATATCGCTGCCGACTGCGCTGCTGACTGCGTTGCTGCTGCTGCTGCTGCTGTTGCTTCTCTTCTACAGCAGCTTCCTTGTTGACCCGCTCTCTTCTCCTTGCGCTCTCCTGACTATTTACAGGGAGGTAGAGGGAGAGGGATAGGCCACTTGAAACAGTGCCTGCCTGCCTGAGTCTGCCTCTGCCACTAACTCTGCCTCTGCCACTAACTCTGCCTCTGCTTGTGTCATTCTCTCTCCTCCTGCTCTCTTCCTTCTGCTCTCTGTGCTCTCTCTCTCTCTTTGCTTAGTCCACAAGTGAAGGTCGTTCGCTTCGCTTCGTTACGTAGTGCAAGTTTAGAACACAAGAGGGCGACAGCTTCAGACAGACAGAGAGAGAGAGGCTGATGTTAAGCCTCAGACTGACAGTTGTCTCTCAAAAGCTGCTGCTCTCCCTCGCTCTCTCTGTCTGTCTGTCAGTCTGTCTACTATCTGCTGCTCGTGTGGCTTTGTTGTTGCTGCCTCTAAAGGTGATAAGCGCACAAGCGCTGCGTTTTATCAGCTATCGATGCTTGATTTCGTAAGGCGCGCGCAACCCGAAACACAAAATACGAAACACGTAAACACACACAAATTCAAGTACACACAAATTCATACAAACACACACACAGACAGGCACACACACACACACTTGTATCGTACAGTTTTGTCATAAGTTAAGAACCCCCAACCTGACAAACGTTCTTATCATGTCAATTGGCTTTCAATATATGCATATAGTATATGTGTGTAATAGACAGAGAGAGAGAGAGAGAGAGAGAGAGAGAGAGAGAGAGAGAGAGAGGGAGAGAGAGGGAGCATGACATGAGTCTCTTAGCTTTGCTGAACTTGAACAATATTCGTTCTACATATGTATTATATATAGATAGATCGGTTATCTACCCTACTCCCGTGCTGTGATAACTGTTATCCAATCTCCCTTACGACTACTCTCTCTCCCTCCCTCTCCCTCTCTACCACCCTCCCTCCTTCTCGTAATAAACTTTTATTTGTTGCGTCGTTTTATTTATTATTATTTTGTTTTCTCTTTCTTTCTTTCTTACTTGTTTTTTGTGTGCTTAACAACATTTTTGAAACAGCTGCGGCTGTACTTAAGATTGGTTAATTATATTAAACAGCTGCGTGGAAATTGTCCCGTGTGTGTAAGTCTGTGTGTGTGTGTGTGTGTGTGTGTGTGTGTGTACAACAAACAGACTAAAGGCTAAAACAAAGTTGCAAAATAAACGCAACAATTATTTAATATTAACAGAGAAAAATCCCCCTCAGATCAAATAAATTGCGGATTTAGTTGGAAAAAGAGATGCAAGAGATAATGTATAACATATTTGTAGAGTCTGAGCGGAGGTAAAGAAATGTTAAGCTGCTTAAAAAGAAGAGGGAGGGAGAGAAAGATCTTAACCTTCTTGTAAGCTGTTGCCATCAAGTCAATCCATAAGTAAGAGGAAGAACATGATATATACCATATAATAATGGTTTACTACACCTCTCTATAGAGAAACTCTCATTATACCCATTGAAACTGGTCAAAAAAGGATATACTAACTTTGTGGAAGCGTGGCAGAAGGAGGCGTCGCGGAAGGAGGCGTGACAGAGCCCATAAAGTATATACATACATATATTCTTGCTCAGCATCACTAGACGAGTCGATGTCCATGTCTGTCTCTCTCTCTCTCTCTCTCTCTCTCTCTCTCTGTCTGTATGTCTGTCTCCCTGTCTATCTGTCTGTTTGAGCACACAGATCTCAGCTATTATAAAAGCTAGAGTTACCAAATTTGGCAGTAAGATCCCTTAAAAATATACGCTAATTAAGTTGATTTCAAATGTTAGCTACCACGCCCACCGCCCACCGCAAATCAATAATATAATTTTTAAAATCAATTTATAAGCGCTGTATAAAAGATACAAATTTCTTACTTTGACATATACTAAGCTGATTCAAATATCGACGTATGCTTTAAATTTCAATTCGATTGGACAACAAACAAAGAAGTTATTCAAGAAAGTATGAGCAGAAGAACCAACTAACAAGGAAGGCGGCCGAGAGCGCCATCTGTCGAGCATAATTACAAAGCAAGTACATATGTATATGTATACACCAGAAGGGTATGAGTCGCAGAGTATACCACTGTCGTGGCGTGCCGCGTCGACTGTTGCTCTCGTTTTTCTTTAACCAATTTCTTTATGCATTTATACTTTATCGATATACAAAATTTCATCAAGTTCAGTCTCAACGTTGCGACGCAATGCGATAAATGCTTGTTAAGTATTTACGAATTTCACCTGAGCAATATAAAATGTTGCCCCTTTTTATTTTTTGTTTAGCAAAGTTCTGCGTTTTCTGCTCGTCTTCTTTGTTGCCGCGTGTTTTCTTTAACTTTTTTTTTTTTTTTTTTTTTTTTTTTGACTGCAACCTGTTGCTGGGCCTGCTTTCATTTCAGGCTGTCTCTCTCGCTCTCTCTCTCTCTCTCTCTCTCTCTCTCTCTCTCTCTCTCTCTTTCTTTGTCTCTTTGAGCTTGTTTGATTTGGCTTCTTCTTGGACTTTTTGGGTCATCGTCGTTGCTCTTATCAATTCGTGCGTTTCATCAAAACAAACACAACATTTTTCGGCCTGTTTTGACGGTCGAAAAGGGAAGAACTATATGTAGAAGAAGAAGCAGTAGAATATATAGAAGAAGCATAAGAATATATTGAAGAAGAAGCACAAAAATATGTAGAAGAAGCAGCAGAATATGTAGAAGAAGAGGAAGCAGCAGCCCATTTGTTTTCGGCTTTAACTTCTTTATCGCACACTCGCTTTCTTTGTATATATGTGTATTTTTCTTCACTTCACTTTTTGCAATAGATAAGCAAAAGTTGTACTTCTTGCTGCGTTCGTTTCTTCTTGAGATATGTGTTATATGTTATATTGGAACAGATTTAAAGTCAAAATGGATCATGAATGGGCCACGATAAAGAGGAAAATGCGATTAACAATGTACTGCGCTGTATAGGCCAGAAGTGGGGCAGATAAGTCGAAGATGGCCAAGAAGAAGGCAATGATACATTGTATATATATAGTATATATTGTATATATATAGTATATATAGTATGATAGTTAATGCGGCAGTTATTTAAAGCGGAAACATCTTTGGGCAATGATTAAGCTGGATTGGATTTGTGCATTAAATAGAAACACGTAATACACAGAGAAGAATTACTAATGAAGTAGGTGGGAAGGTGGCATAGTAGATTTACTAATGAAGGGGGGAAGATGGCATAGTAGAATTACTAATGAAGTGGGGGAAGGTGGCATAGAAGAGCTGCTGTTACAGATACAGTTGATTAGTTAAGGAAAGCTCTCTCAACTGCCTGTTGCAGCATCCTCTGCCAACCCCCCCCCCGCCCTCTTCTAGATTCTCTTGCATCTGCCTCTTCCTTTCTCTCTCCCTCTCTCTCTGTGATGCAATGCCAGCACACAGTCTGATGATGACGAGATAAGCAGAGGAAAGCGCGTAATCAATTGGGTAATTGAGTATAAAAGTAACACATGCATAGTATATATATATACATATATAACAGTGTATATACATATATATAAAACAGTGTATATATATATATATATGATAGTGTATATATGTATATGTATAGTATATATATTTCTTGACACTTCATAACAATCTCAAGTTCCGCTATGAGGTTTCTCATTGTGTGATACTTCCTTCCTTTCTTTCTTTGCATGCCTTGTTTTTTCCGCCTGCCTGCCACGTAACTCTCGCGTCTCTAGCTGGCATACATATATTGAACTGAAATCAAGCTTGAATGGTTAGTAAGGGAAACACACACATACATCGCTGACAGTGTTGCAAGTACTACTTGAACTTACAACTTGAGACCCCGTCTAAGATTACCCAACACTTTCACACACACACACACACACACACACACACACACACACACACACACACACACACACACACACACACACACACACACACACACACACACACACACACTTTGGCCAGTTCAACGAGGGTTGAACGACGTCAGAGCAATGTCGAATCTGGGCAGAAACAGCTGAACCTCGCCCACGCACAAATTTGTTTGCCCCACAACAGCAAGAGAGAGAAAGGTGGGGGGGGGGAAGAGGGAGAAGGAAAACACCCACGCAGCAGTGCGAAATGCGTCACAAGGAACAAGCCAAAACGTCATGAGCAAGGAGTGTGCAGTGTTGGGTGTGGGGAGGGGGGATTCTATACAGGCAGCTGATTATGCCCACCCACTCCCCCGCGCGCGCCACCCCATGACGTAGTTGCTCATTTTGAGGTTATGTGTGCTGCGCATTATGCACACTTACCGTTAGCTAACTCAGCGGCAGCAGCAGCTGCTGCAGACGGCGACTAATTGAATTGTAATTTTGCCTCGACAAATGGAGAGAGAGTGAGAGAGAGGGAGAAGAGAAGTGGAGAGAGGGAGAGGGGGGGGGCGAGTAATAAATAAATAAATAAATATAGGCATATTATGCAAGCGACGCTCAAGCTGCTCTCGATATATTCAATTGAAATCCGGTCAACAAGCTGCACACAAGTCAAAAAGGAAAAAAAGGCTAAAAAACCTACCTGAGTCGAACTTTGTCTGCACAAATTGAACAGCTTTATTTCAGCTGTCTGTCTGTCTGCTGTTGCTGTTGTTGTTGTTGTTGTTGTTTGCTGGTAAAATGGGGGCAACAACAGCAAAAAAAAAAAAAAAAAAAAGGTAAATATAATATATTTTGCGATACATCATTCAAGCTAAAAATTGTATAAGACGCCAAATACAATTGTCGGCTGAGGTTTTTTACGCTTTGTAACTTTGTGTCTGTGTGTGTGTTTTGATGTGTGTGTGTCTTGCTGTGTGTGTGCCTTGATGTGTGTGTGTGTGCCAAATTAAACTGTTTTTTACAAAGTTATGGAATGCCCCTCGTAACTAACTAAGGTGACTTGCAGCCAATCAAGAGAGCGTATCCAGACAGTTTTTGGGGCACAGCTCCCACAGGGAGCCATGAAGAGGATGCTGGGCTAAGAGGTGGCGAGGGGGGGGAGGGGTGGCTAAGTAATTAAAACTGTCAATCAAGCAACGATGGCTGAATTCTTATTATACATTAAACAACAAGTTTGCTTTGATGCCCATCAAGGGGAACCTTTTTTGCACTGACCTAAATACGTGAAAGAAACCATTAAAACTGTAAACTGTCAACTAACCCACATAGCTATACCCTTTCGCCATTTAAAATAAACCAAAATGGGTATACTAAATGTTTACAAATGTATGTAACAGGCAGAAGAAGGCGTGGCAGAGGCCAGTTAGAGGATAACAAGCCTAGTTCTGCACGAATGTCTGTATGAACGCACAGTTCTCAGTTATTAGAAGAGCTAGAGACAGGAAATTTGGCATGTAGCTAGCTGTATAACATACACAGCAAAAGTTAATAGCAAATGTTAGCTGCCACGCCCACCGCCCATGCAAAACAATAATAACAGTTTGCAGTTGGTTTTCTCTTTAAATTTGCCAAATGCAATACAACAACTTAAATTAAATCGTTTGTTAAGCTTATTTAGCAATAAAAATGATTTAAAATGTTTGCAAGCTGAGAAATTGTTGAAGAAACTCAAGGAAAATGCAGGGAAAAGCGCAGGGAAAACCTATTTTTTTTTTTTTGGCAAAACCATTAGAATAATTAAAAATGCTGCGATAAATCAAATGATTTATGATATATAGAAAGCTATGACTGCCCTGAAGGTCAATGCGTAAAAGCATTTGGAAATTTATGCTATGCCACGCCTACCCCCCACTTCCCTGCAGCCCCGCCTCTGCTTTAACTGTGGGCTATTATGTTTATTAACACCCAGCTAATGTTAACCCTTTGTCGCCCACAAAATGACATTAAACTTTTTTTTGAGGGCTCTCTAGGGCAGTCCACGCCCCCCTCCCTGGCACGCCCTTGCTACTGCTACTGCTTTGGCATATTTACAAGGTTTGCTGCGTTATTTAAATGCGCATTTCGTGTGATATGATGATGATGTCTTGGAAGCAAAGCGAAGCAGAAGAAGCAGAAAAGAAAAACCCATCGAAATACACACACATTCCACCACATACCAAAGGTCTACCCCCTCCCCCCCTCTCCTCTACCCCTGCTCTGTCGTTGTAGCTGTCTTACAATTCGCATTCCACACTCCCCATTCACTGTCACACTCACACTCATATTCGTATTCGTATTCACATTTGTTTATTTGTTAGGGGCCAACGGCTAAGCAAATAAAGCGAAGCATACGCGCGTTTTAAAACGCGATCGCGTCTTTTGTCGCCCCATTTCCTTGCTGTGCTGTTTCTGCTGCTGCTGCTGCTGCTGCAGCTAAGTGTGTGTGTGTATCTGCCTGTTTACAATTTGTTTACGTCTTTGTTGGCTGGTAGAGGGGAATGGCTGAGAATTTGAACAACTTCATTTAGACCCATTTGTGGCAAATTATATGCTTTTGCCAAATTAAGAACAAAACTGACTTTATATATAGGCAGTACTCACTGCGCCTCTGCTTTGGTTGTTGTGAATGATGCACGGCAATCAGTTTTGTTGCTTGTGGCATGATAAAACCAATGAAGAAGTGGCAGAGGCAGCAGCTTATCATTTGTGTAAACATTTCCTCGTTTTGTGTCGCTTGTTATTTCCTACTTGCAACACACAAACAGGCAGACACACACACACATATGTACATATATATATATATATATATATATATATACACATACATATGTCTCATCCTCTAACCACCCCCCGAACATAGAAGCTGCCTCACCCCGCATCAGCTTCGAAACGAATCGAATCGAATTCAATTTGCTTGACCACAACAAGCCCAAATATAAAGGGTCAGCAACCCTGGTACGCCCCCTGCTGCAGGCCATGCCCTTCACCTTCTCCTGTCCCCCTCCACCTCCGGTTATCTCCCTTCCCCTCCACCGTATTTTAGCTGCTACTGCTGCTCATCTGTTTGTCTTGAACATAATAAATATTTGATTGCGGTTTTTATGTGCCTCATCTTTAGCTTCCTCCTATCTCTTCCTATTCTTCTCTTCTTCCTTCTCTTCCTCCTCCTCTTCTTCCTACACTTGTTATTGTTGTTGTTGTTGTTGTTGTGCATTGAACTTTAATTGCGCTCGTAAAATGCCCGAAAAAACATTGAGAATGCTTCTCTCCAGCACCAGCTTGAGCTCCTTCTCCTGCTCCTGCTCCTGCCCCCACTGCTGCTGCTGCTCTCCCTCTGCCTTTGTCTGTTTTGTAATAAGTGCAGCTGCGCTTAATGACTCCGTGCGTGTTGACTAGGGGAGGATGGCAGCGGCTGAGGGGTGCAGAAGAACACAACTGACAACTGACAGCTTAATTTGAACTATGACCAGATGACACGTCAACACGAGGCAGGCAGACAAAAACATATTGAGAAAAAGAAAACAAACAAAGAAATGAAGAAAGCAACAACTTTTGGAAAACTTTGTCAAACATATCGACAAAACTATCCTAAGGCAACGGGAGCAAATTGAAAGGTATTTACTAGAAGTAAACTTGAATGATTTGAGAGATACGACAAACGGTTTAATAAACAGTATACTATACTACTATACTATACTACTACAGTATACTTTATATATACAATACTTTATTCCATTTAAGCAGAGAGTATGTGCATAAAGTAAAGCTATAATATAATATATACAAGTCGTAAAGTAATTCAGGCAAAGTTATGTTTTGCAAATTTAAAGTAAATTTAAATCTACCTAGCAATGCATCAAGGATTGTGCTAAAATTTACGATATAAAAAACAAGGTTAAACTCGTATGATTATTCTGGGAGGTGGGGAGAATGTCAAGGAGAGGCATTGCAAAGTTTTTTGGCTTTCGGTTTCAGCTCTTTTTAATGATCTCTCTGGCTTTTTATTATTAGTTATTATTATTATCGTTTCGTTTTCTTCGTTTCTCGACTTCGCTTTGATTTGCTTTGGTTTGTTTTGTTGAAATAGTTAAGTGTTTATTAGTTGGCGTCGCTTATTGCCTGAATGTTGTGGAGCAATTTTGGTTTTAGTATTCAGTTTTTTTATTTTTTTTTTTTTTATTTTTTGGTTTTTGGGTTTTGATTTCCGCTTGACGAAGCTGGCACAACGCGCGTCCAACTTTAACCTTTCTGGGGGGCGCTGGGCTTATGTTTATGTTAGCCAAGGTCGACGGCATTCGAGCAGAGCCTACGGCCTAATGTGCGGGAAGGGGTAAAGGGAAGAGGAGGGTAGAGGAAGGAACAACTTATAGAAAGACTTTAGTAGTTTTCCTTTAGCAAAAAGGGAGCTTTCCTAAAGGAGATTATGACAGGGACAATCTATTTTGTCATGTGATTTTATGGCGATAGTTGCACAATACAATACGATAGTATTCACGCGCCCTTGAGAGTTGGGAAAGCTACTGAGAGACACAGAGAGAGAAATAGAGATGAAAAGATCTTAAGGCCAAAGTTTTAATTCTACTTGGAATTTTATCTTGGCCAAACAGTCCAAATGATGCTAAGGGTGTCCCCCCCTGAAAAATTGGTTGCTCGTTACTCGGTTTACTTTGTTAGGTTACTTTGGTTTGGTTACTTTTGCCTGTTGTCGTTTGCAACGCCAACTTGATAAGATAAACGCGATTTGTTCTACGTATTTGCTAAGCCTCAGACACAACACACACACACACACACACCAGTTACTCTAGCTCTAGCTCTACTTGTTGCCTATACCCCTATACACCCCGCCCCCCTTTCTAGGCAACGACACGCCTCTGGTTGTTGTTCTGCTTGTGGCCTGACACGTACCGCATTCGTGTTTCGTTCCATTCTGTTCCAATTCGTTAGCATATGACGCATATTCCCCTATGTAAAAGTCCACAAACCTGGGGCCCAATTGGTTTACATGTCATATACTATACTACTACTTCCATGATGGTAATGGGAGAGTTACTTACCTGTTGTAGTGTTGTAGGTGAGGTCGCTCGCCCTCTTTCCACATCAAATAGAACATGTGAGCTATGCATTTGTTCAGTATGCCAAGTCGATAAGGAATTTCGAGTAGATACTATTGTAGTGAGTAATGCAGAGAAGAATTGTAGAGAAGAAACAGTAAAAGAAAGAAGATTTAACTTGTGTAACGAGTGAGACATGTCTCAGCGAGTGTTGCACTAACGAGTAAGATATAATTTGAAGCGAGTTGAGTATAACGAGTCAAGGAATAGAATACAACACGTATAGCGAGCTATTTTTAAGTAATGGAATATAGCGAGTACTATATAGGGAGTACATTGTAACCAGTCGAATATAACGAGTAGTTTTTAACGTGTGTAGTATATCGAGTAGTGTATAGCGAGTACAGTGTAACTTGTCAAGTATAATGAGTCAATCAATGGAATACAACATGTACAGCGAGTTATTTTTAAGGAGTGCAGTATAGCGAGTACATTTCAACGAGTAGACTTTAACGAATAGTTTTAACGTGTGGAGTATAGCGAGTAGTGTAAAGCGAGTACATTTTATTGAATCGACTATAATAAATAGAATACATTAAGTACAGCGAGTCGAATATATCGATTATATTGTAACGAGTCGTGTATCACAATTCGTGCATAGCGAGTACATTGAAACGAGTCGAATGTAATGAGTAATGTATAACGAGTACATGGAAACGAGTCGTATATCCTTGTAGTCGACTTCATTGTACCGAGTCGAATACAACGAGAAATGTATAGCGAGTACATCAAAACGAGTGGTATATAGCGAGTACATTGTAGCGAGTCGAGAGTTTAACGAGTAGAATAGCAAGAGAATGCTGACTCCCTCGCTGCAATGTGTAGTTTAGACCAACTGCGCCTGCCTCGCTTCGTTTTGCCAAGCAACGAGTTGGCTGCGCCTGCAATTAAGAAGTCCAAAAGGGCACCCCCCTCTCAATCTTATGCAATAGCCATAAAGACAACAACTACTACTGAGAACGGTTAAAATTAAAATTTGAAATTGTCAGAGAAAGCAAAAAAAAATGCGATAGCGAATCGCGCACAATCCCAAAAAAAAAAAAAAAAAAAAAATGATGAAAAAACTTCAACGAATGTTCCATTTGTGTGTGGAAATGTGGAAATAGCTGCAAGAGCCGATGACGGCGACGATGGCGACAACAACAGTTAGTCGCGGGTCAACATGGGTTAAAGCCGCCTGGATAATGACAACGACAACGACGACAATGGCAACAACAACAACAACAATGGCAGCAACAATAGCAACAGTAAGAAACAATGTCACGTTTCTTTTTGAAGGGAGGCACTGCAAGGCATGATGAAAATTAACATAAACATACGAAAATTATAACAAAAACAAGTCATAAGAAGGAACTGCCGAACGGCGAATGCAGAGAGACGAAGTAGAAGACAGAGCGAGAGAGAGAGAGAGAGCGAGAGAGAGAGAATGGGAGAAGTAGAGATTGAGAGGGAGAGAGATGATAAAGTCGTTGCTTGTTGTGCAGGCAATAAGAAGTTTATTTACCTTTTGCTCTGCGCGGCTGTGTGCGATGTGTGTGTGTGATGTGTGTCTGTGTGTGATATTTTTCTGTGTCCATATTGGGGCTGAGCAGCCGCACCTCCCACAAAAAAACAACACCCAGGCCGCATTTGACCAAAACAAAAACAAGCCATAATCTTCAGTCAAGCACGCCCGACAGTAAGGCACTCTTCACTTAGTTTTCTTTGAAGAATTACTTGTTCGATCCCAGTCAGATAGTTCTATCTGTTATATATTGTATTTGCTAATAACTTTAGCTGTGTATGTTATACAGCTAGCTACATGCCAAATTTGCTGTCTCTAGCTCTTCTAATAGCTGAGAACTGTGTGTTCATACAGACATCCGTGCCGACCTAGGCTAGAGGTACAGCTACTGAGGTCTGCCACGCCTCCTTCAGCCTCGAACATACATTTGCACAAGCTTAGTATACCCTATGTTGTTCATATTCAATGGACAAAGGGTATAAAAAGCAAAACTTACGTTCCAAATGCGATCCACGTTTGGGGGCTTTGCTTCAGTTTGTACTCCCTCTGTCTCGCTCCCTATCTATCTGTCTTACTCTTCCTGCTCCCACTTCACTCCCTCTCTCTCTCTCTCTCTATCTCTCTCTGTTGGTTTTTTGGCAATTGTTCATGCAAATCACGTAGTTGTTTTTGTTGCTATTGCTTCACGACTTGCTCAACGGTAAATCGCACACACACAGAGACACATAACGTGAAGGTGTGCGTGTGTGTGTGTGTGCGTTTACCAACACTTGTTTGTACTTTGCACTTGCTACGCTTTGCTAATCAGTTTGAATATTGTTAAGGCTCTTCTACCCCTCCCACTCCCAATCGCACTCTCTTCTCTCTCACTCCCCCTCTCTGTCTATCTCACTCTCTTTGTCTCTGATAAGCGCGTCATCAAATTTGGCATTGTCTGAGCAACAGCAACAACAACAACGACAACAGCAACACATAGCGGCAACTGTTGCGCCACTTTACAACGCAATTAGCAAATTGAGCGGGTCGACTTAATCAAGCGATTAATCGATCAATCAACTGAAACACGGCACTATGACGAGCAAGGCAATGACAGAGCAGAGCATACGGCATAGGGTATACTTACAATTCATTACATACTGCTCAGATTTCATAGGAATCAAGCAACTATATCGTATAGATTTCATAGAAGAAACAGGCAGCCACAAATTGAGACGATTGAACATTGAGTGTAACTATGTAACTGCATTTGAAAGTATATAAACTTTAGTATATAATATATATTAGCATATGTACAATATGTATATAGTACAATATATACTATATCATATATACAATACGATATAGGAACAATTGATAAAGGAGAATGAAACCTAAGGCACATGGGAAAAGGTTAAATACTTTCTTACATGGAACATTGTATATATCTATGTTACTGCATATGAATATATATAGTCTTTAGTATATAAAACATACTATAAAATAGACTACAATATGTACTATATGTACGTATATATATATATATATGTATATATATAATATGATATAGAAACGATTGGTAAAGTGGAAATAGAGCCTACGGCCCATGGAAAAAGTTTAAATCTCTACTTAATTGGAGAAATTTACAGTGTGTTGCTTTTGTTGTTGTTGCTGATATTGCTGCTGGAAAGCTGCAACCAAAATTGGCGACAGCACACGACAAAAGGTGGCAGCATCATCAACAGCAGCAACAGTTGCTGCTGCGTCATCTTAGTTGCTGTTGTTGTTGGCTTTTTGAGAACATTATTTCCGTTGAATTAATTACAAAAGCGTTTGCTGTTGTTGCTGTTGCTGTTGTTAATGTTGTTGCTGCTGCTGTAGTTGTTGCTGCTTTTGTTGTTGCAACAACAAAGAGAGAATCAAACTGAGCCGCCTGCAATGCCAAATCACTTTGCTTGGCATTGCCATTGACGACACAAAGAAAGTGTGCAAAGCGACCAAGAGAGAGAGAGAGAGAGAGAGAGGGTGAAAGAGGGAAAGAGAGAGAGAGAGTGAGTAAGACTTGAGAGAACGAGAGCGAGGCGACCTTGAGCAGTCGAAAGTTGCCGCGAATTGGCCATTTAAAAGCAGTTAATAACAATTATGGCCAAGTTCTTGTGCCTTCTCTCTCTCTCTTCTCTTTCTCTCTCTCTCTCTGTCTCTGTCCAACATTGACAAGTGTTTGCCAATCGATTAAATCTCTTCTTAAGCTCTTTGAACACTCACACGCTGCTGCTGCTGCTGATGGACACTCACTCATTTGTCCCCTCACTTATTCACAATTATCTCTTATTCATTCATTCATACATTCATTTATAATTGCCGTTCAAAACCGTTATTCACACGCCAATGTATGATTATCAGATGAATCTGCATGCAGCATTTACAATTAGAGTGAATGGTTGAAGTGTGAACTAAGTACTCATGAGTACTATTCATTTATAACTGCATTCGATATTAGACTAAGCAAATTAACTACTAGACAAGTGCATTATTATGCCTTTATTGTTTAGTTTGTTTATTCATAAAGAAAACTGCATTTATTTACATGTTATTCACTTGGTATTCACATGTTATTCGCATACAAATTGAGTGTGCAGTGTTCATTCTGTGTTCACCTGTAGGCATTCAATAAATCTTACTTACACTCGAGTGAGTATTCAAAACACTTATGAGTATACTCACACATTCATTGGCTGCATATGGACTTGGCACACATGGTTTACCAATCGAGTGAGTATTCGCATACACTCATCGAGTACATTCACACATTCACTTGTTTAGTTCGCGCTCAATACTCATGAGTATTCACTTGATATTCACTCCACTTCTCACAGCAAATGACGGCATATTCGAAAAAACTCCTGAGTGCATTCATTCCATACTCATAAGTATTCACTTGATATTCACTCCACTTACTCTTAGATATTCATACTGCTGCTTATTCGAAAACACTCATGAGTGCATTCATTTAATACTCATGAGTACTCATGAGTATTCACTTGATATTCACTCCTATTATTCTTAGAAATTCATGAGTGCATTCATTCATTCATTTACTCACTGATCAATTATTGCCGCTATTCATTTCACTTTCTAGGCATTCATATTCATCGATTATTCAATCTCATTCGTTGCATGGTGAACAATTAAATAAGTGTGCAGAGGCGTCGTGGTTAGGTGGAGGGGGGAGGAAGAGGGGGCGGAGCTATGGCCCTGGGGATGGGGGGAAGGGGTCGGATGGAAAGCTAAGCGCGTGCATGGAAAAATTCTTTGTGATACTTTTTTTCTTTTTGTATAAAAAAAGTGCATTAAATTAATTAAGAACTATTTTGCAATGGCATTAAATTGTTGTTGTTTGTTTGATGTTGTTGTTGTTTGTTTGTAATTGTTGTTGCTGTTGTAATTGCTGCAATTGTTATTCAAGAAACGCGCCTCACAGGAATTAATTGCAAAGCGTTTTTCTTTCCACAATTTTTGCTCTAACTAATTGTCTGCCTGCCCATTTACATATTTGCAAATCGAGACATAGGCGTGGCAGCTGCATAGCAGAGGGGGTGAAGAGGGGACTATGAGAAGAGAGACCTGTGCGCGGTGCGTTGGTCAAGGCGAATGTATCGATGTAGAAGACAAAAGTTGATGAAATAATACATGAAATACATTAAGTTGAAATCGACTTGGGAATACCCTGCAAATATGCTAGAATACCTTTGGAATACCCTATAAATACGCTAGAGTACTCTTAGAATACCCTATAAATACCATAGAATACACTTGTAATACTCTATAAATACCCAAGAATATTCAAGTATGAGTTGTATGTATGAGTTTGTTGAAATGAGAACAGAGTAACCAATTCAAATCGAGAAATACATGTCATGCAGGCTTCAAGTTAAGCAATAAACACTTTTAGTGCTGTAAAACACCCCCTTAAATATAAACTTAGTTCACACTTGAGAAAAGTTTCGCTATACAACACCGTAATTATGCTTTATAACACTAATTACGATGTATAACACTGCAATATGCAGTGTTGTAAAAGCCACAAGTCAACTTCTAAGCTCTTAATAACACTACAATATGGTGGACAAACTGTCTATAAAATTATCAACATATCTAGTGTTGTAAAGCACCAAATCAAAAGAGAAAAAACAGTTTTAATCGTATAAATACATGTTAAATAACATTACAATCAGTGTTTTTAAACACTCCACATGTTCAGTGCTGTAAAGCGTATGCAGAAGTGCCAGAAGTCAACTCAGTTAACACCACAAGTAGCTCTTAATAACACTACAATATTCAGGTCAATTGTTTTTTAACACTATATATATGTACCAAGTGTTATAAAGCACCAATAAATCAAGTTAGTTAGCACAACAAAAACTGTCAAATATATCAGAACAATGCACATTACATAACACTACAATACACTTGCATACATGCATAATAAGTGGCTTAGTGCTGTAAAGCGTATGCAGAACTGTCTGTCCATTGGCCGCCCGTAAACGCACTGCGACAACGACGCTCACGTTCCGCACTATAAACGCTGTGGCATTTCAAGTACTCGTCGCTGAGATGCAAATAGAGATGAGCAGAGGCGTTGACAGCGGGGTGAGAGGAAGTGGGGGGGGGGGCGGTATAGAGTCATTTGTAGTGCAACGTGGCCACACCCTCGCGCACAAGGAATGCGAGAGCCAAATGAAATCAAATGGGCAACACAAAAGGAATGCGCAGCTTAACGATTCGAACTAAAAGCTAAAAGCAAATACCAAAATAAAGATAGAGAGGGAGAGGGAGAACCAGCATTGCGCGATTGGATACGAAAGCAAAAGCCAAAACCAGAACCAGAACGACAAGGACGACGACGACGACGATCAGAAGAAAACCACAAAGCCAGCAACAGCAGCACAAGAAAGATCTCTAGAAGCCCCAACGAGGTCGCAATTTGCTGCCAAGGTCGTTGCGCAGAGCGGCGTGCAGCACATGGCAGCGTGTGGCAAGTGGCAAGTGGCAAGTACTGGTCAGCCAAGCTGAAACGTTCACTAAATAGCGTAGTGTATCTGTATCTGCATCTGCTTATCTATCTGTATCTCATTCTCTGTATCTGCAACTCAGCTCAGCTCAGCACTGTCTTGGCTAATTAGCAACAAAATAGCTAACAAATTGCCCCCTCCAAAATGTTGTCTTCCCCCGCTACCACCCTGCCACCCTCTTCTTCTCCTTCTTCTCTTCTTGTTCCCCTACTCAATCGATCTTCTTTAAGTCTTAAATCATTTGCTGCGGTTAATTTGGTTTTTTGCATAATTTGTACGCTTCACAGCTTCAACTTTTGTGTGTGTGTAGAGGGAGGGAGGAGTGGTAGTTCGGGGGGAGGGAGAGGAGGGGAGTGAACAGGTGGCAAGGTTCATGCACCCTTCCGGGAATCGCGTTGATCGTGTGCTTTGTACATTCTCGACATGTACCTAACAAAACCTTTGACAAACTCCGTCAGTTTCATCATCAGCTTCGGCTTTGGCATCAGTTCAATAACCTCCGCCATATACGAGGGCGCCATTGTGACACTTAGTATGCCTCTTCCCTCCTCCCAGACCTCCTCTGCTCTTCAGCTGACTCTATCAGGCATAATGAGCTTGTGATGAGCTTGGGAATACTGTGAAGAATCTTCCAGAGTTGAGAATCATTTGATTGATAATATGTTTGACAACCTATCGATAATATAGCAAACGGGAATGTACTAGATTTAGTTCAACTCACAAATGTGTTGCGACCTTTCCAGGGAATACCCCACATACTAAAGTAAACACAATTTGTTATCGATAACAATACTTTTGCCAGCATTTCGATAACATAACTCTAGGCAGTAATTGTGTTAAGAGGTTTACGAAAGAGTTTTGCAGTAAATAGTTGAGAATACTGTAGTGCGACTTAGACTAGCTAAGTCTACAGGGAATACCCCTAATAAATTATCGACAATAAATTTACAACAGTTTTTCCGCAATTGCACGCAGATCAATCAACTTACACTTGACTTTCAAAGAGCGTTTCCAATTTGATTTCCGATTCTACGATATACGATATATATATACTATACGATATCCTTCGCTGTGGCATTTGTAACGACCTTCGGTGTGCGGTTTTCTGTTTGTTTGTTCTGCCTTTTCGAAAGCTAATTAAGCATGAGGAGGAAAAGGAGGCGGGGGAAAAGGAAGGGGCAGAATAATAGGCATAAAACCTAATTGGTTTTTAATTATTGAAATTTATCGACTTTTAATTTGTCGATCAAGAGAGAGATAGAGAGGGAGATGGAGAGGGGGCGAGGGAACTTGCCTTGAACTCTCTCGACTCTGTTGCAAGTTGATTTCATTATTATTATTTTCCTGTTGTCAGCTTTTCTCTCATTTGATTGATTAAAGCGCGTCTGTTTGCCCCAGAAAGGATTTAGCCATGGCCCAAGGTCAGCAAAACACACAGCCACGAGAATTGCCAGCAAGAGAGAGAGAGAGAGAAAAGTCCGTGAAGAGGAAGAAGAATGAAGAATCGTTCAAGTCTTGAGGCGGGCCCCAGTTGGGCTTTTTGTTTTTTGTTTTTCTGGCTTTATTTTTAGCTCGAAAACGTACAAAAAAAAGCATAGGGAAATATCAACAAAAATATTCCAACCACATGGACGGCTTTTGTGCGTATTTATAGCACACTCACACACACACAGACACACAGTCGTATGTGGGTGGCAGGGGGCGTGTCGTTGTCTTTGCTATTTGTGTTTATTTAACGCGGCTTTAGCTTTTTTTTCACAAATTCAAACTTGATTATCTGTCAAAACAAATGTCCATATAAGACGACGTTCTTCTAGCTGACCCCCCTCCCTGCACTATAGTGTGTGTGCTGTGTTTGTCTCTGTCTCTATCTCTCTTCCATTCTCTTTCTCTCCATTGTTTCATCTGATTTGTACTTTATTTAAGACAGCTAACGATGCAAGCGATCAAGTTCCTTCTAAATTAAATAAAAAAATAAATATGAAATAACTTCTGTGTTTATTATACGATCAGCTTGAAATTGAAAGAAGAGCTAGATACTAAACTCAGCTAACTATTTGTCGAAATCGGAAGTTGTATCTCTTCTACGTCAGTTAGAAATCGTATTGAAAACTGCAATTATTGATTTTCGAAGGCGTTGGGCGTGGCAAGCAACATTTTAAATTAACATTATCTGTGCATGATATACAGCTACCTACATGCCAAATTTGATGTCTCTAGCTCTTAAAATAGCTGAGATCTATGCGCTCATACAGACATTCGAACAGGCCTAGGCATACAATCCTCATACTGGGCTCTGCCATGCCTGCCTTTGCCTGTTACATGCACTTGCAAACATTTAGTATAGTACACTGAATAAATACTAGTGCTAGTATTATTTACTGTACATTTTCCTAACTGCTTATGCCATTTTTATCGCTGAATATTCTTTTTTCTAATATAATAATGTCATCATCACGACAACGCGACGATTCGATTGTGAGATTTGCGATTTGGAATTCGCTTTGTCTTTTTGTTGTTGCCGCCATTTCTATTTTTGGTAATTCGAAGCAGCCTTATAAGCCGATTTATCGATTGATCGACAATGAATGGCGGCGCTGTAGTAGTGACTATATATTGTACATATATCCAAAACAAAATCTGCTAATGGCCAAATGGTCGATCGAATTTCAACTTTGTTGACTAATTTTTCTCGCATTTACAACAAAAAAACAAACAGTTCAACGTACTTTGTAAAAATCTTGACATTGAACTTCCGAATACACGCAATAGTTTCTCACTGTGTAGAACCGTTAATCCTGCTCTGAGAGAGAGAGAGAAGCTTAAAGACGCAAAAGTGCGTAGAATGAGGAGAGACTGAGCAGTCTTGGGAGTGGGAGTTGCCTAGTGAAGAAGGGGGGGTACAAGGGAACATGACTTGACAATGACAATGACTGACAGCAAACCCAACGGAATCAATCAAGCAACAACCTCGCCAGCAAGGGCCGTGAAAGGGGGCGTGAGTGAGGAGAGGGTTAAAGAAATTACAAAAAACTGAACGATCTAACGATCGATCGATCATGCAATGTGGGATCACTTTATAGATTGATAATGCGTTGAAAACGTTATAGGGAACTATTGCTGAGATAATTGTGATAGAGAACGAGACAGAGAGAGGGAGTGAGAGAAGAAGAGAGGGGGTGTAGTTGAAGTTTCTGCAACACTTTGAGTTGCTCGCTGTCAACTTGAACTGCTGCTTCGATATTCGACTTCAAGTTCAACTTGAACTTCAGCTTGCAACACACATCGACACACGCGCAGCAAGTTCTGTTCAGCTTCAGCTTGTTGCACGTTGCGCGAGGTTGCCTTCAAATTGTGCAACACATACACACACATATGAATTTTACCGTTTAATGGCTATTTGTTTATTTGTACATTGAGTTCTTCTTTTTGGCCCTTTTTCGTTGCCATCTCTTCTTCAACGTTTTCTGCTTTTATTGTTTGTTTTGTTAAGAATTTTCCTATTCACTAACTAACTGGGTTGTTATTATTATTCTTATGGCTGTTGTTGTTTGTAGAAAGTGCTCACAATTTGTCTTACATAGGCTATAAGTGTGTGTGCGAGTGTGTGTGTGCGAGTGTGTGCTATAAAGTTCAAAGTGCTTTAAAGTGCTTTGACTTCCCACAGTCATTTGCGCGCTGTCTACAACTCTCCTCTCTCCCTCCCGCTCTCTCTCTCTCTGTGCCCTCTTTCACTCGTTCTGCCTCTCTCTCTTTCTCTATCTATCTCTGTCTTTCATGCTGCCTGCTTGAGCTGTAAGTTTTCAGCTGTAACTGACTTTTCTGACTCTTTCCGACGCTTTCATGTCGCTTCTTTAGAACTGATCGTCATCTTTTATGCATTTGCCGCGCTTTGCTGATCTTTGCCTTAAGCTCCCAACTCCTCTCCTCTCCCTTCTGTCACTCAGAGTCAGCCAGTCAAGCAGAGTCCCCCCCTCTCTCTCTCTCTCTCTCTCTCTCTCTCTCTCTCTCTCTCCCTTTCTCCCTCTCTGTCTGTTCTAGTCAAGCAGCTGCTGCATTATGCAAGACCCTTTGCTGCCTGTCGTCAAGTTGAGCTTGGCAACTGAAGTTTAATGTAGAAAAAATGTCTTACTAGAACAGTTATAGATAAGTTATAAACTACAGATAGTTAAAGAGACAGAGAGAGGGGGAGAGAGAGGGAGAGAACTCCTAGCAAAATTAAAAAGATCTCTGCTCTTTCTCTCCTCTCTCTCTCTCTCTGTCTTGTTTCAATCAATCGATTGCAGCTCCTACATGAGCCAAGATAGCAACGGTAACAATTCAAATAAAACAAAGTAACAACAACAGAAAAAAACAACAACAACAAGAACAGAAAAAACAACAACACGAGGCATAAATATTGTCGAGCTTTGTCGAGAACGTAATTAAAGCGAAACTATGAACGAGTTTCGAAAAAGGCGAACATAAAAGGCAAATATGTGTGCGCAGAGAGCCAGAGAACGAAATACGGCAACAGATACAGATACAGCTACAAGTAGAGCTACAGCTACACATGCAGCTATAGCTATAAGACACACGCACACACACACACACACACACACACACACAGATTTGTAGATACTTTGGCATTTGGCGCTGTCTTGTTTGTTTGTTAGTCATGAAAGCATTTGGAAACACTTTTCAAATATCGAACAAAATCCAAAAGAAGAAACTTCATGGAAGAGAACAGAGTGAAGAACTTTGAAGATTGTGTGTTGTGTCAAGTCAGCAAATAGTTAAACTAATGTAAAGCTATATATGTATCTGTATAGCTATATGTATATGAGAGAGATCTCTGTCTATATCGCACTCTCTATATCTCCCTCTCTATACCTACCTTATAATGAAATAATATCTCTCTACAATTGAAGTGCAGTTAGATTTAGAATGAAAACTGTTTTCATTATGAGTTAGTTGAGTTGCTAAGTATATAATTGATTTAATAATTAAATAACTATATATACAATTTGTATCTTAAGTCATTCTCTGATTGTATATTAGCTGTTTTAGCCACAAATTGTGTAAACTTCTGCATGCAAATTCTTTATTCCATTTTAAACATCATAATAACATAGCTTCTCATTGTTAGCTAGAGTTTTAACTAGGAGTTCTCTTTGTTTCTGCCTTTAACTTTACATTCCAATCAACAGAAAAGATACACAAGATCTCTATGTCTACCTATCACTCCCTTTCTTTCTCTCTCTCTCTGTCTCTCTCCTTCGGCAAGTTCTGTTTTTTTGCCGCAAGGTCAGTGCCAAGTTTTGTATCCGGCTGTGTGAATGTGCAGACAAAACAAGAGAGCAAGAGATAGATATAGAGAAAGAGAAAGAGCACAACAAAAACAAAAGATGGTGAAAAATAAAAAGCATCTACAACTGTCACATTAACTTTGATGAGCTGCGATCCCAGAGATACGAGATCTGGCTACGTCTCCCCCCTCCTCCCTCAGCCACCTTCTCTTCGTCTTGGCAAATGTAACCGAAAGTAATCGCGCGCTGCTGGAAACTCGAGAGGAGACCAGCACTCCCCCCTCGCTCGTTTGAAAAGTGCAGAAATGTGTGCGACGGCGATGGTTAGCGAAAATCGAAAGAAGAAATTAACTTTCACCACAACAGAGCGACAAGCCGGCGGCGGCGAAAAAAAGCAGAAGAGACAGCAAAGAGAAAAGGGTGAGGGGAGGGGGGGGAAGAAAGGGGGTAGAGGGAAACTAACGCGACAGTCAAATGCGCATTAGAAGTCATTGAATTCGTTCATATCGATTCAAACATCGATCACAGATAAACAGCAGCACAGAGTAGAGAACTAAACACCCCCCTCAACCCGTCTACCCTCCCTCCCCCTTGCCTGACACCTTTTAAATTGTTGTATAACAAGTGAATGTGGGAGCAGAAGAAGGAGAAGGAAGAGTAGAAGCACAAATCTTAGAAAGTTGTCATGTGCTGCCTCTTGCAATTCCCACTCTCTCTATCTCTAGCTTCCTCTACTCCTCTGTCCCTGCACATAGGAAATCGAATATGATATACACTCACACGCACACAAACACACACACATAAATACCATACACACACGCAGTAACATCGTCAAACCAAGTGAAGGTTTTTCAATATGGCAATGAACTTTGCCACTTCGCTGCCCTTCTCTGCCTCTGCCTGTAAACTGTGATTGTCAACTGTGATCGGTAAACTGTGATCTTGTAACTGTGACTGTGACTGTTACTGTGTGAAGTAATGATCCAACGCATGTTTCGCTAATGATCCAACGAGGCAGCTGTGATTTCTCTTTCCCTTTTTGCAATGCAACAAGAGTTGAAGAGAGAGAGAGAGGGAAATAGCGAGAGAGGATGATAGAGAGCAGCAGAGAGCACACTTAATTTGCTAAGTAGCTTCCACAGTTCTATGGCAAACAGAAAGAGAGCAAAGATAAAGAGAGAGACCGAACCAAGTTCAGAAGCTTAGTTCCACATAGAACGAAGAAAAACAACAATAGCAGCTTATTTATACCCTTAGAACATTGGCAATGATTACAAAAGGGTATACTTAATGTTTGCAAATGTATGTAACAGGCAGATTTGTAAGTGACGTAGAAAGAATTCAACTATTTGACTTGCACATATAGTAAGCAGCCTATATTAACTAGCTCTGCTTCAAATTTCAATCCGTTCTGATAATAAACACAGCAGTTATGCCAGAAAGAAAACTAGGCGTAGGGTATCTTATAGTCGGAAGTGACTAACTGTAGGATTTTGTCTGGTTTTTCGGCTCTTGTTGCTCCGCTTCGTTCGCATATGTAAACAAATTGCAAACACACATACACACACACACACGTGTGCAACCACCGAGTGACCTTAGCACTCGGCACAGCAACAACAACAACAACAGCAACGCGAGATCAGCGTGCGAGAGGGAGAGAGAAGGGAGAAGGGAGAGCTGAACGGAGTTTGCACAATGGCGGTTTGTTAACAACGAAGCGAAGCTAGCTTCGTGTATGTTGTGTGTTGTGTGTGTGTGTGTGTGTGTATGTGTTGTGTGTGTGTGTCTGTGAGTGTGTATGTGTTGCGTGTGTGTGTATGTTGTGCGTGTGTGGCTCAGCCAAGCTTACTACAACGTTGCTGTCTCTGCTGCTGCTGCCTCTTCTTTTTCGTTTTAGTAAACAAAAGACCGTTAATTGACATAGAATTTTAAGTTCTCGTCGCTGTTTGTTTGTCTCTGCTGTAGTTGTAGTTGCTGCTGTTGTTGTTGGTGTTGTTGTTGTTGTTGTTCTTGCATATGCGACACACGCTTCAACGTGTCTTTAGACTTTACTTACCCGAAAATAATTTCCATAATGTTGTCTTCGTCTGTGTCGGCAGTCGGTCATATACCTGCATAATTTCCTCCCTTCTTCTTCTTCTTTTGCTTGTTGTTGTTATTTAAAACAAAAGCACGAAGCCTGACCCGCCTTGACCCCCCCCAACCTCAAGTCCACCCCACTACAACCCCCCTTACTCTAACTATGCCTTGTCCACGCTGTGCCTTATTGTCGCTCTCGGTTCAATAGCCTCTTGAGTTTGTCGGCTACCACAGCAACAGGGGCAGAGAGGTAGGTGAGGGCAGGTACCCTACATACATACATATGTATGTATTAAGTGCCAGTGTTGTTGTTGTTGTTTCGGGTAACCTGCATGAGACGCACAATCAAATAACTTTTAACATATAAATCGACCTAATTTTATGGAGATAAAAAACACAAGCAACACGCTGATTACAGCAGGGGGCGTGTGGTATATGGAAGAGGGTGGCTGTGAGGAGGGGGGGCGCAACAGGTGGGCTCTAGGCAGGAGGGTCCGACAGACATGAGATGAAATAGTTTATGACTTCATTAGATACCATTAAAATTGGCTTGATATCTTACGATAAATGAGTCACCAGAACTATGCAGACAATACCATAATTATAATAATAATAATAATAATATAATATATAATGTAATTCGTTATAATTTAAAACAGCTATAACAAGCAAAGTTTCATATAAATTATAGAATCATATGAAAAACATTTCCGGTTCCGGAATTTACAAACTGTCGATCGCTTTAAGTTTTTACATTTATCAAAAGTCACTCGTTGTAAACACAACATGCCAGATATCTGGCATAACTGTGCAACATATACACATATATTACATGTATATATATATATATATATATATATATTGATGTGTGTGTGTATATGTGTGGCCGATTCATGGGAACGATCCGTTAATTATGACTAATTAGGCGTCAAAAGCGAAATCAAATCAAGCTTGTTGTTGGTGCGCTGTATCAAGTTGCCGATTACGTCTATATAAGTGCAGGGAGTATATAAAAAAAAAAGAGTGAACGATTGACATCGGGGGCGCAAGCCGAGGTAGGCGTGGCCAGCAGGCAGCGGTGCAAGCGAATGAATCAACAACGGGTTCTCTGTTTGACCTTTGGCTAAAATGGCAATTTATTTAATGCAACAACAACAAGTTCAACAAAAATCGAAGCAACAGAGAGAGGGAGAGAGAGAGAGGGAGGGAGGTAGGGAGAGTTCAACGCTGGGGGGATTAGCAAATCGCCGATTGTAAAACAAATTGAATTTTGTTTTATCGAACAAGGAAACTGCGCGACAACAACAACAACGACAATAGAAACATCAAAGTTGTAATAAAAATATAATAATAATAATCGATTAAATGCAAAATAGCATAGCCGAAGGTTAACGGCACTGCAATGTAATGTTTCATATTCATTAATAACAAAAAAAAAAAGAAAAAAACAAATCTGTAATAATTGTAAAATGTAAAATGTCATAAAAAATAATAATCATATGTATATGTTCTGTTAATGCAAATTGCTCGACTGTCGCGAGACTTGGCTAATAAATAAATAAATATTCAAGTTGAGAGTCGTAGGCGTGGCAAGCCCCCTTCCCCTCCCCCATCTATGTCGACTCCTGCTCGATAACGATTAATTATCAAGTGTCAATTTGCGTGTCTTGTAAATGTATCTCAGTGTGTCGCTGCGTTTTATTGCGAAATTATGTGAGTGTTGCTATCATTATTATTATTATTATTATTAATTAATTGCGATTGTTATAATGAGCCCCCACAGTCAGTCAGTGGGGATTGCATAATAAAATACTTTGCAATCAAAACTTGTGAAAGGTACACGAAAAAAAAAACAAAATAAAAACAAAACCAAAACCAAACATTTTTTGAAATGGGAAACAAACTGAGAAACGAAGCAAAAGCCACGGGAAACTGGAATCGGAGTTGGAGTTGTAGCTGATGGAGTCGGTAAACGGAGCTGGAGCTGGAGCTAGTGGCTGGAAGCTGGCAGTACTTGCTGCTTGGCTAGCCCATCGTTTTCACAGTTCAATAAACTGCACGGAATTCCGCTCTATTGACCCAAAAATGATACACAAACACAACAAGCGCAACAAAAAGTGTCTTGGAGTAAAGCAAAAAAAAAGAAGAAATATATAAAGAAATAAAGAGAAACAAGCAACTGGCAACTGGCAATAGACAAGAGCAACAGCATGCAAAATCATTAGGCAAACAATGAGCAAAAACACAAAAAAAGCGCCAATCACTCAAAAAGGAGTCCGCTAAACGTGGCCGGGCCAAGGCCAAAAACAGCAGGAAGAAAAGCTAACGCAATCACAGTCGCACACAGACATGGCACACCACATGCAAGCAATGCCGAAAATATATACCTGGCCAAAGACAGGCCAAGGTGAGAGAGATCCATGGCGCATTGAAAGAAAGAAACGCTTAAATGCGACTTGAAAATGAAACAAGACAAGGGGAATTCCTATATGGTTTCATAACAAATGCAGTTGAAGTTGTGTGCAGCCAGTAAAACGTTTATGAATGCAAAGCAGAGCAGAGAAAATGCAAGAAGATTAACTTTAACTTAATGCAATTTGTTTGTCTGTCTAAGAATAGTAAGAATAGTTGAAGTCTTCATCAATTGTGTGCTAAAAGTCAGTGAAAACGTTTGCGAAAACATTGAAAAGAGAAGTAAGAAGTGAATTTAAAGACAGTTAATGCAATTAAGAACTCAATAGCAAAAGGAAATAAGGAAATGAGAGCGATTTAAACAATGAGAATAGCATAAATTAAGCTTAAGCAAGCTTAGTTTCTCAGTTAAAACGTTTACGAATACAAAGAGCAAAGCAAAATGCAATAAAACTCATTACAATGCAATTTTATTTTACACAATGGTACAAATATCTCTCTCGGTAAGCCAGTAAAACGTTTACGAATGCACCCAAAAAAGAGAGAAATGAAGAAAATCAATTACAAATGAGTAAATTACAAATATGTAAAGAATTTAATGGAATAAAAAGAAGTTAGTTTAGATTGATACCTTCAATGAGGAAACTTAGTTACTCAATTGGTTTTTGCATCCAGTGAAACGTTTACGAATGGAACAAAAAAAGAGAGAAAAGGAGAAAATTAATTACAAATGAGTCATATGTAAAGAAATTATAGGAATAAAAAAAGTTAGTTGAGGTTGATACCTTAAGGAACCTTACTCAATTGATTTTTGCAGCCAGTGAAACGTTTTCGAAAGAGAACTGGCAAAACAATAAAATAACTTGAAAACTGTTGGCTTTGTTCGATGAAAACCATTTAAGCGAAACAAACTAAATTATAAAGCATTGTAAGAAATGTCCCATTGCCATCGAAGGTGATTACTTTATTGCATAAGCAGCCCGCAGCCGGAGCTGGAGCCGGACCGGTCCGGCACTATAAACTATATCAACTGTATAAACTACATATAACATATGTACATATGTATATTCAACTCGCCGGCAACTGCAAGTTTTATTGCTTTAGATTTATTGGCTTCATTGCAATGCGTCGCACCAATGTGGTTAATGTTGTTGAGTGTACGCTATAATAAGTTCCCTGACATGTACACAGGTCGTATGTGTGTATGCAGTGACTATGGTGGCTATAAAATCGCAATAGTTGTACAATATGAAAGTGTTGGTCAAGAATGAGTTGAACAACTGATTGATGGACTATGTAGAAGTATAGCTACACACTCACGCACTCTTTTTCTTTGCCTTCCCCTTCTCTCTTCACTTAACTCATGCCAAATTGCGCATACGCAGCGTGTGGCGCGTCTCACGTTGTGTTTTGTTGATGTTGTTCAAATGCGTCGCGACGCTTCGCTTTTTGGGTCGTGAAACATTTTGTGGACTACCTTGAACGACCTTGGCGCCGTTGTGGCGCCCCGTTTAACGACAAATCTGGCATCAAACTTGGTTAAAATGCATTTCGTTTCGTTTTGGTATTTCGACTTGTTTCTCGATTCGCTTCGATTTGCTTTGATTTCGATCGTGTGTCGCGGCCTTATCTGCTGTGCACCTGTCTCTCAGCTCAGCTCTGAGTTGTTGTTGTTGCTGCTGCTGTTAAATGTTTTATGTGCTGTGCTGAGCTGAGCTGTTCGTGTGGGCAACGTTGAGCCGAATTGAAATGGAGATGGAGCCGCGATGGTGTCATCATTGACACCACACGCCACACAGACACTCAGTCAGAGACAGCGACGCCCACACGACCCCCCGGCTCCACTTGGCCCATTGATAGCGCCGCCACTGTCTGTCTCCCCCCCTCCCCTTTACCAGTGTATGTAAAACCTACACCCGTCCTTGTAGCACAAATCGAAAATGATTACGAGAAAATCAATTGCAACTTTCTCAATTGTTTTTTTTTTTTTTTTTTGACAATTTGTAGGCGTTTCATAGCCTAGAAAAATGTGAAAACCTCACGAGCAGGTGCTTCAAACTGGGTTAATTCCGTTCTTGATGATTTTGAATGGGATTGTGTATCTTTTATGTAATTATAAAACGAGTTGTAACGGTTACACACATGAGGGGGGGAATCGTGTTAATCAGCGGCGAATTATATTCATCATATTCTGCTGTCGGAAACTTTCGCTGCAAAGACAAAATGTGACTCTATGACAGGGCCAACAAATCAATGGCAAACAACAAAACGATTTGGAAACCGTTACAATTTCTTACAGTGGCTGAAAAAACAAAACACAAAAAAATGGCTAAAATTGTTGGTTGGCCAGAAAAGATTCCAAACACGCGCGCGCGAGAAATGATTGCCAATTGCACATTTTGTAGACGGCATTTTGTAATCGAATTTCAAGTCAAGTTGGATTGTTACAGTGCGAGGAAGAGGCAAGACAGGGTGGCAGGAAGGGGGAGAGGGAGACAGACAGCAAGTGGCGCCAATTGGTCGGCCTTGAACTTCAGCTTTGGCATCGACTTGCATTGGAATTTAATTACGTAGCGAGATTGTTTTATATAACTTTTTTTTTGTTTTCTGGCACGCAGAGAATCGTGACAAAATATTTCCCAAATTTTTGGAGCTGGCACAGAGAGGAGATGGGGGGGTGGGGTTGGGGGGACGAGGGTGACACTGAAAAAGCCTGATTGACACTAACTGACTAAAACGGTGGCTTTTTATGGCAAGAGCTGCGATTGAATTTGGCAATATGGGGCGACACAAGAGAGAAGTCACACACATCATTTAAAACAAGCCAAACTCATGTGTTCTAGAACTGTTTTCACGCTAAATTTACATAACTAGCTGTCCCATTTTGTTGTAATCGAAAACTTGAAGAGATGAATCGATACTAATGAGCTGTTCTGGGGCCTCCCATTTACAGTTATCTCTCTTTTCATAGGCTTAGATTGTGTTGAATGTTCTATTGTTAGAGCTACTTTTCATTTTGTGACAGAGATAAAAATCAGTCAATCAGTTGATCGATTTATCGATAACTTTTGCATTGCTAATTATAATATGGAAATAGTGTTGCCGATTAAATGACCATTTAGTTATTATCGATTAAATATTTTATCGATTAATCGATAACATGTTATCAAAGTCCGTATTATTGAGTTTTCATCAAATATGCTTCATTCGATAACAACCAAGCTCAGTTAATGCAGTTATAACCATTTATCTGTTGATCGATTTATCGATAATTCTTATTTTAGTATACTAAAAGCTGGCAAGTTGTCGATTAAACAATATATCGGTTCATCTAAGCTCATTTATCAGAAATATTGATTAAATAGTTTATCGATTAATCGATAACATGCTATCAAAGTCAGTTTTATTGAGTTTTCATCAAATTATTATTCATTCGATACCAATCAAGTTCAGTTTCGTCAGGGGTACCATTATTTATCCGAAATATCTACTAACTATTTTATCAATTAATCGAAAATATATATATTAAACAATTTATAATAAATCATCGAGTTTTCAACAAATTTTTAATTTTCCGTTATTACAAACAGATTTATCGATTAACTGTTCATCTTCTAATCTAATCAAATCATCAAATTAGCATTTCCTGCTAGGTGTTAATCGAGTTGTCTCATAGCCAGTCACTACAGTCAGTCACTGTGACTAATAATGAAAACATTAAACAATTATATTTGTCATAATCTTGGGGAGAACACTAAGGTCTCCTCTTCAATGTCTCCCAATGTCGCCATGAGAAAATCAACAAAGTTATTCGAACAAAAAAAAAGAAATATCAACGCGCACTTGATGATCATGCGCAAATACTATCGATGGAAATTACCACAGAAGATGAACAAGAAGAAGAAGAGGTAGAAGAAAAAGAGAAAGAAAATAAAACGAGACCGTTCCCAAGTCTCTCAATATGGACACATGCCATAGGCAAAAGAAATCTTCCAAGTCAAATCGAGTCGTGTCGAGTTGAGTTGAGTTGAGTCTTGCGGCGAACCGAGGCGAAATCCAAAGCCGGGCAACACCTTTGGCAATATTATTAACGTGTTTTTGTTCAGTTTTAATTAGCATAATTTACATGCAAATGCTAAATAGAATGATAGACCCCCAGAAGAGGCAGTACAGTGGGGGAGGGAGGGGAGGGTAGAGTAGGGGCAGGCGTCGACACTGTCATTGTGAAATGTGTCGAGAGGTTTCAAAGTTTGATTTGACAGGCGTGTTCCCCAGTGTCAAATTAGACGCCATTAGGCGGAGCATGCCTGCATAGAGGCTGGAGGATGCGTATAGAGGGGGGTAATAACAATAATAATAATAATAGTGCGATGTTAAATCAAAAACAATAAACACATTTTCATTTAATTGTAATTGCAATGCAACAACATGAAAGAAAGCTTTACTTTGACATGTTGAAGTTTTAATACCCTCTAAATGTCTGCAACAATTATATACTCACCAACAGAATAAGGTATAAAAAGTACAATTGCATTTAAGAGTGCGAAAAGAGAATAGAATACAGTAATAAGCAATATAAAATAATATAAATTAGTAGAATTCTCAACATATTTAAATTGTAAACAATTTTGAATTTGTAGAATAAAATACAACTAGAGAAACTATTTAATGTACTACTAATTATATCTATGAAAAAGCTTGTAGAACATAGTTATCGAATGTTTATTGAATTGAAACTGATATAAGTATGGTTCAAACTATATGTTACCTTAAATTTGAAAGAAGGGGAACTTCCTTAGTGATAGATCGCTCGTGTGAACTGGAATTTAGTCAGTGCTACATTGATAAACCCTTTTAAAATGAATATATATATATGTACCCTCTCTACAGACATCTACCCTACGATTAATCGCAGCAGAATTATCGATTGCAAATGAGAAAATCCTCTTTAGGACTAGAGATCGATAGATCACTCGTTTGAACAGGTACATATATATTCATTGCTACTTTGATGTTGCCTTCTTAAATGCATTTAGCCGATAAATATCGTAGCAGAGTAATCGATGGAGCCAAAATTATCGATAAGAACGAAGGAAACGCTCTTTTAGTACTAAAGATTGATAGATCGCTCGTTGAAACTTGAATAAATACATTGCTACCTTAATAATTCATTCTTAAATGCATATACCCGCTTTGCATATACCCTATAAATAATCGTAGCAGAATTATCGATGGAGCCAGCCGTGTGCGCGATCGGTCGCCCACCCGCACAACGAGATCAACGCGATCAAAGACGGCGGCGTCGCGCTCTTTGCTTAGAAAGATCTCCAAATGGAGATACTACGCGCAGCAATTGTCGCTGAGCTGCTTTGGCTTTTCTCATTGCCTTTTCCGTGTTGCCAGGCCAGCGCCAAAAGCGGACAACTGCCAGAGAGAGAGACAGACAAAGAGAGGGAGAGAGAGAAAGAGAGAGGCAGCATGCGGCGCTAGCGACATTTGCGTTGAGAGCGCGACAAAAAACACGCGTTGCCAGTTGACTTTAGTCGTGCTGCTGTTGTTGTTGTTATTGTTGTCAAACTTCAATTAGCTTTTAAGTTATAAACTTAAACGTTCAATAAATTGTTGCAGCAGCAACCCACTCCTCTTCCCTCTCCTCCCCCCCTTCCTTTCCCTGTCTGCACCATGCAACAACTCAGGCAGGCAAATTCCACGCGCGTCGTGAAACAAGTTTGCAATGTGAATGAGAAGAAGAGGGAAGGGAGAGGTGATTTATGCATGCAAAGCGAGTGGCATAGACAGATGGAGAGGGTAGACGACGGGGGGAGGGGCGCGAGGGGTGTGGAGTGGCGTCTAATGAGGAAACAAAGTGAGTTAGTATCTCAATGGCGACAACAACTACGATCGGACTGATTAACCGATGAAACTAATCAACTTCTTTAGCGAATTTTCACCGCGAACATTTTCACGCGTGCGCCTCTGCAGATTTTCACGCCTTCTCACTGAGAGGAGAAAGAGAGAGTTTCTCTTGAACTGATTGAGTGAGTGAGTGAGTTATTGACTGAATGAGTGACTGACTGAGTGAGTGACTGCGACTGCAGGCGGTGAAAATTGCAAATGCAAGCTAACTTTGACCTCATTTCAGAAGTTGCGAATGAATGAATCAAATGAACATAGCAACACAATGAATATATGAATCACAACGTAAATTAATCTTAAACACTTGTGTCAAGAAGTGAATGAATCAAATGAATATAAGAATATTTGAATCACTGAATAAAAGGATTTAAAATATTTGAGTTAAGATGTTGTCAATAAAAGAATCAAATTAACACTGGAATAGAATGCATAATTAAACCAAATAGTAAAAGGTTTCAAAACACTTGAATTAAGAAATTATGAATGACTGAATCGAATGAATATTTAAATAGAATGAATATTTGAATCACAAAGTAAAAATATTTAAAAAACTTTAGTTATTTGTTGATAACTCGTTTAATTAAATAAAACATGATTCATATGTTTAATATGAATAAAACGGAGTGTATTCACAACAGTCAACATGAATGAATACATTTTGTAACTAAAACTAACCGCACGCTCAGTTTGCTCTGATCATTCGCTGTATTCATTCACAACCTAGCAAGTAAATAAACTGATCAGTTAGTGATTAGTTTATTCGTATGATTCATACATTCAAATCAAACTGAAATGAATTAACTGCTGGCATTAATATGATTTAATGTCGTCCGCTCTCGAGTACTCACAAATGCACTCGCAGTGTACTTTGAGTGTATTCAATCAACAGAGCACCTTCCATTAGAGCTGCAAATCTTCTGAGCAGACATTAAACCATTTGTGAATGCCATAAAAACAAAACACCATAAAATGGTAGCAATAATAAAAAATACTAAGAAAAAATACCAGAAAAAACAATAACAACAAACCGAACACACACGCACACACACACATGTAGAAACTAATTTAGAACAAATGTTTAATGTAAATAATAAAAAACAAAACAAGAATAAAAAAACATGGTAGCGGTATACGATAAATGCTTGCGTATACCCTGTAATTGTGTGGGCGCGATTGGGTGAGCGAGAGAAGATAAACAATAAGTGTAAAACTAATTAAAAACTAACTAACTATCGATAGTATCGATCGTTGAGTATAGTTATTTTAAACTCATATGTTGCATATCGATAGTTAGCTGTATTACTTCCTCTATCGATAGTCTGGTTAGAATTTCGATAAATGTGCTGTCTAATATTTTAATCAGGCTTTTCTTTTGCTGATCTGTATCTCTACTGGCGATTGCTATTTTCACTTATCGATATATTGATAGTTCTTTTTTCAGCATTACTTCTTGACTAACTATCGATCATTGAGTATAGTTATTTAAAACTTATATGCCAACATATCGATAGTTAGTTGTATTACTTACTCTACTGATGCAACCTTCGATAGTCTCGTTGAAATTTCGATTAATGTGTTGTCTAATATTTTAATCAGACTCCACTTCTGCTAATCTGTATGTCTACTGGCGATAGTTATTTACATTTCGTTTATCGATATATCGATAGTTCTTTTTCAGGATTACTTCCTTCTACAGGGTATACTCCAAGTCGAATTGCATTTAATTAGGGCACTTTTACTTGTTCCATTTTACGACATTCGCTTCACAGTCGGTTAACCTGGAGGCGTGGCAGCAGCGGCAGCAGGTGTGAAAGAGAAGGCGCAAAGGGGGTGGAGGTGGACGGTGCGTTAAGGTTTGTGCTAAGTGGCGTCGCATTGCTGGTCAGCGGGGCGTGGCATGGCTGAGCTGGATCGGTTGGGGCGGCTCTAACGAGAGTGTGTGCGCGGCCTTTGTTAATTTGCCGACAACAACAACAACAGCAACTTTTAATGTGCATCGGCAATATTTATTGTCTTGGCAATATAATTATGCAATAATTGCATTAAAGTGGTGCCATTAATTATCTCTCTTTCTCTCTCTCTCTGTCTCTCTATCTGTCTGTCCCCTTGCCCCGTCAGCCAGCTGCAGCTTCTGTCTCTTATACAACCCTTAAGCTGGACGCCGCCACTGATCCCACGCATTTTACAGTTGTTGTTGTTGTCTTGACTAAGCTGAGATTGCACAACCTGGTTGATGTCTTGGCTAAATGTGATGCCCCGCTGCGTTTTGGCCGCATTTGCAAGGCGCCACAGACAAGTTGGTCAATTTGTTTCAACGTTGCGGGTGGTGGAAGCTAGACAGTGGGAGAGGAGGGGAGGGGGTGGTAAGGGAAGTGGGGAGGGAGGGGCATCGCACGGTACTGGCAAGGGATAAGGCATCAAAGTTGCTTAAAGTTTGCCAAGGTTTTGATGCTTTAGGTATAGGTATATGGTGTATGGTATACATATATAGTGTATATATACGATATGTAACTGCATAAAATGTTTTACTTAAATTGTTTCTTTGTTTTCCTCTTATTTTGTTGTTCATTGCGCATTTTATTTAAATTGAAATCGAAACTGAAACTAAACAAACGCTTTGAAGTTACGCCGCCGCCATATGCCGAGTGCGACATTTTCAATGATCGTGTTTTTATTGTTGTTGCTAAATGCAAATTAAAGAACAGCTACAACAACAACAACAACAAGAGCAAGTCACCCACAAGCAATGAAAAAGAGTGGGTGAGAGAGAGAGAGAGCGAGGGGGTGAGAAGAGAAGAGGAAGGGAGCTTACACAGTCGAGAAATAGACACAGAAACGAAGATAGACGCTATATGGGGGCATGTTATCACACCAATACACACACACAAGCTGGCAACGCGACTCTTGTCAATTATGCCTCGGTTCTCTTTGAGTTTGATATGCGCAACATGCTTTGCTTTGAGGCATCTTAGCTGTGGCAGTCAGTTGAGCAGATATTGAAGAGAAAGGGAAAGAAGAGAGAGAGAGCCAGGCAGCTACAAATTGAGAGAGTAGCTACATAAGTCGTTGTAATTCTCATCTAAATGATATCTTCAATCTACTTAATCCATTCCATTTTGGATTAAAGTAAAATGCGAAGGTGCCTGAAGGCAACTAAAGTGTGAAGGTATCTTAAGGCAACTAAAGTACGAAGGTATCTTAAGGCAACTAAAGTACGAAGGTACCTCAAGTTAACTAAAGTACGATGGTACCTTTAAAATGAATGTAAAATCGAAGCAAAATATTTGATTTATTTCTAAACGTTTTAAGAAAAAGCTTAGACAACATTCTTTATAGTATAAATACGTTGGATATACCACAAAGATTGTCAAAATTTCCCTTTTAAACACGGTTTATATATATACATATATATATATACATATATTCTTTCTTGATAAACATATATGTATATTCCTTGGCATATTCCCTTTCTTTTTTGCAGCGCATACAATATTCGTAGTGCTATATTTGATATTTCTGAAGTTTTGTTGCGCGTTTGCTGTTGCGCCGCCGATAACAATGTGATTTTGTTATCGTTGCAGTCATGCCATGACATGCTGCCACAATCCCCCCCTTCCGCACCACATTACCCTCTCCCCTCTTTGCTTATATTGTGTTGTATGATATGAAGTGGCAGAGTGGAAACTTGCGCGACATCGTCGACGGCGACTCTTGCTGCATTTTAATTTATTTCGTTGTGCCATTTTACGCAAATTGAGGACAGCAGCAACAACAAAAACAAAACAAAACAACAAGAAAAATAAGAAGAAGAAGAAGGAGTAAACAAGAATAAAAAGAAGAACAACAAGTAGAATAAGAGACACGCAATGCGGGCGTAATGTCTTCTTCTTCTTCTCATGTTTGATAAGAACATTTTCATTTGTTTTCTGTCGTGACAAGAACTGTGATTCGTGACTGTGACTAGACTGTGACAACAACAACAATTACATTGCTGCAACTCTTTTATTGATAGATCACTAACGTGTTTGTTTACCATATTATATATTCTATTCTCTGCATATAAGATAAACAACTTTTATATACTTCTCTTTAATTCTTTACTAATTGCCTTTTTTGACTGTTCTCTTTGCAGGTAAATATACAGAAACTTAAAGAATTTCGACCTAAATCAAACAGCAGGTAACAAATACACTGTGCTAGGAAAGAATGTAAAGAAGAATTGCATGAATTTGTAGAATTCAATAGAAAATCTAACTTACTTCGATGAAAGGTTTTTTGTCTATTAATGTTTTATATAAAGCGGGGAATAAAAACTTTTACAAGCACGTTAACCAACACTATGACTCGGTATCGCAACTGATGGTTATACTAAATAAAGAAAGCAATTCTTTCTTAAGTATTTCAGGAATTATTTCATGTTGCACATGTTTTGTTGAATAAAAACCTTTACACAGACGTTAATCAACACTAGCAGGGTACTGTTAGTATTGCAAGTTTTACTATATAAATAAAGCAGTTGGAGCTTTAGTATTTCTTTGAAGGTTTTTCTCTTTTATAAGTGTGTTATTTGAAGCGAGGAAAATCATTGAACCAAAACCTTTACAAAAACGTTAACCAATACTAAAACCCAGTACTGTTTGTATGAGAAGTAGGAAGATATGATTTATTGATAGATAAAGCAGATGTATCTTTCGTATTATGTAAATTAAGAGGAGTTTCAACTGATGATGAACAAGTCATTGCACCTAAACCTTTACAAATGCATTAACCAACACTAAAACCCAGTATGGCTGTTATTGCAAGTTGGCAGACATGGTTTATAAATGTATGCACAGATAAAGCAATTGAAGCTTTAGTACATATTTCACGAATTTAGACGAGTTTCAACTCAGGTTATCAAAGCTTAATAGTAAAATCTTCATGTAAAACTATCCCCCCCCTCTCTCTCTCTCTCTCTCTTTATGGATCATATGTGTTATACATACATATTTTTATAGTCCAAAATTACCTTGGTTTAATTTGTTATTTAGATACTCGAAAATCAGGCTAAAACCTGATCAACTTGATCTGTGTCTATTGATTTGTGAGTCATGTTGTCGCCGCGCGTAACTTGATTATCTTTCAGCACTGAGAGACCCACTGTACATTGTATGCAGTACACCCCCACCCCTCCCTGTCTCTGCAAACCAAAATAAAATTGTGCTAATTGAATTTGGGTAAACCGAGCCGAGAAGGAGGCAGAGGGGAGAAGACTGGGAAGGGGGGTTGCCAAATCTCTTTGCCAATTTGGCCTGTCGATTGTGATCACGTTTTAGCCTAAAGAAACACACGTCACGCCCCTCTAAGTTACGAGGGAGGCACAGTTGACTTGTTGACTTGTGTGGGAGTTACTACACGTACCACCCCCTCCTCCCCCTCCACGGCACCCTTAACGTTTCCCTTTTTAGCTGTTGCTTAAAATGTTTAATACATTTTAAGGCAAATTTTTTGTTGTTTATTTTTGGTTATTTTTGCAGCTTATATTGTTGCTGGTTTTTGTGGGTCAACGACAATTGAAAACGGTTTACCAATTGCATTTAAGCAATTAGCCAAAAGCCTTCCCTCAGTCCCCATTTCTATGAGGTGAAGAGGGAGACAGAGAGAGAGAGAGAGGGAGAGAGACTTGTTTAGGGTCTGTTTTGTCTGTGCTTTTCACTTGTGTTGACCGCAAAAATGTTTTAGCTTGTTGTTGTTCATGTTGTAGCTGTTGTTGTAACTGTTGTTCATGTAGTTGTTGTTATAGTTGTTGTTGTAGCTGTTGTTGTTGTGGAAAAAACCTTTAAAGGTGCATTCACACTCGCACTCACAGTCAGCGCCGTCAGTCTTTGTCAGTTCTTGGCCTAAATATTTCGGGCCATTCCCCCCTTCTCACACCTCCCCCTATCATTGCCTCACTCTTTATTATAAAATAATTGACAACTTGCGCTCGCTCAACAATGAGAGCAACAACAACAACAACAACAAAAGTTCGTCAAGTAAAAGCAGCGAGAAATGGAAAAGCGCGAAAAGTAACTACAAAAAGGGTGCTACGTAAAGAGGCTGTAGAGAGGTAGAGAGAGAGAGGAGTAATGGGGGGGGGGTAGCAGAGTATGCGTTGAGCGCAGTCAACTGCATGTAGAAGTCGCAGTCGACGTCGTGTTGCATTGGCGCGAAAAAAGAAAGTACTCGCTCAGCTTAAAAAAAAAGAGTCTCGCGTAGAAACTTTCTGTTTGGCCAGCAAGATTGAAGATGGGGGGAAGTAAGACAGAGAAAGAGATAGGGCGGGGGTAGGGTAAATGGGAAAAGGAGGCACAGACAGAAGCAGGCAACACAGAAGATCGCAGACTGCAGAGAGACCGATAAGAAAACTGCGCTTGAAGTTGGTTTTTTGCTATGGGGGAAATGTAGTTGGGACTGCCAACTTGCTGAGAACTTGTGAATTGAGAAGAAAACTGTATCTTTTCAGTCTGTTGAGCTATAGACAGAAGGAGGAGAATGAAGAGAAGGTGTAAGAGGAGGAGGCGAAGGAACAGTAGGAGAAGGTACAGTAGGTACATTAAAAGAAGATGAAGGTGGAAGTAGAAGTACAGTAAAAGAAGGTACTGTGAAAGGAGGTACTGTGGAAGAAGGTTTAGTAGGAGAAGGTACTGTGAAAGAAGGTACAGTAGAAGAAGTTACATAGGAGAAGATACAGTAGGAAAAGGTACAGTAGGAGGAGGTACATTAAAAGAAGATACAGAAGATGAAGGTACAGTAGAAGAACGTACAGTAAACGAAGGTACTGTAGCAGAACGTACTGTAGAAGATGGTACAGAAGAAGAAGGTACAGTAGAAGAAGCTCCAGTAGAAGAAGGTACAGTAGCAGAACGTACAGTATGAGGAGGTACTGTAGAAAAAGGTACAGTAAAGAAAGAGTAGAGCTGTCTTCCCTGCGCCAGTAAGGCTGCCTTGAACTTCATTTAACTAATTTACTAAAAAAAAAAGCGAAATCTTCTTTTTAACTGTAGAAGATTTGTGTGGAATTCTTCTTGACTCTGTTATACTCTACTCTACCTGAAATTGTTGCTTCTGCTTTCAGCATCATCTCTTTTGCATTGAGGTCTGCCAACTTGTTGCGCCACAGCAAGTATTTGCAACAAGGTTTCTTAACTATTACGCCTAATGGGCGTGTAGGCGTGACCGAACTGCGTCTCAGAGGCGTAGCCAGAAGGTAGCGGGTGCTAAGGTTGGCAAAAACAGCAATATGAAAATAATTTACAACGTTTAAACAAGCTGACAAGACGATAGACACGACTAGCAGTCACCCTGTTAAGCGAGTAGTTTAAATATTTTATCAATATAAATAGAAACCAGGCCCAAAAGTTACAATCGAGTGTATGCTGGACTGTGATATACCAGACTTATACGGTCTCTTAAATATTTTACTTGTATGCTTAGAGCATTTTGTGTTGCGTACCACACAGGGTGTCTGGGAAATCAGTGCCTCTTTAAAAGTGCCCCTTAAATAATTTCTATGGCAATTATTTCCTTGCAATCAAATGAGAAATATATTTTGTAGGGTCTGCCACGCCCTTTTTGGCTGTTATAATGAGTAAGCATTCATTTAAATATATTATATTTATAAAATGCAACAATATTACTCAGTTTAGCATGCCCGCTTTCTTATTTAACAGGGTATCTCTTGTGTATAACAAGCAACCATATTTTCATGGTTCAATGCCGTCGCTTTGATGTTATTGTTGTTGTTTTTGTCGTTGGGTTATGTCGTGTATTAGGTACAAACGTCTCTCCCCCTCTTGGGCCAGAGAAGGGGTTAGACCTGGAGGGGAACGGGCACTAACTGTTGTCGCTAAGTTGCGGTAATTATTATGTCAGCGCGTTCGTTCAGACAGAAACGTCTGAGACATGGACAACGCCTGCGGCATTTGCAATTAGCTTAGGCATTTGCATACGGCGCTGAGGGGAGAGAGGTGTGACTGGTAGGGAGGGGGAGGTAGAAGAAGGAGGGAGCAGGTAGAAGTCGGAGGGAGCAAAGGAAAAGTGTATTAGAATGAGCAGCTTGATGGAATTGGGATTAGAAAGAGAATTAGTAGCAAGAAGTTGCGGAAGGTGTAGACAGAAAGAGGTGACTGTGAGGAGGAGTAGAAGAGGGGGAAAGGGAAGTATGGTGGCAGAGGAGGTATGTGTGGAGTATACAGAGCAGGTGAAAGAAGAGAAGGTGCAACATGAAAGCAAAGAGGAGGAATAAGGAATAGAAGAAAAGGGGCAAGTGAATGCTTGCAAAAAATGGGGGGATGCAAAGGAAAGTAGAAGTCGCAAGGGGTGTAGTTGGAAGAGGAGAGGAGAGGTAGTAGGAGGAGCGGGCTTATAGCAGAAGGTGCTGTAAGGAAGACAAGGAGGGGAGAAGAGGGAAGACGCAGAGCAAGAGCTACGTCAACTAGAAGCTGAAGCTAACAAAGCGTTGGCGTTGCTGGCGCCACTTGGCCACTAGTAACTTACACACACACACAAACTTAGTCACACATACACAGTTACACACATTCACACACTCGTGGTCAGCTGCACATACACACTCGACACAACTATAATTTGTTAACTAAATTGCCGCATGCACAATTTATTTACGATGCAAAATAATTAATCTGACGTTGCGTTAAGCGCGGCTGTCAATGCAGAGGGTATGGGAGGGGGGAGGTGTGGAAGCGAGGGACGACACACTGTTGCAAGAGGGAGGGAGCAGAAGGAGGAGAGAAGGAGAAGGCAGTTTGCCTCAAGTGTGGAGCAGATGCTGAGACAGGCATATTCACCACCTGAAGGACAAATCGAGCAAAGATTTGAGATTGTTGTTGCTGTTGCTGCTGCTGCAGTTGCATGTTGCAAGCGTCGCTTGCCACTTGAATTAGAATGGCAAAAAACAGAGTGTGCAACACAAAGTCAAAGACCTTCTGCACAGATTTGAATTGGAATGTGGGTTAGCCATGGAGAGAGAGAGATAAAGAGACAGAGGGAGATATATGAATGTTGGTAGATATAGTCACCTATATAGAGACAACAGTAGAGTGTAGTTGAAGAGAGAACACATACACATACACAGAGATTATCATACATATAGGAAATTACATTGCTCAACATGAGCTATTTATACTCTTGCAGAGAGTAGGAGTTTGCAATGCATCTTAGCAGACACCTCCGACCTTATAATGCATATACATTCTGAATCAACATCAACAGGGAAGTCGATCTGGCTATAGTCACTCAGTTTAAGAGCTAGCTTGCTGAAACTTGGCACACATGCTTATGATTGCTGCACGCTGTATATAAGTCGGACTAAGTCGGATCGGAGCGATATATCGTATAGCTGTCATACAAACTATCGGCCGATTTTTGTTATCTGTCAAGATATGGCAATCAAATTTACTACATCGGAGTGTTTCTATGTACATAATATGCATATGAAACTTCATCGGAATCGTATCACTATAACACATAGCTGCCATAGGAACAATCGACCTAAATGCAGGTTTTTGTATGAAGACCAGTTCTGAGCTTAGAAATAACTAAACTTATCAGTGCCAATCAATGTGAGACATAATATTGAATCTACTCAATACCCTTCAATGCTGCACCATTATATATGACTAGTATTGGAACAATCGACGTAGTTAAGAGCCTGTAAAGGGTATTAAATCTGTGACATGCCGAAGGTAGCCTTTCTTTCTGGTTTGTTTAATGAAAATCAATGAATATCTCTGCCTTTTTCCGCAATTTTTCTCTGTACTGAAACGCAGCTCTAGTTGAAATTTGCTTTTCTTTTCTAGGCAGCGCCTTTTTCCACTGCCTGCCCGTCTCTCTCCATCTCTCTCTCTCTCTTGCTCGCTCCCACTTGCTCAGCTCGCAACTCAAGGCCGTTGCAAGCAGGCGGAAAATAATGAATGAAAACAAAAAGAGGAAGACCGTAGAGTGAAGAGAGAGAGAGAGAGAGAGAGAGAGTAGAGGGAGAGAGGTAGAGAGGCAGAGCGGTAGGTGACTATAAAATGACAAAAGAAAATGCCAAGCGAGCTGAGAGAAATGAAGATGGAAAACTATAACAATTTTCCCCTCATAAATTATGCAACATTTCCTACTTGCAACACGAGCTCTTGCTGTGCATTGTTGTTGTTGTTGTTGCTACAGTTTGGTGCTGCTGCTGCTGCTGGGCTTATGCCCTGGCACAGGCGGATGGAAGAAGCAACAACAGCAGCAGCAGCTTGTTGAGAGTGGGGGTGCTGGGTGGGGAGAGGAGCTGCTACTGTGTTGATGATGTTGAAAAAATGCGGACGCCGCCGCGCTGCGAAAGTCGCGATAACCGCAACACACAAACACACACAGAAGCAAAAGTGTTGCCAATGTTGCTGTTGTTGTTGTTGTTGCTGCTGCTGTTGGCCAACACCATTTTGGGAGCACAACATTCCATTGTCTGCGCGCGCTGCTCTCTTCCCTTTGAGCCAAGCAGCAACAGCAGCAGCAACAACAATTTGTAGATTCTCTGCTCTGCTTTTCTGGCCCTACAACACTCCCTCAAACAAAAGTAGAGCAGTCGCAAGGGGTTACCCCCTTCTGCTGCTGCTGCTCCTGTATAACCCCCTCTTTTCCTGCCCCCTCTTCCTTACTGCCTTTGCCTGTCACATGCAACAATTGGCAGCAATTTTCGATCGCTACTTGCTACAAGAGATAGAGAGAGAAAGAGGGAGCTCACTTGGAGGAAGGCAGAAGAAGGCATGGAGAGAAAGGAAAAGACAGTGAAAGGGGAAGGAAGAAAGGTAGAGAAATGAGAAGAGAGAGAGAGAGAGAGAGAGAGTGCAAAGAACGCGACAAAATTGAGGCAGAGTGAAGTTCCTTAACAAAAAAAAATACTAACGCTACAGTCAGGTGCTGACTGTATAAGGCCATGGATTATCATATTATACCGTAATAAAAATGTTAACGGTATGGAATCGCCGCCCGAATATTATTAGAATAAAATAAAAAAAATAAAATAAAATAATAAATAATTAATAAATAAAAATTCGCACCCGCCTCAACCGGGAGTTGAACACACGCACTCTCTCACAGCCGTCCGCCACTCTAACCACTCGGCCATTGCCTCACTCCTTAGCCTATCGGCAAAGCTGCATTGTCAACCAATTTTGTTACCATACAATGCAAATAAAAAGTTTAAAATGATGTGTGTCTAGATTTGAACTTCGGTATGCTTGCGTAAATTAGGTCTGCTTAAGTATAAATGTATGTTCAAAGTGAGTTTAATTCATATCATATCTCACTTATTAATAGTCCGATTTAAATAATAATTGTAGTTTTTAAATAGTTATTACTGATTTACGGAGGCGGGAAGGGGCGTGTCCAAATTTTAAAAAAACTTTGAGACACTGCAATATATACGTATGTTGTCGCAAAATTTGATGACTCTAGCTCTTATACTTTCTGAGATCCAGGTGTTCATACAGACAGACAGACGGACAGACAGACATGGCTCAATCGACTCGGCTACTGATACTGATTCGGGAATATATATAGTTTATGGGGTCGGAGATGTCTCCTTCTGCCTGTTACGCACAATTCCGTTCCGACAAACACAATAGTCCATGAATTTTTTTAAAATCCATGACCTAAAGATATTGAATTTGAATTACAAGTCGATGTAGGAAAGAGGGAGCAGAAGAAGCTGCAGAAGAAACAACAGAAGAAACTAAAACAAGAAAAGGAAGCAAACAACATGAATTGTTTGTTGTTGTTGTTGTTGTTGTTGTTGTTGTTGTTGTTGTGCCTCAGCTGCAGTGACAATTCTGGCAGCTGAAGTGCTGCAGCAGGCAAAAAACAAAGAAGGAAGGAAGAAAGGCAAAGGAGATTCCTCCCCAACTTCTCCACACCCCCTACCAATGAAAAGAATAAACATTCACATACATATAAACAAAAAAAAAATGAGCAGGCAACTCTGGCAGAAACTGTGGGAGGGAAGGAAACAGAAGGGGGGCGAGTGGGGGAACCGACTCGGAAAGAAACTTAAATTGAAATTTAATTGAAAAAATGGCTGACAACAACAACAACAGCAACATCAGAGAGAAGCGTGTCAGCTGAAGAAGAAGAAGAAGAAGAAAAGCAGGCAGAAGAAGAAGAAGAAGATAAAAAAAAAAACTACAATCGAAGAATAAAGAATGAAAGTTAGCTTAACTGCAACCCGATGACTTTGTACTCTTTCTGTTATAATAGAATATATATGATAATAAATAACATTAAAATAATTCAATATTTATGATGATATATTTAACTATAAAAATATAATATAATATAAACCTGATGGCATTTAAGAAACGCTATTAAACGGAATTTCAATTTGAATGGTTCATAAGTAATAGATAGATGAATTATGTCCAGGGCCGCAGCGATGGCCTTCTCTACATACTTCCCCTTATTGGTCTCTATTGTACAATAATTGCCTTGCTTTAAAAATAAAATATGTATTCAGTTCATTAAACATTGTACAATATTAAAAACAGATCATATTTCAGATAGATAATAATATTGTCTTTATCACTCATCATATCTATTTCTTTTTTGATTTTATATTGTCAACATCATCAAGTTTTTGAAAAAAAAGAATATATTTTGGGATATCTTATTTTAGATAGATAATATTGCCGTTTCAATCATTCTTACCTCATTGTGCTTGGCATTTTCTATACCTTTTAGCCTTAGGGTAGGTAGGTAGGGCATAAGAGGCGTGGCCGATACCACAAACTATGTATATAACAGGGGGCCCTTGTGCACCGCATACTCCTAGCTACGGGCCTGGTTATGCCATACAAATAAAACAGTTTACCAAGGTGCTTTCTATACAAAAACCTTCAGCTAGAGATGACAGTTAAACGATATATATGTATATCGATATATACTACATCTATATCACTTTAGACAAACTCATGCCGATTTAAGAAAGATTTTTGCTGAGTATCATGAAGTTAACATGAGAACAGCTATTAATATTATGAATGAAAGAGCTGAAGGAAGACCAGACAGGAAAGGAAGAGAGGGGCAGGTAATGAAAGAGAAGGGGTGGGAAGAGAAGGAGAATGAGGCAGGGGGAAAAGAAGAAGAGGCAGCAAGCCGAGCCAAGAATAAATAAACATCTATTTGTGCGCTTCTTTGAAAACAAAGTTTTACTATAAAACGTGAGTGTGTGTGTGTGTGCGAGTGCAAGCGAGTGCGAGTGAGTGTACATATGTATGTAAGTGTGTGTGAGTGTGTGTATGAGTATGAGTGCGCGAGTGCGTCGCTTAAATTGTGCATATGAATGAAAAGATCGTGCGCATGAATGAACATGGAATATGCCCAGACGTATGTGCTGGAAGGGGTGTAGGAGGGTGGTGGGGAAAAAGGGAAACATGAGGCAAATGCAACAGTGTGCAAAGGAAGACTGGAAGGAGGGGGGAGGTAAAGAAAGTGGGGGCAGCAATAAGCTGTTGTTAATTTGTAGCTGGGTGTGTGTGTGTGAATCAATGAATGAATAACAAACACACACATGCATACACACACGCACATGCACACACACACTCACACACACACATAGTTGCAATTGTAGGAAATGAGATGCCGCTTTGCTTTTGCTACAAATTCGAATATGAAACACGAATACGAATACATTTGCAGTTGAGTGTTAAACGATGCGAATGAGCAAAATCGATGAATGATCGAATGATCAATGGGGCTGCCTGATTGAATAACCTGTGTGTGCGGAAACTGAGAGAGAGAGAGAGAGAGAGAGGGAAAAATAGCGAAAGAGAATTCTACCATCGATAACTTTGCTTGAATCTAATTGAAATGGGAAATCGCTTGCACCTTGCGTGCTGTACTATTGTGAATAGTGTGTGCATTGTGAATAACTGTACTTGGAATATAACTATAAAATGATTCACGACTGTTGAATGGGAGAGAAGGAGAAAGAGAGGGGCAGAGACAAACAGAGAGAGAGAGAGAGAGAGGGGAAGAGACACAGAGAGAGTCCAACACAAATCTACTTGGACAAATCGAGTTGGACTCGCGTTGCCCACGCGAAGAACTACAGAGAAGTTGACCCATTTGCCGAGAGCGAGAAAGAGGGATATAGAGAGAGAGAGCGAGAGGGGACCAAGGGGCATACCAGGCATGGGCGGAAGTGGGGGAAATGGGGCGTGGGGTGCAGCAGCAGCAGCAACAGCAGCAACAGCAATGCGATCGTGTCTCGTTCTCGTGTTGCTGCTGTTGTTGTCTAGAACGGAAATAGCAGCGCGTGCTGCACAACAACAACAACGCACACACTCCACACACAACAATATATACACACACCAACACACACACACACTAATATATACACACACTCCTCATTGAGCTTGTTGAAAATCTTTACGCATGATTTTGCTTCATTTGTTGTTGTTGTTGTTGTTGCTGCTGCTGCTGCTGCAGCGTCACGCCAAGTGACCCCCCTCGTGCTGGCCCGCTCTCCCCTTTGGTGCTGCCCTCGCCTGCATCCGCTGTGGCCTGTTCCCCCGTACCCCCCAGTTTGCATTGCATTGATTGGTTTCATAGTCGCATGTGGCATGTGGCATCTGCTGCAGTGGAACGAAACGGAACACGCTGTGGCTACGTGACGTGCATTAAATGCAACAGTCTTCTACTGCCCCCCCTCTCCATTCCTGTCTCCCTTGCTGTAGTGTGCGCCCTTGCTACGCAATGAGTCCAATGCCAGCAAACTCTTAAGTGAAGGAAGTGGTGGGAAGAGGGGCTAGACATACATATGTTGGCATATACCCTGCACTTTACTCCTGCATACCCTGTATACACATGACTTTGACTCTGCCACACAATGTGGCAACACTGAATTGAGTGTAACTGCTTTTTGCTGCCACAAAGTAAAAGTTGCCACAGCCAACCTATTTAACTGCTCCTTGCAACTGCAACTGCATGTTATCGAAAGTGAATTGATTTATCGTTATCGATCTATACATACTATACAATATCAATCTGCATAAGTAACATTGAATATAGTTTAGATATTGCTATAGCTAAAGCAATAATCGATAAGTATGTTATCGAACGTGAATTGACGTGTTGTTATCGATCATTGCGCATACCATAACATCATGAAGATGTTACCGTTAACATTGTATAAAGTTTACATATTGCTAGAGCTAGAGCAATTATCGATATGTATGTTATCGAACTTAAATTGACCTATCGTTATCGAAGAAAACATATACAATAACATCTGTGTAATCGATAACCTTAGAAAGAGAGTCACGTATGTAAGTCATCGATAACATACGCAATCGATACCGATACAAATTAAACCAATAATAAGCGATTAATTTAAAACAAACGATACCGAGGCAATATGAAATCGATCATGTATCGATATATACACACAAGGAGAATTTATTAGCTTACACTTATTCAATTAATTATCGATTAGCAACAAAGCAACATATGCGCTTAATCGATAATTAATCATTTCATTTGGGGCTGAACATTATTGAAGCTTCTTCATTTTTGTGGCCTACTACACCTCATGCATGCTGTGCATGTGGCATGCAACTGTGGCATGCACTGGCAAGTAGAAAGGCAGCTACCCCTCTCTCTCTCTCTCTCTCTCTCTCTCTCTCCCTCTCCCTCTCTTTCTATCTCTCTGTCTCTTTTTATATCGCCTTCAACTCTTTCTTTCACTTGGCCAAGACGTACTGTCTGTCTATAAGTCAGTTAGTCAGTCAGGCAATTGCAGCCGGAGCCGGAGATGGAAATCAGTTGAGACAGACAGACAGACAGGCAGAGAGAGAGAGAGAGAGACAGAGACTAGCCAGTTGCTAGACAGGCTATATGCTGCGTGTCTAGCTTTGTTGTTGTTGTTGTTACTTTTCCATTTTTCCACTTTATTATTGTTATTACTTTTATTATTATTCGTAATGTTTTTGCCTATTGCATTTATTTTCTAATGTGCGCACAATTTATTTCTCTCTCTCTCTCTCTCTCTCTCCTTCACACTGTCCCTCTTTTTCTGCTTCTTTCTCTCCTTCCCTCTTTCGCTTCGTTGCGCGCTTTTCCTTTATTTGCAGCGCATTAGCGGGCAGTAGTGCCAAGTGCAATGCACAAGGGGGCAGGCATAGGAGAAGGAGCGGTGGAGGGGGGGTGTGTAGTATGATTATCATTATCATAGACAAGTATTTGCTGCCGTTTGCTCGTCGTTGCATGTCCACTGCATGTCGCTGCATGTCCAATGCAACTCGAAACGATTAATTGCACTTTCGGCTGCAAATTGAAGCGTCCAGCTTTGCTCAATGAAACTGACCGGTTCTCTAGCTCGCTCTCTCTCTCTATCTCTCACTCTCTGCCTCTCTCTCTTGTTTGGCATCTCTTGTTTCTACTGCAGCTTGCATCCCCTTTCCTAGGCCTTGTGGCTTGTGATCTTTTCCTGGAAAGCATTGGAAGCTCAGCTCAGCAGCGTCAACAATTCAATTGACGATTAACTTGCCTTCCTCTCTACCTCTCCCTCTCTCTCCCTCTCTCTCTCTCTCTCTCTCTCTCTCTCTCTCTCTCTCTTGGCACTGCAACTTTAGCTGTTTCTTTTGCTGTACTTGGCGGGTTCTGGCTAATAAGCGTTGCACGCTAATGGCTCAACTAGTCGGCGACGTGAGAACCTTTTCGCATGAGGCCAATGGCCAAGGCAATTAACAACAGCAACAACTAAGTAAAAGCTGTCAGCTTACTCGAAAGACAGACAGAGACAGCGAGAGAGAGAGTGCGAGAGAGAGAGAATGATACAGAGTGCAAGCAGAGGGGGTTATATCTCCCACCCCGGCTGCCTGCCTCTGTTTGTACTCTATAAATCGCGCGTTGTTGTTCATTATGCGATAAAAGAAGAAAGAAAAGAAAAACTTCGAGGCGCTGCGTCTCAAAGCTTGCTTCGACTGCGCGACTGCGACTGCGACTGCGACTGCGAGACTTTTAAAGCCTTTAACAACGAAAAATTGTTTCCATGAATTTCCCACATTTTCCGCGACTTCAGCAACAGAGCAACCGAGCAACAACAAACCCGTTTCCATCAAACGTAGAAAAAACTTTCAATGGTCGCCCAACTTTGTCCCCTTGCCGCCTTGTCGTCAGGCCACGCCCCTTCCCCCTTTCGAGGGGGCAAATGCATTCGCTCGCATTCATGTGTGAAAAACATTTCATTTCCACTTTTCCCATTTTTCTGTTTCGTTTCTCTCTCTCTCTCTCTCTCTCTCTTTCTCTCGTTGTCGTACTTCTTCTTGCTTCCCAGGCCTCTGTCAGAGGCAAAAATTAGCATAATTGCAACAGTGGGGGGGAAGGGCAGGGCAGCGTTGCCAACGCTCTGCACTTTTGACCTGCACATCTAAACCAGCAAAAAATAAAATAAATTAATATAAAGCGCAGTCAGTAGAGAAATGAGGAGTATATAACATAGGAATAGGCTGTGGAATAGATTGAAGAGAGAGAAGGGTTGCCAAAGAGCTGAATACTATACTACTATACTATACTATATAGTCAGCTAACTATATGACGAACTCAGACAGTTATATCTTTTATGCATCGTCTACAAATCTAATTGAAAACTGTAAATATTGATTTGAAAACAAAATCTAAAACAATACCTTGCAATTATGATAGGTGTCGATGGCTCTAGCAGCTCATACGCCAAATAGATTAGCTTAAAATTGTACTATATATTCTACCTAATAAATAATATTAATAATAATAAATTGAAAATTTTAATTATTGATTTGTGAGGGCGGTGGGCGTGGCATTAAACCTAATTTGTGTATGGTATACAGAAACCTATATGCAACAGTTGCTGTATCTAGTTTTCATTGTATTAAAGCTAAGATTTGTGTGTACACACAGACATCTAAACTGACCTAGGCGAGTGTGAGTGATACTGTAGTCTGCCACGCCTACTTCTTGTGCTTGTTATATACAATACATTTGCACAAAGTTATTATACCCTCTTTTAACCATTTTAATAACTAACCGATCATCTTAAAGTTATCTGGTTTATAATGTTTGCTTAGGCAATCATCTCATTATCTTTGTGGGGAAGTTTCGCTTAGTGCACTATATATATGTATGTGTTGAACATAACATAATAATATGTTTAATATTGTAAAATATATAAATGATATATATTATATTATAATCCTGTGCAATTTGAAGACTCTCTTCTTGTACTCTTGCCACAATCTGTAGTGCATTTTATTTGATGGCTTTTGTGTTTACATGGGAAGTTTTGCAAAGGAAAGAAATGTTTGGGAGTCACTCTACACTTCTTTCTTTCTGTCTCTCTCTAGGTCACTTTCAATGTGCCTCTCTCTCTAGGTCTCTTCCTCTGTGTTCCTATCTAGATGTCTTCTAGATGTGTCTCTCTCTAGGTCTATTTGAATTTGTGTCTCTCTCTATTGTTTCTCATGCATTGATTCACTTGGTTTTTCTTGGGTTTCATCAACTGAATTTTATTTGTACAGATTTCATATATTATTTCTTATATCTCTGCTGCAATTTGATGCACTTTGTTTTGAAGGAGCCTTTCCCGTTGTTTTTGTTCATGTTGTTTGTTGTAACTATTGCTGGTTGTTGTTGTTGCTGCTGTTGTTGTTATTAATACTTTGACTTTGGCCTTTTGTGGTTAACATTATCCAAACAAAACGCTTGGCACCCACAAAAAACGCAGTTGATTGACAGAATTGGGACACACTCGCACACACACACACACACACATAGAGTCGCACAGCATTTGAAATCTGCATGCGTGAAACTTAACGAAGCGTTAAAGTTCAAAGCGTTGAATTACATGACGAACACAAAGTGAGAAAGACAGACAGGGAGAGGGAGCAGAGAGACGGAGGGCAGGCGCCTTGGTTTTGACTTTGGGCTTAATTTGGCAGCCCACACACACAGTGAGACACACACACACACACACACACACACACACACACACACTGCTTGCAAAAACATCAACGGCCTTGATCGACCCTTTGCTGAGCAGCAGCATCGATTACATCATAGGTCAATGCGAGCGAGCGATGGCTTCTTGGAAGCCACGACAAGCCAATGTGAAGGCACTGTAAAGAAGAAGAAGGGGTCTTGTGGCGTGGGGAGCGGGGGGTTTATGCTGCTGCTGCCGCTGCCGCCTATCGCGTTTTAACAGTTAACAGTGCTGTGTCTCTGCTGGGCGTGACTCATGCGATGGGAACGCTTCTTCCACTTACCTCGCACACCGCACAAACTCTCCCGTCTCTCTCTCTCTCTCTGTCTCTCCTGCTCTCTCTCGCTCTGCTCCATCTGCAATGAAGTGTTTGGGCTGCTGCTGCGCGTTGACTGCGTCACCTGCGTAGATGACTCAGCGCACAGCAATGAAATGAATTCTTGTTGTTGCTGTTGTTGTTGTTGCTGTTGTTGTCGCTTTAGTTGTTGTTTTTCTTCTTCTTTTGTTTCTCCTCTCAGTTGGCTTTGAGTGCCATATTGGAATTTCTGTGCCGCCCTTCACCTTGCAGATTGCATTTGCCTGCTGCATTGACTCAGCTGCCAGTCTACTCAACACAACCCTCCCCCTAACTCCACTTCCCCACCCAAACTTCCCTTCCCAATAACATTTATTGCAGAGGACTGCGGAAAACCCAGAAAACCCCAAACAGATCATAGAAATATATTGTATATACATTTTTTGTATTTTCGAATCTTAAAACGAAGAAGAAAGCCCACCTACTTCATGTCGAAAGTTGTATACCCTTTACAGGTTCTTAACTACTCCGATAGTACCAATACTAGTTATATATAATGGTGCAGCATTGAAGGGTATTGAGTAGACTCAATATTATGTCTCACATTGATTGGCACTGATAAGTTTAGTTATTTCTAAGCTCAGAACTGGTCTTCATACAAAAACCTGCATTTAGGTCGATTGTTCCTATGGCAGCTATGTGTTATAGTGATACGATTCCGATGAAGTTTCATATGCATATTATATACATAGATACACTCCGATGTAGTAAATTTGATTGCCATATCTTGACAGATAACAAAAATCGGCCGATAGTTTGTATGACAGCTATACGATATATCGCTGCGATCCGACTCAGTCCGACTTATAAACAGCGTGCAGCAATCATAAGCATGTGTGCCAAGTTTCAGCAAGCTAGCTCTTAAACTGAGTCACTAGTTTGTGTTTTAACAGAGAGACAGACGGACAGACAGACAGACATGCAGAGATACATACCGACAGGCAGATAGACATACCAACAGACAGACATGGCACCCCTGTTGATACTGGTCAAAAATGTCTGCTGAGGTGCGTTGCAAACTCCCTGCCCCCAATCAATATATACCCTCTGCAAGGGTATTAAATATAAAATTTGTTTCTCGTCTCATTGTTCTTTCGTTCTAAAGAGAGTTTGCCGTTCGTGAAGCTTTGCCAGCTACCTAACATAACAGTTACTTACCCCCCTACTCCCCACTGCCCCCACCCCCTCCCTTTGTTGGGAAAACAGTTAAATCTATGAGCTATGAGCGAGTCAATCCTATCTTTGTATCTTTCTATCAACTCTCGCCTAGTCGCATTAGTCTCCCAACTGCTCCGATTGGGCGACAGCTTATGTAACGGCGTAAGCGGCTTAAAGCCAGAAATGGACGGAGCTTGAGCAGAGCGGAGAGAAGTAAGTGTTGTTGTTGTTGTTTTTGTTGTTGTTCTTGCTGCTGCTGCTGCTGCTGCTGACCTTCACTTGCAGCTGTTTGCGGCTGTTACTCGCTGATGTCACACATACGCCACGTTGTCCATTTGCAGCAGACACCAGCTGAGTGTGTGTGTGTGTGTGTGTATGTGTGTATGTGTATAGTGTATGTATGTGTGCCTGTGCTTGGTGCTGTGTGTAACTTAAGTGCATTTCCTAAGAAACTCCTTAATGCTGACAACATTGAAGACGCGTCGCCGCATGCAAATCGCAAGAGGCGCCTCTTGCCTGCCCCCCTCTCTCTCTCTCTGTCTCTCTCTGCCAGCGCAGCCTCTGTGCATATCCGCATTATCAGCATCCAGCAACAACAACAACAACAATTATAATAATAACAACAACAATAATCATAAAACACACACACACACAACTTTACAATGCGCTCATTGTGTGCATAAAGTTGATGAAACTTTGTTGGTGCTGTTACTGTTGCTGTTGTTGTTCCTGTAGTTTTTGTTGTTGTTACTGTTGCTTTTGTTGTTGCTGTAGTTGTTGTTGTTGCTACTGTTACTTGGTCACTTGAGACCTTGATTATGCGCTGATGACACGTACAACGCAACTGAGTCTGTCCTCAAAACGCGCACGTTACTTTATATGTATATGCATGTGTGTGGGAGGGGGAGAGAGCCAGGGGGTTAGGGTGTAGTAGACGAACTTGAAGTCAAATTTATGAAGTCCAGCAGAGAGTGTAGGTAATGCAAGAGGTATATATACAACAGATATATATATATATATATACATTTATAATATACATATAATATATAGAAACACATTTGAGTTTTGCCTCGGTTGTAATTAGCGCAATCTCTTTATGAATTCGACTTGAGCATGGCTATCAATGGATCAGAGACTGACTGACGACACCCTCTCTCCTCCTACCTCTTGGCTTCGCTTGCGCTATGCAACTCTTTGTGGCATGTGGCTTGAAGCCGCCTGACGCCATGTGGCGGCAGCTTGTGTGTGGAATGCTGGGTCTTATCAGCAGTCAGACAATCTGAGAATAACAACTGACTGGCAGCTCAAGGATAACAGCAGACACAGCAGAGAGCAACGAAGGGAAGAGAGCAGGGGGAGGGAGTAGTGAGAGAGAGAGAGAGAGAGAGAGGGAGAGGGAGATAGAGAGAGAAGAAGGTGTAGAGGGGGGGAGTAGAGAATATGGTCACAGTTGCCTTTTGCCAAGCTAATTTATCATAATTAAAGGCGCTTTGCCAATGCAACTAAGAGAGCTGAGCAGAGGCACAATAAAGGAAGGAAGGAAGGAAGAGAAGAAGAGATAAACAGAGAGAGAAGAGGAAGACAGGAGGGAAACAGAGAACGAAAGAGAGAGAGAGAGAGAGAGAGAGACAAAACGTGCAACTAACTAACGAGCCTGACACAATTTCAAGTGAGCCTCGGCGGGCGCTTTGAATGCACACGTTCAGTGTGTGTGTGCGAGTGTGTGAATGAGTGTGCGAGTGTGTGCATCTGTGAAAAGGTGTTTTTGTTTGCCCTCCGTATGTGTGTGTGTGCGTGTGTGCAACAGCGTATGCTTAAGGACATAACAGGATAACCCGCTGTGAGCACACATTGCACAGTGTGCCAAAAGCAATAGAAAAAGAGCTTAAAAAAGAGCCATAAATTAATTGCACAATGTAAAAGAAGCAATTAAAAAGTGCACGAGACCATAGTCATGCATCAAAATATGTATGATGCTCACACGGCTCATGTCAGTTGAGAATTTGTATGGAAAATCGCAACTTATCGGAGGCCATATATGGTATACTAAACTAAGCAGAAAATGAACAATTTACTTATAATATTTTCGTTATATCTCGTCGAGCTCCATTAGGATTAATCGTCAGTTTTTGACGCCTCGGAACAATGAATATATCAAGCTGCTCAAGTTACTACGATATGCAATAGTTATCGATAACGATAACGATAACTATTAGCAAAATAATAACAGTCTTTTTCATATAGTCATCTTTTCGCACTAAAATAAATTTCCTTATGTCTTCTTTGTATTCTTGTTTTTCTGTTACTTCTTTGTGCTGTTGTTAGGCCACAGTATTGCACCACTGTGCACAGTGTGTGTGTGTGTGTGTGTGTGTGTGTGTGTGTGTGTGTGTATGTGTGTGTGGTAACTCTCTAGATGAACTGATTTCCTGTCTCTGCATCATAATGGAAATGATGTCAAGTGTTTAAAGCGCACCGACTTAGCGACGGACAGGAGCTGGCCAGGAATGAGAAATGAATACGTAGAATAGCGAGTTGTCTCCCTGTATGTGTGTGTTTGTCTGTGTGTGTGTGTGTGTGTATGTGCATGACGATGCCAAGGCGTCGACAACCCCTTGGAGTGCTTTGACGCGAGCTCAATTAAAGCGACAGTTCTCAGTCCTTTTGGCCAATGCGTCGTATGTGCAATTTAAAAAAAGCTAACAAACTTATTTAATTAATTATGAACATTAAGCACAGAGTTGTTGCTCCTTTATGGTTGTTGTAGTTGTTTTTTTCATTTTGCCATAATTTGTGACCAAATTTGTTGGCAATTAAAAACGCTCGCAACGCCCACGCGTTTTGTACGCGTTTTTAATCAGTGTGTGTGGATTATTTACATCCATTTTTTTCTTCTTTTTTTTTGTTGTATTTGGTATGTTTTTTGAGCTGACCAAAAAAGGCAACGCAAGCGTCAAAAAGTTTTATTTTTTTTTTTTTTTGTATGTTTGCTAAGACGCATTAACAATTGGCACATTTAACGGAAGTTATCGATGTCAATGCGGCAAAATGAGCAGCGAAAGCTGACGATCGACGAGTGGAAGATAATAAAAAAAAAACAAATTAAAAAAAATAAATATAAAAGAAATATTAAAATATTAATGCAAAGAGTCCAACTTCCCAAATATAACAATAATAATAATATAAGAGTTTCTTGCAATAGAAGAATCAGTTAAGAATTGTAGGATATACTTTTTCCACATGAGATTTGAAGTTTTGGAAATTACTGGAAAGAAAATTTAGAAATTGTAAGATAAAATATACATATTTGAGAGCTTGAAATTATAATAATGCATTTGTTACAAGGGGAGGTAAACCTTTTTCACACAAAGTTCATTTAGATGTCATACTTAAATACGTTTTTGGAACGTTGGAAAATCTCTAAATATAATTGAAGAAATGTTCGGGTATTACTTTGTCACTTTCTCTTCTTAAAATCGTTATTAAAGGGATTTTTGTAGAATTTTTCAACACATTGCACACATTTTAGAATTGTAAACGAATTTCTAAAAAACTTTCCAACACTGACATTTAACTTACGAAATGCTGAAGTCAAAGAATGGATTTCTTGGTAACTTTTCAACACTTATTAGACTCCCTAAAATTGTAAACGATTTTTTTTTAGGATTTTTCCAACAAAGGCAACTAATTTACACATTTCTGGAGCCAGAAAGTGGATTTCTGAGTGACTTGCCAACACTTCTTAGACTTTTTAGAACGTTTCAACACTGACATTTAACTTACACAAATATAGAGTCAAAGACTGGATTTCTAGGTAACTTTGCAACACTTCTTAGACTCTCTAAAATTGTAAATTAATTTCTTTCCAACATAGGAACATTATCTACACATTTCTAAAGCCATCGAGTGGGTTTCTAAGTAACTTTCCAACACTCCATAGACATTCTAGAATTGTAAATTAATTGCTTAAGAACTATCCAACACTGGCACTTAACTTACACATTCCTGGAGTCAAAGAGTCAAATCAAAGCAAATGCGCTGACATTCTCTGTGGGTCAAGGAACGCAGCCAGCGATGGTTCAAGCTAAATTGTTGCAGTCACATTTTGATGCTGCCTCTGCCTCAGTTCCTCAGAGCGTGTGCCTTGTGGCAATGTCTGGCCAATTTAATTGTCACATTAGCAAGAGGCAGACGTAGGGAGGAGAGAGGGGATTGTGTGTGTGAGAGTCTGTTAGTCACCTTAAGGGCAACTACTGTGCCTGTGCTGCCAGTGCCTGCAGATGATTTCACAGCAACTTGAGGCAACTGACGACGCGACAGTTCAATGCACTCGGTTGCACTAAAAGCAGCAGCGGCAAAAAACAACAATAACAACAACAGCAAGAGCACTTTGTGCGCACTTTGTCCTCATCCGCATCCTTGTCATGAACTCCACTCCCCTCTCTCTCTCTCTATCTCTCTCTCTCTCTGCTGCAACTTCTCTTCGTCATCGTCAAAGCTAAAAGATTCTTCAAGTGAGTGTTGCCAGAGGGAGGGGATAAGGTAAGTGCAGTCAGTACCCCCAACCCTCTCCCGCCTCTCTCTGCTTCCCCTGTCATTGCGTTTGCACCTACACAGAGCAGCAGAAATGGGAGGTTAATGCGACAACAGTTGACGGGGGAGCTGCCGCTTTTGGGCAACTGTAACTGCAACTGGATAACCTTTTGGCCAATGTAATCGGTAGCTGGTGCATGTGCAACACCCGCCTAGCAATTTGCACCTTGTTAACAAACGTTTTACTCATTTGCAAAACAAATTTGCGTAGTGTGACATTGTTTTTTGTTGCCACTGTTGCTGCAGTTGTTGCTGTGCAGTTGTTGCTGTTCCGGTTGGGTGGGCGCCATCGACATTGTTTGCACAATGCGAGATGAGATTGTTCGTTCATTTGTTTAACCTCCCTGCCAAACATGGCTTACAATATTCGTTGACAATTCCGGCTAGAAAAATAGCTAAATTAATTGATTGTCAAACAAACATTGCAATGAAAATAAATATGATATAATATTCTAACAATGCAAAGCACTTAACACTTTCCAACACTGTAAAATACGATGAGAGAGAAGTCGGAAAAGTGCATAGTTTATTTTGTGATGAGAAATCTTTTTAAACCAATGAAAATGATTAACAAAAGAATTTGCAATTCAAAAGTAAAGCCTTATAAATTAAATATAATGAGAATATTGCTAAGTTGAACCCTTTACAACACTGCAGAATATCATTAAGCACTATTTGAAAATTGAGCTAATCAATAAAGAGTCAAAAGAGTCAGAAAAAAGTTTAAAATTTATTGCAATTTAAACAAAAATGCTGATAAAAATAATATGTACAATACTAATGCCAAGTTTAACGCTTTGCAACACTGTAGAATATGATCAAAGACTATATATAATATTGGCAAATCGATCTAAGCTATATAAACTTGATTTGAACCAGAAAAAGTTTAAAAAATTGGTTGCAATTAAAAAGATAAATCTGAAATAAATAATACTGGGGAGAAACAATTGTGAACACTTGAAACAGCTTTTGTTTGGTTTACTGAAGCAAGGGAGAGGTTGAAATTGTGAACTGACCCGCACAAGAATGCGTAAACAAGGAACAAAAACAAAAGCAAAATGCTGCAAAAAGAGTGAGTGAGAAAACGAAAACGAAAATGAATTGAAAATCAAAATAAAAACAATTAAAAGACCTTAAGACATGCAGACAAGACATGAAACCGCAACGACTTCAAAGGTGCCACAGACTGTGCGAGAGATGGAGCAATAGTTGATGCAGGAAGAGGAGGCAGAGAGAAGAGGGGAAGCGCGGGCATGTAGTAAATGCTGTTTATTCAATTGAGAAAGTAAACAAATGGAGACGACGACGAAAACGATGCGAACGAAACACTTAAAATGAGCGAGCGAAAGGCAAACCAGGCAGGCAGGCAGAAGGTGTGTGACTATCGGTTGAACTATCGAATAAGGGAGAATCAAAGTGGATTAAGACGTTTATAACGAAAGCATAGTTCAACTCTAATATGTTAGTAAAATATCAAAAACTTTAATTTGCAGAGATTTATCGATTTAGTGTTTGGACGCACGCATGTTTATCGATAGTTTTTGCACTCTACTACAAGTTTTTGCCGTGCGTGTTACTTGCCATTATCAACTATAACACACACCTAGCGCCTATTTGTATGCAATCAGATGTATCGATAGTTTTGATACTTTCGATAAATGATCAATTGTGAATGTATATTACACACCTGCCCACAGTTGCAATTCTTCTGAGCAAATGTGTTTTGCTGTCCCCTTCAGATCAGATTTATTGATAGTTTCGATACATTATCAATAGCAAATGTATATCGCACATAGGTTAAGCGATTGTTTTAACTGTCTAGTCACAGTTATTCGACTGCTTCTTGTTCGCCCTTCACCAATACTATCGATAACACACGCCTATCGCCTTGTTTATGCTCTCTATTGCAATCCATTTGCCTTTCAATAAAGTTCTTTGATCTCTGCATTAGCGAACACAACAACTCTGTCAAATATCTCGACGTGCCACCCCCCTCCCACTTACACTCTCTCCTTCTCCCTTTCGCCTCTCTCTCTCTCTCTCTCTCTCTCTCTCTCTCTCTCTCGCTTTCTTTACAGTGCAACTCACATCCAAATAAACAAGGCAAATAGTGCAATAATTTTGCCGCTACGCGTCAGTTGAATGTAAATATTGAAGCTGCTTGCGCAAATCTCTTTAGATGGTTTCCCCTTTCCCTTCCCCCTGCTCCTCCTCTTCGCCCGCACCTGGTGTTCAATCAATCGACACGTGCACGCGCTCCCTCCTTATTTGGCTTGAAACACAAGAATTCGTTTCTAGTTTTTTTTTTTGCTTGTTTCTATTTCTTTTTTTTGTGTGTGCTGTGCGTCAGAAGATCCCCCTGTCGCGCCTTGTGTGGCTAAACAGATGGAGAAAGAGAGAGAGAGAGGCATCCAAAAAAAGAGTGCTGTACAAATCTCAATCTTAATCCGACTGCGGTACCCAAAATCGATACTCATCGATGTCGATCACACACAGCGTGTGGACAAAGCTGACCATTTTGGCAGGCAGGCAGGCACTCGACGATGATCTCGAGCATTGTTGCCTACAGTGAAGACTCGTTATGGTGAACTTTGCTGTGCATAACGGTATGCATACTATGCACAGTTTGGAACATGTACAAACATGTTTAAACATGTTGTTCTGTTTTGGGTTTTGGCAATCGAGACTGTGACTTAATGAAGCATTCGAAAAAGGGCAATGCGCGTGGGAGTGGCAGCTGTGGCCAACCATGAACTCTCGGCCAAAAGCATGAATTGCTAGAGACAGAGAGAGAGGGAGAGACAGAGAGAGTGTGTGAGAGAGAGGGAGAGATCTTTGTAGCTATAATAAAGCCAATATGCCCTGCAACAAGGCCCCCAATGGGCTGTAACCTTTAATAAGTTCAGTAACCAGCGGCATCGCCCACGCCCAGTAGCTGGGCTCATAACACTTGCCTACTCCTCCCTCTCTTCTCCTCCTCCTTCACTCTTTTGCACTCGAGTTATGTAAGAGGCGAAGCGAGAAGAGCAGCAGACGAGAAGGAGACGAGACCTTGCCCAATTAGTTGTTGCTGCCACTGTTATTTAATTAAAAAGCCCCCCAAAAAAAAAGAGAGCAAAAATAAGAGTGAGCAAGAGGGAGTGTGACTAAGAGAGAGGGAGAACTGTTGCACCTGCAAGGAATGTTGACAGCACGCTCGACTGCAGCAGCAACATGTTGCTGTTGCTGTTGCTGTTGCTGTTGCTGTTGTTGCTCGTATGCAAATGTTGCGCGGCGCTAATTGAATCGAGGCTGCCTGCAAACTGTCACTGCCACAGCCACAGCAAGGATGCACCATGCATCTGCTGCCCCTACCCTACCCTACCATTTCCCCCTCCTCTCCCCTCGCCCTCGCCCTGCCCTGCCTCGCGTGCATTGCGTGGCAGGCACTGAATGTTTTTAACTTTAATGGGGCCTGTGCTGTGCCTGCTGACTGCTGACTGCTGCCTGCAACACATTTGACAATTTGCGGACGCTGTTGCAAGCGCGACAACAAAGCGACGTTGTCCGTTGACAGCCAGCGCAGCAGGGACAGCTGTGTGTTGAGGGGGAGGTGTAGAGGGGATAACTAAGCGCTTAAGAAGGGAAGCAACAATTAGAAAACCAGTCGATGGCGCAAAGGCGACGACAGTCTCAGCCAGTTGTCGCTTATGTTGTTCATTATTGCTGCATCTAGACATACCCTGTATGCCTGAGGCAGAGCCAATGGGGTAGATATGAGAAGTAACTATGTTAACGATAGTATTGTGTGACTATCGTTCGTATATATTATATTTATAATATATTTAGCGAAGGTAATACGATTTGAAGAGCTGAAAACTATCGTATAAGAGTATAAGAGTTTTTATGTGCTGTAGAAACTTCTACTGAAAGAGTGTATTTAGCATATGCATGCTAAGCTTAACGATAATATCGCAAAACTATCGTATAACAGTTGTCATACACTATAGAAGCTTGTACTGAAACATTGTATGTAGCATATGCATGCTAAGCTCAGCGATAGTATCGCATAACTATTGTTTTACTATGGGGTGTCCACACACTTGCGCTGTTGACAGCGATAGTATCATAAGACTATCGTTAGTACCTTTACATGGTACATACATATATGTAAAAGAGATTTAGCTACAATTCTTTTGATTCATATCAATCTGATGCATGTATGTGTATAGAGATATATCCTCAGTTTAACGATGATATCGCATAACTATCGTACAAGAGTTTATTTACTTTATTTATGATAAGCTGTAGAATCTTCTACTGGAAGATTTCATGTGGCTTATACGTCTTAAACTTAACGACATTATAGCATAACTATCGTATAAAAGTTTCTCACATGTTGTAGAAGCTTCTACTGCATGCTAAGCTCAACGATAGTATCGCATAAATATCGTTATACTACAGGGTGTACAGAAAATGTCTACCAGCTTTTAATGCCAGAACATTCCGGCTAGAAGAGATCTTTTCTTCGTCTTCTTCTTATTCTTCTCGAGGCTTGCGTGATGCTCGTCTCGTCTGTCTGTCTGTCTGTCCAGTCCTGTCGCCGTCTGGCAACGCTGACCAGCAACAGACTTTACTTACTACTTACTTATTTGGCATGCCAGATTTGTCGTCGTTGTTGTTGTTGTTGTTGTTGTTGTTGTTGTTAGTGGTTGCCGGAAGCGCAATTGCTTCATTATGGCACGTACTTTGTCAAAGGCGTTTCGACGACGCGACGTTGACGTCCATGTCCCCAGCTCTGGCAGCCCCCCTTTCCCTTCTCCCCCTCCCCCCTATTCTTCCGCTTGCCATCTCCCCCTTTTACCCCTTTCAGTTCGATCCGCATCAACCTCGTCTATCCCATTCTACGATGAGTCTCGTTGAGTCACTTGCATGATGTCTCACACACACCACGTTGTTGTTGTTGTTGTTGTTGTTGTTGTTGTTGTTGTTGTTGTGATCGTTGTTGGACTGGCCAACAATTGGGCAATCTTATGAATGAAAACTAATGGCGCGTGTGGGCTGCCAGTTGCCAGTTAGCTACACTGCAAGAAACCAAGAGATACATATATGAAGAAATAACTACAGTTTTGTGTATTCTAGCAATTCACAGGGTATCCAATTAACAGACAACCATTTAACATGCAAGTTAAAGTTGAAATTAATGTCTAGGGTATGTCTTAGTCGCGCACAAAATAGATGTAATTGAAATATTGTATAGATAAAAGGCATAAGTTGAAATATATTTGAATTATAGAAAATAATAATGTGTAGTAGTGTTTACAGGGTATCTACCCGACAAGAAAGAAGGGATATATCAAGAAATATGTATATGCAGATATGTGTATTCAAGCAATTTACAGGGTATCTAACTAACATACAACCATATTAATACATAAAACACATGCAAAACGAATAAACAATTAAAGCAATACATAGAAATATATTTAAATAATAGAAAATCATAATGTGTAGTGTTTACAGGGTATCTATCCGTCTAGATGTGTATGCAATTGCATTGCATAATGTGCAGCATATTTCGCTCAGTGTATTTGTGCAGCTGTCCGGTTTTTTGCCTGCCTTGTGTAAGCCAAAACTAATCCGTGTCTCTTTCTCTCTCTCTCTCTCACTCTTTCTCTAGGGGCAAATTTGCGGCCGTTCGCCGGGCAATACACAAGAATACCGGTTTGCATTTCGCTGCCAAATTCCTGAAGCGACGCCGACGCGCCCAGAGCAGCGACAAGGAGATCAAACACGAGATTGCTGTCCTGATGCTCTGCGAGGGCGAGGACAACATTGTCAATCTGAATGCGGTGCACGAGACCCGGTCGGACACAGCCCTGCTGCTTGAACTGTATGTACTAAACATATATAACTATAATCTGCATGATCTACCATATACTATATACTATATATATAATATATACACTCTCTCAATTGTAGTGCAACTGGCGGAGAACTTCAAACGATACTGGACAACGAGGAATGCCTGAGCGAGGCACAGGCCCGTCACTGCATGCGGGAGGTGCTCAAGGCCCTCAAATTTCTACACGATCGTTCCATAGCACATCTGGATCTGAAGCCACAGAATATATTGTTGGCTGGCGAGCGCATTGAGGGTGAGTATTAGCAGCTGAGGGAGAAGGAGAATGAAAGGAAAGGAAGTTAGTTAGCAATGCAGAGTAATTACCTTAGGGTTGTCACAACTTTTGCATTGCCATAGTTCCTAATGTTAATTTACTTAAGATTTTCCTACTCAAATATGATAGGTTAATATATTTATCGATAACAATTTTATATATGTATATACATTCAGATTTATCATTCGCCTAGTTTTCTTTATGGACTAACATGTCTTCTGTGTTTATTGTCCGTTTGGATTGAAATTTGTTGAATGAATAGATACTTTACTATGTAGTCAACTAAGTGTATATCAAAGTCAGAAAGTTATATAGTATAATTCGCTTAACTGCCTCCTTACTTAGCTACATCATTCTGAATAAGAAGTAAATGTTCTATAGAATATTAAATTTATGTTAGCTGTATTTTTACCCTAGCTACATTGAAGCAGCGTGCAAAGTTGTCGAGGCAGCTAAGCGATGTATATTGTATCTCTTATACGTCGCCTATTAATCAAATTGTAGGCGTGGCAACCAACATTTAAAATAAACATAATCAAGTGTTAATATACAGGAACCTTTATGCCAGTGGCTTTAATAATAACTGAGATCTCGACGGTTATTGATACTGAACAAGAATATATATACTGGAGGGATATGCCACGCCTCCTTCTGCCTGTTACATACATTTGAGTTGGCACAATGTAGCGCGTTTAAACATTATAAGGTTTCCTTGTATAGGTACCGAGAATATGGTACCTTGACATATCTCAATCAACTCGGCTATTGATCGTGAACAAGAATATATATACCACGCCTCCATCTGCTTGTTACATACACTTTAGTTGGCACAAGGTAGCTAGCGTGTTTAAACATTATAAATATAGGTACCTTGACAGCATAACATGTCTCAAGGAATCTGCCACGCCTTTATTAGCCTGTTAAATACATTTAAGGTAGCGCGTTTGAACATTACAAGTATAGGCACCTTGAATAGGCACCTTGAATAGGTACCTTAAATAGGTACCTTAAATAGGTACCTTAAATAGGTACCTTAAATAGGTACCTAGAATAGTAACTTTGAATAGGTACCTAGAATAGGCAGACAGACAGTTGACCCCATTCCCTCCACTTAATGCTCTTAACTTTTGCCTAAAACGGAACTAATCACTTCTCCTTCTTTCTCTCTCCTTCTTCCCTTCTCTTCTCTCTCTCCCTCTCTCTCTTTTAGATGGCCTCAAGCTGTGCGACTTTGGCATCTCGCGCGTTGTCTGCGAGGGCATCAATGTCCGTGAAATGGCCGGCACACCAGATTACGTTGCACCCGAGGTGTTGCAGTACGAGCCACTGTCACTGCTCACGGACATTTGGTCAGTGGGTGTGCTGGCATATGTGCTGCTCTCTGGTTTCTCTCCCTTCGGTGGCGATACCAAGCAGGAGACTTTCCTCAATATCTCACAATGTGCGCTCACCTTTCCCGACAATCTCTTTGGCGGTGTCTCCCAAGTGGCAATAGATTTCATACGTCGCGCATTGCGAATTAAGCCAAAGTAAGTAAATTTCTGCTCTCTCTCTCTTTCTCTCTCTGCCTGCATTTCTAAAGTATTCTCTCTTTCTCTTTCTGTGTTGCAGCGATCGCATGAATGCCGCCGGCTGCCTGGAGCATGTCTGGCTGAAGGATGAATGCGCGCTGGACAGACAAATCTATTTGCAGGCACAGCACGATGCAGACTTTGTGCATGACGAGGACGAGGATGAGAATGATGAGGAAGAGGAGGAGGAAGATGAGGAGGAGGAGGAAGAGGAAGAGGAGGATGACGATGTGGATGTGGACAAGGACGAGGAAGATACAGTTGAGCGGGAAGAACAGCAGAAGCAACAACAGCAACAACAGCCTCAGCAACAGCACAGCACAACAACAAAAGTAGCAGCAGCAGCAGCAGCCGCCGCAGCAGCAACGGCCAACAAAGCAACGCACAACGGGCACAGAGCACACTCCAGCTCCAAGATACCCATTGCCACCAGCAGCTACAAGCCGCAACTCAACCTCAGCCTCAAGTGCAGCGCCAACTGCAGCAACAGCAGCAACTGCAACTGCATGCGCAGCAGCCTCAGCACAGAGACAACAACAGCCATACACACACTGCCACAAGCGCTGTGCGCTGTATCCCCAGCAGCAACATCCCCAACAGCAGCAGCAGCAGCAGCGAAGCCTACACAGATTGTGACGCCAACACGTCGCGCCTCCGACTCGGATAAGGAGAACACATACACAGCGACATTTGTTAAGAAGGCCGTGACCAGCACGGCGACCATACAGATTGGCAGCAATGGCTTGGAGGAGTCGACGGTGACACTGTTCCCGGATGCACCGACCACGCCAAAAGTTATACGCAAAACGCCCGCAACGGAGGCCAGTTCGGCCACATCGGTCAAGGCGCTTGTCAAGAAGTTTCAACTGGAGGAGCTTGACACATGTTGCACGCCCTCCCCATCCACATCCTCGTCCTTGTCCCCCCACAGCGCCCACGCCCACGCCCACTCCACAGCAACAATATTAGCAAACAGCTGCCATGCGTCCGCCGTTGCCAACACACAGCAGCCGCGCAAATGTTCCGTATCCAGTGTGATTGCCGCCAGCAACAGCAGCAACATGCGACGCAGCGTCAGCGGCAATGGCAGCTGCAACGGCAACAGCAGCAGCAGCAGCAACGGTGCACGTCGTGCCTCTGAACCGCTGACAGCGGTGCACAAGAAGCAAAATAGCAGCAGCAACAACAGCAACAGCAGTAGCAACAGTAACAGCAACAGCAGTAGCAACAACAGCAGCAGCAATTCAGTTGCCAGCGCTGGCTCCGCTGCCGGGAGCGGCACTGCACTGCTGCTTAACGGACGACTGCAGACGGCGGCAGCGGCAGCACACCATCTGCACCATCATCATATGCATCATCATCACCATCATCATCATCATCATGTTGTGATTGGTGGCAAGAGCGCCACTGCTGCTGCCACAAACAACCTGAGTCTGGACCAGGGCATCATCTGTTAGCTAAGGGCCAGCCGTGTGCGTCGCAATGCCAAAAGTTTCTTTCATCGCTTCCTCTGCTGCATGTAACAGTGCCTGAACGTGTAGGCGTGGTCAACGCACCCCCACCCCCCTAGCTGGTCTACTAGGGGAGAGAAAAAGAGAGAGAGAGAGAGAGAGAGAGAGAGTGCAACAACAGCAGCAACTTGATGGGAAGCTACATTAGAGAGAGAGAGAGAGAGATGAAAATGTAGATGAAGAGATGTAAAGATGACCAACCCGACCGACCGATCGATTGATGGATAAGGAGAATGGAGTATGATGAACGTTGAATGGATCATGATCGCCGTGCGGAAGTTTTGTTTCGATTTGAGTTTCTTAGTTAATGTTATTTAGCAACTAGTTGATCTATATCTATCTATATAAGTATATACAAAGCGTAGTCGCCACCTAACCAAGCCTTTCAGCAACCCCCCCCCCATCAAAACGAATCGTATCTTGATGCGTACTCTGTAAGGCGAGTGAGAGAGAGAGAGAGGGATAATGCTAGAGCAGGCGCAAAAAACGAAATAAAGCGAGAGAGGGAATGGCAATAAGATAAAGAGAAGAGAAGCGAAAAAGGAGGAGTAAATGTGTTGCAAATTTGGAAACATATCAATTCGTTGTGTTGTGTAGTGTACGTTTAAGTCGGTGTGAGTGCGTGTGTGTGTGTGTGTGTGTATTGGTGTATTGTTATTGTTCATCGCATTCAAAGCTTATCGATGTCAATTCTGCATAGCATAAATTATACGAATTATACATTATAAACATACTTAAATATATATATATATATATACCAAATACCAGAATTGCAGTTACGTTTCACACACACACACACAGAGGCACACATCTATATATATATATATATATATATATATATATAGAGAGAGAGAGAGAGATATATCTATACACATTGTAATGTTGATCGCCAATATCGGTAATATTGTTTGTTGCATAGAGAACATACTTGATAACCAAATGAATTAATCGTACATACGCGTAGTCGAACGTTTTTTGGTAGTGAATTATTGGCAAATTGATTGTTCAAGATACATATATACATTACATATACATATACATATACTATATATAAACATACATTACATGTAGAGAATGTTACGATTGTTAATGTCTGCGTGTTTGCTAGAGTAGAGCTAAACTCCCATTTACACAGATACATACACAGATACATACACATACACATACATATACATACATATGCATACTATGTAGTACAACACATGCGATGATCCGAATCGAAATTGGAGATCGATATTTTGTTTCTCCCATTTTCCCGCCCTCCATTATCTACTTATGTTGGCCTACCTATATTTTTATTTTGGTTGCATCCTTCTATCCATGTACTCTCCCTACATTTTTTGTACATATATCTACATAAATATATTTCAAGGCAGCCCCGACAACTTTTATTTTTGTCGTTCCCAATTTGGATAGAGAGAACGAAAAGAAGAAAAGAATTAAACTAAATGAGAGTTGTATTTATTAGGCAAAGTTTTGTGTGCGATCGGTCAGTTAATTGTTAAAGTGAAGTGAATAATTAATTAATTTATCATACTAATTATGAATAGGAAAGCCCGTTTAATTTTTACCACAATAATTCCGTAAAAACACAACAGCAAAGGAGACCAGAAACCGAACATAACCTTATTGTATTGCAATTTTTTTTTTTCGTCTCGTTTTACTATAATTTAGTAGTTAAAAGCAAAGTGAAAGCAGCAAAAAATGAGTATAAGAGAGCGATGGAGAAGAACAAGAACTAGAAGAAGCAGAGAGCAGCTGAAGAACAGAGAAATGCAATTCTTGAATTGTGCGTTTTATTTTTCGTAGTAATTTTAATTAATTTAATTTTTTTTTTTTCTTCGCTTGTTTTAGCCGAAACGAAAACAAAGATGGAAAAATTCTATTATTATTATTATTATTATTATTATTATTATTATTAAATATAGCAATTATGTAATAGATAACTAATTTAAAATGTATTCAATAAAATTCAATGAAATTCAATCAATTTGCTATTTTCAACCAATTGTGGTTCATCCATGACGCTCTGGAACTTGATGACCCAACCGATGCCATCATAGTTGACGGACTTCTTGAAGCGCACCTGCAACTGGCTGCGTTGACTGCGATAAATGGTCGGTGTGTCGCCACCGCAGAAGCGTCGCATCGGAAGCACTTCCCCGGTCTCGCTGGTCTCGAATATCTGCAGGAAGTCCGTGTGGCAGGTCGAACGAGAGCCCAAATTAAACACTAAATAGAGATAGAGAGTTGAAGAATTTACTTGAATTATTTGAATCTCATGCCACTGTACACACCCTCAAATTGGAGATAGACTTTGGTGTTGCTCGGCACACGTATATTCCAGCGACAGTCCGAGTTATTGCGCACATTCTGCGGATAGAAGGGATTGGTGAACATGCCTTGTGTGTTGTACAGATCACCGCCACAGCCTGGGCCCGCCGTCAGGGGGCTGGCGATGTAGGTCATATCGATTTCAACCAGGTAGCTGCTTGTCTTCAAGTGCAGCCGCAAATCGTTTGTCTGCGTGAAGAGACTCTTGCTGCTATCCACATAGTTGCACAGACGCCTCAGGGTCTTATTGCTTGCCCGTTCGTAGACGGTGACATAATCATCATCGCATTCATACGAGCCGAATGTAACGTCGGCAAAGTACAAGCTAACCGTGTAATTGACCGGCACCGTAATGAAGAAATCACAGTCTGCAGTATCCGCGAACCTCACGCGTCCCTGAATGCCGCCATAGACGTGACGACAGGTCGTTTCGGAGAGTACTCGCAATTTGAATCCCTTTCTGGTATCATTGGTGCGGAACTTGAGATTAACCCCATTGTAATTCGGGTAATAATCATTGGGAATTCCTTGGCCGCAATAGACAAACTGGGTGGCAAAGTTGAATCCTTGAGTGGCTACCTGTTTACCGGAGAAAACCACCTCAGATCCGTAGCCGTCCTCCAGCAGCTGTGAGTTCTGTACGAGAATTGCAGAAGAGCAAGAAGAAGATGAGGAATAAGAAGTGGAAGAAAGTGGTAGAGGTAAAAGGTAAAGGTTGAGTTAGAGAGAGTTAGAGTGAAGGTATAGTAAGAGTGAAGATAGAGTAAGAGGTAAAGGTAGAAGTAGAGGTAAATTAGAGTTACAGGTAGACTTTGAGGTAGAGTTATAGGTAGAGTTAGAGTTAGTGGTACAGGTAGAGGTACTGGTTAAGTTAGAGTTAACAGGAAAATTTAGAGGTAGAGTTAAAGGTAGAATTAGAGTTAGAGTTAAACGTAGAGTTAGAGTTAGAGGTACAGGTAGAGTTAGTGGTTATGTTAGAGTTAACAGGAAAACTAAGAGGTAGAGTTAAAGGTAGAGTTAAAGTTAAATGTAGATTTGGGGGGTAGAGTTTGAGTTAAAGGTAGAGTAAGAAGAATAGTTAGAGGTAAAGATAGAGGCAGTGTAAGAGGTAGAGTTAAAAAGTAAAGCTAGAGTTAGAGTAAGAGTTACAGCTAAAGGTAGAGTTAGAGTTAGTGGTTATGTTAGAGTTAACAGGAAAATTTAGAGGAAGAGTTAAAGGTAGAGTTAGATGTAGAGTAAGAGTTAGAGGTGCAGGTAGGGAAGGAGTTAGAGTTAAAGGTAGTGCTAGAGTAAGTGGTTAAGTAAGTGGTGGAGTAAGAAGAAAAGTTAGAAGTAAAGGTAGAGGCAGTGTAAGAGAAAGAGTTAAAAAGTAAAGCTAGAGTTACAGTTACAGTTAAAGGTTGAGTTAGAGTTAGAGTTGGAGTTAAAGTTAGAGGTAGTGGAAAAGCAAGAGTTAGAAAGTAGTTAGGCCGTGCTTACCTCACTGTCGTAAATCTTGAGATAGTCGGTTGCACAACTGCCATTGACTGTGGGACCATCCAGATTGAGGCTAAGGAACTGAAGACGTAGATGGCTCTGGCTGATGATCTTCCAAGTGCAGATGACGCCGTTGTCGAAGTTGCCTTGCTCGCTGGTGGGTGACTGCAGCTCAATCGGTTGCTTGCCATCCAGCCGTATAACTGGGTTACCACATGGCTGTCGCGTTGCTGTGACCACCAGCTCGAAGCCAGTGTCCGTGTTTGTGTTGTCGCTGACAAAGTGCATGAAGAGGGTGTGCCGTGATGAGTAGACCTTCGGTGGTAAATCCTGACCACAAAACCGACCAATATCATCACCAAATGGTCCAGCTGCATCCCGGAACTCCAGATAGTCCGATGTGCAGCCCGTCGACGCCTCGACATGGAAGCTGCGGAACTCAACGCTCAACTGGTAACCAGATGGTGCTCTAAACACAAATCCACAGTCCAAATTATTAGCATATTGTCCCACAAACTTGTTGAACGTGTAGCTGGAGTTCTGCTCCCCGAGCACAATGTTATCATCGCAATTGTTGAGGACACGCACCAATGCACGGAAGCCCACAGATGCATCTCGATCATCCGAATAGCTATGGATGAGTCCATGGTTATCGGGAATATGCAGCGTAGGCAGCTCGCCAGTCAGACGGCCACAGTAGCGTGCCATTCGCCGATGTTCATCCGGCACCGATGAGCTGAACACCTCAACGCCATCGTAACTACACTGCGTGCTGCCGCTCTCCATATTAATGGACTCAAACTTCACCGTAAACTTCTTGCCCTCGGGCGCCGTTAGATTCCAATAGCAATCGCTATTGTGGGGCATACGATCGTCCTGATGTTGACGCGGTGATTCGATCATTTGTGTACCGGCACTGATCACGCCACCGCACAATCGGGTGCTGTACTCCAATTGGAACCCAGTGCCGCTGAATGTGTTATCGGTGCGCAGCACGAGACTAATCGATTCCTTTGCCCGATACACATGACGTTGCTTAACCCCGCACATTATCGACTCCTGCACATTGTCGGCACTGTCACGCGTCGTGACAGTCACGTTATCGTACTTGCAAACATTAATCGTTGAGCGTTCCAGATCAAAATTAAGGAAGCTCACCCGCACGCCCGCAGCAGACGTCTCGAGCGGCACAAAGGTATAATTGCAGATAAGATTCTTGCCATAGCCATTTGGATAACCGGGTGAGCTAACGATTTGCGGCTCCGCTGTCACATACAGTGTACCGCCGCAATTGCGATCGAAGTTGGCGGTGAAACCATCACCAAGTATGGTGCCATCCGAACGGAAGATCAGACGCATCACTGAGCTCGTGGTGTTGATGAATGCGGGCGGCGAACGACCACAGATGGTCTGTAGATCCGTATAATTGCCTGTGGTCTCGTTCAGTTGCTGTACACGCAAGTAATCCTTGCTGCAGCCCACGCTGTCCTCAATATAGAAGCGTGAGAGGAAGGAGAGTCCAATGTGGAAGCCATTGCCCGCCTCCACGTCCCACACACACTCCACATTGTGTTTGTACTGATCCCTGAAGTCGATCACACGATACGGATAGGTTAGACGACCGCCACAGCCGCTGCCATAGCGCACATTCACATTGAAGGAGGAATTGTGCGAGGGATCGATGCCAGCATCGGCATGGTACTCCACAAACAGGCCACGCTCGACAACCCTGTTCAATTCGCTCGACGTCTGGCAGAACTTGTTGACAAGCGGCGAATTCTGATCGGGTCCGCTATAGACCAGCAGATAATGCTTATCGCAGTCGCCCAACAGATTCACATTGATCGTTACCTCCAGCTGCACATCGTCGGCCATCAGGGGATCCTCTGCCGTGGGATCGGGCCCCACCACCCAGGCACAATCGATGTCACCGTGTTGCTGTGTGTACAGCTGTGTGGGTTGTGTGATGTTCAAGGTGTCGCCCGGTTCCAATGGCTGCATGCCACCGCATTGTTGCAACGTGTAGCGCAATGCCAGATAGACGTGGCCAATGCGAGGCTTGATCTGCACAATCATCTCGAAGGGGAAGGGCAGACGCACTGTCTGATTAGTTTGCAATCCACCCAAGCACATTAGCATGGGCAACAGCACCTCCGAGCTCTTTAGCTGCACTAGCTTCAGCGGCGTCATCGAGCGGCACAAATGGGGACGGAGTCCAGAGCTTACACTCACCACGGGATCGAGGGTGCTGCGAGTGAGGTTTGCCTGCAGTACGAGAGTTTGATGGGCAGGTGGTTGCAATTCGTAACTGCAATATGGTGTCGAATTCTCGCCAGGGATCGGCCAGCGATACTCAAGTAGCACGTTCTCCGAATTGTCCAACGGCAGACAGCTGCTCTCGCCATACGCCATGAAGCGCAGCTTGAATCCACGATGTTCACTGATGGGCAACAGGAATGCATCGATTGTCATGCGATTGTCCATGGACAAGACCTGTGCGGGCGCATTGTCATGATAGCGTCCAATTATCGATGTCATCATGCGGTCATTGGAGAAGGCGAGACGACCACGGAAAGTAGAGTGTCGCGAGGAGTTCGAGGAACCATTGTCGAAGTCAAGTATCTCCACACGCACACGCTTGCCCTTGGGCACCTCCACTTGCCAGACACAGTGGGTGGGTTCGCGCACACCCTTCGGATAGTTCGGTGTCTGGAGCATGCCAATACTACCAAAGATTGTCTCCCCGCAGCGTGCTCCCACCGCCTTGTAGCGCAGCACGAAGCTCTCGTCGGCATCGAGACGTCCCTTGGGCATCATTAGACGCACAATAAACTTGTTTGTCTCCACCAGAAATTGACGCGAATCTCGACCACAAACATAAACCGTATCCGTGATATTATTCACAAACGGATCCATCTCCTCCAGCACCAAATGCGTCGAGCTGTTGCAATTGTTGCCCTCGCCGGCCAACGGCAGATGCATCGTCTCGATCATCAGCTGAATGGTGCTGCCCAGTTCGACCTCAATGGTGTAGACACACTGCCTAACGCCATCCTTGGCCGTATGCAAATGTGTTTGCAGTTGCTCTGGCCGTGGCGAATTGATTGTGCCCTCCTTGCTGTAGTAGCTGCCGCCGCAGTTGGCCAAGCGAAGGCGCGCCTGGAAGCCGCCATGTGGCTCCCGCACGTTTGTGTTGAACTTGATGCGCATTTCACTGCCCGAGGAGTAGATTGTGTCCGGCTTGATGCTGCCACAGTAGCGTCCCAGCTGAGGCATTAGCTCGGTGCTGCCATCGTTGATCTGCACGTACTCATCAGTGCAGCCTCTGTCCTGATCCTTCAGCTCCTCCTCGTCGTTGGTGCTGGGCGGCAACAGATTGAAGTCGCCAAAGAAGTCCAACGAGATGCGATGCTCGTGCGGCGCACTGATGCGCCACACGCACTCCGAGTAAGGATTGGGCAGATTCGGGAAGTTGGGTGAACTAATGACAGTCTCGCTGCCATTGCCCACACCCAACGCTGTCGAGGACGCTGGATCTTGAAGCACTATGTGACCCGAGCAGGCGCTGCTGAGCTCCTCGTAGCGGAAGGCAGCGCTGTAGTCTCCAACTGGGCTACGATGGAACTTGATATACGCGCGATTTGTAGTCGTCTCCAGCACATCGGTTATGTTGTCCTCACAGTACTTGCCACGGCCCAGGAAGGGGGAATCTTTGGCGAATCCATTGCGCACCACAAAGTAATTGGGACAATCTTCTTTGTGCAGCGAGCGTGCCCCTGTTCAGCTGCGACTCAGGGAATGTGATGCGTATGCGACGTCCCCTGACGCACACGGATTGTCCAGGCGCAGTCACCCTGTGGACGCATCTCGGTTAGATTCACCATACCCTGCGGTGCCGTCAGCTCTGAACCGCAAACAGTGCGCAAGAAGCTATGGAAACCTGTCTTATTGACACTCGCATCGGTGACGAACTGAATCCGCAGATAGGGCTGACCCTGATAGGTTAACGACTCGTTCAGCTTATGGCAATGCTTGGCCAGCTCGTTCCAGTGCTCCATGTTGTTGCTGCTCGACACGGTCACGTAGTCGGTGTAGCACTCGTCGCCGAACTGCTCCAGATCCACCACAGTCAGCTGCAGCGAGACATGCATGGTCGGATTGCTGGACATAATGATCCAGGTGCAATTCAGATTCTCCGCATAGCCCCCAGGATAGCCGGGTGACTTGAATGTGATCAAATTGCGATCGAGTCGCACCATCTGTTGCCCACACTGACGGATTTGCAGCTCTGCAGTGCGATTATCTGCCAGAGCCGATTTCGATAGTTGTAACCAGTTGAAACTGAAGGGTCCGCGTGTCGCCTTCACATACAGCACGTTCGTGTTGGAGATCAACGACGGTTGCTCCGATCGGGGCTGCAAGACGGGGCCGATGTCTGTGTAGCCATCGTAGAAGCGCACATTCTCCATATCTACGTCCCGCAGATGGTCCACATTCACCAACACTACATAGTCCGGATCCACTGTAATGCGCCAACTGTACGGTTCGGAGCTTAAGAAGCTGCTCGGGTAACGCGGCGATTCTACAACGCCCTCGGTGCCGTTTAGTTCGTTGTGCCGGTCTGTGAAGAGCGGCAGAGAAAAGAGGGGGAAAAGAAGAGAAAGGAGAGATCAATGTAAGGCAAAATGAGAGGAGAGAGAGACCAATGTAACGAGAGAACGGCCTAAAGAGAGATGCAGTCTAATGTGGTAAAGAAAAGATCAGTCGCAAGAGAGAACTGTATAACGAGTGATCTGTCTACGAAGAGAGGTCTGTCTGTGGAGAGATCCGTTGAAGGAGATATATGTCTAACGAGAGAACAGTCTAACGAGAATTTAGTCTAACGAAAGAAGAAAGTAATGAGGGAGGAAAGTCTTACATTCTGTCAGTCTAACTCACGATCAGTCTAAAAAGAGATCAGTCTGAAAAGAGATCAGTCTAAAAAAGAGAGCCGTCTAACGAGAGCTTAGTCTAATGAGAAATAAGTCTATCGGGAGATCAGAGTAAAGAAAAAGGTCTGTTGAAAGAGAGATCTGCTTAAGGAAAGAGAGAGAGATACATATGTGTAACGAGAGAACAGTCTAACGAGAATTTAGTCTAACGAAAGATGAAAGTAATGACAGAGGGAAGTCTTACATTCTGTCAGTCTAACTCAAGATCGGTCTAACGAAACCTTAGTCTAATGAGAAATTAGTCTAATGGGAGATCAGAGTAACACGAAAGATCTGTGGAAAGAGAGATCTGTTTAAGAAAATAGAGAGAGAGAGATACATATGTGTGAGAACAGTCTAACTACAAATTAGTTTTAAGAGATCACTGCCAAGTATGATCAGTCTACCGAGAGTTTAGTCTAGCGAAAGATGAAAGTAACGTGAGAGAGTCAAGTCTTACATAATATAAGTCTAGCGTAAGATCAGTCAAAAAGGAGTTGAGTCTAAAAACAGATCAGTCCAAAAAGATACGAGTCTTTAAAGAGATCAGTTTAAAAAGAGATCAGTCTAACCACCGCTTAATCTAATCGTCTACAGGAGCTTAGTCTAACAAAAAAGATCAGTCCAACAAAAGATACATATGTCTAACAAGAGATCAGAGAAAAGAGACAGATCAGTTATAAGCAAGATTATAGTTAATGAAAAGGGGGAGCTGTACTGCGACCTATAAGATCTATTGTACCCCTGCTCCATTATCAGATCAGTGTTTCTAAGGAATTTACTCGAGTCTAACGACTTTGCTTCATAACTACACTCACCGTAGTTGTAAGTGGCCATAAAACCTTCACCGACAACATCATCGTTTGACTTGAACTTCATCCAGATGCTGCCTTTGGAGCGTACCGCCGGCGGTACCTTGTTGCCACAGTAGACACCAATGAGTGCGCCACGCTCGGATTCCTCGCGAATCTCAAGATAGTCGTTGTTGCATCCATCGGACTGTTCCATGTCGAAGGACTCGAGCGTGAGTGAGATCGAGTTACCCTCGGTGGCCGAGATAATCCACTCGCACTCAATGTTAACAGGGTAACTGTTGGGGTAGTAGGGCGAGGTGAAGCGTCCCGAGAGCGCATCGTATGTGCTGCCGCAGCTAATATCCATGGTCATGAAGTGGCCCTCGAAGTCAGCGATCAACGAGAGTGGCACACTGATCGTTAGCGATGATCCCGTAGAGATCAGAGCCGGCGGATGAGAGCGACAGAATTTCTGACGTGGTGTGCCAGTGACATTCACACCCTCGTAGATCTTAACGCCATGCTCCATGCAATCCCCTTCGCTTGGATACTGAGCGGATGCATCCGGATAGAGCTGCACATGGGTGGGCGTAAAGATGATGTGCTTACCCGGATCGGCAGCACGCAGCACCCACACGCAGCTCTCGTTGCTGGGCACCTGGCGCTGCAGCATGATGTACTGATAGTCCGTCTCATCGATCACCTGCGTTTGGCCACACGATTCGTGGTAGTGCAGTCGAAAGCCTCTGTGGCTAACCGAATCATCGCTGACGAAGCGTACCATAGCACGATTGGTGGCCGACTGATTGCGGTGCATTTCTTTGATATTCATTCCGCACATGACAAAAAGTCGTGCACCGTCGGTATCGTCGAGACTTTCCACATCGGTGAGACCATCACTGGCACTCAGATCGTATGCACTCACATGATCCCAGTTGCAGGACATGCCACTCTCAATCTCCAACTCCTCCATATCGAAGATGATCGTGTGGTGTGGCGACACCTCGATAGTCCATTCGCAATTCGAATTCGGAGGATACGGTTCGGGGTATTTGGGTGATTCAATGATCCCTTTGCTGCCCATGAGTTTGCCGCCACAATCTGTGGTAGATCAAAGGATTACAGTCAGGTAGAGTCTTAGCCCCCTCTAGGTGGTACTCACTGCTCTTGATTACGCGGTAGGTGGCCGTGAATCCGCGTCCGTTGTGCTCGGCATCTGTGTTGAAGTGCACATAGAATTTGGGGCCGGCGCTGGTTAAGATCTGCTTTGGACTGGTACCACAGTGCCGCAACTTGGGGTGTGTCTCGCGGTTATCGCTGTTGGAGATCTGGCGAGCGAAGAGAAAGAGAAATAGAAAGGGTAGGGATGTAGAAGAGATATATGTATGTGTTGTATGTTGTATGTTGTATATGTGGTATATGTTGCATATGTTGTATATGTTGTATATGTTGTATATGTTGTATATGTTGTATATGTTGTATATGTTGTATATGTTGTATATGTTGTATATGTTGTATATGTTGTATATGTTGTATATGTTGTATATGTTGTATATGTTGTATATGTTGTATATGTTGTATATGTTGTATATGTTGTATATGTTGTATATGTTGTATATGTTGTATATGTTGTATATGTTGTATATGTTGTATATGTTGTATATGTTGTATATGTTGTATATGTTGTATATGTTGTATATGTTGTATATGTTGTATATGTTGTATATGTTGTATATGTTGTATATGTTGTATATGTTGTATATGTTGTATATGTTGTATATGTTGTATATGTTGTATATGTTGTATATGTTGTATATGTTGTATATGTTGTATATGTTGTATATGTTGTATATGTTGTATATGTTGTATATGTTGTATATGTTGTATATGTTGTATATGTTGTATATGTTGTATATGTTGTATATGTTGTATATGTTGTATATGTTGTATATGTTGTACATGTTGTACATGTTGTATATGTTGTATATGTTGTATATGTTGTATATGTTGTATATGTTGTATATGTTGTATATGTTGTATATGTTGTATATGTTGTATATGTTGTATATGTTGTATATGTTGTATATGTTGTATATGTTGTATATGTTGTATATGTTGTATATGTTGTATATGTTGTATATGTTGTATATATGTTGTATATGTTGTATATGTTGTATATGTTGTATATGTTGTATATGTTGTATATGTTGTATATGTTGTATATGTTGTATATGTTGTTATATGTTGTATATGTTGTATATGTTGTATATGTTGTATATGTTGTATATGTTGTATATGTTGTATATGTTGTATATGTTGTATATGTTGTATATGTTGTATATGTTGTATATGTTGTATATGTTGTATATGTTGTATATGTTGTATATGTTGTATATGTTGTATATGTTGTATATGTTGTATATGTTGTATATGTTGTATATGTTGTATATGTTGTATATGTTGTATATGTTGTATATGTTGTATATGTTGTATTTGTTGTATATGTTGTATATGTTGTATATGTTGTATATGTTTATGTTGTATATGTTGTATATGTTGTATATGTTGTATATGTTGTATATGTTGTATATGTTGTATATGTTGTATATGTTGTATATGTTGTATATGTTGTATATGTTGTATATGTTGTATATGTTGTATATGTTGTATATGTTGTATATGTTGTATATGTTGTATATGTTGTATATGTTGTATATGTTGTATATGTTGTATATGTTGTATATGTTGTATATGTTGTATATGTTGTATATGTTGTATATGTTGTATATGTTGTATTTGTATATGTTGTATATGTTGTATATGTTGTATATGTTGTATATGTTGTATATGTTGTATATGTTGTATATGTTGTATATGTTGTATATGTTGTATATGTTGTATATGTTGTATATGTTGTATATGTTGTATATGTTGTATATGTTGTATATGTTGTATGTTGTATATGTTGTATATGTTGTATATGTTGTATATGTTGTATATGTTGTATATGTTGTATATGTTGTATATGTTGTATATGTTGTATATGTTGTATATGTTGTATATGTTGTATATGTTTGTATATGTTGTATATGTTGTATATGTTGTATATGTTGTATATGTTGTATGTTGTATGTTGTATGTTGTATGTTGTATGTTGTTTGTTGTATGTTGTATTTTGGGGTAACTCACTACAAGCGCATCCTTGGTGCAGTTGACGCTGTCCTGAATGTCCATATCCACAATGGTCAGCTCAATCACATGACCCTCGTTGGCACGGATGAGCCACAAGCACTCCAAATCGTTGGGATACATATTGGGATAGTTGAGGGAATGAAAGCTGCCGGTATCGCCGCGCAATTCATGCAGACAACCCTCAATGCGGTACTCCAGCCGGAAGCTGACTCGGCTCGAATTGTGGACAATGGTGAGGAAATCTCCAGTGGAATTGTACGCACCCAAGCCGAGAATGCGCTTTGCCACCGCATTGCCAGTGGTTGTATTGCCTTGGAACAGATAGACACCTTCATTGGGATTACCTTCGTCCTGCTCGTGACTCTGATCGAAGTGAGAGAACTCCAGCACAATGTGATTGCCACGCGGCGATCGAATACGCCAACTGCAGTTGACAGTCTCCTGGTCGAAGTGCATCTCGCCATAGTTGAGACTCTCGACGATGCCGTGCATGTCCCACAACTCGCGCTGGCAATCCAAGATATACGACAGACGGAAGCCCCTGCTCGTCTCACTGCTGTCCGTCTGGAAGACGATGCGTGCCTCGTTGCTGTCCAGGTAGATGATGCGCTTGTCGGGATTGTCGGGCAGGCTGCAGAACAGAGGATTGGACGGCTGATCATGCACGCTGAAACCCTTGACCGCCTCCAGTTGCACATAATCGAAGCTACAACTGTATAACTCCTCCAACTGTAGATCCTCCAGTTGAATGCGTAACCTGGAGCCGGCTTGACCCCGCAGCTGCCACTCGCAGTGCACAGAATTTGGATAATTGTTTGGATAATTGGGTGAAGTGATGACACCCGCATTGCCCACCAGTCTGCCGCCACAGCCGCTGGCAAAGATGCGCCACGCGAGGCGGAAGCCACGTCCAGTGCCCACAGACTCAGTGTGTAAATGCAAATACAACTGATGACTGTAGCTGGGTATGCGTCGTGGCATGCTGTCCCCGCAGAAGCGTCCCACTAGCGCCGACTCATTGGAGCCACCATTATGCACCTCCAGCCAATCGCCAGTGCAATTGGGCGTCGCACGCAGTTGGAACATTTCCACCTGCAGTTCAATTTGCTCGCCCGGTGGCGCATTCAGTGTCCACACACAATCCAAGTCCCCAGCATAGGGCAATGGGTAGCCCGGTGACTCGAGCATGCCGGTCGAGGCATGCAACTCGCCGCCGCATACATTGCGATCCACAAACCGATACGACAACTCAAATCCTTGTCCCCCATCACTGAAGTCCGATACGAACTTCACAGTCACCATACGCGACTGTGTGGTCATGTCTTTGGGCAGTTCGGAGCCACAGTATTTACGCAGAGGATTGCGCGTTTGCATGGTATTGCTGCTGCCCGCTGGCAACTCATCGCGAATCTCCACAAAGTCAAACTTACAATCGTTGATGCCCTCCAAGTCGAAGCTGAGCCAGTGCAGCAGTATCGACTTCCCTGCCGGCGCCATGATGACCCACTCGCAGTTCATATCGTTGGCATATCGTCCATTATCCGCAGCCATTGGCAGCCGTATGTTCTGCCCCTCCTGGCTGTACACACCGCCACAGGCATCTGTGGGTGCTGCCACTGTCAGATACTCGAAACGGAAGCCACGTCCCAGAACCACGCCACTGATGGCCAGCTGCAGAGTCAGCATGTTCGTCTTGCTGACATACTGCGCTGGTGGCTTTCTGTTGCCACAGAATGGACCCAGCAGGGCAAGATTGAGGCCATCATTGATGGTCAGACGTGAGCCAAGGGCACAGTTGCTGGCTGTGGACGGGCTGTCTGTCATCCATTCCGAACTGGTATACTCATCGTAGTCATCATCGGCACTCCTGCTGTTCAGCTGGAAATCAATCAGTTTCAGATGAATGATCGTGCCTGGTGCCGTGTTTATCTTGTAGCTGCACAAGCGATCGCTGTGCGTCAGGTTGGGATATCCTGGCGAGCTGAAGCTGCCATTGGCAGCCGTGAATGTGCGTGAACAGTCCATGCGATAGTTTAGCTTGAAGCGATTGCTGGCACCGCCAGCGATGGTATCATAGTAACGCACACGCACACGATTCCCCTGCGAACTGATGCTCGGCGGGAGCTGAGCGGAGCCATCGCCGTAGCCACAGTTCTTGCTCTGTAGTGCACTACGCGCTGGCTGGGTATCTGTGGGCTCCAGCAGATCATAGATCTCAATGCAGGCATCGCCGGCAAGCTCGAAGCGCTGGAACTCAATCAGTATGGTCTCGCCCACTGCCAGACGTATCTCGTAGTCGCAGGAGACGGCCTGCAGGTTGTCTGCCGGCAGTATGGGAGTGCTTATGCTACCCTCCTGGCTGGTATAGACACCTCCACAGCCGGGCAGACGCTCCTCGGCTGAGTAGTGCAGCTGGAAGCCAAGATCGCTGCTGCTATTGTCCGAATGGAAGCGCACAATGGCCTCGTGCGTGGGCAGCAACAGGGGGGGCGGTGGTTGTCCGCTGCTGCAGTATTTGTACAGCTCACGGCCAGCAATGGCGTCGGTAATCTGCAAGAGAGAGAGAGAGATAGACAGAGAGACCTTGAGTAGTAAACGAGCTACAGCTGAGTGTGCTTGACCCGCTATCTACCTGTTCAAAACGTTTTCTTAAATACATAGCTTTTTTGTTAAAAGAATTTTGTGTTGCATACTTTATGGGACTTAGAAATAAGCAGCTCTTTGTAATTATTTCTTGCATAACTTCTATGTTAATGTTTCGATCGCAAGCAAATTTTCAGAAATCATTTGTGCATTGATAATTATGGTTTTTACCAAAAATGAACTATCTTGCATTATAATAACGCTTGCAACTGGCTCTTATAGTCTATAATATCTAGATTCTTATAATGTGGTGGCCAAAATCGAAAGTCAACTTTATCTGCATGAGATATATAGACTGTTCTTCATAATTTCTTATAGTCCTAGCTCTGATATTTAGATTTTCATACGCACACACAGACAAGGCTATATCGACTAGGCCGAAGATGCTGATTAGGTATATATATGTATATATATATTTTCTGGGTATATATAGTTTCTGGAGTCTGCCAAGCCTTCTTCAGCCTGTTACATACGTTTTCAGTCGATTATAATACCCTCCCCCCTAAGTGTAGCCAGCATAATAATGAGTCTAATCTGGGGAACTCCCCTCCTTCTCGTACTTACCGAAACATAGTCATAGTTACAGTCGCTGTGCTGCTCCAGCTGCAGGCTGAAGAAAGTTAGCTTGATGCGTCTATCGTTGGGCGCCACCAGATGCCACTCGCAATCCCGATTGCGTGGGTATGGGCCCGGTGAGCCAGGTGAGGCCAGTGTGCCGTGTGTCTCGAACTGATAACGGCCGCCACATTGCGGCTGCATCGATTCCCATGTCAGCTCGAAACCCTCGCGTGCTGTTGTGTTATCCGAACGGAACCACAGATACAACTGATTGCTGGACGAGATGAGATTGCCGCCATGTGGCAAACGATTGCCACAATAGCGTCCAATGATCTGTGCAGCCGCAGTGCGACCATCGTTAATCTGCAGCCAGTCAAAGCGACATTCAGTCGAATCCTCCAGATCAAAACTGCTGAAGGTGACATTCAGCACCAGCGACTCGTTGGTACGTATGACCCAGGCACATTGGGCATTATGCTCATAGCTGCTATTGCCTGGTGGATAACGTAGACGACCCGTCAGGCCGTAAAGCATGCCATTGCAGCTGCTGAAGCGCAACTCGCACAGTCTGCCCCGATAGCCGGGTTGACACTGGCACACAAATTCGTTGCCATACTCCGATGGTTTGGCACGGCAACGTCCGTCGTTCTTGCAGGGATTCGGAGTGCACACACTGGGCAAGGGATCACAGTGTCGACCACCGAAGCCTCGCTGGCATTGGCACGTATAATTGCTGGGCCCATTGTCCAGGCAAATGCCGCCGTTCTGCGACGGAAGAGACAGAGATGAGAGAGAAAGTTTATCAGCTCAAGTTGTGCATAGAGTATGTTTAGAAGGGAAGGAATGTCTTATTATGGTATTTCTTATGGTTTGAAAGGTTGGTTTTTGGTTTAGTTTTAAGTTCTTCAATGTTATCTTGTCTAGCTGCTTCCTATTGCTGCGGATCTGTCGTTACTCCCATGCCGAAGAATACTTCTAATTTTCACTTCTTCTTGAAAAGTTCTTTGAAATTCCTCTCTGCAACTACTTTCTTGAGGGATCTCCATATTTCTGATTTTACTTGATTACGTTCCACTTACCCTACACGGCATATCGTTGCAGTTGTTGTTGGTGCCGCGTATGCAACCATCTTGGCCATAACCGGAGCCCAACATGCCCGCGGGGCAGCTGCAGATGATCGTGTTGGAGATTTCGGAGCATATGGCCAAGGGATGACAGATGTTGCCACGCTGCGTGCAGCTGGTGAGGCCGACGGCATTGGTATTGCTGCCAGGTGCAAGGGGACTGCGTTCGCAACTGCGTCCATCTCCAGTCCAGCCGACAGGACAGAGGCCACAGTGACTGGAGCCATAGGTGTTGATGCACTCGACCCGTGGATTGAGACTGCAGCCACCGTTGTTGGTCTCGCATTCGTTAATGTCACGACAACTGACGCCGTTGCCCGTCAGGCCAGCAGCACAGGGGGCACAGGTGAAGCTGCCGGGCAGATTGATGCACTTGGTGGAGCATGGTGTGTGCGCAGCGGCACTGCACTCATCCACATCCTCAGTGCAGGTGGGTGTGATGCCATTGCTACGCCAGCCAGCCTCACAGATGCATCGATAGCCAAGCTCGTCGCTGCTCTGCACACAGCTGCCATGTCCGCACAGCTCCCACGAGCTGGCTGCACCACAGTCTGTCTTGCGCTGCGTGCAGTGCATGCCATGCCAGCCATGGGCGCACAAGCAGCTGAATGATCCAAACTGATTCACGCACTGGCCACCGTTCTGGCACCCCAGATCGGTGCCCTCAAACAGGGCGCACTCGTTCACATCTCGCTCGCATTTGCGGCCCTGCAACAGATATCGAAATACTTTATAATATATATATATTCTATATAATACTGTGTGAAAGATATGGCAACTGCATACGCCCCTCAATACGCCCCTTTGCAACGCCCCTCTTACCTCAAAAGCGCTGCGGCACTGGCAACGGAAACCATCGAAAATGTTTAAGCAGCTGCCCCCGTTCTCGCAGGGATTGCTCTTGCAGCTGTCCTTCTCCAGGCGCGTCTTCAGAGATTCTATGGAGTTCTCGTTGTCTCGTACTCGACGCTGCCAGCGACGCAGTTGGAGGCGGTCAGAACGAGTTCTGCAAGGAAAAACATGACAAGGTTTGTTGAGGATACCAAGAGATTTGAGAAATATGTATCTGTACTTAGAATATATATAATGATTTTATATTATTTATATTATATTCATTATTTGTATAATGAAGAATATAATACTGCAACCCTACAGCCCCAAGCAAACTAAAGATATAGATGAAGATTCATACATTCATTTTTGACTTGACAGTAGTATATATAGTATATATGTACTGTATAGTATAGTTGACCGTAGTAATACATATATAATATATAAATACTGTATATATAATACTATACTGTTTACTGCCTCCATATGTCTTCAATATCTCATTGTACAACTATGAACAGAACCCTCAAAGCACTGTAAATATACTTCACCAAAAAGTACTGTACTCATTGTGTACTGTACAACATTGAAATGAATGTGTACACAAGTAAAAACAGGCCAATCTGCAGCATGCATTCACATTCATTAAAAACTGTACACAAAAAGGGAATACTTTTAATTAATAAATGATTCATTTGCCTTTTTGAATGTGCAGTACTCAGGAACTTTCCATCACATTTTAAACATATTTTGTAAACTGTTATACAGAGTAAACTATATATTAAATTAACTTCAGAAAATATAATAATATTGTATAGTAATATTGTACAAATAAGAATCCTTAACACTTGTGCAGCCCTTATAAACCACAATAATAGGAAAATAATAAGGAAAATAATAAGGAAAATAATTAGGAAAATAATACCGGAATTCAGCAGGCAGCTCTGTCAGCAGATAAACAAAAGATATAGTAGATTTCATCATGACCAAGAGTATATCGGAAGCTTGACACAGATTTCTCTACAGATCTTGAAGTAAATACCAACCTGTTCTGCAACTGCCGCATTAATGCACTGTGTCCATTGGGGCCGCAGGATTGTTTCTTAAAGTCTTCCAGCTGATCGGCCAGTTCACGAATATCGACAATATCCTCGGGTCTGGTCCACTCGTCCTTACCGCCGCCTCCAGGACGCTTCGTTTTACCACTAAGCGGCATAAGTATATCCATCACATCGTATTCCCCATTGATGATTAGACGCGAGTTGCCATTGAGGCGAAAGCTGATGTTACGATTGGCTCCCGACTCGAACACAAGATTTCCATCCTTGCTAATGATCTTGGGTCTGCGAGGAGTAGAACGAGGAGAAGAAGAAGAACAGGCAGTAGCACCAGCAGTTTCTCTCTGTTTCTCTCTCTCTGTCACTTACGCATTGACAAAGCTCTGCACAAGTGCACAGAGCATGCCCAGGATCAGTAGCAACTGCAGCAATCTCAGCTGCTGATTTTCACTCATCTTTCTCACTTTTTACACATTTATTTTACACACACAAAAAAAAAAAAGAATTCAACAAAAAAATAACAAGAATTTTATCCCGATTCCGTTTGGACTTGTTCACTCCACTTGGCTTCGGATGCGACTCTGACATTGCCGGCCTGCAACGCTTGCGACGTCGACTGTGAGGGGCGTTTCTGCGTCGCTGCCCCAATGTACTCCCACCTAGTGGAGATAGCACCATGCTACATAGTAAAGGGTGATTTTTTAAGAGCTTTAGAAAAGTTTTTAAAAAAAAAACACATGAAATTCAGAGAAATGCATGAAATCTTTATTTGCAAATGTTGACCGTGACTACGCCTCAAATGGTGCATCCGCTTAGTTCAATGTTGGCATACTCTTTCCATCATTTCGGTATCCGGTATCTCACGAATATGTGCTTCAATGTTGTCCTCCAATGCGTCAATTGAAGCGGGCTTCTTTGTATAGAGATTAGATTTAACATAGCCTCACAAAAAATAGTTTAAATGCGTTAAATCGCATCATCTTTGAAGAAGTACGGTCCAATGATGCCACCAGCCCATAAACCGCACCAAACTGTGACTTTTTCTGGATGCATTGGTAGCTCTTGCAATGTTTCTAGCTGATCTTCACTCCAAAATCGAGAATTCAGCTAATTGACGCACCCATTAAGCCCGAATAGCCGCTTCAGTGGGTCGATTAAACTGACCATAAAATGGAAGAAGCGCGCGATGAACTTTCTTAACAGAGCACGCATTTTAATAATAAAATTCGATAATTTGCAGCGCGTTGTTCGTTTGTAAGAGGATTAATGGTTAAATTATAGACAAACTTAAGATGTTTGACAGTGATAGAAAAGACAAAACGTGCGTCAGCTGTTTAAACCAGTGTTGCCAAAAAGATAATAGCTAAAAAATCACCCTTTACATATAGTATATCATTTCTTGGTACATATACATATATATTTTTAATATTACTGTTTTTTTTACTTTGTTTACAATTTACATTTATTTGAGCAGCTTTTCTCAACGGGGGCTGACGGATGGCGAATAATATCTGATCTGGTATTATATAGTTGTGGATCATAATATATCATAAGCATATGTTGCTGTACGGTTTATCTTATGCTTGCTTTACAATAGCAAATTCTGGATTAAGTTCATAATGAACGTCGCCTGCTGTGGAAAACTCTTTCGCAAAAGGATCTTAAGTGCTAAGCTACTATTGTTCAGAAAGTTATATATTCTTTTGATTACAAATATTTATAAAAATACTTTGCATACTTTATTTGAAAATAAATTCGAAAACTACACTTGCTAGGGAAGTATTTTTTATTCAACAAGAAAGAAAATTTGAATGAGAGAATAATTTGGAATTCTCGCAAGCGAGAAGAAGTTGTATAGTATTTACAAAAATACATTTCTTTGGGGAAATACTTTTATTTAAGACACTCTTTATGACGTTTCATTTATCGTAACATATATATGTATATATAGTTATATATATTTATCAGTAGAGTACTTTACAAAAGAGTATTTGTTGTATTATAGGAAGTGAATGGAAATCTTAAATCAGAATTGGAAAGAGCATCGAAGCGAACATGTTTTCTTTTCATTTATACATATATGGTATATTAAGCACATCTATGCATATATAAGTGTGAGTGTGTGTGTGTGTGTGTGAGTGTCTGTGTGGCGAGTAAGTCTATGGGTTGCTTAAGTACGGGATTAGGTTCTAAAAAGAAAAGGCTCAAGTCATGCCCCAAAAAGTCTGTTTGTTGTAAAAGTTACAAATGCACAATAAATATACAAATGTGTCTCCCTCTCTCTCTTTCTTTCTATCTCTTTCTTTATCTATGGCATATAGAAAATGGTGTTGTAAATTAACTTAGGATAGCGACTTGAAATTTGCCTAGCAAGAGATTTGGTTAGGAGGTTTTTTGGCATTCATCTTGTTGCATCGATCAGTTGCGATTCGATGATATCATATAACTAAGCGAGAATAGGAAAATATAAAACGATAGCAGCCAGTATAGGAATATGCGACGCGAGTGTGTGTTTGGTGTTTGCTGTTGCTTGTTCTTTCTTTCGGTACATACATATATATAGATATATAATCTGTTTATAATAGAATCACAATTCAAATGAAATGAATTGTAAAGTGTAGTTAAAGTTAAGCTTATGTGCAAATAGGATCTGTGAATGTATGCGTGTGTGTGTGTTTTCCTAACAAAGTACATACATACATATATGGTAGATACATAATCCGTTACATGATCAATAAAATCTCTTTCTCTGCTCACCAGACCTGCCTGGCCTGCTTCAAGCTTTACAAATCTAATTACAGTAGGCAACAAACACGTGCACAATAAATAAATTAATTATTATGAAATATATAGGCATATATATATATATATATATATATATATGTAAATATATAAATATATATACGTTTATACATACATACTGTTTACAATTGAACTTTTTGCTTAGGTCGACGTTGATTTTGCTTCGCTACACTATGCTAGGTGATTGCGCTCTGTCCTCTTTCCCCTTTTTCACTTTTCCACTTCTCTTCTCTTCACTCCTCTCCATCTCCAGTTGTCCGTTGCCTATTGCCGGCACAGCGCAGTTAAACTGAAACTAAAACCAGCCAATAAGTTCATTGATGCAGCCTCCAAAATGCATTGTTATCCTCTCGTTCAATTGCTTGTCTCTGCCGCCTTCACCACGTTGCTCTTTGGCCGTCGTATATGCTCTGATTTGTGATAGAGAAACTTGTAGCCCGACTGCTTTTCCGTGTACTGTGCAAACGAGTCTATTAGGCACAAAGAATGAAATACAGTTTAGTACAGTATACACATATGAACATATATGTATTTAAATGATAGTATACCGAATGAGATGTGTCCAATATTGGCGGTATCCAGGGCAAAGAAGAGCGCCTGAGCTTTCTGTTCATTCAACTTGCCCCCCAGCATGCCGCAGCAATCGCACAAAGCTCTCTCGCTCAATCCTCTCGCTTGTGGGACTATAAAGCTGCATAAATGATAGAGAGAGAGAGAGAGATCATTAGTTGTTATAGTTATAGGTAGAGCAAAGCCTAGTAGGCTCACCTTGATCAGTGCACGCAGAAACGTGATGATGTCACAGTTCTTCAATTTGCAGAACAGTGAACAGAGTAAGAAACTCTTTAGACTGATTGTACCCTTGCCACGCTGCAAGCGAAAGAAAGACAACAATGAGATAATCGATATTAATCAGAAATTTTCTGGAATACTTACGTGATCGAGCAGCGCAAAGAGCTTGTGCAGATTTGTGTTATTGAGATCCACTTGCAGTAGCTCGGCGAATTTGATAATGTCTACTTTGTCGGTGTTGGACATCGTTAGGTACTTATCGCATAGCTCCAGGTCCAGTTCGGAAGCAATGAGGCCAAGGAAATCGAGTGTATGCTCAATTTCTACAACATCCCCAGGAAAGGGTATCTTCATTTCACGTGCTCGACTCATAACGATAACATCCTCAAACGAATAGTCCGATGTGGGCACTTCAAGAGCTCTACGAGAATGTGAAGAGAGAGGCAAGAAGGTAAAGAGTTCAGTCAGTTTGCTGAGAATTCTAGCAGCGACTCACTTGGCCATCACTTCGCGCACATTGTTGGCATAGAGATTCGCATCAGAGACCTCGGCCGGCGAGGGATTGTAGACGGGCAGGTACTCGATCTCGCAACGATTGTAGAACTGCGTCATTGTCAGCCAAAGCAGACGCAGACTAGAATGAAATGAAAGAGAATCAGATTGGATAAGCAAACAAATGAAACAAGAGTGCAACTGCTGCAACACTTACACTCCCGGGCCATCCCAAGTCCAGGTGAATGTATCATATTTATTTGGATATCTAAGCAGAATTGGCTGCACTGCCACGCCAGGATAGAAGGCGCCTGGTTTGAATTTAATCAACGCTGTGCGATTAGTGCACGTGCCCTCAGCAAAGATGACCACCTGTGGCCAATCGTCCTCGGAGCGTGCACGATCTACAATATTCTTAATTGTATTCTGCCTTGAATTCGGATCCTCGCGCTGCACATAAATGGGCTGAGCATAGTTGATGATTTTCCCAAGCAACGGAATATCTGCTGTCTCCCTCTTGGCCACAATCGATGGCGGATGACCCGATACAACCAGAATGGAATCAACATACGATGAGTGTGGGGCGACAACCAAAATCGGTGCCTCCTTGGCCGTTGCCGGTGTTCCCTTCACGCTGATGTAGTGAAATGAACCACATGTATACACCATGCGCATGGCACGTGCTGTCAGATACTGCACATGTCTGTAAATTGAGACAATTATAGATTAATGTATATCATTTTATACTCTACATAGTTGCATCTTCTACTCACTTGCGCCAGCCGGAGAGGGGCTTCTGCTGCAGCTCCTCCAGTGTGGTTCCATACAGGCCAATGTAGGCAAACATCCAAGCGGACAAGAGGGAAAGGACACATCCCACAACGCGTATCGGTAGCAGCAGCACGGTCAGCACATAGATCTAGAAACATTATCATCATATCATTACAAACAGTTTTCACTTTCAAGATTATCACTTAAGATATCCTAACCGTTATAACATATTTCAATTTGCTTATCAATTAAGGGGAGAGATTAGGAGAACCAACGACGAATATATGTATATTGAACTTTGAAATCGAAACTGTACAAACGAAATGCGATTAAAAACGAAAACAAATTAGACCCCTCATCGGGCGGAAACAGTGCCTGGGGCTGGGGCTGATTTAAACGTAATCAACGGAAAATAGTTATATACCACCAACAATATCTAGGGACTATATAAGATTTGATTTGTTGATACCCTCATATATCATAGAGTTTCATTCACACACACAAACACTAGATAATAATTTTCATGTGTGTGTTAGTTAGCAACCCCCAAAACAGACCGTACGATGCGGGCATTAAATTTTTACTACCCGTACTTAAAAATATAATGATAATTTTCACTGAATTTCAATTAACTAAAAAACGAAACTGAAACTAAAATTGCAAACTGTAACTGTCATGAATATATACAATATATTTTAAAGGGCCTGTCACAGTTTCCATTATCACCTCCAGCTGTATGCAAATTGCGAACCTCTCTGTGTATTATATGAATACAGATTATATATGTACATATGTTATATATACATACATATGTGCATATGTATATCATTAGCAAACCTTTGATAGCTGCAGAGTTTAAAGTTTGCGACCTTCAGCCGCAGATCTCAAGGCAACTGCTGAAGAGTTTAACGAAACTAGTTTCTCGTTGTTGTTATTGTTGATGATGAGGAGACCCCCCGCTATGGATTAAGCGCAACGTGTGCTTGATCTTAATGTGTCATTATTAAATACATATACACTATATACAATATAATTACTGTTAACTGATAACGACCTGCAATGTGTCATCAGACTAATGCAATAGGACGTCAGCTATGCACATGTGGCGCGACTCAACTTCTGGGAATATTTGCATATAATGTAAATACATATACAGGGACACCCATTGTGGCCTCTTCGAGTTTAGGTGTTGAATAGACTCTTGAAAAGTAACGGCATAATAAGCTGATAAACATATCAAGTTCAGTGGCTCTGGGCAAATATAAGTATGTATGTATGTATGTATCTACAATATATGTATAAATATTTATATAGCATTTGTGTACTATATTTCTTGAGATTTGTACAAATATTTTGTATCTCAATTAATTTGTGCTATCGCATATCGTTATCGATAGATACGCCTCATGTCACTCGACTAATGACGTTCATACCGGCCAAGGTTCGGGTACTAACTACTCAAGCGTATAATTATGACTAAATTTAAAGTGATTTCATCTGTGGTCAGTCTAGTTACCCCCTCCTCCCCTTCCTCAGTTGATTCATTCGGGTTAATTTGTATATGTACTCGAAAATAAACAGCTGATAGATATTGCACAAGCCAAGGCAGATGCAGGAGAAGGAGGGGCGTGGGAGGTGTGTCAATTATGCAGGCGTAACAATTATAGTGAAAGTTGAACAAGGAACGTGTAGAAAACGTTTCATTTTATTTCTTTTCTCGATTATTTTGATGCAAAAGGGAAAGGGGCGTAAAGAGGGGGCATATGTACCTACGAGTGTGTGTGTACGAACTTTGGAATGTGCGCGTTTTGTATAACGGCAATAGTAGCAGAGCACACACACACACACGCACACACAACTACACACAAGTAGCCAACAGTAGAAACGGCTAAAACTACAACTACAACTACAACTACAACATGACAGCAACAACGCGCCAAAGAACCGTCGGAAAAAACAACAGCAACAACAAGGTAACAAGAATATCGTATGATTCGCGCTGGCTGCTTGCTGCTGCTGCTTCTTGTTGTTGTCGTTGCTGTTGCTGTTGTTGCTTTTCACATTATTCTTTCTAACACAACGTTGACGTCCACGTCGCACATTGGGCCAGAAGACTGTTTTCATTATTTAGATGCGCAATAGTGCATGGATTTGAATGAAATTGAAAAATAAGCTACATATTCAGAGACATATTCATATATTAAATGCATATTCAGTTAGATTGATGTACCTCCCTTAGAAATGAAAACTAAGCGACATTTTCAGAGACATATTCATACATATAATATAATAAATACATATTCAGTTAGATTGATAATACCTCCCATAGTAATTCTGCATTTAACCTTAACAATAACCCAAATTGAGTTGCATTTTAAGGTATTTTTGTATGCTGAAACCGAATTTAAAAGAGGTTGCTTTCCACCGGCTCGCAATTTGTCTCAGTAGGTTAAAAACAGCAAAGGAAAGGTTATCTAAAAACCTTTTATCTCGCAATAGGGTTAAAAATAGAGTTATCAAACTAATATATGTATCTATAACCAGTAAGTAAGGTCAGCCAGGACATACAGTTGTACTCCTAAGACGAAACAAAGCTCAGTAAAATTGAAAAAAAAACTTTTTACTAAACATATTAAACTTTAAAACAAGTCAAACAAATAAACTCGCTTTAGTTTTAAAGTTATCAAATTTCACAGATCACATTAAATTTTTGTCCATTTAATGGCAACTCTGCATTTTAACCATTAACCAATCAAATTTAATGTTTAATAAAGTGTTTTCTTTCAATAAAAAAATATATGTTGTCAAAAAAGTTTTGAATTTTTTTAATTAAATTTCCCTAAAGCTATCTTCTGGCCCACTGTGCCTCATCTACGTCGAAACGACGCTGTCCAAGGCAGATAAAAGAATTATCGACAATGTAAGAGTAAGAGTTATCGACATCAGGCAAATGCACACATGTGTGGGTGTGTGGGTGTGTGTGTGTGTGAGTGGGAGGGTGTGTGTCTCTGTGTTGGTGTTGGTGGATATGCGTTGCACTTGAAATGTCTGTGCGTGTGGGTCACCCGATAGAAACAGCAACAACAACAACAAATGAAAGCTGTTCACACGAGTGTCAAGTAGACCCGCCACTCCCCCGCCCCCAACAGCTGTTTTTAAGCTGTTTTGCATGAATGAACGCGTACGGAAATGTTAACGGGAAACAGAACGAGAAGGAGCAATGGGGGATAAGGTAATGTGGGAGGGAGGTGAGAAACAGGAAACTCACCTTGGCCACCTCGATGTGACTGTCGATTTGTATGCGATGCACAAATGGATTGATGTAACTGTAACCCTTGGATGCCCAGCTATCCTCCTCAGAATCCCGTTTCCCGAGGTTACTGCTAATTCTATTAATGCTGTCAGCCGCATCGGCGGCGTCGCCACTGACAGAGACAGCACCAGCGGCAGCAGCTGAAGTGGCCGAGGCAAGCACACTGCCATCGCTGCTGGTGGTACTGCTTCTGCTGCTTCTTCTGTTGGTGGTGCTGCTATTGTTTTGGGGCTCGATGTCGTTGTTCTCCATCTCCAGGGCATCATCATCGTCGCCATCGTTCGATGTTGGGGCATCGTGTGGCGAACGACGTCGCTTTATCGAAGACGTTGTCATTTTTAGATGTTGTTGTTGTTGTTTGATTTATTATTTTAACACAAATTGAGAATATAAATTCGTATTATTATTGTTCCAACTTTTCTTTCACTACTGTCGCTTGCTTTAACGTGTGGCGCAAAAAAAAATAATAAAAAAACAACAATCACTCCCGCTCCCGCTCTTCCGCTTTTTTGCGTTGCTAGCATGCCGTTCGCGTAGTGCTGTATAGCTGAAAGAAACAGTGCTGGCTAAATGTTGTGCACAAGTATCGATTGCCTCAAATCTGTATCGTAAACTATATATCTATATATCAAATATCGCACGCACATATCGCGCACACGCAGAGCGCACGAACATCGCATGCGCAAGTGCTGCCACTAGGTTGTAAAAAGAAGTCGTTGTGACTTTGTGGCAACTATACGTGCGCGCCCGTATTCAAATTGCTGAGTTGCGCTGCTTTGCTTTGCTTGCTCTAAATTCATCACGCATTCTAAATTTTGTTTAATTTGTCAGTCAATTGGTTGATTGAACGCCTTAATTGAGCGCAAACACAGACAGTTGTTATAATAGTTTGTTGTTTTTCTTGTTGCGTCGGCATCGCCATCGCCATCGACATCTAATCACATGTCTGGGGCCCCGGCCCTATCAAAATTCTTGCGACTAGGTCGCACACCACCATCATATACCACATGTGCTTGAAACGTGCCGCGATTCCAGCGCCTTCTAACGTTGCCAAGGCGAGTTCCTCAACTCACAGCAGTTTATGCTCAGACTATAAATACGCACACACGCATGTGTGGGTGTCTGGGTGTCTGTGTGTCTCTGTGTTTGTTAAGCGTTTTCGTATTTAAAATGTTAACCGACCAGTTTACGCGTCTCGCATATCGCATATATCGCATGACAAACGGGTTTCCTTTTCCTCTTTCCTCTTTCCTCTCTTCCTCTCTTCCACTTCGTTTTCGTTTTCATTTTGTTTTATTTCCACTTCGATTTCTGCTTCTGTTTTGTAGCATAGCCAACACAGCTGGGACAGTGGGTGGCAGCGCAGGGAAAAGACGAGAAGGGGTGGGGAGTGGAAGGCGTGTCTACTGTTATACGCGTCTGCATTTGACCTTGCCGAAGTTTAAAAGTCTGATGCAATCTACATATATCTGCCTCTCTCTTTGCCTCTTCTTCTCACTCTCTCTCTCTCCTTATCTCTCGCCCCCCTTCTTCACTCTTCTGCAGCCGCCCGGTGCACAGTGGGCAACTGGTTGCTTGGCTGAGCAAGCTGCCACGCCTACTTTTTAGCCAACTCGTATTATTAGCTGAACTAATGGCAAAGTCGGCATGATTTGCTGAAAAGTGCAAGGAACGGAGTGTAACTGGAATGGGGAAGGGGGCAACAGTGCAAAGAGACAGTCAAACATAGTATGAATGTACATACATAGATACATACATATATCTACATCTGTATACATATGTATGTATTGTTGTTATATGTACAGCTGTATATACAACGACAAACTTTAAATCTGACAAACAAGTTGACAAATCAGACCAACTAACGCAGATACACACTCATACAGACACACAACACACATACACAAATGTACGAGCACATCATATGTATGTATTTATACCCTTGCAGAGAGTACATACATTCTAAGCAGCAGTTTGCAACACACAGTGGGCAAGATCTACGCTGCCATAGCCAAAATAATAGCAGTAATTTAGCATATCTGAATCTTAGAGTTGAATTCGTGACATCAAAGATATTAGCAGAGTTGCCAAGCATATACCACTATCAGACAGCTGATTTTGAATGAATATTATACAATAAATTAAATGTGAACAAAGTAAAATGATTCTTATACATATTTATAACCAAAGGAATCGAACAGCAATTCTTATTACTAATTTCTCAAAAAGTGTCTTTTGGTTTCAACCTTCATTTAGGTATGTTATTTATATCTTGCGCGCAGTGTTGCCACCTTATTTACAGCGTAATTAAGGCTGTATTAATAGTCAATACACATCTAACTTGATTCTTGAAATGCAATCAATCAATAAACTTCGTGTAAATATAAAATATATTTATTGAAAATTCATGAATTTTATGTTTTTTTCATGAGAAGAATAAGTCATATTTTATTGGTTCATTAGATAAAGAATATATTCTATAATATATATTTTAGGGCTGCCAGCTATCCCTCACAAAAAAAGGATAGACTAGCATGAAAAAACGAATAGACAAGCGGAAAAAAGAACAAAAATTGAACAACAGGTTGTTTTTTATTAAAAACAAAGCTAAAACTTCATAAATTTGTAAATGTTTTTTAGTATATTTATTGATATTTACATATATACATATAAATAGTTCTAATCGCAATAATCAAAAATTTCATAAATTTGTAAATTCATTTAATTTCTTATGCTTTTTTTCGTATATTTTGAAAATGATTCTAATCGAAAATTTGCAATATTAAGCTAAATTTTCGAAATCTTTGTTTCTTTTTATGATTGAAAATGGAATCGAGAAATGGGAATGAAGATTTGTATACAAATGATGTGATTTTATGTCGATGAAGAAGATTTGTATTAAGATTATATCAAAAAATTTATATTTGAGTAAAAAAGAAAGGACAGTCTAGACGACAAAATAAAAGGACAGATCTGTACGGAAAAAGGCTGATCTGGCAGCCCTGCTGGCAACTATCTGCAATGAGGATTTCTCTCAATTTCATCAATATTGCATAAGACAACAACATATGGATTTCAAATATACATAGATGATCATAATTACTTAACTATTATCAATGCGACATGTGGCATAGCAGGACAGCCATAGGAAAGGGCATCAAAAGCCTCTTCAATCTGTTTCATCTTTCTATAATTATCTTGGGATTTGTTTATGCACATTTAGCCCGTCTGTGCCAGATAGTTTCGTTTTATTATATCTGCAGATATTTTGAATATTTCAGTGCGTAGCAAAGTGCTCTCTATTTATTTATCTGTTTGTTTGTTTGTTTGTATTCTATATATTTTTTACTCTCGTCTCGTCCCAAAATGATTTGTGACTTTTGCTTTTATCGCGGAAAATTCTTTTGTAGACTGCGTGGGCGGCGCCGCTGTTGCTTTTACTGCGTCGACGGCAGCGTCACGTGAAATCATTTAAAGTTGTCAAAAGAAACTGAGAAAAAATAGCAAATTGAGAATTTGATAATTAATGAGTTTCGCGGCGAGATCGAATGCCCCTTGCGCTAATAATGTGTGGCCAATGCGGCGTATACGCAACGCGCATGAAAATTTCCGCTGCCGAGCCTCGCTAAGGCTGCATTGACCCCTGTGCCTGCTGCTTGCTGCCTGCCTGCCTCCTGGGACTGTTATACACATTCTGTCGCTGTCGCTGTCCCTGCTGCTGCTGCTGCTGCTGCCGGCAGCCGCCTTCGACGTCATCAGCCTTTGACGTCACAGCAGGCGCAGCGCGTGGCCCAAAAAAACACACTGTGTAATGTAAAGAGAAGATAAAGAGAGACAGACAGAGAAAGAGAGAGAGAGAGTGAGGGATGGAGAGAAGAAGGGAGATAGAGTAAGAGATATGGAGTGAGAGAGAGAAAGAGATGGAGAGAGCGGCATACGGTAAAAAAATCAATTATTATGTGTGTGTATACTGCACACACACAGGCACAGGCAGGCACTCACACACACATACACACACACACAGACACACACGATGAGCAAGCGCAAAGCGAAGCAGCGCAACAGCAACAACAACAAGTTGCCTGCCTATGTGTGTCTGTGTGTGTGTGTGTGTACAACGGGGCGAGCCCCCAAATCTGGAATACCAATAGTGGACAGAGGAGTGGCAGCGGGGATAGGGGCAGCGTCAGGGGAGGCCAGCCAGAAGGGGGGCAGGGCAAGCAGCAAGGTTGCAGTGCGTGCTTTGTAAGCTGGCGTCGCATTCTTGAAATTACCTCTGTATGTGTGTGTGTGTGTGTGTGAAGGTGCCTGCCTGCCTGTCTGCATGTGTGTGTGTGTGTGTGTGTGTTAGTGAGTTGATCTCAAGTGGTTTCAGTTCGCGGAACTGTTCAGTTTTTAGGGTTGGGTTTTCCCACTCGACAAAGGCTTATCAAAAAAACTCGATCTCCACTTGAGTTTACAGTGAGACTGTGCTAAAAAGTACTGCAGATACACGCAACCCAGATCGACTAGCTGAACAAGAACATATAAAATATATACAAAATGTATATAATATTCAATATACATATACATACATTTGTATATGTATTTATTTATGTAAATACAAACATTTTGATATATTGTATGAATAGTAATATATATTCTATATATTATATACATTTTATATATATTCTACCTATCCTTCACTACGTTTAATGCACTTTTCTTTATGGGCAGTGCCCACTGTAGTTAGAGTTGCCTGCAGCTGGAGCAGGTTTTCTGGAACGAAACTAAAAACAGGATTTCATCATGGTTTGAAATTGCCGTTAATGCGCGCTGCACTCGAAATGCACTTGAGAATTCTGTCAACGTCATTGTCTGCCTCCCTCCCTTACCGATCTCCCTCTTCTCACTCTATCTATAGGTCTATTTGACGTCGGTCTGTCTGCCTGTCTGCCTGTCTTTGCCCTTATAACATTCCTTCTCTCTTTCTCTCTCTCACTCTGCTGTCTGTCTGTCAACTTGTCGATCTCACCACACTCGCATACTCCCCACTCCTGCACTCACTCTGTCTCTCTCCTCCCCCTACCTTTACTCCCGTGACTCATTGCACGAACATGCTGGCCCCTCCCCCCTCACTCCCCTGCGATTATTTTGAACTTGAGTCCATTGAGATTAGAAAGTCAAACAAGGCCGACAACAGCAATAAACTAGCGCCTCAACAGGCCCCCGTCTCCAAACAACGAGCCCCTTATAGCAGCGAGCCCCCCATCCACTTTTCTTTCCTTGCCATGCCCCTTTACCGTCCTTCCTCTCTCTTGGCGCAGTCAAATTCGGCCACGCAACGATGAGCAATGTGACCTTATTTCACCTCTGTGCGCCTGCACACACCCCCTCCCCCTGTCTAGCTGCATTTTCACCACCTTCCAGGCGATTACGTCGGCATATCGAGAACATGTGCCTCCTCTGCCGCTGCGTCTGCCTCCTGCGCTGTGCTGCGCTGCGTCACGCCATTTGGTAGCACGAGTAACGCTTTCGATTCCAACTGGAATCGAGACGACGCCCACCAAAACTTATCGCGTTTTTTCTTCCTCCTCTTCTATTTTTATTTTCTTCCTAAACAATTTCCGTCGACGCGATAAGGAACGATCGCGTATGTATGTGTGTTCTTTTTAAATTTTACAAGTTTTCTGTTAGTCTGATAAGACTGTGGTGAATATGTATAGAGGAGGGGAGAGAACGAGGCAACAGCACAGCTTGCATTCTCCCTCTCTCTCTCTCTCTACTGCACTGTCTCTTCTGCACTCACTTTCTCTCACTGCATAATGGGCAAACATGGCAAATTATGGAAATACATATTTTCAATTTTTAAGTGCAATTGCACTGCACTATGCCCACTGTAAACGACCTTTGTTTATTATTAAACTAAACATTTATGCCAAATTGTTTGTGTATTGATAAGAAATGGAAACTTTGCGCCAGACGCAGGTTTTTTTTCCAATTAACTGACTAATTCACGTTGTCCATATATGTACATAGATTATGCTCCACATACAGACACACAATTACACACATACTCGCATACAAACTGTTTTGGTTGTATGTCTGGTTAGCTGTTTTTGTTACGCGGAATTGTTTTGTTTACGGCGTGAAAAAAAGTTGAAAAATGACACGTGCGACACATAAAGGGGCGTGTGCCACTGCCACAAACACACACAGCACACACACAGTCATTGACAGAAGCAGAGACAGGTCCGACTGCATAGTGGAATAACTCTATAAGTTGCATTATTGCAATGTAAATACGAGTATTGCATACCACACTAATACCTGCATACCAATGTGCATGTGCATATGTATGTGTATGTGTCCATGCAAAGTCAAAGCAACAACCCCCCATAGTGGCTGTTGTAATACAAAGAGCAAGAGAGAGAGGCGTGGTAAGGAGAGGTGAGAGCGAGCAAATGAAAGCAAGTGAAATAATGGAGCACCACAGACGAGCCTCTTTGGACAACAACAACAGCAGCAAAGCTACAGACACAAAAACAAACTTGCCTGTGCATGTGCTATGTACATATGTATGCATGTGTGTTTGCATGAGTTGCCAGATTAAGCAAATGCGCAAACACACACACACAACAAAAAACACATGTGAGTACCTGTGTGTGTGTATTTACAAATAAAATCATGAGTAATTTATTGTGCATTAACGATATTATTACTAATTAGTATTGTAAAACGCATTAAACAAAAGCAGAAAAAGGAATTGAGTAAGTGAACGATCGAACGTACGAACGGTGGCAGAGGGAGAGGGAAACGACAGAGCAACTTTGGAGTTGCAAATACATACATATGTGCATACATACACATACACATACTCACACACATACAGGCATATAGAAATTAGTCAGGCTAAGCCTTTGTCCGTGTGTTGTTGCTGTTGGAAAGCGCACGTCAGCGACAGCACGTAAAGTGCGCATATGTATGTATGTATGTATGTATGTATGTGTATACATGTACTTACCAACTCACACCCATATGTATGTGCATACACATGGGTTTCTGCATGCCTTTGTATGCGAGCAGCGGCAGGGAGGCCAAAGCAGCACAAAATGCGAGACGAGCCCCAGCAAGGCAGCTGCCATCGACCATCGACCATCAACCACAACAAAAACAAAACCAGACGAAATCTGTAATCGAGCGCACCCAACTGTAAAATACCCTGCGCCCAGTTTTCTTCAAGAAACAACTTGACTTGAATAAGTTCTGTATTTATTATCCAATTGGATTGCAATTCGGAGGAGAGGTAGATATCATAGTCAGCTAATTAATATTTATTATTATAAATAATTGATTTGCACAAATAAGTATACCCTTGTTTTACAATTTTCAATATTCGAAGGGTATAACAGTCATGCCAAACTCTCTCTCTCTCTTGTTTACTCTCTCGGTCTGGGTCGCGCAGCTATGCAAACTGTTATACACCAACTGAAACTACCAACAAGGGCCTCAAAGCGGCCAGCCTACGCCGACATTCATATGAGCTGCATACGAACGACTCTCTTCACTTGCTCTCATCTATAGAGTGCCAAACTTACTCGGCAGCCCACACGAGCCGCGCCTGCAGGGTGCCACATTGCTGACGATGGCAGAAAGGCTAAATGCCTATACACTCTCACACTTTCAGACGCACGCACACCTGACTGCTCTCTTCCGCTCTGCTCTCCCTCTGCTTCTCTCTCTCAATCTATTGATGTTGGTCGCTGCTTGCGTCTCTGCTCACCCATTAAGCAGTGCCCATTCATGAGGCCAGCAATCGCGCACTCGCTCTCTCACTCTGCGTCTCTCGCTCATTCAGTTCACTTTTTCGACTGGCGCTTGTTCTCTCTCTGCCATGATATGCACACACACATACACATACGCACGAATACATACACAAAAATGTATCTTGAACGCAGGCCCAGCAGAGAAACTGCCGCCCGCTCCAATATGAATTGTCAATTTTGACCTTCAAGGTTCCTTCAAAGTACACGACGTACACCAAACACACACAAACATACACATACACGCACGCACGAACACACAAACATGCACTACACTCACACACCTCTGCAAACGAGGCACACAGCTGGCGTCGACAGCGACTGCGACTGCGACAGCAGCAGCGCCAGAGTAAAGCAACCGACGAAGCTCCATGGAGAATAATTCCGTAACGAACGTTTCACAGCGTCGGACGCGTGTAGCGGACAAAAATAAAACAGCTGAAAAAAGCAGAAATTAGAAAAAATATATTGAAACACACAAAAGTTGTAGAAAAAACACATACAAACACAAAGTAAAGAAATAAAGAAAAAGAAAATACAGAAATATATATTGAGTGACTCGCAAGAAGAAGACAAGTCAAGCAAACCAAAGCAAAAGCGAAAACTATAACTAAAAAGAAGGGTAAAGAGCGACAATAAACGCGCACAAAAACCATCAACGAGGCGGCCAAAAACGCGTGTGAAGAGCAAAAAAGAAAGACAACATACAAGAAATAGAAAAAATAAAAATAAAAACGTTGCTGTAAATTGAAATACGGAATCGGAAACGGAATACGCAGAGAACTCTCCTCAAGTTGTTGTTGTTGTTTAATTCATTTTTTTTTTGGGTGACCAAAGTGACGAAGCAAAGGAGAGACGGCGATAACTGCACGGTGCAACTGCAACACAGCCACTGTAACTGCAACAAAAGGAAAACACGCGAAATGGACCAAGAGCAGCAACAGCAGCTGAATGGCGCGATGCGCAACGTGTCTATAAATAGCAATGGAACAACCACAAAACTCAATGGCCACAACAGCAAAGACGAAACGGACAACGTGAGAGTTCTGCCAGCAGTGACGCCGACTGCAGCACCGGCGGCGACAGCAGCGAGTAAAGCGACAAATGCAACGACGAATGCAAATGCATTTCAAATACAAACATCAGCAGCTGGTGCGAGTGCAGCGGATAAAAAGAAAATGGTATACGAGTTATGTCAGCAGCTGTTGCTATCGGACGAGCAGGTGCAGGAGCTCTGCTATCGTATATTGCATGAACTACGGCGTGGATTGGCCAAGGATACGCACCCGAAGGCGAATGTGAAATGCTTTGTTACGTACGTACAGGATTTACCCAATGGCAATGAGAGGGGCAAGTTCCTAGCCCTCGATCTGGGCGGCACCAATTTCCGTGTACTGCTCATACATCTGCAGGAGAACAATGACTTTCAAATGGAGTCACGCATCTATGCGATACCTCAGCACATTATGATCGGTTCGGGTATTCAACTGTTCGATCACATTGCCGAATGTCTATCGAATTTCATGGCCGAACATAATGTCTATGCGGAACGTTTGCCCTTGGGATTTACCTTCTCGTTTCCACTGCGTCAGCTGGGTCTGACCAAAGGTTTGCTGGAGACCTGGACAAAGGGTTTCGATTGCGCTGGCGTTGTCAATGAGGATGTCGTTCAGCTGCTGAAGGATGCCATCGCCAGGCGTGGCGATGTACAGATCGATGTATGCGCCATTCTGAACGATACGACGGGCACACTGATGTCATGTGCCTGGAAGAATCATAATTGCAAGATCGGTCTCATTGTCGGCACCGGTTCGAATGCCTGCTATGTGGAGAGGGTCGAGGAGGCCGAACTGTTCGATGGCACGGACAATCGCAAGCCCCATGTGCTGATCAACACGGAGTGGGGTGCATTCGGCGATAATGGTGCACTCGATTTTGTTCGCACCGAATTCGATAAGGATATCGATAGCCATAGCATTAATCCGGGCAAGCAGACGTTCGAAAAGATGATATCGGGCATGTATATGGGCGAACTGGTCCGTCTGGTGCTGGCCAAGATGACACAGAACGGTATACTCTTCAATGGCCAAGGATCGGAGGTGCTCTTCACCCGCGGACTATTCTTCACCAAATATGTGAGTGAAATCGAGGCCGATGAGCCCGGAAATTTCACCAATTGTCGCCTGGTGCTCGAGGAGTTGGGACTGTCCAATGCCACCGATGGTGATTGCGCCAATGTCCGTTATATCTGCGAATGCGTCTCGAAGCGTGCAGCGCATCTTGTCTCGGCGGGCATTGCCACGTTGATCAACAAAATGGATGAGCCCCATGTGACAGTGGGCGTCGATGGCAGTGTCTATCGTTTCCATCCCAAGTTCCATAATCTGATGGTCGAGAAGATAACGCAGCTCATCAAGCCGAACATCACCTTCGATCTTATGCTCTCCGAGGATGGCTCCGGACGTGGAGCGGCGCTGGTGGCGGCTGTGGCTTGTCGGGAGGATATACTCAATAGCAAGTAAACGGAAATCTCTCCGAATCAATGCAATCGAGAATCGTTTTCCCTAATTGTAATCGGAATTTGAAACGGAGGCATGCGTCGCAGTTGCTAAGTAAACACACACACACAAACACACACACACACACACACACACACATACACACAAACAAACAGAACCAGCAGAAGAAGAAGGAGAAAAGAGGAGAAGAGGAAGATAAAGCAAACAGTTTCGAAAACAATTCTTAACCTCGAACATGAGTTAGTTTCCTTTGTCGCCGCTGCATTGCTGCGGCGCCGGTCCAGCCGCCAGATGGCGCGACAGTGCAGCGCACATAGTATTTAAACAAATTAGGCAAGTTCTAGATAAAGATAAACTAAAAATAAAAACAAAAAGAAAGAAAGAAAGAAAGCTAAAACTAAACTAAAATAATTGAAAAGAATAATCATACGATAATATGGATATATGTATGCTATATATATGCTTCAGCGATTGTTTGATTGTTTCTCTCTTCCATTCTCTACACTATCCTATAATTACTATAATTGTTAATTTGCTCTATATTTAATTAAATAAATTATTTGCATGCTTAATTTAATTGGTTAACTACGATCGTTTTACGATTTTGTTACAACAAAAAAACTGTTAATATATATAAATATATATTTTACACACACACACACACACACACACAATACAAGCACACATGCAATTTGTTATATTAAAAGAGCAAAAACAATTTCAATGATTTTCGATTGCAAAATTTGGTAATCCCCCGCAAAATGTTAGCAGCCTAAGCAAAAAAAAAAAAAAACAAGAAAATGAAAACGATAAGAAAATTGAAACTCACGATGCGAGAGAGAGATGAAAGTAATAATAGAAAAGGGAGAGAAACCTGTGTCTGGTGTAGCGCACTTACGTGCGCCGCCAATAAGTGTTATACTGTGCTACAAGCATCATCATATCCTAAGCCAGGAGACAAGACAACTATGTATGAAAGAAAAAAAGAAGAAAAAACAAACTAGAGAATCGCACATTGTTACAAAAAAAAAAAAACAAGAAAATACAACAAAAAAAAAAACCAACAACTATAAAGAAAAAAACAAAAAAAAAAAACCAACAAATATACATACATATATTATATAATATAAATGAAAAAAACGTACGAAGACACACACTGCGAGAAACGAATGTGTTTTGTAATTGTAAATGTTTATAGTATACATGCATACGACTTTTGTGAAGCGTTATATGATATGATAGTACCAGCTTATTAGCCACTACATATACATATATCGATTGTACAACTCAACTATCGTTTCTTCTGCTTTATCTCTTATATTACGTTATTTTGTTTTTTTTTTTTTTTTTGTTACTAACGTTTAAGCAGCTAAACAATTGTTTTATATTGTTTCGATATACAATTCAATATATTATATTGTGAGTTAGACGCCTAGTTTAGTGCTTAATTATTATGTAGTTTTAATTGTTATTGCAGACGACGAGCCCTCCCCCCGCCCCCCCCACCACCCTTACACTTACACACACCTACATATACATACAATATACAATATACTATATATATTTACATTATACGATTATACGAGACAACCTTACCAGATGTTTTACGATATCGGAAACGAATCGAGAATCGAAATTGAAAACGGAAATAAAATATGAACACAATTGATCCATTTCCTCCTGTTAGCTGCGAGCGTTTTTCTTTTCATTTCTCCCATTTTCTCTTTTTAGCGTTTTTCTTTCAGTACTTTTCCTTGATTTGTTTTGGTATTATTCGTATCTTAAGTCAGTTAATGTTTCTAGCAACTGCGCGCAGGCGACGCATTGCATGTTGAGGACACGAAGTCGAGAAATCAAATGATGAATATAATCCAATTTTTTTTGTCATGTACTTTTAAAAATTAGCAACAAAAAACACAATGAAATTAAAGTATAAAAAACACACACACAGAACAAACTGTTGAAAACATACAAAGAACTTAAGCCTAAAAGCAGCTAAAACGAAAAGAAAACCAAACAAGTGTTTCTATTTTTCAAACCAATTTAGCCTCGTATTAATTATTTATCGATAACAAGATGATGGAGAAGAAGTACAGCAGCTGCCGCAGACGACGACCAGTTTCAGTGCAACACATAAGGTCGAGATCAGAGACCAAAGCAACGCGGAAATAACTAAAATAAAAAAAAGAATATTTTCAATAATTTCGAGACAAAAATAAAAACAATTCAAATGCAGAAAAAGCAAGGCAAAAAAAAAAAAAAAAAATGATTGATTTGTGGGGCGGTGGGCGTGGCACCTAACATTTGAAATAAACTTGATCAGAGTATAGTGTACAGGAATCTTCCAGCCAAATTTGATAACTCTAGCTTTTATAACAGCTGAGATCTGTGAGGCAGACAGACGGACATGGCTCAATCAACTCGTCTAGTGATCCTGAGCAAATATACATATACTTTATTGGGTCTGCCACGCCTCCTTCTGCTTGTTAGATACACTTGCACAAAGTTAGTATACCCTTTTTTGACTCACATTGCATTCCCAGTTCTTTTTGCAGGGGCAAGAATTATAGGAATAGATGTTATGTAGATCGTTATGCAAGGGCATCGTGCATCAATGATGAAGATGATCGTTTTTTGGGCTCGCTTCGTCCGGAGCGGCAATTGAGAAACAATTGACAGCCAATGCCAGAAATAGTTACAACAATCAAGAGCTCGATTGATTCTATGCCCTCATTGGTTTGTTCGCTTGATTAACAATATACCATAGCTTGTCTGATTCTGAGTCAATTCTGTGTGCCAATTAAACGGGGAAAATGATTCAATTTGCTTCGTTTGACGCATTTCTATATAGCCTAGGAGGCTTATGATCGATCGAGTGAGTGGTGCACGGGGTAAGGAACGTATCGGTTCTAAAGGGTGATTTTTTAGCTATTATCATTTTGGCAACACTGGTTTAATCAGCTGACGCACGTTTCGTGTTTTGTATCACTATCAAGCATCTTCAGTTTGGTCTATAATTTAACCATGAATCAAGAGCTTGACTTGCATGACATGTGCTTTCAACAAGACCGTGCCACATGCCACACACAGCACGCGTAACAATGGACTTATTGAGAGGCGAGTTCAGACTATTATTAATTAGACTATTTTTTGTGGGGCTATGTTTAATCTAATGTCTATATATACAAGCCCGCTTCAATTGACGCATTAGAGGACAACTTTGAAACATTTATTCGTGAGATACTGGCCGAAATGTTGGAAAGAGTATGCCAAAATTGGATTAAGCGGATGGACTATTTGAGACGCAGTCACGCTCAACATTTGCATGAAATAATCTTCAAACATTCAATTATATAGATCGTACTATCGATTCAAATAAAGATTTAATGCATTTCTCTGAATTTTATGTGTTTTTTTTTCGAAAAACTTCCCTATAGCTCTTAAAAAATCACCCTTTATTCTATTCTATAACATTTATTGCAGACCGTTTGTGAATAGATTGATTTATTGTGGCTTGATTTGCTGCTGTTGTTGTTGTGGTTTCATTGTAGAACTATTTCCGAGCTTCGAAGAATAGAGAATCGTGTCTATAGTGCATGTATATATACATGCAATACATATTATACTATATAGTACTTATATAGTGTCTCAAGCCGCATCGACAACTTTCGCAAGTTGCGCGAAAGTTGTTTATAGAATTGCCAGCCACATGCAAATTCCCCCAAAGAATTGCATTGCTACTGTACATGTATGTATATGTAGATGTATGTATATGTATATAGTATAGGTACGTCAATATAGATAGATAGATATGTAGATAGGCCCCTTCACACATGCAGGCAGGCAAGCGCAGCTCACGTTTCTAAAGCAGGCGATTCATTTGAATTCGAACGCAATTCAAATGCAAATTCTAAAACGACGCGGATCGTGTTCTAACGGTGCGGAAAGGGGGGGGGTGGGGGCGATTGATTTGGGTATTGAAAACCGAAACTTGTGACCCGGCTGCCCATCCAGTTTTCCATGGGGAGCTTGACGATTTCTGCTAAATTAACGTATTTGCATTAATATAGGAAGTTTCAGTTTAATGGCACAACTTGAACTGAACTTGAACTTATTGCGAGGCATTTAGTATAATACAAATACAGAAACATATCTGTATTTTGATGTAAGATATGATCGTGACGTACACTGCGTATACTCAATGTGTAAACAATGCCACAGTGCTTACACGCTAAGCGAGACGTACATGATTATCATAATCACTTCTAAAATGATCGATGAACATTTTATGATAATCTTTTTGTGCATTTCATAAGGAAACACACAAAAAATAACATAAAACCAGTAAGAAAAGCAACAGTCGAGCGGCACGCGACAGTGTGATACCCTTCGACCTACATATGTTCCAGTGTAAACTTATGTATGTATGTGCGTTCTTATTATACCCGACAGATGGCGCTCGCCCGCCTCCCTTGATAGCTGCTCATACTTTCTTGAATAACTTCTGTGTTTATGGTGCAATCGAATTGAAATTTGGAGTGTACGTAGATATTTCATTCAGCTAAGTATGTGTTAAAGTCAGAAAGTTGTATCTTTAATATGCCGCCTACAAATCAACTTTCAAAATTAAACTGTTGATTTATGTATCTTTCTGCCAAATTTGATAACTCTAGCTTTTATATTAGCTGAGATCTGTGTGTTCATACAGACAGACATGGCTCAATCGACTTGTCTAGAGATGCTAAGCAAATATATATATATATACTTTATCTGCTCCGCCACGCCTCCTACCTACGCCTGTTACATACATTTACACAAAGCTAGTATACCCTTTTTTGAACATTTTCAATGGTCGAAGGGTATAAAAACCTATCAAAAATTTCGCCTTCAAAAAATACGTCTTAGCCAGGGCGTAGTGTGTTGCCTGTCACTGTACTGTACTGTAGCTCTATGTGTTGAGGGGGGTTTGAATTTATCACGCACTGCGTGTGCTATAAAGCTTTATCGCTGTGTTCTCAGCAATAGACACTGCGATATCCCCAATAAACCAAATACATAATCGTGTCGGACTGTAAAGTTGTTGAGCTACACCAAACACAATATATCTAGTATACGACACTATATCTAAATATATTATACATATGTATGTATACTATATGTATATGTTTGTGTGTATCTGTATCTGTGTAGTATATGTCTGTCTCTCTCTCTCACTCTCGGTCTGTGCATAATCCTTGCCCGCTCGCATGCGTCAGTGGCCAGCGAGCGCGACAATTTATCAGCGATTTCTTTGACACTTTTGCCATTCCGTTATTTTGGTATTTCGTTATTCCGTTATTCGGTTATTTTGCTAGTTTCTGCCATATTCCCTTAGCTCGGGTTAATTTAGCGGCAATTTAGCGCGAATTTGCTTCGCATTTTCTTTCGCATTTTGTTTTCGTTTGGCAGTAAAACAAAAAACAAATTCAGCAAAAAAAGAACGACAAAAAAAATGGTAAAAATAAATATCTAAATTTAAGCAAGCAGCAATTTTGATGTTAGGTTCCTTTACTTTATCGCAGCCAGAATGAAAACAAAATACGCAATTGACAATCGTAGCAAGGGCGCTGATGAGAAGCCGAGCAAGAGAGAACATCGAAAACATATAGAACGTAGAATATGCGGAGAAGAGCGCAGATCAAGTTCAATATTACAGAAGACAGAGAGAGAGAGGGAGCCTGAGAGGGAGAGAAAGCTGACTTTTGCCATTCCATTGTGAGTGGGCTGTTTTAAAGGGCAGACACGCCTACTCGCACTTACTGTGTAGGCAATGGTATCGCTTCACAGAGATACCCTGTAATTGAACTCATATATGTGGAGTATGGTGGAGTATATACTATGGATTAGATGGATTAGAGAATTAACCTCTACTACTTATACTACTATTTTCCTACAAGGTTACAACTTATACTGCTGCTACTACCTTTCTACTTATACTACTACTTAGGTTAATACTTATACTACTACTACTACTGCTACTACTATTACTACTACTACTACTACTACTACTACTACTACTACTACTATTACTACTACTACTTCTACTACTGCTACTACTTCTAGTGCTACTACTACTACTGCTACTACTACTACTACTACTGCTACTACTATTACTACTACTGCTACTACTACTACTACTACTACTACTACTGCTACTACTACTACTACTATTACTACTACTACTTCTACTACTGCTACTTCTACTACTGCTACTACTTCTACTACTACTCTACTACTACTACTACTCTACTACTGCTACTACTTCTACTACTACTATTACTACTATTACTACTTCTACTACTGCTACTACTCTACTACTACTACTTCTACTACTATTACTACTACTACTACTACTACTACTTCTACTACTGCTACTACTACTACTACTACTTCTACTACTGCTACTACTTCTACTACTACTATTACTTCTACTACTACTACTACTTCTAGTGCTACTACTAATTCTACTTCTACATACTATACTACTGGGAAGTGTTTACCCTTCATTTCTCTTTTTATTTCCTTTGTAATACGCTTCGAGCGTTGAAAATGTTCAAAAAAGGTTATACTAACTTTGTGCAAATGTATGTACAAGGCAGCAGGAGGCGTGGCAGACTCCATAAAGTATATGTATTCTTGCTCAGTATCACTAAACGAGTCGATTGAGCCATGTCTGTCTGTATGAACACACAGATCTCAGGTAATATAAAAGCTAGACTTATCAAATTTGGCAGTAAGTTGCCTGTAAACTATACGCTGATCAAGCTTATTTCAAATATTAGGTGCCTCGCCCACCGCCCACGCAAATCAATAATTTAATTTTTGAACTCAATTTATGAGCGCTGTATAAAAGATACAACTTTCTGGTTTTAACATCTACTAAGCTGAACGAATTATCTACGTATTCTTCAAATTGCAATCCGATCGGACAATAAACACAGAAGTTATTCAAGAAAGTATGAGTATAACTCCAAGTGCTTGTGTCAGCTAACAAGGGAAGCGGGCGAGCGAGAGCGCCATCTGGCGAGAATAATTATAAAGCATGTGTGTATATGTACATATGTATATGTGTATGAATTAAACAAATTAAACTACACCGGCACATAGATCGAAGGGTATCCCACTGTCACGTGCCGCGCGACTGTTGCTCTCGTTTTGAATTCTTTCCGTTTTCATTTCTTAAATATTTCATTTATTTTATTCTTGTTCGTTAAATGAAAAAAGCTGGCAACTCTAGACACAGAGCGACTGACACACAGTCTGGCAGCTGCAAGTTGCATTTGGCTAGCTCTCTCTCTCTCCATCTCTCTCTCTCTCTCTTCCTCTTACTCTCCTCTTTCTAATGTCGCTCTCTGTTTATCTTTGGGCTGGTTATGCAAATGCTAAGTGCAATTTTTGAAAGTGTGAAAATTGCAAGCAAATCATGTGAGTGCCAGCAGCAGCAACAACTACTACAACAACAATAGCATTGGCGGAAACATCGACAACAATCATGCGGCGATAGTTGTTGTTGTAGTTTCTCAACGACTCGTCGATTGCAGACAACGCAAATTGTGAGATTGACTCGACTACAGCAATAGCAACAACAACAACAACAACAACAGCTGACCAAAACTAATTGCTGACTATTACTTGAATATGCCAGAGACACACACACACATACAAAGATACAACTAAATATTTGTTCGCAGATCTGAAAACTTGTTTTGTCTTGAATTGTTTATTTTTCACCTGTTGCAGCCAAACAAACAAAATGTAACAGGACAGCGTGTGTGTGCAACAGAGAGAGAGAGAGAGAGAGAGAGAGTGAGAGAGAGGAGGGGGGAATAATCACAGCTGCCTGGTAGACAATTTGCATTGTGAACTGGTTCAATTTGGCAAACCAAATGAACTGAATCTGCAGAGATCAATAATCGAAAATATGCATATGCTCAACATTGAGAGAACTCGAATAGATTAAAGACTTTCTGAAGAAACGGAAAAATGAAACTAAAGCTGGCTTGAGTATTTATTGCAATATCTATGTATATCTGTTCATGCTATGCACACATATCGACATCGAGTTAAGCTGAACTAACCATAAATAGCGTAAATAATACAAATACTGCACAACTGCTTGGAATTGATATCGTTATCGATAACGAATCTTATCTCAAATTTCCAGTAGCAATACTAAAGCGCAATATAATGCCAGATTGCTGAGTGCGCTCTATATAGAGGTTTATTTGCTGTAATCAGATCTGATATCGTTTCTTTTTCGCTGAATTCTCTGATGTTTTCGTATCAGATTCATGGCAACGAATCCGGCATAATCGGTGCATGACGAGCAAATGCGAGCAAATTGAGAAAACCAACAACAAGCTGCACTAATTGCAGACAAATAGACAAACGGCAGAGGCAGAGAGTGATAAACAGAGAGAGGGAGAGAGAGAGAGAGAGAGAGAGAGAGATAGAGGTAGCAAGATCAGAGCAAGCGATAATTATTTGACTGCAAATTGGCCATTGGGGCGCATTGTTTTTGCCAAAAAAAAACAATACAAAAACTCAGTAAATGCTCAGCATATGCTCGACATGCTTATACCCTATATTGCCAGCTGTTTAAATTCGCTAATTGATTGATGAATTGGGGAAAAACCCGCCCAGATCAAGCGGGGCTTCTCCCCATTTAAATGGGGCTTCCCTTTCGTGGAATACACAAAGATTCGTTATCTTTTTTTTATATTATTTGTGGTTTACTTTAAAACAACGACACATGATTATGTGACTGGCGCACACCCTGGCTTTCTGTAGGGTATCAATTGCAACATCAGCCAAGTGGGAAGTTGCGTTGTCGTTTCCTCATTGCTTTTTTCTTTTTTTTTGCTGTTGTCTTTGACTGATTGCCGTTATTATTTTATTACACACAACTGCAAACAATTTTGCGGGCATTTTTCTATTTTTTCTTTTGTCAAATTAGATTGTGAACAATTTTTTTTTAATGTTAAATGGAGGCGCTGTTCGTGCTAAATAAAAAAAGTAATTACACATATTGTTTACAAACAAATGTTTTTGTTTAATTGCACTCAAAACAAATTTCAATTGTTTTACTCAATTAGCTGGAAAAGCCGTAGAAAACTAAAGGCGCAGAAACTATTTGGAGGTATGCGACAAGGCTTATAGATGAGCTGGCTAAGTACAGGGTATTTCCCCAAAGAGATACGAGATTTGCGTATCATAATGATCGCCCTGAGGTCGAATCAATGTATCCAGCTGAGGTTCAATAGCCGATAACAAACAACATAAGTCTGAAGTCTATTATGGTGCGATTGTTGTGTCGAGAGATCTTACAAGATCAGGGCCACATCAACAACATCAACAACATCAACAACAACAACAATAATAATAACAGACACAGTGAGTGAATGAATGAATGAGGATGAACGAGTGAATAGATGAATGTGAGTGGCGATCGCTTAACAAGCCAAACGAATCAATTGACAACGCAACACACTCTCTTGTTGTCCAAGCGGAGGGAACCGCCTTGAACCACATCTGACTCACGATCCACAACTGGAGACGGAGACGGAGACGGAGACGGAGACTCACGCGCCGCCATACCAAATTTGGTTCAATTAACGGGCATCTGTTTCGAAGATCATAGGGAACAGCGAATTGCATGGCATACAATTTCGTTATAATAAACGAAACACTTCAATCAATTTGCGACACTTGTGAAGCCCCGAAACGAGCTGACTTTGTGAATATTGTGTACAACGTAGAATAATATGATATGTATATAATATAGGATAGAATAGGTTATATACTACATGTAGATCATAGAGCCTGCAATAAAAATTAAATAATGAATAGTAAATATATGGAATACAGAGTTAAGAATATACATAGAATATAGAATAAAGAATATACAATATAGAATAAAGAATATATAATAAAGAATATATAATATAGAATAAAGAATATATAATAAAGAATATATTGGGTTGACCGAAAAGAAACCGGTGATTTTGCATACAATTTTTTGACAATTTTTTTTTTTTAGCAACCTAAAAAGTGACGTGGACAAAGCCTTAAAAGAAACACAGTGTCAAAGTTGGTTTGTCAAATTCCGTTTGGGAGATTTTTCACTCAAAGACAAGCCAGGTTCAGGTCTGCCAAGTGCAGTCGATTTTGACGTTATCAAGGCTTTAATCGAATCGGATCGTCATGTAACTGAGCGTGTGATTGGAGAGAAGTTAAATATACCACAATCAACCATACATGATCATATGGTCACCGGTTTCTTTTCGGTCAACCCAATAGCTTATAGAACAAAGAAGATTACGGAGATATGGATATAGAATGTTAAATGTATAGAAATTAAAAAAAGTGTACAATGTACAATATATATATATGTATATAGAAAATGCCGATCTACTTTTGTGGCAGCTATATTATATATCGATATAGCAATAAATGTGTCAAGTTTTATCAAGTTAGCTCTGAAGCTAACATGGCTAGATCGACTCCCCTGGTGATGCTGATTCAGAATATATATACATTATGGGGTCGGATATGTCTTCTAAGTTGCGTTACAAACTCCTGGCTAAAATGAATATACCCTCAGCAAGGGTATAATAAAGATCTGTACTATGTTAACATGTTTGTTTATATATATATATATGTACATATATATCTTTTCGTTATTACCGCTGTCAGCTTCCCTGTAGCCTAATTGCTTTTTTTACCAACTCTTACCGCACTTAGACTACTCTCTATGATCTACCTGTAGAGGGTACTACAATATATAATAATATATAATTCTGTAAAGTATCACCCACACACACCCATCTGATTTGATCTGTAGTTTCCCCTTGCTGCCTGCGAAAATGTGGAAAAGTGGAAACGCTGATGATGTTGTGCCATAACAACTGTAAAAAAATAAATAAAAAACCGCAAATTGCCACGGGGCCAACTAACGCTCGTGTATTCATAGCATTCATAGTATTCATAGTATTCACAGTATTCACTTTTTTGCACATTTTTTTTCACTCGTCGCACTTTGTTCGCACTTGCAACACGGCTTGGGTGTGCGACAAGCTGGGGGGCATGCTATAAATTAAATTTCACCTTTCGACGTGGGGGCCTATAAATAAAATAAGAACACAAATAAACCGTAATACGAGTAGCCATAGCAAACAACAGAGAACAACAGAGACAAGAATTGAACAACAATAACAATAATAATATCACAATAACAATAACACCTGATAACCACGATCACGAAATGAGACGCACCTGGAATAGATCACGTTTCTGCACTTCTCATATGAGTGGACATTGCATGACGCGTCTACTTCAATCGGGTTGATCCATTCAGCAGAGGAACCTACACAACATTACCTATAACAACATATACTAAACTGTTTCCAAGACCTTTTCAATTAGACCTTTCTTTTCCCAAACAAGTTAAGCTTAACTAAACAACATAGCCCCCCCTTTATGACTTAACCCAACCAAGGCTACATTTAGCTAGTCCATCCTAGGTTCGAACATAAAACTAACTTAGTTTAACCAAGTCAAGTTTATCTAACCTAACCCCAACTTGGCTTGAACTTAACCGAAAGCAATGCAGCGAATGAAGCTCATTCCATCGTTCGTTATGATCGAATTTCAGGTGCCTGCATAAACATGCATTTATCTAAATATATATATATAGCATTTCATGTGTGTGCATTGTCATTGTTTATAGATGATCGGTCGATTCATTCAACGGAATTGCTTAGGTTTGTCATTCCGCAACTATTTATATTGTGATTGTTATTGTCTACGAATGCAATTGAGCTGCACTCAGGCGAGACCAGGCGGTGCAAAGAGCGACTGATTGAGTTATCCAGTGGGAGTGAGTTAGACAACGATATATAGAGACACAGACAGATACTCAGAGGGATAGAGGGAGAGAGAGTGGGTGAGAATGACTGTTGTAATTGGCCTATAAGTTCAAGTTCACTTTCAAAGACGCGCATTACGATAGTTTCGTTCAGTCAAGATAGATAATTAGGTATAGGTAAAGTATGGTGATAGGTAAAGTATGGCTATAAGTTAATCACATTGTTGTGACAGCTAATTGTATAGAGAGGAAGAGAAAGAAGAATGATTGATTGACCGAAAAGGTGTAAAAATAGCTATTGTTAATGGGAAAATTGGAGAAATGGCAGTGACAGAAGGGAAGACAAGTTAGAAAAATATAAGGATAAATAAAGGGTGATTTTTTAAGAGCTATAGGAAAGTTTTTCATAATAAAACACATTAAGAATTCAGAGAAAAACATGAATTCTTTATTTGATCCGATACTACGGTGCATATAATTTCATAATTGAAGATTATTTCATAAAAATTTTGAGCGTGACTGCGCTTCAAATGGTCGATCCGCTTAGTCCATATTAGGCATACTCTTTCCAACATTTCGGCCGGTATCTCACGAATAAATGATATAATGTTGAAGGCTGGCTTGTTTGCATAGACATTAGATTAAACATAGCGCCAAAAAAATAGTCGAAAGGCGTTAAATCGCGGCCTGAACGTGAAATAAAATGTTCACCGAACTCGCCTCACCGTCTTGTTGAAAGCACATGTCATGCAAATCAAGCTCTTGATTCATGGTTAAATTATAGACCAAACTGAAGATGTTTGACAGTGATGTAAAACACGAAACGTGCGTCAGCTGTTTAAACCAGTGTTGCCAAAAAGATAATAGCTAAAAGATCACCCTTTACAAAGCAATTAGTTGTGGGGTATCTACTTAAATTTAAAAAAATAAGCTTTATTAGTTATACAGATCGTTTTTGCTAATTATTGCTGGTGGCTATAAGAAGCAGAGAGAGTGAGAGAGGAAGTGAGAGACAGGTGTGTGGAGAAAGAGAGGTTGGAAAAACATCGACTAGTTCAAACTCAATTATTGCTTGTTTCCAGACACTACCGAATGTTATTTATAGTGTAAGCGACAAAGTGATGTCTCTCTCTCGCTCTCTCTCTTTCTCTCTGTAAGTCAGGCTCGTTGTCTGTCGACAGTTACTTGAGTACGATCGTAAATACGCTTCGCCGTTAAGTGGGTAAAAAGTGCTGTAAAACTGCGCAATACGCGACCAGACAAAGGCAAAGTTCATGATCATGACGCGCGGCCTGGACGGCGAGCGCCCTGAGAATTGCCCCAAACTAGTCGAGCGATAGCTGGACACATATTTACAGGTTAACAAGCATACACACACAAATACATACATACATATATATAGATGTATGTATGTAGGTACATAGTCTGTCTGTCCAAAGCAGCACGAGAGTTGGCAACTTGCCGCACAACCTGATAAGGTAGCTCCTGCTCGTGGTTCGTGTGCTGTCGCCAGCGGTCAAAAGCCAAAGACGAAGGTAGGCTAGACTCGTAATAAACCCCCTATATATCTATCTCTTTCCCCCCATTCCCTGTCACACTTCAGCTGGCAATCTCAGCATATTCACACCTCACGGCGAAAAGCATAAAAACATCGCCACGCAGCCACAATCTTGTTTAAGATTATAAACAGTAAACATATTTACAGCTAGACATATAGACAAACATATGTATGTATGTGATCGGGGAATGCTATGCGAATTCCAAATGATAATGTCGATGATGATGGGAGTAAGGCGAGTGGTTGGGTCAAGTGGGCCCCTGTCAAGCGGCGATTGTAATTAAAAATGTTGCCGCATCTGCGTGATATGCGAAATATCACAACACACACTAAATTGGACGGCAGCAGCAGCTGCTCGAAACCAAAATACGCTAGATGATTGGAATGAAGCTGGATAAAAGCGAGTGCAGAGTGGATGGTGGATGGTGAACAATGTAATAATCCACGATAATTAACAGATGATGAAGCAGGGCTTAAGGAGGGATAGATACATACAGACGAGCAGTAAGTAACGAGTAAAGAGTTGCGAGTAAAGGGTAGCAGGTGACAAGTAGCGAGTATCGATTAGCGAGTGATAAGTAGCGAGTGAAGAGAGATGTTAAACAGACCGTGATGGAGGCTTAGAGCTTAAGGGGGATACATGAGTGTAAGTAACGAGTAAAGAGTTGCGAGTAAAGAGTAGCAAGTAGCGAGTAATAAGAAGTGAGTGTTGTTTAGTGAGTGATGAGTAGCGAGTAAAGAGTTGCGAGTAACGAGTAACGAGTACAGAGTAGCAAGAAACAAGCAACGAGGAGAAAGTGTCAATAACGAGTAAAGATAGCGAGTAAGAAGTAATTAGTAAATATAATTAAACATAAGCATAGACAAGTCATCTACATATATGTATAGTAGCGAGTATTGATTAGCAAGTGATGAGAAGCGACTTGCGAGTAACGAGTACAGAGTAGTAAGTAGCGAGTAACAAGTAACGAAGAGAAAGTGACAATTAACGTGTTTAGATAGCGAGAAAGGAGTAATTAGTAAACATAAGCATAGAAAAGTCCTCTACATACATGCATAGTAGCGAGTAACAACTAACGAGTATCGATTAGCAAGTGATGAGTAGCAAGTTGTGAGTAACGAGTACAGAGTTGCAAGTAGTAGGTAGCAAGTAACAAGTAACGGGAAGGAACTGTCAAGTAACGAGTACAGATAGCGAGTAAGAACTTACTAGTAAATATAATTATAGACATGTCATCTATATACATATTACATTCACATATATATATAGATGATATAGGAATTTCATTCGTTCCTAAGAAGCAACGAGTAGCGAGTAAAGAAAGCAAAGAAACAAGTATAAATTAGTAACTTTTGAATAACAAATTAACATACCAAATGAAGTTTAGATTTCTTGTAGCTGATAACAATTAATTCCCGAATAAAGTACAACTGAACGATCCTTTGCAAATAAGAGACAAATTGAACGAGTTGCTAGCAACGAGTAAAACTACTACTGTGAAGTGAGCTGCACCTGATAGACGAGGATCCAACGAATACACCCAGCTGACTACCCATGTTTATATGCAGATACAAATCTATAAGTAGAACACCTAGTAAACCCCTCTTGAGTGACTGTCATACTATAAAGTTAAGATGAATAATCTGTAGACATATCAGTGGGGAAATTTAACTGCCACACTCAACTCTGAACGACCCCAGCAAAGTGTGTTGCAATTAGTTAGAATTGCGGTCATAAAGCGAACGTAATTGCACGAGATTGGCAGATCCATTATAAGGAATGACGCTGTATGTGGAATGTAAACATTGAGACACTTTTGAAATATGGCTGTAAAAAGTTAATGCAATATCGCGTATTACAATCGCTGGCCGTGCCAGGCGAATGCCCTGTGAAAATCCGAAAGTAAAAGTGTAAAAGCCGAGGCAGCTGATAAGACCAGAGCATCTGAATATCAAATTAATCGTCCAATAATCACTCCGGTGGGGCCCCCATTATGGGAATAAAATACTAGAAAGCAAACCGAACGGGAAACAATAACAATAACAATAACTCAAATCAACAATAAATGCAACAAAAAAACACAACGACAAATAGGTTTATAGTCTTCCTGTCAGATCTCTATCGGGGAGTTTAGCTATCGGAATGCTTACATAGCTAAATACCCGTGCATACAAATTGCCATATCTAGGTACTATAGTATAGTGTATATACAAATATTTATAGACCACTCGACACCACACTGGGCTCCATAGCCCGATGGTCCGATCGACATTCATATGCCATATACTATAATTTGACTGATTGCCCAAATTGGCATACATACACACGTCGGCAAGTGTCCCGGACGCGTTGCTTATCGTTTATCAGCAAAGTATAAATGGACTCCCCGGAGGGGGTATACGGTATACGGTATATACGGAAACTCGTCAGAGAATTGCAAACACTTTTGGGTATATCGTTTCTAGTGGGTTCCATTGCGATACTACGTAGAGATTATACAACAACTAAATACAACAACAAAATAAAGCAATACTTACTGTTATTATTCGATAAGCTGGATAAGGGTTTTGGTATGGTTATATTAAAGAAGAAAGCTCCATATATACTCTACAGTTCACATGTTTACTACTACTACATTATACATTATACTATAAAGCTCACATGTATACTATATACTATACAGTTTACATCTATTCTACTACTATATACATACTATATAGTTCACATGGATACTAATACTATATACTATATACATAGTTCACTTCTATTCTCATACTATATATTATATTATATATTTCACATGCATACTCATTCTTTACACTATATAGTTTACTTATACATTTACTACTTCTATAATACTTACTATAAAGCTCACATATTGTATAATGCCATATGTGGAACAAGGACTATCGAATTTCAACTGCAATTTCCGATTGATTGTGAACCTGAAGAGAGCTAATGCAGAGAGGGTAGCTGTGTGTATAGGGTACTGGAGGGCAGGAGTAATTTAGTGCAAACATTGCAATTATGGCTAATTGTTGCAGGTACTCGCGATGTCCTATTGGCCCCCACGACACACTGTGAAAACGTCAAGTGTGGCTGTCAGCTGTAAATGGATGTGAACTTAGCCTAGTTTCGCACTGTGGCAAGAAGAGAAGGAGAAGAAGAGGAAGAGGAAGAGCAGCAGCAGACTGCCGGCTAAAAGTCTTTCCGGTTTGCGGTGCGTGCGCAGTGGAAAATTTCAAAGAAAATCCCAAAAAAAAAATGTAATATAACAGCACATCTAACTAACAAAAAGCAAACTTAATTTGTATATACAAATCTCTGATTCTGATGAAATTGAAAAGCTGTTAAAGTTTCCATACAGGATCTGTGATCTTTCCAAATTGGAACCCTAAATTAACGCATATGTATATGCAAAATACGTATAGTACACGTACATTTACATACATATATAAGTAATATCGGGGCATAGTAAAAGCTGCAATTAACATCGATTTCCGCGATAGCCAATCAACATTTTCAGTTGCGCTGTTAATAACAGTGCAGCGTGAACTGAGTGTAAGCGCAACAGCGAAAAAAGCAAATTGAGTTTTGCATTATTTATGCACTTGCAGAAGAGTGTTGCCACAATTTTTGCACAAAGAAAAGCCAAATTTGTGAAAAAATCTGAATTGTACAGAATTGCAAAACAAACTTCAATAACCTCTTTGTTTATTACCTTATTACACAGACATCCGGAGTGCTGGACATGGCTTGATCATGTATTGCGCATATGTGTGTATGTGTATTGTAAATATACTCCTCCTTCTTTCTGTTGTATATATTTAAACAAAGATAGTATACCCTTTTTAATCATATATTAAGGATATAAAAAGCTAAATGTATTGGAGTTTTTGACGTTAAAAAAGCTAGATTGAGCATGATTTTCCATGCTAAAAAAAGAACCAGATTTGACTGAAATAAAAGCCGAGTTGGCAATACTGATTCCCAGGGAGGAGACAATGAGAGGCGCACTTGTAGTGGGCGTGTGTGGCTGAGCGGGTGTCAGAGTGGGCGTGCAGGAAGAGAGAGAAAGAGCGTAAGGGAGAGAGTGACTTAGAAAGAGAGCATTGCTTAGTAGAGTTTTATGCGATTGTGCGTGGGCTACATTGGCAGGGACGTTGGCGTAGGCGTCAGCGTCAGCGTTGGCGTCGCCACTCAAATGTCAAACTTTGCTCTGGCAGGACGAATTTGGGTGGCGCAATGACGTGTGCCTTGACCAAGCACAGGGTTGCCTCTATTGTGTAATCGCAACAACAATTGTTATGCACACACACACACTGACACAAACACACACACATGCACACTTGCATACATGTTATGCACTTGCACGTGCTCTGACGCCTGATTGAAGGCGTGGCAGAATGAATTTCAATATTTTCACTTTGATTTTCACATTCTCCTCTCCTGCCTGCCTGACGCGCCTTTGTGCGGCCTAAGCCAATGAATTGCCCTTGAGTTTGTCCTTTTCGAGCAGCGGCGGCAGCAGCAGCAGCAGCAGCAGAGGCAGCAACAAAAGCGGCGTCTGCGGCAGCAGCAGAGCGGCATCAAAAGCCGCAGCAGCAGCACAAAACTGTTATACGTCGCACATGTAAAACTGGTTTATATGTAAAGCGTATAACAGCGGTGCTCCTACCAAAGCTATGGCGTTCGTCTGTGTATCTGTGTACGAGTGTGTGTATGTGTTCGATACTGTGTGTGTAGGAGGCTCGTCACCGGCACTCGCGGCCAGCATTCGCTCTCAATTGCGCCGTTATGAAAGAGCGGAGCCTTTGACTGCATACTTACATACATAAATACATACACATATACACACATGCATACATAAATTAATATGTAATTAAGTACACGTGCGCTTTTACAACGTCACTGCGTGGGCATGTGTGAGTGTGTGTGCATATTATTGACCAGCATGGATATTTAAAATATTTCCAGCATAAGCTTACTTAATACACACACACATACAAACACAGACATGTAAAATATGTATAAATGTGTTTATGTATGCATGTGTATAGATAATGGTGGCCATAAACATAAGTGTGTCCTAATAAGAACTGTACATTTTAACTTACTTAAGTAGAAGAATACTTTCTCAGATTCCAATAATGTAGAATTTTCATTAAATTAAAAAAAAATAACTTCGAAAATGTTCCTCTTGCAGCTTTCTATTTTGAATTTAACTAACACTTAGTGTTTTCAAATATTGCCAGATCGCCAGAAAAGTTAAATGGCCAAACGGGTAAGCCCAAGCTGTGCAACCCTGCACGCGTGACTATCGATATGCTACTGCTGCTGCTGTATATCGATGTACCGATAGCCGACTAGGTCAGCTGTGAAGTCGATGAAAACGCGAGGCGGTCGTCTGCTTATAAAACACTATGTCTTTTTGCAATTTATTAATGAAAACCGGCGTAAATGGTAGCTTGCGCCGCACACAAACCCCTTCAGCATTGCAGCCACTGCTGCTGCTAAATGTCAGCCAACGCCAGGGACACACACTGCGTGGCAAGCCGCCCGGTGTGGCACGAACACTCGAGCAGCGATTGCGAGGTGAGTTTAATGTTGTAATCAATGTGCAATTGATTAATTTATTAATTGGGCCTGCCCTAGATGAGGATACCAGCGATCCGGAGATAACTACGCGCATTAACATTGGATTTCCACAGCTAAAGCAATCGCGTTCAGCTCAACTGCAGAAGCGCCTCGAGCATCTGAAGGCGCAGCGCGCGAGCAAGGAGCTGGAGCAGCTGGCGCGCAGTAACAAGTGTGAGTAGAACTGCGTACTATATAAGAAGGTATATATGGTATATACATATGTATATTCATCTATTTACAGTAATCATTGACTTGGAGAAGGTGCAGCAAACATATGTGCAGACAACGGGACAGCACGATCTCCGCCTGCTGGCGGATCACTATGGCATCTTCGAGCATCTCTTTGGCAGTGCATACTTTGTGCCACGCGTGCCACTGAACATTGCCTACGATCAGAGTCCCGTCTACAATGGCAATGTCATAAAGCCCGCCGAGGCGACAAAGGCGCCGCTGGTTAGTTTCGATGGCCAATTGGATCCCATTACGGCCAAGCCGGCGCAGGGTGATAGCTACTGGACACTGTTGGCCACCAATCCCGATGCACACTACACAAACTCAGCTGCCCCGGAGTGTCTGCATTGGTTTATGTAGGTTATGCAGATGTTATCTACGAATATATCAAAGCTCACTTGGTCTCTCTCTTTCTCTCTCTCTGCTCTTGTTCAGTGCCAACATACCCAATGGCAAGGTCGCCGAGGGTCAAGTGCTGGCCGAGTACTTGCCACCGTTTCCGCCCAGAGGCGTGGGTTATCAGCGCATGGTCTTTGTGCTGTACAAGCAGCAGTCGCGCCTCGATTTGAGTGCCCACAAAGTGGACGCGCAGGACTACAGCAAACTGGAGAAGCGCACATTCAGTACACTTGATTTCTATCGCCAACATCAAGATGAGCTGACACCGGCTGGACTGGCTTTCTATCAGACCAACTGGGATGAGTCGTTGACCGGATTCTATCACAATGTTTTGCGTAAGTTAAGCGATCTCTGTTTGCACTCGCGGTTGCTCATTCATCATATCTTGCAGAGCTCAAGGAGCCCGTCTATGAATATGATTTCCCCAAACCGTATCTGGCCGATCAGAAGTTCTTCCCACTGAAGCAACCGTTCAATCTGTACATGGACAAGCATCGTGATGCAAAGCAGCTCAACAAGGAGTATCTGCAACGTAAGCTGGCCAAAACGCATCCATTCGAGGGCCACGAGCCGCAGCCAAAATTCCCCATGGCGCATCCCATACGTGATGTACCTTCGTGGCTAAAGACGGAGATACGCAAGCAGCGACTGGGCACGGGACGGGTGCAGGATTACTAGAAGTACACCCCCCCCCATCTCCTCCTCGTTTCCCCCATTAAAGTAACAGAAACATTTTGTTAGTCGTTGTGTAGTTGCCCTTTTTGTAATTGGTTAACAAGTTGCTTTCTCTCTTTGCTGGAAGTACATGAATTGAATGAAGTACATAATACACCCCTTTGAAGGGGTGTGTATGAATTACATAATATCTTTAAAAGTCTAATTTAAATAAATAACTAAAATGTAATATGGAATCCCTACTTGCTTTAACAATTCCCCTTACTAAGTACTCAAACAGGCGACAGTCTAACGTACAAAGCTGGCAACGGAGCAGGAAACGGAATGGAGATTGGGATCATCTCTGTCAATACTCGGCTTAAGTACAACTATAAGTGGGAAGGTTCTTTAAAAGAGAAGGTGCAAATGCATCCATTCTAAACACTTTGCTCTCGTTTATCGTTTATCTCGGCAACAAGTTTTCCTGTTCTAATGACCCAAACAGTAGATAGATGTTCTAATTTGGGGTTGAAGGGAAAATCATGGAGAACCTCATGTTATTTTGTAGAGTTGAGAGAAACCATCTCGGGAAAAACAGGAATTTTGTGTACAAATTTTATGAAATTCTATTAGACGTTAAGATGACAAACAAACAAACATAATTTTGTATTCATATAGATTTTAAAGTGAGCTTAAAGTGAAAGAAGAGTGTAAAAAACACTTTTATGTTGCCAAACGTGCACTATGCACACAATATATTTTACCAAAATGTTTTGAATTTAAGTTTGGAATGTGTAGCATTTCATAACCATTCAGTAAACATAAAAATAATTAAAATCGGTTCACTCAAAGATGCTAAAGTCTTGTCTTTGTGGAACCCAAAGGTGTTTGTCAGCCGCCATCTTGAATTTGTTAAAAATATAATATTAATATTTTATATTCAAGCAAATTTAGCCCTTAACACGAGAAGTTCGTATGTCTATGCATTGTTTTACAATATTTAATTTAAATCTGACTGATTTACGGCTAAACCTGAATAAGCCGCCCTAAACCGTTTCCCCACTCCGACTCTAGCCAAGCTGCTTGTGTGGGACGCAACTGTCTGTTACAGTGGTGGCTCGCTTGCAATGGCCACGCTGCCTTCTCTCTCTCTCTCTCTCTCACACACTGTTTCACATTCGATGAATCGATTATTCTATATGTATAATGATTATACGTGCAGCGGATAATAATATGTATATAATTTGTTAACTGTAAATACATTTCTGTTCAACTACTTTGATTAATTCTCCTATATATGTAGCAAATCGGAGCAGTATGTGTGATATAGGCATATATATATATATATATATATATATATGTATATGTATATGTATATGTTTGTATGCATGCATATAGGTATGACTGTTTCAAAGATAATGCACTTATGAACAACTTGACTTGGCTGCATCGGTTACACTTTTCTCTACTATATGTTAATATATGATTTATCTATAATTTTCATTTATGTTTTAAGATCGTTAATTGTTTTTCTATTGTTCAAGAGTTTACAAATATATTGAGGTGTATTCGAACTTGATTTTGAATTTTAGCTCATTACAGCTACTGCTCAGTTCGTATATATATATACGATATATATATGCAGATATCTCTTTTAAGTCTAGCGAGCGACCACTGTAGGTTTGTGATTTTTTTTTTGTTTCTGTTTTTTAACATTCTTTCGTTAGTGTATTAATATATCTATATATATATATATATATTTATTGATTTTTATATCCTTGCAGGGGCATTGTGATTAATCACTTTGTTTATAAGTTGAGCTGCAACCAATATGTCGTATACTTAATGTTCTTCTATTCTTCTCATTTTTGCTTTTTCAAAATTCAAATAAAATCGGACTACTATAACATATAGAAAGATCGTTCAATTTAGGATATTTTGGATGAAAATCTGTATATAATTTTATATACCTAATATATACTTTTCTAATTCATTCTATACACCTTGTGTACAGGTTTTATTGCACAAGAATCGGATAATCATAATTAACTGAAATATATAGCTCCTTTCTGTTGTAAATGAAGATTTCTATGGTTATTCGACTGCATGGAGAGCCTGTGGGGTTATGTTATTATACTCTCTGTATATAATGCATTGGCATTGGAACAATCGGCCACCAACTGCAATGGTATAAAACCCTCGGCCTGCCGATGGTAAACTCTCTTCCATTCCTTCTTTCCTTTTGTATTTTTGGCACAGTTGTTTTGTTGTTGTTGTTGTTGTTGTAGGTTGTTGTAGGTTGTTGTTAAGTAGCTTTGCCTTAACCTAACTGGAAGCTGTTGTTGCATACGGACTTAGGTCTCCGCCTTGCCATAGGCACCCACTGGGGGCCTGTACATGGCCGGCAACATGATAACCTGCGGCAAATTGAAAGCATATTTGTGTTTGCCAATATTCTTGAACACGTTGTCCATGCGGGTGCCCTCACTAAAGGGGGAGAGAGAGAGAGAAGTTTTATCTACAGTTGAAAGAACTTCAATGAGGACTCACCTGCGCATGGTGCTCAACGCGTAGGGTACATGCTTGGCGGGCAGCTGAAACTCACGCACCAGTACACGACACTGTTCCAGTGTGACAGCCATGCCCGTGCGATCCTTGGCCGATTTGCATGAAGTGAAACGCAGACCGCCCATCAGACGACAGGCATCCTCGGCCAGATGGAGTATCTTCACATTCTTGGTCACATTGGCGCGCAGCTGCTGCTCCATGAAGCCCAGCACTGATTGCAGTGAGTCCAACTCGGAGGCACCAAAATCCGCTGCAGCCGATGCATTGAGTCCAAGCTTACGATAGCGTCCAAAATATTGACTCAGTCGCAAATAGTTATCCAGATTGGAGCGATGCTGGTCACGTGTCTGGCCCAGCGTGGCCTTCTCATTGATGCCAATGTTGAAGAAGACGGGCGTGATCTTGAACGCAATGGCAGCTGGCAACTGCACATGCTCCGGCACGGGCAGCTGCACGTCCAGTGCCTGCCTGGAGCCCGTTATGCGTGGCATGGGTGTCACCTCATTCGCCTGTGCCGGCATGAGTGTAAAGTTAACTGACGATAAATCCTCAATGGCAATGCACATGTCACTCCACATGTCTGTCTCGGCGCCATACAGCGAGAGCAGACCCTCGAAATAGGCCACGGGACCCAGTTCCCGCAGCAGCGCCAGATATGCTGCATCCAGTTCGCTGCCCCAAAGACGCAGCATAAGTGCACTGACCAGCGATGTCAACTGTAAAGAGAGAGAGATTACTTGACTCGCAGCTGGCAAGGATTCTTTCACTTACCGCCTGGGAAAAGCAGACATCGCGTCTGTACATAATGCTCGCCTGCAGGCGATTGCAGCAGACATCCTGTTGCAGCCGTTGCACGGAGTGCATCAGGCGCGCCGTCTTCAACAGTCGATCCATGGCATGCCGCAGCTTACGCATGCTAGGACGCAGCTCAGATACCCAGTCGGTGGTCAAGGAGAGATCCAAGCCATCGGTAAACTTGTTGCCCTTCTTCACAGTCGTCGTCGTCGTCGTCGTCGTCTTTGTTGGATCAGGCAACGTTGCCAGCTGGAGTTGCAGCTGTGGTTGCAGCTGTGGCTGTGGCTGTGCCTTGGGCGCTGCAATCACATCTGGTGCCTGTTGTTGTGGCACCACAGTGAATCCTTCCCGCTTGAGCGGCACCTTGGGATGACGCAGCCGGATAGCGGGACTGTCACAGCGGCCGCAAAAGAACTTCAGTTTACTGACCAGACACATAACACTCGCCTCGATATTCAGCTGTGTGAGATCCAGTGGCTCTGGTTCCTCTGTGGGTCGATAGTAGTTGGCTGAGGGCGAGGAGCTCATCAGTTTGGTGTCCAGAAAGCCAGCTGGATGCTGTTGCTGTTGCCAGCTTGCTGGCAGAGATTGATATGTGCTTGACAGCTGACGCTCCCCCTCACTCTCTCCCTGCTCCTGCTCCTGCTCCTGCTCCAAGCTGCGCAGATGCGCATTATAACACTTGACGGCATGTTGCAACGTATCGATGGCATTGATGTCCAGCGAACTGCTTGGCGATGAGTTGCTGGGATGCCAGCTATTCGAGCGCATAAGTGGTTGCTGCTGCTGCTGCTGCTGCTGTTGCTGCCCAGTGCGTGGCCAGAGATCGGGCGGCGCCACCACAGGTGTGGCAAAGTCCTCCAGTTCGGGTGACTTCAATTCCAATGCACTCAACTGTTGTGTGATCTTGCGGAAAGGAGACATTGGTTCCATGAGCACATTATCTGGCTCCTCGATAATACGATGGCACTCGATAAACGTGACGGCCTCCTCGACAATGCTGGGCTCCCAGATGTTAAGCAGTGTCTTTGTCTTGGCCACCATCTCGTTGCACAGCGGCATCATGTCGCGGGCACAGCGCACACTCGCCAGCTGCAACAGTTGCGACATCAGTTCGACAATCTCCTTGCGCAGCTGCTTGGTTGCCTGCACTGCATCGTTGGCTGCCTGCACCTTGCATGCGTTGCTCTGCTCCAGTTTCCATGATTTGCTCTCCTGCAGCAGTCTGCGGAGAGGAAGGGGAGGGATAGCGAGAGATTAGTAAACAATCAGCGAGTTAGATGAAGGTGTGTGTTTGCTTCTCTCTCTCTCTCTCTTTAAACTTGCCAAGTCTGTTATACTCTTTCTTTATAAACCAAGAGTTCTAGGTTCTCAATCCACAGTTAAGATAGATAAGTGTGTGCAGAACCATGCAGAGCCATGCTAGGGGTCTTATTTATTAACAATCTTATGCTAGGTGCCATTGAGAGTGAGGCCCTTGTTAGGCAGCTACACTTCTCTGCCCCTTGCAGAATTACTCCTAATTACCTTCCACTAATTCTTTCTTATTGTATTGTAGATTGAACTATGCACTGCACGAGCCGTTCAGTCGTTATTATGTTCGGACTAGAGATGGGCGCGGACCGGGCCCGGGGCCTAAAACCAGTTACCGGGTCTTGTACCGTCGGGCCCCGTGCCTAGGGGTAAAAGCCCGGAAGACCCGGCGTGCTTGAGAGCAAAGATTTTAATCGATATCGGCCTCAAAAATTCGAGTCTGGTCCTCAAAAAACAGGCCCGCGCCCATCGCTAATTGCATAGTTCTCTCTCTCTCTCTCTCTATCGCTTAACTTTACTGAAAGAGTTCAAGGTCCTCAATGTATAGGTTACATGACAACTGTTTTCAGATCTCGCTCTCGCTCTCGCTCTCTCTCTCTCTCTTTCTTGCTAATTTGTCAAGGTCTGTTATACTGTTATACTATTAATAAATCTTTTATACGAATAAGTTACACAGATTTGTGCTTAATTTCTCACTCTCTCGAAAACTTTTCAAGTCTGTTATAATGTTATACTCTTTCTTTATCTACAATACTAAATATTCAAGGTAGACAATCTACAAGTTACACAGAGGGGTATGTTTAATTCTCTCTCTCTCTCTCTCTCACACTCTTTCACTGTTTCGATTATTTTATGGTCTGCTATACTGTTATACTCTATACTCTTTCATTATCAACTAAATGTTCTATATTCCCAATATACGACTGATACACCATTGTGTTTTTAGGCTTATCTCTCTCTTAACTTTCAAGGCTCTTTTTACTGTTATACAATATACTAGTTTTCTTTATATGTTACGAATGTATGGTATGTTAAAGCTTACCAATATACGAGTTACAAACACAGAGATGTATGCATAGTCATTGCCAAAGGTCTTTGAGCTGGTGTAACGAACTCAAGTTCTTTTTCTGTACGTTCAAGGTCTGTTATAATGTTATACATATGTACATACATATGTACATACAGCATTCAAACTCTCTATCTCTCTCTTTTCTTGCAGTTATTTGCTTTGCTGTTCTTTTCCTGCTTGCTCTTGTTACTCACTTTCGCTTGATCTGAATATAATCAGGAATAATCGTGAATCATCACCCTCGCATACCCGCATTATTCAAGAACACTTTCGATTTCTATATATACACTTGTGATATTACGCAACTTATTTAATCTTAAACTGTTATATTGTTATACTATAAGTGTTATACAGTTTAACTGTTATACTATAAGTGTTATACAGTTTAACTGTTACACTATAAGTGTAATACAGTTAAGCTGTTATACTATAAGTGTTATACAGGTAAACTGTTACACTATAAGTGTTATACAGGTAAACTGTTACACTATAAGTGTTATACAGGTAAACTGTTACACTATAAGTGTTATACAGTTAGAATGTTATACTGTACATAAGTGTTATACAGTTTAACTGTTATACTATAAGTGTTATACAGGTAAACTGTTATACTGTTAAGCTGTTAAGGTGCTATTCATAATTTGTTATACTGCGCATTGTTTTATTTTTTTTAAAACTTTTCATAGTTTTGTTATACTGTTATATGGTTAAACTGTTATACTATACTTTTTGCTATATACGGCAAGTAATTCTATTTTAAGGCCTTATTGCTCTGCATTATTTAGTTTTATACTGTTATATTGTTCAACTCTCAGTAATGTTATATGTTTGTATAACACTTTGCTCCCTTTCTCTCTTATCCCTTTTTTTTCGTTCTTATTGCCGCAGCTAACTGTTATACTGTTATAAAAACTGTTATACTGTTATAATAACTGTTACACTGTTACATAAACTGTAATACTGTTATAAAAAACTGTTATACAAGCATAAACTCACTTAATAAGTCCACCACACTTGCGCCCCTTGGCATCGTGCCGCGTAAACGCTCCCACCGTGATAATATCCAACACGCCACGCCTCTGCAACGTATCATTCTGCGCCCACATGCGCTGCACATGCAGATTGACAGGCAGAAACTCCAGAGATTCATCCTGCTTGGCAGCGGAGCGCTTGAAGCACACACCTTCCCGCATCAGTTGCTGTATATTCTGCTTGGCCTGCGAGTAATCCTTGAGCAGACGCAAATGCTCCTCGAGCAGATTCATTTGCCGCCAACGCCACTCGCCACTCAGCTCCCCCATGCCGGAGATCTCCTGCAGCAGCTCCTTCTCGCGCTGTATCCAAATCGAGAGCAACTGCTGCGGCACGGCACAGCAGAGACGCGACTCCAGCAATGTTTCCAGCACACTAATGTCGGCGCCCAGCGACGAGTGCAGGCGATACGAATGCACGCGAGGATTGGCACAGACGCGCTCCACACCGCACAGTTGTGGGACAAAGAGACGCACGCCCAGCTTCGGTGGCAGCGACTGAGTGCGTCGATGACCTGAAAGGGAATAGATCAGCATTAGTAAGGGGGAATCTAGCAGAGAAGGAGGTACGCAGGAGTTGTCTCTTACCAAGTTTCTTGCCCTTGGCAAGGGGTGCCACTGGTTCCCGTTCAAACAGTTGCGTGCTGGAACGTGGCGGCGGCACAGCACCACCAGCACCACCAACACCAACACCACCAGCAACAGCAGCAACAGCTGCAGCACATCTGCCTAGTGCTGTCTCGGCGGCAGCGGGTGCATCTGGGGACCACGAGGTGAGCGTTATGAAGCCAGATTCACCACGCGGCGAAGTGAGCGGTAAGCGTAGCCTTCTCGATTCCTGCACCATGCCCAGTGCCACCTCGGCATGCCCCAGTGGCAGCGACGTGGACGAGACACGTTCCCGCACATCGTGGACACTGAAGCGCAGTCGCGTGGTTGCCTTGAAGCCGCCAGAGCGTAGAAACCTCATGGTGCACAGAAATTGTGGTGTGCGTGTGCGTTCGAGCAGCTCTGTACGCGCATGTTGATGCCACAGAATGCCTGTGGAATCCTGAGTGGCATGCAGCACGGAGCAGATGACACGTGGATTGGGAGGACGACCGAAACCGTCCAGCGGCAGATTATCACAGGAGATTGCCGTCTCGCACATGGGCAGCTCTGATAGCTCCGATAGCTCGCCGTGTTCTGTCACAGAGAGAATGAGAGAGAGATAGAGAGACAGAAAAGAAAGAGAGAGAGAGAAACAGTTGCAGAGAGAGAGAGAAAGATAGAGAGCGAGGAAGAGAGAGAAGACATTCGTACACTAGAAATCGGTACAAGAATCTAGCAAACTATATAACTACACATACAATAAACAATATAAATACAATAACGATCACGATATACGATATACGATAACGATAACAATATATGCAGAGCAAGAGAGAAATAAGAACATGTGTCACATCAGCAAAATCAAGTTTTATTCTTCGAATAAATCTCATTCCGTACGATAAGCATATATGGCATATATAGCGCTCTCTTTCTCTCACATATCTCGCTCTAAATAACTATACACACTCTATATATAGAGTTCAATATATATACGATATATACACATACATTTTTACAATACACACACACACACACACACAGAGTTAAAGTTAGGATTGTCGATCTTAGTGGGTGGTTTAGTCTAGGAAATACACCATTTATAAATCCGTATAAGGAACAAGTTTCTATATAGCAACGATGTGGTGGTTGTAACTGCTATATGGCATATTTAATCTATATATAGGTTTATCAGCTTTATATTTGTTGCGCATTTAGCTTTAAGCTCATCTCTATTACTCACTTAATTCATAGATTAATCATGAAAAATTGCCAATTATTTGATCTTTATATTCGTATAAGAAAGGACTTTCTATATAGCAACGATGTTCTCATTGTAACTGAGTTATAACAGCTTTATATTTGTTCGATTTGCGCACTGAACGTTAAACTCAACTTTAGCACTCACTTAATGCACAAATTAATCATGAAATAATGCCAAATCTTTAATCTATATATACGAATAAGAAAGGAGCTATGTGAATTAGATTTAGCAACGATGTTCTCGTTGTAACTGAGTTATAACAGCTTTATATATCTTCAATTTGCGCATCTCTATCAATCATTTAATTCACAGATTAATCATGAAATAATGCCAAATCTTGAATCTATATATTCATATAAGAAAGGAGTTTCTATATAGCAATGATGTGCTCGTTGTAACTGAGTAATATCAGTTTTATATTTAAACTCAACTCTTTAAACGCATCTCTAGCACTCACTTAATCCATAAATTAATCCAGAATTAATGCCAAAACTTTGTACTTCACAAACTTACAGCAGAGATTGCGAATTTTCTTATATTTATCACTGTAGAAAATTCAATTAAATTCTTCTCTCGATGGGGAAACCACAACTTGAAACTCTATGAAAGAAGTGAGAAGAGTGCGCTACTATATGTATGTGTGTGTGTGTGTGTGTGTGTGGGTTAAACCAGTGTGTATGCGTGCGTGTGTGTGTGTGTGCGAGTTTAACAGATTATATAAACTTATCCAATTTACAAACTAAAAGTTAAACATTAACCATGGCAATTATCTTTGCTTTCTCTTTGGGGTTATTTTCGTGGTTAATAAAGAAACAAAAACACAATTTTCCAACTTGTGAGAGAGAGTGAGAGTCCAGTTTAGAACTGTATTAGATCACCTATAAAGGGCTCAGGCTCAGGCTCTGAACTCCTCGCTGACGTTGCCGACGATCGTGCACTTCCTAAGGCCTCCCATGAATCGTGGGGAAAGGGGGAGACGGATGTAGGAGGCAAGCGTAGACCCGATTCAATTTGATTGCCCATATCGAATGATAATGATGATGACGATGAAGCCGTTGCTGCTGCAATTTGTTGCTTTAACTTGAGAATCTGCCAGTTCAAACAGTCGTTAGAGCAATCCACAATTTTGTCCATCCATTCCTGACGATCTTCGGCGCTGTGCGTGATGATGTGTTGCGTGGGACTCTCCTTGAAGTCTAACAAAAATAACGATAAATTATCGATAAGTATCAAAGTTGTAATCTGTGACTTGGACTTACCCAAATCAAAGCCATAACCCTCCAGTTCGGGCTCTGCATGCAGTATGCGTGGATGGCAATCCTCCAGTACGAAGACCCCTGCCAGGGATGAGCCGGGATTCTTGTCCTTCAGATAGAAGAGCAGATTTCCACGTAGCTTGCACCAGCATTTCAGCTTGACTGCGTGCGAGAGAGAGACAGAGAGACATGGCAAACATTGGTGCGTAAGCAACGTGAGTGAGGGCGTGACGCAAACTATCGCACATTCAAACGATAGTACTGTCGATAGTTATGCATGAGTGTGTGACTGTGTGCGTGATCAAACGATAGTACTGCCGATAGTTACGCGTGAGATTTTGCCGATAACAATGGTGAGTTTGAGTGCGGGTGAGTATGTGTGTCTGTATGTATGTGTGTGTGTGTGTGTGCATGAAACTTATCTGTAAGCTTATCTCTCTCCCCATTCCCCTTTCCCACCTGATCTGAACTCACCATCAGTTCGCCAGAATATACCCTCCTGTCGCTCGGTGATTATCAGCGGACCCTCCTTATCGAATCTAGTGGCGGGATTCGTGACGAGGCTGGCGAGCTCCGCTTTGTTAAAGTGCATGCTGGTTGCCTAACGGGGGGGCGCAGTAGTGCGGCAGGGGGGTGGGGGGCGGCAACAGCTGTTGACAATTTAGACACGATGTGATTTGATTGCGATTGTCATTAAGCAGTAAAACAGTAAAAAAAAAACAACAACACACACACACGAACACACCTTTTAATGGCTGTAGGTGCGCATTTAATAATTTAAGCAATTGAACAACCAAAAAGAAACGAGAAAGAGACGAAAACGGAAAGACAAGCTGAGGTAGAGGTGGAGGCAGCTCCGCTTTGTTAAAGTGCATGCTGGTTGCCTAACGGGGGGGCGCAGTAGTGCGGCAGGGGGGGTGGGGGGGCGGCAACAGCTGTTGACAATTTAGACACGATGTGATTTGATTGCGATTGTCATTAAGCAGTAAAACAGTAAAAAAAAAAACAACAACACACACACACGAACACACCTTTTAATGGCTGTAGGTGCGCATTTAATAATTTAAGCAATTGAACAACCAAAAAGAAACGAGAAAGAGACGAAAACGGAAAGACAAGCTGAGGTAGAGGTGGAGGCAGTGGCAGCGCCGACGGAAGGGCTGCCGCGAGGGCGTTAGATGGGCGGACAAGTGCCGCACACACACACACACACACCTTCGTTTCCACCACACTCCCTCTACCTCTACCGCTCTCTCTCTCTCCACCACGAATATGGCACAGCTGACGTTGACAGCGCAGGGGCAGCATCGTTATATTTGGTATATATCCTGCAATCACCTGACACTAACAATACAAGTTAATAATTCTTGTGCCTTACCAGAATCGGTTAATGCAAATTGCTCCACAACTGCACAGCTGGCGACGCGTCGATAGCGTTATCAACTGGCAAATCAATTTGCAGCCTCCCTCCTTATAATGGTCTCGGTCTCGGTCTCGTCGTCGTTGTATTGCTCTTTCCTTCTTTCATTTATTTTATCGACTCTGTTTGGTTTACATTTTGTGACGAATTGTTGATTTATTTAAAACATTTAGCTTGGCATTCTTGAAATTTTTAATTATTTATTAGTTTGTTCCGATGAAATTTGCTTGCTTCGTTGCGTTGAATCTAATTACAATGTTATGTATGATGGAACTGTAAATGCTACTGCTAATGCGACTGTTTATGCGACTGTTAGCGCTGCAGCAGCTGTTAACTTGCAGGGCTGCATCAACATAAATGTTCCTACCTCACAATTGATCGATCGTAAAGGATGAATATATTATTATATTATATTATTATTTAATATCATTTAATTAAATGAATATTTTTCGAGTCTACTTAGAAATCTAAAAATCTACATAATCTACCGACTGTTAAAATTGTTTAAGACTTTTGGGCATACCTCCACTTCAATCGGTACGCTAATGCCTATCGATAACAGTTCGCTGTTATTGGCAGCCAACAAGAATCTGAGTGCGGTGTTCATTCGCAGCCAACTTAGCGCGCGAAACAGCTGTTCGGTGTGGTGAAAACGAATCAGCGACACTGTTTCACATTCGTAAAATGGCGTCGGAGGTAGCGGTTGAACAACAAGACCAAGAATTTGTAAGTGCATAAACAAAGAATTGAATTAAACCAATTGGATAGATACAGACATGCATATGTACATACGGCTATACGATAGCTAATACAATAAATGACACATGTGTCCCCCAACCCACCTGGTGGCAAAGTGCAAGATTTGTGTGCGAAAACAGAAAACTGCAAAAAGCAATGTTGCGTGCGTGTGTTTTCAACTTTGTGTTCGTTCGTGTGTGTGGGTGTGCGTGCACATGTTGTTCAAGTATGCGTATGTTGAGTGTTTCGTTACGTATGTATGTGTGTGTGTTGGTATGCTGGAAGTCGTGTGTGTTGCAATGTGTATCATCAAAATCTGTTGCGGTATTCGGCACTTGCAAAACTAAAGTGTGTCCGTGTACGTCCATGTGTGTGTGTATGTGTTTGGTGAGGGTGTGTGCAAATGCCGTTATGAGCACGTGCTGTTAGCAAATAAAAAGCATCAGAGTGCGCCTCCTTCTGTATGAAATGCAATCGAAATGAATTCCAATACAGTCAGACGCGCTGTCCGTGTTATCAGACAATAACAACAACAACTGCTGCAATGTGTGTGTGTGTCTGTGTGCGTGTGTGTTTGTTTGTGTGTGTGGTGTATTCGGCTCTGCTTTGCGTTGTGTGGTGTAGCAAGTGGTTGCAACAACAAACGCCTCACTGCTTGCTCATTTCATCATTGCAGTCTCTCTCTCTCTCGCTCGTTCTCTTTTGCTGGCTTGCTCTCTTTTTGTAGTTGTTGTTGTTATCGCTTTTAATTTGTTGCTGCATTTTGTAGGGAAAGTGATTTCCGTTGTTGTTGCTGATTTCTGTTAACAGTGCCTGTCAAACTGTTTGCCCAGCACAAAACCAGTTTACAGTTAAGAACACTGCAATTCCAATAAGATCTCGTCAAGTCTCTCTCTCTCTCTCTTTCTTTCGTATGCACAAAATATTCAACGACTTCCTCCAGCTGACGCAAAGGTTCATTGTTTGCTTTATCTTCGGCGCCAGCAAAGGATCGTGGGTGGGGGGAGAGAGAGAGAGAGAGAGTGAGTGTGTGAGAGAATGAGAGTGACGGCAACGGAACTCAGTTCTGACCTTGCAGCTGAAGCTGCTTGAAATTCCAATGAACACACACACACACACGATCTCATACCTGGAGCAGGCAGGCCGGCAAATTTAATCTGTGTGTGTGTTTTTCTGATGCGCATTTATTTATTTATTATTTACCTATTCTCGCCCAAGGTGCCGTCAATTTAGGTTCTGTTCCATTGAAAAGTTTCTCGAAATGAATTTTGCTTTTCGTTTGAAATTCGTTCAATTTACAGTAAAAACTAGCACCCTCAACTTTGCCACACTATTTACCTACCCCCCCTTCCCCCCACACACACACTTATTGCGAATTTATTTAGATTCATTTCATTCATTCGCCCCCAAAGTGTTTACAAACTATAGACTCTGTATACAGTCAGGGTTAGATATTTACGTGCATATGCAAAATGAACTAGTTTTTTTAAACTCTGTTCGAAACGAACAAGAAAGGCTGCCTTTTATATCCTTGCAGATTCTTATCTACTCCGATTTTTCCAATACTAGCTATATGTATATATATATATTGTTGAATGGTATTGTGTATATTCAATATTATGTCTCACTTTGATTGCCACTTATAAGTTAGGTTATGTTTAAAATCAGAATACAAAAAATATGCATTTCGGCCGATTGTTATAGTGCTCCGATTTCGATACAATTTGATATGCATATTATATATTTAGAAAAGGCTCGATGAAGTAATTGAGGTTTCGATACAGCTCGTTCTGACTTTTTTACAGCGTGTTGCAATAGGAAGCTTGTGTGTCATGTTTCATCAAGATAGCTTTAAGACTGAGAGACGAATTTGCGTTGCAACAGACGGACACACGGGCAGACGGACATTCCTTTGTTGATGCTGATTCAGAATATACGTATATACCTTATGTGGTGTGAAATATCCGCTGCCTCTGGCCAAAATTAATATACCCCCTTGCACGGGTATAACAAGTGTAGAGTAGCAGAGATTATCTAGCTAGTTTGCACATAAAAAAGCTAACTTTACTTCTAAAAAATTAGAATTACTGTAACTTAATTATTTACTGCTAAATTGATCTTTAAAAAAAGCTAGATAATACGAAAAAAAACCGAAATGGCAACACTGCTTTCTAGCTATTTCAGACAACTGGGGAAACCCCTGGTTCCTATTCTTTATTTATTTTTGGCATATACCAAATGTATGGTATAAATTCAACTTGTAATTTATTTCTTTATCTTGAGTTCACAGTGATAATCTGTTATTGGACAACACACACGCACACGCATACATAAAAACGAAATGCCTTAAATTAAATAGATTTTGCAAGTCATTTTGCACATATTGATTGGAATTTTGTTGCTTATTATAATTATTGCATACATCAACAGCAAAGAGGAAGTGCCCCAAATAGTTTGCTTCCGTTGGAAATTTTCGACGTCAATGCAATCAATCAGGCAGTGTATAAGAACTATAAGAATATATATATATATATATATATATATATATATATATATATATAGATATACATATTTCAAATATATGGTTCAAGATAAAAAACTTTATAAATTTGAACACTTGATCCATGCTCGCACTTAAAATTGATAGAGCACCTATGAAGAGTATTTAAAGAAAGGAATTGGAGAGATTTAATTTAAAAAAATATGGAAGAACAACAATTACAATTAGTTCACTATAAAGGTACCTCCTTGACCTTTTCTTTTTGCATTAAAAAAACGCTTAAAACTAAACAGAAATCTTTAATTTTCTTACTTAAAGTCAAAATTTTAAGTTTTTTATTTTTCAGTGTGTAAAGTGTTTCTGACATACTGTATATTAGTTTCTTCAAAGTTTTGCCAGATTCTTGAGCTCGTCAATTAATTAATTTAATTTTACATAGACTCTCAGGTAAGAGTAAGACTCTCTTATATATTGTGTGTGACATCTGATAAATCTGGTGGCATTACTGAACTATTGGGTTGCCTTCAAAGGGCCGTAAAAAGTATTTGATATAATTAAAGTCTTGAACTCAAATTGCGTGTTATGACATGTGCACAAACGTGCACAGACCTGCACAAACGTGTATATGCCGGTTCATGTCTGTGTGAAATTGCTCAATTTCTGCTTATATATATGTACATACATATGTATGTGTATGTATATAGTTTATATGGTATACATAATTGATTTCACTTGAACTGAACTGAAATGTTACACATACAAACACAAGCACATACGTACGATATATATCGTATCGTATATCGTATTGCTGTGTATCGTTGCATGTTTGCTCGATGCATAAATCAAATTAGCTCACAAAATGAGCCAGACATTCACAATATTTCCCTCTGCTTCTGTCTCTGTGTGTGTGTGTGTGTGTGTGTGTGTGTGTGTGTTGTTATGAAATATTAGTGTCCCATTGCAGTTGACTTTTGCTAGATGGTTCGTGTTGGTTTCATCCATCGGTCCATCCTTGTGCACGGACTCTGAACCCGTCGACGTCGACGTTTGCTGCCAGAATTGCACACAAAAAGTACAATAACCTTTTGATGTAGTAGTGCTTGGTGGTGATGGTAGGGAGTGACCTATTGAGGGTACAAGCCAGGGGTGGCAGTTAAGGGGGTAGTTGTGGCTGCTGTGGGGGGGTTTGGGGTGTGAAAGGGCGTTGCATGGCGGCTTTTTGTTTGCTTTGTTGCAACCTGTTGCTGTGCGGGCTGTGACTGATGTTTGCTGCAACATTTGACTGATTGAATGACTAACATACTGATTGATTGATAGACTGACAAGTTGTCAGTTGCTGGCTTACTTATTGACTGACTGACTGATGGCATAGTTAATTGATACATTGTTTGACTGATGAAATTATAAATTGATTGATTAACAAATGACTAATTGAGATTCAGAATGAGTTATTGTTTTACTTATTGATTGACAGATAGCATAATTAATTGATTTATTGTTTGACTGATGAAATTATTGATTGATAACCAAAATGGCCAAGTGACATTTAGAATGAGTTAACGTATTACGTATTGATTGACTGACTGATGCAATAATTAACTGATTCATTGTTTGACTGATGCAATAATTAATTGATTCATTGATTGTTAACAAAATAACTAATTGACATTCAGAATGAGTTATTGTTTTACTTATTGATTCACTGATGGAATAATTCATTGATTCCTTGTAAGACTGATGAAATAATTATTTGATTGATTGAAAAAAAGGACAGATTGAAATTAATAAAAAGTCATTGTCTCACTTAGTGACGGACTGCTTTAAAACCACGACTTACCTGTTGTTTGATTGAGGTGTCTATGTGATTGACTAATTGATCGCATTCCTGACAGACTCATTATGACTGATGGATTCATTGGTTGACTCGACAGTCTGATGTTTGATTGACAGACTATACAATTGATATGATTGATATACCATATGCTTGATTGACTAACCGACGCTTCATTGACTTACTCCGGCTTATTTGACCAGCTGCGTAAGTGGTTGATTGATGGACTGACTGCTGGTTTGCATGACTGATTGACTGTTTGACTGACTGGCTTCCTCATTTGCGTTGATTAAGTTGCAGCAGATAACAACAATAACTTTCATGAAATTCAAAAATAAATACACCAACACGCACACACACACACACATGGTATGTGCAACACACTCACACATGTATGTATGTATTTTGTTGTCGAAAATTGGTCAGCACTGTGTGGCGGCTGTGTTGCTATCAGCAACAAACACACACACACACACACACACACACACATACACAACAGCAACAACAACAACAACAACGATAACAACAACAATGCCTCGCACAAGGCAACAAAATGGAGCAAACCCCTTTACCAACTCCCCCCTTCTGCTCTTTTTGTCTCTCTCTCTCTCGCATTACCCAAAACCCCAAAGCGAAACCGAAACGATGCCGGCGTGTTCCGGGTCCGTCTGGGGGGCTTAGACATTGCGCTCATCGTCCCAGGGCTTTAATGCTTAGTCACCCTACCCCATACTCTCCACATTTGCTGCCGCTGCTGCTGCGGCCTAGACAAGGTATTCGCAAAAATAAACAACTGCAAGCGGCACACAACGAATTTTGTATGCTCTATAAGAAGTTGTGCTGGACAAATTAAAGGATAACCTTTAATCGTAGATGATTATAACGATATTAACTGCACGATCTGCTTGTTACGATCATCTCTCAGTTTTCTATACCTTATCATGAGACATTTCTTAACATTGTTACATAGTTCATAGTGTTGCAAAACACGTGACTTAGGCGTGGGCTTCATTTGTGCGAGTGAGGAAAAGAAAGAGCGCACCAAAAATGGCACAAAAGTGAACCCTTTTAATATAAAATATATAAAAGTGTGTGTGTATGTTTCTGCCTCACACACACACTGCAGCCCACTATAGCTATAGCTCTTTGTGTATTTATAGAACCCAAACACACACACAATGTGTATATTCAGTCTTTATATTTACTTACATGGAGAGGCATTTTCATTATAAATATTTCGGTTTTTGAGCTATTGCGTTTTACTTTCCCAGCGGGGTCGACACAATTTCTTTGCAAGTTTATTTTTTTTATTCTATTTTTTTAGTGCCAACCATTAAAGGAAATCTCCTGGGTGTATGTTCCTATCATTTTACACTGGCCCCCTTTAGCTTTGAATTTGTATGTGAATTCGGGACTTATCGGAGGCTATATCTCTTTAACTAAGCCAAAAACGAAAAAATGTTAACTTAGTATTTTCGTCTTATCTCGCTGAGATCAGATCCTCCCCATTTATTAAGTTAACATTGACAATTGAGTTCAAGCTGCGCTGCAATAGAGTTCGATAGTGCCAATCGATCTATCGATTGTCTGGCATGGACATGGTTGCAGTGTGGTGAGTTTGTTGTTTACATTGGTGAGTTGTGGAGTTTGCTGCTTTTGGCGTTTGGCCCATGCAATTTTCCTTTTGTTTATGCATGTTTAAGGGTAAGAGCGAGAGGGAGAGAGAGTGCAAAAGCAATATTATTGTTTTCTCTATATTTTTGTTGCTGTTTCTGTTGTTGTGTGCGTAGTCAATCGCAGTTTGTTGAACTTAGCAGTTTCTCCACCACATGTGACCGACCGGCCGAGTGGCTCGAGGCTCTCAAGACTTCGAGAACTTCGTAGGCAGCGCGCTGCTGCTGCTGTTGCTGCGACGCCTGCTGTCGCTGCTGCTGCCTCTGTCGCTGCTTTTGCTTCCGCAACGCAACGCGAAGCTTTCTTATGTTTTTCAGCATAATACCCTGTAATCATTGATAGTGGTCAAAAATGGGTATACTAAATTTGTGCAACTGTATGTAACAGGCAGACAGAGGCGTGGCAAAACAAATCAATAATTTAATCCTTTAGTTGGATTTGTAAGCGACGTGTCGTATAAAAGATAACACTTTATGACTTTGATATATGAATACTTCGTTGACTATAGTATCTATATCTACTCCAAATTTCAATCCGATGGTACAATAAACACGTAAATTATTCAAATCATGGCAAAGGGTATCTGACTGTCGAGCATGCCCGACTAGTTTGCACTTCATTCTCGCTTTGCTTCATCTACAATCATTTCTTTTTCGGCGCAGCAGCAGCGCAGCTCTATTGTGTGTCTGTTTTATTTCCGCTGCTGCTGCTTCTGCTGCTGCTTCTGCTGCTGCTTCTGTTGCTGTCTCTGCTGCTTCTGTCGCTGTCATCTTGGCTTAGCCGCAGCACGTTGGCTTAGCTTCGCCCTCTTATCCCCATGTGTGTGTGTGTCGTCGTGCTCAAGTCGCCAAGTTGCAATAGATTTCAATTGCATATTGTTGTTGTTGTTGTTGCGCCCGCACAGTGGGTAACTAACGTCATTGCAACGTTGCTGCCGTTGTTGCTGCTGCAGACGTATCTTTCCAATCCCTTCCCCCTCCCTCCTAGGCTGCAGCCACTCAAAAATGTTGCAAAAAAAGTAAAAAAAAAAAAGAGAGAAAGAAGAAGCAAAGCAGCAGAAGTTAAAAGAGAGTTGAAAGAACTCTAATAGAGCGTTGATAATGCCGAACGGACCCGGATTGTTGTTGTTGTCGAGGTTTTTACTTTGCCTTTTTTTTTTGATTGGTTTGACCGATTTAAATTGTGAAAAGAAATGAGTTTTATTTTATTTTTTTCCTGTTTTTTTTTTTTTAATTTGGTTTTGCTCTTTTTCTTTATTTATTTTCGCTCTAACTTTGCAAAGACGCGCGTGTGTGTGTGTGAGGAGCGCAGCTTTTTTATTTTGTGGCTTTTGCCCCACATTTCTGATAATTAAAAACCAACATTTACCTCAACTCCCCATGCTCTCTCTTCCTCTCTGTCTCTGTCTCTGTCTCTTTCTCTCTTTGTTATGATTACCATTATTGTTGCTTTGCGCTGCGGCTGCACTGGCATCTTGCCTAAAGCTCACAATAACCGTTATCATCTATTGTATGTGTATGTGTATTGCCTGTCCGAGCTTTTTCCTCCTTCTCCTTTTCTTCTCTCTTTAATTGAAACTTCTTGCACATTATTTTGTTAGTTTAAGGGACGAAGATTCTTTATTAAAATTTGGAAAACTTAAATATTTAATTATTGCACAGAATCGAAGCTACATATATACATATACGGTATATATATTTGTAGATTTATTATGAGTGCTACATGCTCCTGTTCAAATTAAAGCGATAACTGTGTTTACCTGGGTTGCCTGGTACGTCTTTTTACGGATAGATCTGTTCTTTAATATTTTTCTTCTGACTTGAAAAAAAATTGTTTATCTTACTATCCGCAAATATGCCATATTTTTATTGCTCAAATATTATATAACGTATATTTGATATAACTTAAATGATACTGTTATTAAACCGGACGTATAACCACATTATTTATGTACAAATCGTTATCCATGTTTTTCTATTAGACTTTCAATCATTAGAAGGAACATGTCCTAGGAACGTATATTTTAGAAATAATGGTTTAACTGCCATATTTATATAAAAAGCCACAATAAAATTGTAGATAGAGTACGAGAAATAACACAAATTTTTAAAATTATGAAGTCAAACTTCTTTCCCTTTTCCTAAATCAAAAACCTATTGTCCTGTTTTTTGTCTGTTTTTCTCTTGTCTATCCGTTTTTTTGCATCTTAATCTATCCTATTTTTTGTGAGGAATAGCTGTCAGCCCTGGTGGTTACCCTACTCAAAGAACGTGGATAGAAATTGAATATATAAAAAAAAAGCTGAGAGCTAAAATAGTTTAATATTATAGACTTTTGAACGCCTTTAATATTTCTACAGGGTATTTGACAGTTAGTCATTGGATATACTCTTGACAAATCAGTAAGAACAATTTAAATTTGTATATTTGTACTGAGTAACCGTGGGGCAGTCATTATTAGTACTCTCTATAAATGCAATCAATTAAGTATGTATTATCTTTATAGAGTATTTGGCAGGCAGTAACACTTTGTTTTCTCTACGAAAAATATAAAACGATCAAAAACAATTGAAATATTATATATTTTATAGGGTATATTGGCAGTCAGTAATTTGTATATGCTCTAAGCCCAACAGTAGTAGATTTCTAAGGTGTTTGTCACATATTGAATATCAACATAGCAAAAACATGTGATCTGCCATACTTTTACAGCGTATTCGGCAGTCATTCACTGTTCATAGGGTATTTTTTGAGCACTCAACTTTCAATATGGCGGCATTCTTTGTAAAAAGCTTTATTTCCTTGCGTGTAAAAGCTCAGTGCAATGCGTCGCATAAGCAGCGAACAGGCTGCAGCGGCAGAGGCAGCACTGTTTCTGCTACTGCGCTGCTGCTGCGCTGTTGCTGTTGTTGGTCACGTTTTGGCGTGATCGAAAAATGTCACATCACCATGTATCAAATAATCATAATGTGAATTCGGGTCGCCTTGCGTAACCAACGGGAGAAACGACGCCACTAATCCCATTCGGATCACTTTCTAAGTGGGTTGGCAGCGCTGCCGATGATGCTGCTAACGTTGCTGCTGCTGCGCTGCTGCTATGCAATTTGTGTGAGGCGACAAATCTTTTATTATGCGATTTCTTTTCATTGCACACACACACACACACTCATACACATGCACTCGCATGGGGAATACGTGTGATATATTAATATTTTATGTATTTCTTTTACGCTGGCACGATTAAAAAAAATACTAATAAAAGCACATTGAAAAGAAAGTTTTTGCCCTCTATCTCTCTTTCTCTCTCTCTCTGTCTCTCAGTCTTTCTGCTGCGACGCGTGATGGCCACAAAGCTTTGTCTAGTGTCAATGTCACGCCCCGCGCTTTGTTTGAATAATCATCGATGCCGGGCATAAGAAAGCGTAATATGTTAATAATAATAACAATAATAAGCATGCGCAAATGGTAGAAAACAAATCCACAGACAACGACAACAATATAATCAACCAGATGAACTCTACACTCGGGGCCGACACTGAGATACCCTTTACGAAGTTTTCTTTGTGAAAAAACTAGATAGAGTAGAACCAAGTGTATAAGTCTCCTTTGTGGAGTCTGCCACGCCTCTTTTTGCCTGTTTAATACATATGTTAATATAAAAAGTTAATATATGTACCCTTTTTTGGATAGGGTATAACAAGAGTTGAGCAGCTGCGCCGCGTCGCTGCTGGCAGCGGGTGAAATTTCTCTCTTCCAAACGACGGCGAAATTTCTTAACACTTTCATAAGAAGTCATAAAATAAAGCGCGTGCGAGAGAGAGCAAACACAAGTGTGTGTATATAAATTAAATTAAGCACAAAAGCTGCTCAGCCAGGCGTGTGCGCTTGACTTTTGACTTACCCCAATGCGCACTTCATTTTGCCAAATTTTGTTATTATTCTTTCTCATCTTTTATCTTTCCTCTTTACTTAGTTTCTTTTGACATGAATGAATCAGGGATAGATAGAGATGTGGCGGGGATGTGGTGAACTGCGTTAGAATGGTTTAGTGTCTAACAGCACACTGTTAACTTAACAGTGCATATGCGCATATCATTCATCCTGGCTTAACATATGTAAGCTTAACTCAACATGAATGAATCAGAGTAAAAAAGAGTGGTGGAGTGGGGAAGAGGTATGGTGAACTGCGGTAGAACAGTTAAGTGATAAACAGCGCACTGTAAACTAAACAGTGCGATACGCACATCACTCATCCTTAGCTTAACTCAATGTGAATGAATCAGAGAAGGAGAGAGAGGGGGGAGTGGGTAAGAGGCAATGCTGAACTATGTTAGAATGGCTTAGAGGTTAACAGCGCACTGTTCACTTAACAGTGCGTTGCGCACATCACTCATCCTGGCTTAACATGAGTAAGCTTAACTCTCTCTCCCGCTCTCGCTTCTCTCTTTGCTTGGGCTGACATTGAACTGTGTCAGTGGCAGCAGCAACAACAACAACAACAACAAAGCAAAAGTAACAAAAGCGTGTAATGGGGCGGGCTGCTGCGTTGGCGCACGCTCTTTGGCTGAGCTGCCGCGCTGCTGTCTGTTGGCTGCTGCGTCGCGCGCTCTGTTTGCGCAGCCTGCGCGTTGTTTTGTTTGTGGCTGGTGTTGCTTCTGCTGCCGTCGCTGCTGCTGTTGCCACTGCTGCTGCTGTTGCCGTCGCTACCACTGCTGCTGCCTGCTTTTCTGGCCCCATCAGTCGTCGTCGTCGTCACAGCCGCGTCGCGCGTTGTTGTTCATCTTGTCTCTCTCTGTCTGCGCGCGTGCGCCGCGTGTGCTTCTTTATTATTTTTTGTGTTTTTTATTTATTATTGAAAAATTAGAAAAGAAAGGAAAGAGGAAAACGCAACAACAAGTTAACAACAATTTGCGCGACGTCTATGGAAGGCAGACGTAGAATTTCTTGTTGTTGTTGATTGTGAATTGTGTGTGTGTGACTGGCAAAATGCAGCAGCCGCAGTCGCCGTCGCACAGCAAGGATAGGCCGGGAGGCAGCAGTAACTACGATGATTGCGACTATGCGAGAGCCAAAGAGAGCAGCTGTCATCGCCGTCTCTTCCTGTGTATTGCAAAGGTTCCTCTCTCTCTATCCCTCTCTCTTTTACTCCCTTATCTTAGTATATTCATCCCGCAATCTTATTTGCAGTCAAAATCAATTTATCTCTTTCTTTCTCAACTCTGTCATCCTTCAACTGAATCTTCTCTAGCTAGTGTTGCCAACTTTTGAGAACTAAAACAGCTAGAAAAGGCTAAAATATACCAATATGAGAAGTTTAACTGTAGCAATTAATTTTAATTAACTCAAATAGTAAAAAAAATGCTCGAAAAAAGGTCTTTAACATTGATTAGAAAAAAAAAACCAAATTTAAGGTCGAATACCCCTATGCAACCTTCCTAGTCTCCCGCACTCTGTATTCCAAATCTAGCCAGGCGCAAGCTTTGCTCTGCTCTGACTGTCAGTCCGTCATTCCCTTTCTGACTTTGACTTCAGCCTGTCTTCGTTGCAGTTGCGTGTTTTGCTTTGTTTTGTTTTGTCTCTTTTTTACGCTATTTATAGACGCGCTTCATTAGTTCTTTTTATCTCTCTCTCTTTATTTCTCTTTACCTTTTATGTTGCTCAGTTCAGTCGGGTTCAGCTCTCGGAGATGGAAACCTGAAGCTGGCTTGACTGATTCCCCGTCAGAATTATCTATATACATATGTGTGTGTTTGTGTGTGTGTGCATCTGTATTGTGTTTACGCATTTAACAGCCGAAAGTTAAGAGCTTGAGAAAGCTGTAGTTTATTTCAGATATCAAGTTTCGTATTTAACATGCACATTTCTACAAACATATGTAAGCTTCCGAACCCAAAAAGTTGTTGGTTCAGCTTTCAAGATAAGCCTAAGACAATAAAGCTTCATTGAACAGAAAGAAAGTGTTTTTACACACTGAGATGACAAGGTGGGAATGAATGTAAATACAGCTGTTTAAATACTTTACTCAACGCAAAAGCTTCATCAAGGAAACAACTTTGAAAATTGTATTTAGAAATATTATTAACATGAAAACCTTAATTAGGTTAAGGATTTTCGATAATAATTGAATTGGATAATGCTTTTTTATGTTATAAGGTCTCTTTATAATATTAAATGATCTATTTACTCTTAATAACATATTTACATCTGCAAATTCTATATAAGTTCTTCTTTTTAAGCTCAAAACTCTTATTATTATTAGCTTGGATAAAGCTTAATAATGATATAAGGTCTCCCTGTAATACTAAATGATCTATTTACTCTTAATAACATATGTACATATGTATAACCTATAGAAGTTCTTCTTTCTAACCTTAAAACTACAATACGGTTAGGAATTTCCTAGAATTATTGACTTGGTAATGTTATAAGGTCTCCTTATAATACTAAATGAACTATTAAATCGAAATAGTAAACACATTATATATTATTATATTACATACAGTGCATATTATTATATTATATAAGTTCTTCTTCATGCCTGCTTTTCCATATAATCTTTTCAACTGATTATGAGCATTAAACCTGAGAGTGTTATGCAAAACTGTTTGGTTTATAGTACTCTACTACTATATAGTACTATATTTATATCAGTTGGGTTAGACAGACATTGCGTCCGCATACTTTTATGAGCAGCTGTTAAACCCGAATCGCTTTTCTAATTGATTCGTTTATATCGCCGACAGCTGAGCTTTGTTTCGTTTCGTTTGCAACTTGCAGCAGTTCCGTTTACACTGACTACTATACCTTTGTCATATATATATAATACAACTCTATATGAGTCTACTATATGTTTGTGTGTGTGTGTGTGAGGGGACGAGGCAACAGAGCACGCAAATTCAATTTTCTTGAAATTTTCTGTTCACATGCAAATGAGCAATGGCAGAGCGCATCTGTTGCTGTGTATCTACAGCTGTATCTGCCTGTGTATCTGCTGTAGATTTGTAGCTAGCTGTATCTGCAGAGCCGAGACTAATGACCAAGCATAGATCATAATTTTGCATGGCAAAGCCAATGGTCAATGACGCTTTGCTGCTGCTGCTCTCCAGTTCCAGTTTGTAGCCCTCTCTCTCTTTCTCTCTCCTACCCATGCCCCCTTCCCCTCTTCTTGTCTGTATTCTTCAAACTTTTCAATCTACACGCGACTGCGCACAAAGCGGAAGCACATTAAATGTGCTTTCAAGAGCATTTTTGAAAGCTATGCGAAAGTGTTGCCACCTCCCCCTCTGTCTGGACAACCCTTGTGCTATGCGCCACGCACTGAGTGCGGCCGGCGTCCATTTCCGGCTGCTGTTTGTATATGCGACCAACTGTGGCAACTCTGCCAAATGGTCGTCACTTCTCATAGCGCACAACAGCAACGGAAGTGACCATCATTCTGCTCTATGGCCGGCAATCTGCCAACAATATCCTGCAGAAGGAACCCAACACTTGCACTAAAAAGAGTGTAGCTGATGAAACTGGGGTGGGGCAACTCTTTGAGGTCTAAATAGGTTGATGAGGAACTGCACTGCACTCATGATTGGGCAACTCTTTGAGGTTTAAATAGCTTGATATTCTAGTTTGCCTTTTCTTCATCAAGCGAAGGATTATGGCAACAAATTGAATATAAGTGTATATACTAAAATAACAGATCAGATCAGATCACGAATACTAAAAGGGAATTAATAAATAAAAACTGTTCAAGACAGAGTATTCAATCTGATAAAGAGAGCCATTCAGCTGCAACAAACATAGACTGCAGCTGTACCAAGTATCATGTTTATATCATTAACAAATAGGTTATCTATAAAGTAGGTTACATTTAACCTATTCCAATATAACAAAGTTTAATTTGCAGTGTAATAATACATATATATAATATGTTATTTATAAAATAGGTTACTTTTGACCTATTCCAAAAAAAATAAGAGTTTAATTTACAGTGTAGCATGGCATATAGATAATATGTTATTTATAAAATAGGTTACTTTTAACCTATTCGTTTAATTTGCAGTGCAAGATTACATATTGATCAGTTGAACTCCCCACAATCACAAACTCTCTCTCTAAGCTTCGCTATTTATTCAGCTGCAACAAACATAGACTGCAGCTGTACCAAGTATCATATTTATATCATTAACAAATAGGTTATTTATAAAATAGGTTACTTTAAAACCTATTCCAATATAACAACGTTTGATTTGCAGTGCAACATTACATATTGATCAATTGAACTCCCCACAATCACAAACTCTCTCTAAGCTCCGCTATGTTTCCACTCGTAACAGCCTAACCTAACTAAAATCGAGCTAATTGTTAACCTAACTGAATATTAAAACCATATACTACAAGCATGCATGTGTAGTACAATATATCAAAATAGGTCACATTACAGACCGCAATTTAAGACAGCAGCAGAAGCAGCAGCAGCAACACGAAGTTGATGCTTAAGATGTTGTTGCTGTTGTTGTTGTAGTTGTTGCTGCTGTATCTGCTGATGTTGCAGCTGTAGTTGTAGTTGCTGTTGCTGTTACTTTAGCTGTAGCTGATGCAAACTCATGATCATTTCATAACAGTTTGTAATAGTTCATGATCAAAGCCATTTGCTGTTGATCACGTTTAGCGTTATGTTCACAGCTGATCGCACTCGCTGATTAATCACACTATACGAAAATACGTTGATCGATTTGATTGCGAATCCCCCCTTTCCCCTCTTCCCCTTGCCCTGTATATCTCTATAGCCCAGTTGCCCTGTACGTGAGCTCGATTGTTGTGAGTTTTTCATGCCATATTGTCATCTTTTCTTTGTTTTTTTCTATCTCTTCTTCTGTATATAGCAGAGAACGTTAGTTTAATGTAGAATGAAATGGTAAATCAAAGAGCAGACTGCACTTAACTGTATTGCAAGAGTCTGTCTTCTGCATACAGTGGGTGCAAAGTAAATCTAATGATGATTTCCCAAGTCTACAAAGGTTTTAAACAAAGTTACACGAAAAAACAGAAACTTTGTACAGTTTTGAATGTTCTATTCTTAAATTAAGATATTGTTTGGCAATTAAAGTGCTTCTATTTAGTTAGACTTTGCTGTAGTGAAGTGCGCTGCTTTAGATTTATCTGCGATGCGCTCTTTCTTTCTTTCTTCATGGCTGGCAAAGCGGTTTACAGTTTTAGAATGTTTCTTCTGCTCCTCTTCTCTTGTGCTTTTATCTTATCGTTGTCTTTGTTGTTGTTGCTGTTACTTTGCATGCACAACTGTTATGAGTGTTGGAAAGCGGCTGCCGTTTCACTTGTTGCTCTATTAACTCGCCCCGCAGCAACTAATGGCCAACAATTTAAGACACAGACACACACACACACACAGAAAGAAAGACAGACAGCGTCGTCGGAACCGGAAATGCTCCACAAACACACACACACAAATACACACACTCATAAACTCAGACCCCTTTAATTGACAGAACAATCTTTGTTAAACAACAATTCCAAACAAAATTTGTTTACACGCGTTAAATTGTTTAACAATTTTAGCCTCCTTCCCCCCAACTGCAATTGTGCCTCAAGGTGGAAGGAAGAAGGTGCTGAAGGCGGGGAAGAAGGTGAGGAAGGTGTAGGAGCTGCCTTTGCTATGTTCTGCTGTTCTTCTTTCGATAATTTCTATTTACTTTTGCGCGGCGACAACTTTACACACTCTTTATTTGTTTAAGCAACTAGCAAAGCCAATGGAAGTGAAAGAAGTAAGTGGGGGTAGATACCTGTCTATATATACCCTGTAAAGGAGAATAAGGAATTCAAAAATAGATCAACACTTTTGTAGCTTATCGATATCTATGTATATTGACAGTAAGCTGAACCTCACCCTCTGCCAAGTTGATACGATTTTGCTGTCTTGAAAAAGTGAAAGTGACAGAAATTGTGGCTATAATAAGCTATAGTCATGCCAGTTCCAGTTGAAGCTGACCCAGTCTGATCACACACATATACACACAGACACACGCACACACCCTCACACCCTCACACCCTCGTGACGTCATCGAGTTGAAAATTTACATAAAACTACAATTGAAATTTCTTGCCTAAAACATCATTTCCCACCTTAGATAATTTGCCTTTTTTAACCTACAAAGTCGCGAATGACAATTTGTTGTATATCGTCATCGTTCTCGATATCTATATGCATATGTATTTGTGTGGGATTGTACTGGGCTCATCTGTCTCACCTGCGATGATAAAATGATGATGATAAAAACCAATTTCGTGGAAATATACAACAGATGACCACAGCAGACACAAAAGTAGAATGACGCACCTTCATCTCCAGTATTCCAACTCCAGCCTTCTCTCTCTCTCTCTCTCTCTCTCTCTCCCCTGTCTCTCTCTTGCGCTCTTTACACTTACAGAAATGATAGTCCAACTGGTTTTCTCTGACCATTAGTCGTACATTCTTGCTTGCCTCTCTTGCTGTCTTTCTCTCTTTCTCTTTCCCTCTGCCCTGTCGATTTGCATGTTGTTTAAAGAGTTATTTTATATTGTTATAAGTCAGCAATTTTATTTCAATTGCTGTTTATCATAATACGTGGAAAGATGTTTCAGCAGTTAGCTGTCAGTTTTTTTTTTTTTTTTATTTTTTTTCCTCTCTTTAGTCGTTATTTTCTTGTCTCTCGCAGATTGTCGGTTTCTCACGTTTGGCTAAAAAAAAGACTCTCAAGTCGTGCTAGTTTTTTAAAAATGCACTTTGCAATTCTCAAAAACATTAAAAAAAAATTGAAAATTAAATTTTTGTTGATTTTTTTGTTGTATTCTTTTTTGTTATATTCAAATATATGCTTATCATTATTTCTCGTCTGTACACTTAACAAAAAAATGCCAAACCTTTTGTTGAAACCGGAATTGAATTGTTTCGTTTCTATACCCTTCGACCATTGAAAATGTTTAAAAAAGGGTATACTAACTTTGTGCAAAAGTATGTAACAGGCAGAAGAAGGCGTGGCAGACCCCACAAAGTATATATATTCTTGCTCAGCATCACTAGACGAGTTGAGAGTGCCATGTCTGTCTCACAGATCTCAGCTGTTATAAAAGCTAGAGTTATCAAATTTGGCTGGAATATTTCTGTACACTATACTCTGATCAAGTTTATTTCAAATGTTGGGTGCCACGCCTACCGTCCCCGCAAATAAATAATTTAATTTTTGAACTCAATTTGTAAGCGCTGTATAAAAGATACAACTTGCTGACTTTAACATATACTAAGCTGAATGAAATATCTGAGTATCCTCAAAATTTCAATTTAATCGGACAATAAACACAGGAGTTATTCAAGAAAGTTTAAGCATAACTCCAAGTGCTTGTGTCAGCTTAGAAGGGAGGCAGGCGAGCGCCATCTGTCGGGAATAATTTTAAAGCATGTGCATATGGATATGTGTATAAATTTAACAAGGAAGTGTATCCCACTGTCGCGTCCTGCTCGACTGTTGCTTTTCTTACTTGGTTTTCTTCTTTTTTTTTTGTTACATTGAAATATAGCGCATAAGTCTGCTTATCTTTCTTGCTTAGCTTATACACTAAAAGAAATATATATATTTTACAATGGTAATAATCTACAGTGAAATAGTTAAAACTCAGAAATGAAATTGTAACATACATAATAAGTTGTTTTTTAGTTAGTTCACTTATACATACATATATGTATGTACATATTAAATTATAAATAACAAAATAATAAGCTACTTTTTTCTAAATAAATAGTTTGTTTTTAAACCATTTAACAACACTAAATAGAGTGCTCAATATACGATTTGCAGCTAATGTGAATTTCTAATTTGTGCTACAAAATTTCGCGCAGTGCATACGTACTGCACAAATGCTTTCAGCACTCCTGGTGACATATGGACAAAGCCGCCGTATGATGATGATGATGACTCAAATTGTCGGCATGCTAGGGCGATGACTGCGCTGACAACGAACACGACGACAAACGGTGACGTCGCTGCGTCGACTGCGCTGCTGACGTTGACGTTGACGTTGACGTCGACACATTTTGTGTAGTTAAAGCGGCGCATGCGTTGCTGCTGCTGCTTTTTCTTAGAACTGTTGTTGCTGTGCCCATCGATCTCTTGCCATCTCTCTCTCCTTCTCTCTTGCTTGCTGCTGCAGTGCTGTTCAATAAAGTTCGTTAACAGCACCGCTGCCGCCTAGTCATCATATGGCGACGCCAGCGTCAGCTGCGCGCTTGCTATCAGCAGTTAAGTTGTTGTTGTTGTTGCTGCTCTGCCTGTTGCTGTTGTCGGCTGTTGGCAGCAGCGCAGCAAGCAGATCGCTTAGCGCTTTTGCGTTTCAGTAATGAAAGAAACATCGTCAGCGTCGTGTCGCGAATTTGCAGTTCCGCCAAACAAAACAAACACAAATTTAACGATCTACACCCCTTTAATTAATTGAGCATATAAACAAAGCAAGTGTGCAAGTGTGTGTGTTTGTGTATGTGTTTTTTTTTTCTGTTTCCAACAATATGGTGCATCTCTATCAGCGACGCCGCAGCCGCGAACAGGTGGGTGGCGTCAGCGATCACAGCTCAAACAGACCACGCACGCAACCCCCCTTTGCCAACCCCCTTCCTGTGTACCCCATTGTTTCCTTCGCTCCTTCTTGGTAGCAACAGCGTGTGGCGCATGTCAAGTATCTAATTAGCAAGTGCAGAGCCATCGATCGATCGATTGAATTCAACTGGAAGCCAATTGGATTTGAAATTGAAATGCCCACTGCGAATGGGAATGGCAAGTGGAAGCAGTGCTGTCAATTTAGCATTTTTACCGCCAAATACCCATAGAAAATGGTCAAAAAGGGTATACTTACTTTGTGGAAATATATGTAACAGGCAGAAAGAGGCTTGGCAGACAAAATAATACACAATATAGAAAGGGTGATTTTTAAAGAGCTATAGGAAAGTTTTTCAAAAAAAAAGCACATTAAATTCAGAGAAATTCATGAAATCTTTATTTGAATTGGTAGTACGGTCTATATAATTGAATGTTTGAAGATTATTTTTTGCAAATGTTGATTGTGACTGCGCCTCAAATGCTCCATCCGCTTAGTACAATTTTGGCATACTCTTTCCACCATTTTGGCCGGCTTCTCACGAATAAATGCTTCAATGTTGTCCTCCAATGCGTCAATTGACCGCGGGCTTTTCTGTATAGACAGTAGATTTAACCTAGCCCACTTGAACTTTCTTAACAGAGCACATTCAATAATTGGCAAGCGTTGTTCGTTTGTAAGAGGATTCATGGTTAAATTATAGACCAAACTGAAGATGTTTAAACCAGTGTTGCCAGAAATAATAATGATAATAGCTAAAAATCACAAAGTTACCTGACTATATTATCTACCACTGCTACTAATTTCAATTCAATTCCATAATAAACACAGCAGTTATTTAAGTAGAGTTAGGGTATCTTATTGTCGGATACGTTTTGCTTTTCGTTGGGCGGGAAGTAGTGATGACTGTGTGTGTTGCGCATGAGGGAATTTTCGAAAAAGAAGACACTGATAAATGGAATTGTGATTAAAATAAAGGAACTCAAGTAGTGGCAAGAGATAACAAAGTGCATTAAAAGAATTAAAGTATTGTTAATCAAGTTTATTTAAATATAGTTGGGAATATTTAGATATAATCTTATAAGTATATACATACATATATATAATAAAATCTTATAACAATAAACTTCAGTGCGAATTCCAGTCGTAGTATTGATCTAGAGTTTAGCAAAACTACTCATCACATAAATAGGTCGTTAGGTCACTTACATTATTATTTAAATAGATCAATTTCCATTGCAAATATTCAATATATTCAACAATGTAATTCAAATATTATTATAGAAAATTGTTTAAGTTAATAAACAGAATAGGTTGTGATTTTTACTAGAGTATTTAGCAAAGTTTCCCAATATGAACGTGCCTTATTTCCATATCATATGTAAAATGACTAATATCTCAGTTGATTTCACAGTTGTAGTTTACAGTTACAGTAAATGAATCAAAAGTTATAAATAAGAAGCTCTTTTTACAACATTGTCGTAGTTTTTGAATGACAATCCCCCCTTTTCTCACTCTCTTTTCTTGTTCTGAAGTGCACATTGCCCCAGTTCGGGGAAATTCGCCTTGAAATGTCGGTAGTAGAATGCGAACACTAATTGGATTCATATTTGTGTCTTCAGTTGAACTTATGTTACCCCCCCTCCCCATCTCCTCCTCCCCTTTCCATTCACCCCATCTTCAGTTGATTCGCAGAAAACTATATGATATTTGGCATTTAATATTTCCACAGCTAATTAGAGCAATTTTCCATTTCTGCGCGTTTTATTTAGCTTTACTCTTTCACAGCTTATCACAGCTGTATGTGTGTGATGGGTGGGTGAGGGAAGGGGGTTAGCAACTCGCGTGCTTGATAATAAATAGTCGAGTCATTTTGCAGAACGTGAACAGCTTTCGATATGCGCAAACTGGCAAACTTTGCCTCGCTTTATTGCCATTTATCAAGAAATGCGACAAACACGCTTTATTAATGTCAGTATACATACATATATACAAATATTACATATGCCAGTGTCGGCTCTCTTCGACCCTCTGTCTGTCAATCTGTTTGCAAACAAAAAAAAAAAAGAAAAAAAAATTAAGATGCTTATCAGTTGGCTCGGAATTATGAAATTTACGACGAACTCAACTGTTTCCCGATTACATATTGAAATTCGAGAGAAATCGGCAACAGCTATAAGAGTCGCAATTTGTTTGTTATATACGATATGTACTTGAGACATTTCAATGGAAAAGCCAACACTATCGTTTTTGAATGAATTACCAATGCAAGCAATGAAAGTTTCCCAAGAAAGATGACATCCAAGTATATAAAGGGTGATTTTTTAAGAGCTATAGGAATGTTTTTCAAAATTAAACACATCAAATTCAGAGAAATGCATGAAATCTTTATTTGAATCGATAGTACGGTCCATTTAATTGGATGTTTGAAGATTATTTCATGCAAATGTTGACCGTGACTGCGCCTCAAATGCTCCATCCGCTTAGTCCAATTTTGGCATACTCTCTTTCCAACATTTCGGCATCGATATCTCACGAATAAATGCTTCAATGTTGTCCTTCAATGCGTCAATTGAACGCGGGCTTGTCTGTATAGACATTAGATAATAAAATTCAATAATTTGCAATCGTTGTTCGTTTGTAAGACGATTCATGATTAAATTATAGACCAAACTGAAGATGTTTGACAGTGTTACAAAACACGAAACGTGCGTCAGCTGTTTAAACCAGTGTTGCCAAAAAGATAATAGCTAAAAAATCACCTTTTATGATGCAAGACTCTTGTCTATTGCTAAGATAGTTGGGATAAGTTCATATATGATATGTTAATACAGTATAATAATAGTCTGAAATGAGTTACAAGAATTGCTTGTGCATCTACCCCTTGCATGCCATGCTCTACAGGGCATATGCGAGTAAATAAAATACATTTTTCTACAGAAAATTCACCCTCTAAACAATAGTTACATCAATTGCCTCCTCCTCTGATTTCCGAGAACCGATGCCCCGAGGCAGCAATTTTCCATGGGGAGACTACAGAGTATACATATGTACATGCATTACTCTTGATATGTCATATATACATATATACTTTGTACATTTATACAGTATTTTTCTCTTTTTACGGGCATTGCAAAATTAAAACTTGAAATTTGTTTGTATTTTGATTTATTAACCCATTTGAATTGTTTCAGTTTATCAGTTTCAGCGGTTAATGCCTTCTTCGGGCTAATGCAATCTGTTTACTGTTGTTGTTGTCTCTCATTTATCGCACCATTTTTCTATTAAAATCGTATCAATATTTAAGTACTTGAACGATTTGTGCGAAGGCAGTTTTAATTTTCATTATAAATTGCACATAATCGCGCAATTTGACTGTGAGTGCAATCAGTATGCGCTGTTAAAGTCATGTCAAGCAGAGATATCTTATTAGTAGATTACGCACAAACATGAGGGGATCATCCAGCTGTTAATAGTTTTATAATCGACTGATTGCATATCGATACGTAAGTCATGGGAACTTTATAGATTTGAGATATCCCATTGATTTCAATGGATTGCATGATCATGACCGGATCATCAAGACCCAATTGAAAATAGCTTAATAATCGATTGCATATCGATAGTATGTGTGTCAGAGCAGCCCTACAACATTTTAAAGTTGCTTATATGTTATTTAACTAGACAAGGTAGTTTAGTCCCGTGTGAATCATCAAGCGACAGTTGATAATAGTTTAGTTATCCATTGATAACTATTATTGATAGTATGAGCGTCAAGGTACTTCGTACATTACAATTTCTTTCCATTGTGTCTTAAGTTTAACAAATCTATAAACGGATCTGAACATCAACATTCTGTTCCATCTTCTTTACAGGCTGTCAAACAATTCATTGATCTCTGCAACAATCTAGGCACAAATTACAGCACAGCGGCAGCAGCCACAGCAGCAGCAGCCGCTGCCTCCCCCTCCTCATCATCCTCAACCTCAGCACCAGCTAGCATTAGCTCCTCTTCTACATCCAACTTCCACATCAGCATCAACAGCAATTCCAATCCCAACACAGCAGCAGCAGCAGCAGCAACACAATCAACAGCAACAGCACCAACTGCGCTGCTCATCCAACGCAACATCACGCACACTACGGCCGTAAAGTTTCTGTACGCCCGCAAGTTTGACATACTTCGTGCTGTCTCACTCTACGAGCAACATGAACAGATCCGACAGAGAGAATATCTGTATAATATCGATGCGGATGTGGAGCCGCTACGCTCAGAGCTGCAAACTGGCAAATTCACCATACTGGTGAGTAAAACGTGGTGAAAACTTAGTAGAGAAAGGATTCTTTTAGGTTATGTTTGCTTAACCTAACTTTGGAAGTTCTTTATGTGAAGACAAACTAAAGTTGAGGTTAGAGTATCTTCATAATCGAAGTATATGGCGAATGAAATATTAAAACTGACATATATAGACATAGAAAGTGACATAGAAAAGAAATCTTAGGTTAAATTAGATAATTTGGTAGGGTATTTGCAAGTCTACTGTCTTTCTTTATTAACTGATTAGACCTATTCTCCATTTACTTGATTCATAATAAAACGAAACGAACAGAGAATCATTGTTTATGGGTTATGTTTACCTAAATTTACTTTAGAAGTTCTTTCTTTTAAGATATATTAAAGCTCATAAATATCATGTCAAACAGAAGTTGAGGTTATGGTATCTAAAAGTAACTATGGTTACCTTCATTATTAACTGATTTAAAGCGGTTTCACTTTGTAAAATTTGTAGAATAAAACATATAACCTCACATACATTAAAGTAGAAAACAAATCTAAGGTTAATTGAGATCATTTGTTAGGGCATCTAAATGTCTACCATCTTTCTTTATCAACTGATTAGACCTATTTAAAATTTCACCATTTACTTCATTCATAATGAAACGAAACGAACAGAGAATCATTGTTTAGAAAGATCATCTCAAGCATAGCCCAATTGTCTTTTAATTATCTTCTCAAAATTTTCTCTATTCTCCAACATTTTTTCATCTTCTTCCGCTTCTGTTTCTTCTTTGTTTTTGCAGCCTGCACGCACATCGAGCGGCGCTGCCATCGCACTCTTCACTGCCAATCGGCATAGTCCGCTGAGTGCCTCGCATACGACAACATTACAGGGTATTGTCTATCAATTGGATTGTGCCCTGCAGGATACTGAGACACAGCGTGCTGGACTTGTTTTCATCTATGATATGAGTGGTTCAAAATATTCCAATTTCGATTATGATTTATCCCAGAAGATTCTTACGTTGCTCAAGGTGAGTTTGTATAATCTGTTTATCTTTATTTTTCCATTGCATACTTTGGGGATGCAGCAGAAATTGCGAGAGCGCTGTTTTAAGTTTGACATAGTTTAATTTTGGACTCTATCAAAAGTCGGTCAACTGCTTGACAGAGGGGAGGGAGCGGGGATAGATGCCACATGTGTGTGTGTGTGTGTGCAGCAAGCGTAGCCAAACGTTGCATCTGCAACATTTCAAAGTTTTCAATGCGCATATTTTGATTCCTCAAGCTGAAAGTTTGCCTAATTTGGTGGGGCAACTAGCTAGACTCGGAAATCCTCTCAAGCGGCGACTTTTGGTTCAGCGGAAGTTGTTGAGTTGAACAATCAGCGTGACAAACGAACCCTTTATGCAAACACACACACAGTCACTCATACACACATTCATACACACTCGCATTGTCATACACAAAAGACGCCCACGCACAATGTCGTTCATATCGTTGCTCTGTACGCCTACGACAGCTGAGCCGAGCACAATAAGTAAGACGTCATCTCAGTTAAATATACCCTGCGTTAACTGTGGAGGAAGGGGGTTATATTTTTAACTACTTTAAAGCGTAGATCTAGACTATAATGCCAGCTAGAGCTATGAAATTTGGCAGCCAGCTGCTGGAGTCCCTAACACACTGGAAGTTTATCTTATATAGATCCTGCTGCACATAACACACTTGCAAATCAATAAACCTGCTATAGAGACATTTGGCTTGCACTTAGAGTGCTTAAGTTTCGTATATGCATAGCTTAATAACTCATTAACCTTGGCTGCACATTACAATCTGTTCACGTACTAAACACAGAAGTTATTCACGAAACCATTTGGTTATTAGTGGGTTAATTGAAATGTCTGGCAACAATACATGGGATTACTTAGGAGTAAGAGTATACAGGAGTTGTGTGTGCCAGTTAGGAGTTCAGCACCAGCACCAGTACCAGCAACAACAACAACAACAACAGTTAGCTACTTTTGTTGTGCGTTTTCCATTTCATTCAGTTGGCAACAATGACAAATCGCAAACAGTGCAGACACATGCATATTTCAACTTCAGATACATACGTATACACAGACACAGACACATACGTATACACAGACACATACGTATAAACACACACATACATATACAGAATGTAAATGCTTAAAGCATTCTCCGCGCAGCTTCTACTTGCCGGCCGGCAGCGACGCTTTGGCGACGCGGCTCATGGTCAGCTCAGCGCAGGGTAGGATATCCCTCTACCCTACCCTCGCCTCTCCCCTTTCCTAGTCTACCCCTTCACTAGCACCTGCTCTAAAATCAAAACGTAAAAAAGAGAAGAAACAAAAAAGAAAACAAAAACAGCTCAGGCAATCAAATAATTTGCGTGGGCATTGAGCAAAGGCGACGTCGACGTCGTGCGTCGGCAGCGCAGTCGGCAGCATATAAAATTGAGACTAGCAATAGACATACGAAACAGGGGAGAGAGAGAGAGAGAGAGCAAGTGAAACAATGCGAGAGAGAGAAAGACATGCACAGTGTGTGGGAGCACAAGGTAAGCAAGGTAAATAAGGTTTACTTTTGGACAGTGGGGCAAGAGTTTACAGAGAAATAAATAACGTATGACTTTAGAAAAATAATAAACTGAATTTGGTTTATTTTCATTAAAGCGAAAGGGCTTTTAAATGTGACAAGAGAAATAAATTAATTAATAAAATGGAGTAAAATAATAAAATATAATAATAATACAATCCAATAGTTATAAAATTAAATAAATAAATGTAAAACGATACAATTTTATGCAATACATAATAACAATAAAAAAAATAATACTAATAAAAAGATAAAACGAATAAATAAATAATACAAATAATAAATACATCAATAACAAAATAAGAATAAAAAAGTATAAATTCTTATAAATAAAGAGACATAAACAATAATAATAATAATAATATTTGTATTATTAATAATAGTCAAATAATAATGTAAAATTCATAAAATTAAATTTATAAAATGTCGAATTAATAACATTAATAAATAATAAAATAATATAATCACATAAAAATATATAAATTATGTTCATATCACATTTTTTGTAAGAATGTATAATCAGATATGTTTTTGTATACTATTGAAAATAAAAAAATGTAAAAATATTAATATATATTAAATGTTTGTTAATTAATTAATTAATATAGCAGGACAAAATATGAACACAATAGTTTTTGAATTTTTACATATTGAATATAATATTAATATTCACTGTATATTTTGTATTCGGTAAAATACCAAGCAAATTAAGCATGCACCACTGTGCAGTGCGTTAGTCGTACACGGAATGCCCACGTTCGCTCTCACTGCTTCTTTCTCACTCTCTTTCACTGTCCCTCTCTCACACACACACACAAACACGCATGCACAGACAACAGGGTGTCACGGGCGTATGCGTAACATTTGCACATATTACGCATACGCAGCGTGAAGTGCCATTTGTGGCAATATGCTTGTTGTTGCTGTGCTGTGTATGCCATAAAATCACATTGAATAAATATCAATATTTACAGATATAGCCCCCAGATTCAGATATATATATACATAGGTATATACAAAGATACAGATATATTGTGCTAATATGGCCAGGGCTATCGTAAAGTTTATTGCGTGGCACATTGGAACAGCTGCTGCACAGCACACAGAAGGCAAACACACACACACTTCACACACTCCACACACACACACACACACACACACACACACACACACGCAACTAAGTCACACTGACACATTTTCACTCTCGTTTTTCGTTGCTCTCACTCTCAACGTCAACTCGCTCATGCGCCCGCAACTTGTGCGCTCTCTCTCTCTCTCTCTCTCTCTCCCGCTTGCTCTCCCTCTCTCTCTCTTTCTGTCTCAGCGGGCGCGCGCGCCATCGGCTTGTGGCTTGTGGCTATCTTTCGCTTGATTAACTAATTCAGTTGACGAGTTCTAGTCGAACCGAACGCAATAGATCGATAGCGCGTGGACGCGAGTCAAGCAAGCAAGCAAGAAGAAGAAGAAGAAGAAGAATAAGAAGAAGCAGAAAAAGAGGAAGCAGACGAAAACAAAGTAAAAGACGTTGTAGAATGCTCGCAGCAGAAGTAGTAAAGTAAAAGAAGCAGAAACAGACAGAAAGAAAACGTGCGTCGTTGCGTATCGTCGTCGTCGTCGTCGTCGTCGTCGTCGTCTTCGTCATCGTCGTGCTGCGCCGTGTGCCGTGCCGTGCTCATTAACCGTTTCCGTTACGCCCTACAAAGAGATTTACCCCCCACCCTCTTCCCTCCTTTCGCTGACCCCCCCTGCCTCGTTTCTCTTTCCGTGCCATAACACCGGCCCCAAATCAAAACGTTCGCGTAGTACGGTAGCTACAGTCATTTTCTTGGCTCTTTCTTCCCCCACCCCTCTCTCTCTCTCTCTTGCATTTTCTGTTTCTACTTTGCTTTCTGCTTAAATTTGGTATATGCAGAAGCAACAACAACAACTACAACAACAACAAACATTGCTAACTGCAGTTGGGAAGGGGGGAACAACTCAAATGATATTCAACTTAAATCGTAACTCAAAACGCAACTCAACTCAATTTATCTACTCTATATAGTAGATATTGTTATTTTTAGTTGCCTCTCCCTCTCTATCTCTCTTTTAGTTCTCTCTCTTCCTCTCTCTTGCCTGTCTGTCTGTCTGCGTGTGTTCATTCATTGCTCAGTTGGCTTAAATAAGTAAATTGCGTCGATATTTTGTGTTATTTTTACAACGTGCGCTTTCTGCTGCTGCTGCTGTTGTTGTTATTGTTGTTGTTGTTGTTATTACTGTCTGACATTGACGCAAATGTTGTGTTGTGTGCACGTATGTGTATGTGTGTGTGTGTGTGAGTGTGAGTGTCTTTGAGTTGTTTGTGAACTTAAAATGCAAATTCAAAGTCAACGACAACGACACAAGTCGCTGCCGCTATTATTTACCTCATTTTGTTGTACTACTTTACACACACACACACTTACGTACAGACACACACATTTGCCTGCGCATGCATGCACGTATTTCCTACGCCCCCCCCTGCCCCTGCCCCTGCCCCCCGCGTGCACATTTCCGTGTGTTCCCTTACGATATTTCCGCATTGAAATCTAAAATCGCTCAAAATTTTTTAGCAAAGACAAGCACCGGCATGTGCGGGTGTTTGGTTTGTGTCAATGCTGAGTCGAAAAGGGAGAGAGAGAGAGCAGCGCGTTGTAAGCTACAACCCTCGCTCCACAGTGGGCCAGCACAGCGATCTAGCTTAATTAAATGAAACATTTTGAGTTTCTCAGATTTTGTTTGCCGCAATTCTAATAAGATTCGATAGAAAACACTGCACTGATATTTCAAATAATGAGTATCGAAAGATAACACTTTACTGATATTGAAAATACATTTTGAGTGAGCATAACTTTCAAATGAATGCAAGATTAAGTGTGATTTTTGATTTGTTTTAAAGATTTATATGTTTAGAATATAAAGAAATTAATATTTTAACAGTTTTGAGTTGTAATAATGTTGAATTTTACTTTTGCTGAAATCACAAGTCGAAATTTCTCATTTGAATATCCTTCGACCGTTGTAAGCAGTCAGAAAACGGTAAACTAACTTTGTGCGAAAGTATGTAACAGGCAGAAAGAGGCGTGGCAAACTACCCCACAAAGTATATATGTATGTATGTACATCTATTCTTGTTTGAGCAATAGAACTTATATGCCTTGCCCCTTGCTAAATCGCCTTAGCTTTGCCAATTCTTTGAAAAATTCTTTTTATTGCTATATAGGTTTGATCACACTTGTATTTATATAACATCTATGTTAATAGCCAAGCCCTATTTTAGACCTATTGCGGGGAATTGAGCACCAATACCAAAAGATTAATTTCAAATTCGATTTCAGCTAAAACAGCATCTAATACTTGCGGATGCAATTCATAATGAACTATATCACGTATTACGTTAAAAGTGTATAGAGTATAGAGTAGTATAGGTTATATATAGAGTTATATATGTACATATACTCTATATATATATGTACAAGATATAGTCGGCTAAAAATCGAAATGAATATGTATTGATGCATATAAAGCTCAAGTGTTAAGTTTCATGAAAATCCATTCACTATAACAGAAGTTATTAATTCAGCTGGATTGCTTTGCAGGCCCACTGTGCGCTCTTGTGCATTTCTCTCTCTCTCTCTCTCTCTCTGTTACTGCTAGGGTTGTTGGCAACCCTGGCCGCCTGTGCCGCCCACAAGCAACAGCTAACAGTGACAGCTGCTGCTGCTGCTGCCTCAATGCAACCGTGTGTGCAAAAACCAAATCAACCCTCAGCTGGCTTACAGGCTCTCTCTGGGCCACTCTCCCCCTGCCCCCTCCCCCCTCACTCTCTCTGTGTTTGCTTAGCAACCCTTGCGATCTCTCTCTTTCTCTCTCTCTGCTGTTGGTCCTGGTGGTGGGGTGCTGGTGGACGCGCTCTCTCAGCGCCTGCGCCCTGCGCTGCCTGCAGCCTGCGTTGCTAACGCTTTGGCGTCGTCGACAGCGACGCCAGCAGCGACAGCAGTAGCAGCAGCAGCAGCGACAAAACAGACGTAGTTCAGCTTTCTTTGACGACGCGCAGAGCAGAGCAGAGCAGAGAGACTCAGCACAAAGTTGAACATTGCCGAAACGAAAGAGAAAATTCTCAAAACAGAAACAACAAACAACAATTCGCAATTACAATTTTGTGAAATGAAACAAGCATAAAAAGAAATACAACAACAACAACAAACAAACAAAAATTCACAGGCAGGAAAATATTTGTGTGACTTTACTTTATATTCTTATTTTTTTTTCTGTGCCACAAAAATCGAAAAGTGACGAAAACGAAATTTTGCCAGCCAACGAAAATTGTGTGTGTGAGTGTGTGTTGTGTGTGTGTGTGTGTATGTGTGTGTATGTGTGTGTATCTACATGTGCTGCAAGTGCCACAAATTGTTGCAACAATTGTTAACGTGCAACATTTTGTGGCAGCTAGAGCAAAAGTGTAACAAAAAAAGGAAACCAACAAAAGAACAAAGTTTATCAGCGCTGCCCACTGTGCATGTGCTGCCCACTGTACAGCCGCCCGTCTAGCGTCGTCCGTCTGCGGCAAGTGGCAGTGATAGTAGTTGGCAGCTTGTCTGTGTCGTCGTCGCCGCCAGTCGCTGCTTTAGTTTTGTTTTTGTTTTGTTTAGCGCGTTCTGCGAATTTTGTCGTTTGCATTTTGTGTTTTATTTAATTGTGTTTTTGTTTTTGTGTGTGTTCTGGTGCAGCAGAATTGTGTAACGCGACAACATTGAAAAGCGCATTATATAAACAACAACAGCAAACAGAGAAAAACAATAACAACAGCAGCAGCAACAACAGCAACAACAACAATAGCAAGTGCCAAGAGCAACAACAACAGCAACAATGAGAGGAATCTCGGCAACGTGCGCTGATGAAATTGCCAATTGAACAAAATTCACGAAAATTAACTTCCCCCCCTCCACACAGCAGTCTACCCCTACTCCCACCCTGCCCCCTTTGCGTGCGCTTTGCTTTGCTTTGCATTTAATTGTGTGAAATATTCTAAAAGCCATAATAAAAGAGAGAGAGAGAGAGAGAGAGAGAGAGAGGTGTGTGAAAGTAAAATATATATAGAAGAGATACTATATCTGGATATATAGATATATAGCTGTGCAACAACTTGACAACAACAACAACAACAACAGCAACAAGAAAAAGAAGAGCAACAAAAACAACAGCAAGAAGAAGAAGAAGCAGAACAAACGCCCACTCAGGTATAAGAACAAAGACACCTATGTATATACAATATATATATATATATACCGCACATTATAGTGGGCACACATAGGGTATTTGCAGGGTATGCCCCTTACATGCAATTAAATTAATTGTGCAAATTATTTTAAGTGCTTCACGGAACTGGGCTCGGTTCGGTTCTGGTTCTTCGACTCGCGCCAATTGCAACCGTTGTAGATTATAATGCAAATAATGAAAGATCTATCGCCCTCAAGAGAGTGTCTCCAGTGTCCTTTATGAAAGGGAGAGAGGGAGAGTGCTTGCAGAAATTACAATTATAGACTGCTTGTACTCATATAGAGATATTATTATAGTATAGCTTTAATTGTGACCTATTTATGGTACAAGTCGAATCTATCAATAACTATAAATCAAGCAACTATTTTATGGCATATTTGCCAAAAACTACATATAAAAACTACAAATAGACTGCACAGCACACTAAGCATTTATTAATAAGCTTAAAACTTAGCTACACTTACTGGATAAATACAAATACAAAGTATGAAGAAAACTTTATATTATACTACTAACTATAGTAAGCTAGACACTTTCATTATGCCATGTGTCGTTTAGTAACTCCAAATCTATGGCTTAATATAGATGACTATATGCAGATATAAAGCAGATGCAGGCTATATAGTAATTAATGCACTATTTATATAGATTTCTGCATATCTGAAGAGTATAGACTTTATAGTAGCTATATAACAATCAAAATACTTTCTTTGGGCAAAACACTTTCTTTATGCAATGTGTCGTTTAGTAACTCCAAATCTATAGTTAAATATATAAATCTATCTGCAGACATAAAGCAGATGAAGACTATATAACTACTTTAGCATTATTTTTATAGTTTACTGGGGAATAAGAATGTATAATGAAGAGTATAGACTATATATTAGCTATAGCAAGCAAGACACTTTATGTGTCGTTCAGTAGCTCCAAATCTATAGTTAAATATGCAGGTATAAAGTATATATAGACTATATAGTAAATATATCAAACCAGATGCTTTATCTATACAATAAAACAATCAATAACTCCAAGTCTGTACCTAAATCTCTATAGCTATATAGATATAGAGTTGATAAATTAGTTCATGCTACTTCCCAATGGAGTTTCTTGTCCAAACGAGTTTCTTTTCTGTCTCTCTCCATGCTACGTCGCCAAGTAGGGCGACACCTTCGTTTGCAGCTCAGTTCAGTTCAATTCATATTGAATTCTACAATATATAATTTAATGGTGACAGATGACACGTCATGAAACACATGGCATATCTCGACATTATGACTATACTTAACATGCATAATACGAATATATATTTATATGCACTGTGACAAATTAATCGCTGGAGTGGATTAATTAACGTCTAGCGAAGTTAGCATAGAGTACATATATGACTTATTCCAACTATCGATAACTTGAGAATCATTTCAACTACATTTTCATGGAATTCCGATAGTAATGACAATAAATAAATAAAGAGACTGTTATCGATAGTATGAAGAGCTAAGCAAATAATATTACTGCTTTATATATGTAGCCATATGGGAATGCAACTTAATTTGAACTTAACTCAGTCGTAAGTTACACTTGGAGTGCGAAGAAGAAGCTGAGAAGCAGCTGCCGGCTGCGTAAGTATGACATAACCGAACTAAGCAACAAATGGGCAAAAGAAGTCGATAAATAGCAGACAACACGGAGAGAGAGAGAGAAAGAGACAGATAGAGAGAGAGAGAGAGAGAAAGAAAGAGAAGAGGGCAGAGAAACCAAGAAGCAGAGGTAGGAGAGATGAGAAGAGTCAATGAAATCACAGCTGTTTGTGCGGACATTGGCGGCGCGTATATGTTTCCCCAGTTTGTCGACTCTTTTGATTTATGTGTGTACACACACACACACACACTCATACACACGGGGTTAAGCTTAAAGAGAAAGCTAGCAAAACAGTTGAAAACTTTTTAATTTATCGATTGAATTTTGATGCAGAAGCAACAGCTACACTTGTACCAGAGAAAAATATTATAATGATGAAAAACAAATGTCATAAAAAACAAATGAAAGATGAAAATATGTTGAAAGTATTCTTGAAGACCCTTGCTAGAGGGGGGGACTATATTCATTTTTTACAGAATAATGTGGTATCTGTGAACTCATCAAGTATGTAATATACAAATAGGTCGAAATAGGTTTATTTTGTTTAAACACCTAATAAGGTGCCAATAGGCAACAAATGATACAAACAGAATGTTAAGGCTTTCAACTGTACTGTTGACTTTATAAACTATATATAAGTACTTTATATAAATGAAATACAAATAATTTATAGTTTTGAAGCAAACAAAAAGTCAAAAGTCATAAATAAAAATATACAAAATAAAAAGAAAAATAAAATAAGAAATACAAATAGGTCGAAATAGGTCAGAATAGGTCGAAATAGGTTTATTTTGTTTATAAAATCTTGTTGGCAACATATTTCATAAGCAGAATGTTAAGCATTTCATCTGTACTGTTGACTATTTAGACTGTTGAAACTTTATATAAATCAAATGAAAATATTATATAGTTTTAAAGCCAACAAAAAGTCAAAAATCAGCAAAATAAAGCTTTTTAAACAAGCAAAACATGAGAAAAATTAAAAATGAATAAGGTAAAATATCAACTACATTTCAAAGTTTTAATGGAATTCTATTGCTAGTTTCTAGTTCTATAACTATATCGGTTTCTTTAACATATAATTGTCATAGCAACAATGAATAAAGACAGTCGACCTAAGGGTATAAAGTCTTCGGCATGTGCAGCAAGTACAATTTCTTTTTCTTGTTTTTATTTTTTCATTCTTCTTTCGTATTTTTCGTTTGCTGGCGTCGCTTTGTCGATTTCCGGCGCGCTGATTAGACAGTCAAAAAAAAGAGAATATTAATAATATTAATATTCGGCATATTGTGCGCTGTGTGACGACTCGCTCTTCAGCTTAACCATGCTATCTGTCATATCTGTTCCTTTGTCTGTCTGTCTGTCTGTCTGTTTGTCTCTCTGTCCCTCAGTCTGTCTGTCTGTGCGTAAAGCGTTTGCCCATTTGCGGGGCATCGCCGACGACAAATTCGTTTCATGACCAAAAGCGGCGACAAGCTTAAAACGCATTTCCAATTTTGGCCATGGCTAATTTTACATATGTACACACACACACACACAGTCGCACATATGCGTGTGCCGTGTGTGTGTGTACACTTTGTTTATTATACTTATTATTGTATTGTGGGGCCAGCTCATTGTTTGGCCTTTGTTTTTGGCCATCGTTCACGGGCAAAGCCAACAAAGCAGCGAGCACCGAGCAGAGCAAACATTTCCATAGCACAAACTAAAGCAAAGAAAACCAAACTCAAATCAAAGTTCAAATCCAAAAAAAAAAAAAACAAAACAAAAAGCCAGAAAAGCAAAACAAAAGAAAACATGTCAAACATTGCTCGGGCCCTTGCGGCGTATGCGTAATGCCTTGAGTCATATGTGCCTTTGCCTATGTCTGCGTGTGTGTGTGTGCTGTCGCTTTTTAACAACAATTGAAACAAACAAACCGCACAGCGTCAACGGCAGCAGTTTGCATAAATTATCAGTTTGAATTTCCATTTTCCATTTTGCACTCAATTGAAATGTTTGAGAAGGCAAAACTGTGTGATGCCCATCAACAATTGCGACCCATTCTGATTGATGATGTCTGATTGAAAAGCTATATATGATATACATACATATATAGAATGCTACCAAGCCGTTAGGCAGATTAATGAATGTGTCTTGTAGTTGGCGTAGAATACTTTCAAGTTACAACATTTTTAGTCGAAAGTTCAACAAAAACCGTTTGTTAACTTTGATTACTAACCGAATCAATAAACTGGCTTGAGTTTTATATATTCATGAAGGTGTTCTCTATAGAAAGAGGCATCTTAAATGGGAATTAACTTAAGATAACTGAGCAACTAAACGTTTACTATGTCAATATGCGAAAAAAGATATAGGCAGATAATAGCATTCAACTATCTTTACATTCTACATAGGTCTACCTAGTTGCTTGTCTAGCAATCAATCTAGTTACACATCTACCTATCCATCCATCTTACAGGTTTTGAACTATCCTATGTATTCACTAACCTATTGGCCCATCTATCAATATATGTACATTCATCTATACCTCTATCTCACTTTCTAACTTATTATTTATACAGGCATCTATCTGTTAATATACATACATATGCAAAAATGTATCTATCAATATATCTACCTTGCTAACTATCTATATAGTTCACATTTATTGATAGATGTGTAGAGGACCATATAGCATCTATCCATTTATCTGTTTGTTCGTTACTCAATGTATTTATCTATCCAGCAATCTATTATACATTTATCTATTCATATATTTACCTTCCTAACTATCTATCTAGACATCCAGCTAGTTATTAATCTCTATACATACATATGTATATATACCTTCCACTTAAATATGTATCTATCCATATTTTGATACATTTGTCTATGTATTTATCTCTTCATATGTATATGAACCCATTTATCCACCACCTTCCTAACTATCCATCTAGACATACATCTAGCCATTTAACTCTCTATAGATCTATACCTACCCATTTATCTGTCTGTTCATCTCTCGATACATTTATCTATGTATTTAACTATCTATCTATTCATTTGTCTATCTATCCATCCATCAGCATATCTATTCATCTAGTTGTCTATGCTATCCATGTATTTATCTAACCCTCTTTCTGCCCACCTATCTGCTCATCTATTTTTATCAAAAGTGCTCATAATAATATCTCTTCTTTCTTAACAAGTTTGTCAGCTTCTTTTGCCTCCGTTGATCGGACAAACTTAAAGTCAATTGGCTTGTTAACTGTCCTGCCACGCCCCCCCACAACTACCTGCTAGCCAGCCAACCAATGTTTGCCCTGTAGAGTGCTGGAAGTAGGCGAAGCACTTTGCTACCTGCACCAGTAACAAGAACAACAATAAGAACAATAAAGAACACGCTAAGAAGCACGCGAAGCACGTAACAAGCAGAGAAGCTAAGCTGAGCGAGGGGGGGAGGGAGGTACAATTTATGGGGGATGAGAGTGCATAACTCGCCCACTCGACAGGCAGGAGGAGAAGGACGACAACTCTGGGCAATTCCTGCTTGCTGCTATTTGCCACTTGACGGTGAAGCTGGAGGCGGCGTGTGCGACTTTCTTTTGCGACTCTATTGCAGTCGAGTATGTTGTGCGTGTGTGTGCGAGGGTGTGTGTGTGTGTATGCTTATTATTTCAGCTTAATTTGCTGTTGTTGCTTTCCCCCATGTTGTTGTTGTTGTTGGTGTGTGGGTTGTTGTCGATTGCCCGCACGATGCTTATGACTATGTCGATGTTTATTAGGAACAGGTGCGTCATAATGCTGCTTATTATGTTGCAAATATTGCCGCCCTCTCCTTCATTTCACTTCCTCCCTCTCCCTTCCCTCCTCTTTCTCTCTGCCTTCATTCTTCTCGTTATTTTGCCACTCTATCGCCCACAACGAAAGCATATTTCAGCCCTGAAACAAAACCAATAACAAAATTTAATTATTATTATTGGATTTCGGATACTTGGATTTTTGGGCCCAGACAGATAGACAGCCCAGACAGACAATAAAGCACACATACACATACATATGTACATCTACATAACTGTATAAATATATATATTTATATATATATATATATATATATATATATATGTTATTTATATCTGACAGCACATTATACAGCCACAAGTTGGCGAAAGTGAAAGAAGCAGCTTAGGTCAGTTAAGCCACATGGCATGGCATAACATGAAGAAAGCCTTTTGTCTCTCGCTCTCCCTCTCTCTCTCTCTCTCTCTCGCTATCTTTCGATAAGAACTTAATCCTGGCATTTTGGGCAAAAAGGGAATGGAAATTAAAAGGAAATTGAAAGCGAGAAGAATGAACTGAATAGAATATATATAGAATCATTATGGATTCTGAGAAGAAAATATAATCTTAGAGCTGATATTGTCTTTATGAAATTACGAAGAATTTGAAGATAGAATAAATATATAAATAATGATGATATAAATAATAATTCAAATACATTAAAAATACATTATCACGTAAACAATAATGATATAAATAATAATATAAATATTTAAATATAAATGACGATGATAATAATAATCAATATACTAATAATAATGATATAAATAATTATAATATAAATAATAATAATTTACACAATAATAATTTAAATAATATAATAATTACATGAAAATTGATAAAATAATTAAAAATGATATAAAAAATCATAATAATAATAATGATAATACACACAGTAATAATTTAAATAATGATGTTATAAATAATAATACAAATAATGATAATATAAATAGTAATAAAATGAATAAGGATGATATAAATAATGAATATATTATTAATTAAATGAATTAAATATATGAATATTAATAATGATGATATGAAAAAAGATAATATAAATAATAATTAATATATAAATAATGATGATATAAGTAATGAAAATATTAATAATAACAATACAAATAATAATAATATAAATAATGATGATATGAATAAAGATAATATTAAGAACGAATATATAAATAATGAATAAATAAATAATGGATACATAAGTATACATAATATTAATAATAATAATACGAATAATAATGATAATACAAATAATGATAAAATAAATAATGAAAATATAAATCATGTTAACATTAATAATGAAAATTTAAATAATGATAATATTTAAAGTGATGATATAAATAATAATAATATTAATATTAAATATTTCACTTATAAGCTCTACAATAAAACCTACCCACAGAACGAAGAGAGAGGGCTTTCTTCGCCAGCTGAAAGTGAAACCTCTCCCGCTTTATAGTGGCCAACAACTTCTACGCAGTAATTCGCCATAAATTTGTACTATAATATATATATATATATATATATATAGTATAATATAGTAGCTCTCAATCAGAAGTTATAGACGACAAGCGAATAAATTAGAATGAAACAGAGAACAAAGAGAGCAATTGCCACGCATAAGTCCAGGGTAATTTATGCCTGACGATTTTGATGTTATGCGACACGCAACAAGGGAGGTAGGGGATAGGATGGGGAAGTAGAGAGAGAGGGCGCACTACAGTGTTACCTGACTGTACACGACAGAGTCAAGTAAAGTATTTTCCTTTTGCACTAGATGAAGTAACACTGTACTCGCCGTCCGTGCTTGTACTTATGCATGAATATATTCATTTTGATTCACATTCACATTGGCATTCGCATTTGGAATCGCAATTCGTATTCCGCTTCGCATTTGCTGCCTCTGCCTGCCCTGCCCTGCCCTGCCTGCCTGACGTTGCTGTTATGCAAATTGGCTTCGATGCTGACCAAGTTGTGTGTGTGTGTGTGTGACTGTGTGACTGCAACAGTTGTGACACTTTGAGTGCTCCTCTCTCTCTCTCTCTCTCTCTCTTTCTCTCTCTGTCTCGCATTCGCATTCGTGAGCTGAGCTAAGTTGAGTCGCGAGTTGAGTCGAGTTGAAATTTTTTGTAGCCTACTTTGCTGCGCTTTGCAGCCTTGAACTGCAAAGAGATAGAAGGAAGAAGCAGCCCGAGGAGTTGTGTGGTGGGGGAGGGGGGGCAATAAAGAAGTAGCTGTAAAAGAAAATGCAGTTAGCTCGATGATGCAATCAGCTGCAGCCCAAAAGCCTCATAAAAAGTCAACGAGAAGCAGATGGAAGCTGCTATAACCCACCCGGGTGGACTGTGCTGTGTGTGGACTGTATGTGGATTGTATGCAGAAGTGCATTTTCATTTTGAAATGTATCGAGTAATTGCTGGCAATTAGCGTAGCATGCTGCACGTTGCATGTTTCACGTTGCACGTTTCCCTGCCAACTCTCTTGCAAATTGCAATTAATTTTCATTTTGCAGTTCACATTTTCCGCAATTTGTATCGAAAACTTTTGCAAGTTCACGCAGAAATGCGCGCTCCAATTAACGCTGGAAAATGTTTGTTGTTGCGAACATGTTGTAAACTAAACCGAATACGGCAGCTGAGCAAGCACATACAGGTGGATATATGTACATATACAGACATACAGTCATGGCACAGTATATTAGAAACGACCTACGACATTTGAACTTCTTTGTGAAGATTCTTATTATATTTTTTGTTTTATTATATATTTAATGATCATCTTGGCTGTCAAACATCATGCAAATGATTTGTATGCCTTGCCAAGTTGATTTGTCTGTATGAACGCGCTAATCTCAGCTACAATGAGAGCTAGACACACCATAATTGGCAGTCAAGTACTTCTAGACCTTAGTCAAAGAAAGTTAACTTCAAAATTAGCATGTTCTAGGTAGAAAGAAGTGAAGACAAGCAACGAAATTGATTCAATCAATGTCTAAAATCAAAAGATTGCCTTTGCTTCTTGCATAGCTTTAACTAAACTTAAATATAGTTTAGTGAAGAGTTTAGACTGCCAACAAATATGTGTTGTTTCTATTAATTGTGCCATGACTGTAGCCTGGCACTATATTGCATATCTGCAAAGCTGCGATGAGCTGTGTGTGCAAGTCTCGCGTGGGAGGTGTACGAGAACTTATTGTTGTTGCTGTGCTAATTACGGCGCACAAAGCGTGCGGCACAAATTGCACCTGGCTGCCTGACGTAGCCCCCCCCACATTATCTCCTCTTCCTCTTCCCCTCCTCTTCATCTCCTTCTCCTCTTCCTTCCTCTGCTCCTTCTACACGTTGTTAATATTGTCGCTGCTTTGTTGCCGCTGACCTTAATTTGTTGGCCTGTGCTGTATGCAGATGCAGCAAGACCAAAAGAGACAGAGAGAGAGTGAGAGATAAGAAGAGAGAGAGAGAGAGGGAAAGTGGAAGTAGGGTAGAGAGAGAATGAGATTGGCCAATAAACTGCGTATAAATGGCGATGACACGGATACGGATAGCAGGCAAAGTGCAGACTGAACTGGAAATTGGCCGGGCCCAAAGCAGAGACAACAAGAAGCAGAGCCAAAAGAGGGTTAATGGATGGCGGAGAGGGGAAAAGGGAAACCGCATTCGCCTCGGTTGGCGTCCATTTGCAATTGAAAATGCCCGCAATGAAATGTTCAACATTTTCGCTGCAACTGGGTGAAGGTTGTGTCGCTAAAGTCAAAACAGCAACAAGAACAACTAAATAAGGGGCACAGAGAACTAGACACAGAGAGAGAGGGTGAGAGAGAGAGAGAGAGAAGGAGAAAATGAGGGGGGATAGACAGAGGACAAGTATGAGTGGCAGCGAGAATAGCGACAGCGATTTCATTTGCATTTTGTTGTTGTTTGCATTTCACTTAATTAAACACAGACATGCAGGCATATACACAGAAACACACACACACAAAGCTGCCTGCGTTGCAGCATGTTTCATTTACCTGTCAAATAGATTTGCCACCCAAAAATCCAAAATAAAACTAAATTTTGTACATTTTATTTGCTTAGCATTGAAAATTGTGGCACAACAGCTCGTCAAGATATACAATGCACCCACACACACCTAATCACACACACACAGACACGCCTACACCTTTCTACATACACACCTGGGCAGCTCCGTTAGTTTCTAATAATAAATATCAAAGCAAGGCGAGCTTATCAAGCTGCAATTCATGTTGCGCGCCCCCCAAATTGAAACTAGAAATGATACTCTATATGAATAGTATATATACTGTATATAGTACACTTTATACACACTATATATACACTATATAAACTCTATATTGCACACAATATATAAACCATATACTCATTGATTTTTCTACTCTCTCCTTACACTTTTTGCAGGGCGGCTATCCGGCGCGTCTGAAGAAGGTGTTGATTGTAACGGCGCCGCTGTGGTTCAAGGCGCCGTTCAAGATCCTACGACTGTTTGTGCGCGAGAAACTGAGGGAGCGTGTGTTTACCGTTTCGGTGCCGCAGCTCAGTTTGCACGTGCCGCGCAAGGCGCTGCCAGTGCATCTTGGGGGCACGCTGGAAATCGATCACGCCACATGGTTGCTGAATTGCCGCGCCTCGATGACGAATCGTGAAGACGAAGTGCTTGCCAACATTGTTGCCGGCCCTGCTGCTGCTGCGACGCTAAGCAACGGTGGCAGCGACACAAGCAGCGCTGTTAGCAGTGCACCGAGCAGCAGCAGCAACAGCAATGGTGCAACAACAACAGCAACGGCAACAATAATCAGTGCAGTGCATCAGTTGGCCGACAGCAATACGACTGTCGTCACTGTCGGCACTGTTGCAGCTGCCACAGATACCACAACACAACAGCAACAACTACAGCAGCAGCAGCAACAGTCCACATCAGCAGAGCCCAACGAGAACATCACAATCAACGGACTCAGTCCCAGTCATCGCCTGAAGCTCAATACTACCAGCGGCATTCAACAGCAAGCAACCACAAACGGCGACTCAACAACGGCAACAACAACAACAGCAGCTGGCAGCGCTGCTGCTCCTGCAGCAGCTGCTGTTAACGGCAGCGCAGCAACTGTAGCTGGAACAGGAGCAGCTGCTGCCGCCGCCGCCGCTGGCGGAGCCGAAATCTGGACAGAAAATCCGCCAAGCAGCGCCTCGTCCGGTTTCAGTGATGATGACAGCCTGGCCGGACAGGAGGGTGATCCCAAGACAATTGAACAGATTGTGCAAATGGTCAGGGAACGTTCTCGCCAGGGGCTGATCAAGGAATATGCGGACATAAGGAATAGGGCGCCAGAGGGCACATTTCTGCATGCGCGGTGAGTTCAAGAGAGTTATACCAAATATAAAGTGACACTAAACTAATCTCTCTAATTCTCTTCTTCCTTATAGCATGCGTTACAATCTGACCAAAAATCGTTATACGGACGTACTGTGCTACGATCACAGTCGCGTGATGCTTGCTCGCGAGGATGAGGACGAACTCTCAGACTACATCAATGCGAATTTCGTCGATGGTTACAAGCAAAAGAACGCGTATATTTCCACTCAAGGTGAGCTGCCCTGCCCTGCCCTGCCCTGCCCTGCCTGCATTGCATCGATCCAAATACCTGAAACGGACGGGATGGAGGGATGACTTTGCTAGTATATGGCTTCACAGCACCCACACACAGACAATAACAACACCCACGTAGTTACGCACACGTGTGTGCAATGTGGCCGCTCCCACACACACACACACACACTCTGTGTGCCAAGCTCTTTCTCATTGCAATTACGTGGAACTCTCAAATTCACGGGAAATCCAACTCAATTTGTTATGAAAAAGAGTTCTCGAAATTTGATTTAATAATGCCAAAATAGTTTGCAGCTATTTTCATATTCTGGGAATGGTTTTAATTGGGTTTCAATGGAAATACAAATTGGAATATGGTAGCAAACTCTTTAAAGTATGTGTGCAAGCCAAACTTTGTAGCACTACCAACATTAGAATCAATTCTGTCAGCTTAACTCCTTAACTTTATCAAATATGTGACAGTTCTGTATTTTATGTAAAGCTTTAACTTTCATGGCTTTCATATTGTCATTAGCTTACGTTAACTCTACGAACTTATATATAATATTATCTCTTTGATGCACTCCAAAAGTGATTTAATTCGAAAACTAAACAATCCAATCTTGGGATAAGTATTTCTTTTGAGACACCCATAAACTATTTGTATATCCATCGGCCATTAAGTATGGTACAAAAAGGGTATACTTACTTTGTGAAACGCCATGTCTGTCTATCTATATGTCTATCTGTCTGTCTGTCTATCTGTCACTCCGCATGAAAACGTAGATCTCAGAGAGTATAAGAGCCAGGACTACCAAGTTTGATATTTCTTATTGTTGCACGCAGATAAAGTTTAATTTAGAATTAAGCCACGCCCCCTTCCGCTCCCGTAAACTGATAAAACCCTAGTTTGAAGCGTAATGTTAAGGCTAGAAGGTTTAATTTTGATAAGCACAGTAACTGTGACAGACCAGAACTCCAGTTTGTTCCACAACAATCTAAATTAATCAAGATTTAGAGGAGTACTAATTTCTAAGGTGCACTCTGAAAAGTATGCAACAGAAAACAGGCTACACATAAAAATTCAATATACACTAAATCACGCAAATTTGTATAAAGTGAAAGTAATTGCAAGATTTCTTTGCGAGTATTTGATATTGATTATCAGAAGATAGAACTACAAAATGATTCTTCGATTCATTCTCTAACTCTGGAATAATAATACTAACTCTATTTATATCTGTTATCTTTGCAGGTCCATTACCAAAGACATCCCAGGACTTTTGGCGCATGATCTGGGAACAACATTGCTTAGTTATAGTTATGACGACGCGCGTCATGGAGCGCGGGCGAGTCAAGTGCGGCCAGTACTGGGAGACGACTGAAGATAGTTCCTTGGAATTTGGAAATTACCATGTGCGAACAATTAGCGTCGAGTGCAACGAGGACTACACGGTTGCCTCGCTAGAATTGAGAAACCTTAAGGTGCCGTATAAGAGACAGATCGTATATATAGCATATAGCATATATCATATATTAATTTCATGTTCATCCATTTGCAGACTGACGAAATTCGCAATGTATCACATTGGCAGTTCACCAGCTGGCCGGACTACGGTGTGCCCAGCTCGGCAATGGCAATGCTGAACTTCCTGCAGAAGGTGCGCGATAAGCAGGCGCAGATGGTGAGCGCATTGGGCGATACCTGGGCTGGCCATCCGCGCGGTCCGCCAATTGTGGTGCACTGTAGCGCTGGCATTGGACGCACCGGTAAGCAAAGCTGGCAATAAATTATACATATGTATATTGTATATAACATATGTTATTCGCACAATATCTAATCTAATCTTGTTGTTTAACAGGCACATTCATCACGCTGGACATTTGCATATCGCGTCTGGAGGATGTGGGCACGGCGGATATACGTGGCACAGTGGAGAAGATACGTTCGCAGCGCGCATACTCTATACAAATGCCCGATCAGTATGTGTTCTGCCATCTGGCGCTGATCGAGTACGCATTTTCACGGGGCATGTTGCAGACCGTCGATCTGGCGGGATTCGATGAGCGGGAACAGGACTCCGAGTAAGCCTATAATGCGCGTGGAGAGAGTGCAAACACGAGGGGAAGAGAGATAGAGAGAGAGGAGAATGGAGAATGGAGAATGGAGTACGGACACACATCGCAACCACAGAAGAAATACAAATTGTATACAGATTATCTAATATGGTCATTCGTTTATTATCTACAATATGTTCTCTTTTTTTTATACCTATCATTATAATTACGATTATGATTTTAATTTCGCATAAAACGTAACGATGATCAATTGAAATTGAAATTGAAATGAAAATTGGAAATATCATTTTCTGTATTAGATGTTTTTCGATATGTTTATTATGATATGATAACAATTTTTTTTTTATTTGTAAAAGTATCAATACCATCATATATATGCACATATATGTATACATATATACATATATATATATATATATATATACTAGATATTTGAAAGGTGCGAGCGAGAGGATGCGAGTTTAGCAATGTTAACTGTAAATTTCTATTAATTTCTGTATGTTTGTGACGATTATGTTTATTATTTATGTGAAGTCAAGCTCTGACACTCGCCCCACAATGTCTGTGTGTCTGTATACACTCTATATATATATATGTATATGTATATATGTATACTCTTTATGTATGTTAATTGCATAAGGATCATAAGTTTGTGTGTGTGAACTTGAAAATAGGACAAGCACACACGAACACACACCCGACACACACACACACACGCATGTGCAGCGTGGTGTGCACATGTATTTGTATTTATATCAAGTTTTTTTGTAATGTACGTAATTAATATTTAAAGTGAATTATTTTATATATATATATATACAATACTATATATGTACAATATGCATATACCTCCCCCTCGATCATTTCATGATTACAATGTTTATTTCTTGCTCTCCCCAACCCCCTCCCAGATCCCCTCCCCGTTCCGTTTAACAAGAATTGTAATTGTAATGTAAATTTATTTAAATTAAATTAATATGGAAAACAGAAAAAAAGAAAACCGAGAAAATACAAAACTAGTTAAAAGTAATAATAATAATAATAATTAAATAAAACAAAAGAGATGAGCAGCATTATGCGAACACATAGCAAAAGCAAAGTAAAGAGAGGAGCGAAAACACGAGAAAAAAATCAAATAAATAACAACAAGCTAAAAACGAACAATGTTTAATTGAAGAACAATATGCAAATGACAAATGACAAAGCAAACAAGTCTAGCCTGACGAAGAAAGTTAACTACTATGAATGCGATGGCAAAGTACAACGAAACAAGGCGTAAGGAAAGGCCACTCCCACTCCTACTCCCCCCCTCGGGCCGACCACCCTACACTCCCCCCACAGAGTAAATGAGCGAAAGCAAAACACACACAAGTTGATGCCGTCCGGCGTAACGGCAGCAGAAGAAGAAGAGGAAGTCAATAAAGAGTTGCAAATGAAGAAAAGGGAGAAGCAGAAGCAGAAGAAAGCGTTAGCGAAATGAACAAGAACTTTGTGCAATTTTCTACCTTTTCATTGTTTTTTTTTTTGTTGTTTTTTTTTGAATAAATATAATAATATTTATAATATATAATAATGATAAAAATAGTATTTATGCAAACTGTTGCAAATTTCCTACAATCAACTACAAGAAAAAACAGAATAGAAATCCGAAACAGACATAGCTCTATATAGCATACATACATACATACTATATGCATGCAAACACACACACACACACACAGATAGTCTATAGAATAAGCATTGTTAAATTCGAAAATCGAGAATCGAAAAATAGCCCGAAGTAAAGTGCAAACTAGTTTTCCTTCCAGCTGCATTTTCCCTACCAAAACCCAAGAACCAGAAGAAACCCCCACCAGGAACCAAAAAACTCGAATCGCTTTCGAAAATCAAATATAATAAGAAGATGATTAAAAACAAAAGATAAAGAAGCTGAAGGAGAAGAGAAAACCGCGTTAAACGTAAACAAAATAAACGAAATACCGTCGTACTAGCTGTTGAATGTTGAATATAACATATAATGTTTCTGTTCCCGATTCATGATCTGATTTTCGTGTCTGTTTTTGGTTTCTCTATAACTATTGCGTTTTGCATAGCATTTTTATTAAATGTAGAACAAGAATTACACGTGTAAATGTAGTGGAAATTTTACTAAACATTTTACTAAGTAAATCGCATATAGAATGCATATGGGAATCTATATATACAAACATATACAGTATATGTATATATAGATATATACAAACTAAAACACAGACGTATACATTAACAGATGCCATGCCTTCTTTTCATGATGATTTTCATAGAGCTCTAAACTAAAATCGAAACATATTTTGTATTAACTTTTTGACTACCATAAAGAAGAAGAAAACATTAGCATTATAATAATAACAAAATAATAAATATTTAGTTGTGTTGTGTGTAATAATGAGGAAACATTTAAGGGCAGCTTTTCTTACAAAAAAAAAACAAAAAAATAAAATTAAAAAACAAAAATCTAAAAAGCAGAAAAACATTTTCGTCAAGGCAAATTTTGTGCATATTTATAAAAGTTTCAAAAGAAAAAAAAACAAAAACTGAGAGCTAAAAACAAGTATTATAATTATAGGTACATATGTATGTAATGACTTTATGCATAGGCACAACACACACACACACACACATACACACACATACCCACACATAGAAACACATACACACATTTATAACAGTATTTTTGGTGCGAATTTAGAAAATACATGAAGAAACTCTACGACACTCACACATACTTCATTTCTTTCACACATATAGACACACACACACAGACACACATACATAGAGACACACACACACATTTGTATATCATTAGAATTGTAAAAGCTGTGATCAACATAATGAGAAACATTTACGAACGAGAAAAGGTTACCTAACCGTACATTCGCCTGCCTGCACATTACACTCACCTTTCCCCCTCCCTAGTAAAGAAATTAACTAACTAAATTACCATATTCAAAATATCTAACGGATACTTACAAACATACACATGCTAAGTATCTTTGCTAAACAGCTTTTCCTCAAGGCCTTTTTGGAGACAAAGTATTATTCTATTCGAAATTCCAAATGATGCTCTATTTTTGTAAAGCTTGAATCGAAATCTAACCAACACATACATACCCTATATGAATACATAAAATAAATGCATATGTACTGTACATAACCGTCACCTAAATACACACACACACACACACACACACACACACACACACACATACATACATACACAGACACACAAACGCACACACATATACATATATAATATTTTGTGGAGTTGAAATTGAGCGAAAGCGCAGAGAATTTATTTAAAATATATATGATATACATTATTGTAACTGGTATAACAAATTGATTTAGCGAAATTTCTTCAAGTGTAATGTACAATTAGCTAGATTACACACACTTATACATACATAGAACAGCCCACCCAAGTCAGCGCACCTTAGTGTAACTCACGGCAATATCTTCGCCCTGCAGAGAACAACACACTTCATACTTCACACTCTCCCTCTCCCTCTCTCTCTAGCTATCTCTCTTTCTATCTCAGCTATTCTCCTATCCTATAACCGATGACATACGAACCTTGCGGTACCTATACATAGCCACATATGAATACTACTACTCACATAACTAGCACTTCCAATGCCCAGCTCAAAAATCTGTACATACTTACATAAGAACAGGAAGATGAAGTAGAAGAAGAAGAACAGGAAGTAGATGAAGTAAAAGAGGCGTAGAAGAGGAAAGCGAACCGAGAGAGTCCAAGTCAAGGTACAAGGAACAGTCGTGAAATTCAATACAAAAACAAAAGAAAACAAAAACAAACAACTTGAGTGCATATATGTTATCATTTCATTACCAAATCGACAGAAATCGAGAAATAATTCTATTATATATGTATGTAAAGCGAATTTCATTTGCTGAAAGAAACAAAAAACTGAAAAACAAAATAAAACTAAAACAAATTGTGGACAAAATATATAGAAAACGAAAAACATCAAGTGTATTTTAATTGAAGAAGGTGTTGTACTTATAAGTAAAGGGTGATTTTTTAGCTATTATCTTTTTGGCAACACTGGCTTAAACAGCTGACGCACGTTTCGTGTTTTGTGTCACTGTCAAATATCTTCAGTTTGGTCAATAATTTAATCATGAATCGTCTTACAAACGAACAACGCTTGCAAATTATTGAATTTTATTATCTAATGTCTATACAGATAAGCGCGCGTTCAATTAACGCATTAGAGGACATCATTGAAGCATTTATTCGTGAGAAGCCGGCCGAAATGTTGGAAAGAGTATACCAAAATTGGACTGAGCGGATGGAGCATTTGAGGCGCAGTCACGGCCAACATTTGCATGAAATAATCTTTAAACATTAAATTATTAAGACCGTACTATCGATTCAAATAAAGATTTCATGCATTTCTCTGAATTTAATGTGCTTTTTTTTGAAAAACTTTCCTATAGCTCTTAAGAAATCACTTTTTATAAGGAGAGTCTGTCATTAATTCTTCATTTCCGTTCCCGTTTCTTGTCCCATAGAAAGACGGTCTTTAGCTTTCGAAGTAAAAGGCTCACATTTATTAATTATTTAATAATAGTTAATTTACTCAATAAATACACGCACATTAATAATTCAATCAAAACATTCTCATTATCAATATATATTTGTCGTATCGTACATAGTTCAAAAAGCGTTTCTCTATAAATGTATTCTCCTTTTCCTTCTTGCACATTCTCTTGCTGTCTCTCGTTCTCTCTCTCTCTCTCTCTGTCTCTCTCTCTGTTTCTTTCGTGTTCTGCTGGCGCCGTTTCAACTAATTCATGTAAACAAATCACCATTTAGTAGTTCATCTTGTTCTCTTTAATCTTAATTATCGTTTTTGGGGAATTATCTCATTTGTTAGCTAATCGAATTGTTTCGTTATTTTATTATTTTTGATTTCCTTTTCTATTTTACGTTAATAATTCGTTAATTGATGAATCTTATATTGTATGCGTCGGAAAAACCAATAAAGCCAAAGCAACGCATTGGACCAGATCTGCGTTTGCGTTCTATATACTATATATATTACTATATAGTATTGTCTGCACACAGGCAAAACGCATTTATAGTCGATTCTTTGTAAATTTAAAAACAATTTGGTTTTAACTAACTTAGTTTTGTAGTTGTAGTTTCAAGTAAGTGTATATTTAGTATACTATATATAATATATATGTTCATATAGCTAATATTACGTATCTTTCATATATATAATACTATAACCGAGAAATGGAATAGTTAATAACGCACACATCTATAGAGCTTTTTAGGCTAAAGAATTACAAGCTATTTAAGTATTGGCGTAGAATTTCTCTCCAGGCAGTGAGGAGTGGGGTAACTGTGCCCCCTCCCCACTCTCTCTCTCTCTCTCTCTCTCCACCTTCCACTCTTCTTATCATATAATTGTATTTTCAAATTTCACTTTACGTTCTTAGTTTGTTCTGGTTTGGTTTTGCTTAAGGTCTTTTGTTGTGTTTGTAGTTTGTTTCTGGAATGTTTTGAAAGTTGAAAAGTTTCTACAGGCAGTAAGGAATGATCTAAAGGCAAAGTTCTATGTGTGTATGTGTGTGTTTGTGTGTGAATCTTAGGACTAATGACTGCGATGTGCGGCGCATGCAAGCGCTGGCAAATAAAAAACTTTGAGGTAACGGTAACAGTAACGATAAAGGCGCAGCAACTTAAATTGCCAGCAAACAGTTGAATGTAAGTAAGTTAAAACAGTCTGTGGAGCTAGTCAGTATCTAATCACAACCTAACTATGACCCCAAAACTAATACATAGTACATAATAGAGTGCTGCATGCAATACATTCATTGTTCTCTTGACAGTACTAGACTATACAAAACTGTACTCATTTTAAGCTGTACACAAGTTATTTAGCATCTCTTCAAATGAGTACAGTATTCTCACTGAAAGTGAGTGAGAGTCTGTGCTCTCTATTTATGAGTGCAAAGGTACACTGTGTACAAAGATACACTGTCGTGTTTGAATCATGTTCTCACTATCTCTTTGTACAACTAAGCACTGTACAATAGAGATAGAGAAACAACGATGTTTGCTAAGGTATTTCAAATGAAGGATTGATGTTTCTCCAGCTCTATTGTGCCTGCATCCAAAAATGCTGTACTCATTTTATGCTGTACCACATTGAACAATGTATGAGTACATTAGCTGTCTAAACTGTGCAGAACTACAACATTCATTCACATACATTTCAATATGTATCCGTAAAATGGAAACCCTTTTTATAATGCATGCATTCATGTCGCAACTTGAATGTATTCATGCAGCACTCTAGCACATAATATAAGCCTGATGAATACAATATAATAAGCCTAGTTGAAGTGAAAATATCACGGGCCTATTCGATGCCAAACGTATTGGTCTCCTCGACGGCCAGCAGCAGTTTCTCGTACAGTAGTTCCGGCGTGGGATACGGCGGCAGATCGAGCCGATTAAAGCACGTGTGCGCACGGGGCAGAGCATTCGGCTTGCCCCACTTCTCAATGCAAAAGCGACGCGGCCCTGTTGAGCCACGCAATGCGGAGAATCCCTCGTAGGGTATGCTTGATGTGCCTGTGACGAACTGCAGCAGACGCAAACGTTGCTCGTTGCTGAAGCGTTCGATGACCTGCCAGAACCAGACAATCACCTGATGATTATCATGATAGCCCGATCGGTATTCGGTGTTCAATCGCCAATCATTGGTATCGATCTCCGCTGTGCCGGCTATCACTAGCTCCAGTTCGCGTGCATCGAAAACGGAGACGAGACGGGAGTCGACCACCTCGTAGAAGCCGCGCACCAGCGACTCCGTTTGCTCCTGCACGCCCCGCTCCAGCCGCCATTTGATCATACGCTCCAGATACTCCTTCTTGTTCTTCTCGTTGACAATCACATTCTTGCCGCCCGGCTTCAGTTCACGCTCAACAACGCGTCCCAGCAGCTCCTCGGTCACACAGAAGGTGAGTCCCAGATCGATGCCGGTGCCGATGTCATTGTCGCGTATCCATTGCAGCGACTGATGGAACTCGTTGTCCAATGACTCCAGATCGCTCAGGGCGACGGGCAGACGCAGCAGCGCCTTGTAGAAGGGTCGGGTGAAGAACGCATCCAGCAGATACTGATGTACCAGGGCCAGGCCCAGCACACGTCCACTGAAGCGGAACCAGTCGTGGCAATTGTCCACAAAGGCGGACAGTGGCGACACCTGCACCGTGTACGTGTCATTCGCCGAGTACTCGAAAAGGCCGTAGTACGGATTGAAGAGTTCGCGCGACAACAGAAAGAAGAATTCACGCGATGGCCCGCCATAGTCCAGACCCTCCTCGGTGTCCCACAGCACGGCGAGGCGGCCACGTTGCAAATCCTTTTTGTTGGCCGACATAATGCGACGGAAGGCATCCTCCAGCAGATGACTGCGACGTATGTGCAATCTGTGAGGGGAAGAAGAATGGGATGGGGTTATCAAAGGGTAGGTTTATCTTCTGTTTACTGACTTACTTGAGCTTGTGCGGCCCCTGGCCGTAACCCTTTGACTCCAGTTTGCGGTAGAAGCTGCGCAACTTTGCCTCGAAGTCACGTCGGAATGGTGGCGGTGCTCGCTGCGGCATTCGTGAGCTGAGCACGGGCGATCCCTGCGGACTGCGCTCTTCAATAGGAACATAGCTCATGATCTCCTGCTCGAACAGACTGTAAAGAAGGAGAGAGACAGGGGGGGGGGGTGGGAAAGGTTAGTTAACTGGTATTAGTGGCATTGATGGCGTCAGCTTCAGTATAAATCATTGAGTAATCGCATTGGGGCCACAATTGATTGCTTTGTGTTCTGCTCTCCCGCGCGCTAAGCTGACAATTTACTAATGAGCCAAATTAACAACAACAACTGCAGAAACTACACCTGTTGCACACCTCAGCAGCAGCAGGTGCACGAGAGTTATTAACTCTGCTGTTGCAATACTCTGTAATCGGCACAACATTGCTATTCAAGTTATCGATTGAATGCGAACAAAATTGATGAAATATTAAATAAAATAAATATTTCAAATAAACTTTGTCGTTTAATCTCGCTCATTTGTATGTTTAATCTCGCTATCGAATTATTAAATCGATTAATAATTGTTATCGATATATGCTATCGATAATTTATCGAATTTAGAGACTGTTCTACTCATAACAGTTTCATTTAATATTAAAGAAAGGTAAATGTTATCTATCGATAACTTGCTATGTCTATTTTCTAGATCGTTATCGAATAATGACATCAATTATTAATGGTTATAGATATATGCTATCGCTAATTTATCGAATTAATAGACTGTTCTACTCATAACTATTGCATATAACAGTTAACAGTTATAAAGATTAATGTTATCGATAACTTGCATACATATGTAAAGTTTGTCGCTATGTCTAATTTTTAGATCGTTATCGAATAATGGCATCGATAAATAATTGTTATCGGTATATGCTATCGATAACTTATCGAATAAATAGACTCTTCTACTCATACCTATTGCATACAACATTAAATAAAGATAAATGTTATCGATAACTTACATACCTATGTCATATTTGTCGCTATATCTATGTTCTAGGTCGTAATCGAATGATGACATCAATAAATATTAATTATCGATACATGGCGTCTATAATTTATCAAATTAATAGACTGTTCTACTCATAACGGTTGCATATAACATTAAATAAAGATCAATGCCATCGATAACTTATCGTAATGACGTTATTCTTGCTGTATCGCAATTACATCGGAAGCAGCTATCAGTTATAAAAAAGCTGATTAACCTTTCACCTTCAAGCCTAACGAATTAGCCGAAATTAGCTTAATAATTTGAAGTAAATATTGATAAACTAATAACCCAATTAAGAACACACATGACTAATAACACAGTTTACAGGGTATAACGTGCTTAAGAATGGGCAGCATAAAAGAGATTGTGTATCGATAAATTTAACTAATTATTATAAAAAAATTACTTTTCATAATTTAAAACATTTTAATATAAGAAACTAAAAGTTTATTTCTAACTTTATTGCATATATATATATATAATGCATATATAATAATACGAAGGGAGCAAAAGAACTGGTAAAAAGCGCAACCGGAAGCAACCTTGCACAGAGAGACTTTTCCCGATTGTCGGAGATAATAATATCGGAGATCGGCGCGAGATCATAGATATGGCTATTCTTGCCTATAATTGCCGATGCATAATTTGTTTTGTTTTAATTCTGTTTTTTCAGTTTGTGTTTAGCTTTTTTTTTTTTTAGCTGTTTTCTCGTTATTTATTTCGCGCTTACTTTTTTTTTTTTTGACCTTCAACTTGAATTTTGAAAATTGGTCAATTAATAACGCAAATTATGGCGATCGGCGTTTGGGCTGCGGTCTGGGTCTAGGGTTAGAGAGGAGGGCGTGGTGGGTTGGGGTGTAGATTCTACAGGGCGGAGCCAAGGGGGGCGGGGCATGCCCGTGCAGTAGTGACAACAGTTTTGAGTGCAATTAACGCCTCTTTGACGCGGCGGCCGGGACGGAAATGACTAATTTCGAAATTGTTGAACAAATTTTGGGTAATCAATACGTTGTATATAGGCAACTATGAATAATATCTATACATATACATATATGCCAGACACACACATGTATGTTTTGTATCTATATTAATAGCTATAATGAGTCGTGTCAAATTACTTTCAAATTGATTGAAGTTTACACAGGAAATTGCAATTAACTTGAATTAAAACGCCGCGAAAAGTTCGCGAACGCGTGAAAACCGCCGCATGCCTCCACAATAATGCGTTCGTGCGTGTATGTGTGTGTGTGTGACACTCTTGAGTGGCCATCGAGTGCGAACTGGTGTCATCATAACGAGGCACCCTCTACACTTTTACTGCGGCTCGGGGAACGGTTTCAGTTTCGTTTTTGGAATCAAATTCGGATTGTGCAGAGAGGGTAGAGGGAATGGGGGGAGTATTCCTCTACTGGTTATGGGCAGTTCCAAGTGCACTGCGTAGCAATAGGTCATCGCTTTTATTTGGGGTGCGGTTAATTTTAATTGAAATTCCCGTTTTCAGAATGAATGAATAACCGAATCTATGCGAGTTTCGAGGGGGAAGGGAAAGAAAGTGGAGGGAGCAACTGGGAAATGAAATGAAGTGTCAGCTATATGAACTAACTTCATTGTGTAAACGAAGAGAGAGTATAGAAGAACTACAGGAACTTGTGAACAACGCCCCAAACAAATATCAAGTTTATCATGTTATAATAAATCTTACTACTCATCCGATAATATATACATATATCTAAGTAACCAACTTTGCACATAATCTTCTTAAAACTGAACTGAATTACTCTTTCAGCTTTTACTTCTTTCTTCGCTTCAGTTTCAGCCAGTAAACCTATTATCAAGTTTATCATGTTATAATGAATCCTGATTTATATATATTAATAGATATTTAGTATTATATTATATACATATAATAGAGCTAAAAACCAAACTGAGCTACTCTTTTAACTTTTACTTTCACTTCCTTCTTTGCTTTCGTTTCCTCGTGTAAACGAATGTGCTTCATTATATATATTTATCGCATGGGGCTATTGAACCATATCGTTGGCTTCAGAAGGAATTAACTTTTGTTTATCGCTAACTAACTAGCCGGATGCATACGAATGTAATCAAAGAAATGACGAAAGAGCAACAGAAACAACAACAACAACAATAACAAGAAGAAGAACAACAACAACAACAACAAGAAAAGGGAGTACACCACGAATTTATCATTAGTATAAATAATTAAAAGAGAGATAAGACTGAGGTGGCTTGTCCCAGTTAGCTTTTTTTATCGCCAGTTTCTTCTAGCCAAATACGAGAAGTGGCAAAGCGCATAATAATCACAAAGATTATACCCTATAAACGTTGCATGACCTATGCCAGTGGGTGCTACGAATTTAAATTGAGAATGTATTTAATTTAATTTTTATATGCACGCTGTAAATTAAGCGGAATAAGCCCGATCGGACTGATATATCGTATAGCTGCCATATAGGTTATATGTACATATACTTCTTTTATGTTAAATAAAAATTTACTAAATCTGATTTCATCTCTATATAAAATATGCATAAACAAATTTCATTAAAACCAAACTAATTTAACATGAAGTTGCCCTAGGAAGAATCAGTAGAAATAAGGTTTTTTTATTGAGGACCAGGTCTGATTTTAGAAATAACTCAATAAAAGTTAAACAATAATCGTCGTATACTGTTTCCATTTTATTAAAATTGTATAACTTTATCCTATATATATATAAATATATAGCTTTTATAGGAACAATTAAGTAAGAAAAAATATATTAATAAACAAGATTTCTACACATGTCCAGGAATAGGAGTTATCAATGAATAAAGCTGTCAATAAATTCACACAATATTAAACAATTATTTCCAATATTATATATACCTATAATAAGAACAACCCAAGGAGCTTAGAAGCTGTAAGTGTATAAAACCTTCGGCATGCAGAGGGCAGCCTTTCTTTCTAGTTTTCTTCTTCTAATTTTTGGGATATTGTTGTGCAAATGATTTCATTGTTGCCTATAATGACGACGAACAAGAATACAAAATGCAAGGCGTCTCCAATTACAACTCGAGTTTCGATTACAAGAACACACAGCCTTGATGACAATGGCCTGCACAGTGGTACATAAACACAAAACTACAGCCACAAACTCTTCAAATCGAATTGATATACAATGCACTGTGAAAACTGCAAACTGATGGCAATTATGCCCAGGCAGGCCACAATATATGTATATAACATCCGTATAACTTGTGATATCAACATAAACAACAAAATTCCGTTGATATATTTGCATGCAAAAATATGAGACGCTTTTCATGTCAACACACAACAATAGGAACAGGTGTGCACAGGTCTCTGAAAAGAAACTGACTCACTTGGCCCACATGGTGTTGTAGGTGTAGGTGAACTTGGAGAAGAGTCCCATTGCATTTGGCGCCCTTCTTCTTCGCTACGCGGTTGTTAAAACCCCTCTAATGGACTCTCAATTAGTGTGCACAATAAAATCAGAAACACGTTGAATGCACAACAAAACAAAAAAATAAATGGAATAGAATAGAAAACAAAACGAAGGAAGACCGAAAATATTGTTGAACTTGTTGCGTTGCGGCAGCCGAAAGACTAAATTGGTTTTGCGCCCCAATTGGGATACTCTGTGCGGCCCTGCGGCCGAGCGTAGGTGTTGCAGTGGTAACCCTAACACTCCCTCCCCCCCCCCCCGTATGCAAGCCGAAACAAAAACGAAAGAGGTAACGAAGGTAGAGCGAGAGAGCGAGGAACGATACGAAAACGTATCGTGATAAGGCGAGGGTGATAAAGCCATTGTGGGCTATTACGATTTTAATAACAAAACGATGTCGCAAGTGCGTCGCATGTGCAGGCTGTATACGTATATAGGCTATATATAGAGCAAGGAAACAGAAGCAGCAGGGGGAGAGGGAGGGGTAGGGGGGAACGTGGACCGTAATCCGGCAACAAGTGTTACAACAGTTGATCGATTGTCATCAATTGTAACAATGTGGCAACCCCAATTTGTCGAGCAGCTCTGCAAGATAAGAACCTCAACAAATTTCGTATTGTTTCTCTATCTATCCATGTGTGTGTGTGTGTGTGTGTAATACGAGCTAAAAAACACTTGAGAGTTAAGACTTCTTCTGCTGCAGATCCTTAAGAAGATCTTCAAGTTCTTTCGCCTTCATTTGTTCTCAGGGCATTAGATTCACAATGATTGCGATTTGTTGGCGTAGCATTCCTTCAACCAGATACCCTGTGATATATATTCAACTCATAGTATGTGAATTCTTACCCCCCCTTCACCCCTTGCTTGGCATTCCATTCCATTCTTAGAGTGGCTGCAGAATCGCAAAAAAAAACTGCAAACAATCTCAGGAAGTTGACGGAACTGAATGACACAGTACGAGTATCTCTTCTTCAGCCACTCCCCCTTTAACCCGCCCCTCATGTTGCACTGCTTTGAAAAGTGCTTATTGCGCCTATTGAATGAAAAGTGATTCATGCTCGGCATTTATATTGTAGTACGCGATTGCAGTGTCCATCATAGTAAACAACTCAAGTGAACTGCAGCCGGCGGGTGTAATACGATAACCCAGGATGTTGACGTGACCGTACAATGTGGGAAGAATCCAATCCCCCCCCCCCACCGATAATGAGATAGACTTGAACTTCCATTTTGCATGGGAAATGCTTGAAAGTAATGCAAGGAAGTGATTAATAAGATCAACATTTTATTACTATACTTGATAATGATCTATACTGCAAAGGGAAAGGTCAAGAACGGAGTTGGTTTCTTTAAATACTTAAGTAGGTATAAAGTTAACTAATACTATGTGATGTTATACTATAATTATTATCAAATAGAGAGAGCAGAACTCGAGTAGCAGTGAACAGAAGAACTGCAGGCACTTAGTTAGTGAAATAAAACCCCGACTAAATATAAAGTTAAACATGTTTTAATAAATCTTACTACTCTTAAATGATAATAGAGCTACCTAAGCAATCAATTTCATACTATAATCCTCTACTTAACTGCACTGAACTACTCTTTAAATTTCCTAACTAACTATAAATCAATAATATTAAGTATTGTATAAAAAACACAAACAAGATCTACGTAAAACATTCAGAATCCTTGACAATGAGATCATTCTCAGAACAGTTTGTGTGTTATCACCTTTTTCTACACTTCCAGACTCTACAACTGATCATAATCTTCAATGTTTATGCATCGAGGGAACTATAAAGATATATACATTCGATATCAGTCAAGTTTTTGTGCATAATAAAGTACTATAGATTGATACTAAACGGCTTTACATTTTGACTGACTGTAGCTTTGTTAAGCCGCCGTTATGCCGGCAAACTGCACCTGGTTTGGTTTAAAGATAAGGGCTGTAATATGACTTGGACATACTTGTATATAGACGACGAGCAGAGCCGGTTGTGCATTGATGATTATTTCACAAATGCGTGTAATTTATGCGCTTTAGTCATGGATAGAAGTGAACAAATATTACGAGTATATATAATACTATAAGCAATGATGACACATGTAGACACATATGTAGAAGCTGCAGGGGAGTTTTTGAAGGGGAAAGTCTTGGGGGAGAGTCTTTGGAGAGAGTCTTTGAAGGAGAAGTCTTGGGAAAGAGTCTTTGTGGTAGTCTTTGAGAGGGAGAGTCTTTGTCTTTCAGAGGGAGTGACTTTGGGGAGAGTCTCAGCAGTAGTCTTTGAGGAGGAAGTCTTGGGCGAGAGTCTTTGAGGGGAAGAGTCTTTGATAAGAGTTTTTGTGCTAGTCTGTAAAGGGGTGAGTCTTTGTCTTTGAGGGGAAGTCTTGGAAAAGAGTCTTTGTAGTAGTCATTGAAGGGGAAGTCTTGGTGGAAAGTCTTTGGTTAGAGTCTTTGTGGTAGTCTCCTACGGGGAAGTCTTGGGCGAGAGTCTTTGTGGTAGTCTTTGCAGGGGAAAGTCTTTGTCTTTGAGAGGAAGAGTCTTTGGTTAGAGTCTTTGTGGTAGTCTTTAAAGGGAAAGGGGAAAGTCTCTGTGGTAGTCTTCAAGGGGGCGTCTTTGAGGGGAAGTCTTGGTAAAGAGTCTTTGTAGTAGTCGTTGAAGGGGAAGAGTCTTTGGGGAGAGTCTCTGTGGAAGTCTTTGAGGGACAGAGTCTTTGGTTAGAGTCTTTCTGAAAGTCTTCAAAAGACGTTCTCAGGTGCATCTGTACTTACACGGCCCACACGATGTAGGCAGCCTTCGATAGGAAGCCCATGATGTTGTGTTCCCCGCGCCTTTAGCACGGAATAGTTAACCATGCCAGCTGATCTACGGCAGATCTACAGCCGATCGCGAAAGAACGATACAGAGATTGTCACCAAATCGAACAAAACAAACAGACAAAAAAAAAAAAGAAAAACTAACTAAGAAACTACTTAAAAAAGTCGTAAATCGTTGTCAATTCACTTGGAATGCAATTTGGAGATCGATGTATTTAGTTATTGTTGTTGTTTCACAAGTTTCGTTCACTTAACTATTTAGTTAGTTAGTTATTTATTTATTTATTTATTTATTTATGTACAATTTGGATTCGGTTCGGAGTTCGAGCTGTACGCGCGCTGACAGTTGAAATGCTTCTGTTTCGGCAGTTTCGCTGTTCGAATTCGAATTCGAATTCGAGAACGAGAACAACAACAACAACATTAACAGCAATTCGAGAGACTAAACGGCGGCGGGACGAACAGCCTCGAAGTTGGAGTCGTAGCAATGAAGAACCGGAGACCTGATCGAAGTCGGAATCGGAATCGGAGTTGGTATAGGAGTCGGAGTCGGAGTCGAAGATATATATTAAATACGCTAAGCCGTTGGTTCGGGCGATTCGTTACTAGGGCGCGCGCAGAATGGACGCGTTTGTCTAGCGCGCTGCCGATAAATATGAAATTGGAAATGAAAATGGAATTCAACTGAGCGCAGCAGCAGCAGCAGAGAGAACAAGAACCAAAGAAAAATTATTTAATTGTAATTTGTTCTTGTTGTTGCTGCTGTTGTTGTTGTTGTTGTTGTTGTTGCTGGGGCGCAGCCGAAGTGCAGCCCGAAACAGCACGACGATTGCCGAACTTGGACGCCGTCGCAAGTAGCCAAAGCGGCGATGACGACGACGCGGACAGCGATAGCGATTAGTTGCAGAGAAAGATCTAGGGGCGGCAAGGGCAAGCTTGGCTAGGGAGGGAAGGAAGGGAAGGACGGGAAGGGAGGTTGGGGTTGACTCACTGTGGGACTGCACACGATTAGCGAAGGGCCCAGAGTGCGATGGCGAGTGCTGCGTGTCAAAAGCTGTGCATGGGCAGTCAGGGCAACGGAGGGAATGGAGGGAGAATGGAAGAGCAGTAGGAAGAAGGGCGCGCCGTGCAGTTAGCACGCCCAAAATTGTTGCAACAACAACAACAACAACAGTGACGTCGACTGTTCATGTACGCAAACCCCAAACCCCAACCCCAACCCCAACCCCAAACCCAAGCTGAACCCAAACCCAAACCCAGATCCAATGAACTGTTAACCAAGCGCGACGAGAACAACTGTGTGAGCGGGCAGGCAAAGATTCGCCTTCAATGGGTCAAATGACAAACACAAACAACAACAACAGCAACAACAATAGCAATAAGCTTAAGCGAAGCTTGTCAACGCTTCAGCAACATAAACATAATGATCATCAACATAAACAACTTCATTATGTACAGACTGCTCATCATCTTGCAGCGTAATGAAGATGACGTTGCTGCCACACCCCCAAGTGGAGCTTAGAGCTGCTCCCGTTGCCATGCTGACCACAGCAGCCCCAGACTCAGACCCAGATCGAGACCCAGACCCAGACCCAGACCCAGTCTGGTCAATAAATTATGGTTTATTGGCAAATTGAAATTTGGGTTAAACTGCGCTTCAATCTTGCTTCCCCCCTTCTCTCCCTTCCCCCTTCTTCGCACCTCATTCTCCCGCTTATTCTTCATAGGGATTAGCCAAATGTTTGCCAGCTGTTTATGATGCGCAAAATGGGCGTGTCGAACCGCCCCTCCATGAACTCAGAAACTCGCAACTCGCACAACATTAATGAAAGCAGCCCGAAATGTTTGACATTATCACTTATGTAGGGTATGCAATAGTCGGAGTGGAGATAATGCAACTATTCTAAATGTTTGTAAATGTTTCTATGTGAAAGTCACTTAGAAGATAAAGCCATCTCTAAAGATTCTACAAACATTTAAGAAATTTAAAACGTTTTTAAACTGAAAAAAATACTAACGCTACAGTCAGGTGCTGACTGTATAAGGCCATGGATTATCATATTATACCGTAATAAAAATTTTAACGGTATGGAATCGCCGCCCGAATATTATTAGAATAAAATAAATAAAAAAAAATAAAATAATATAATAAATAATTAATAAATGAAAATTCGCACCCGCCTCAACCGGGAGTTGAACTCACGCATTCTCTCACAGCCGTCCGCCACTCTAACCACTCGGCTATTGCCTCACTACTTGACCCATCGGCAAAACTGCATTGTCAACCAATTTTGTTACCATACAATGCAAATAAAAAGTTTAAAATGATGTGTGTCTAGATTTGAACTTCGGTATGCTTGCGTAAATTAGGTCTGCTTAAGTATAAATGTATGTTCAAAGTGAGTTTAATTCGTATCATATCTCACTTATTAATAGTCCGATTTAAATGAAATTTTCACATAACGCCCGTGGCAAAGTATTTGTCATGAAAGATATACAACTTTGGTTGTTGAGCTAATATTGTAGTTTTTAAATAGTTATTACTGATTTACGGAGGCGGGAAGGGGCGTGTCCAAATTTTAAAAAAACTTTGAGACACTGCAATATATACGTATGTTGTCGCAAAATTTGATGACTCTAGCTCTTATACTTTCTGAGATCCAGGTGTTCATACAGACAGACAGACGGACAGACGGACAGACGGTCAGACGGACAGACGGACAGACAGACATGGCTCAATCGACTCGGCTACTGATACTGATTCAGAATATATATAGTTTATGGGGTCGGAGATGCCTCCTTCTGCCTGTTACGCACAATTCCGTTCCGACAAACACAATAGTCCATGAATTTTTTAAAATCCATGGCCTAATAAAATCAGTAAGAAAAGCAACAGTCGCGCGGCACGAGACAGTGGGATACCCTTCGACCTACATATTAGTGTTGGGTAATCCTAGCTCAATTTGAGGAATAAGTTCGTTCGTTCATTTCAAATCAATGAACTAGGTCGTTCATATAGTTCAATCGTTCAGTTTTTAAACTTGCTTAAAGGTGCTTCAAAAAAAAAAAAAAAAAATGTTATGAATTTATTTCATACAATGCTGTCATTGAAAATTAATATTATTTATTCAATTTATGTCAAAAACACTTATACATAATAATAATAAGAAATAAAGAGTTTACATATTATATTGAACTAACGAACTATATTGAACTATAAAGACAGACCTAGTTCGTTCGTTCAGTTTGGTGAATAGTTCAATTTAGTTCGTTCGTTCACGAACGACACAACACTATTACATATGTCCCTATATATGTACACATATATATTTATGCACATACTTTCAAATTATTCCCGCCAGATGGCGCCTTCTTCTAACTGTTACATACATTTGCAAAAGTTCTTGCTTAAATATAGAGTATATAGTTTATAGAATTCGATTTCGAGTCGATTATTTGGCCACGCCTCTTTGTTTAATCTAGGGTAGAAACATTGCCGCATATTCCGCTTGCTCTGCTCTCTGATAAATGATTCAGAAACCTCTCACAATTTATAGATCTAACATATATTAGGGTAATTGCCTGAAACAATGGCACTGCCCACTCGCTGCGATCTTTCATTTTGTGGTCATAATGCAACCAATTCATGTGGGGATAAACTTGTTGAATTTGGTTTTTCTACTAGTTTGATTTGGTAGAAATTAACGGAGAAATTGACGAAAATATTACCAAATTTACAGGTTCATGATGAAGTACGGAGAGGGGGGAGGGGGAGGGGCTGCCCACTTGCTGCTGCTGTTGTTTGCCAATTGGCATTAGGTTAGGTACCACGCCTTTGCAATGGGGTGCAATGAAGCGCAATAATCGTTCAATTAAAGTGCTCGAGATTGAGAGGTTCAGGTGGTGCCTGAGTCGCAGCTCCATTAGGCTTAATCTGTGGGCCGATCGGATTAAGGTCAGAAAATGCATGTGAATATTTCCTTAATATTTGTGGTTGACTCGACAAATTTCGAAGAAAATGCATATTATTTTTGTTTTTTTTTTTGCCGGCAATTAAACAATAAATTGGACAGCTAATAGGGGAGGTTCACTCGTTCGGTTGCTAGGTCTGTCTGTCCGTCTGTCTGTCTGTCTCTCGATCAGTCGATTCGTTGGCTAACCTTGTTAACTGCGCTTGGAAATGAGCTAAGACAACCTTCGCGGCGCTTCGATTTTCAAATGCAATTTACAATCCAATTAACACACATGCGCCAACGTAGCTAAGAAGGGAGAAGGGTATGCAGCTCATAATGGAGAGAGAGGGTTGTAGGAGGTGGATGCACTGAAGCAGGACGAACAGAGCCAAAAACAAACAACCAATTGATGGCAATTTGGGCCAAAGCCTTTGCCAAGTGCAGACGATGACTTCGAAGCGGCAAGAACTGCGACATTAACAAGAAGTTGAACCATACAAGTATATGGTATAAGGTATAATGGTGTACAGTATATCAAACTACATATAATGTATATACTACATGCTGTCTCGAGTAAGTCAAGCAGGCAGAGTAAGGCAAGAGTAAGAATGGGGTACCTTATAGTAAATTTAGGAATCGTACTCAAACTAATCTTGAGAGAGTGTCGTTCATATTCTATTAATTTATATTTATTTGATGAACTTTTGCTGATTCAAAAAGAGATAAGAATCTAGAAGTTGAACTATTCAAGTATATATAATGATGTATATATCAAAGTATATATAATGTATATACTACAAAAGGGGTCTCGAGTGAGTCAAGCAGGCATTAGGAGCTAGAATGGGGCACCTTATAGTAGAATTAGATGTCGTACTCAATCTACACTTGAGAGAGTGTCGTTCATATTCCATTTATTTATACTTACATCACAAGCTTTTGCTGATTTGTATCGGAATTGTTAATTTGAACTAATAAATGACTCCCATCACCTCTTACTATAGATAATATATAATATATATGTATGTTATGTCTTGAGTTACGCACCTTAGCAAAATGGTCAATTGTAGGTCATGACCCAGTCGCTCCAACGCGGGCACGCCCTCCACCCGCAGTATGTTGATTTTCTCACGGAGAGGTCGGGACACCATGTGTTGCCCCTGACGTTCGCGGAGTATCTCCAGTATGTTTGGTTGTCGCAGAAATGCAATGACCTGCAATCGATAAGTGTGCACAATATATAAGAATGTATGTATGTATGTATGTATGTATGTATATTACAGGGTATATATGTATTTGTACTATGAATGCCTATAGAAAAAGTAATTGCAGCTATTTGCAAGTGTCTGATTAACTGTAAGTTAATATTCAAGTTAAAACTCTAGTAAGAACATCGTTGTATCTAGTTAACCCTTTTACTAATGGTTAACTGAAAGCATTACAATTTATTTGTAAGCTCAGGTGAAGCCGAATAAATTAACTGTTAGTTAACACGCCTAACTGTTTGTTACTGTATCCTGGTATTAAGTTATTAACTGACAGTTAAAGTAAAAGTTTAGGTATTAATAAAAATTAAAGAGAATAAACTATCCGTTAATCCAATAATCAATTAAAACCTTACGTTGAAGAGAAAGTTAAACTGTCTGTTAAACTTCTATACCGGCTGTTAAGTAATTAACTGTCAGTTAAATTTACGAATTCATGTTATGGTTATGATTTACAAATTAAACAGTCAGTTATCAGGTTACCGACAAATCTAACCCCTGGTTTAACTAAATTGTTTAGATTTTTTAAAGCCAACTTGCAGGAAAGCACTTCCAAACGGTCTGTTTGGTAATTGACTGCCAGTAAAATATAAACATTCATGTTATAATTATGATTTACAAATTAAAAGGTCAGTTATAAGGTTGCCGGCAGTTCTAACCTCTGGTTCAACTGAATTGTTTAGCTTTTTTAAAGCCAACTTGCAGGTAAACACTTCTTAACTGTCTGTTAAGTATTTAACTGCTAGTTAAATGTAGATGTGCATGTTCTAATTACAATTCGCAGATTAAACTGTCAGTTATTAGACAACCGACAGATATAACCTCAAGTTAACACTCACCTTCTCGTTGTAGGCAATCGGCACATCCTCATAGCCCCCGGCAGTGGCGCCACCCATGCCAGAACCACCAGCTGCACCACCTGCCAGACTCAGGGCACATGCAATAGCCGCTGCCGTGGTGCAGTTGTGTGTGGCCGCTGAAGGATGCACGGTGCCGCGACAGGGTCGAGGCGGTGGCAACGGGGGCACACCCGAAACTGAGACTGATGCGCTGTTGGAGGCACTGGAATTGGCGTTGGAGCTGGAGCTGTTGATGTGCCCACTGGTGGCAGACAGGCAGTTGCCATCGACCAGATCCGGTGGCAGGAACTGTCCAGGATGCTGCTGCTGCTGCTGTTGCTGGCGATGCCTGACCACGCGAGGACACTCGACAGGCAGGCGAGGATCCATGAAGCTGGTCTTGCGATGCTGATGATCGATAAAGAACTGCTTGCCCGACTGATCCATTTTGGTCTCCCAGCACGAGGGCAACTCCCGCCCCAACTGGGCGAAGGTGTTCACCAGTGCAACCAGATCCTTGTTGTACTGATAGCGCTGGAAGCACTGCGGATCTCTGCGTATACGCATAACCATGTGCTTCAGTGCCGCATTGCGATTATAGATGGCCAGGGCAGCCTCATTGGTGTGCAGTAACGAGTAGAAGTCCGGACGGCAGAGCATCAGCACAGCCGGATGGATGGCCAGATTGAGTGCATTAGGAGGTGACGTGCCAGCAACAGCACCAGCAGCACCACCAGCAACACTTCCTGCTGCTGCTACGCCACTTGCTGTGGCTGCTGCTACTGCACCTGCTGCACCAGCTGCACCAGCTGCAGTGCCTGCTCCTCTTCCTACTACTGCCACTGTTCCCACAGCTACTGCGCCCACCTGTGCTGCTCCACGCGGCAGATTATACAGCTGGCTGTGGGCGTGGCCAGCGGACGGTAGCGTTTCAGCTGAGTGCAGCGACAGTCGATTCTCATTGGTGATGGTGCGTCGTATGGACTGATAGCGCCTGTCCAGCTGTTGCCGATGATGCTGCTCACGTCCCCCAGGGCCCGTGCTCGGTCCTGGTCGTTGCCAGGATGTGGTGCGCGTTGTGTGATCTATGTAAAAGATGCGTCCATGACTGTCCATGCGTGCCTCCCATGCTGGCGGCAGCGGCGGCTCTGTCACACCTGCTGCCGCTGCAGCTCCAGCTCCGGCACCAGCTGCAGCTACGCCAGCAGTCTCCATTATGCCAGCTCCACCTGCAGCTGCTGCTGCGGCCGCCGCTGCTGCTGCTGCAGCTGCTGCAGTGCGCTCTGGTATGGAGGGCAGCCGCGTGCTGCTCAGATGCACCATGCCCGCGCTGTTGCCATTGCATTCGCTCTCCTCCTGCGCAGCGAGTAGAGCAGGCGAGCCGGGTGGCGTCTGCAGTTGACAATAATCCAATTGACTAGAGGTTGACTCCGCTGCGCTCGCGGAGTTGGCAGTGACGGCTTGCAGACGGGCATGCCGGCGCGCATGATGCGTTGGAGTTGGCGGACAGACCAGTCCAGTGCCCGCAAGCCCAGCTCCTCCTCCTCCGCCGCCTCCAACGCGTTTGAGCAGCCGCTGCTGTGGTCGATGTGCATGGAATGTGGGCGTGCCTGGCGGTGGTGGAGCCAATGGCAGTGGCAGCATTGTTTCCAGTCCGCCAACGCCGCGTCCACGCGTCGGAGAATGATGCTCTGGACTCAAGCTCAAATCCAGTGGGGAAGCGCTGCGCGTGGAGCAGCCTGAAGGTGGACTGCGCTGACGCTTGGGTGAGAGCAGCAGGCGCGGCGAGTTGCTGTTGCTATGATGATGTGCCTCATCCGTGGCCGACGCCGCGTTGCCTTTACCATTGGATAGGGCGCGTGTCAATGGACGATGCTGTCTCAAGTAGGGGAAATGATGACCTGCTAGGCTGCCACTGGCAGGGGCAGTGCCTGCACCACTTGAAGTGCTGCTGCTGCTGCAGCCGGCCATACTGTTGTGCTGCTCCTGCAGGGGAAACGTGGGGAACTCATAGGTCAGATTGGCGGGAACCTTCTGCGTGCTGATCGTATTGATGTAACTATCCGGTCCGATCTTCTTCTGCAACAGCGGCTTGAACCGCATGGGCGGCGGACTTGCCTCGGAACCACATTGCACCTGCCCTGGCCCAGGACTCTGACCGTGCAGACGCAGTGGCGAGCTGGAGCCACTGTAACTGGGCACATCCTCCATGCTGAGCCGAGTCTCGTCTGTGTCCAGTATGTCGAACTTGAAGACATCCCCTTGCAGCTTTAGCTCGCGTCCGATAGCACGTGGAGGCCATGAACGCTCCAGCGGACGATGCTGGGCAGGCTGACGCAGATGATGAGGTTGCGCCTTGTTCTGCTGTCGATTGCTGACGCCGCTGGCACTGGCGCTTGCCTGCAGTGCTGCAGCTGCGCCCAGTAGACTCTCAACAGCGGCAGCCTCCTCATCCACATCGTCATCATCCTCCAGATGCTGGTGCTGCAGCTGCTCCTCCTCCATCTCCTCCTGCTGTTGCTGCTGCTGCTCCTGCAGCTCGGCAACGCTGAGCGTGTCAACCATTTCGGCGGGCACCGTCTCGAAGCATTCACGTGCTACCCACAAATTAAAGCTGTCCCCGCCGTTACTTGTCGTGCTTGTGGCTTTGTTCTTTTTCTTAGAGCCACAGTTCTGCGGCGACAGCGTCCACGATTTGCGACGTGCACCGCCACCAACGCTGCAGGTGCCATCGCTGCCAATGCTACCGTTGCACGAGCTGCTCGGCGAGAGAGTCGTTCCCGATGCGGGAGTCTCGCAGGATTTCGTTGAGAGCAGTGTCTGATGCGGTTGTCGCTGGCGTGCAACATCCTTGATACATCCTTGTGGTGCCGCAGCAGCGGAAGCTTGTGGTTGCTCGTAGTCTGAGCAGAGCAGAGGGTAACATGCGAGTATAATTAGTTAGACCATTCATAAAGGTCACAAGCATTACATCGCATCATTGCTCTTACCTTGACTGCACTCGTTGTGCGTTTCCTGGTCGGGCGATTCCTCTGCGCGCGCATCCTCAGTTGACATTTGCGTCCCCCTCTGCTCCACATCGGCATCGCAAATATTTACTCTGACGTCACTGGCGAGAGTCAACGCACTTTGGAATGCCGTTTCGAGCTCATCTCGCGCCTCATAATACGCATCCTTGGCATCATCATCGTCGTCGTCCTCATCTCCATCTTCATCGTCATCCTCGTCCTCGTCCTCATCGTTGTTCGCCTTCTCGTGTGTTGTTGTTGTCATTTGATTATTCTGTTCAGCAGCATCCGTTGGACTCTCCACAGAACAGCCTGCTAGGACGCTGCTCGTTGTGGCAACATTGGCTGGAGGTTCCATGCTTCTGGCGCGGCTACTGCTGCTGCTGCTGGTCCTGCTTACCCCGCCCCAACTGCTGGTGCTGCTGCTGCTCTACTTTTTTATAGATTTTTTGTTTCGCATAATAATGACTGCCTTCCAGCGTGACCGCGCCGATAACGATAACATATATACCACCCATGGTATATAATTTATATTCCTTTGCAAAAAGCATCCAGTTCGCGTTGCTTATGCTGGGCCATTTTTGTTTATATTACGTTTTTGCACTCGTCGCGGTGTTTGTGCTTGCTCAATTCTCACTTTTGCATTCAAAACAAATCACAATATACCACTATATACCATAAGTTCTGTATGTAAATCGGTATATACCATAATTAAAAAGTACTTTTTGCCCGATTTTTGCATCAAAATATAACGCAAAACGTATTAAATATACCATGAACAGACTGCCAACTTATTGAAAGCCAAACATGAAGGAAAGTCTGGCAGCACCAGCAGGCAAAGTGCTGTTAAGCAGAAGTGCAGGTGCTGGTCAAGTTGCCGACACTGTTAACACCAACATTAAAATGGCAAAATTATCGATAACAGTAAAACGAAGTTTTTGCGCGCCTTTAAATTAATTCAAAAATTTTAAAACCAAAATGTTTTAATTTTTGATCAAAAAAATATTTGTATATTATTTATAAAGGAGGCTGATTAACAGAGAACAACACTTGTAGGTTCGCTCAATCCGTGTCCATGCCGGAAGAATCCTCGTCGCTGTCATCGTTGCTGCTGCACTCCTCGTCTGAGCTGCTGGACTCACTGTCATCGATCCAGTCGTGCGCCTTCTGCTGGCTAGCAATGAGCACCTTCCACTGATCCAGCTTGTGCAGATCCAGCGCATAGAAGTCGTTCAGTGTATGCTGTTTCTCATCCTCTTCGTAGAGACCGCCAAACAGATACAGATTACCCTTGCAAACGCAGAGTCCGGGATTCATGCGAGCTGCTGGCGCATCTGTGCGTCGAGCATTTCCAAAGAGACTGGGTATTTTTGATACAAATGGGGTGGTGGATTGATTGCTGCTGGATCCGGCAACGGTAACCGTAAAAATGCCATCTGTAGTGGTTGTCACAGATTTCTCAGATTCCGGCTCAGCCTCTGGCTCATCCAGTTCCATATCACCGGATTTATCCTTCTTGCCAACAGGTTTTGCCTTGGGGGTCACCTCGAGCAGGCGCCATGCTTGGGAAGTCAAATCGAACGACAACAACTCATCCCCAAACTGTCCCTGCACATTCTCGTCATCCTCGTTGACATCCATGACGCCGCCAAAGCAATATGCCTTGCCATTTGGTGCCACAGTGCAGCCAACGCTATTGCGTGGCTTCGGTCGATATCCGCCCGCCTTGACACTGCTCCACTTGTACTTGCCGCTCTCTACAAAGAATAGATCGAGATTAGCAATAAGGAGGACGTGAGAAGGATTTACTTACTGTCCACATCTAGGGAGAACATGTCGGTGTGCGTTATACCACGATCCAGATCCTTCTTCATCGACGTACGCGAATAGCCGCCCCACACAAAGATCTTCCCATCAGGGGTGGCAGCAATGCAGCAACCGGAACGCACTGCCGGCGCAATGCTGGTGCTGGCCATCTCGATCTTGAGCCACTGATAGGACTCCAGGGAGAAGCAGTGTATATCGTTAAAGTACTGATACGATTGATTGTTGTCATGGAAGCCGCCAAAGATGAACAGTCGCTTCTTGGAGGCAACCATGCGATGACCACTGCGCGCACTGGGACCTCCTGGGGCTGCCACCTTGGTCCATTGGCGCGTCTTCAGGCTGAGCGTCCACAGATCCTTGTAGTGATAGAATTGCAGCTGCGAAGGACTCGCGTGCTCGCCGCCAAATAACTGAAATGATCAGGATTCATCAGAAATCTCTGCGAGACTTTGCTGAGGCTTCACTTACCCACAACTGGCCACCATCGGTGGCTACAGCAACCATTTGATGACCACTGCGTGATGTCGGTCCCGAGGGTGTTTTCAGTTGCTTCCACTCGTTGCGGGGTATGTTATAGAAGAAGAGGTCGTTATAGACCGCGACTTTGGAGCCGTTATAGAGTTCACCGCCGAACAGGATTAGCTCCTCCTTTTCGGGATGTGCGACCAGAGTGAAGTTGGAGCGTGGCGATGGTGCTGCGCACACTTCCTCGCTTATTGCCGCAATGCGTGCCTGTTGATCTTCCAGACTCTTTACGATTTCAGCTATATCGGCCTGCAATATGTAATTTGTTTATAGTTTTGCGGCAAACGCAATAAAGAAATAAATGTGCCTTACTTCACCGATCTTTTCGAGCATTTTCTTTTGTTTAGCTGCCAGCTTCTTGTCGGTTTTCATAGCTGTCTTCTCGGCACCTTTGCCCTTCTTCTTGTTTTTATCCTTTTTACCCATTTTGATAGAAAATATTAATAAATTTGCTGCAGTTGATTTTTTAAAAACGTGAGCACGTTTTAGTCGTGTGTCGTTTTGGAATTTCTATGTTTCCGACAAACAGCCACACTGTGCATGTGTAAACAATATGAGCTAACATTTCTGTTAGTTTCACAGTGTGACCAGTGGAGCTGATGTTTTGTGAACATTTTCTGGTGGGCTGTTAATGCAGAGAGCAGTCTTGCGCAAACAGACTGGCAACGCTTGCAAAAAGTCGAGTTGGCATTTGTACTCGAAAAATTCCACTTAATTAATATAATAACCCAACTGCATAAAAATTAAAAACTAAGTAAATGGTTTTTGACACTCTATAAAAACGTGCAATTGAACAACGGTTTTGTGTAAGTTCTGGGTCCCCTATCATAATACGAAATTAGGGCAATGCAAGAAAAAAGAAAGGCACAGGAGTGTGATACTGTGTTTGTGTTGATGTGTGCAATTGGTGAGAGAGAGGGGACATAATGAGAAGGTGTATGTGTGTATGAAAACGGACAAGTACGTGTGCTTATGCTGTTATTTTTATAAACTTATGCACGTAAATTTATTGGCTAATCAGTTGCTTGATAGCTAAATATGCGATAAAAACTTTGTCTGCAAGTGTAGTTAAGCTGAACCACCCGGGGATTTGTATGTGCCTACAACCCCATGTGAGTGTGTATGTGTGTGTACTATTTGTATTTTGCAGCGCGCCTGTAACATTTCGCTCTATGTGTGACCGATGTTCCTCTTCACACGCACACACACACACATACACTCTCTCTTGCTCTCTCTCTCTCTTTGCCTCCCCAAACGCAGCTCCAATTTGACTGTTTTCACTTTTGACTTATTGTCCAATGTCGAATAATATTTTGTCATAAACAACAATTTGAATCAAATGCAAGTGTGAAACATTTTCGTTGCACAAGTGCAAGCAAAAAACTGCTGTGTCAGGCAGAAGAATAATAACAATAACAACAAAAACAGCACATCCAGAGCGAAACGGTGGTAACAAAAACGACGACAACGAGAGTACGACGTGTGTGTGTGAGTGTGGGTGTATTGGTGGGTAGTAAGCATGTTGGGGGGGGGGCAGAAGAGGCAACCGTCGAGGCAGCACAGCAAAACGTCCACGTAAACTTTTAACTTGGCGTGATTATATTGTTGCTGCCTGACATTGTGATAGTTGGGATTAATCAAAAGTGTACACAACAATAAACGTAAAATAAAAAGTAAAGAAACCAAAGTGAACCGCCCATAAGAGAATTGGCAAGTACATAAGTGTTAATGCCAAAAAAAAGGAATACCATAGTTGATTCTCTTATTGTCTCAATATTGCCCTTGTCCCATCTCTAATTTTAATTTGATATTTGCTGTCATTTTACATTATATTTGTGATTATTGTAAATTTGAAAACTGACCTAAGCAAAAGGCCACAAAAAGAAAACATATTTCTAGACAAATATTGGTGCAAAAAGCACACTCACAGGAGTGAGATAGAGCAAACGAGAGGGAGAGAGACATTAAAAGCAGTTCTTCGAGTTTGTTGTTTTTGCACACAGCTGTCACTGGAATGTGTGGCAACGCTTTGCGATAGTAACTGTAAAAAATGGACACTTGAGCAGTTTGTGTGTTTCTTTTGTTATTTTCAATAATATTTATAATACAATTTAATTTAACACTCTCTAACTGTTAACTTTGTTTTGTTTGTCTCTTTTACAGCGACAACATGTTGCACAACAACGCAAATTGGCTGCCGCCGCATCAACCGCAACAACCGCCTACGCCGCAGCAGCAACAACTGCTTCAGCAGCAGCAGCAGCAGCAGCAACCACCGCCACAACAATCGCAATCGCAGCCGCTTTATGCTAGCCAAATGTTTCAGCAGCCCCAGGCTCAGCAGCAGCAATATTGGCCAGAGGATCCCCAGCAACTGCAACAACAACAGCAGCAGCCGCCGCCACTCAGCAATTACAATTATTATGCGGCGACAACACAATCGCCGCCACAGGCGCAACTATTTGCTGCACCAGCACCTCAGCCCCAGCCCCAGCTGTATGGGCAACCCCAGCAACAACAACAACCCCAACTGTATGCTGCGCCAACACCACCAACACAGGCGCAACTTTATGGAGCAGCAGTGCCAGAACTAACGGCGCCACAGCAATTCTATCAACCAACAACGGAGTCGCTGCAACAGCAACAACAACAACAACTGCCTGCAGATGTGTTTGATAACAACAATAGCAGCAAGAACGATGGCTGGGGTGATTGGGGAGATTGGAATGACAACAACAATGCCAGCAGTATAAATATCAGCAACAACAACAACAATCACAATATTAACAGCAGCAACATTAGCACTAGCGAGGCGCCACCATCAACGCCAGCAGCGCCAAACGCTGTAGAGGATGCCTTCAATGTGCAGGCTCAAGGCGGCTGGCATGCTTTTGGCACCAACAAGAACAACAACGCAAGCAACATCACAAGCAGCAACAGCAACAGCAGCAACATTACTAATAACAACAACATCACTGAAGCTGCTAAGCCCCTGGAGCTGCCGCCTCTGCTCTCACCTGCCACAGAGCAATTGTCTGTCGAGCCGGAGCCCGAATTGAATGCCATTGTGCCACCACGTGCATTTCAAAATCAGCCAGGACCAACAACAACTCCAGCAGCAGCACCACCACCACCAGCAGCTGTTGCTGCAGCAGCGCCGCCACCTTTACTGCCGCCAACAGCACTGGAAGGCGTAGTAGCAAGTGCAGCAGGAAATTCCTATAAGCGCGTTGGCGGTCTCAACAAGCGCATCAATATACTGGCCACAACAGCAGGCGCAGCTGCTCCTGCACCAACACTACCTGCTGTGCCCGTTGTTCCACTTCCCGAGAGTGTTGTGCCCGTGCAACTGCTGTTGCCTGAGCCAAGCATGGAGCAGCTGCAGCAGCAGCAGCCGTATGAGAATCAGGAGGTGCTGCTGGCTGCGCCAAACGATGAGCGTGCACAATATCTGCAGACAAGTCATCTCTCTGAGCAGCCAGAGCAGGAGTTGAACGAGAACAACTGGGAGGCGGATGGTGTGCTGCCACCGCCGGGATTATCCCGCCTGGTGTTAGGCCAGCCAGAGCTGGTGGAGCAGCAACGTCTAGTTACAGGCACTGAGCAGCCGCTGAACAGCTTGGCCAGCAACACGGCATTGCATATGTCCGAACGCCAAGCCGATGGCGAGGATACCTCCGATGGGGAACAGCAGCAACAGCAACAACAACAACAGCAGCAGTCGTCGTCGTCGTCGTTGTCGTTGCCAACGCGTAGTGATCTCTATCAGCAGCAGCAGCTACAACAGCAACAACTTCAGCAGCAGCAACAACAACAACAACAACAGCTGCTGCTGCCACCACCGCGACGTGTTGTCACCGGTGTGGAAACAACTGCAGCAACTGTTGCTGTGGTGCTATCTGGCGAGCAGCGTGAGGTGGTGCTAGACGGTGAGAATCTAGAGGATCAACGACCATTGCCAGTGGCAACAAATGCTACACATAGTGAGGCAGCAGACTTGGCAACAGCAGCAACAACAGTGGCAACAACATTTGCAATGCCAGAGCAGGAAACTGAAGCACATCACATAAGTAACGAGGATATTGAAGATGCCAACAAGTTGCAGCAGCAGCAGCAGCAGCAACAACCGCTGGATAAAATGAAGCATGCAGCACGTGGCAAGCCACGTCAGGTTGCCTCTATCGATCTGGAGTCGGAGGATGACTCTGATGATGAGTGTCTGCTGTTGAGTAGTAGTCAGCATGAGCCGCCAACACGTCGCCAGCAGCAGCCCGATGAGCGTAGCATGCGTAGTGTGCGCAGTGGGAGACGTCACTACAACAACAATAACAATACTAGCAACAACTACGAAGGCGAAACAGAAGATTCAGTGCGTGGCGGACCTGGAGGAGGAGCAGGAGTAGGAGGTGCAACTGGAGGCCACAATGAGAGTCTGTCCAGCAGCAAGTCGAATCGAGATGGCAAACGACGCACACGTGAATCGGATGGACAAAGACGCCACCACGAGCACGAGGGTCGCAGTGGACGCAGTGAAAGAGAGAGCAGCGAAAGAGAGCGCGAAAGGGAGCGTGAAAGGGAACGTGAACGAGAGCGCAATTTGTGGCGACGCGATGAGCACAAGCAGCAGCAGCAGGAGCGTCGTCCGCGTTACAGCAACAACAGCAACAGCAACTACGATGGCGAATCGGATGCAGCTGAGATTGCACATGGTGCAGCCAGTGATGGTGGTGCTGGTGGCGGTGCAGGCGGTGGTGGTCGCAGCAGTAAGGCAAGTCGCCCAAGACGAAGTGGTGCTGCCACAGCAGCAGACGATGATTATGATGATTATGAGGATCGGCAGCAGCAGCAGCACAGTGTGCCACCACGAGGTGGCAGTCACTATCAGCCGCGCAGTCGTGACAAGCCGCATGAGAAGCTGCGCAGCGGCGGCAGACGCAGTCATGATGGCAGCGATCGAGGACGTGATGGTGGTGGTGGTGGTGGTGGTGGACGTCGCCATCAGCAGCATCAGCATCAGTCTGGCCACTGGGATGCACGTGACTATGAGGAATATCGTGGCAAGAGTTCACGCAACAGTGATCTAGAAAAGGAGCGCACCAACGGCGGTGGCAAGCGGCGCAGCAACTACAATCCATATGCAGCTGCTGCTGCTGCTGCTGCTGCAAATCCGCAAGCTGCCTACGATCCCTATATGATGTACGAGCAAATGTCGCGCAATCCTCATGCCTACGCGGACATGTATGCCAAGTTCTATGGCCAAATGATTTCGATGTCGGCAGCGGTAAATGCGGCTGCAATGAAGGCGACCAATGCCAAGACTGTGGCCCAGCAGCAGCAGCAGCAGCAGCCCCAATCTCTGCAAGCTGCCTATGCTGGCATCACTGGCATCGCTGCTGTGGATGCTGCCAACAAGTCGTTGAGCGCCATTGGTGGCAACGAGGCAGCGTTGCTCAGAGAACGCGAACGGTAAGTGAGATATGCAGGGGAATTATTTAGCTTTAAATAGCCAAAAGAGCAACAAGTACAGCTATAACTCTGCAGATTTAGAGTTAGCAACTTTTCTTATCATCTCCATAATATTGAACTCTAAAAACTTTAAAAAGTCTTGAAAGTTACATCCCCCCCCACTTCACACACTCACTTCTGCAGAGTTGTTAAGCCTTTAACGATATTCAACTCAATTTGTTACTAGCTTTTTGTTTATTATTCTTACAAAAATATTACCCAACTGTGTTGAGAGCATGTTGTAATCTCACCTTACTCACCATACTTTAATTTGTATCCTAATACTGACTCCACACACCCTAGCTGAAGTTCCAAAACGTTGTGTTCTCTTCTCTCTCCTTAACTCTCTCTTTACCACCCTCTCCTCGCCCCTCTCTCGCTCTCACCTTGCTCTGTTATGTTAATTAGTGGTTGTGCTTACTTGATTATGTTAATTAACATATGATTGCTAACATTGAGCTAACATCGGGACGTCGCTGTTAATGTTTACAAAGTAGTTCTAAAAAAGCAGAAGCAGCCATCGTTATTAATCCCACTGTACCTATTCCCCACCAGCCTCCTTCGATCTCCTACCCATCACCTTTATGTCTCTCCTCCTCTCTCTCTTTCTCTCTCTCTCTCTCTCTCTCTCTCTCTCTCTCTCTCTCTCTCTCTGTATTTCGCTCTCACTCACTACGTTCGTTGTCAAATTCGCTCGCTCGCTGCGCTTTTTCGATATCCCCAAACAAAAAATCAAAAAAAATATATATAGAACAATTCCCTTTCCAAGTACAGTTGTGTTGTCTTTTACTAACAGAAACCTAAAACAATCTAAACAAAATGCAAAAATAATATTTCGTTTCTAACAAATCGAAACACACCAAAAACAACAACAACAAAATGCCGCCTGTGCTTACTCTCTAGGTACACACACGCATACATAACACAAGCCAATGAATTTCATCGTCGTCGCCAACAACAACAACAACAGCAGCAACAACAACAGTCGAACTACACGGATCTATTGAACACAACATTGGGAGAAGACACTGCCAGTTTGTATGGCGGCAGCGAATCGCAGAGCAGTCGGCATCATCATCTTCTTCACGGCCTACCCTACGCCCGTTCCCTCAGCAATTTGAACTGTGATGATGCTGCAGGATATACACGTTACTATGCTGATTCCGAATGCGGCCTCGATATCAGGTGGTCATTCCTAAAAGAAAACTCATACTCCTCTCTAACTTATTCCACATAATCCAAATACATGCATAGCTTATAGGAAAAGGCCTCATCTGAAATTCAAATTAGGTTCCTTCTTCTTCTCACACATATTTGGGCAACATTCAACATACAAATATATACATCTCCTTATCTCCTTATACATATTTCCCCCTCTCCAACACAAATCCCCCCCTGTGCTTTACATTACCATGTCTTCTCATTTTGCTGTGTCTTTCGCTCCCTCTCTGCTTTCGGCTGTACAATTTTGCTGCTTTCTCAGTTCCTACTCACTCTCTCTCTCTTTAACATTGATTTGCAACAGTGTTGTTAAAGCAAGCTGCTGTAAACTGCTAACAGAGATGCAATCAGTGCTGTTGTTAGTTACAGCACTGCTGTACTGCTAACAGAGATGCAGCCAGTGCTGATGTTAGTTACAGCACTGCTGTAAACTGCTAACAGAGATGCAATCAGTGCTGCTGTAAACTGCTAACAAAGATGCAACCAGTGCTGTTGTTTTAGCTTTGTAGGGTTCCTTGGTTATCAAGAGCTGTAATATAGCATACATTATATAATTTAACAAACATGCAAATTATTACAAATATTGTGATAAATTAATGCATATAATCGTAAATTATGATATATCATGGTATATTGTGGTATATATCAAGGTATATATTGGTTTATAATAGTATATTATGGAATATCGTATTTTATCATGGCATATGGTGGATATATCAAGGTATCTCATGGTAAATTATTGTATATTATAATAAATTGCAGTATATACTGTGATATTGCGGTATATGCTATGTTATAGTATATTAATAAATATCATGCTAAATAATGGTATATTGTGAATATATCAGGTATTTTGTGGATATATGAAGGTATATCATAATGTATTCCCGTATATGTTAAGGGGTCTACTGGTATATCATGATAAATTATAGTAAATCATTATATATCATGGTATATCACTTATAAGTTTTTAAACGAGCTGCTTTAACTGCAATATACTGATATAAAAACATGCATAACAAGTAGGATTAGGATTGTTTATCCAGAATGGAATGGGAAAAACTGTGGAGCTGCCTAGTTGGTGTTTGCTTAGCTTACTCAGTTTTCGTTCTGTTCCGAGAATTAAGAATAAAATTCTGCAAATTATTTTCAACTTAATATTCTTTCTTTTGCGCCCATTTTGTAAAATTGTTGCATGCAATTTTCTCTCTGATTGCCGCCTGTGTTGCCTTGTTTATAGCAAAATGCGAATGATAAAAATGAATGACAAAGCTTTGTAACTAATCTTTCTAATCTCTCTCTTCGCCCCCCTCCTTCTGCTGCAGAGCTGTGGGATCGTACGACACAGCTGCAGATGGATCAGCGACAGCTGGCGTTGCTGCTGCAACAAAGAAAATAACTACAACGAATGTGGTGGCAGCACCGCCACGTCGACGCACGCCGCCGCTCTACAATCGACCGCATCTGGTTGCCTCCTATTCGATGAGTCTGCTGCTGCGTGTGCGTCCCAAGTATGTGGGACGTGGACGTTTGCGCAACGATGTTGAGGTTGCGGCGCCACGCATTAAGGATGCCACCAGCAGTCTGCTGCGCGCCTATCCGGGTCCATTGCAGGGACGCAATCTGCACAAGGATAAGATTATAAGTTTCTGCAAGGAGCAGATACGTCTGGGACCCGCACGTGCTTGCACCGTGTTGTATGCCACACAAAAGAAGCCAGCGGGCAACGTTGACAAGTACCGTGCCTCACATGCACTCATGTGGCATCTGTTGATACTGTTGCTGCGACAGAATGGGGTAAGGTCCACAACTGAACTAATGAGCAAGACAGAAACTAACTACAGCTTTTCTTATCCTATACAGGTCATTGCGGACACAGATGTGGGTGATTTGCTGCTAGAGAATCAGCGAGAATATCCCTATGCACCGGCAGATGCAGACACTGATTCCAATGAGCCGCCAGCCGAGTCTGGTGAGGATGGCGAGGTAGCAACCAAGGGCGATGCAACAGTGGGAGCAACTGCAACTGCTAGTGCCACGGAGACTGATGGCGATGCAGAGCTGCTCCATGGAGATGGAGGAGATGCTGCGCCAGCTCTGTCTGAGCAGGAGGCCACCGATCAGTTTCGCAGCTATGTGCTGCGTGGCAATGTGGAGGAAGCACTGCAATGGGCCACCGATCATAATCTGTGGACACACGCATTCTTCTTGGCCCTATACGAGGATCGTTATGCATTGACAGATGTGGCACAAAAGTTCTTGAATCGCGCCATCAAGGCAAACGATCCATTGCAGACCCTCTACCAGATGAAGAGCTGTCACACGCCAGCCTGTGTCAGTCAGTTGCGTGACGAGCACTGGGGCGATTGGCGTTCCCATTTGTCCATTCTGGTGACAAATAAGTCACGTCAACCCGAATACGATCGCAGTTCGGTGGTCTCGCTTGGCGATACACTGTTCCAGCGTGGCGACATCTATGCGGCACACTTCTGCTATCTGGTGGCACAGGAGGAGTTCGGCAGATACGATAGCTCGGCCACAGAGCTGACTACGCTCACAGGCAATGTGCCTAGGTAAGGATTAGAATGGGGAAGGTGTTGATGCAGTTTGCACTTGCATATATATACCTCTAACTGTATAAATGTATCTATATCTATCTAACTCTGTATATATTCATATTCGTATATACTCTGTATATATCTATCTACTTCTCTCTCATTCCAGACTCATTCTGCTGGGCGCCTCGCACTACAAGCCCTTCAACGAGTTCGCCAGCAATGAAGCGATCATCATGACGGAGATCTACGAGTACGCACGATCGCTGTTCGATCACAAGTTTAGCATTGTCAATTTTCAGCATTACAAGTACCTGCTGGCCACTCGCATCTTGGACTATGGACAGCATTTCCGTTGCACCAACTATCTGGAGCAGATAGCCAAGCATATTGAGCTCAAGCCGGAGAGCTACGACGGCGACTTTATACAGCGCGTAAGATGCTTATAGAAGTACATATATATGTGTATATAGATTGATAGATTATCTCTCCTTCTTATAGGTCTGCGGCCTGGCGGAACGTTTGCGCTATCATGATCCCATACTGATCAATCGCGTCTCGTTTGCCAGTCCACCAAATGCCAGCAATGGTGCAGCCCCGTCGGGGCCACAAGCTGCTGTTGGGGCAATCGAGGAGAAGGAATGGCTGCGTCAACTGCGCTCGCTGGCCGATCAGGTGAGTCGTCGTCGTCGTTGTTAGGCCTGATCTATATATATATATCCTTGCAGCAATCGCAGCAGGATCAACAGTGGCAGATGCAGCAGCAGCAACAATCTGATATTGATCAGCAGTTTGTGGATCTGAACAAACAAATGCGCGAACTGAATATGCAATACGATGAGCCGCTGCAACGTGACCAGGAGCAGCAACAGCAACAGCAGCACCTACACCACCAGCAACAGCAACAGCTGGAACAACAGCAGCAACAGCTGCAGCAGCACAACTTGCAGCAGGAATACTACGAGCCGCCACAGCAAGTGCAACAGCAACAACAAGCAGAGCAAACGCTCAACACTAGCGATAGTTATGCGCCCCAAATGTACTACGATCCCAATGCTGCTGCCGCCGTCACTCAACAGCAACAACAGCAGCAGCAACAACAGCAGCAACAACAACAACATATGTATGATCCCCCTGCAGCAGCAACAGTTGCAGCCAACGCTGGGATATGGTCACATTGAGCCTGCTAGCGAGGCATATGGTGAACAACAGGTGCAGACTGCAACAACAGTTGCAGGTGCTGCAGCAACGACAACTGGCTATGATTATTGGCCCAGCAATATGCAACAGCCGTATGGCGATGAGGTAAGTGCCCCAAAATGTGCATCACTCACAGCAACAGCAACAATATTGGCTACAACAACAACATCATAATTAATGGCCATTATTATTGTTTGATTTGTTTTCTTTTATACTTCCATTTCTCTCTATTTATATTTGTATTATTAATGTTTGATTAATTATTTTTGATTGTAGTAGTAAATTTATGTTAAGTTTAGTTTGTTTTGCTGCGACTATCGTTGTAGAGAAATCTATTTAAATGTACAGAACCAACTGCATTCTTAATATAACTTCAGCCAACTGTCGATACTACACACGATAGTACATACGAAAGTTTGCAGTTAGTTTTTTATTTTTTTCTTACGTTACGTTACGTCATGTTACACTGTTACGTTCTTTATGTTATGGCTACATCAAAATTCACATTCCCAATTTTACGCGCTTTACGATGTTGCTAACTTTTCTAATCGCACACACACACAAACACACACACACGCTCATATGGAATGCAGCTAGCGCAAATGGAAAGCAATGAGATGATGATGATTGCCGATAGTAACGACGACAACAACGACAACAGCAACAGCAACATTAGTTCAACTACAATAATTGCAAATGCTGAGCTGGAAGATGAACAACAACAACAGCAGCAACAACAACATGAACAAGAACAACTAGAACAGCTACAACTGCAGCTGCTAGAGCAGCAACATATTATGTGCAACAGCAACAGTAGCAGCAGCAACAGCAACAATATTGGCAACACTAACAACAACAACAACAACAACAACAGCCACATGAATCGCTTTAAACACAACGCCTTTAAGCTGCCCGCTGCTGGACATGGCAAGCAAAAATTGATGTCGCATAAATTGCAATTTGGCAACAGCAACAGCAACAAAATGGAATACACAGCAACAACAGTAGTAACAGCAAGAGCGGCAGATGCAACAGCAACAGCAGCAGATGCAACAGCAACAACAGCAGCAGCAGATGCAGATGCATCGCAGGCATTCAATCTGAATGATGTAAGTAGCATTATAAACATAAATAAACGTCATAATGCTACCAGCAACAGCAAATGCAACAGCAACAGCAGCCACTACAACAGCAGCAGCAGCAACAGCAAATTAACAGCAATTGCTAGTCGTGTAAATAGTTTAAGAAAGTGCAACAACAACAACAGCAACAACCTGGCAAATGCATTGCCCAAAACATTAACCACGCCCACACGCTTCATACCAGCCAAGCCGGTGTTAGCCAAGCCATCATCCAGTCCACTGTCAATTACAACAACAACTGCAACAACAACAACAACAGCAACAGCAGCGGCCGCAGCAGCAGCAGCAGCAACAACAGGCTGTGTTAAGCGTGTTAATTTTGATTTGCCAAGCACAATCGATGAGGCCGTCGAGCAGGAGCAAAGCGAAACCGATAACGATAATGATGACGATAACAGTTATAGCCTAGCATTGGCCAGACCATGCCTAGCAGCACGTGGCAAAAGCAAATTTAAGCCCAGTGTCGGCCTTGGCGTCGGCAGCAGCAGCAACAGCAGCAGCAAGCCACATATTGTATTTAACGGCACTTATCCCATCGATATGCCGCTAGCAGCGCAGCAGCAGCGCAGCAACTATGATGCAGAAGCAAATGCAGATCGCAGCAGTGGCCTGCATCGTTATCGATATATGATGCACGAGTATGTTATCGATGAGGATGCCGAGGGCGAGGAACTAGCCGAGGAGGATGATGACGATGAAGATGATGATGATGATGACGAAGAGGACGATGATGAAGATGGTTTCTATGACGATGATATGGTGGCATACGATCATGATTACTTTAACAATAACAACAATGATTTCCTCAGCAAATTGGGTATCATTAAGCAACGTCCGCAGCGGCAGCAGCAGCAGCAGCAACAGCAACAGCAGCGGCAGCGAACAGTGGCAGCGGTTGAAGCGGTAGTTGCATCGTCATCGTCAGCCTCATCAACAACGTCGGCTGCAACGCCACAAAATGTTTGGTCCATGCAGGAATTGATTGCTAATCCCGGCATTCCGCTTAACTATAAGAAAATGTGCAGCGAGGTGGAGCAGAGCCTCAGCAAATTTGAAGCCTATTTGGATGCGAAAAAATCGGTGGTGCGCACCTTTGACATCGATGCGCCCACATCCAGCAACAGCAGGGAGCAGCAGCAGCAGCAAGGCAGTGGAAATGGTGGCAAGGGGGCTGCTGCCGGCTTGGCTCTTAGCACTAAGAAAAAGCTATAAATTTAGTGAATTAATTGCAATCTACATATATTTCGAAATCGAAAACGAATTGTGCGCAGCAGCGTTGCCAGACTGTGGGGTGGGGGCCACAACAAGGATCTGTAATGTTAAGTGCGCTGCATTGTAAAGTTAACTGCAACTCGTTGCCAGACTGTGGGGCTGGGAGGCACAACAAGGATCTGTAATGTTAAGTGCGCTGCGTTTACAGACAGTGTAGGGGGTGGGGATAACTGTAATATTAAGTGCACCGCGCAGCTTTTTCTTCTTAACGGCTTAATGTACCTGCGCGCCTAACATAATGTACAACAACTGTTAAACCATCAATGTAAATGCAATGTGCAAATTCATATATATCTTAAATACATTCAAATACAATTTTTGACTGCGCCAGTTACAAGAAAGAAAAAAACAAAACAAAAGAAAGAATAATTATTCATAGTATTATTGTTTGTTCTTAACATGAATTTACTAACACAACTATTTTATTCTATATATCAAACATCTATATGTATTTCTATATATGTATGTGTGTGTCTTCTATATGCACTCCTTATGACATACAAACTGATTTCTTTATGTTTTTTCGTTTGCAAATAACCAACAACTAATCAACTGCCATTTCTACAATCCCCTTCCCCCCTCCTACCAACAACAACAACAACCACACACAATATCAAATACAAAATATGAATATAAAAAGCAACAACAAGTGCGACCAACGATTTCGATGCCAAAATCGAAGAGCTACGACGATGACGATAACATTGCAGCTGCATCTGCAGCAGCAGCAGCACCAGCAACAGCAGCAGCAAGGGGCAAGCAACAACAGCAGCAGCACGGGGCAGCTGCTGGTCTGCCTGGGTAAATTACATGAATGTTCCATACAAAGACACTTCTTGTTAATCTCCTTCTCCTCCTCCTTCTGCAGCACACAGGGCGGCGGCAATCAGAATGCCGGCTGGTTTGGCGGGTTGTGGAACAAGTTAACATTGAAGCCGAAGAACCAAATGATCTTGCCCGATGACAAGAATCCCACAATTGTGTGGGATAAGGAGCGCAAGTGCTGGACCAATACCGAGGGCAATGCCGAGGAGACGGAATCATTTAAGCCGCCACCAAAGATGAGCGATATGGGCAGTGTGGCAGCAGCTGCAGCAGCAGCAGTAGCATCAACAGTGCCACCACCAGCACTGATACCAACGCCACTTGCCACGCCCCTGCAGCAGCAGCATGAGTTGCCCCCAGCAAATATCTATGAGAATAATCAGACGACGGCAGAATATGATTACAACAACTATGCAGAGCAAGTGCAACAACAACAACAACAGTATGCACCATTGCCAGCAGCAACGCCTGCAACTGCAACACCTCTAACTCAAGCAGCAGCAACACCTACAGCAGGTGGTGCACAGCCAAAGCTGCAATCGAACATGTTCAAGATAAAACGCAATCGCAGTAAGTGCAGAACACACACACACAGCCACGCCTACTTTGCAGACTGTTAATCTCCTCTCTCTCTCCCTCACTCTGCAGCGCTGAAGAACTCCTATGTGGATGTATTCAATCCCTCCGGTGCACCCATGTCGGCAGCGCCACAGACTGTGCTGGCACCTCTAATGGCACCAGTTGCTGTGCCCCAAGGCGGCTTCTTTGTGCCGGGCGCAGTGCCCGAACAGCAGCAACAGCAGCAGCAGCCTCAGTAGAGTAGGTACTGTTAATACACTCACGAGCATAATAATAGGTACACTTACAGTCTCTCTCTGTCTCTCCTTTGCAGCATAGCGAGCTATACGTAAACTTCACAATTGACGAACAACAACAGCAAACACCAGATGCAACAACAACAACTGCGGGACAACAACAACAATAAGAAAAAGAAATCGAATTTTCAGAATTTTCTGCATTTCGGCTTCTCATTGTTGTCTGTGTGTGGGTGTGCGTGTGTGTGTGTTTCGTTTCGTATGTTTAGCGAATTGATAATTGAAATTTATGTATCCATTAGCGAAATATATATAAATTGTTCTTCTACTCTATGTATACCCCGATTTGCCACGCACCTCCCCCCTCCCCCTCACCCGCATTATAATTAAAGCAAAATGTACATTTTGTTCAATCTAAAGTTTTTTTTTTCGTTTATTAGTTGTATAATTAATGCAATTCTAATTGTTTCGATATTTAACATAAATTCGATATATATTTATGATTCTTCTTTATTCAAACGCATGTACGTAAAGAGAGACAGAGAGAGAGAGAGAAAGTAAACGCAAAAGACGAGCATATATATTTATACACCTAGTTAATTAAAACTGAAATATGATATGTGTACCATATATCGTTATATTCGATCGATCTACGTCTATATTTTGGTGTGTGTGTGCATATAAAAGAATATTCCAATTTAATTTATAGCGAAAATGTTTCAATGTTTTTTAATTCTTTGTAATGCATTTTTGAAAAATGTTTATTTTGTTAATAGCGAGTTGCGTGTACGTGTGTGTGTGTGTGTGTGTGTATGTTTTATTATATTTTTTATGCGTTATTTTAATGTTTATTTAGTAAAAAAAAAAAAAAGAAACGAAAACAAAAACTGGTGCAGGCAAGAATAATAACAAATAAAAATCAATAACAAATATAAGAAGAAAATGAAAGAAAATCGAAATCGAAATTAAATCAATGTGTCTCTAAATACATATGTACATATATAGTGTGACTAATGCACTTAAGTGTGTGTGTATTGGTATACTTAAAAATCGAATTATTATCGATATACAACCGTAATACATGAGGAATTATCGAAAAAGGAAATTGTTCACACACACACAGAAAAAAAAGAGATATATACATAGATATGTATACATATATATACACCTTACATACTTTGCCTATACACAATTCGTATTGCGGGCTGTAACTGATGATTTTTCCAAACTATACCATGATATATGTATGTATACACATGCATATACACTCTATATATATATATACATATATGCAATGTGCGAGGGAACGATATCGAGCAACGGCGATAGAATTCTTATTATTTCATTAGCCTAAAATGCAAAAACTCAATAAATAAATGGTCTAAATAAAATGCAATGTAATTTATTGAGCAGGGGGCGGGCAATATGTCGGAACGAACTGATATTCAAAAAGTAATTAAGCCTCTTTGCCCCACTGTGCGACATGCAAAAGAAAGAGAGAAACATATACAATAAGGAGAGGCAGTAAAGATCACAAACTTTAAAGCAACTTTGTAAATAAAGAAAATGTTAATCAATTTAGAAATTGGAAAAGTATTTGCAATTCTAGAGTTATCTTAAACAAGTTGTTCTATTTATTAAATCTGTAATATCTAGTATATACTACTTTTAGAGCTTAACCTAAATTCACAAGCTTTGGGAGCTTCCGTCCTTTAGTAAAACTCACTCCCCGTCCCCGTGCCCGTCCCAGACAGAGGCTCCTCGCTGCTCTGCTCGGATGAATCTTCATCATCCTCATTCTCATGCACACCAGCTCCAAAACTGGCCGCCAACTCGTAGATGTCGTTGATCTCAGGCAGTTTCTCAGTCAGTTTGGATTTCTTGGTCTTTGGCTGTTTCTCCTCTGCCTCCTTCTGCTCCACTGGTGCTTGTTCCAAAGTAGGCGCTCGTTTGATAGCCAGTTGCTGCTCAGCTTCTTCATCTACAAGAATTTTAAGATTAACTTGCGAGAGTTCATTTTGAAAGTGTCCAGAACTTACCGCTGTCAATGACATCGTGACCAGCTGGAGGTCTCTGCTCGTAGCTCACATAGATGGCGGGAAATTCAACAATCGTTTTGCCGACAAGATTATCGCGTAGCGTTTTATGCGCTTCGAGCCTGTAGCAGCGTGACGCACTGCAACGGACGCCCTCGGCTCGCAGCCAAAGCGTCAGCTGGCCAATCCCTGCACTCTGATGATGCTGGAGTAGCTTGCGCTGCTCTCGCGCCGTCTCATGCTGCTGCAGGTCCAGATACTTTTGCAGCAGATCGGCCAGAGTTCGCTGCTCATCACACTGGGTGTCAACGAAGCGTTTTGTCGTGGATTCGGTGCATGTGAAGAGCCATTCAATTTGCCAATAGAGACGCTGGGTTTTCCAGTTGAGATACGTCTTGTTCTCCTTGTGCCTGCTGAAGTGGGGAAGCAGAAACTGCAGGCGTGTGCCACGTTTTGTTGCCTCGGTGCGCATGCGCATTAGCGGCACCGGCAACGGTCGGTCTCGATGTGTGTAGCGTTTGCTGCGATCCTGTTTACGGTTCTCCGCAAAGCGTGTGCACTCCTCCAGGAAGCAGTAGTCGCTCATGAATTCCCGCTCCGTCATCTCGCTGATGGGCATGAACTTGGTGCGATCCCGTATGCCATCGCAAGTAAGCTCGCGCTTGTGGATCTGCACGCAGGACAGCGAGCAGGTCTTCACCTCACACTTGGGACAGGCGTAGCGTGCTGCGATCTTGGCGCAAACCTCGCAGTTGCCCAGTCGTGCGACGGCACTGTAATATATTATTATTTAATATTATATTATATATATATAAATTGTATGCTCTCTTACTTATTGCTTTCGTTGCTGATCGTAGCAGCCATGAGAAATTGTTTCGAGTTTGTTTTGATATTGTCACATTTAATTCTCTTCTTCTTGTTTGTGCCTTTGTGCCATTCACACGTCAGAGCTGACAGCTAGTGCTAGCATTCACACAGATAGCATACACACACACACATTTGAAATCAACACTCATGTGTGCACAATTTATAATTCGCTAGTAAACAGATTTTGTTGACACAGACACGTGTCTTGTTGTCAGGAGTTGATTTTTTTGTTTTTGGTTAAAGTGTGCCAAATTGTTAATTTTATTTATTGGTGTTATCAAAATTTATTGTGTAAGTCAGTACTGAGAATACTTTGGATTGCGCGCGTGCGTTGGTTTTTCTCTTCTTAGCCGTGTAATAGGCATGTGTGTGTCTGTGTGTGTGCTGCGTGAGCAACACACGTGTGAGAGAGCATTTAAGAGTTGCCACCTGAATATCTATCGCGCACATACACATTTATCGCAATCGCACAACACGGTATCGCATAAACTACCGATAACAAAATTTCAAATTTGACCAATCGAACAAATCGAACGTTATCTAATTATCATTATCTATTTAGTATTTCTTGTCGGTTGCAAATGTCATGTCATGATTGCGTACCCGTTTTTATTAGGTCTCTTATCAATTTTTGAATATGCACTGGCATAATTCTACGCACACACGCGTGTATACACCTAATCCAGAAATGTGTCAATGTTAATGTTTGTCAATGGATTGTTTCAAATTCTTTTTAGAGACCGCCCAAACTGAGAGAGTGGCAGAGCAGCAGAGAGAGAGAGACAGAGAGAGAGAGAAATCTAAATGGTACAATAATTAAATATGTTTTGTCGCAGGGGACTGCGTTCAGTACTTAGGAACAGCAGGTTGTATATGGCTGTGCGCAGAGCGAACGGTTTAAGACGCATGAGCAATATAGGGACGCAAAAATCGGAATCCTCTCCAGATACGAATAATGCTAGTTTGAGATATCAGAATGCTTCTCCATCATTTGAGGAACTTGTATTCTGTCCCAATGGACTTCCAAATTGCTCTAAATATCGGGATTGCAAATACAGTGCGGCTAACTCGAAATACGATGTGAGTCCTCTGAGTCCTTGCTTTGTTGTTGTGAATATGTTACAAAAAAAGTATAAACAGACAAACAAAAAATACTCACCAAACATTCACTAGGAGACCATACAAGAGCTGATGAAGTTGCTGCCCATCGATATTAGCACACGCAAAGCGGCATGGGAAAGAAAAACAACTGTAAACACACTTGGATACCTTGAGCGGAGCGGTCTCGAGTTGAGCACATTGGAAGAGAAGCTATCAATTATTCATGTTTCCGGCACCAAGGGCAAGGTGAGTAGAGCAATGGGAGGTGAGCGAGGTGAGCTCGAGGTGAGATCGGCTTGGTGTAGCAGTGAGTGGGGTGAGCCAAGCAGTAAACAGCAGCAGTAGTGGGAGGTGAGCTAAGCAATGTGTGTGAGACAGTTTGAGAGGTGAACTCAGCGCTAGAAGAGGTTGTGAGGTGAGGTGGGCTTAGAGATATGGTAAGCTGGGGTGTGGTATGATGTGGCGTAAGAGATGAAGGTTGAGGTGGCGTAAGAAATCATATCAAATAAATGTTGAGGTGAGGTGAAGTAAGAGTTGAGGTGAGGTAAGTGACAAACAAATGTCAACAGCAAGCGACACACGCAACACACGAGCCAATTTCGAAACGAATCAATTGAAATGAAATCGAGAATTAACGCCAACAAAGTGAGACGAAACAAACGACACAAACAAAATGTACACAGTGAGAAAAAAAGGTGTGAATCAATTATGCTAATAACCGGAACGAACGCGATCATAAGGTATTTGTTATTTCATCGTGCTCTGTTTAATCTGTGACTGCTCTCTTACTCCGGCACTTGACTTCATTTCCACTTCTGATTGATTCTAATCTATTGTGAACGTGCGAGGGGATTTATGAACTCGCCCCAAACTGACTGATTAGCTTTGTTTTTTACTTTCCATACCCTTCGACCATTGAAAATGTTCAAAAAAGGGTATACTAACTTTGTCTAACTGTATGTAACAGGCAGAAGAAGGCGTGGCAGACCCCATAAAGTATATATATTCTTGCTCAGCATCACTAGACGAGTCGCTTGAGCCATGTCTGTCCGTGTGAACGCACAGATCTCAGCTATTTTAAAAGCTAGAGACACCAAATTTGGCATGAAGGTTTCTGTGTATCTGGTGCAGATCAAGTTTATTTCAAATGTTAGGTGCCACGCCCACCGCCTCCGCAAATCAATAATTTAATTTTTGAACTCAATTTGTAAGCGCTGTGGAAAAAATATAGCTTTTTCACTTTAACATATATTAGGCTGAATGAATTATTTACGTATTCTTCAATTTACGATCCCATCGTACAATAAACACAGAAGTTATTCAAGAAAGTATGAGCATAACTGCAAGTGCTTGTGTCAGCTAACAAGGGAAGCGGGCGAGCGAGAGCGCCATCTGGCGAGAATAATTTGAAAGTATGTGCATATGTACATGTGTACATATATAGGCACATAGATCGAAGGGTATCCCACTGTCGCGTGCCGCGCGACTGTTGCTTTTCTTACTGGTTTAGTTTTTATTTATACTTCTAACTAGTTTCCGCAGGATTTACTAGATTAGATATAGGGAGCTGACTGGGGACAGTTTATGGAGTGTGCAAGGTATTGTGCTGATTCTGTTTCATTTGACTATGGAATATATATGTATATATAGTAGGAAATATCAATTTAATTCTCTTGCATTTGCCGATATTTCTCAGTGTAGATCAATCGCATGAGCTCTCTCTCTCTCTCTCTCTCTCTCTCTCTTGCACTCTCTCTATCGCACTGATAAGCATCCACTGAGCGAACGCTTTGGGAGGGGGAAACTGAACTAATCTGTGGATTTGAATTTGAATTTCGAATTTGGGTTTGTTTACAGGGATCGACGTGTGCTCTGACCGAAGCAATCTTGCGCCAATATGGCGTACGCACAGGATTCTTTAGCTCGCCGCATCTGCTGTCCACGAACGAGAGGATTCGGATCAATGGGGATCCGCTGGACAAGGACAAGTTCACGCATCACTTTTGGCTTGTCTACAATCGATTGATGGCCAATCGCCTGAACGAATCAGACATGCCCGGTTTCTTTGCATTCATGACCATCTTAAGTTTCCATGTGTTCATTGCGGAGCAGGTGGATGTGCTGGTGCTGGAGGTGGGCATCGGCGGCGAGCTGGACAGCACGAATATTGTGCGCAATGTACGGACAGCGGGCATCACTTCCCTGGCACTGGAGCACACAGCATTGCTGGGCGACACACTGCCACAGATCGCTTGGCAGAAGGCCGGCATCATCAAGGAGAACGCCCATGTCTATACGCATGTCACACAGCCGGAGTGCCTCAAGGTGATACATGCCCGCGCTGCAGAACGTCATGCCCACGTCGTGGAGGTGCCCAGCACCGAGGAGTATTTGCGGCAGAACGAATGCTTCGATCTGCTCAACTCTTGCAATGATTATGTGCGTCTCAATGGATCGCTGGCCATACAGCTGGCCTACGATTGGTTGCGCCAGACCAAGGGGCCGCATCATTGTGACTTTTCGGTAAACGATCCCAAGCTGAGTGAGGAGGCCAAGCGGGGACTGGCTAGCGTTCATTGGCCAGGACGTTGCCAGTTGGTGAACTATCAGAACATGCGGATCCATCTCGATGGCGCACACACCTTGGAGAGCATACAAGTGTGCTGCGACTGGTTTGGCAAGAGTACGCACAGCAGGTAAGCAATAACACGCTCTCTCTCTCTCTCTCTTATTATCTCTGCCTCCCTCTCCCTCTCTCTTTCCCTTGCAGTGAAGAGAATCCCAAGATATTGGTCTTCAATCGCACTGGGGAAACAGATGCACGCGCCCTGCTCGATGCCCTGCTGGAGAGCTGCCCCTTTGACATGGTCTGCTTTGTGCCGAATGTGGCTAGTGCGGATCATGTGGATCCCAATCAGTCGATACTGTACAGCATTGCGGACTCACAAATGAAGCGTACCCAGATTATTGCTGATGTCTGGCAGCAGCTGGTCACGGAGCGGGGCAAGCCAAATCATGCTCGCATCTATCCCACTGTGCTGGATGCCTTCATTGCCATGCGAGAGCAATATGAGCAGCAAATAGAGCTGGATGTGCTCATCACTGGATCGTTGCATCTGCTGGGTGCTGCCATCACTGCGCTCAATCGTTTCCCCCCATTCCGCCTTAGTATTTAAAGGCCAAGTATAGATATAGAGCAAATCTAGATGTGGCTTTAATTCAAAATAAATAAGTAATATCAGCTTGAAGTAAATTTGATTTATCGATTAATTGTTGTGCACTTGTATTATTTTACACTCAGTTACACTCAGTGCCCTGCCAGAGGGTATATTCAGTTTGGTCATGAGTTTGCAACGCACTTTAGGAAAGGTATGCGATCTATAAAGTACAATACAAACATATATTCTGAACCAGCACCAACAGGGCAGTCCATCCATCCATGTCTGTCTGTCCATCTGTTATATTTTACCGTCTTATTGCCTCGTGCTGTCAATAAGTCGAAACAAGGCGGATCGAACCTATGGTATATATTGTATAGCCACCATACAGACTATCGGCCTATTTGCATTATTTTTTCAAGATATTGCAATCAAATTTACTCTGGATAGACTTATATGCATATACAATATCTTTTAAATCGCAACACTGTAACGCATATAGTTGCCATAGAAACAATCAACCAAAATAAGGAGCTTTATATGAATACCAGCATTGTTTTTTGCAATAACTTCACTTATTAAAGTTAGACAATAACCGAGGTATACTCTTCTCACTTCATTCAATAGGAACAATTAGTTAGAAATATGTAAATATTTGTATAAAAAAGTTGTATATGTCCAGAAATAAAAATAACTCTCAATAAATACACACAACACTATTTAATTCAGCACAATACTAATATAGGAACTATCGTAAGCAATTAGAACCTGCAAGGCTATAAAACCCTCGGCATGCCGTAGGTAATCTTTCATTCTGGTTTTTCCATTGTTTACGCTTTTCTCAAACTGCAATTTCTAGTTTATATTTCTGTAATCTACACACTTTTTCAATTTCGTTGAATCATGTGCGTGTAAACATAAAGCTCTGAAGTTTGTATACCTCATACAGTAAAAGTATAATAGGCCTATCGATTTACGAGTAAACGAAACAGATTTCTTTAACTTACTTTACCCCTGATATGTGATAAATAATAAAATATGATTAATTCGAAATTACTCTACAATTAAATGAGTGTAAGGATGAAGCTAATTTTATATTACCATATATGTATTATATAAATATGAATTACTTTAAGTAACTTAAAACTGCTTATTATATTACTATATATGCAGCAGGAGGCATGGCAGACCCCGCAAAGTACATATATAAATTTGTATATTCTTGATCAGGATCACTAGGCTGCCCAGATCTCTGTGTAAACTCACCGAACTCAGTTATTATAAGAGCTAAAGTCACCAAATTTGGAATGAAGGTTCCTATATGCCATATACAGATAAAGTTTATTTAAATTAAATAAATATATAACCGACTATATTAATAAGGCAAAATGAAAACTAATATGTATATAACTGACTAAATTAATAACTTACTGCCATAAATATACACATAATTTACATATCTAGCTTCTCTTCAAATTTCATTCTGATCGGATAATAAACACAGTAATTATTCCGCAAAGAAAGTGTATCTGGACTGTAGACTTCTTCAGGTTTCAAATTAGCTATGCCATGAGCACCCCCTTAGTCGTTAACTAGTTTTACCAGCACAGCGAACACCCTGTTTAAGCGCAGCTGGCAACGCACTGAGAACGCGTCGGCAAGTGCAAGTTAAATTTACCGACGGCAAAGGCGAAGGCAATAACAACGTCAACAGCGACGGCAGCAGCAGCAGCAACAACAAGCGACTGCCAGCGAGGTGAACTCAATTTGCACTGCCTGCACGGCACAGGGTGGTGGCTGGGCATGCACTGCTTGCTCTCCTGCTTGCCTGACCACAGCAGAGGGTTGTCTGCGTGCGCGCCAATCAGCGTGCAGCACGGCAGGCAGGAGTCTGCGCGCTGAGAGACAGAGAGAGAGAGAGAGAGAAAGAGAGAGAGAGAGCGTGTGTGTTGAAAACAAAATGGCTAACGTTGAACGGAAGTTGCACTTGTCACTTAACACTGTGTGCAAGCGAGATGGCAGCAGTGTGCAGTGTATATGTATGTGTGTGTGTGTGTGTGATTTAATCACAGCTAAATGAGATGTTAACATGGCTGAAGCAACGTGCAACAGAATGGGAGAGGAAGAGTGGGCAAAAGAGAGGCAAGAGCGTAGAGAGGGGGAGGCACGCGGGGAGGGTAGCCTGTCATTGCCGACTGCAGGCTGTGCACGCTAAACTGTCTCGTTTACAGCAACAAAATCTTGTAATTCACTTGCGTCAGTGTGCGTGTGTGTGTGTGTGTGTGTGTGTGTGTGAGTGTGTGTGTGAGCCTTGCGCTGCGCTAAAAGGATTAATAAACGTTCCGCATCTCAGTTGTTCATTTGACTTTGCCCTTAACGGTTCAGCTGTGCCCAGCCCAGCTCAGCCTCTGTCAAATTCAATTAAACAAATCAACAAACAAATCAACAAACAAATCAAACAAAAATCAACAAAAACAAAACCAACAAATAATTGCCAACACCCAAAACGAATAAATAAGCTACACAATCATTATATAAACAGCGCGTGTGCAGCCCGTCGGCATTGCAAGATATAGATATATATATTATATATCGTGTTCAGTTTAGTTTTCCTTTTTTTTCAAGTGCCTGTGCTATGTTTCAATTTTGTATTATGAAAACCTCATGCCAGTAGATTTCGATATCTGGCAACTCTGCAACACATTAAGAACAATAACAAATAGTTCGTTATAATGCAAAGTTCTAAGTCGTTTCTCATACGCGATCTATTGGGCGATCTGATCAGTCGTCGACAAACCGATTCGGGTGAGTTTCATATATTGTTAATAACTGTAGAAGAAAGTGAAGAAGGTATAAATCAAAGAACTGTAGAGTCTTTGAACTGCATATATAGTAATTATTAGCATACTTCTTGGCTGACAACAGAAATGCGGTTCAATTTAGATAATTATACTCAAGCAAATCCTAGGATGACATCCCGAAGAGTATCAATAGAAAAGACAAATGTGATTCAATTTAAAGACTTCTACTCAAGCAAATCCCGAAGAGTATCAATAGAAAAGAGAATTGCAATGCGAATGTCGTTTGTTATCTTTCTGTTATATTCTGTCTCTCTTCCTGTATCATTTATACAGATCAGAATGCACTTTGTTTATTTCTAAAACAAAAAGAAATAAAACTTGAATTTCTTTACCTCTGTCTCTCTCTCGTTTTATCTATTTCTACTTATTGTAGCTCATAAAGCACACACCTTCTCATTATCATGCTCATCCCCTCTCTCTCTCTCTCTGTCACAACAATTAGCTGCTAAATAGTTCTAATTGTTGAGCTAAACTTTATTTAATGTCATGCATAATTAGAAAGCAACCCAGATTAACAAGACTACACACTCACATACACATACACACACACATTTAAAGTCACTGAAACAAAGCGAACACCTGAGGCTATAGCATACCCTGTACAAATGGCTCAATGGGAATTAATGCGGCATTTACGTAGCATACTTTTGAGAGCAATTGCAAGAAATATAAGGAGAGGGGCGTAGAAGAACTTATGGTATACTTATAACAAGTATATATATAGTTAAAAACTATGGACTTGAGAGAGCATGTTAAACAAAGATGCAGAGAACTGAGAGAGAAGGAAGAATATAAAGAGAGTATAGATAGAGAGAGAGAGAGAGAGTTACAGAGAGAGTTCTACCTTGCAAAAGATTTATGCCAGGTTTATTTCCAATTTTTAATTCGATTCATCATTTATAATTTTGATTGCCATAAATTTAGATCGAATTCATGCTTAAAGAACAGAAGAGAAAGAAGGCAAATGAAAATACTTGAATAACAGCAGAACTAAAAAAGGAAAGACAAGAGTAATTTATTTTAGAATATTTCCTTCTCTACATCTTTTCCCTGCTGTTCTTCAAGTATTTGCATCTATTCATCCAATTTCATTTCAATATACTTCTAAAATACCTTTCTCTCTCTCTCTCTCTGGCCTGTTCCTCTTTCCTCAATATAATGCTTAAATTTCATTTCATTTCATTTCTTATTACCATTCCATATCGTATACCATATTTATCTCTAAGTTTGCTTGTATATTCACTTCAGTTTTATTTTCCATTTGTCATGAACATTTTCATTTGAAATTTCCTTCAATTTTCTCATTTGCTAGGGCATATTTTAGTACATCAGGTCAGGCTTCACTTTATGTTTATAATTTGCATATCATTGTCAGGCATTGTTGTTGTTGTGGTTGTTCTCGTCCTTGTTGTTGTTGTTTCTGCTCCTTCTTGCTGTTGTTGTGGTTGATTCGAGGCTAAACAATCAAAATTGTTGTACGTGACAAATTGCTTGAACGCATGTTACGACAACAACAACAATAAGAACAACAAATTAAATTATTGCCCTAAGCGATGACTGCACACAGACCACCCCTCATTCCCCGTATCCTCCTTCCCACCCCTCCCCTTCCTCAGGCAGGCCACAATTTGTTGCTAAAAGTTTTGCAGTCGTTTCTAATTGCGATGAGGTGTGAGATTTAAATGCCTGCGGCCAGTTGACAGCGGTTTGTCCCACACACACACACACAACATCAAAAGGGGTGTGTGTGTGAGGATGGGGTGAGGGGTGGTGTGGTTGAGTGGTGCATGTAAAGTGCTTGCTAATTGGCCGCTGTGCCGCAAAGTAATGCGTGACAATTAAGAAATGCAGAACAGTAGCAGAGCGGCACAGCAGATGAGCGGAACAGGCGTAAGAAAGATAGACATGAGAGAGAGAGAGAGAGAGAGAGAGAGAGAGAGAGAGAGAAAGCATAATCGCACAGACTGAAGAAAGCCTAAACTAAGAGCGTCTTCTTGCCATCCCTCTCATGTGAGGTTCTGGCGTGAGAATGAGGGAGAGATGTAAGAAGAGACAGATTGTCACTTGCCCTTATTTATCGGAAATCAGAGAAACGCAGGCTCAGCTGACTATATTAATACATATATTTAGATATAAATAGATAGACATACATGTAGATATACAGTGTTGAAAAAAATAATGGAAACAGCAGCTGCACCTGGATAAAAAGCTAAGTTGTTCACTATGTACAAGCACCATATGCATGAAATTGGCATCAAATAGACAAATAGAAAAATAATAGAAACACACACACGTCACAAATATGCGAATATTAGATATAGATATGTACATATGTATATATTTTCATAATCACAACAATCAGCTAAGCTGGTTGACTGTTGTTCTTCTCTCAACTTTTTTTGTCTGACAATCGATATGTTTGCTTATCGATCTAGTTCTCTATCTGTCTGTCTGTGGATCAATCTATTTGCCTCTTTAACTGTCTATCTGCCTATAACAGCCAATTTCTATTGATTCACGATTAGGTCTGTCTATCTGTCTATCTGTCTGTTTGACTGCCGACCTTACTGTCTATCGATGCTACATGAGTAGTTTGTGAATAATATCTAAGTTCATCGAAATCGTACCACACTATAACTGCTATATTAATAATCTGTCAGTAATTAAGGCTCTTAACAAATATACGAACTATGTATGTATGTTAACCATTCTGTACCATTATATACATATGTATGTAAATATAACTTGCATAAGAACAATCGAAGGGAATTCATGCTAAAATATGCAAGGCTATAAAGCTTTCTGTATGCCCAAGATAGAAACTCTAACTGACTTCACTTTTACTTTAGTTAAATATTAAATGTAGCAATCAATTCTCAATAACGACATCGATTTTATTCCTTTTTCCTCTTTGTGCTGCGTTCGTAAACGTTTAACATGAAGTCAATGTTTAATTGGCGATAAACAAACTTACATAAGTGACAACTTAGCTAGCATCCTTATTTTAATTCCACTAGCATATATTTAGATGTCTCTCTCTCGCTCTTTCTCTCGAATTCGTTCTCTCTCTAGCAAATTGCTGGCACATGTGAGTGCCTATTAAATGGCAATTGTGCCGCAAATTGATACGACGTGACTTTTCATCGAAAAAAATAACGTTAACTCACTTGAGACGTTCCACGATTGCACACTAACACACACACACACACACACACACAGAGATACGCCGACATATGCATGCTGATTCAATTATGCACGTGTGTGCTACCTCCCTCTGTGCATGTGTGTGTGTGTGTGTGCGGTTCTTATAAATAGAGAAGTCAAAGCCATTTGGGGTTAAAATATAAAAATAATTTCCGCAACAAGCAGCAGCAAAAAAGAATCCCAAGAATGAAAAGCTTTAGGCAAACAGTAGCAAGCACAACTTGCAAATACCCTGTAATAAAAAGCATAGGCATAATAAATACTAAGATGCATAGAATGCTTAGAAAACTTGCTAGAAGAAAGAACAATCGAAAACAAATTTAAATGAAATTTAAATTTGAATTAATTTAACTGTAAAAATTAAATTTGCCTTAATTTAATTTTATAAGCTTTAATTATTAAAATTTTAATTTTAATTGTAATTGATAAATAGCCGACTACTATAGCCGACTTTAAATAAATTGTAGGTTAACATGCAAAAGTGATGTAGAATGTGTACAGGAATATATATAGATATGGTTCGCATAGGTAGACAAGATAGAAATAACTTATGCATATATTGTATAGTTTTAATTTTATTTAATTTAAAGTCAATTGAAGACAGTCGACTGAAATTAGAAAACATATTGATACAAAGAATTATTTAAAACGTCAATTTCAAATAATTAAGCGTAAAGTATAAGTTTACAAAATTTTATGTTGTTTAAATTTAAAATTAATTTAATTTAATAATGTAATAAAGTTTATAATTCAGAGGTATTCCATGTGAGATCTTGTAGAAATGAACGACATATGATAAATATATATATATATAGATAGTAATATATAATAGTAAATATAAATATATATATATTATATATAGAAGAAAATGTGAAGTAAGATGTACTTGTGTATGGTTTCAAGGAACATGAAACTACCCACTGACTCTGGTTAAGCAAACCCCTTTACAGGTCACACACAGAGGGTATGCTTGGGCTGGTGGTTGTACGGCTTTGCTTGCTGTGTCCTTACTTCCTTGGGAAATGCGTCAAATTCCAATAGGAAAGCAACAATTGAGGTGGCAGCGACTCGAGAGACGACACGTGAATTTAATCAGGCAGCTACCCCCCCGCGGCGTAACTGCAGGATATACGAGCATATATGGAGGTACGGCAGGATATGCACTACATACTATACGATGAGGCAGAGCCCAGAGCAGACACAGAGCAGGATATAAATAACACGTTGATTGGCGGCCAAGTCAAATGCTCCGCATCCATTAACGACGGACGACGCCCACTTAATGTAACCCCCGTCCCTTGTCTCCCTCCCTCCCTCTCCAGTCAACACTTGTGGCCCGTTCTCTTGCTGTCGCCTTCTGTTTGGCAACTGCTTCGTTGTCTTTCGCCGCAGGATGATAATGAGTCTCCCCGCAGGTCAAAAGTGCCTGCACGCGCACGCATCGCCCTCTCTCTCTCTCTCCACCTATCTCTGTCTCCCTCTCTCTCTCTTTCTATACTTTGCTTTATTTTTAGCCCACGTTTTCACTCTCGTTAGCAGTGCACTTAACCACGCCCCCTGCCTGATCGGCGTGTATCTCTCAAATCGATAAATGCGCTTCAAGTTCAAGAACTTGGAAGCAGAAGGCAAACTTTGAGTGTCCTTCAGAGGAAGAGAGAGAGAGAGGGAAGGAGGGAGAGAGAGAGAGACTTGACTGTATATTTCACTTGAGAAAGCTTTTAAATGATATATCGCATGTATAGCATATATTATATTACGATAGAGCAAGTAATGCAGACGGAGTAAATTAAAAAAGGACTTCAAGCTGTGTGAGAACTTGAACTTGATTTAGATTGGACTTATCATTTGTTTTTCATATGCAGACAAGTTTAGCTCTAGTATATAGTCAACCAATTCTGTCTTTATAGTGAAAAGAAAGATTAAAGGACCAGATAACAAGTTAAGGGTGATATTTTAAGAGCTATGGAAAGTTTTTCAAAAAAGAAACACATCAAATCCAGAGAAATGCTTCATGCAGTTGCATTTGAATCGATAGTAAGGTGCATATAATTGAATGTTTGAAGATTATTTCATGCAAATATTGAACGTGACTGCGCCTGAAATGGTTCATCCGCTTAGTCGAATTTTAGCATACTCCTGCCAACACTTCGGCCGGTATCTCACGAATAAATGCTTCATTGTTGTCCTCTAATGCGTCAGTTGAACGCGGGCTTGTTTGTATAGACATTAGATAATAAAATTCAATAATTTACAAGCGTGGTTCGTTTGTTTTGACGATTCATGGTTAAATTATAGACCAAACTGAAGATGTTTGACAGTGATCGAAAACACGAAACGTGCGTCAGCTGTTTAAACCTGTCTTGCCAAAAAGATAATAGCTATAAAATCACCCTTTACAATGAAGAAACATATCGACTATGTTCATAATCAATATCGAATAAGAGAAATGATATGTTGAGACTGATAAGGATATATACTCTCCAGAGTCTGCTAGCCTCTCTTTGCATAGGCTCAAGTGCAGTGCAGAGCTGCAGCTGTAGTCTTATCGACTAATCGATTGCTCATTGAAGTTAGAACGAAGAACGATCGATAAATGTATCAATAAGTTATTATAAGCTAATATTTGTTTGTTATATATATTTTGTATACAGTTCTTTCAATTTGAACGCAAAGAGTCGGTCTATATCTATCGATTAATCGAAGAATACAACGATCGATTAATCAAATTTGCTTCCCTCAAATTAAGCAATACTTTTATAGGTTAGTTTTTATATAACTATTTGTTATCGAGCAAGCTATCGAATGTATGCAATACATAAACCAGAACATTAACAATCGATTGAAGTATTTGTATATAAATATCGAGTTATCGATAGTGTATCTACATATGTAGCGATGCTTATCGAACTATCGATTATTTAGCTATTTAAACTTGCTCTCACAGCCATTTGTTATCGAGCTATCGAATATTTGCCAGCATAATTTTACTTTAGCTTAACATAACACTTTAATAATCGATTAAAGCTCGCATATAAATATCGAGTTATCGGGATTGTATCTTAATATCGAGTTATCGAACCATGCTTATCGATTATTTACCTATTTCAATTTGATTTCACGCTTATTTTTGCCCGCACAGAAATCGAGTTATCGAACGACGAATCGGATATCGACATCGAGGATCGCTCGACGCCCGACTCCACAGCCAATGGCTGCCAGCAGGTGCTGCTGCTCCACCCGCACTCGCAGCACGCCTACAACCTCAACGAGGAGTCCAGCGTGGAGTCGTGCGGCACAGCGACACCAGGTCCCGGTTCTGGTCCCGCTGCTGGCCTGAGTGCGGCAGCTGCTGCAGCGGGCATGGCTGCAGGACTGTTGGCAGCAGCAGCAGGCGGGGGAGCAGGCGCAGGAGGAGGAGGAGGAAGCACAGGTGGCGGAGGTGGAGGCAGCTATGCGGAGCACAAGCTGCAGCTGAGCAAGAGTGGCCGCAAGCCACGACGACGACGCACTGCATTCACGCACGCCCAGCTGGCGTATCTGGAGCGCAAGTTTCGCTGCCAGAAATATCTGAGCGTTGCTGATCGCAGCGATGTGGCCGAGACGCTGAATCTGTCCGAGACACAAGTGAAGACTTGGTACCAGAATCGACGGTGGGTAGCCATGCACCCCCCCTCTTGCCCCTGCCACGCACCCCCTCTCTAATGAACTCTCTCCTTCTCTCTCTCATTGTCCTCTCTCGTTGCAGCACCAAGTGGAAGCGACAGAATCAACTGCGACTGGAGCAGCTGCGTCATCAGGCCACGCTGGAGAAGGACTTTGGCGTGCAGGAGAACGGTGCCGCCGCTGCTGCCGCCGGCCTTGGCTGCTGCCCCAGCGGCCTGAGTAGCTCGTTCACCGCCGCTGCCGCCGCAGCTGCCGCGGCGAGCAATCCGTGCAACTTCTTGACCTCTGCGGCGGCGGCAGCCATTTTTCGTAATGTCGGCTACGTGCACGGTTGCCCCATGTAAGCCCCCCATGCCACGGCCCCTCCCTCGCGGTTGCCTATGTAAATAATATGATTATTATATGCAGATATTAACGATATACGATATAACACATACGATATATGAAGAGTTCTTTATGTGCAATGTTCGATTGCGAGCTGCCGATTAATCGAATGCGTGTTATCGATTGCTGTAAAGTGTGAAGGCTTGTGTGAGTCGATTCATGCAACTATTGTGTAAACGATAATTATCGATATGCTATCGATAAGTTACGCAAAAATCTAGCAAGAGTGTTATCGATTGCTGTCAGAAGATGTTAGTACAACTAACGATAATTATCGATAAGCTATCAAGTTATGCAGAAATCTAGCAAGAGTGTTATCGATTGCTGCATCGATTGCTGTTAGGTGAAGCAACATGTACAGCGCCAGCAGGTAATCGATTAATGCAACTATTGTTTAAACCGATAATTATCGATAATTCATCAATGAATTGTGCAGAAATCTAGCAAAACTGATGTCGATTGCTGTTAGAAAGTGATGCAACATGCGCAATGATATCAAGCAATCGACTAATACAACTATCGATAATTATCGATTAGCAACGAGCTATGCAGCATTGAGTGAACTAAATGATCGCTTATGCACATGAGTTTCGCTTGCTCGCTATCGGTTTATGGAATAATCGATGCCTGTATAACAAAACTCCCCCACCTCAGCACAAAAGATTCAATCACAAACCTAGGCTTAGTCGAATTAACTGTAATATATACATATTCATATGTACACACACACACAACAAATGTAAACAGCACGCAGTATATAACAGTTTTTTTTTTGTGAAAAATAAAATAATTGGATAGCATATTTGATAAAGTTCGTTATGAAACTGAAAAGTGTTTACTCATTGCGGGGGGAGGAATGGAATTTCAACAGTATAACAGTTCGTTACCATGGCTAAAAATGGAATAGACTAAACATAAACATTTGCATATTGTATATAACAGTTGCTTGCTTGAAGTAAGAGCTAATATTGTATACTGCAAATAGAACTAGTAAAGTGTGATTTTTTAGCTATTATCTTTTTGGCAACACTGATTTAAACAGCTGACGCACGTTTCGTGTTTTCGATCACTGTTAAACATCTTCAGTTTGGTCTATAATTTAACTATCAATCGTCTTACAAACGAATTATTTTATTTTATTGAATTTTATTAAATAAAAATTAAATAATAATATAAATGCGTGCTCTGATAAGAAAATTCATCGCGCGCTTCTTCCATTTTATGGTCAGTTTAATTGACCCACTGAAGCGGCTTTTCGTCCTTAATGGGTACGTGAATAAGCAGAATTATCGATTATCGATATTAAATCTAATGTCTCTACAGACAAGCCCGCGTTTAATTGACGCATTGGAGGACATCATTGAAGCATTTATTTGTGAGATACTGGCCGCAATGTTGGAAAGAGTATGCCAAAATTAGACCAAGCGGATGAACCATTTGAGGCGCAGTCACGGTCAACATTTGCATGAAATAATCTTTACACATTCAATTATATGCAACGTATTATCGATTCAAATAAAGATTTCATGCATTTCTCTGAATTGTATGTGCTCTTTTTTAAAAAACTTTTCTATAGCTCCTTAAAAATCAGAATTTATAACACTTACATACTGAAGGGAAGTTTCAATGGAAAGTTGTTGTTTGTGCGCATATAACCATATATAATATGTATGTTTGTATAACAGTTGGTTACTCTGTCATTAGTATAACAGTTGGCAAGTGGAATCAAGATTGTAGCTTTGTAGATAACACAAAAGGTATACTAACTGATAAGTATAACAATTGTTTATGAGTAGATTAGAATGTATGTATAACAGTAGAATATGCTGTAAAATACATTGAAAATAGTTAGAAAACTTAGTTAACTTGGCTGTGCTAGGTTCCCTTTTATATTGCCTCACCACGTGCACTTGTGCTGCTGCTGCTATCTCCGGTTTCCGCTTCCGTTTGCGGCTCCATTTGCAATTGTGCTTAAAAATCAACTTGAGCGAATCACACAAAACGATATCAATTTGTCGCTATATAGTGGTAAATGCATGTACAATATTCGATATTAATATGTGTATGCACTGTACCTGTGTGTGTGTGTGTGTGTGTGCGGTGGTAGAGTAGGGGGAGGGGGAGGCAGAGCAACCACTGGCAGCCAACCGGAAAACAAGCAACAACTCAACGAAACCGCAAAGAGTGCGCACTATGGCAGCTAGCATGCGCAAGAGCAGGACAGCAAGAGTAGCAAACGAGAGCAGTAGCAGCAGCAGAACCACAACGTCGCTGTTGACGTCGCTGTCGCAGTCGCAGTCGCAGTCAGGTTAGGTTAGGATTTTCATGCACATTTAGCTCGCACACACAAAAAGGACGAGAAATGTTTAGCCACAAATTGAATCTGCAGTTAACGAGCGAGACAGACAGACAGAGAGAGAGAGCAAGAGCAAGAGTGAAAGAGAGAGAGAGAGAGAGAGGGAGAGAGGGAGGATGAGGGTGGTAGGGACGCAGTCGTAGTTCGAGTGGAGGCCAACGGAAGCAGCGCACAGAACGCTAATTAAAAAGACACTTGAGTTCTTGGCAGAAAGTTGAATAGCAGCAGCAAAGGCGAAAGAGAAAGAGAGAGATAGCAAGAGAGGCAGAGGTGGAGAACGGGAGGCAAAAAAAACACTGTTAAGTTTTTACAGTTATCCATGAAATTGTCTATGAAATGTGAATGTAATTTAATGAATAAAATGCAGTCAAAGCAAAGCAACTCTGTCTCTCTGCCTCCTTCTCTCTCTCTCTCTCTCTCTCTCTCTCTGTGTTGCTCGCTCCGTCTTTATTCAGGCCTTGCACACAGAGAGTTTTATTGCATTGCGGTTCATTTGCGCATCTATTGAAATCTCAATTGCATTTTTAATTGGTACATTTTACGTCTGCTATCCTTTTGGGGGTCTCCGCGTTTGGTACGTACCAAAAGCATCTCTCGCCTTTTGCCAACTACTCTCGGCAAGTTCCTCTGCCTGCTCCTGCCTCCTCCTGCACCCTCTGCCTCTCTGGCATTATTCTGTTTCTGCTGCGGTTCGTCCACTTTGATTTGTATTTATTTAATGAGTTATTAATTGCATTCCTCTCTCTCTCTCTCTCTCTCTCTCTGCCTCTTTTCCTCTGGCAACTTTTTCAGGCGAACATAACCTCAAAGCAGACAAAGTGACAAAGAGAAAGTTTGGCGTGTGGCTTGAGTAATATCTGTATCTGTTTATAGTATATGCAATGCTATAACATTTAAACAATCTTTTCTGCTACTTTAGGGAATCTCATTGCCTTCATTTTCCCAAAAAGTCTGCTATAATATTTATTAATCAATTTCAATTCAAGTAATTCTAGTAGCTTCTCCTTTTCAATCGTCTTTTCTTTCTTTGTTTCTTGATTACTACACATCATAATATAGAACCAGAATAAATCCTTTTACTATATAACTTATTAAATGTATAAAAAAACAAAAACTATATAACTTATATACAAGTATGTAACGTATATAATATATGTACAACATTATATATTACAATAACACAAATATATAATAGATAACCTTATATACAATACTATATCAAATATTTTCATTATATTTATTAAATATAAGGAACCAGAAATCCCTAATCTGTAACTCCAATTAAATATTCGACACTTAGTGTCTTGAGATAAAAACTTTGATCTGTAACTCTGACTAAACTCGTTACATTTTTAATGAGTCTTTGCAAAATGTTGCAGAAGAAGAGAACAATTTAACAGTAAATTCACAGAGAAAACAATTAAGGAGTCAGACAATTTGGATCCTGTCTCTGCTAACGAGATGGTGACATCAACAAGGCCAACAAGGGGAACAGCAACGTTAAGGGGAAGGGAAACAGAAGCAACGTGAGGGGGGGGGCGGGGGAGGGGCAACAACGAGACAAGTGTCAACACGCCCCGCAGCACAAACACAATTTGCAACATTTTTCCAAACGGATAATGACGAAGCATTTTTTAATCAGTAAAAACGAAACTGAAACCGAAACCGAAACCGAAACTGAACCAACCACCGTGTGCTTGACTGTGTGCAAGCAGGATAGCAATAGGAACACACCCACACACCCACACACAGACAGACAACTCACTGACGCACCCGCAAACACGCCCAACGGAAGTCAAGTGCTCAAGTCCTTGTTGTTGTAGTACCCGATATGATATAATCTGTCCCATTATCCCAGCGCGAACAAAGGCGACAAATGAGCTTCGCATTGAGCGCGTGTCAGCCATTTTAATGCTATAAATAGAGCTAAATATGCTTGATTTGCATTAAAAATAGCATATAGTGTGGGATTCGTATAGCATACTTATTGGCATAGCGAGACTTATTATAATTACATAGTTATAATAATAATAATAATAATTAACCTTGAAAATCTAGTTATGGGTTTCGTATAGCATACTTATTGGGATAGCGAGACATAATAAAAAACTTATAATAACGTTATGAAAAGGATATCTTGAGTCTTACCGACTACAGTCGAGTAAAATCAATCACGAACGTTTGGAACTATGTGTATTATATGTATAAATATATTATATATAGGAAAGGAACTAAATTTACGATGCCTAGTTATGGGAAATGCGATTTAGGGCTTATAATCAAGTGACTGAAATAAATAAAAGACGATATTTAAAATGTTATAAAAGAAGATCGCTCTCTATTATAGGTATTTTAGAGATTATTTAAGGGATCATCAGTCATACAAATCCGAATAGGTATTCGGGGGTGCGAGCCACTGTTTTGGCTTCTCCACCGGCGCCTCAATTTAGGCAATGGTTCTTACTGGCCAAGATCAATGTTTAGCTCTATATAGATGATTATAATCGACAGTATTCATTAATCGCAGCACATAATGTATAAGTTATCGTTAATTTCATCCGATCTAGGGCAGGCAGACACTCATAACCAGAACACGATGCTCACTCTCTTCCCAATTGTTGCCATCGAATTCGTTGAGAGCAAGAAGGAAGAGGAAGTAAGAAGAACATAATTGGTAGTTATAATATTCGCTCAACTTCTTGCTAGGTAGGTAGCTTCGCAACGTTGTACAGTGTAACATATGTTGGCCAGCGGACTCTGGTCCAGCTTAGGGCGCAGTTATTGCAATGTGAACACATTCTTTACAAGTCAAGGTTCACATTGTCTGTAAATTAAAATAAAATAAAAAACCTAAGTACGTGCAGTGTTTCATCATATATTTAAATAAATATAGATATATATATATGTATATTCATATATATATATTGTATATCAATAGAGATTTTAGCTGGTAGAAATACTTAGATCTTAGAAGTATTTTTTTCAGCTAAAGCAATCAAATTTGATATACATATATATATCTACATATCGTAGTTGCCTGCTGATCCCTTGTCTTTCCGCCCCAAAATAAGTTTCGAAAACCCAAGCAGTCTTTTGTCAACTAATTGTCAATTTAGCGACTTTTAATAAACTGCAAATTCCACTCCTGATACAAGACCTCGGTCCCGGTCCCGTCACCGTTCACATCCATTCACATCCGACGCCATCTGGATTATTTACATGTTGAACAACAACTTCGTTAACAAACAAATAAAAAAGCGCCTACAGCAAGAGGCAATGGGGGTGGGAGGGGGGTCAGAACCCAACAAATCAGACCATAATGATATGAAAATCTGTTGGCTTTTGTGGTACATCCATACCATCCTCCCCCTGTATCGGAGTAAACCACAGAAGTGCCGACTGTGTGTCAACAATTTGTCTTAAATTAGGCGTAAAATTCACAGATTGCCCGCCTGCGAAACAAGCGAGCTAACCCACCCCAAAAAAATAATAAACTGGGCGTATGGGCTGTCTGGTAGTCCACGGGCAAATACCCTTTACAGCACAAAGTGCTATTAACTTTATTTAGCAGTGTTGTATTATGGTGTTGTGGTTGTATAGTGTAAGAGTGTAGTGTAGAAGATATGTAGGTATAGTGTAACAGCAGGGTAGTGTAGTAGTAGTGTAGTGTAGTAGTAGTGTAGAGTAGCAGTAGTAGTAGTGTAGTGTAGAGTACAAGTAGAGTAGTGTAGAGTAGTAGAAGTGTAGTGTTGAAGTGTAGTATAGAACTGTAGTGTAGTGTAGTAGTAGTTTGGTAGTTGTAGCTGTAATGTCTAGTCTACTGTAGTAGACTGTACTGTAGTAACAGGGTAGTGTTGTGAGTAGTATATTGCAGTGTAGCAGTAGTGTAGTGTATTGGTAGTGAAAAGTATTAGTAATGTAGTGTAGAGAAGTAGTAGTTTAGTGTAGAGTAGAAGCATTGTAGTGTTGTAGTGTAGAATAGTATAAGTGTAGTGTTGTAGAATTGTAGTATAGTAAACTGTACTGTAGTAACAGGGTAGTGTTGTGTAGTAGTATATTGTATTAGCAGTATACTGTATTAGCAGTATAGTGTAGTAGTAGTGCAGTCTGGTAGTAGTGTTGTTTTGTGTAGTGAAGTGTAGTGTTGGGCTGTGTCGTGAAGTGTAGTGTAATGCAGTGAAGTGAAGAGACAGTGTATTGTCGAAGGGTATTAAAGTTCTCGAAACCGCATGCAAATAAAAGGGTAGTTACTACTTAACATCATCATTGTCGTCGTCATTATTATCGTTATCGTTATTGTTACGATTGTTATTCTATTTCTCTTTATCGCTTACTTCGTTCATTTTTTTCGGGCTACACTTGACACTCTCATCTCAGCACACACATGGGCTAGTGGTAGGAGAGAGGGGTGGGATCAACCCCTCTGCTAATTTGACGCTCTTATGCCATATAATTGAAGTGAAAATAAAGTAAATACACAGTTGGCATTGATTGCGACTTTGTGAACAAAGTGGGCACTGGGCACTGGGCAGTGGGCAGTGGGCGTGGCAGCTTCTTTGGGACTGAGTGAGGTTCTGTTAATGCTGCACTTATGCATGGGTGTGTATAGATTGTGATCGGTTGTTACAGAGAAACAGAGAAAGAACCTTATGAACACTAAGCTGATTTGCATAATTGGCCTAGCCTTGTGGGTCGATGATAAGATAGAAGATTATTTACAGATACTTGTATAACCTCCTGATAATTCCAGGCTGCACTTGCAACCCTGCGCACCTGAATAGAACGTTTAATTGCAACAATTGCTGGGAAACATTTGTGAAATATATATACACACAATGCAGACAAATTAAACATTGTTAACTCTTTCTTATCTTAACTTATCTTTGTACGGCTTAGAGTGCTATAGAGTGAATGGAAGCTTATTCTGAAAACTGTCAATGGATCAGCAAATCGAAGAACATGTATGTATCATATATATGGATATGAGAATTTCTCCTATTAATGAGTGTGTTTTTCATATGGTGTGTCAATTTATATGGTAAATTGGATTATATAATATAATAATTATAATATTATATATGACGGGATCAAACCATGCTAAGTAAAACCAGCAAAAAATACATAATTTATACAACGAACACAGAAAATGCACATTCAGCAGGTTAATCACAAACTGCACATCGACAAAAGTGAGGTTAGGCGAGGTTAGGTTAAAGGCATCACTTACACAGACACATGTGCGTGCATGCTTGTGTGTCTGTGTGTGATTATGTATTAACAAATGTGTCGTTTCTTTGCCCCTTGGCTGCCTTTGTAAAATATGCATAATTAAAATTCTAAAATGCAAAATGCGACGTTGCAGCTTGCCTTGTTGTTGTTGTTGTTGCTGTTGTTGGCGTCTTGGCAAAAGTTGTTAATCTTTTCATGCGGCTGCATAATTAAAATCTGAATATGCAAATTCTATGAAATTGCATTGTGCCTTCTCCATCTACCTCAACACCTGTCTCCCTCTCGCACAACAAATGGGCCAAATGCCAAATAGCAAAGAAGCAAAATGCGCAAAAGGAAGCAGGCAAAGCGCACACACACACACACACACACACACACACGCACACATGCAAACACTGACAGCAACTTAACTGTCGTCGTTGCTCGTTAACAGGCAAGCTCGCTTGGCCACGCACTGTGGGCCAAGTGGCTTCGTTTCACGGTCTTTATAAATCACCACAATTTTAAATAAAACAGATTCAAATCAAATTTAGCACTTAAAACCCTAAGATCGTAGGTATATTAATTGTTTAACAATATTTAACCCGATTTATTACAATTGGTTTTTACTCCATAGTGCTGTCAGGCTGTCTGTTATGGTTGCTGCTGGAGCAGCACTTGTTGTCTCTTTCACTCTGTTGCACTTTTGCGCTTTTAGCTGCTGTCGCCGCGTCACGTTACGTTACGTTACCTTACGTTACGTTCGGCATTTTATCTGTGTGTGTGTGTCAAGTAATTGCAAAATATGAATGCATAATGAGCAGATATTTCCAAGTGTGCAAAAGAAACTTCAGAGTGAGAGGACGAGCGGAGGGAGAAACGGGTGGAAATGCTGTGTGGGCGGCAACTTTTATGCTAAAATGTGCGAGGCGCGCGTGCACTTGCATTTTGCCAGTTTCTTGCAAGGACACACAAACACACAGCTCTACTTCCTGTGTGTGGGTGTGTGTGTGTGCAGACTGCTCTTGTCATGGCAACTCGCAGCCAAGACACTGTAAATCTTTAGCAAGTATCACTAGCACACATATTCTCTCTTTCTCTCTCGCACAACAACAAGGAAAGACAGAAGTTTGAGTGGGACGAAGCTCATTAAAATTATTGCTCATTTCTCAGCTCTGTAACTGTAAATAGTGTTAAGTTGTCTGCCAAGTTGCCCATTAACAGTAGTGTCACATGCATGCGCACACAACGAGGCACACACACTGTGATTAAATCAACGTTCTTAGCAGAACTGCAAAAGTTGCTCCAATAACTCAATTAATAAATGTAGACAACTAAACGAATAGCACGTTAAAATTGCATTAAACAATACTGACAACTATAATGACTTATTAAAAGGGCATTATGTTTTTATTTTAGGTTAAAAGATACTGACAAACATAAAAAGAGTTCGTCGTGTTATTTAAAATCTTATTCTGATTTGCCAAATATAAAATAATTTATGCACATGTATGTTTGTATGTAAGTATAAAGATGCACATAACGAACTCTTGCACCTGTTTGTAGGCAAGCTCTTACCGGAGAACTTTACCCAAAGGAGCTTTATGGTAATAAAAGCTTTCTTCCTCTGGCACAACGATCCTTTGTGTTTTATTTTCCAAACCACCTCTCCTGCTTAGGCAGGCAAATATATTGAGAATTACTTCTAACTACTAGAATTATCTTACTGTCCAATAAGGTACACTCAACTTTACCAATTGAGCAATTTATTTATATCAAGCGAAATTTTGGTTGGCTTTTAGGGTTTTCTTTAAGAAAAAACATTTTTTTAAATTCTAGAGTTGCCTGCAATGCAAAAACCCGTTATTTCCCCTCATTTCAAATTTTCGATTTAAATCGATATATTCTGAATTTTCAAAAAAAATTCAGTGAACACCGATTTATTTCCACCGATAGGCCGAACAACGGAACGAGGGATGTAGCATGAAAACAAATCAATGACAGTTTCGCCATTTTCCAACACTTGTCATATTGTTCAGCACTGCATCAATGTGATGTTAACGTGATTGTAATTCTGTTAAATACCAATTTATTGACAATATGGCAACGCCAAAGAATCCAACCACAGCCCCCGCACAACATAAGCAATTCCGCAATTTGTTTAAACTTAGTCGTAAATGCATTTAATAGATACAATAGGAAAGCAATAAATAACATAAACAAATCTTAAAATAAATATGGCCGATAGAGCTATTAAACTGCTTGTGATTGGAGAAAGCGCTGTTGGCAAATCAAGGCAAGTAGCTTCTGTTGGTACATTCCCATTTATTTTCAATTGCGTATTTCCCTACACACACACACACAACACACTCATAAATATATGTAAACAATACGTAAATAGAGATTGGCATACTGTAATCACACTTGAGTCATATTATTTTCAGCACGTTGTTGCACTTTTCGCTTATATGTAGCTCCAAAGTTTATCCCTCTCTCTATCTCGCTCACAGCATCATGTTCTCTGCATTATTTGATGTTTCTATTTCGATTTTAGCCTGGTACGTCGCTTTGTCGAAAACAAATTCGATGAGAATCATGACGTCACAATTGGTATGGACTTCAAGACAGCCGTAATGAATGTGGATGGCATTGACTATAAAGTGGCACTGTGGGACACAGCCGGAGCCGAACGCTTTCGCAGCCTAACCCCGAGTTTCTATCGCAAGGCGCTGGGCGCCATACTCGTCTACGATATAACAAATCGTGACACGCTGGTCAAGCTGGAGGCCTGGCTGGAGGAACTGAATAGTTACAGCGATAATCCGAATATTGCCATTATTGTGGTGGGCAACAAAATCGACAAGGATAGGGTTGTGGATCGCGAGGAGGGGCGCAAGTTTGCTCGCAAGCATCGTGCGCTGTTCATTGAAACCTCAGCGAAGTGTGATCAGTTCGTGAGCGACGCTTTCAAGGATATTGTGGAGAAGGTCAGCTGGCACTCCCCCTCCCTCTCCCTCTCTGTCACTGTCATTACATTTGTTTCTTGCCTTGCAGATTGTTTCCTCGGAATATTTTGGCAGCGGCCGCGACTCCAACGGCATGAGTATAGACAATACCCAGGATGTGGATGCGTCTGAATCGACGTGTTATTGTTGACGTACCTCGCGCCTCTTTTGATGGATCATCGCGAAGCTAATTTTTTGTCAAATTTGTAGTGTGTATTTATTTAAACGTTGCAAATATCATTAGCATATAGAGTCGTCTACTCCAATATGCCTTCTTCTCACATCCATATCCTTGTAACGGGAGTTTCCAAAGCAACAAACCCGCTTCAGTTTGGTAAGCGACACGACAACAACAACAATGTTTAATTGTACCTTAACTGTAAATATAATTTACCCCATATATTCAATAATCACCTACTGTTTTTTTGTTTTGTTTTGCATTTACCAATTGAAGCGAGAGGAAGAGCACCCAGTGGCCACTCTAGGTGGTGGTGTCGATCTGTAGCATAATTAAATTTAAAATTTCGTGTTTTTTTTTTGTTTTTTGTAGATTTCTTTTATTTTTATGAAGACATTTTCTGTTTTCAAGTCATGAGCTCTTTGCGCTAATTTTTTTACAAAAAAAATGAGAAAAACGAATTTTCTTTATAGTTATTGTATACGAAGACGTATACGACTATTCTTATTCCTTTTTGATGTTGGTTTGTTTCTTTCTTTCTTTTGTTGTGATTGGCATTGAGTGTTTTTTTGTTTGTTGTTTTTGCTTTAGTGAGGATATTTGTTAGTGTATTTACATAATCGATGAATTTGTTTGTTTCTATTAATCCCTATCGCTAAAACGGGGAGCTAACTGACGTCGAAAATGGGTGTGGGTGGGGGCTAAAGCGATGTTTCGTGCGGAAACAATTCCTAGCATATTCACGCCCTGTATATTTACACACTTTAATAATAATTATTTAGTGCTCTTCTTGATGTTGTTTTTCATGTTTTTTTAGTGTTTTTCTTTTTTTTGTTTGAATAGAGTCTAGGCATTACAAATGTAACTTAAAATACAGCAATTTCTCTCTGCCCACTCGCCCTAAGTAAAAGGGATGGCATCTCCGTTGCCTGGCTTGATTTGGTCGTCGGTCACTGGTCCATCTCTATTTGCCGGCGATGCCACTCTTTTTGGCATCCAATTCGTAGATAAGCAGGCGCCACATTTTCACCACAAACACCTCAGCCTCCTCATCCAACACCTACAAGCAAACGAGAGAGAGAGAGAGAGAGAGAGCGATAATCAGTTATCGATATGTTGGGAAGATCAATGAGATTACTCACCATTTGCACATCGTCCAGTATGCTCTGGGGCGGACTGCCAGCCAACACTTTGGAGCAAATAAAGTCCACTAACGTTGGCTCCGGCTCACCGATATATTCAATGATTTTCTTATTTATCCATGGACGTATCTTGCGTTCCATTAAACCGCTGTCGATCTCGTTGCGATCAAGCTTATAATTAAATAGCTCCTCCTTTTGTGTGGGTATCCTGTCAATAATGCTTTTTATATGCCGCCGTTTTTCATCGTGCACCTTTGCACCATTTTCATCCTTTTTGGTGTTTGTCGCTGCAGCATCTGCGCTGCCCGCAGATGCAGCTGCATCATTCTTACCGTGGTGTTTGCTATTGTTGTTGTTGTTGTTGCTGTTATTGCCGCCGCCGGTGCTGCTGCTGACACCCTTGCCACCGGCACTTCCCCCACTGCCCGACGAAGTTGAGCCAGCACCACTGCTACCACCACCGGCATTGGCTATCTTCTGACTGACGGCAGCGGCAGCAGCGGTCGCTGCTGATACAGCAGAACTTTGGCGCTCCGCAGCCGTCGCAGTGGCGCTAACACTTGTTGTGCTGTTGCTAACATTGTCATCGTAGTCTGTAAAATGTGAAAAAAGCCAAGGGCAATGTTAATTAACATAAGTGGAACATTTAAAGGATTCTGCTAAGTATAACAGAATGCGCGCTTGCTCTCTCTCTTTCCATCTCTTACTTCAGTGTGCATCACTTTGGTGAGTTAAGTTCACAATTTTCACCACGACTCGCATTCACCTCTGGCGGCTCCCTCAGAGCAATTTGTACTCACCTAACGGCACTAGTTTACGCTTCTTGGGATTGATATTCTCATCGTTATCGTCATCGTTCACAAAGACACCGGTTGCCTCAATCTTCTTCTTCTTGAGATTATTGCCCAGTGTCAGGGAGATGAGCGGCATGCTCATGGGCGGCGTTGCGGAGGAGGAGACATCAGCTGCTGCAGAGGCGCCCACAGAGGCACCACCACCACCACCACCACCATGATCACACTCCATCATTGTGGGCGTGTGAATGTGCGACAATGAATCTCTCGACTCGCTGTTCTGTCTACTAACACTTTCATTGTTGTTGTTGCTGATGTTATTATTGTTGCTGTTCTTGAGATGCGAATAACCACTGGCATTGGACACGGTGTCCGCCATGGAGGCGCGATCATCGTTTGTCGATATGGAATCCTCAGAGGGAGGAGCACCAGGCACAACACCAGGCACCACACCGGCTGCCATCGCTGCACTCTCCAGGCTCTCAAAGGCATCGGCCATGGGCTGCTGCTGTTGCTGCTGCTTGCGACGCTCCTGCTGCTGTCCCGGCAGCAACTGCTCCTGCTCGCGACGCTGTGCTGCCTCCAGATTGACATTGATTAAGATGCGCGGCTCGTAGAGCTTTTCAATTTCACGCCGTGCCTTCTCGTACTCCTGCGAAGGATTCTCAAACTCTCCGCTGAATATCTTGTTCTTCAGTTCGGCCAATTCGTCAGCCTCCTTCTCGCGATCCTTGGAATCGGCATCTGCCTCGCGCACACGCTCCGCCAGTCGTTGCTGCAGCTCCCGTCCGCGATAGTAGAGCGCATCGTCGCGCTCATCATCATAATCCTCGACAAATTCCTTCAGCCGCTTGGCGTCTTTTTCGCGCTCCTCCTGCCGCACCAGCTCCTTGAGGCGATACTGCAAAGGGGGAAAGAGAGATTAGTACAAAGTAACCACAAGAGGAAGACTGATCCTGCTGCTACTGCTACTGCTACTCGTTACCTTCTCATTCTCCTTGGCCTTGCGCTTCTCGCGTGTCTCCCAGTTGCTTAGACGCTCCTGGTAGGCAGCCTCCTTTTCGCGTGCCTTCTTCTCGGCCTTCTTGCGCTCGCGACTCTCCTCCTCCATTTCCTTTTCACGACGAGCATCGCGCACCGGCTTAATGATCTTCTCCTCGCGCTCACGCTCTCGCTCCCGTTCCCGCTCTCTGTCACGTTCGCGTAGCTCACGTTCCCTTTCACGTTCTCGATCCCGTTCACGTTCTCGCTCCCGATCACGTTCCCGTTCGCGCTCTCGCTCCTTGTCGCGCAGTTCACGCATCTCACGCTCTCGCAGCATTTCACGCTCACGGTCACGATCACGATCACGATCACGCTCCCGTTCGCGCTCACGATCGCGTTCCTTGGTGCGTGACTTGGAGCGACGCCTTCGACTGTCCTTGGAGCTGTCGCTGACGCGCTCCTTGTGCTCCTTGCGCACCGGCGACTCCTCAATGGTCACCACAGACTCCTTGCGACTGCGACTACTGCTGCCCGGCCCCGGCCCCGCCTCCTTGACAACAACAGTGGACGTATCCTTATCGTTAATCTCGACAACTTCCTCGACTTCGCTGCCACCTCCGCCTGCGCCGCTGCTGCTGGAGTTGCCGGCCACGACAGCAGGCGTTGCTTTGCCTGCGCTGCTGCTAGTGCCGCCGCTGCTAGCAGCACTGATACTGCCACTGCCACTGCCTCCTGCTCCACCTGCTCCGCCAGCTCCAGCTCCAGCTGCAGTTGCAGATGCTCCGCTAGTGCTGTTGCTGCTGGAGTTTTTGCGTTCGCTATCGCGTTGCTTTTTGCGTTCACGTTCACGTTCCTTCTCCTTGCTGGCCAGTTGCTTCTCCTTTTCCTTCTCCTTCTCCAGCTCCTTGCGATGCTCATCGGCCTCGGCACGCTTACGAAACTTGCCAATCTCACTGCTAATCAGATTCCTCTTCTCCTCCTCGAGAGCATTGTCGTTAAGCGATTTAATCTTCAGATCATCCTCGCCCCGTCGTGCCTTCTTATTGCGATTACTGTTGCCTGTGCTGCCGTAGATATCGTTACGATTGCTCCCATCAAAGCCCTCGAACTCGTGCTTGTGCTCATCGAGCAGATCGTGCATCTGGCTGGTTGCATACTCGTCCTCAGTCTTTTCGTCCATGGCATTGGGTCCGCCCTCGCCATTCTTGCACTCCTTCTCCTTATAATCCTCGATTAGCACTTTGTTCTTGGCATCTACCTTGGCCACCAGCTTCTTGCCATCGATCTCCAGTTCGCTCAGCAGACGCACAGCGCGCATTGCCGCAATGGGGCCACTGCAAAGAGGAAACAGTTACAGAGAGAGAGATTCCTTCTGTTGTGAATGGGAATTCTTACTCGAATTCACAGAATCCAAATGTGGAGACACGTTTCCAGTTGATGACGACACCGCATGTGTTCAGTATGCGTTTGAGCAGCGTCTCTGGCACACGTTCGCTGATGTTGCCCACAAAGACGGTGATGACGGGACCCCGGAATTGAGGCTGTGGCTCCGGTGGTCTATGATAGACTGTTGGCTGTGAGCTGATCGTCGCCGAGTTGCGGTAAGTTCGTGGCGGGGGATTGCCCATTGGCTGGCGAAAAGGGGGAAACAAACACGATGACGATAAATAAATCAATCGGGTATAAACAAATGGAGCACAAGGGACTTACATGCGGCGGTGGTATCAATGCGTTCATGTATGGCGGCATCGGAGCACGCGGTGGATATGACATTTTGATGTTGTTTCCTTTATTTGCGCTATTATTGTGTTTCTTTCTATGCCTTCTTTCCTAAATAATAATTATTGTATATGTTGTTGTTGCTGTTGTTGGCCTGCGTGCAAATTAAAGCCGACACACATACAAGCACACGCACAAACACATGCAGCACACAATCGTACACACATACATACACTCGCAGCGCGCTTACACACAAACACAACGATACACGCAGCGAGAATGTGAATCGTGTACGATATATTTGCAGAGAATTGTATGTGATTTCTATGTATGTGATCGGTGCGCTAACAAACGCGGAGTGTGCGCATTCATGCACACCACATTTGCATGTACTATGCTGTCACAAATTTCGTTCTTCAAATGCAACTTTTTCCATACATATGCAATTAAAATACTACACGTAAAAAATGAGCTATTTGTTAAATTTTCACCACTGCTGCCGCTGCTACTACATAGAGATGAGAAAACGTGAGCGAGCGCTGCGCTTATCGTAATTGCGTGCGATATATTCACAATGCAGTCGTTATTGAAATGATTTTAATTCGTGTCTGGTCGTGTCCCTTATCGATATGCGCGATTCACGACGTGTAGTGCTGCAAAGTGTACCGAATAGCAACAATCAGCTGATCATTGTTATACAAACAAATCAAGACACCCAAACAAATTAAGAGATATTATAGTTCGAGAAATACGCAAAAAATCAAATTTACCTGTTTATAGAAACGAAATCAAAGGAAATATATCAAACATTAAAGTCACTAGCACACTCTGATTAGTAGTGTCATCTGGTATTTCGATAGCATTTCAAACGTTATTCCAATTGTAATCGTGCAAATTTTGTTTCAAGAAAATAATTATATTATACAATGCGACTGGGTGGAGTGCTGAGATGCCGCAGCGTCATGAAGCAACAGTATGTGCCACAGCACAAACCAGCACTGGAGGATGACATAAAACGCCTGGAAGACTTTCTGTTGTCAAAGCCAAATATTCTGGTACTTACCGGCGCAGGTATATCAACAGAATCAGGTAAGCTAATCTGACGTATACCCGGTGAGAGTTCATCATGATCCTTCCGCTACAGGCATACCCGACTATCGGTCCGAGGGTGTCGGCCTCTATGCGCGCACCAATCACAAGCCCATCCAGCACATGGAGTTCATCAAATCGTCCAGTGTGCGCAAACGTTATTGGGCTCGCAACTTCGTGGGTTGGCCCAATTTCTCGGCCATTCAACCGAATGCCACACACCATGCACTGGCTCGCTTCGAGCGTGAGACTCGCGTCCAGGCGGTGGTCACACAGAACGTCGATCGGCTGCATACGAAGGCGGGGAGCAAGAATGTGGTGGAACTGCATGGCAGCGGTTATGTGACCAAGTGCTTGAAATGTGATTATCGCATCGATCGCCATGAGTTCCAGAGTATATTGACATCAGTGAATCCGGCATTTAAGGACGCGCCCGACATGATACGGCCGGACGGTGATGTGGAAATACCAGTTGAATATATCGAGAACTTCATAATACCCGCTTGTCCAAGCTGCGGTGGTGACCTCAAGCCGGAGATAGTCTTCTTCGGCGACTGTGTGCCACGGCAACGTGTGGACACCATTGCCGAAATGGTCTATAACAGCGATGGCCTGTTGGTGCTCGGTTCCAGCCTGCTAGTCTTCTCTGGTTATCGCATTGTGCTGCAGATGAAGGATCTAAAACTGCCCGTGGCCATTGTGAATATCGGAGAAACTCGAGCGGATCACTTGGCCGACATTAAGATATCCGCCAAGTGCGGCGATGTGATTCCCAAACTCTTCGACTTCCGCAGCACGACGCAGACACAGAAAAGAAATTAGATGAAGGTTATTTTTTTTTTGTTTTATTGTTTTAATAAAAGAAAGTAATTGTTAATTTGCGAAAGATGAAAATACATATGTGAGGGATTTCCATTATTTCGTATACTGATCAATCTTTTCATAGATACCGCGATTGGTGTCGCGAAACCAAACATCCGACTCGGCCACCTGCAGCTGTTGCAGTGCCTCCTCGGTGCGATCGGTAAGGCGTGCATCGTTCAGGGCAAAGCGTAGAGTACAAGTTCCAGTGCAAGCCTCGCGCTGACGTTGGTCATACTCGTAGACAATTAAAAAGAAATAATCCCCGCTGGTAAAGGATTGATGTAGCAGCAGTGGTGGCTTTAGTGCGCCACTAAGCAGCGGCTGTGTCTCCGGCAGCTCAATTACGGATGATGGGACGGGCGACAACTCTGTTTCGGCGTCGGCGAGGGCAACTGATGCACTAGGTTGAATGGGAGGCAGAGTCTGAGTGGCCAGCACCGTAACAATGCTGGCATCTGTGAAAGTCTCATCCTCTTCCGATTGCATGGGTGGCTCATCGTCCACTGGCATGCCACCGGGATTGTTAGTCTTTTTGAGTGTGTAGAATGAGGCATCGATGCGCTCCTCTGCCGTCTCCCAGCTGCTCTTCTCGTTGCTGCTGCGTATGGTCTCATTAGGTCGGCCACTTTGCAGTTTATTCTCGACCTCTGTGCAGAAGCTGCACTTGAAGTCCGGCTGTTTTGCATTGGCATTGGCCAAACGCAAGATGCCTTCACGGCATTTGAAGTGTCTGCCTGTGGCGGCGCACAATATGCATGTCTGGATCGACCAACTGTGCCTGTTGTAGGTGCGACCCTTGGGACAGATGCACTCAGGCTCATCGCAGCGCAAGAGCTTCTCGTGCAGATCCCGATAGGCGTTCGGTTGTCGCTCCCAGCTGGCATCGCGATCCGGCACATAGACCGACTGCAGCTTAATGGTCTCGTGAAACTTCTTGTCTCGACACCAAGGACAGCGTAGATAGTACCCCGATGCGAGAGCGTGCCGACGCATGCATGTCCGATGGGCAAATCCCTTGCGACAGCAATCGCCGTAGGCAACGTAGGCAAGTTTGAATATCGAGATGAGCTGCATGCAGATGTCGCATGTGACGTTCTTTGGCGGATTGGCCAGCAGCTGACGTCTGTAGCTATCCATGGGAGCACATTTATCGCAAAAGCTTAGGAACTGATCACAGAAATGTGTAATACAACGATTCTCTAGACCGCATTCAATATGGAACACTATGCGACACTTGGCGCAGAACACACTGGCGCCCATCTCCTTGCAGAAGCCACATTTGCGCTGTTTGGCGGCATTTGCCTCTTTGCGAATGTCCCGCAATAGAAATCCAAGTATTCCGCTAGAGTCGCCACCGCGTTGTGCCAAGTTCGTCGAGAGCAACTGTTTTTGGATGGAAAAAGAAGTTGTAGGAAGTATATTCATATACTACTATATTTAAAATACTACCAGACAAAAGTAGTGGACTGTCACATTCTGTTTTATCATCCAATCGCCATAAAGTAGCGCATCATCCTCTTCATTTCTAGAGGATTTAGTGCATATATCACATTTAAGCATTATTCGCGTTGTTTCGAATCCCTACAAATGTGACCGGCTTGCTGCAGAGTTATCGATTGCTGATGCAAGTGATGGGCAAACAATATATCTTTATCGTACATTTTTCAACACTGCTTGTCAGCTAAGACAACAGCAGCAACAACAACAACAACAACGTCCACAGAAACATAACATCCAGAGAGAGGCTGTTATTTTTATTGTTATATATATATATACATATTAGTCTAAATCAAAAACACCATGGCCTACGACTTAAAGAAAGAGTCTGACGTTAAGGAGTACGTCGATAAATTGGGCGTTGAGTATCGGTTTGGTTGTTACTCCGAAAAGAAACCGGAAGGTAATTTCATACAATTGCCGCCGCAGCAGCAGCAGCAGCAACAACAACAGGCGGTCACTTGAACAAAAACATTGTCTGCTCTAACCTAGGTTTTTGTACACTATCGTAATTGAATTACAAAACATAACATAGAAATTGCAACGCGATAGAGACAAGTAAATTTTCGACTATATTTTTGCAGTTTGTCATCTGCTTGGCGACTATCTGGAGGGCATCAAGAAGGACTTCGAGAAGGCCTCCAAGGTATACAAATCGACATGTGACGATTATGGTTACGCAAAATCCTGCTATAAATATGGCAACTATAGTTTTCTGGGCAAGGGCAAGAGCGGCAGCAAGGGCGAACCCCGCGTCGCCTATCAATATTACGAAAAAGGTTGCAATCTAAATGATTCGGATGCCTGCCTGCACTCGGGTCTGTTGCTCGTCTCGCGTTCAATGCCCAAAGAGATCGACAGGAATGTCCCCAAGGTAAGACAGTTGATCGGTACATGGCACACTTTACACATATGTGCATAACATTAACATGTACATACAGTGTAAACAGTTACTTGACTCGCTGTATGTTGAAAGAGTAAGTCTTTACTCAAATGCACATGTTAATGTAATGTACATATGTGTAAAAAGTTACTTGACAGACTGTATATTGTCTATAAAAATCGCATTGCTTACAGGGACTACAATTCCTCACCAAGAGCTGTGACATGAACAATGCCACCGCCTGTTTCTATCTGTCGGGCATGCACATCTCTGGCGTACAGAAGAAACCCGAGGATGGGGCAAGCGTGGCATCGCAGCCACAGACGCCGTCGTCGGGTAAGACGCTGAAGGACAGCGATTTCATAGTGCTAAAGGACATGAAGAAGGCGTTTCAGTTCGCCTACAAGGCCTGCGAGTTGCGTAACATGTACGCCTGTGCTAACCTCAGCCAAATGTATGCGCGCGGCGATGGCATCGAGAAGAACGAGAAGGAGGCGGAAAAGTACAAGAAGTTGGCCCTCGAAATGCAGGAGGAGGTGAAGAAGCAACAGGAGACGCTTAGCTTTCAACAGGGCATTGGCATGCCCAACTGATCGACCAAATGAACATATACATATAGATATATATATGTATATATATATATCTACGTACATGTACTTTATAGAGTTTCTTTTCGTTTCCATTTACTTTACTCTTTTTGCTATTTTGATTTAGAATTCATAATGCTTTGACACGCTCGTCTCTATTTTCTCTTTCAACTTTGCAAACAATAGTCAACTTTATGTTTTATTCAGCTTTTCCTCCCGCCCTGCTCCGCCCCGTCCCGTTCCCTAGCAATACTTTATATGCAGTTCTAACTTTAGTGAGTTACAGTCTGTCAAGTAACACTTTACACAAATGTACATTACATTAACATGTGCATTTGAGTAAAATGTTACTTGACTGTCTGTATATATTTATATAATCAACTTACCTTCTTCTGTGTACATAGCCTGCATTTGCGTTTTCGGCATATGTGATGCGTGTGTGTCTGTGTCTGTGTGTGTGTGCGATAGAGAAAGAGAGTGAGAGAGAGAGAGAAAATTCCTAGTTTTAATTGTTAAAGTTTATGAGTGAACAAACAGACAAACACTTTATAATATTCCCCCCACCCGTTGATACCTTAAATGAAATACAAAGAAACAAAACCAAATTAAGCTCACTGCATTTTTGATCAGCTTATGGATTCTATATATTGTAGTATACAGCAACGCCTCCAACGCCGTATAAATTAAATTACAGTTGTCAGGTTGTCAGTTGACAATGTTCATCATCACAATTCAAATGATTTCTACAAATTACGCTTTATAGACTTAGAATAGAAGAAATAATTTTACTGGGCCGAACAGATTCTGCAGGCACCGCCTGTATCTATGCTATACAAAATAGACACAAAGAAGTTAACGAGAGCAACAGCCGAGTGGCACGCGGCACAGTGGGATACCTTTCGATCTATGTGCCGGAATAGTTTAATTTGTTAAGTTCATATATATGTACATACATACATGTGAATTTATTCTCGACAGATGGCGCTTGAGCTTCGCGCTCGCCTGCCTCCCTTGTTAGGTGAGACAAGCACGTGGAGTTATGCTCATACATTCTTAAATAACTTCTATGTTTATGGTCCGATCAAATTGAAATTTGAAGCATACGTAGATATTTTAATCAGCTTAGCGTATGTTAAAGTAGGGAAGTATTATCTTTTATATCCCGCTTACAAATCGAGTTAAAAAATTAAATTATTGTATTTCGGGGGCGGTGGGCGTGGCACCTAACATTTAAAATAAACTTGATCAGAGTATAGTATACAGGAATCTTGCTGCCAAATTTGGTATCTCTAGCTTTCGTAATAGCTGAGATCTGTGTGTTCACACAGACAGACGAATGGCTCAATCGACTCGGCTAGTGATACTGAGCAAGAATATATATACTTAATGGCGTCTCCCACGCCTCCTTCTACCTGTTAAATACACAAACTTTGCACTTGGTCGAAGGATATAAAAATATAATAAATAATACCCAATGGGTATTATAACAGTCGAGTATGTTCAACTATAGCTTTGTTACTTGTTTCAATTCGATATACAAATCTATAGTATGTGCTAAGATCAGCTCAAAGTGTAAATGGGAATCAAATTTATTTATAATACATATATGAAATATCATGTTTCGTTTATACTGAAAATCGTCAAATTTTTTATTGTAAAAAAATATTCCCATTATTGTTAGAAAAAGAAAAAGACAGCGCATTTTGGTTTTGGTTTTAGTTTTAGTTGTTTCTCTCATGTTTATCATCCACATCCACATTATTGTTATCATGTTATCAACTTATCAATTCGTATCGCTGTCCGATCTTCTAAATATTACATCAAATTACTAATGATTAATGCCTTCTGATTGTTAACAAACAAACCGATGGAAAAGGTGATAAAGAACAGAACAAAAAAAAAAAAAGAGTACCAAATACATACGTTTTATAAGTAGATCAGCGTATTAAATATTAGAAGTATTCAAATATAATAATATAGTAATAATAATAATAATATTAACAACATTATAGTTAGACGATATTAAACGTAGTGTGTGGTAAAGAAAAAAAAAAAATATATATGTATATTATATGTATGCAATATGTATATGTTGTTGTTGTTGTTGCTGTTGTATATGTATAGCTTGTATAAGTAGTATATATATGTATATGTATATGTATAGGATGTAAAAATATAACCTTCGCTCTTCGCTCTCAAACGTTAATAAATATTAATGCTGATGACAAATTTGTATTCTTGTGGTTTCTTGGGTGAGTAGTATGGTGTGTATGTGTGTGTCTGTGTGTGTGTGCCAGTGTATGTGTGTGCATGTGTATCTGTGTGAGTGTGTGTGTAAGCTTAGGAGTATATAATAAGTAAAGTAGGTTGCGTTTCTTGTTGTGGGATCGTCGATCGCCGCGTCTTAGGTGTAGGCAACGCTCAGCCGAGTGCCGCCTACAGGCCGGCAATCACGCGATCGCACAACTGTTGCGACTGTGGCTCGTCGGTGTCTTGCAGCGATTTCGACTCTTCGAGTTCTGTGTTAACGAGTTGTAGCCACACTGCGACGTGGTCAGGGCATATGACTTGAGGGTCGACTTAACCGATGGCGGCAGGTGCAGCGAGTCAATGGCATAGACGCTCGTCCTTCGCACAATGGTGCGACAGCAAAGCTCCTGCAGCGACAGCACTGCAACATAGAGAGAGAATATAACATCATCATTATATACATATACTATATATAGGAGAATAGACCCTATGCTATATGCTTATGCCAATCTCGCGCACCTTTGTTGCTGCGCCAGATGTGCTCCATGCCGTTGCGATGCAGCGCCATGCGGGCCAATTCGCAGAAAGATTCGCGTATATTGAAATCGCAGAGGGGCGATATCTCGAAACAGGACATATTGTTACGCGAGGCATAGGTCTCAGCCTGCTTGGCGGCCACCTGACGCTTGTACGCCAAGTGCAGACGATTTCCCACCAGCACCTTGGGTATGCCGGGCGCATGCTAGAAGAAATGCAAATGAATCATTTACTACAAATTGATTTCAATTAGAGACTGTCTGCTTCAAGTCGCGATTCGCAAAAGAGACCTTGGAGTCGAGTGAATCGAGTGTGCTTCCAAAATTTCTTTTGTAACCGGTTTGTGCGTCCTTGGTGTACTTGAAGTACTCACCTCCTCGACCTCTTTCAGCCAGCGATCGATGCCATCGAAGCTCCATTTGTTGGTTATATCGTACACTAGTATAATACCCTGAGCACCGCGCGAATACGAGCGGATTATTGTACAGAAACGCCCCTGGCCAGAGGTATCCCATATCTGTAGCTTGACCCGTTTGCCTTCCAGCAATATTGTTGTTGTCTTATACGCTACCGTTTGCAATATGTGAGAGGTGCAGTCTATAGAGTATATATTGTACACATTTATATATATAAAGTAGTAAAGTACACTTTATATCAGTTCCGACACTTGACTTACCATTGCCACTGCAGAAGGGGCTCTCTGTGGAGGGATCCTCAAGATTGGAGAGTATCTCGTGTTTACCCACATCGCTGTCCCCCACCAGAAGCACCTTTAACAAATAGTCATAGTCTTTTGTCATGGTTCTCATATAGATCTCTTTGTCGTCTCTCTGTCTCTCTCTCCTTCACTCTCGCTCACTCCCTGCAATGAGAAGGCGATAACAAAAACAAAAACGCAAAAGCAGGTTAGTTTCCATTTTAACAAGCCCAAGAATGTTGTTGCTCGTTATTGGCCTGGGCTAACCGGTATCAGAGCGGCAAAGGGAAAGGGGGCGAAGTGCGCCGGGTGAGGGGGGATAGATAAGCAACTACATTGCAAGGTGCCAAAGTAGAACCGGCAATTTTTTTGTAGTGTAGGCAGAATAACATTTATCTAGTGACTCATGCAACAGACACATACTATCACACAATTACTTGCCAATGTGCAAAATGCAAAATGGGCGTGAATTTGCCAAAATAAGAAATAAATAGACAATTTCTACATTTCACCGGTTTGCGCCAGACAGCTCCCAATTAGGGTGGCATTTTAGGGTGGCCGTTTGTTGTTTATTTACCCGTTCGAATTGTCGATTTTCATTTGGGTGTGTTTTGTTTTGTACCGCAACAGCCACAAAAACAATAACAACAAAAGCTTAAAAGAAACACACACACACAACAGGCACTCGACTCGCACGCACACTCCCACACCCACACACGCACACACAAAAACAATGGGCAAATTATACAAACACTGACGCTGACACTCACACACTGTAATATGCACTCGATGTTGTTGGAGAATAGCAGCGGCTATTTATTGTTACGCATAACAGTTACATTTTAACAGTTGCGAAATTTGCAACAAGACAATTACGTTCAATTTTTGTTGGCACTAATGTCACAAATGTATTTTACCCAAATACGCATATGCACATGCGAACAGAGTTGCAACCACACTCATACTCATTCAATCCTACGCCAGCTATCGTTGCCAATTCGATGCAATCGATGTATAATTGCAATAGTTATCGATATTTGAGCTTAAATAACACTGTTTTCGTTTGAAAAAAAAAACACTGCGTTATCATTTTTGCAAATAACAACAATGGTTAATTACATTAAAATACAAGGCAAATTACCGCCAAAGGTGGAGTTGGGCTATGTGGCGATAAAAGAAAATAGAAAACTTTATTGTTGCAATCTTTGCTTTCTAATTGCTTCATGCATCTGCGTCATACTAATAACTCTTTGTTTACTTGGTACAAGGGGACCTTCAGAACAGCAACAGCAACAACAAAAGCAACAACAACAACAACAGCGTTTGGTTTGCTATTACACGACATCGGAAGAGAATGCGTTGAGTCTGCTGGATGTGCCAGGGGACTTGTGTACCCACATTAACATTGGTGCTGCCGACTTGCAGAACACGACATTATTGCTGTCGTCGCGGTTGGAGCATGTTCTGCAGAAGGAGACGAGTCTGTTCCACGCCACGTATCCTCAGGTGAAGTTATTGCTGTGGATTGGCGGCGCTGACAGCGGACGTGAGTTTGCCAACATGGTGACAAATCATGCCCGGCGCAAGCAATTCCTTCGCTCCCTGAAAGCTCTGCTCCACAAATACCCCTGTTTGGATGGCATCGATTTGGACTGGGAGTTCCCAAGTGCATACGACAAGGAGCGCATGCACTTCTGCCAGTTGCTGCATGAGATACGCTTGGAATGGGCTCGCGAGCGGAAGGCCGATCGCCTGCTCAGCTTGGCCGTTGCAGCGCCCGAGGGAATCGCTTTCTTTGCCTACAACATACGGGAAATTAATCTGTATGTGGACCATGTGAATCTAATGTCCTACGACTTTCATTTCTATCGCGAGGACATGCCCTTTACGGGTCTCAATGCGCCACTCTATGCCCGCCCGCATGAAATCTCGCTGATGGCCACATTCAACATCAACTACACGGTCCACTGGTGGCTCAAGAATGGTCTCGAACCGCAACGTCTGGTCGTCGGCCTGCCCACCTACGGGCACTCCTTTACGTGAGTTGATTTCTTTCGTGTTCCTCCTCCTTATTAATTATTCCATTTGGTTTTTATTGAACAGCTTGGTGAACGTGCTCAACACACGCATTGGAGCAGCTGCATCGGGCGTGGGAAAATGTGGCCAGTTGGGATTTACCACGCTGGCTGAGACCTGCGAGTGTGCCAACAGCTTTGTGGACCCAATCTATCACTACGACAATGCCAGCTGTTCACCCTATCTCTCTGCGCTGGGTGAATGGATTTCCTACGAAAGCAAAACGAGCATTTTGTGCAAGGCGAACTATGTGAAATCCCTTCAAGTTGGTGGCCTGATGCTCTTCTCCCTGAACACAGACGATGTGCGTAACAGTTGCGGCTACTTGCCCCGCCTGGATGGGGCACAAAGCAAGCCGGTGTTTCCACTGGCTCAAGCGGCTAGGCAGATACTAAGGGGATAGGAAAGAGACGCTAAGCAAAAATGTGATTAGGCAAATTGGAACCAAATATGTTTATGTTGTAAGATTCCATGGCAACAATCAGTTTGTGGCCACACCTTGTATGATGATCTGTTGAGTATTAGCTAAATGTAGTTGGTAGATACAGTTGTTGTTTGTTGATCAGGTTTACAGATGATAAAGGTTCAATATATATGAGCCTGCAGGCATTTTACATATAATATATATTCCTAAGAAGAAGAACAAACGATCCACACGGTTTTCCATACATTTCGTTTAATTATAATATATAGATATAGGCATAAGTATAAATAAAATTATCACAATCGATCAATATTCATAATACAACTAGGAATTTGTAACAGGCAAAAAATAATTATTAATAATGACGATTATACATGGATAATTAAATAATTAATTGATAAGTGCACGACACGATCGACGATTTACACGAATTGTGATGAATGGAGGAGCAACGGAATGAGAAAGCAACGATTGCGACATTTCTTTAATTCGTGCCAAGGAGCGGAAACAGGGAAAGGGGAAGCAGGGAGACGAATGTGGAGATGCACTTGCAGCTGGACACCGATCATAGATGCTTGGGTGTCCGCTGTAGATTAGGCGGTGGCGCTGCAAGCAATTCATCGATTTGCAGCTTATACGCCGCCTTCAGCTCATGCAGATCCAGCTCTAGCTCCTCGGTGCGTTCCACCTTCTCGCCATACATCTGCAGCAGTGCATCGTAGCGATGCTGTAGATCCTCGTAGTTCTTCTCCATCAGCTCGTACGCCTGCACGCGTTCCTTTAACTGCGGTATAGGGAATTAGTCGGAGGAACTAACGAAAGAGTTCCAGTTTATGAGCATCTACTTACAGTCTCCAGTTCCATAGTGAGATTGGAGATCTCGGAGTCGAGCACGCCACGCTCGGCTTGCAGACGCGACAATTCCCACTGCAGGTGTGTCAGTTCGCCATCGCGTTGCTTGAGCAGCGCCTGCAGATGCTCCAGCGTTGTTGTGTTCCCAGCCAGAAAGCTCAGATGCACGCCCTGAATCATGCCCGACGGTTGACGTCCGCTGTTCGAGGCGCATTCCAGATCATCCTAAAGAGAGAGAGAGAGAGAAAGTAGAGTAAGGATCCGGCTTGAACTGCTTACTGCACTTACGCCCTGCCAATCAATGATGCCACCCAGTGCATCCTCAGTGGAGCCGCTGTCATCGACAAGACTCAGCGGCGGCGACACATGCAGCGACTTGGCCTGACAGCGGCTTTCGGCGAGCTCTGTGCTGGCCTTGACAGCCTCCACAGTGAGTTGGCTGCTGCGCTGCTTGCGCAGTTCCGTCTCCAGCTGCTGGCACTGCTCCTTCGCCGTGTCCAACTGCTGTTGGTGGTGCTGCAGCTGCTGCTGCAGCTCGCTCAATTGGCTGTGGGAGAAAAGAACAATAGATTAATCCATAATGAAAGACATGAGAAGTGAAAGTGCAGCCACCTCTTGTAGTCATTCTCTCGCAGACTTGCATCCAGCTCCTGTTGCCTTATTGATATTTTGGCGCTCTCTGCCTGCACCAGGGCATTGGCTAGCTTCTCCTCCAGCAGATCGCAGCGTGTGCGTAGCAGCTCCTGCTTCTCGTTGTGCACCGTTTCCAGCTGCTGCAGCGAACGCAATTGCGACTGCGAATCCTCGAGCTTCTGCATCAGCTCGTGCTCCTGCTTGTTCCAGCTGCTGGTGCGCTGGTTTAGCGTCTTCTGCAACGATTCAATTTGCCGGATCAATGGCGTCGTTGACACACTCAACTCCTGCGTGCTGCTCTCGGCCCGCGACTCTGCGGCCTCGAGGCGTCGCAACAGTTCGCGATTCTCTTCGCGCAGCTGCTGCTCCCGCTTGGCCATGTTCTGCTCGGTGAGGCGAAGCTTCTCACGCATATCACTCAACTGTTGCACATACTCCTGATTCTCGGCCTGCATTTGATGCTGTTCGTTACGCTGCCGCTGTTGCAGATCCCCCTTGACGCCATCGAAGCTGGTCTGCAGTGCCGCCAGTTTTGATTGCAAATCCTCAATGCGGCTGCGACATTCGGCATTCTCCTCGTCCACACGACGCTTCTCCATGGTCATGCGATTGACAGCCTCGATTTGTGTACGCTCCATTTCCTCTTTGGCTGTCAGTGACTTCTTCAGACGCTCCGATTCGCTCGATAGCAACGAGATCTGTTCGCCGTTCTTCTTGAGCAGCGTATCCGATGTCTTCTCCTTGGCACGCAGCTTCTTGATGATGTTCGACTGCTGCAGTATTTCCTTGGACAGCTTCTCGCCTTCCGATTGCAGTGCTGCAATCATTTCATTGCATTCGGTCAGCTCATCCTTGGGTATCTTGTTGAGCAGCTCATCCTTGAGGCTGTTGATTTGTATACGCAACGCATCCCGTTCCCGTATGCTGCCCTGGAACTTCTTCTCCAGCGCCGACAGACGCTGCACAGCCTCGTTGGCCTCCGGACTGTTGGCGCTGTTCTTAGCAGCCTCAACATGGGCGGACAACTGCTGATTCCGTTCGAGCAGCTCCGCGTTCTGCCTCTCCGATTGCAGTAATCGCTGCTCGCGTGCCTCAATCACTTGGTTTAGTTCGCTTATGCGATGCACTAGCTTATCCAGCTCCGACTGCGAGTCCTCGGACAGCAGCGATATCTCAGACGGCTCACGATGATGTCCCTTCTGGCCCTTCAGTCCGTGCAAGCTGTGTCCACTGCCCTTGCCACCGCCCATTCCACTGCATAGCTCCTTGAACTTTTGTGGACTCGTGCGTGTTGTCGTGCTGTTTGTACTCGAATCTCCATTGGGATTCGATATGATCTCAATGTCCGATGACGTTGACGAGTAACTTTGATCAACCATCTCCGTTTTGCAACCCTCTCGCCTACCGCCCGGGGAACTGCCGCTCGATTTGTGGCTCTTTTGGCTGAGCTGCATTTGAATGTCCTCGAAACTCTGTGTCGAGTCCGAGTCCGCTCCAGCTCCTGCACCCGACACACTGGCCGCAGCCTGTGTCTCGCTGAACACCAAAGCCTTCATCGTTTTCGTTGAATCTGAAAGACATTGAAAGGATTGATGCGGATCATTAAGAATGCTCAACAAAAGCAGCTTTTATTCGAAATCGACTCAAGGCAAAGAAAGGGAGAGGAAAGAATGTATGATCTTGCCATTCAGATGCAGCGAATGATCATCCTGATCCAGATGTATCGCTGGCTCGTCATCATCATCTGCATCGGCATCTCCATCATCATCATCATCATCGTCGCCGTCCGCATTGTCTGAGGTCTCATTGCTGGCTATGATAACAATACTGTCGGGTAACGATGGCTCCGTGTCAGGGGACATGCCCATTTCCATTTCGCTGGCCGTTGTTGGCGCCGTGATGAGTTCTAATGATGATTCGGAATTTTGCATACAGTCGCCGCCGCTGGGAGATGTTGGCGATGTGGTGGGTGAGGGTGAGGAAAGTAGATCCACCGAATCTGACGTGGCTGATTGCCGTTTGGCATATAGATTGGCCGATACGGCCGCTGAGCCATCGCCTTGACTTGCCCTGGGCGGAATGGTAACCATCTCATTGGCATGGGGATTATCATAGAATGTGGCTTCCTCAATGCCTGATGTTGTCAGTGCCGAGTTAATGGCCCCTGTGGCTTTATTTATTGTTGTTGTTGTTCCGCCCTTGGCACTGGGCGTAGACGCTGCACTGTTACTGCCCCCAGATCCGCTGGCAGAGCCGCTGCCAACGTTGTCTGTTTGCTTATTGTTGTCATCGTCCTGAATATCGAGCGCCTCAATCAGAACGGTTTTAGCTTTCTCGAACCAACTCATGGCACTACTTGTCTGTGTACTTTAAACTTTCTGCGCACTGCGACACATTAATTTGTATTATTTTTTTGTGATTTGGCAATAAATTGCGCTTTTACAAACACAAACACATCATTAAAGTTATCTCTTATTTCGTTGCTTGTTGGCAGCATCTACGGATATCGTATCGATATCGATTACGATATATTGCTGCCAGTATTTATTTTTTTAATCAATACATCTCATGCGCTATTTAATAAATGCATAGAAAAAAAATATATTTACTAACAAACATTTAAATTTCAGTACACACAAAAAAAGCATGCAAACAGGTCACGATGAATAGCATATCGATAACAATCAAACCTGCTCGTGTCAACTAAACAGTAAGTCAGCTGTTGTTGCCTACTGTCGGAAATCAATCGAAAAGCATTTAATAAAATTACAATTTAGTTACTTTATTTGTTAAGAGCTCCGTTATTAATTGTGACCAATGGATTCGAATTTGCGTAATGTATGAATGTACATTTATCAAATGATCGTTTTAATTGTAAAAACATCTCACCTTGCAGCTGAAAGATTTCCTTACATTATACAACAAAGTCACAGAATTATGCTTCAATCGCTGTGTTGACAATTTAAGTCAGCGGGAGCTTTTCGATCAGGAGGTGAGCAGGGGAGTCATTTACATGGATATATTTTTATATATATACTTGCCGTATGTAACTATTCTTTATTCGTTTGCATAGAACATCTGTGTGGACAGGTGTGTTACAAAATTTGCGCGCTTCAACCAAAATATGATGAAATCGTACGTTGATGTGCAAACAAAAATTAATACCAGACGCTTAGAAGAAGCTGAATTGGCCGCTAAGCAATTGGAGCAACAGCAGCAGGAGGAACGCATTAAGGAGCAACTGAAGGAGAAGGAAGTTATTGGGAACGTTGCCGTGTTCACGCCGGCCAACAATACGCCGGAAAATTTAACCTTGTAGCACAAGCAGCAGCTCCACGAGGATTGGATGATCATGCCACAGCTAATGTTTTCAATTCTTGATAGTTAAACAGCAAATACCACACACACACACGCACACACACACACAACACAACAACAAACTCACACCATGAAGCGCATTTGCCTGCTCGCGCTGATGGGTCTTCCAGGAGCTGGCAAGACGACTCTTTGCCAGTGGCTGCTGCAACATGTGCCGAATCTGGGTGTTTGGCACGTTTTGCACCTCTGCTACGATGACTACCTAGACGGCGACTCCTATAAGCAGCAGCGAAATCACATACATACATTGTTAAACCAGTTAATTCAGATGCTGCTTGCGACTCCCTGCAACGAGCCACTTCCACTTCTGCCCACCCTCCTGCGGATACTTTCACCACCCGCCACTGCCAGCCAAAGAGGCACAAACTACTTAATATTATGCGACGATAATCTTTACTATCGCAGCATGCGCTACAAACTCTTCCAACTGTCTTGCTTCCATCATTGTAACTACGCCCAAATCCATCTGGCGACACCTCTAGAGGCATGTCTATTGGCCAACAAGGCGCGCGGAGAAACTGTGCCAGCTTCAGTTATAGCACAAATGCATACACGTCTAGAGGCACCCGGCGATGCTGCCTGGGAGTGCAATAGTCTAACCTTACTGCAGCCAAACTTTGATGCACAGACCAATAGAATATTCGAGTTTTTAGAATCGTTGCTTCATATAAAAGAAGTTAAGTTATTGCCACCACAAGTAGTTACCAAGCAGCCCCAGTCGCAGTCGGTGATACACGAGTTGGACCTGCTCCTGCGTGCGCGATTACAGCAGCTAATACACAAACAGGACAACAAGGCAGTCAGGAGTCGTGCTCTGAACGTGAAACGCAAACAGATCTTGGAGGAATTTCGCAAGCAGTCTCACATCGAGAGGGGCGTTCACTTAAAGTACTATGTTAATTTGTTAAACTAGTCTAAAATAAGGTCTAAATACATGTAGATAGACTACAAGTTGTAGTACCATATTAAATAAACTGATCGGGGATTTGTTTAAGAGGACTATTAGAAAACTAGTTTTATTTACGGGGGGGTAATCAAAAAAATAGATATAGAATCCTATACTAAATTGGCTTTTCTTTAAACTACTTTAACTTGACTAAGATCACGTTTCTCAATCATACGCATCTGCTTCTTTTTCATGCGCTTCAGCTTAGCCGGATTCTTGATGACTTGTACAATCTCGGAGCGACGTTCGTTCGCCAGGCGACGCTCAGCGTTCTCCACGCGCCGCTGGTGACGCTGCACGGCGGCTTCCTTGCGCTGTTCCTTGATCTCTTTGGACTTCTCCTTGATGTATCGCATTTCGTTGCGTAGCGCCACTTTCTTTTCGAACGACAGACGATTTATGGTCTTCTTGATTTTACTGAATCTACAACGGACATAACGGAGGTAGCATGAGAATCTATATACATTCATTTATTCTGTAATTGTTTCTACTCACTTTTCCTTGGGCGTCTTCCATGGCCGATTCGATTTGGGTTGACCGCGCGGTATACTCGCCTCGGGCTTGAGCTCCTTTTTGGCTTTTGGTTTCGATTTTGTTATTGGATTTGGCGCTGTTGCTTCTGTTTTATTGCTCTTATCATCAACTACGGGTGCTGTTTTCGCCATTGTATTTATATTTTATTTACTGGTAGCTCAAAATTCAATCGCAATATAAACAAAACACAATTTGGTTTGCACACGTGTTTTTACGATATCGATAGGTATCGGTATTATACCATATGCTCACATATCGAGCCAGCTAGAGATGGCGCACTCAATAAGTTCCGAGCCCAACCACGGGATGGCGCCATCAAGACAATGAGTTGCTGCCGTACCTACTACTGGATCTGGCTATGATTGTATCACTCTGAAAGGAGACTATGTTGATACAAAAAAATGCATTTTGAAAACTATAAATGTGTTATGCTCGAGATGGCGCACTTAAATGTTATCGATATCACGATGTGGCGCCACCGTACATTCATCGATCGTTTAAGAATTTATAACACAGGAATTTTATTTGATTCCTCATCAATTTTACAACAATTTGGATCATACACAAATTATTATTGTAATCCAGTTTTTTTTTTAAACTTTGGTATTCATCTACATATTTACAGGCTTCGAAAGGGGGTCGCATTCCCATTAATAATAGAATCGTCTTGTCCGTTTTAGCACTTGTCAACTACAATTATTTATTTCTTGCCCTCCAGGAGTTGATTATGCTGGTCCACATTGTAGTGGTAGAAAAAGGCCTTGCTATACTCAAACGTAGATATCATGATAGCACATGCGGGCGCCACCTTGAAGAGCCGTGGCCCCAGGCCGGAAAATATTCCAGGTACTCCGTTCAGGCGGTATATGGTCGCAAGCCGCTCTGCCACTGACTTGGTTGGGGGTACATTTCTTGGTGGATTATCTGGTGGCGTTAGGCAAACCGAAACGTCATTTGATGAACAACTAACAACTTGCAGAGCAATGGAGGAGGAGGAGGTAGGCCTACCTGAAAATATGAATTTCTCACCGAACTCAATCTGCTCATGAGTCTTGATAACATCGAAGGGAGTGGTAATTGTCGCTGCAATCTGGGGGGAGGAAGTAGGATAAGCTCTCTATAAACATGTGATGTTTGATGCTTTACAACTTACTGAGCCCGATATGGCGCCGGCCATGAAGCTGAAGCCAAACGTTGGCTCGCCGACATTATATTTACTTTTAAGGTACTCGTAGCAGGTCCAATAGATGCCCGAAAAGGGAACATCGCGCAGTATTGTGGGGGGGCAAGCCGCGCCAGAGTCCCAGGACACCTTGCGACTGCATTACCAGTCGCACTGTGTTGAGCATCTCGGCATGTGTCATTTTCTGTGACTGCATCTTGGTGCGTATTAGCTCGATGGGGCTGACAAAGGTGACGGCCAAGATGCGCGCCGATATACCCGCCATCAGCGGCACCAGCATTGGAATGTCCCGACTGTGGGGTGCACCCTTCACTGGGGACAGGTACTTGTAGTTTAGCTCAATGAATTTCGCCCGAAACTGTTCGTAGGCAACGAAATAGATAATTGTCGAGGGCAGGGCCGAGATCAGTGTCGGACTGAGTCCTGACCAGAGCGAGCCGACGCCCTCGTTTCGACTTATCTTTATAAATGCATCCTGTGCAGCAGGAGAGAAAGAGGGGGGAATGAATTATTAGGAACAATATAGTCAAGATGCATTTCATTTCCACTCACAATTGTCCCCTTGAAATGGGATGAGGATATGGCAGGCTTCGCTTTCGTGGCTGTGGGAGCGGGTGTAGTGGGCCCGCAGGGGCAAATGTGATCCATCAGGCCATTGCAGTAGAGGAAGCACTTTTTTGATAATAACGCGGACTGTTGGGCCTGCAAGCGGGTCTTAATCACGTCCAAGGGCGTCACTGCAATTATCATTTGATTTGATGAAATTATCACTTACGGTGCATACATACATATGTACATCTGTTTATACACACAACAGTACATATTGCATGTCCATGTGTATTCTCATTCGGGGAGCACACAATTTCATCACTTACTGAAACAGGCGGTTATCATGGCACCGGTGCAGGCCGAGACAACTTGCTGCATGGGTCGTATGTGAAATCTTGAATCGGTCATTGTGAATTTCTTTGAAGTCTTCATCGATGATGATCCATAATTTTCCTCTGGGTTTATCGCACTGGGACTTATCTTGGTCGAGTTTCGCGTTGATTCCGGCATCGCTTAATGGGTGCCTGGTCTATACCCTAACGTGTGTGAATACGTAAATGTGTGTGTGTGATTTGGACCGTGTACGTATTTGCGTTGATATTGTCATTAAAATAAGCCGCTAAAAAAGACTTTCTAAGCCTCAGTTACAAATAAAAAATAGTTTTCCACATAGTTGTTATCTGTGTGCGTGTGCGGTCACAACGTACATCGTACATATATCGATAGATAAACAGCTGGCTAGAGCCATAAGCAGCTGTTGCCAATCATTTAGCTATCGATATGTGTGTGTCTCTTCTCTAATATAAATTGCCGCCCATCGCTGTGAAAATTGAATTATGATTATCATTACCTACCGGTTTGTTGAAGGCCAAGATTGTAGTGGAAAAAAAAGGATTTGCTATACTCGAATATGGATATCATAATGGAACAGGCCGGAATAACGCGCAACATGCGTGGCATAACACCAATATAAAGACCTTTCACGCCCTGCTGGCGATAGATGGTGGTCAAGCGTGATTTCACCGACCGTTTCCTAGCAGCTTCTGCAGCTAAAGCTGACTTGGTGCCAGTTTTTGATACACCGGAATAAAGTACATCCTGTCCAAGCTCCATTTGTGTATGAGTAGTAACCAAATCGAATGGCATTGTCACCAATGTCGCTAACTAAAAAGATACTATATTGAAATAAACATTTTTGTTCTTAGAGCGAGATCCGAGACCGAGAACCCACCGCTCCTGATACAGCGCCCGAAAAGAAACTAAACCAGAACGTTGGCTCCGTAACGCTAAATATACGCTTTAAGGACTCATAGGTGGCCCAGTATGTGCCCGAAAATGGTGCATCACGCATTACAGTGGGCGGCCAACCACGCCACAGTCCGAGCAGTCCTTGACTCCTGACCATCGAGCGTAGCACTGTCCATAACTCAGTGGACGTAAAGTAACCAGACTGCATGTTAATGCGCACCATTTCGAGTGGCGTTATTGCAGTCACAACCATGGTGCGGGAACACATGCCCGCCAACATGGGCACCACAGATGGAATGGTCACTTTCTGGTCCGCAGCTAGGGAGCTCGCCTTGTCACTAGGGTTTCTCCCATTTATCCAATTGTTAGCATTTCTCCACTTGATGAATTCAGTAAACGATTGCTTCAAGTACTCGTAGGTCACAAAATAAATAATTGTCGATGGCAAGGCTGAGACAAGCGTTGGGCTTAATCCCGACCAAAGGCCAGTGATGCCTTTGGAGCAGAGTATCTTGAGGAATGCATCCTGAATGGAAAGATAGAGATCGTTTCTTTATAGGGTAACTCGCGTACTTACCATGGCACCACGCAATGGGCGCAAATTTTGAAACTGCTTTGCCTTCGGCTTCATCGAGTCAGCCTTGCAGACATGCGTCATGAGACCGTTATGGAAGACATAGCATAATCTAGACACGACCTCATGCTTCCGCGACGATATCTGTGCCTGACTCTGAACTCGAGTCTTGACCACCTCTAATGGTGTCACTGCATATAGGATATATATGGTATACATCTCTCTCTGCCTCTCTCTCTCTTTACTACTCACCAACAAATGTGGTGATAACGCCCCCTATCAGAGCTGATATCACCTGCTGAATTGGTGTTATCTTATATCGCGGATCGTCGACCAATATCGTTGTCGTCAATCGTATACGATCCCCCTCCCTTGGCTGATCATGCTTCTGCTCCGGCTCCGGTTCCATTCTGTACAACTAAACCACTCTTCAAAATAAATAAAAACTAAATAAAAAAATTCTTTAAGATTAAAGAGAGAGAAAAGAAGCACGCATAACATAGATACCCTGGGCACACGGATTAGAGCGAGCTAGCAATATACCTTCCTGCATGCTGGCCCGTACCCGATCCGAGCACAGTGTCTAAATAACCAAACACATATCTATATCTATCTGCATCTAATATTGGCTTTACTCAATTTGTGTATGTCTGTTACGAGACTCGAAATTCTGTGACCGAAAATCTGAAACAACAAACCGAAGTGATAGAGACATGTCTATGAAGCCTACTACGATCAAGATACCCTTTTCATTTCAATGGAAATATCAAAGATATACATGTATATATATGTAGTGCAGATCGTCTAGATCATTCTAACATTGACAGCATTATTATCAAGGAAAGATGTGAAGCTGAACCTTTCTCACTGTAGAACTTCGGTACTCTCTCAAAAGATTCAATGAAGAAATAGAAGGTATCTCTTTTTCATAAATGGAATTATTAAAGATATACATGTAGTGCAGACCCTCTAGATCATTCTTGTATTGACAGCATTATTATCAAGGAAAGAGGAGAAAAGATATGAAGGAACCTTTCTCACTGCAGAACTTCTGTACTCTCTCAAAAGATTCAAAGAACAAATAGAAGGTACGCGTGGTGCGAGTACGACAAGAAGAAATAATAACATTTAATAGCGAGAATTATAAATATGAATTAAATTAATCAAATTTAATAATAATTTGCATTACATTTAAGTTATTACAGTTAAGTATGAGTAGTAAGTCAGTATAATATTATATTTTAGCTTGTATGTTTAATTCCGAAAAACAAAAAATCATATGTAATCATTATAAGATTGAAATCAGATCTCTCTGCTCTCTGCTCTGCGATGGTTTTTAGTAGTAGTGCTGCTGCTGGCCACGAATTGGTATGGGATGGGATGGGTTTCACATCGGGATTCGGTTGGGATGCTGGCTTGCTGGTTGGCTCTCGCTCTCTCGCTCGTCCCCCCCACTCACTTGTGTGCAATGGGAATCAGAGTTTCGCCGGCAGTCAGTGCTGGCAGTGGTGCATCCACAGTGAGAACACCATCCTTGCTGAGGGAAGAGCGAATCGATTCGGGATTGACACCCTTGGGCAGCAGGAATTCACGATTGTATTCCCTGTACACGCTCTTTGTGTCAGACTTCTCCTCGTGCTTGGCGTGCACCTAAGTATATGAGAAAAGTGTCAATAAGAATCAGTCATATAGTATGCATATATATCTTTTGCTTACCAGCAGCTTCTGATCGACAGTTTTCACAACAATCTCCTCGGGCGCATATTGGCTGACATCGAAGCGCAGCTTCAGCACTTTGTTATCGCCTTCATCCTGCAAAGAGGGAGAGAGAGAGAGAGAGAGAGAGTTAGCTTCATATATATATATGTGTACTATATATATCTTAGACATACCTGAATCAAGGGGGAGCTGATGTCCGACACGTAGTTCTGTTGCTTGGGCACACGAGATGGCAGTGCCGAGTTTGTTGTTGAGCTGTAAACGAAAATATTCAAATATTAATTTCAGTTTGGATAACTTAAGATCACAGAGAACAGCAGGACACCTTGTGCTTGTTTTTTTTTGTTTTCGTTGTTGTTGTTGTGCGAAAAGTTTTGTTAAATGTGCGTGTAAAGGCCTCCATGTTTCTTAGGAAAAGTTAGAAAATTCGAACTGAATGGAAACTCGTCTCAACTTCAACTGAAACTCAAACCCAACTCAGTCTGAACTCAAAACTGAAAACCTAACCTATAAATAGCGCGGATGTCCGCTCTAAAACAGAGATTTATTTATAGCAACTACGACAGCTGTCGGTACAATCAAAAATAGGGGAGAGGACTCATTCTTTGATATATTTATGTATTTATGTTAAACATACACTCAGCGAAAAAGTATAGCAATTATCTGATGGATCTGACCTCAATGTTAGATCATTTCTAACATTAATTGATATGAAAAATGGTCTTAATGTTATGTTAAAAATAGCTAGAAAACAAGAAGCTGCGGCTGAATTTAATATACGATTTATAATATGAATCAGCATAGTTAGTTAATTTCAATTGTTCATATAATCCGTACATAGTACATATGTATGTATATAACAATTTTTTATATATCTACATACATACATCTACATGTTTTGTGTAATACTCAAATTTATTTTTTCACTTCGTACAGACACAATGGGCACAAGCATTTTGGCCGAGGTGCCAAAATCTCTTGGCCTCGTGTGGAGCGCAAATACAAAATTTCAATTTCTGTGTTGAGTTTTCCTATACTCTATAGTATGCCAAGTGATAATTGCAATGAATAATATATAAATACTTTAACGAAAGGGAAATTATGATTAATTTTTTAGGCTCCATTTATTTTCTATTCATGAGTCAGATCTGAGAAAAGCATAGTCAATTAAGTCGATATACAATTGACTTAACGACTCAAATACACACATACATATACATATATGTCTGTATACTTATATATTTGGTTGAGTGACCCAAACGGAATTTTCAGGCTAGAACAATAAGCTTATACACCTGACATATGTTCCAAATATTTATGCGATCTCTTTGAGTTATATACTTTAAAATAATATTTGAATACTACGAATATCTTTGCTGAATACAACTCTGTGTACATCTGTGTCTGTGTGTGTGTGCTTCGTTTGAAAAATGAATCTGTTCAACATTTTAAGTGACAACAGACGAAGCTGTCACTCAACACGACAGCCCAGCGAACAGTGTGTACACAAAATAAGTGTGTACAATATACATTTTAGTTAATAACAAATATGAGAAAATGCGTCTGTGAATTCACTTTGAGTAACTGCAAATAATGTTGCCACACACACACACACATAAATAGGTGTACCGTTATTTACTGTGCATGGATTAATATTGAAAACGAAAAGCCATAAAGAAATAAATATGTATTGTACATAAAGAAACATAAATCAATGGAAAACTAAACAAAAATTATTTGTTGTTTTTTTTCTTTTCTACAATTTCAATGTGGTTTTTTTATAGTACCTGGTTGTAGTTGTTGTTTTTTTAGTAGAGCTTTTCGGTAGAGAAGGAAGGATTATTATAAGATAGATTTATATATTGTAAATTAGAATATGTATTTGAATTGCGGTTGTTTAATTTGGGTTTCCCAAGCGGCGTGTAAAGATTGAACAGGAAGAGAGAGAGAGAGAGAGAAATATATAGAGATAATTAAAGTGATAAGGCTTTCAGTTAATTATTGCTACACAATATATGGTTCTACATTTATATTTCTACAAATACAAAGGTGCAAAAGGTACACACACACGCACTCACGCAACGAAAGAAACCACAAAAAAGAATTCGTAAATCAAACTCAGCTACGCAAACCAATGAACCGTAATTGACCACGCACACGCACACACACACACACCCATATAGACAGACAGGCAGGCAAACAAACCTACACACACACACACATGCATAGTACATATCGGTGGCTGATAAGCGCGCCTGCCTGGCAATCAACTGTAAACGTGTCCGCCAGCGACCTTGCGGCCAACGTGCAACGGTTAAATGCAACCAGCAACAACATTAACGGAACTACTCACACAACAACAGCACAATGCATTAGGAGCTGATCACCCACACACCCCCACCAGGTACATACATGCATATGTACTCTCTGACTGTGTGACTAATCGTAGAAACCGTTAGATATGTACAGTATAGAGGAAATCGGGCCGCAGCACCTGCCGGAACAGCAGACATTGGCGCTAACTTGCCGATGGGGCTAGCCAAACACACACACATACCCAGAGCCAAACACGAACACACAAATTCAAACACACTATCGAATTTTTTTTGGTGCACAAACACATACACAGACACTCTCAAACTTGTGTCTATCTCTCTCTTTCGCGCGCGCTCGCTTACCGGTGCTTATGATGATGATGATGTCATGCATATTTTTCGTTATTGTTATTGAAAAATAAAAAGATGAAAAGAAAATAGCCAGAGGCAGCAGCAGCAACAACAACACTAGTCATGTATCAAGTGTCGTTAAGTTGAGATTGCAAAAATCTAACCAAACCGAACCGAACGAAACGAAAAGTTAACAAACGCTAATCGAAAACCAATTGCAGCCAGAGATCGTTGGAAGTGTCATCGAATCTCGGCTTACGAAACGCTAAAAATTTGCATGATATCATCTCTAGGTGGCATTATCTACGCGGTCAGTGTCAGTGCGCATCACACCTACATATGTACATATGTAAATAAATTGGCAAGACAAAAATTAACAGGCATATTTCAATGTTTACACGCGATGTAGGTAAATATTTATATTATACACACACACACACCTACGCATTGCTAAATTAAAAATGGAAAAATTAATTAAATACAAATACATATGTATGTATGTGTTAATGTGTGATGCTGCCTGGATGCGGCAGACAGATAAACGATATTCAACGTTTACGATATTTTATACTATTGTTCATCTTGGGAGGCTCAATAGAATTCCAAGTGAATATTGGAAATACGATATTAACCACAATTTATGTGGAATCAAGTCTCTAAAGAGTAAATAGTTTAGATGTTGTTGCGGTCGAGACTGTGTTTTGAATATACTTGTTATTTGCATAAACAAATCGCTAAATGCCAGCGCACGGTCTGCTGATCCCGAAACCCCTGCTCCCTGTACCTCTGCAAATTTCCCCACTTCGGTTGCATTGTTGCTGTGCAAGTACAGTGTGTATGTATGTATGTATGAATAAGTGCAAACAAATTGATGATCGTAAATTACTGTGGAACATCTCGTCGAAATGAATAGTCAACTAATCTATTCAAATACAATACATTTTGATTAAAAGAAAGTTTTTCACTCTGGAATTGCTGACAACAACTATTTAAGGAACCTTTGATCATCGCACAATACAAATCTATATACATATAGTATGTATGTACATAGCATGCAAATTTACTATAGAACAACTAGAAAAAATCAATTAGTATGTAGTCTATTGTGCATGTAGAAAATCGAACCAGATGACGATGACGTGATCGTTTATTTTTAATCTGCCGCCGTACAAAATTCATTATATTTCATTTCAATTTATTTCGTTTCGTGTTGTTGTACAACAACAGTAGCAGCTGCCCAGCCCTAGAGAAGGGCCATCGCTCGTGATATTCGAAGCCGTTGAAGAGGGAGCTCACGAGCTGAGTCATCGACCTACCTCCCCATTTCCTGCACACACATTTATCGACAGGCAATTCACAATCACCCCACACACACACACACACGCACAGTGTCAAGGAGCACGCAAAATTAAGCTGCGATTTTTGTGTTAATTTCTGTTTCTGCGCTAAAGTTTTGACTCGGCATTTTTGCGTGAAAGTTTTGCAAGGCACGCAATCTGAAGGCAGAGAGGCCGAGCTTCTATTGTTTAGAAAGTTTGCTGTCGTTGCGTTGCGCATGCAAATGCAACAAAGGAGAGGACGACAACAACAGCAACCACTATAACAATAACAAATCGTTTATTTCGATTATGTCATTGTCTGTGGTCGGAGTCGAGGTAAAACCGAATGCTCTTCGAGTTTGATTCAAGTGGCGCCCACGCGTCGCGTCGCCACAAGTTATTTGAAAGGCTAGCGAGGCGCAACCGCGACGGCGACTGCGACTGCGACAGCGCAGCGTCGACGTCATTTGTGCTTAGTACACGAAGTTGAGTTTAGTATTTTTTGGCATTTTTTTGTTGTTTTTCTTTTATTTCTAACGGCTGCCTTTATATTGTCTGTTTATTTAGTAAATATTTGAGTTATATATTCACGACTGCCGTTGCTAGTGCGTGTGTGTGTGTGTGTGTGTACGCTAGATTTATCTGCTGCACGAAAAAAAAAATTCCGTTACGCCACATCATAATTCGTGTGTGTTGTGTGTAGTGCAACCATGGGTACCGTTACCAACACAGGGTTGCATTGTGAAGACACAACCCAGCACACAGCACAACAAACAAGCACTGCGTATACACACCACAACAAATCTATGCCAAATCTGCGATTAGTCTGCCAACAGCAAAGAAAAAAAGATGAATAAATGAAAAACAAGATGATCAAGTAAAAAAAAAAGATACACATTTTTGGCAGTTTTGAAACATGCGCTAATAGCTCGCTGTGTTCTTGGCGGGATGCGGGGCGAAGGAAATCGGCCGATTGCTTGGCAAGCACATTATGTGGCGAACAGGCAAATGGATAAATTATACATAGTATACACACGCACACATACACATAGATAAGTGTCGGAGGGGGAGGCAGGCAGCATTCAGCAAGCAGCATGACTCATCCCCCCCATTGCTATAAGAAGAACTGTGTTCCAAGTATCTGGGGCATACAGCGCCGTTTTGGCCTTAGCCCAGTACATCGTCGTTCGTCGTAATCCAGCTGGTGGCAACAAGATGTTGCCGTGTCTATTTTTATAGTGGCAGAAGAGCAAACAGATACGACAGCAAGACAGCTCGGAATACCCTAATATTCATTAGGGGGACCATTCACGTAATACGACAACGAAGTTTATGCAATTCGGTATTCAAATAGTCGCCAAAATCAAGTGCAGAGCATTAAATTGTACTCGTTATTCTATAAATTTAACCTAATGTACCAATTAGACATGTGTTTTTATTGCAATTTCATCAGTGTATAAACACGAAGTGTATTTGTTTTTTAAAATTGCAAAGTTTCACGCAATTCTGGGGAATTTCTGGAAATATATGTATGCTAACGCTAATCTAACTTTACAAATGTGCTTCATAAAATGTTTATCATCATAATCGAGCTAATTTCTTATCAGTTCCCACAAATTTGATGTTCAAGCACAAATAACGAGAAACAGAGAAACTATTGTTAATCCATGTACAAAAAGAATACATATCAAGATAGAAGATACTACATATAAAAAAAAGAAAAGACAAGAAATCTACCAAACACATTCCAGACAGAAAGTGAACGGGGGGGAGGGGAATGCAGAACTTACCTGGTGGACTCGAAGAAGTTAGCCTCGCGGTTCATCAGTTCGTGACGGAACTTGGCCATCTCTTCTTCCATCTTACGCATCTCGGAATCGAAACGTTCGCGTATGCTGCTGAATTCCGTGTCGATAACGCTGAAGTCTCCCAATTTGATGGGGATATTTCTCTTGTTAGCCTCGGCCATTTTTTATTTCTCTGTGTTTGTTTGTGTGGGTCTTAGTTAGAACTAAAGAGCTTCTTGCGTTGCTGGTTCTTCTTCTTCGGGTTGTTTTCACGCGCTTCGAAACACCGCGTTGTATTCTGATTTGCTTGGGTGGTGTTTTCTTTCAATTGGACTTGGTGGTCAGCTTTCGTTTGTATGTGTGTATATATTCACTTTCGAATCAGACGAACCAAAAAAAATCACAAATACGTGTGTGTGTGTACAATTCTTTGTATGTATTTTGTTTGTTTGTTTCTGAGAGTATTCGTTTGACTCGTCTCGCACAATTGAACGCGTCGCAAAGTTTTCTAATCGACTGTTTTGCATTTTCGGTGTGTTGTGGCTTTTATAGCGGCGCGTCGTGGCCGATACCACAAAGAGCGTAACAGAGGTCGTGCGAGAGAGCGAAGCAACAACAAAGTAATGCTAATATGCCTGCGGCACCCACACATGTGCACACCGAACCCGCTCTCTCACTGACGACGCTCTCCCTCTCTCACTTGCTGGCTGCGCTCTCTTCTGCCGGCAGGGAACAAGTGAATGGATTTGCCGCGACGTCGAGTGTGTGTGTGAATGGACACACACATTCACAAGTGTCAGCGCGAGTGTGAGTGCGAAGAAGAGCTCTCGTTCGCTCTCACAATGCCCTTTCCAGTGGGCGGACATTAAATTTTCGATGTCGTTTGCAACGCGACTCGTTGAATTAATGTAATAAATAAAATCGAAATGTTTTAAGCCCCAGATTATCGAGGTGAACAGAACAACGAAGATGACTAATTAATTAGATAATGTAAATATGTATAAAATCCATTTTAGAGCATTTCATGGTCGCAACAAAGTTCTGGAAGCGTCGGACTGACAGTTATTTATTAGAACTTTACATTTGAAACCGTAATTGCATTTCTTGGATGGGTGTTCATCGAATATCGTAAATCTGTTTGGAGTTACATGAGAAGTATGTGCAAACACAGACACATACATACATACACACATCCATAAATCTTTATCTATGAACATGCAGCAGCATGTACTATACGTACATACATATGTATGTATTTATTTGTATTTTGTGCAAGTTGAATATCGTCGAGCATCTAAAAATAAAGTAACAGTAACGTTAGCTGAGCCTCGGCCATGTCTGGCATGGCGCGTTGTGGGTGGAAATGTAACCGGCAAACGGAAAACGTCGAACAGCAAACGGCAATGAGAACCGGTTTGAAGCTTAACGATCGCTGCCGTTTTAGGGCAAAGAACGACACATTTTTAAGCCACATTGTAATACCAGAAATGCGGTTGACGACGTTCTTAATACAAGCAACCACACAGTGTATCTATGTGTGCGTGTGTATGTGACACGTGGGCGGATTCGTTGGCGACACATTTCCACATCTCGTCTCGATTTGTTTGTAAACAAACGCAAGATGAGTAATCGAATCGAATAATCGAGATATCGAGATGACATGTCCTTTTAAGGCGACTGCGTGACACGATTGGGCAAAGGAGTCATCATCCCTAAACCGATTAATTGGTTGTTGCTTTTTTAATTGCGAGTATCATCACGACAAAATACAAAATGAAAACAACAACGAAATATGACCAATAATTCAATCATGAATTACAAAAATAAATTAACAATCATCAGCTGCTACTGCTGCTGCTGCTGCGGCTAAGGTGTTTTGCTCTTAGTAGCGCCCACATGGGTGCTGCGGCCGTTAATACCGCTGTCCAAACAATAAACTCATTTTCATCGAAATTGTCGACCTTGGAAGCGACAAAGATCTCGCTGAGGACTGTGCGACACCACAACGCACGCCAAAATACACGTACCCCCCGAATTAACGTACATATGTATGTACACAAAGTCATGCATACATATGTTTGTATGTGAGTATGTTTGCCACTGTCGAAAGCAAGCAACGATGAAATTAAGAAAAACAGATTTCCCATAGCGTCGTCGAGAATGTTCATCTGCTTATGAAAATATTCAAGTATTTATGTACGTATGAGTTTGCATATACGTGTGAACGTAACCACACTTTTCGTATATTTTGGTTGACATTCCATTCCCTTCCCCCAAACCACCCTGCCCAGCGCACAGAATGTCCCAAAACAACTGCAAATCAATCAAAATTCACTCGCGATGATTTACCATGGAATTTTTGGTCGATGTATAATACGCCAATTTTTCAACTAAGGCAAATAGATCTGCTGCGTGGGCGGCGCTGCTTGACGACAGCGTTTAAATATGTGCCAGCATCAGTAGCAGCAGCGGCAGCTGGCAAGAACAACTATAAAGTGCTCAGCACACGATTTGGAATATATACAATATAGGCTGTAATAATATTTGTGCAGTCATAACTACAAGCATTTAACAAATTAAAAAGTTCTGGAGCTTATAAAGTTTTGGGCGCTCTTTCGCGTGGGCCGTATCAACGGGCAAACCAGTATGAAGTGATATATGTATGTACATATACGTTTTCATTCATAACGATACAATTTATGAATCATACTGCGACATTTTTGAATTTAATGTGTAAACAAAATTGTTAATTATTTAAACAATTTTTTGTTGACATGCACAATGATAATTTATACTGTTAAACATTCAGTAAATAGCTACAATTAAAATAATCATTACTGCACATATTATAATTTATAATCGATATCTTCGAAAAGATTTTCAGGTTTTGTTTTTTTTTTAAATTTAACGGAAACACATTTAATTCAAAGCAACCCTGCAAGTGTTTAAAATAATTCAATCAGCTGGTCACACCAACAGCCATTAAACAGTGCTATAAAATGCGCGTGCTGTTATCGATTTGGTGCTACCAGACTGCCTGCATGCTGTGTGTGCAGTGTACAACACTAAAGAGCTAAGACTACGTGTGTATGTGTGTATTCCTTAGGCAGAAAATATAAACAATTGCATTAATTTAATGCAAGAAAACCGTAATAAACTTGACAAATTTGTGCTTGCATTGTGTAATTGAACGACAAAATGAATTCCTACTACACGCTCTTCTCGGGCGACAACTACGACGAGGAGTCAATAGGCGACGAGCGCAGCGAAGAAGGTAAGCAGCACCAGCATCAGTAGCCACTGAGAAGACTCCTGGTCTAAAATACTCCCAGCCTAGATGTGGAGGCTCTTAGTGCATCTTCTACAATAAAACTATTGCCATTTCCAGATACCGACGACGCAAGCGAAACGGAGTTCCGTAGTCCGTTTCGCTGTGGCGGCACTAACGGGACATCGTCCAACAGCAACCTCAACAGCAGCAGCAACACCAACAACAGCAACAGCGAACTGAAGGAGCAGTAAGTATTGATCGATTAAGTGATTGAATCAACTCATATCACTTGTTTAATCCCCCTCCCACAGAATGTATCTTCACAAGCTGCTCAATCTGCAGAAGCAGCTTATGGAGCTGAATCAGCTAAGTCATCCGGAATACCAGAAGCGTGTAAGGAAGCTGGAGAATCAGCTAAAGGAGCGTCGTCGTCTGAACGAGATTTACAAGGACTATATGCGTGAATGTGTGGAACGCGACTATATACTGGAGAAGAAGGCCGCCCAGAAGGAGTACGACGAAAAGATGATGGATCTCAAGGATAATCTGATCGCTGACTTTGAGGATCGCAAGCGTCAGATCGAGAACGAACGCTATAGCCTCGAGCTGACCAACGATTCCATGGAGATCAAGACAACAGTGACGCGCAAGCTGCGACGACGACCAAACGAACCGTTGCCGGTGATCGAGAAGCGTCGGAAGCCAGCAACGGGTCAACTGCTTGTCTATCAACTGGATGACAAGGAAATCGAATCGGATCTCAAGATGATACAGCGTGGCAAACCGATGCCGCTGCAGCAGAACGGCCTCAGTTCCTATACCAATTCGCAGCAGCAGCAACAATCGACGCACAACCTTCTGGCCGATCCGAATAGCTACGTGGAGACGCGCATCGAGGACAATAAGCTGCTGTACGAGCGTCGTTGGTTCTGTCGTGGCCAACAGGTCTATGTGGAGGGCAAGGACATGAACAAATTTGCAGCAACAATTACGGCCATTGGCAATGAAGTGGTGCGTACTCCTACCCCCTCTATCCCTCTTTCTTTATCATCTCTCTCTTTGTCCCTTTGCAGATCTGGGTGAAGCGTTCCAACGAGAGCAAGTTCAAGATAAATATGTCGCACCTGGTCAAGGGCAAGATATCCATAAAGCGTCGATAAGTCATGTAGTTAGGCTATAACCATATATAGATCTAACCTCACTTTAAGCTTACATTTATAGCTTAAATTTATATATGTATTTTATGTACTATTTTAATATTCATAAACAAAATGAAAATACAATTGTAAATATTAAGCAAACATTTCGTTTATTTGTGCTTTCTTTATTATGTTACTATATTTGGGCGGGAAAAGAAAATAATAAAATAAATAGAAGAAATTAAATGTATGCTTGACGAGGGAGTCTCTATGCTGCCGAGGAAATCTCTATGATGCCGAGGAAGTCTTTATAATGCAGAGGGAGTCACTCTTAATGATGCCGAGGGCTTCTCTAGGATGCCGAGTGAGTCTCTATACTGCCGAGGAAGTCTCCCTCTCTATGATGCCTGACAAATGCAGCAGATCCTTGTGTAGTATTACCTAAAGTAGGTAGTTTACTCTAGGTAATACTGCAAAAGAATCTGAGACGTTTATAGAGTACAAATGATTCTATAGCTTAATTCACATCAAAGATGAACAATAGAAAGCAATCTGTGTGCTTTCTGTTGTTTATTGCATGGTTCCTTCTTTCCATTGTAAAGTAGAGCTAACTTATGCTTTGTATTGCCATAAAACTCTTCCTGCAAGCTCAGAGATTCATCCATGTTAAGTGGCAATGTCATAGCAACTGCTCAAGCAGATCGGTTTGCTCTTGAGCCATCCCCCACACACCCCACCATCATCATCATGCTCTAAGAGATGACACACCATATCACACATTTAGAGCCACAGGTTGCAATGTTTACAGAAAGATCAATAGAACAGAAAAAAAAAAGGGTTAGGATCGTTTTTTTGTTTCACTTTGCGCTTGTATTATAATTCGTCGACTTGCATTTCTGCTTCGTGAATACAAAACATACACACAATGCGTAAATTGTTTCTTGTTTAGGTTTGTTGTATTTGTTTTTTTGTTGTTAAACTCGTTTCATTTTTTTCTTATGTATTTAAAAAAAAACGCTGGAAACGTTGTTTTTGTTGTTGTCTAAGAACGAGAGCCACGTCCAAAGCCACCACGGAATTCGACCTCACCGGCACCGGGTCCGACATCTCCCTTCTTGTCCACACCGCTGCCGCCTGGGGCGCGTCTGTAGGCAGAACGATCCTCACCGGTCTTGGAAGCATCGGCGGGTCCGCGTGGGCCACCAGCCGCTGGGCGGGGACGCAGGGGCTCTGAGCGCACTGGACGCTTCAGGGTTGAGGGCACAATCTCGGGAGGCAGATGCAGGTAGCTGCGGAGCTCCTCAATACCCTCGTTGGTCAGATACCAGTAGTAGTGTCTCCATGCGAACTGCTCCTTAACAAGACCGCGAGAGTGCAGGGACTGCAGAGCCTTGATGACATGCAAGTTGGGGATCGACTCCAACTCGGGATGCTTCTGTGCGTGGAAATCCTTTTTGGCCACAATGACACCCTCCTTGAAGAGGTATTCATAAATGGCGACACGATGAGCCTTTGGCATGAACATGCTGCACGAAACGAAAACAAAAAAATACAAAAAAAATATAAATAACTTATTAGAACTTATATATCGGTATTGTTGTTGTTGTTATGTTGCTTAGCTTGTTGACAAGCCGCTGACATAAATGTCAAATAATTCGCAAATGTCAATAAAATTGCACAAAACACTTATTGCGACAGATGCAGCGTTTATTTACGCTTGCACAGCAATTTCGATTCATTTAACACTTTTACGGATTTGCGATAATTTCGCAGATTTTATTTGATAATTTCACGTACTTTGCGTCTTCTATGGAGCAGAGACCGGAAAGAAAGGAAAAGCGAGTTGACAGCTGTCAGCTCTCATATTCTTCTTCTTATTTGTATACACACAGAGTTGCAAATTACGTTCACATGCGAATGAACGGACGCATGGTTGCATTACAGTTGCTTATTATCATTATGGATATTCCAGCACTTGCTGGACAAAGTTTAATGAACATATTTCGTTTGTTATTAAAAGAAAAATAAATGTATTGAATTATGACATATTATATTTCACATTAATTATAATATTATCTACATTGTGATATCAAAAATCACTTCATACTTATTCGATAACAATATATTACTCGATGTGAATATTTGTGAACTCAGCAATTGGGTGACTTATCGATAGATTTGTGGCGCCAAGTAGTTAGTTTGAAACGAATAATTTGTACACTTACATCTGAAGTTGAAAATTTGCTAATTTTACTTATTCTGTAAATAATTACCCATAACAAAAATAAAAAGTAAGCTTATAATTTGAGTAGAATTTCAATTTGATACGGAAACAGATGTACTATTTATAATACAAACTGAAATATCTAAATAAATATACAGAACAAAAGTAAACTTACAATAAATATATAATAATATTTTATATATACAATATTTCCTAAGCAGCATTGATTAATATTTATGCTGTTTATACTGTTTATTCCAAGAAGTCAACAAGATTTCAGAGACAAGCTAATCCAGACGTTATCAGAGTTAAGAAAATTGTTCGTCATGCTGTTGATTGGCAATCTAACACCGATCCGATTCCAGCACCTACTTTAGGGACTACCAAGTGGTGAGTATTGTGTGAGGTTTATAAAGGAACAGTACTCAGTTTCTCCCTCTTTGTCTCTCTCTCCTCTCTCTTTGTAGATGCTCCGCTTCTGGTCTGATTTTGGCTTTACTCTGCTCTTCGCCTACTTATGTATGTACCTTCTTATCGAGGCTCCCAGTGGTGGTTTGCAGTTCTTGTGGCTACCGTGTTAGCTGCCCGTAGGTCAACTCCTTGCCTGCAGGCATATATTCTCCTGCCTGGTAGCATCTGAGCCATAAAAAACAATCCCCATGACTTACAAGAAAACACCATATGTCCCATTAGTTATAATTTTCTAGTTATAATTGTTTAGATTTAAATTGTTATTAGTTTTAAGTTTTGCGTTAGTTTGTCTTGCATGTTAGGTCCGCGTGGGTAGGAAAGGATGATAGGAATAGGATATAGTAAATAAATGTACGAGATATAAAGAAATGAATTGCTAAGTTACATTTCCTAGGGAGATGGGACGGCCTTAGTTGGCCAGGAACGGGCTCGCCGACTTGGGTGTGATGCTCCGCAACTCCAGAGCAGGAGCATCACATGGTTGGGTGGGTGACTTGGCTGTCACCAAAGGCTGTTGTTGTTGTCTTTTGTCCCTCGTAGAGTAGTTTGTGACTGTAAATGAATTGAAATGTATTAAAATATGTATTTTATGTGCATTTTGATTTGTTTACCTTTTGTCAGTGATGCGTCTTTTGTGTAAATACCGATGATTATTGATATTTTGTGCGGACTGCAGGGCTGGAGGAAAATCTTCTCCCCAAGTGCTGCTAAGCTAGCCGGCACGGCCCTACCGACAAAAAACAGTCCGTAACACAGTTGAAAATAGAGTTTAGCAGTGTAACTTGGGTTACCAGATGTATCTCTTGTGAAATTAGTAGATTTCCTACGCAAAATCAGTAGATGTGGCAGCCCTAATTTTAAATATTGCAATTTATCGAAATGTTATATTTTGAAATTATTTAAATTATATTTATCGTTGATTTGTTGAATATACACTTTTTTGAATTCATATCAAATTCACCATTTGTAATTCACCAGACTTTGTTTGCAGAATTCACCAGATTTCGTTAACACATTCAATTCAATAAGTCTGCGCAGATTGCAATTAAATTTGATATTAACAATAAATAAATATTTAAATTAATATTGATCATTACTTAAAGTAAACAAATGAGTTGATAATAAAATAAAACCGTTATAAAGTTTGGTAAATAAATTACAACCAAAAGTATGCAATGGTTTAGGTGTATACTTGAAGCATGAGTCACGGCACAACCGGCGTTTTCCTGCTCATTTTGGACGTTAATCAGCGTTCAGTCGGAAGACTTTGTTCTGACGAAACTGAAACCTTATCACTGAAATAGCACCTGCAATATAAGTGGTTGCAAATTCTTATCATACTAATAAAATTCTTCGTAATGCAATGTATATCACAAAGAATCCCATGCATTGCAGTGCCCTAGAATTATAAACACCATAGAATGAAGAAATCACTCTTAGAATTTAAGTCCTAAGTACTTTTATCACTTTCTTTATTACCATTAATATAATTTACAAAACGAATTTATCTCAGCTGGTAAACTAACAGTAGTAGTATAATAACAGTAGTCAAAGAGGCATTAACAGTAGTAAAAATATAATGTAAGTGTTAAGAAGGGTAATAACAGTAGTACAAGAGGTCGTAATAGTGTGAATAGGAATAATAAGAGTAGTACACGAGGTAATACCACGAGTAAAGATGGTAATTTTATTAGAAATTCAATTTGCAGAACCATTTTTATTTATTTATTTTAATTATTATTATTATTTTCTAAGAGTACAGAAATGTAGCTTTATAAATGTAAATTAAACTTAATATTTTTTTTTATTTTTCGTTTTAAATTTTAAATTTTATAGCTTACTTTTACTATATTTAATAACTTATACTATAGTGTAAAAATGTAACTTAATGACTATCTAGAGTTGTTACTCACAAATTTTAAACTATAACTTTATGTTCCTCTATATCATTTTGTTTGATATATATTTATCTAGTAATAATTTATAAGATTATGCAAATGTCTTTTCCAATTAGGCATCTTATTTAGATTGTAATGAGATCTGCTCCTTCAACGCCCAAAAGTAGGCAACACTGAAAACAAAGAAAATATTCAGATTTGATTTGCAAGATTAACTACAATATAGAAAAACTAATGCAATTTTCGCAAAATGTCTGAAAAAGTAAATTTATTATACTGACCTTGCCAAGTGCCCACACATTGTTAAGAGTCGCGGAATGGGACGCGAGCCCAAGATTAGATTGCGCTCCAGACAGCCGTCTAGTGTAATATTTTTAAATATTTGTGTACATATCAAGTCTGCACGAACCTTACACGTTTTGGTTTTTTCGAAAACAAATATTCCAAGATCTGACGATATGATTATCTCTATTAGCCGTGTACGTGCATCATCGTGTACCAGCAGAAACCTATTTGGATTAAAGTTCAATGGAATTGTTGTTATTACTTTCGGCTCGACGTTCTCGGAATCTATTCATGCCAATTGATTGTTAATTCGTCGAAGGGAGCTATTGTTTTAATTCTAGTTCCACGATTAGATAGCCATGTAGATATCTACTAAAATAGCCCGAGTCATTCCATACGATCCTACAATTTAAATTAATTTGATATACCATTAATTATACAATTGAATTTTATTGTAGTCAAGCACTCGGAAATGTCAGATCCCCTGAATATGATTGGAAAGTACAGTTGACAAGTAATAGACAAGGTCTTCTTATTACCTTGTCTATTACTTACTATTAATAGTTTTGCTCTTTATTTATTATTTTTGGGGCCGGTACTTCATATCGGAAGTAACTTTGAGCCAACTTGATGTGAGATTTACAATCGCTGAGATTGACGCTTTTCTACTATCAGAAATACCTATTTATACCCTTTGATCATTGAAATTTTTTTTAATTTTTTTACTATACGCTGATCAAGTTTATTTCAAATGTCCCCGCAAGTCAATAATTTAATTTTTGAACTTAATTTGTAAGCGCTTTATAAAAAGTAAAACTTTCTGACTTTAACATATACTAAGCTGAATGAATTATCTACGTATTTTTCAAATGACAATCTGATCGAACAATAAACACAGAAGTTATTTAAGAAAGTATAAAGCATAACTTCAAGTGCTTGTGTCAGCTAACAAAGGAGGCGGGCGAGCGCCATCTGTCGGGAAGAATTTCAAAGCATGTGCATATGTATTGTATATGTGTGCACCCAAAGGAACATAGGTCGAAGGGTATCCCACTGTGGCGTGCCGCGCGACTGTTGCTTTTCTTACTGATTTTGAAGTTGCTTACAACAAAGAGGTGTATATACACCTTCTCAACCATTTTCTGAGTTCGAGATCACAAACATACATATATAGAATGTGGTATAAAGTTCGTGTATCCCCGGCAGTGACTATGGGAGAATTCATGAGACTCAACAGCGACAGACCAGTCAAGTCATTATCGCAGTAAACCAAACTAAAAGAAAAAATCAAAATTGCTCAATAGATCGTTACTCAGCGATTTGAATCTAAAGAAGGAGACGGTCATATCGACATTGATTAGCCGCATTGATTAGCCATACAGCCGAATATTATGTTAAAGTGGCTTATCTTAAGTTCCCAGACTGTATAAAACAAGGTACTACACTACTTAAGAAAATTAGTCTACTACAGAAACCACGAGGAATATGGTTAGATTAGGTTTAACGACGCTACTGCTCTGTGCTCTGGCCTGCGGGCTGAGCAGTGCACTTGGCCAGGAACTGCCTTCACAGGATCTGCACATAGAGGAATATCAACGGATGTTGCAGTTACGACGTCTGTCGGTGGAGTTTATTGACTTCTACAAGAATATTTCAATATCAGATCTGGTCGGATCACGGCTGCCCAGTCAGCAGGATCTGCAGTGCGCCGCCGAGGTGGCCTTGCTCAGTCAGGCCCTGAGTTCAGGCAGCCGCTGGGCCCTGAAGAGTAAGTGAAGGGAACTTGTTTCCCAATTTCACATGCAGATCGGGTCTTATTCCGTTCCTATTTCTTCTCCTGCTCCTTCAGTGATCGATGCTTGGGGCACTTGGCCATCGGGTATGCTGCATGGCAACTTCAGGGACCTGGGCAACTTCGACGAGTGTCTGCGCATCGATCAGGCAGTGGCCGCAACAGGCACCCAGTTGCGCGGCAAATACTGCTTTGCCAATATCTTGTCGGGCAGCAACTTGGGTATTGGTGGCATTGGTGCCCTCTTCTCAATCCATACGGCAGTGTGTCTGCCCGCCTCCTGCACGGCCGATCACATGCAGACCCTTCTGCGTCAACTGTTCCTGCAGCTGTTGAACATTGACATCGGCACAGGAGCAGACCTAATCAGGGAGAGCAGTTGCCAGACCGCGGAGACTGAGCCCTGGGATGGACTGACCATATTTACGGTGTAAGTTTTACTTTTATCAATTTCAGTTTCCACATTGTTTATCTTATCGAATTCCACAGTGTTGTCATCGCTGTGCTACTTGCTGCCGTCCTGCTGAGCACCCTCTGTGATTACTTCCTTTACGACAATCCTGGTAAACTCATAAATAATATAGTATCACTATCGGTCAGTTAATAACCCGTTGCCACCCCATTTATAGGCCAATTGCCCACAGTGGTGAAGGTCTTCTCGGCGAGAGTCAACGCGCGCAATCTCTTCCGTGTTGTGGACAGCAAAACCAATCCCAATGTCATCGATTGTCTGCACGGCATTCGCTGCCTGTCGCTTATCTGGGTCGTTTATGGCCACGACTATATCTTTGCAGCAACATCGCCCAATATCAACATGATAGACGTAGTACCGGTAAGTGTGCCATACCAGATTAACCCGCTTGCAGACGGGCTAAGTCAGTCAATGGGGGACAAAGTTCAAATCAGAATCTTAATCTTTTTATTGGCAAATCATTCACAGTGTGTTTCACTTGCAAATAACCTCTAGCTATGATTAGGTAGGGTTAGGCTTATAGGGTTTGGCAATAGAGTTATCCTTCTATCTAAGAAACTAACTAAGAAATATCTGGTGGCGTTAATTCTCGTATTTAATAGAAATATCTCTAGCAGCGACATTGCTTAGAATCACAGTCTAATCACCTCTCCTCTTCTCTCTTCACTCCTCTGCAGTGGCTCAAGTCCCCTTATACCGTGTTTATCCTGCATGGTCTCTTTTCCGTGGACACGTTCTTCTTCCTTAGCGGCTTTTTGGTCGTTATGGTCGCACTCCGAACGATGGAAAGGTCAGTTAGATGACGAACTCATCTATAAGTTATACAAGCTATATATGTTTTTGATCCATTGCTTCAGATCCAAGGGAAAGATCAACGTTCCGTTGATGTATCTGCATCGATTCCTGCGTCTTACTCCTGTACTTGCGCTGGCTATCCTAGTCTACATGAAGGTGCTGCCAATTATGGGTAGTGGTCCGCTATTCAGAGGCTTCTCCAGAGCCATATCCTCGAGCTGCGAAGAGACCTGGTTCTGGACCATACTCTATTTGCAGAACTACGTTGTGCCGGAGAAAACGGTAGGTTTCCAGCATCTTTTACTCTTGGCAAACCCCAACTTATTTGCCTTCTTCTCTATATTTGCAATGCAGTGTCTGATCCACAGCTGGTACCTCAGCGTGGACATGCAGCTGTACATTATCTCGCCCCTTCTGCTGATCGGACTCTACAAATGGGGCAAAGAAGGCGGTTGCCGCAATTTCAGTACTCATGCTGTTGCTCGTTGTGTGTCTGTTCACCGAGATGATGGTCTTGGGATACTCCTTGTAAGTGTTTCCTCCACTCTCCTGTCGACCTTGCACTAATACCAGGACTTTTGTAGAGAGGGCGGCAATGATAACGAGATCTACTTCACCACGCACACCCGTGCTTCGCCGTGGCTTATTGGTCTGCTCTTCGGTTATTACCTCCACGTGAACCGTGGCAAGAAATTCAAGCTGAGCCCCTTGGCTGTCTGGCTGGGCTGGATAGGCAGCTTGACAGTAATCTTCGCCTGTCTATATGGACTCTACCCGTACGCGGCCAATGGCAACGCTGTGCCCAAGCTTGACGAGTCGTTCTATGTGACACTGACCCGTGTTGCCTGGCCACTGGCTCTGGTCTGGATAGTCTTTGCCTGCAAGTATGGCTATGGTGGTTTGGCCAACAGCTTCCTTTCCTCGCCGTTGTGGCAGCCACTCTCCAAGCTCTCCTATTGCGCCTATATCTTCCATCTATTCTTCGAGAGCCTTCATGCTGGATTGACTCACACAAACACCTACTTCACAGACTATCAAGTGGTAAGCAATGCATTCACTTCGGGATCTCTTGGATCTGTCTACTCACACACTTCCAATCAACTTTTCAGATGTTGCGCTTCTGGGCTGACTTTGGCTTCACCGTCTTGCTGGCCTTCTTTATGTACATTGTCGTCGAGGCACCCAGCGGTGGCTTGGAGCTGCTGTTGACGATTGGTAGAAAACCAAAGGTGGCTCCGACTCCAGTTCCAGCTCCAGCTCCCGCGGCGGCAATTGAGCCTCTCTCGAAGGAGGAGATTATCACTGAAAATGCGCCACAATTGGAGACAAAGACGCCAATCTATAGTTAAATACATTAAATAGTTATAAGATAGATCTATCATTTTTTTTTAATAGCCAACTTACTCTGTAATATTTATTTATATATTATTAACATGCACATTGAGAAATGGCCTAATCACGCAACTAACGATTAACATATACAGTGGAGCCTCAGTTAACGAACTTATTTCGTTGCAGCCCCTCGTTGGTTATTCATAAAGTACGTAAGGCAAATCACACATGTTACATCGTATTAAATATGTACATGTCAAATAAATGAATCCATTCCAGATCAAAATAAAAACTACACACTAAAAATATATTTAATTTAATATAATTTATTATTATAATGTTTTGGCCATAATAACAAATTATTATTCATCTTGGTAGCTGGCTCGAGGTCAAAATAAAATAAAATAAAAAGAATTTGCTTATATATTCTTTTTCTTTTCCGATATATTTCGGTTACTCTTCGGTAACCGTCTTCAGGGTTAAAACACAAAATTACAAAATTGGATTGTTAATAATATTTTGTAAAACTAAATTGAACAAAACTAAATTAACTAATTCTTAATCTCCTTATGATATATTTTGTCAGATATGTCAAACATTCGTTTTATACAGCCTCTTGCTGTATTTATTATCATCGTTCTTGGGTGTTTTGAGTTATAGTTAATAAGTTTTCCAGACGCCATCGGTTTCTTATACCATTTAAGTTTTAATTTTCCCCCTACTCTATTAAATATGGAGTCCAGATATTGTTATTGTTTTTGTTCTCTCTCTATAGTGAATTTTATATTTTTATGGTAGGAATTTAGTTCGAGTAGTATGTTTTCTGTTTCGTTGGAGTTTGTAATCGCTAACAGGTCATCAACATATTTTGTTAGTAGTCGTGGTTTTGTTTTTAATTTTTCCAAACTGTTTGTTAATAATTCTTTTATGACAATATCTGCAATTACGGGTGAAGCTGGGGACCCCATCGGCATACCTTTCAACTGTGAGAAGAATGTGTTTTCATATTTAAAATATCTGTTTTCCATGATGCAGAACTTAACTATTTCTAGGAAAGTTTGTTCAGGTATCTCAGTATTTGTGTCCATTTTGATTTGATTGTTGATAAAGGTTAGTCTAATGGTATGCTAAGGAACAGTGATACTACCTCGAAAGAGACTAGTATTTCGTGTTTGTTACTGTTTTGGTCATTTATCTTGTGTTTGAATTCCATCGCGTTCTTTATGTTGAATTTCGATTCCGTTTTCAAATTGTTAAGTATTGAAACAATGTATTTGCATAAGGCGTAAGAGGGGGATCCTATTGATGAGCATATTGGTCTAAGTGGTGTCCTTTCCTTATGGATTTTCGGAAGTCCATAAATTCTCGGTTATATTGCGTTGGTTGTGATAAGTTTATTTCTTTCGGTCCTTGAAATAAGCTCCTTCTTGAACAGTTACTAGTTCATTGTTCTTCTTTTGTAATCGAGATGTGGGGTCCGTTTTTAGTTTTCGGTATGTGCACAAATCTCCCAATAATGTCAACATTTTATTTTTATATTCGTCTTTTTCTATTGCCGCTGTTTTGTTCTCTTTGTCAGAGTTTATAATTAATATATTATTATTTTCGTTCAAGAATCGTCTAGTTCGTCCCACTGTATCTATTATTGCACGTTCCCTTTGGTTCTCTCTCATTATACCCTTCGACCATTGAAAATGGTCAAAAAAGGGTATACTAACTTTGTGCAAATGTATGTAACAGGCAGAAGGAGGCGTGGCAGTCCCCACAAAGTATATATATTCTTGCTCAGGATCACTAGCCGAGTCGATTGAGCCATGTCTGTCTGTCTGTCCGGATGTATGGATGACCAGATGAACACACAGATCTCAGTTATTATAAGAGCTAGACACACCAAATTTGGCATGAAGGCGCAGATCAAGTTTATTTCAAATGTTGGGTTTCACGCCCACTGCCCCCCAATAATTTAATTTTTTAACTCAATTTGCAAGCGCTGTATAAAGGATAAAATGACTGACTCTGACTTTAACATATACTAAGCTGAATGAATTATCTACGTACTCTCTAAATTGCAAGCCGATCGGACAATAAACACAGAAGTTATTTAAGAAAGTATGAGCATAACTCCAAGTGCTTGTGTCAGCTAACAAGGAAGGCAAAGCGCCATCTGTCGGGAATAATTTCAAAGCATGTGCATATGTATATGTCTTCATACATAGGAAAGGTATCCCACTGTCGCCTGCCGCGCGATTGTTGCTCTAGTTGCCCCACTGTGCGGCTTCTACTGTAAAATGCCCATTTACTTTACACTTTTCTGCAAAATCTAATATTTAAAATATTCCTAAAGATTTGACGATATGATTATCTACATATATCAGCAGTGTACATATGTGTATCATCGTGGGCCAGCAGAAAGCTATCAGGATTATAGTTCAATCGAATTGTTTATACTCGCCTTCTTCGGTTCGACGTTCTCAGAACTTATTCATACCAATTGATTATTAATTCCCAGAAGGGAGCTATTGTTTTTATACCAGTACATCATGTTGCACGATAAGATAGCTAATGAATATTGCTAGCCATGCAGATTAGAAATCTGCTAAAGTTTCTAGTGAAATTTCAGTGTTTATTTCATAATATTTGTAAATTATAATAAAATTGATGTGTTATTAATTAAATAATGGAATCTAAATGTAGCGGGTGTAAGAAGAGCGCGCACTCAGAAATGTCAGATACCTAGAATATGATTCGGAAGTATAGTTGACAAGTAATTACTCAGATTAAAGTAGTTTGCTAGTATATTATGATTTATGTGGGTGGGAGGAGATTAAATTAAGTTAAATTAAGTTCAATTAAATTAAATTAAATTGTTTTAAATTTAATAGACTTAAAATTTTGTAAAAATATATATGTACTTTACGCTTAATTATTTTAAATTTCATAAATTCTTTGTATCAATATCCTTTCTAATTCAGTCGACTTTATTTAGTTGACTTTAAATTAAATTAAATAAAGCTCTAACACTTCAAATTTGAAGAAAATTAGTCCTGTTTATTGTTTTCGAAAGACGTTTTAATAAGTGGATATACGATAGCTTTTATACTGGCTGAGATTATCACTTTTTACCAACATAATGAGCATAATCAAATGGATTTAGCTTATAAGTCGATCATAATAATGATTAACAATGATTCCATCTGCATTCTAAAAAGATTTGTGTTCACTTTTTCAACCATTTTTAGTTTATTTTGATTCCATTTATGTGGTACATAGTTTTTTTTGGAAAAGGTACTTCAAACAAATGCATAGCTACCTCTTAAACTTGAGGCAGATCCTACGCTCTCAAGTGTATCCACACCGTTTGGCCCCTGGCGGTGTATAAAACCCGTGAGAGAGCACATGCTTCAGGCACGAGTTGTGACTCAAGTGTTTGGGCCATTATCGTGCTAAACAAACAAATAATTACTCGATAGACCGTTACTCAGCGCTCTAAGGCGATTGCAATCCGAAGACAGAGATGGTCTTATCGTTGCCAAATAACGCACTGATTAGCCATATAGCCGAATATTATTGCTAGATTTGACAAGCTAGAAGGTAATGTGGCTTATCTTAGCTTCCCAGACCATATAAAAGGTGGCACAACAGTAGTCTAAGCAATTAGTCTACTACAGAAACCACGAGGAATATGGTTAGATTAGGTTTAACGACGCTACTGCTCTGTGCTCTGGCCTGCGGGCTGAGCAGTGCACTTGGCCAGGAACTTCCTTCACAGGATCTGCACATAGAGGAATATCAACGGATGTTGCAGTTACGACGTCTGTCGGTGGAGTTTATTGACTTCTACAAGAATATTTCAATATCAGATCTGGTCGGATCACGGCTGCCCAGTCAGCAGGATCTGCAGTGCGCCGCCGAGGTGGCCTTGCTCAGTCAGGCCCTGAGTTCAGGCAGCCGCTGGGCCCTGAAGAGTAAGTGAAGGGAACTTGTTTCCCAATTTCACATGCAGATCGGGTCTTATTCCGTTCCTATTTCTTCTCCTGCTCCTTCAGTGATCGATGCTTGGGGCACTTGGCCATCGGGTATGCTGCATGGCAACTTCAGGGACCTGGGCAACTTCGACGAGTGTCTGCGCATCGATCAGGCAGTGGCCGCAACAGGCACCCAGTTGCGCGGCAAATACTGCTTTGCCAATATCTTGTCGGGCAGCAACTTGGGTCTGGGTGGAGGCATGGGTGCCTTCCTCTCAATCAACACGGCAGTGTGTCTGCCCGCCTCCTGCACGGCCGATCACATGCAGACCCTTCTGCGTCAACTGTTCCTGCAGCTGTTGAACATTGACATCGGCACAGGAGCAGACCTAATCAGGGAGAGCAGTTGCCAGACCGCGGAGACTGAGCCCTGGGATGGACTGACCATATTTACGGTGTAAGTTTTACTTTTATCAATTTCAGTTTCCACATTGTTTATCTTATCGAATTCCACAGTGTTGTCATCGCTGTGCTACTTGCTGCCGTCCTGCTGAGCACCCTCTGTGATTACTTCCTTTACGACAATCCTGGTAAACTCATAAATAATATAGTATCACTATCGGTCAGTTAATAACCCGTTGCCACCCCATTTATAGGCCAATTGCCCACAGTGGTGAAGGTCTTCTCGGCGAGAGTCAACGCGCGCAATCTCTTCCGTGTTGTGGACAGCAAAACCAATCCCAATGTCATCGATTGTCTGCACGGCATTCGCTGCCTGTCGCTTATCTGGGTCGTTTATGGCCACGACTATATCTTAGCAGCAACATCGCCCAATATCAACATGATAGACGTACTATCGGTAAGTGTGCCATGCCAGATTAACCCGTTTGCAGACGGGCTTAGTCAGTCCATGGGGGACAAAGTTCAAATCAGAATCTTAATCTTTTTATTGGCAAATTACTCAAAGTAAGTCAAAGTAACTCAAAGAGATACGAAAGTGGTTTAGTGCTGATTAGACATAGAGTTCAGACTAATACGCTCATATCATATGAAAGGTCTACCAGATCGATATATTATTTAATTTAGAAACTTGTGAAATTTCTGGACCTTTAAAATGTCTCATGTGATAGTGGAAGCAACAATCATTCTATAAAGCAGAGTCTAATCTCCTCAATCCTTCTTTTCTCTTTATGCCTCTGCAGTGGTTTAAGGCGCCATACAGCGTATTTATCCTGCATGCTCTCTTTTCCGTGGACACGTTCTTCTTCCTCAGCGGCTTTTTGGTTGTAATGGTGGCACTGCGAACGATGGAAAGGTCAGTTAAATGATTCAGATAGTTATAATATACTCATGCTATATACATATTTTGTAAAATCATTATTGTAGATCCAAGGGCAAGCTGAACGTGCCGTTGATGTATCTGCATCGATTCCTGCGTCTTACTCCTGTAGTTGCGCTGGCTATCCTAGTCTACATGAAGGTTCTGCCAATTATGGGTAGTGGTCCGTTATTCAGAGGCTTCTCAACATCCATGTCCGCAACCTGCGATGAGACCTGGTTCTGGACCATTCTCTATGTGCAAAACTACGTTGTGCCCGACACAATGGTAAGTTCCCACTGAAGTCTTCGTCAAGGCAAGCTTAACGCAGTTCTTCTTCTCTATTTCTATTCGTTATGTAGTGTTTGGGACACACCTGGTACCTGAGCGTGGATATGCAGCTGTACATCATCTCGCCAATTATGTTGATCGGACTTTATAAGTGGGGCAAGAAGGCGGTTGCCGCAATTGTTGTTTTCATGCTGCTGCTAGTTGCCTGTCTGTTCGCCGAGATGATGGTCGTGGGATACTCCTTGTAAGTATTTGTTTGGCTCAGCTCTCTCTCGTCCTGTACTAATCGTAGACCATTTGTAGAGAGCGCGGCATGGACAGCCAGATCTACTTCACCACGCACACCCGTGCTTCGCCGTGGCTTATTGGTCTGCTCTTCGGTTATTACCTCCACGTGAACCGTGGCAAGAAATTCAAGCTGAGCCCCTTGGCTGTCTGGCTGGGCTGGATAGGCAGCTTGACAGTAATCTTCGCCTGTCTATATGGACTCTACCCGTACGCGGCCAATGGCAACGCTGTGCCCAAGCTTGACGAGTCGTTCTATGTGACACTGACCCGTGTTGCCTGGCCACTGGCTCTGGTCTGGATAGTCTTTGCCTGCAAGTATGGCTATGGTGGTTTGGCCAACAGCTTCCTTTCCTCGCCGTTGTGGCAGCCACTCTCCAAGCTCTCCTATTGCGCCTATATCTTCCATCTATTCTTCGAGAGCCTTCATGCTGGATTGACTCACACAAACACCTACTTCACAGACTATCAAGTGGTAAGCAATGCATTCACTTCGGGATCTCTTGGATCTGCCTACTCACACTCGTACTTCCAATCAACTTTTCAGATGCTGCGCTTCTGGGCTGACTTTGGCTTCACCGTCTTGCTGGCCTTCTTTATGTACATTGTCGTCGAGGCACCCAGCGGTGGCTTGGAGCTGCTGTTGACGATTGGTAGAAAACCAAAGGTGGCTCCGACTCCAGTTCCAGCTCCAGCTCCCGCGGCGGCAATTGAGCCTCTCTCGAAGGAGGAGATTATCACTGAAAATGCGCCACAATTGGAGACAAAGACGCCAATCTATAGTTAAATACATTAAATAGTTATAAGATAGATCTATCATTTTTTTTTAATAGCCAACTTACTCTGTAATATTTATTTATATATTATTAACATGCACATTGAGAAATGGCCTAATCACGCAACTAACGATTAACATATACAGTGGAGCCTCAGTTAACGAACTTATTTCGTTGCAGCCCCTCGTTGGTTATTCATAAAGTACGTAAGGCAAATCACACATGTTACATCATATTATATATGTACATGAATCCATTCCAGATCAAAATAAAAACTACACACTAATAAAAATATATTTAATTTAATATAATTTATTATTATAATGTTTTGGCCATAATAACAAATTATTATTCATCTTGGTAGCTGGCTCGAGGTCAAAATAAAATAAAATAAAAAGAATTTGCTTATATATTCTTTTTCTTTTCCGATATATTTCGGTTACTCTTCGGTAACCGTCTTCAGGGTTAAAACACAAAATTACAAAATTGGATTGTTAATAATATTTTGTAAAACTAAATTGAACAAAACTAAATTAACTAATTCTTAATCTCCTTATGATATATTTTGTCAGATATGTCAAACATTCGTTTTATACAGCCTCTTGCTGTATTTATTATCATCGTTCTTGGGTGTTTTCAGTTATAGTTAATAAGTCTTCCAGACGCCATCGGTTTCTTATACCATTTAAGTTTTAATTTTCCCCCTACTCTATTAAATATGGAGTCCAGATATTGTTATTGTTTTTGTTCTCTCTCTATAGTGAATTTTATATTTTTATGGTAGGAATTTAGTTCGAGTAGTATGTTTTCTGTTTCGTTGGAGTTTGTAATCGCTAACAGGTCATCAACATATTTTGTTAGTAGTCGTGGTTTTGTTTTTAATTTTTCCAAACTGTTTGTTAATAATTCTTTTATGACAATATCTGCAATTACGGGTGAAGCTGGGGACCCCATCGGCATACCTTTCAACTGTGAGAAGAATGTGTTTTCATATTTAAAATATCTGTTTTCCATGATGCAGAACTTAACTATTTCTAGGAAAGTTTGTTCAGGTATCTCAGTATTTGTGTCCATTTTGATTTGATTGTTGATAAAGGTTAGTCTAATGGTATGCTAAGGAACAGTGATACTACGTCGAAAGAGACTAGTATTTCGTCATTGTTAATGTTTTGGTCATTTATCTTGTGTTTGAATTCCATCGCGTTTTTTATGTTGAATTTCGATTCCGTTGTCAAATTGTCAAGTATTGAAACAATGTATTTGCAAGAATCGTCTAGTTCGTCCCACTGTATCTATTATTGCACGATCCCTTTCGTTCTCTCATTTTTGATTTCTGTTCTTTCACAAGTAAAGAGAAATGTGTGCGTGCTGTCTGCACCAATTCTTCGCCGTCCGCGATGTAATTGAAGAGTGGAAAATTTCTCTTCTCTATTGGGAGAGCAAATTTCGGGCCTTTGGCAAGTAACGCTTGTACGTCTTGCGGAAACTTTGTCGTCGTCTTGTTTACAAACCAATCTTTGGTTTTGTTGTTATTCAGTAAGTTGTTGTTGCGTTTCTTTTGGAGTCTTTCTAATTTCTTCTCGTGTCGTTCTGTTAATATTGTTGTTGTCTTGCTTAATACGTTTCTCTCTTTCTCAAAAAATGTGTCATCTGTGTTCATGGTGTTTTCTAAGATTGTTTTTGTTTCTTTCAGCAATTCTTCATGTCCATCTAAGATATTGTGCTTATGTTTAATAATTAAATTTAATAATTTAATGTGAAAAAGGTAAATGTGTCTTACTTGAGATTTTTGTGTGTCTGGTTGGTTGTACAGGTCGTCTAAAAATAAATTATTGCACCTAGTTGTATTATCTATAAATTTGGGGATAATTCGGGCTTTCCTACACTTTAATAAAAATTTAATATGTAACTTAAGTTTAGTGTGTTTCTTAGTTATAGTTTGAAACCTGTTATACCAACATTATTAGAACAATTAATGAGATCAGATTGTTACAATAATACAGAAATACAAATAGCACATAAACCGTTCCACACATTAAAACAGTTTTATAATAATACTAAGTCAAAAATAGATCCACAAGATAAAAACTATGTGATTTATAAAATTCTTTGCAGTGGCAACAATACGGAAACATGCAATGGTGTATACGTAGGAACGACAAAACTAAAATTTAAAACAAGATTAACACAGCACAAATCTGATTTTAAATTACGACACCAAAGTACAACACAAAAAACAGCTCTTATGACCCACTGTGCAAACAAACATCACTCTACGAATTTTGACGCAACAACAATACTACAAGAAGAACAACACTATGCTAAACGTTACACTCTGGAAATGCTACACATAATAAACACACCAACACAAGATAGATTAAACTACAAAACGGATAGAGAAAACTGCGCTCACATATGTATACAGACATTTACTTATTAAGCCAGTTAGGAACTCCGCGCCCGCAAGAGCAGACGTGCAAAATTAATGTATGTAATTTAGTTTTGTTCAATTTAGTTTTAAAAAATATTGTTAACAATCCAATTTTGTAATTTTGTGTTTTAGCCCTGAAGACGGTTACCGAAGAGTAACCGAAATATATCGGAAAAGAAAAAGAAAATATAAACAAATTGTTTTTATTTTATTTTATTTTGACCTCGGCCAGCTACCAAGATGTATAATTTATTGTAATATGTTTCAATTTGAACTTTTACTTAAAAGAAAATTACAAAATATACTCCAAAACTTTTTAAACGGAAAAAATAAACCAAAACATATGTAAGTATATTATAATATACTACGAGCTTGTGCTTATTCTTGAGAATAGTATTTAGAAATCGTCGATTTCGATAAGTTGTATTTACATACATACGTTCAAAACCAGACACACCCAAACCTTGTTTATATTATTCCATGATCTAGAGCTTTTGTTGTTCTCTTTCTTCAAATCATTTGTTGAAGGCACATATAAAATGACAAAATTAAAAATAGAACAATATGTTTTCAAACACCTTGTAAATTATACGAACACATGTATATTCGGGACTTCCCCTGTTACGTTGCCAAAAACTGAAAGTAAAATTTAGATGCAATTAAGGTTTAAGGTTATGCGGGCCGTTCGTTAACCGAGGATCCACTGTATAAGCTAAAGAACAGAACACTTGAAAATACAAAACTACAATATTTATTAAACCTATTGTACATATATATTTTTGAGATCGACGATAAGATTGTGTAGCAGTTTACGTAGAAATAGCGACATATTTCTAAACCAGCTGATGGTCGTTACCCTGCAGCACTGCACGCGGTTATTCCGGGTTAGAGAAATGGGGGGCTATCTAAATTTTGGTGCTGCGAGTATTTGCTGGCTGAACCTACAATATTATAATTTGAATTCGCGTGCACCAGCACAATTACAAACAAATGCATCTGCATAGACAGAAAAGGGGACAGTATAAGGAGAGGAGTTTAGACGAAGAAGTTGATAAGAGGAAGATGAACAGAACTAAAAATAGATGACTAAACTGACTTCGGCTCGATCATGCTGCTTGCTGGTGTTGATGTCCACCTGTTTCGGTCGTCCGCCCTACCACGACCATTTCATCCGATTTAATTCCATGTTCATAAATGGTCCCTACGATCGCGTCGATAAGCTAATACTCTACCCTGTTTCGACGAAGCATGACCCTAGTATTAATTCTAGCAAGAGTTTTTCTTCAATTAACAATTTATTAAATGTAGTAACCATACTATCTAACAATTATCATTATATTATATTTAAGTTGTTTTTCATTCGGTAATTAATTAATTAAGGGACGTTATACAAGATAAAAAAAACTGAGAGAATTGTGAGAATGAGGCTGGGGAGGAATAATACGTCATGTTTGTAAGAATATAAATAGTATATATAGAATATAAAAAAATTAAGTTATTTTTGCGTTTTTAAGTTCATATTCGCGCTAAAGATGTGTATATTTATACCCTTCGACCATTGAAAATGCTCAAACAAGGGTATACTAACTTTGTGCAACTTTTTTTCTTTTGTTGGGTTTTGCACTTAAACATTAATTATTTTCATCTTCAGTTCAGTCTGTTTTCTTCACTTCTTTTAATTCTTGTTCTGGCATATTAGTCTCCTACCTCATTCTCTCACACTTTATTACTTGTTGGGTTATTAACAAAAAAAAGCATAATAAATGTAGAGGAGTTATATCGTATAAGCGGCTTGAGACATGACCAGAATTATTTTGACATGGCCTAACTATGTATTTGAGTATTAGCTATTCTTAGCGAATTGCAATGATAAGAAAATTGTATTGTCTATTTTCTTTCCCTTAATTGGCATGAAAATTATTCTCGATTCATAACCTGATTAGTTTCAGTTATGGTTGCTAGTATCCTACTCTCTTTGTCCTGGGAAAAGTATCTGACGACCACTGTAGGGTCGCGGAATGAAGCGTCTGGGTCAATGATCGAGCGAGAAATAGATCGAGCCAAGGACTTGACTGAGCAAGAAATCTCCGCTTGCCTTTTTGCAACGGCACAGACTGTCAGGATGACGTTATCATGACGCTGAGTCATTGTGCCGCTGGAAAGTCAACCAGCCCTGCGATATTTAAATCGAAAGATAAAATAACAAAAACAGGTTTGGATCTTTTCGATGTATAAAATATGGTAGCTAAGAATTTGAGTTCTTTGTATTTCAATTTTAGCATGTACTCAACGATATAATGGTATACTACTATTTAAGTGCATTGCACAATACATTTTGGGTAGTCGCCGTCTACTACTATATCTAAAACCGACTGTATTGCCTACTTTTCGGCTGTTGCGATTAAAGACATACCTCTTCGCGTTCAGCTACAAGTAATCCCGTTGCCGACTTTTAGGAGTTGCTCTTTTAACGCAATTAAAAAATTATTCAATTTTTAGCGACAAGCGCTCGCGACTGTGGTTTTTATACCCTTCGACCATTGAAAATGGTCAAAAAAGGGTATACTAACTTTGTGCAAATGTATGTAACAGGCAGAAGGAGCCGTCGGATACCTCATAAAGTATATATATTCTTGCTCAGGATCACAAGCCGAGTCGATTGAGCCATGTCTGTCTGTCTGTCCGTCTGTCTGTGTGAACGCACAGATCTCAGCTATTATAAAAGCTAGAGTTACCAAATTTGGCAGAAAGACTCCTGTGTACTATAAGCTGATCAAGTTTGTTTCAAATGTTAGGTGCCACGCCCACCGCCCCCGCAAATCAATAATTTAATTTTTGAACTGAATTTGTAAGCGCTGTATAAAAGATACAACTTTCTGACTTTAACATATACTAAACTAATTAAAATATCTACGTATTCTCGAAATTGCAATCCGATCGGACAATAAACACAGAAGTTATTTAAGAAAGTATGTGCATGAAACCAAGTGCTTGTATCAGCTAACAAGGGAGGCGGGCGAGCGCAAAGCGCCAGCGCCATCTGTCGGCAATAATTTAAACGCATGTGCATTTGTATATGTGTATGAATTTGACAAATTAAACTACACCGGAACATAGGTCGAAGGGTATCCCACTGTCGCGTGCAGCGCGACTGTGGTTTTTTTCTATTTTTTCTTTTTTCTTTTCGATTTTTTTCTATTATTTTAAATTTAATTAACTTAAAATTTTGTAAACATATACTTTACGCTTAATTATTTTAAATTTCATAAATTCTTTGTATCAATATCAATTTCTAATTCAGTCGACTTTATTTAGTTGACTTTAAATTAAATTAAATTAAATAAAGCTCTAACACTTCAAATTTGAAGAAAATTAGTCCTGTTTATTGTTTTCGAAAGACGTTTTAATAAGTTGATATACGATAGCTTTTATACTGGCTGAGATTATCACTTTTTACCAACATAATGAGCATAATCAAATGGATTTAGCTTATAAGTCGATCATAATAATGATTAACAATGATTCCATCTGCATTCTAAAAAGGTTTGTGTTCACTTTCTCAACCATTTCCAGTTTATTTTGATTCCATTTATGTGGTACATAGTTTCTTTTGGAAAAGGTACTTCAAACAAATGCATAGCTACACCTCACGGAAGAACTTGAGGCAGATCCAACGCTCTCAAGTGTATCCACACCGTTTGGCCCCTGGCGGTGTATAAAACAACCCGTGAGAAAGCACATGCTTCAGGCACGAGTTGTGACTCAAGTGTTTGGGCCATTATCGTGCTAAACAAACAAATAATTACTCGATAGACCGTTACTCAGCGCTCTAAGGCGATTGCAATCCGAAGACAGAGAGGGTCAAATCGATGCCAAATAACGCACTGATTAGCCATATAGCAGAATATTATTGACAATCTAGAAGGTAATGTGGCTTATATTAGCTTCCCAGACCATATAAAAGGTGGCACAACAGTAGTCTAAGCAATTAGTCTACTACAGAAACCACGAGGAATATGGTTAGATTAGGTTTAACGACGCTACTGCTCTGTGCTCTGGCCTGCGGGCTGAGCAGTGCACTTGGCCAGGAACTGCCTTCACAGGATCTGCACATAGAGGAATATCAACGGATGTTGCAGTTACGACGTCTGTCGGTGGAGTTTATTGACTTCTACAAGAATATTTCAATATCAGATCTGGTCGGATCACGGCTGCCCAGTCAGCAGGATCTGCAGTGCGCCGCCGAGGTGGCCTTGCTCAGTCAGGCCCTGAGTTCAGGCAGCCGCTGGGCCCTGAAGAGTAAGTGAAGGGAACTTGTTTCCCAATTTCACATGCAGATCGGGTCTTATTCCGTTCCTATTTCTTCTCCTGCTCCTTCAGTGATCGATGCTTGGGGCACTTGGCCATCGGGTATGCTGCATGGCAACTTCTGGGACCTGGGCAACTTCGACGAGTGTCTGCGGATCGATCAGGCAGTGGCTGCAACAGGCACCCAGTTGCGCGGTAAATACTGCTTTTCCAATATCTTGTCGGGCAGCAACTTGGGTATTGGTGGCATTGGTGCCCTCTTCTCAATCCATACGGCAGTGTGTCTGCCCGCCTCCTGCACGGCCGATCACATGCAGACCCTTCTGCGTCAACTGTTCCTGCAGCTGTTGAACATTGACATCGGCACAGGAGCAGACCTAATCAGGGAGAGCAGTTGCCAGACCGCGGAGACTGAGCCCTGGGATGGACTGACCATATTTACGGTGTAAGTTTTACTTTTATCAATTTCAGTTTCCACATTGTTTATCTTATCGAATTCCACAGTGTTGTCATCGCTGTGCTACTTGCTGCCGTCCTGCTGAGCACCCTCTGTGATTACTTCCTTTACGACAATCCTGGTAAACTCATAAATAATATAGTATCACTATAGGTCAATTAATAGCCAGTTTATAGGCCAATTGCCCACAGTGGTGAAGGTCTTCTCGGCGAGAGTCAACGCGCGCAATCTCTTCCATGTTGTGGACAGCAAAACCAATCCCAATGTCATCGATTGTCTGCACGGCATTCGCTGCCTGTCGCTTATCTGGGTCTGTTATGGCCACGATTATATCTTTGCAGCGCAATCACCCAATATCAACATGATAGACCTACTATCGGTAAGTGTGGCATGCCAGTCAAATCAGAATCTTAATCTGTTTATTGGCAAATTACTCAAAGTGCAGCACTTATTGAGTTTCACCTGCAAACAATGTCTAACTATGAGAGATACGAAAGTGGTTTAGTGCTGATTAGACATAGAGTTCAGACTAATACGCTCTTATCATATGAAAGGTCTGCCAGATCGATATATTATTTAATTTAGAAACTTGTGGTAAAATTTCTGGACCTTTAAACAATCATTCTATAAAGCATAGTCTAATCTCCTGAATCCTTATTTTCTCTTTATGCCTCTGCAGTGGTATAAGGCGCCATACAGCATATTTATCCTGCATGGTCTCTTTTCCGTGGACACGTTCTTCTTCCTCAGTGGCTTTTTGGTTGTAATGGTGGCACTGCGAACGATGGAAAGGTCAGTTAAATGATTCAGATAGTTATAATATACTCATGCTATATACATATTTTGTAAAATCATTATTGTAGATCCAAGGGCAAGCTGAACGTGCCGTTGATGTATCTGCATCGATTCCTGCGTCTTACTCCTGTAGTTGCGCTGGCTATCCTAGTCTACATGAAGGTTCTGCCAATTATGGGTAGTGGTCCGTTATTCATTGACTTTGCAAGATCCATATCCTTAACCTGCGATAAGACCTGGTTCTGGACCATTCTCTATGTGCAAAACTACGTTGTGCCCGACACAATGGTAAGTTCCCACTGAAGTCTTCGTCAAGGCAGGCTTAACTCAGTTCTCCTTCTCTTTTTCTATTCGTTATGTAGTGTTTGGAACACACCTGGTACCTGAGCGTGGACATGCAGCTGTACATCATCTCGCCAATTATGTTGATCGGACTTTATAAGTGGGGCAAGAAGGCGGTTGCCGCAATTGTTGTTTTCATGCTGCTGCTAGTTGCCTGTCTGTTCGCCGAGATGATGGTCATGGGATACTCCTTGTAAGTATTTGTTTGGCTCAGCTCTCTCTCGTCCTGTACTAATCCTAGACCATTTGTAGAGAGCGCGGCTTGGACATCCAGATCTACTACACAACGCACACCCGTGTGTCGCCGTGGCTTATTGGTCTGCTCTTCGGTTATTACCTCCACGTGAACCGTGGCAGGAAATTCAAGCTGAGTCCCCTGTCTGTATGGCTGGGCTGGATAGGCAGCTTGACAGTAATCTTCGCCTGTCTATATGGACTCTACCCGTACGCGGCCAATGGCAAGGCTGTGCCCAAGCTTGACGAGTCGTTCTATGTGACACTGACCCGTGTAGCCTGGCCACTGGCTCTAGTCTGGATAGTCTTTGCCTGCAAGTACGGCTATGGTGGTTTGGCCAACAGCTTCCTTTCCTCGCCGTTGTGGCAGCCACTCTCCAAGCTCTCCTATTGCGTCTACATCTTCCATCTAGTCTTCGAGAGCCTTCAGACTGGATTGACTCAAACAAACACCTACTTCTCAGACTACCAAGTGGTAAGCAATGCATTCACTTCGGGATCTCTTGGATCTGTCTACTCATACACGTACTTCCAATCAACTTTTCAGATGTTGCGCTTTTGGGCTGACTTTGGCTTTTCCGTCTTGCTGGCCTTCTTTATGCACATTATCGTCGAGGCACCCAGCGGTGGCTTGGAGCTGCTGTTGACGATTGGTAGAAAACCAAAGATGGCTCCGACTCCAGTTCCAGCTCCCTCGGTGCCAATTGAGCCGCGCTTGGAGGAGGAAATAATCACTGAAAATGCGCCACAATTGGACACATAGACGCCAATCGATAGTTAATTATGATTAGAATAATAAGATAGGTATTTCCTTTTTTTTTTTTTGATTACCCAACATACTCTGTTATATTTATTGTAGCATCCTAATTGATATTTTATTTAATTTGTCGATGTCGCGATTTAACGTGTATTCGACAAGGTTACAGGGAGTTATCGAACATCGATAAATAGCCTAATCACTTACCATACGATTAACATACATAAGCTACAAAACAAAAAACTTTAAAATAGAAACTTTAATATTTATTAAACACCAAACCCAGAATATATATTATTGTGTATTGTTGAATTTAAAAAAATCGTAACATCAATTTGACAAGGACAGCAATAGGAATAGTTCTATTTCACGACACGCAACGAAACATAAACGACGCACACCATAGAACAGGGTGCACAGGGTGATTTGAAACCAGTCCTAAAATTATGCAGCACTTGAAATGTAATTTGCATTCAGTTGAATTGGCAACGCTGGTTATGACGTTAAAAAATTAATAGATTATATTGTAAGTTTGAGAAGTTGGAAAATTGATTTAATTGCTTGTCATGATCAACGATTAGATATGGTGATCGGTGTGAAAAGTTGAATTGCTGAACCACTTACATATATCAAATTATTCACTGTCGCACTCTCTCTCCCTCTCTCTCGCTGTCATTCAAGTGGCAATCAGAAGTCGTAATCGGGTTTTTATTGTATTTAGGGTTTGCATCAAGTTCAATTAAAACGTGCAATTAGAAAATGAACAAAGAAAATGCATATGAGTTGGAAAGTCAGCGGGGTATGGGCGGAGTTGAGTTTTCACACGTCGACCAGCGGAGGGCATCTCCGCCGGATCTCGTCATCCAGATCGAGTGTCATGTGGCGCTCATTTAGTGCAAGCGACTCCCATGCCAATAATTGCCGGAATTAATTGCTGCCTGAGATCGAGAAACTGACTTAGCGCAATCTGTCAAGTCAATCAGAATCTGAGAGGAAATCCCCCAGAGAATCAAGCCGGACTATAAAACGACAATGGAGCTCGTATTGCTTGCATTCAAGTGCAAATCGTTCGTCTCTGGTGTATTCGACAACACCACCAACAACAACAACAACAACAACAACAAGAAGAACAGGATCATGTCGCGTTTGATTTGCTTGGGAATGTTGCTCCTGGTGGCCGCTGTTGCCATAACAGCAGCTCCGCACGAGGACTTTAGCCGAGAGCATGTGGTCGAGGTGGCCGAGGAGTGCAAGACAGAGGCGGGTGCCACAGAAGGTCAGTGAAGAGTGTCCATACTTAGCTGTGTGTATCCCATTTAACATATCCCACTTACAGAGGATGTGGAGCACATGATGAAGCATGAGCCGGCGGCATCGCATGAGGGCAAATGCTTGCGCTCCTGCATGATGAAGAAGTTCGAGATTGTAAGTTGAGAGTATGCTGGCAGCAGGCCGATTATGATGAAACATATTCCACCCTTAGATGGACGATGCAGGCAAGCTGAGCAAGGAGCACGCACTGGAGTTGGTCAAGGCAATGTCTAAGGATGATGCCGAGAAGGAGCAGGCAGCCACTGCAATCATAGACAAGTGTGAAGAGACCGAAGTGCCTGAGGATCAGTAAGTGCAGCCACAGTGTCCGCCAACAAATCGAATCTTATCTTTGCAAACTTCTACCAAACTAGTTGTGAAGCGGCTGTTGCCTACATGGACTGCATGGTGGAGCAGATGCACGAGCATGGTTTGACCCTGGCAGAGCACTAGGCGTACCTAGCAACCTCAACCTGGACTCAATATTGCAGACCGCCCTCCCCTCACACCGTACGACAAGCGCCAACTGCAACAACATGATGAACAAATCCCGCTGCTAATTTGTTTTACTTTTTTTGACTAGTTCGTAAGATAAAGCTGAATAAAGGCTCTGCAAAATGCAAGTCGAGTCGCATATCTACAGGAATTACAGGGGAGATATAGTCCACAAAGATATCTAAAAGGAATAACAGGGTATATCAAATGTAAGCCGAAAAGGAAAAATACTCTTACAGTGTTTACATAGCTTACAAATTCTATTTTTAAATATCTGTATCTGCATATATATATATATATGTCTGTATATAGATATATATATATTTGTTTGCTTCTGTGTGTGTGTGTTAGAATTTCCACTTAATTGTTAATTATTATTACAATGCATTTTCTGTTATCTCGGTTCATTCTTTCTCGCTCTCTTCCTCTGTTTGGCTTCTCTCCGTTGTTCACGCCATTCTCTGAAACAGACTAAAAACTAAGTGCTTAAAACTAGATGTTTTTTTTTTTGTGTTTTGGATCAGGGTTGGGGTAGAGGGAGGAGGAGGTGTTGGTCTTATTAAATAACGGCTGCCCCGATACCCGATGGAACAGTGTGGGGGGCAGCGCTAAGATCTATATAACTAATAGGTATTCCGGCTTATCAGCTAGATGACCACAGAGACAATGTAGAAAAAAAAAGACCGGAATTTACACAAAAGAAAAAAAATATGTAGAAAAAGTTGAAAGACAAAACAAAATGATGGATTGATTAAAGACAAATCTCGTAAAAAGACATTTACTTATATATAAAACGACTGAATTTAATTGCTGCCAGGTTGAATTGGTTAACGCTGCGCTGTGGATTGATGTGAGCGTGGGAAAATCATTGAGTCAATCATTGAGGATAGGCGAGAGTTCCAATGGCGAAAAGGGAACAGGGAACGGTGAACAAGAGTGCCGGGTAGGGGGAGTCACTGTGGCCTTAAGTTAGTTATTTAAATGTTTATAGATTAATTGATTAATTTCTTGTTGTTGCTTGAGGCAGGCAGGCAGTTATCAATGTTGCAGCTCCCAGCAGAGTCGTCTTTGTCGGTTCAGTCGTCGCCATAATCGTTCTCTGCACTTGTTTGTGTGTGTGTGTGTGTGGTGTGTGGAGAACTTTTAAAGAAAGTAATCAGCCTGCGGCTTTTTCGATGGTATACCGCGACTCTCCTGCGGAGCCGCCTCGAAGATGACAAAGTCGCGATGCAGGTACTCATTCAGTTCTAGAATGGCGGCCACATTTCCACAGCTGCAAGCAGAGAATGAGAGTTGAATTTGCTGTTGCCAAGTTGGAACATATCTTATGCTTACCGATAACAATAGTTTGGCGCCGACCAGACAGTTAGAACAGTCTCATTGAAGTGCCACTTGAAACCCTCCATGACCAATTGATGGGCACGACAGATCATATCGATGTCATTGGTGCGATTGAACTGTGAGACAACATCGGAGCCAAATAGATAGCCAGCACCACGCGGCGACACACCCCAGCCGGTCTGATCCTCGGGATCACTCCACAACAGATCACACATGGGGCCGTCGTGCGGCACCTCCTGCTTGCGATCGATGCTGCGGATCTGATCTAAATACTGTATGGATGGCGATAGGCCGCCATGGACGCAGAATATCTTGCCATCGATAATGGCCGACAGGCTGAGGTAGTCAAAGATTTCGGTGCAGTAGCGCCACACAGCCGTTGAGCCATACTTGCGCAGGCACTCGTCATAGAAGCCATACACCTGGGTGATCTGGCGAGATTCATGATTGCCTCGTATCAGCGTTATCCTGTCAGGATAGCGAACCTTTAGCGCCAACAGCAGCAGGAATGTCTCAACACTGTAATAGCCGCGATCCACAAAATCGCCCATAAACAGATAGTTCTTCTCTGGCACATCGCCGCCCACCTTGAACAGTTCCTTCAGATCATAGAACTGGCCGTGAATGTCGCCGCACACTGTTACGGGGGGAATCCACACGCTGTACATTGCCCTCCTCGACGAGAATCTCACGAGCCTTGGCGCATAAGGCTTTCACCTCGTTTTCCTTGATGATCTCACAGCGTTTCAGCTGCTCAATCTGACGATCCAAGTCGCTGAAGTCTGACATGGCAGCAACAACTGCAGCGGCAACAACAACAACAACAAACGCTGCACCGTCGGATCGCCAGGGAGAGGGAGAGCAGCGTTGGGCCTTGGTTGCACAGTGCGTCACTCAGTGGCTGCCAATAATAATAATAATAATAAAACCAGAGCAAAAACAACAATGAAAAGAAAAAAACAAGACAGAATAATAAAGAACGATATTAATATACGGTTTTTTAAAACTATTACAAGTTGTTTGTGTTTTTGCATCATCTGCATGCGTCTGTGTTTGTCTCAATATGTGTGCGTGTGTGTGTTTGTGTGCGTGTGTATAAGTGTGTTTGTGTGGCTTGTTAATCTTTTGCCGCGCGCGCGACATAGACAACAATTGCAGATCCACATCGCTGAAGAGCTCTTGCATGTTTTTTATACTCATCTATCGGAAATATGCAACACTTACTTCAATTAAAAGTGGCTATTCCAATGATATTTCTTTGTGTTTTTTTAAAAAGCACTCGCACGCACGCTCACGGTAAAAAATTAACCATGATACGCTTGACGTTTTTACGATAAATGGAGGCTGCCCGATAGGCAAAATATCAACGTAACAGCGTTGCCATTGTTTCAATTGTCGATTGACAGCCAGCCGGCTTGAGAGTAGGCCAAGGGTTGCCAGACTATTGGGACACACAACGATAGCAAAGATTATTCAATATAGACGAAATTTAAAATTTTTTTTATTTATTTTTCTACTTTAAATATAACACCAATAACACTATTTGAATATGGATAATTTAAACACGAAGGAAAACAATGAGACCAAACCCACAGAGGTGGTCAACCAAATAGATTCATATCAGGATATTGATGTATATCGAAATACCTTTATGCGTTACATGGGTAAGTTGCAGTTTCTGTCCTCAATACCCTGAGACTGACACTGACACCGTTTTGCAACAGGTTACAGCAATGAGGTTGGCGAGGCCTTTCGCCCGATAATACCCAAATCATTTGTAGCCGCTTCCTATGGCATGGCCATTGGATATGTCTGCATGGACACCTTTGACAAGGCCTTGCGCGAAGATATGCGTGGTGCATCCCATCGTTCGGTTGCCATTTGTGCCGGCGATGTGTTCTCTTGGCAAATGCTGGCCTCCGTTATCATACCTGGAGTGGTTGTCAATCGGTGAGTGATGCTTTTGCCCCAATCACTTTTGTTGACTTCTCTGGTCCTTTCAAAGCATTACTGCCACCACTAGACTATTGCTGAAGAAGGCACCCAGCTTTATGGCCAAGACATTGCCGACTGCAGTTGGTCTTGCAAGCATACCACTGATCGTCCATCCCATTGATAAACTGGTCGATCGTATCATGGACTCCACATACCGCAAAAGGACTTGGTAGTCAACCAGATCTGTGTGTGATTATATCAACTGGTGCTAACTTCGTATTATCATTCCAAACCTGCTTTAGTTATGCCTGACAATACAAATACAAATCAACAACGAAACTTTAAGATTCTTTTTCTCTCTCTATATATCAGTATTTACATTTAAATTTATTGCATCGGTTACAATTCTATACGCATTACAAAAAACTCATTATACACATCTCTTTTATAAAATTGCTAAATAGTTGAAGGCAAGGGAATGCAGGCAATACATTCTAGATTAGATGAACATATATGGATAGACATGCACATATATATACACAAAGAGACACACACATTAATAGTAGCCCTCCTCGCCATCGCTGTCGATCAAGTAGGGACTATCGAGGGCGCCCAGGCCAGCGGCAACGCCACCCTCGTTGGCAGTGGAAAGCTTTGTGCGCAGCATGTGACCCGCTTGGTAGTTATGCACAATGTTATCCGCATCGCCAATGACCACACCAAAGATGCCCAGCTCCGAGACCATGTCCACAATTTGGGGTGCCGCCTCACCGCCCGGACGCACCATGTAGCCCTGCGACAAGGGCGGATGTATTAGATCCATGAGAATCCAAGCAGAGCGTTCCACACGTGACATGCGCTGCAAGAAAAATGATAAATTAGTTCAATTTTTAAGGATTAACAGACATAGCCCAAACTTGCCTTGAGTGCATCGGGTATATCCACGCCGTAGACATTATTGCCACCACCCTCACGCTGAGGCTTGAGCACAAACTTCTCGGGCGTACGCAACGCCATCTCATAGTTGGCATTGCCCACCTCGTTGTCATCGAGGGAATAGAGACCTGTGAATATCTTGCCGACAGCCTTTATCTCCTCGGGATCGTTGATGAAACGCTCCAGCACCGAGGGCTGGGCGAGAGCCTGCTGCACCTTCTTGGTGCCAGCCAAATGGTATTGAATCGAGGGGCATTTGATGGCCAGCGATGTCTCCATCAGATATCTGGCATCCCACTCGCCCTGCGTGGGATAATGGTCAGGCTCGTAGCCAGCACGGAAATAGATGACAGCCACCTCAGTTGTGCCGCTACAGACGGGAAGAGATAGAGGAGAGATTAGCTATTTGAATCATTGCTAAGCACATCCTGGACTACTTTACATACAGCAGCAACTCCTTGTTCAGGCCCAGCTTGCCCTCGCGATGTACTTGGGTGAGCGTGCGACGCAACACCTTGATATGCGGATAGGTCTCACGTATGTAGAACTCGTGGAATCGCTGATCGCAAATGTTGTAGGAGACATCCTCAATGATGAACAGAATGACCGAGTTGGGTTTGGCATAAATGTCCCATGCCTTGACCATGCCATCGCACAAGTGTTGCAATGCCTCGTTCTTGGGCATCTGCAAGTAAAGTATATCAAATAAAACTATCGCCACAACTATCGTATCAACTACTCACGTGTTTCAGCTTCTCGGCATGACCCAATTCTCGTAGAACAAAGCTATATTGGGGATTTGGGGGTAATTTACAAAAGGACGAGATGAGAAAACATAATGTGGATTAGCAAATTGTTTCGTATAGCGTATATAACAAACAGCAACAACAACAGGAGGTTGAATTAAGACAGATAGAGAGAGAGAGAGAGAGAGAGTTATATGTACATTACAACAAGAGGTTAGCGGGGGATTAGTCTAGGATTAAGTGCGGAAGTTTCAAAGAACAACAGTGTTGGTAACGGGATTATTTGATAACAGCATCCACAAAGCTCAAGTCAAAGTTAAGGCCAATAACCATGTGTATGTGTGTGTGCGTGTGTAGATTGTCTTGAGAGAGAAAGAGAGCAAGATCTAATGCATGCCAGTTATAATTTGATGAGACAGACAGAGAGAGTGCGTGAGAGAGGTCGAATGGGGGTACAGATGTGGCCAACAGTGTTAACAGTTAGGCAGCTATGAGTCCCATACACGGTACAACAGACGACAACGTGCAAGCAGAATGCATGAATGGTATTTTGCATTGTGGATCCTATCGCATAAACATGGAATCCACAACAAGTGCGCGTGTGTATGTGCAGATTTGTGCATGTGTGTGTGTGCAAACTATTTATTTTGATACTAAGGTGCATTACAAAACAGTGCAAGAGAAAGTGATGAGTTGAGAGAGAGAGAAATAGAAAAAGAGTGGTTGTTTGTGTGTGTGTGTGAGAAAGAGAGAGAGAAAGAGAAGAGCGATTAATACTTCTGCAGAGGCACCAAGTGTGTAGCAATGCCACCGAAACTGGAGGCAATCGTGTTGATTTCAACCTGCTTTATTGAGCAGCCCTCGTACACGTGAGCCAAATAGTCAGAACGTAATAGACCGACGCTATAAGCCTGCAATAATTATGATCAATTTACATTATACAATTTAAAGTTGTTTTTTTTTTGTTTCTTATATACTTATATATATACACAGCCTAGACTAGAAAAGTATTAAAAAAAAAAGAAAGGGCAACAACGAAACAATAACATTATGTGTGTGTATTTAAGGTTAAAAATATTAAAACTAATACTCTGCAAATATAATATTTTTTTGGTTTTTGTATAACAGAGCAAGCGAGCGACGTCGAGAGTGAGAGAATGAGAGCGCAAGCGAGAGCGAGAGTTCGTGGAATGAAGGAAATAGAAAATATATTGACTTTAATTTTTGATTTTGATTCTGAATTGAATTTTGATCTGGTTGGGTGAATCAGGGGTGTGTGTATATGAATGCCTAGGCATGGTGAATGAAGGCGTCTCATTTGAAAATATATATCGTGTTGAACACGATGAATGCGTGAAGATCATCGCATGATAGTTGGACGGACCGAGAAAACTCAATTTGGGCAAATTGTGGGTCAAAAATGTAAATTTGCACATGCAATTATCCATAGTACATCATAGTAAATATATGCTCGTGACACAAAACACGATATACCATCTCCAGTTTTCGAAATTCAAGCATTTACCAAAGCTTTTGAAACATTTTCATGTTTTGTTGTATATTGATTAAACGTGACACGCGATCAGCTCTAATATCATATATACAAATTCAAATATCAACCTGTTTTTTCATGTTTGTAAATCAAATAATTCTTGGAAATTCAAATAACCTTTAGCGCAACAATCTAAACAAGAGAACCCCTAAACAATTGTTAATCGAAGCTTTGCGGCCCGACTGTGAGTGTATGTGTGTGTGTGTGTGTTTATAGTGCATTGTGTGTGTAGTGTGTTGGTATGTGTGTCGTGTACGTGTCTTATTCGCTCTACTGCGATAAGACTCAGCTGATTGAATGACAGGGCTCGTTTCTCATTTCAACATAAACTGTAAATTGTTGTTTGTTTATTTTTCACACTTTTTTTTTGCTGTAATAAGCAGATTTGTATAGGCAACACACTTCGTGTGTTTGTATGTATGGGTGTGGCGAAAGGGTAGCAAGGCAACAACGCGCAACAAATGAAATAGAAAGAGAAAGATAGCGTGAGCAGAGCTGCCGATCGAATGAGCCGATAAACAATTTGTTTATCGATATATACGCACGACAATTGAATAGCTATTAAAGTAGTACAGATTATGGCAGACATATTTGGCAATGCATGGCACGAAAGAGGGCGACAGCAAGAGAAATAGAGCGCAAAATACATAGGGAAAGCATTGCAATTTGAATTGAGTTTCTGTTTTTGTTTTTTTTTTTTTTTTTTAGGAAGCAGGCGTAGAGCGGTGGTAGACGAGCAGGCGGGTGGTGTTGGTGGTGGGCGATCGGCAGGCGGTGGGTGGGAAGCGTTTATCGTATTTTGTTGCGTATTCACTCTAGCAAATCAAGCAATTAATAAAAACTACAACAACGACAACAACAAGTCAAGAGAACTGAACAAACATGGAATTAAATATGCATTACAAAAGAATAATAATAAAATACGACAGACACACTCTCATTTACACACACAAAAAGCAGCCACACATGCGCACGCACACACACGCACTCACAGACACGCATGCATACCAAGGTAGAAGAAGAAGAAGGTTTGAGAAAATATAGCGTAGTATAGTGTAGAAAAATAAAGCAAGTCATGTTTTTCTCTTTCTGGTTCCATGAGTCAGTAAGTGGGGGCCGTTATTCATGCTCATCTGAGAGCGGTTGGTTCCATGCATCCAATGCAAATGCAATAGATTACATTTCATACAAAGAAAACCGCTAGAAATGATAGAGCAATGCTCCTGTTTCCTGTAATAATCATTTTGTATGTAATTCCCCGCAAATAACGTTTATAATTAATACAATATTGTGGTTTTGTCACTTAGTTTAACAATAACTCTCTAGAATAACTTCTCATGTGCAGAAAGAAAATTGCAAATATCTCACAATATATTGAGGTTTGTTCTTCTCATGACTTTCTAGCGATTTTCTTATATTTATCAACATAGAAATAACAATATCCTAGTTCACTGAATCTGACACAGTATTGAGGTTTACTTTTTCTTTAATGTTTTTTTTAAGAATAACCATTTACTAATTTTAATATATTTCTATATCAAAGACTGTCGATCTATACAAATTTCTTCAATTCTTTCCCATTAAGGATATTTCCCGATTCTAAGAAATATCCCAAAATGTGTTACTTAAAATTTCCCAAGCCTAATTCTAGGGATTACTTTAACATGTGTGGTTTGTCCTTGTTTGTTTGTATGGTCACATTGTATGTTTGTGTGAGTGTGTATGTGTGTGGCAATGGCTTTGGTTATTCATGTACAGGCAATGCGTTTCGTTTGTATGTGTAAATAGCGCAGGATATATATGTATGTATATATAAAATATCTTTTTACATATATATTCATACAGAGTAAGAAAGATAGAGAGATAGATAGATATATAGAGATAGAGTGAGAGAGACAGTGAGAGAGAGAGAGAGAGAAAGCACCTTTGTATGGTTTTACTTGCTGGTCCCAAATGGCCAAAACCCGATGCTATCGTATTGATTTCGACTTGTTTCCAGCAGCAATAGGCCGACGATGTGCTAACGTTGCGCTCAATTCCTTTCCCCTTTTGCCCCTTGGCCTTGCACTTTTCTCCTTTCGCTCCTCCTTCTTCTCTCGCCTTGGCCTTCGACTCCGTCAATGCCATCGCCTTTGCTTCCTCGTCGCTTTCGTTGTCGTTGTTGTTGTCGATGCCACCTGTGCGTCTTGTGCCTCTTCTGTGGGAGCAACATGCGCTCTCTGGGCGATTCATCAACGGCGACAGCTCCGGGCAGTCCGATTCCAGCATCAGATCACTGCGCAGCATGCCCAATGAGATGCGCTTTGGCGTTTCAAATGCAGATGCAGATGTGGAGAGTGGATTGGAGTGGAGTGAAGAGATTCAATGTGTGATTCGTTCGGATGCGGATTACGATTACGGGGATACGGATAGGATTCACGGATAACGATTATACACGAGCAGAACACAAAATATTTTTCGATTTATATAGTGTGTGTGTGGATTGGATGGATATATATAGAGTGTATTGAAATAGGATTATTCGATTGGATTAGTTTTGGTTTTGGAGGGAGAGTAGAAAGCAGAGAAATGTCAGATCAGATGCGTGAGTTATTCTATCTGATAATAACCTATGTATAGAAGGAGGAACAACATCCACAACAACAGTAATAACAGCAATAACAATAACAACAAGAAATAACAACAATAGTTAGATGTCATATAATAAAAATATTAACTTAAACATTTTGCCACTTTGTTGGGAGATTTGGGTTGGGAAAGGGGGGTGTGGGTGCATGCAAATTTGAGCCAGATAAGGCACAGTAGAAGAGTAGAAACGGCGGCAGCAACAGCAACAGCAGAAGCAGCACGAGCAGCAGTGAAGTGGTCAACGAGACCCGAGACCAGGATACGCATATAAATCAAGTGGCAAAACTTAAGATTAGCCCCAGATTTATGAAAAGAACGATAAGATAGTCAGTCAGCGACCAAAAACTAGAACCAAACCCATTTGAGGAATGTGTGACGGGAAGTAAGGAACAGAGACAGAGCAAGAGAGAGGGAGAGAGAGAGAAGTAGAGCGAGAAACCAGCAAACACCTACACTAGCTGCCTGGGCGAGAAACGGTTATGGGATGCGGATACATATGACAATGATTGGATGGATTGGATGTTGGTAGTGGTGTGTGTGGTTATGTATGATGGTGACTGTATGTGTGCGTGTGAGTGTGCGTGTGTGTGCGTATGTGTGAATAAAAACACAAGCTGTCTGTCTCACCTGGGTGAAGCCATGGGCCAAAACCTTGCGATAAATGTTAAACAAATTCGCTGTAAACTCATCCACTTTAATTGTCTCTGCCAGCGTGGTCGTTATAAATTCCTCATCGTGTGCCACATTGTGCATTAATCGATTAATAATCGGCTGCAGGGCAATTGCTTTTTCGAATTCCTTGCGGGGAAAGGACGATGGCATCAGCACAAAGGGTGCAAACTGCAAGCACAAACACATTTATAGAGACATTATTGGAAACAATAACAATATTATGGTTTGTCTTTTAACTCTCACATTAAGCGAATCCGGACTAAAGTTCGTCTTGGAGCGCATCGCGGCGCCATGCATGATGGCATAGTCCTTGGCCTTGGACGTCACCTCGAGCAGCAGGTCTTTGGAGAGCGGCAACTTGAGGCAGCCCCGCAGTACAGGTGTATTCTCGTCGGCAGACATGATTTGACACTGATTTGTTTTTGTTTTTATCTTGACACTTGTGTTTTGTATTAATTCGACACTTGCTGCTGCTGCTGCTACTGTTCGTTGCACACTGTGGACTCTCTTTTTAAAGGCTCGCCGTGTGGTACTTTTTTTTTATATAGAATCAGCTGTTGCTGGCTCTGTTGTCACACCGTACGATCGATTTTGATACCTGTTGCTGGCCACGAGTGTGTGCTATGTGTATGTGCAAACTGTATTGCCTTAAATCTATTTAAACTGATATTTACACGAAAATTTTAAACTAACACAGCATAGTCGATTTAAGGTAGATATATTCTTTTTTTTTATTGATTCACATATTTTAGATTGCGGATAAATAACACTAACCGATAACAGTGTCTGTTAAGTTTAGCATAGGCTGTAACAATTTATCAAGCTATCGATATTTTTGCAGCAAATGCAAGAAGTCCCGCTTCGGTAAATGGACTATCGATTTTTTTTGAATCTGAGTAGGTTTTCCTTGCTTTTAATCAATCAAAATATCCTACTGTCACTGTTTTCATTGATAATTATAAAAAAAAGGAAACGTTAATATTTCCTTTCCGTTACAATATCATCGAAGCAAGACTTTGCTTTGCGAAATAGGGAATAATATTGTAATTTATCAAAAACTAGTGTATTAAAAGGTCTTTTCAAAAAGTTTCCATACAGATTTTGAAATTTATTTATTCTCATTTGTTAATTTTTGTTAAGCGTTGATTTAACTGTTACTGTTATAATAATTCAATTCTGACTTTTGTTCAACTTGTTTCTTGTTTTTGTATAATAATCTTTAAAGCTACAAATTAAATTGAATAGGACTTAGAGTGAAGTCAAATCAAGGAAAAATGCCGCGTGGAAAATTTATTAACCACAAAGGAAAATGCCGCCAGTTCACTCCGGTTGAAGTGCTGCAGCGGGAGGACGAGCGTGAAGAGTGCAAGGCGGGAAAAAGTTTTGATGGCAAGTGCAAGAAAGTGGGGGGAGCTGTTGCAGGGCTAATCGAGATATCGAATCCAAATCGATCAATTAAAAAGATGGTGAGACTCGCATCTTCATCCGATTTATCGGGGGCAGAGACGCCAAAAGAGCGTACCAAAGATAAGTTGCGTCAATTTATAACTGAAAAGAGCCCGAGTGAAATAAATGCGGATCTAGCTCGCCTTGCACTCGTCCGCAAAAAGAGAGAGGCGGCAGCTGAGCAGCGGCGTTTGGCGTTTGCTAAGAAAGATGCACCTAAGCTGCAGACTTCGAAGTCAGAGCTCTTCATAGATAAGAGCTATAACAAATTTAAGCCTAACAGTGAAACCAGTGACAAGAAATATAATAGCAATGAAAATCTGGACAAGCATACTTGTATCAAGGGACGCAATGGAACTAAACGTAATATCAATATGCATGTGTAGCTTTTATAATATAAAAAGTGATTTAATAAATGTATCACAGTAGGCATTGTATACATAGTTAGTAATTCGTTCAGATAACTGAGCCTTCAGTCATTTCGCTTTAATTTCAAGTTCATTTCGATTTGTAAATTTTGAGTAACACACTTATCTAAATCGCGAAAATCGCGTTTGTAAATTCACACTGGAAATGAGCATTATTGGCAAATTAAGATTTACATCTTACCCAAAGTGATTTAAAACTTCAGCTACGCGCCGATAAACGCAGGCGATTTTGTTCGTATCTGGCAGCACTGTAAGCGAACCATTTGTCAGACACTGCCGCAATGCATTTAACATGGAAGCACAACATAGTGATGGAAGCCTTGAACCGATTTATCATCACTAAATGTTCTGTTCTTTTTCAGAGTCAGCAGCTGCATTGGAAACAAACCGGCAGAAAGGGAGGAAATTGTAAAAAAGAAAAGTACAAAAAAAACGAAATAAAGTGATTCTAAAAAGTCCAGAAAATAAGTTCCCGCTGTTCCCGCAAAAATGGAAAGTAATAGCTTAAAACGTATGCGCTCCGACGAAGATGAGTTTAACAATAATGTACCTCAGACTAAGGTTTGGGTTAGTGAGAAGATCTGTGATTCGCGCAATACAGACAAAATGAAAGCGGTACATGGTGAGTAGAGAATAGGAAAGGTTTATTATTATGCTTTGTGTATATTCTCTGTCTTGTCCATTATTCCAATATTTGTGTAGAGAAAACAACCAAAATGCTATTCAGGGCTGCAGCGCAAATTGATGCCAACAACGATAGCAACAGAAACAACCGACCGACTAGTGGGGCAACTGGAGCAGCAGATGCTCCGCCCCCAGCTCGTCTGTATGAACAGTATCAGCTAATTGGCGATGGCAACATAATCCTGCGCGATATGAATCCTGATGTAGCGAATCCCAGTCTTGAAAGGCGGCTCTCTGTTTGCTGTCAAAGACCGACGCTCATACAGGGTATCTGTGTCAACTGCACCTTCGACTTGTGCGAGGAGTGCGGCTATTCATGCGTGGAGTGTAGTCAGTTTATATGCCGTACCTGTGTAACGCTGTTGTACGTACTAATCAGATAGATACCATTTATATATATCTTTATATTCAATATCTGTCTTTGCTCATTGCAGCGGGAATCGTCCAGATGAGGCTGAGCATCCACTGTGCGAAGTTTGTCAAATGTTTGTTGCCTAATTGAAATCAAACACAACACACACAGCACGCACAACACACACAAACACACACGTATATCTAGCCGACTTACAGATGCAACCTGATCACAGAATTATTAAGAATGTCAGCAAAAGATAAAACGAAGAAAGTACAAAACCTTATTAACTTTGATGTAAATACTGTCATGCAATACACTTACTTACACACACACGCACACACATTTATTCATCATTACATCATTAAGATGAAAAGAGGAGAGGAGAGAAGGAAGAGGACAATAAGCATATTCTTCAACAGTCTGCGCGCTCTCTGTGAGAGTCAAAGACAAACCCAATCTGTAAATTAAACTGAAGACTGAAGTGCCAACGCACCACCGCCCACATTCCCTTCCCCTTTCACTGCTAGCGCACTCGAAATCAAAATATATGTATTACAATTAATGGATAATCAATTCAAATTTATTCAATATTAAAAACTAGCTTTATAGATATCAACGCAACCCCAGCCGCAGCCCCCTTTACACCTTGCCACGGAACTTGTGATACTTGTCATGCTCCTTGACCAGATTCTGATAGATGCGTGCGCCTGCCTCGTTGCTGGCACGCAGTATAAAGTGTCCAGACCGATGGTCACAAATCCCAATCAGCTCGTGGCAAATGCGATCCAAGTGCACCTTGATCTACAAAAGCAAAGAGGGAATTAAGGATAAAGCTAATATGTATAGATGCCGTCCTGCCTTACCTTCTCGTAGAGCGTTGTGGGTCGCTCCGTGGTGACCATCTGCTTGATGGTGTAGATGAGCAGGAACGGCGCCACACGTTTCACGGCCAACGCCTGCGTACCCGCAGCAATCCCCGCCATCAGTGTGACCAATTTCAGCGCCAGCTCAGCCAAACCATCGAGCTCCTCCTCTCTTAGATTCTGCGCCTGCTTGCGTTCGCTGCGATAACTGATGATGGCGTGTATCAAATCCTGACACAGCGCTGTCAATTGCGCAGCACGATCGGACATGAGCGACGCATGCTGGCGCAACAGCAACAGGCAGTTCTCCGAGATGGCTCCATGCAGCTGCACAAAATCCTGCCATGTGCCGCCGTTCATCACAAACCTCTTGATATTCACATCCAACATGGTGCCCAGCATGCAGTCCAGTGTTTCGCCAGTCAGTGGAATTGTACGATTGCCCGCCAGTGCACGTTGTGCGTCCAGCAGCTGCATCACATGACTGCGATAGGCAGCATCGGCCTGGGCAGGCAGACGCAGTGTTACATTGCCACTGATCAGCTCGAAGTGCTCGTTGAGCATCTGCAGAAATAAGGAGAAGAAAGGGAAGTTGGTCATGTTATAGTCAAGGCAAGAGTTATCTAGTCTTGGTGCTTACCGCTCCCTTGATGCTGCTCAGCGAGCACTTGGAGAACAAACTGAGCAAGATTAGCACATTCTGTAGACTTGTGTGCTGTGCCTCTGTCTCGGGTCGCTGCATGGCATCCAGTTGGCTACTCAGACGACGCAGCAGTAGCAGAAAATCCTCATTGGTCTTGTAGCCAATTATCAATTTGATTGCCGGCTCTATGGCCTGTATGTCCAGCGTGGACTCGGACTCAATGTCCGCATTCAATTGACGCCAATAACTGTTCAGCACAAACTCGATTTCATCCTGATCCAAATGCAGTTGCTGGCGATGTGTGAGGGCAACGTTTAGCAAGCGTATTGCGTGTGCATTGCGGTAGTTAAGCTGCATGAAAGAGAGAGAGAGAGATAGTTAGTTAAGAGTGAGTGAGAGAGAGAGAGAGGGAGCAGGGTACTTACCGAGTGACCTATGTAGATTTTGCATATACGTCGCAGATTCTCATCGATGTGCGTGGCCGTCTCACTTGGCTGCTGCTCCAGCTTTGGCTTCTTCTGCTCTTCCTCCTCTACCTCCTGCTGCTTCGCCTCTTCAACTTTGTTCTCCTTCTCTGCCTCTGCCTGCTTGGCCTTCTCCTCCTGCTGCTGCTTGTTGGCACGATTGATGCAGGTACTCAAATAGATGGCAAATCCGCTGAGCGTTTCTTGCACAAATTCCTTTGCTGCCGACGGTGGCTTCTTCACCGAACGGAACTTGTGTGCCACAAACTGTCCATAGATCTCAAGCAGCGGCTGCAGATAACGCTGCATGCGTCTTGCCTGTGCACCAGTTGCACTCGATAGCGTCTCAATGGCCAGCAGCAGCAGGCGACACTGTGCCGCCGGCAACTTGTTTGCCTCCAGCTGCAACTGCTGGCGAAAATACTCCGCGCAATTGGTGAGGAAGACATCACTGCCGGCGGTCAGGCGACGTATGCAGCGTGCAAAGAATGTCTCATAGAAGCGCCAGTTGACGCCAGCAGAGATGGGCACCAGCTGCAGCAGTTCCTCCAGCTGTGGAAAGTAGCTGCAGATGGGCAAAGGTTGACCAAAGTGCAGCGAATCTATAAGAGGGAATCAAGATAAAGATAAGCAAGTGGGAACAGATTTAATGAGTCCTGTATACTCTTACCTATAAGCTGTTCAAGCAGACAATTGGCCAGCTGCTGCTGCTGCTGCTCTGGCAGCTGGGCACGTCGCACATCCTGGTAGAGCGTGAAGAGCAGCAGCCAGAGGCGACACTTGATGTGGCTCACCAGCTGACCCAGTGGCAGTTGTTGCAGTGCATCCACCAGCTGTGCTGTTTCCTCCACGGGCAGCACTGGCTGTTTGCTGCTCGAGCTGTGCTTCCTTATGGCACACGCAAGCGTTGCTTCATCCAGCGATTCCTGTGCATCTGGCAGCTGCTTGGGCAGCAGAGCGCCTTTCACTTTCGATGCCTTCAATGTGGCCACATATTGCTGCAACAGCTGCAACGTCAACAGTTCCACGCACTCCTCATCCTCCACATAATTGCGGAAGTCCTTTGGCCTTTGACATTGCTGCAGGCGCAGCTGCTTCTGGGCACGTGTCAAATGGAAGAGCAGCTGGCGCGGCACCAGCTCCACCAAGGCATCTGGGCAGCTCTCACCTCGCTGATCGGGCAGTAGCAGCCAACCGGCTTGCACCAGTTGCAGCTCCAGACGTTGCAATCTCTGGCGGCACAACGACTTGCCAAAGTTATGCACACGCTGCTGGATGAGTTCCCATTCATCGCTGGGCAGAAACTTGTATAGCGGCTCCGTGGCAGGCAAACCATCGGGCCAATAGTAGGCCAGCAGCAGCTCAAAGCTGCACGCACGCTCCACACACTCGAGGAAGACGTTCATGGTGCGTCGATTGTGCTCCTGGGCAAGCAGATGGCGTCCAAATTGCTGCAGCACTTGCACAGTGTGTTGACGCTGTTGCTGCAGCTCCGTTTCAAATTGCTGCACTTGCTCGGCCAGGCGTGTGCCCAGCAAATACTGCGACAACAGCTTCGCTTGCAGTTCGATGGCATAATTAAGATTCGCTGGCAGCACAGCCTTTGTCTCCGGCTCGAGCAACTCGGCAAAGCTGTGCAGCAACATTTTCCAGATGACCATCGAGGGTTTGGACATTAGATGACTAATCAGGCGTGTGAATGCAGCTCCAGCTGTCTGTGTGGGCCACGACTGAGCCAAGGGATCACGTGAGAAGCCTGTGACTGCAGATTGCTGCGCACTCTCGGCTGCGCCCAAGTGTGACTTGTAGATCAGCTGCACATAGGCATCCAGCTTGCAATCATCTGGTTCCAGATGCGGCTCATCCTCTTCTTTGCGACTGCGCTTCGCGTCGCCGCCGGCACCGGCGGCTAGCTTAAACTGCTGCAACCATTCCCGCAGAGATTTCAGCAGCTGCATGACAAAACGTTCGGCACGACTCAGGCGGCGGAACATGTCCAGCAGGAGTACAAGATAGTCCGAGTACATGCGCAGCTCCGTGTCGTTCTGCTTGTTTGCTGTCAGCATCCACACGGTGATCTGATACACATTGGGCTCCAGTATCAACGGATTGAGACGCAGTGCCACACAGAGTAGACGCAGCACTTCGGCAAAGTGTTTCTTTCTGTAGAAGCCAACGATCTTCATGACACTATAGGAAAGGAACTCAATGGGCTTGCGGCTGGTGTCCTCGGGAAACTGCAATGTAATGTTGTGCTTGCGCATCGATTCCAGTGCGTGTGTGGCCAGGGGCAGCACCAACTTGGGCTGCGCTTCATCCCGGACATTGACGAGGGTGGTGAAGACGTATCTGGACATGAAGTGCAGATGATGCGGATCAAAGCGTCGATTGTAGAGAAATGCTTCAAGCAGCAGCATTTGCACGTGCAGCGGTTGTGCCGCAAGGCGTTGCAATGTCTCCTTGTCTTCCAATGTCTCTGTTAGTTGTTGCTCCACTGCTGCCAGTTGCTCGAAGCAGCAGAGATTGTGTTGCTGCAATTGGAGTATCAGTTGGCACAGTGGATGCAGTGCAGCCTTGGTGTAGGCGGCAAGCAGACGATCGTGATGTTGAGCACGTTGCACATAGTCGCGCAACTGTTGCAGCAGTGGCAACATGAAGTCCGCATGCCGTGCCGGCAACTGCGACTCACCCGACGGAGCATTGATCAGCTGGCGTTCGTAGGTATGGAATAGTGTGCCATAGCAGGACATCAGCAGATCGTAGTCGGCACGCAGTGCATCCTGGACTAGTTCGAAGTTAATTAGATTCTGCAACAACTGCGGATAGGCGTTTCCATGTGCGTCAGCCTGTGATTCTTTCTCGATGCGATCCAGCAGTGTCTGTAAAAGCTGCGATTTGGTGGCAACATTCACCAGGCCGGGCTGGGCACGTAGCCGAAAGAGTTGCTGCAGTTGTGCCACGGGCAGATCATTCTTCGTGTTGGCGATCGTCTCTGTCAGCCATTGGCAGACGACTTCGTATTTATTGTTGTACACAAAATCCACTGATTGCCAGACTTTAATGGCAAATTCCAGGCGTGCCGTGTACTCTTTGCTCTTGTCCTGCAGCCATGTCTTTAATTCTGCAATTAGTTATGTATTAAACTCATTAATTTTTATGTTCATTTGTGTATTATATTTAATTATCTTACCTTCGCCTATTTCCATGTTGCACTTTCAATTGCCAAGGAAAATACAAATTCCGATTACGATAGTGTAGCACGTGTTGTACACGGCTATCCATAAGCCAGTGTTAGATAGCGTCATGAATATTCAGCTGACCAAATAAACTTTGCGTATTCAAATGATGTTTTGCTAATTTTTAGCTACATAATATTGTTGCTGGACAACCAGTGCATTACATGAAAATCGGTTTATTATTTATTTATAAAATTTTCATTCATTATATTGCAAACTGCAACCGTTAATGTAAAGACAGCTGTGCATGCGCGCCATGTGAATGGCAAATGTGAGTGTGTAAAAATTAACATTGTCAATTTGTTTTTATCGGATTACATCAAAATTGTTGTATTTTTATATATTTTTATATGATAAATTAAAGATATAACTAGTTGTAGAATATAGTTCATTATGTTATTAAATTGTACTCGGGTGAAACACGTGTACACAACATTACAGATAACACAAATACCTCGTGATGGGCCGAGGATTCTAATAAATGCAATATGCCGTAGTGGTGCACATAACGGTAACGTGCTGCAGCTGTTGCAGCGACGTTCCTATACCCATCTGCATAAAATAAGGCCAAAAGCTGGACTTGGTGCAGGTGCAGGTGGCACTGCCGGCGCTGGCGCTGGCACTGGTGCCAACTGCAGATGGACGGGACGATTACTCAACATACGCGGCGGCAATATGAGCATGAAGGGCAGGCGGAATAACTCGAATTGCAAAACAGCGGAGGAGTCCAAGCCGAGCAAACCCAAGCACAGCGATTACCAGCGCTTATTCACACTCATCAAGACGGAGAAGAAGGCTCTGCTAAGTATGTATGCCCAGCTCGTCCAGCTGATTATTTGTCTTGTTTGCATTCCCCCTTTGATTAATCAATGGAACAATTTCAGTGGGCATTGGTTGTCTCTTCATATCATCGTCCATTACCATGAGCGTGCCCTACTTTCTGGGCAAGGTCATCGATGTGCTCTTCAACAAGGATGGCCTCACAATGAACACACTGAGCAAACTGCGAGAGCATTCGTTGATGCTCTTCTGCCTGTTCGCCATCGGAGGATTGTCTAACTTTGCCCGCGTCTATCTGTTTGGAGCAGCATGTAAATAGCATGAAGATTACAGACACAGTCAATCTCGATTGATTCTCCTTGTTCCCCTCAAGCTTTGCGCATTGTGCGTCAGTTGCGCCACAGACTCTATAGCTCAATACTGATGCAGGAGTCCTCCTGGTTTGATGCCAAGGGCACCGGTGAACTAATCAATCGGCTCAGCAATGACACATACTTTGTGGGCTCCTCGCTCAGTCAGAACGTATCCGACGGCTTACGATCGATGGCCATGATTACCGTGGGCACTGGCATGATGGTAAGTCGAACATTATCATTCCGATTCTGCCCCTAAACTGCTGTATATCCCCATCAGATCTACACATCACCCAAACTGGCACTGGTCAGTGCGCTGGTGGTCCCCGCCTTGGCCAGCATTACCATATTCTATGGCCGTTATGTGCGTAGCATTACCAAGAAGGAGCTGGACAAATATGCCGAGGTTATGAAGCATGCCGAGGAGCGCTTTGGCAATGTAAAAACCGTAAAGATCTTCTCTCGCGAACACCAGGAAATCGCTGACTTCGATAAGCATCTGGCATCGGCCATGGATATTGGCTACAAGGAGACGTTTGCCAAATCCCTATTCTTTGGTTCAGTAAGACACTCCTTATCCTCTCCAGAAGTAAACACAGAGAACTCATTAATCCATTCTTTCTAGACCGGCTTCACGGGCAATTGCATCATCATTGGAGTGTTGTACTACGGCGGCATGCTGGTGGTGTCACACGAACTGACCATGGGCGCCATGACTGCTTTCCTGCTGTACGCCGGCTATGTGGCCATCTCGATGAATGGTCTGTCGAATTTCTACAGTCAACTGAACAAGGGAATCGGTGCCTCGGAACGCATCTGGGATATATTCGATCGCCAGTATGCCATACCACATGACACGGGCCTGGTGCCGGCGACTAAACCTATGGGGCACATTGAGTTCCGGAACGTATCCTTTAATTTCCCAACGCGAAAGGATTTAAAATTGTTTACCGATTTCAATTTGGAACTATTATCAAATCAGACAACAGCCTTGGTGGGTCGCTCGGGATCGGGTAAATCAACGCTGGCCTTGTTGCTGCCACGTCTCATTGATCCCCTGGGGGGTGGTATCTATTTGGACGGTGTGGATTTGCGTGAATTGAATCCGGAGTGGTTGCGTTCCCACATTGGTATTGTTAGTCAGGAGCCGGTGCTGTTCTCTGGCACGATACGCTCCAATATACTCTACGGCGTTGATCCTGGCGGCGATACAAGTGAGGAGCATCTGCAACAGGTGCTCGATGATGCCAATCTACACGGATTCATCAGGAAGTTACCCCAAGGCCTGGAAACGTTGGTCGGACAGCGTGGCATGATGCTTAGCGGTGGCCAAAAGCAGCGTGTAGCCATCGCACGTGCAATTATCCGAGTGAGTATTCTTCCTGCCTCCTACACCAACACGTTGCTGAGTTCAACGCCCGCTTCTTCCACAGAATCCCACCATACTTGTGCTGGACGAGGCTACCAGCGCATTGGATTCCGTGTCGGAGACAAAGGTGCAGAAGGCGCTGGATAAGCTCGTCAAGGGACGCACAGTATTGACAATTTCCCATCGACTGAGCACCATACGGGACGCGCACAAGATTGCCGTGCTGGATCACGGCCGTATCATCGAGCAGGGCACCTTCGATGAGCTGCTGCACATCGAGAACGGCGCATTCAGGGAGCTGGTGGCCAAACAGAACTTTCCCACCACGTAGTCGCCCACCGTCGCAATTGGATTGGCAATAAGTGTGTTCATTTTCGATTTATTTCCTCGTTCATTGTTATCGCATTCACCCAGTCCCAGAATTTTGTTGTTACAAAGAGGCTATTTATCGTTTTGGAATAGCATGAAAATGTTTCTGCGAGGTAAATTAAAGTTAATGACAGGCTTGTTATAATTTCTAGTTGAGAAAGCCTAAAAGGTGTACAGACGATATAAATCTATTTTGTGTAATGGAAGGGGGACAATTAGAATGTTAATGTTGGTGTTAATTTTACGATAGGTTGTAAAACACAATAAAAGCAAAGAAAAATGTATCAGCGAGTGTTATTTGCAAACGGAAGGCGTAATACGTTCCAATATCAGGCTGTGTATCGCTTTGAATATCGTAACAGTAAATCAGTATCGTACAGCCTGTGTATTGCAGTGAATATCGTAGCAGGACAACATTATGGTATATCAGCCTGTATAGTGCATTGAATATCGTAACATCACAACAGTATCGTATATCACCATTTGTATTGCACCGTATATCGTAACACCAAACAGTATCGTATAGCAGCCTGTGTATCACACTGAATATCGTGGCAGCGCATCTGTACCGTACATCAGCCTGTGTACTGCTTTGAATATCGTAACAGCACAGCACTATCGTACATATATCACCCTGTATATTGCACCGTATATCGTAACAGCACACCCGTAACGTACATCAGCCCATAAATTGCTTTTGAATATCGTAAGAGCACATCAGAATCGCTTCTGATCGTAAATTAACTGAACATCGTAAATGTTGTATGCTTTTCTTTAACAATTTATTTATACATTGTTCTCTTTCTACGACTTCCTCTCTCTTTCTTTACATTTTAGGGTATTTCTTAATTCTAACTAACAGGCACACTGAAAATAAATGCAATAATTTCCTTCCTCGCACACATACCCTACCATTATGCACGTGTAGGGTACATTGTTGTACTGTGGAGTGGAGTGGAGTGGGGGTAGGGGAGGGGAGGTGGTCTCTACTTCATGGTGGGCATGGCCACAGCCGCCTGGGTGTGATCGACATCAGACTCGCGCCACAACTGTGTGACAGTCTTGGTCTGTGTGTAGAACTTGATGCCCTGCTTGCCATAGAAATGATGATCGCCACGGAAGGAGCCGCGTGTGCCGGTGAAGGAGAACATGGGCAGTGGCACTGGGATGGGCACATTGACACCCACCTGGCCGGCATCGATCTCATTCACAAACTTGCGGGCTGCTGCACCGTTGGTGGTGAAGATGGCGGTACCGTTGCCATAGGGATTGGCATTCACCACAGAGATGGCATCGTCCAGGTTGTCGGCCTTGAGGATCACCAGCACAGGGCCAAAGATCTCCTCGGTGTAGCACTTCATCGAGGGCGTCACATTGCTCAAGATGGTGGGGCCCACAAAGTAACCATCCTCGTAGCCAGCCACCTTATGGTTGCGTCCATCCAGCACAAGCTCGGCTCCCTCCTTGACGCCCGACTCGATCAGGTCCGCGATGCGTTGACGGGATGCGGCGCTAATGACGGGTCCCACATCGGTGCCGGGCACATGGCCAGCATTGACCTTCAATTGCTTGGCGCGCTCCACAAGATCGGGTATCCATTGCTGTGCCTCGCCCACAAACACTGCCGTCGACAGGGCCATGCAACGCTGTCCGGCTGCACCGAAGGCAGCGCCGGCCAGCTGATTGAGTGTGTTCTCCTTGTTGGCATCGGCCAGGACGATGCCATGGTTCTTGGCCCCCATGTTGCTCTGCACACGCTTGCCATTCTTGCCGGCACGCTCGTAGATATACTTGCCCGCGGTGTCGGAGCCAACAAAGGAGACAGCCTTGATTTCGGGTGCATCGCAGATGAAGTTGACCGCATCGTGCTGGCCATGGATGACATTGACCACACCGGGTGGGCAGCCGGCCTCGTTGAGCAGCTCCATCAGCAGCATGGTGGCGCCGGGCACACGCTCCGATGGCTTCAGCAGCATTGTGTTGCCGGTGGTAATGGCCACGGGGAACATCCAGAGCGGTATCATGGCGGGGAAGTTGAAGGGTGCAATGCCAGCGGTCACACCGAGTGGCATCACCAGCGAGTAGGTGTCCATGTCGCGGGCCACATTGGCAACCGTCTCGCCCATCTGCAGGGAGGGAATGCTGCAGCAATGCTCGACTACTTGCAGGCCACGCAGCACATCGCCCTCGGCATCGGCCAGGGTCTTGCCCTGCTCCTTGGTGATGTTCTTGGCCAGCTCACCCATGTTGTTCTTGATCAGGGCCTGCAGCTTGAACATGACCTGCTGACGTGTCAGCACCGATTGGCTGCTCCACGACTTGAAGGCCTTCTTGTTGGACTCCAGTGCGGTCTTCATCTCCTCCTGCGTTGCCTTGGGCACACGGGTCACCACCTTGTTGGTGGCCGGATCGTGCACATCGATCCATTCCTTTGTCTTCGACTCGACGAATTTGCCATCGATGAACAGCTTCGTGGTGGGTGCGGCCGATGAGTAGCTGCGCTTGGCGATCAGGCGCGCCTGCAAGGAAATTCAAATGTTATTGTTTTAAATACCAATCGATATATCGATAGACAAGCGTACCCGAGCTAAAACTAATATCGCAGGGATTTTAGGATTTCCCTTTAAAAGGAACAAGGAAATATCCCCTACAGTGCGTTATCAACAACACTAGTGCAAATTGATGTGTTATCGATATAGTAGGGAAAAGGGATAGACAAAAGCGTACGCGAGCTAAAACTAACTGTCACAGGGAATAATAAAATCCTTTTCCTAGTATTTCCTTTTAAAAGGAATAAGGAAATATACCCTACAGTGAGTTATCAACAACACTAATGCAAATTAATGTGTTATCGATATCGCAGGGCACAATTAAATCCTTTTCCTAGAATTACCCTTTGAAAGAAACAACGAAATTTTCTATCAAGTGGGTTATCAATGAAATTCATTGTTCTATCGATATCGAGGGAAACAATTTAATCCTTTACCAAAAATTTCTCTTGTGAACTTCAAAAGGAACAAGGAAATTTTCCATCGAGTACTACCACTATCAAAATAAAACTTAACCAAATGAACCCCGATATGATAACGTTTAGTTTAGTGTTCTATCTGGCGATCAACTTAGGCAGTCTCAGCTGTACATTTATCTTCCATGTCAAGAGCTTTACGGCAGTGCCTTTCGATGCCGACGACAAGAACACAGGTAATAATTGCCTGGCAACATGATAATACGCACACACACACACATGCACGAACGGAGAGCACAGCTGTGTGCCACGCCTTCGCTTATCAGCGCCAGCAGCCGCCCGTATAGAAGACACATTTTTATTCCCGCTTGCCGCCTCTATAATTAAAATCCAAATAATTCGCACGCATAGAAAAAAAAATTAACTTATCACTTCGCCGCACTGTATGCATAGAAGTGCGCATGTGTGTGTGTGCGTGTGTTTTCGACTAGTTCCCCAATTTCATGGTGTTGTTGTTGTTATGATCAAACCAAAGTTACGTAACATGTGTTTTGCTCCATCAATTCGTCGTTTCTTTTGCACATTGTTGTGGAATTAAGTGAACAATTGCTACACACACACACACACTCAGGTGACAGCTTTTTATGCATTTACATATTAACATAGTGTGTGTGTGTGTGTGCGTGCACTTAAGCATGCACATGCATTTACAGGTTCGCTTGTCTCCGCCACCCGAGCTTTCCAACACTAATTCAATTATCGACAGTGGTGAGATTGTCTGCAACTTACCTCAGCACCAATCAAACGGACAAAGGACATCTTGCACAGGTGGATATGCGTGTGAAAGAGAGAGAGAGGGGTAAATGTGGAGAAGAATACACGGGCACGATCGGGGCTGGAAATGCTGCTGGCCCAACCGCTGGTCTCACTACAACTGAACGCAAGAGCTGAGGCTGTGCCAACTTAGGGCCCCCACAGCGCGCGTGTGTGGTGTGATTGTTGATATACGACGCGACGCAAGCGGCAGCAGCCGAAGCAGAGGCCGGTCCGGCGAACAGGCGGTCCGACGAATTTAATAGACACAGGTTCGTATATATGTACATACTTACATACATACATATGTATATACAGGCGGTGCATGCATGTGTGTGTGTGCGCCACGAACTTGAAAAAGCAGCTGTTGTTGTTAATTCTGTTAGTTTGTTGGGGGCTCGTTTGTGTGTGTGTGTGTGTGTGTTTGTTTTTGCGACGTTAAAATGTACATACATACATATGTACATACGTACGTATAAATTTGTTGGCACGTGTAGGCTCCAAATCATATGTTCATAATATATGCGCGTATGTATGTATGTATATATGTTTAAACATAACTGCAGTTATAGTACTTAAATAAATACATACACTTGAATTTATTATACACTTTGTATTATTACTCAAGTTCTCAAGTAGCAGAATGAAAGTAAATGCTTTTAAGAACAAATGTATATGTACATATGTATGTATGTGTGCATTCATAAGCGACAGTAAAATACCCTGTGCCCAATTTTGAAAAACCGTTATGCATACACTATTTATTCTAAGTTAAGGTTATATTTCGAGAACTACAGCAACTGATATTGTTACATATATGTATTTATTTTATATATTTTGCATATTATTTACTTTTCAGTTTAGTTAATAATCTTAAATGAAATAATTGAGTAAAATGTCAATTTAAATAATAAACAATTTTTGGTATTTTCTTGCACTTCAATTTGCCTGCTCATATTTTAGTGCTTTTCTAGCTTGGTGCATTTTGCAACACTGTCCGCCCACTTGATTTGTTTCTTGGAATTTAAACGTTTTTTTTTTTCTTATTGATAAGAAGAGTCGGACATCGCAGCAGATGCTGCAGCTGCAGAATGAAAATATTGCGAAATCTCTTCAGTAGCAGATCACACTTGAGCACGCAAAGTATGTCTGAGTTAGCAGCAAATATAAACGCTGTCTGGCCCAATCCCGCCGCCGGGCAACTCCCCCAACTAAGCGACTTTGCACGGCAACAGTTGGAATTCTGCCGGCAAGTGGTCAAGCCCAGCACCAAACCAGATGCCGTTGATTTGAACAATTTTATGGCCATATCCGAGAGTTTTCCCGCTGCGGTTTGTATAAGTCTTAGTCTGGACAGGATGAGGATAACATATTGTTTCCTTGCAGTTTGGCACGGACACTTGTCGGGTGAAGTCACAGCCGGCAGAGCGCAGGGAGCTGATACGTCAACAGATTGCCTCCGCCTATCCGATTATACACGAGCTGACGCTTTTGTTATTCCTGAACTTTCTGGAGCACAAGCAAAAGTTTGGTGAGTCAATCGGCTTACGATATATGTATATATATAGATATATATAATGTTCTATACTTCTCTGACTCATCTGTTCTTTGTGCAGGCAATGTGAATGAGCTGAACGTCTATGGGAACATGACCATCACTGATCTCGTACAGCGTTTGCTGGCCAAGCGATGTGTCTACTTTTTTGGAGGCGGAGATGTGTATAAGTTGCTTGACGGCAGCACAGGTGCAGGCGGCTTTGAACGCATTGGCAGCAGCAAAGAGAAGGCGCCGTTGCTACTCCGAAATGTGCTGAGCTATGATGAAATCAAACTGGCTGCCCTGCTCTACGTGTCCACGCACTCGGAGTTCATCAACGATGGGCGGCGATCGAATGCAGGTTGTGTGGAGCAGAACAAGTCAAAGATTGAGCGCGAGGGCGTCATCATGGGTTTGATTGGAGCACGCTTTGAGCGGGACGAGGTTATGGAGTGCGAGGATATATTGATAACCAAGCAGCAGAATGTACCAGCGCGAGGTTATGGCGGCAAAGGAGGCGACAAGCGTGTGCAGGACTATCGTCGCATCTGGCGTGAGTTCTATGGGGAGCAGCGTGACTTTTGCTACCATGATGCCGAGCTGGACAACGGGCGCTTCATTCAGCTGCCCCTGGACGATGCCAAGTTTGATACTCTGGTGATGAGCAAACGTTTTGCCATCAGCTTCGATACACTGCTGCTGGAGGCAGAGGCACGTGCTGCAGGGGGCGGGCAAACCAGCCTACATACATATGGTGGGCATCGGGCTGGGCGTGTGGCGGGTTGCACCGCAGCAGGAGGAGATCTTCTTCGACACGTTCGAGCAACGTTTGCGGGCATTGAGCAAACAGTTGACGCACATTGGCGTCGTGCACTTCTCCTATTTCCATCTCAACCGTTGGCAGGGAGACAATGAAGGGGCACGCATCGAGGAGCCGACGCATCCACAGGGTGGCATTCTGTTGCGCAACTCAAAGCGCAATCCCGCCGATAAGCTGGTGGAGAACATGCTGCCCATTGTCACCTATGCCTGGGACGGCAATTCGTTGCCCGGCAACGAATACTGGGCTGTAAGTTTGAGCTGATAGTGTCTGAAGAGATGATGGGCAACACTATTAATGGGTATCTTTTATATGACTCTTTTTTTTATTTGAGGACATGCTGGTCGGCACAAGCGATCCGGCAGCTGCTTGCTCCACATTGATCACTGAGCTGCAGAATCCGCACATCAATCGGGAGTACATGAGTGGCAAGAATCTGCACATTGCCTCGCTGCAGCACGGAGTCATCCATATTTCGGACTATGCCACCAAGATACTCAACTAAATCGAAAGATAATACTCAAGCCGAATCGAAGGAATTTCTCTCTATATATACGTGTTGTGCCTATGACTGTGTCTACTATATATGCCATATATATACGATATACACTATGACTGTGTCTACTATACATATATATACCATATATATACATATACATATATTTATATGATTGCCTATGCATATTTACGCACATTATACTTGTCTTTGTCATTTTTGTGCATTCCAATCTAATTGTTAATCTTTTTATATGTCTATTGCTTGTACTATATATTATATATTATACTTATACAAATAAATTTGCTTTTGAACTACGCAATTTCTTTTTTATAGTAAGATATATATGCATATCTACATGTAGTATATACCTTACATCATATTAAACTTATAGCAGTGACTTTTCGTATCTTCATTTCACTTTCTGTATTTATTCTCTTGCGAAATTAGTAAACTTGTCATTATCAATCAAAGTTATATACATAGGTATCTACTTTATCATATATTTTAAAATCAGCCTACTATATCCTATAGCTTTCATAGGAGCACTCAGTCAGAAATAAAGATGTTCATAAATATATAAATAATATAATAATATATAAATAAAGATGTCCAGAGCTAAGAGTTTTTAAATTTTTAATTGTATTAATTGAATATGAATATAATATGCATTTTATAAAAATTCTGTACCATTAACTATATCAATAGTATAGAAACAATCGAAGGTGATTCTTGCTAAAACCCACAAGGGTATAAAGCATTCGGTATGCCGTAGTTGACCTTTCTTTCCGGTTTTCTTTAATCTCTACGTAGATTATGAAGAATTTTGGGAATTTCTTAAGTCAATATAAGTATTTTGTGGTGCATCAATATATGGTATAATATATTTCATATTCGTGACGAACACATTTGTATGTGTACTTTCATTAATCTTGTCTTCAGTTCTCTGAAATTTTAGCTAAAATCACATAGAGATACAGCGTATAACGTATGTTTTCTTGAACAGTTTTAATCAGAATATTTAGTTTAATAAATTATGGGAAAGTCAATATAGCATATAATAATGAGAGAGTTTAAGTGCTCAGCATTAGTTTCATATATTATATATATAATATATTCTCTATAAAGTCACACTGCCATACAAGAACTATACAGTTAAGCTGGTGATATATTCAAGTATCAAGAGCTCTATACACAATTTTTTGATTTAAACTAGTAAATTTCACTTGCAACTTTGAATTCTTTTCTATTTAAGAATCGTTCAACTAAATAAAGAGAAACATGAGCTTGTTGATAAAGAACTTCGTCTATATATGCAGCTAGAGACCGATAACGGTGACAAGATATAGTACATGAGGGGGCCCTGGAGTAAGACAACAGATCGCTTTGATGGTTTTATCTTTTTTTGAAATGTAGTTACAAAAAAAAGTATTTAATTTATGTATTTAAAATTAGGCTGAGACGACTGCAACACACTCGCGGAGGGTATATACACACATATATATCGGGAGATATATATCCATATATAGACGTGACCGATTTACACCACGCGCTTCACCTCGAAGAATCGTTTTAGGTAATAAACCTGACCGACGGTCATCAGTACGAGAACAAGGGCCTCGAACGTGGACCAGAGGATGACACGTGAGTTGGTGCTCTCGTTGACCGAGCGATGAATCTTGTCGCGCACCTGAAATAGGATTGCAAAAGGGGGGATTCATTGCAGGGGGGATGCAGGAGGTACATGGTCGCCATTCGCACTTACATGCATATACTCCTGCTCGTGCTTGACGCTGGTCAATGTGCCCGAGAGCTCGCGTATCATGTCCTCCAGCTTGGTGTGGCCCACCTCCTCTGGACCAGGTGCGCCCGGTGCGCGTTGCGGGGCATCGCTCAATTCGATGGAGAACATGACCAGCTTGGGTGTCATGCTGCTGCGCTCGTTGTTGAAGCAGACCGTGTAGACACCCTTTGCGGGCGCAACGAAAGTGTATTTGCCAGAGGATTCCTTCTCGCTCTCATGCATAACATGCTGATCGGGTCCAGTTATTTTGATGTCCACATCTAGGAAACCTCCTTCGATTACCTCGAATGTAACACCTGCGCGAGTGCGTGTGTGTGTGGGTGTCAGTAGTGTTGATTGAACGTGTATTTGCTTTGACTACTCACCAAACTTGGTGCCACCTTCGACATTCTCAAAGAAACATTCCTCGTTATGTGCGTCCACACTGACTGTGAAGGCCTGGCTGGCTGCCGAGAGCATTATCAAGCCACAGAGGGTGCACAGGGCTTTGGTTAATGTTGTGTACATTGTCTTGTTTATGCTTATTTACTAATTTCGCTAAGTTTTCAAACAATTTGCTCGCAAATTGACGACAATTTTCCAAACAGCGGCAGCCACGTAGTTGTACTTGTGTCGATTGTCATTCCCTGATTATCACTTGTGATTGATATCGCATGGTCAGCCAAAAATGAAAAATACTAATATCAAAACATTATATCGATTAATTTTGGTTCGCTGGCATTTATCGCTCGCACGCTATGGTCACACACAAATTCAGACGTGTCCGTTGGCGTTCGGTTGATATCGTTTGATTTCGCTAAAGTATTGTTTCTGAGTTCAATCGGAATAGGCGGAGGGCGGAGAATCACTGATTAATTGCTAATTATTTTCACTTGTGCATTGTACAAACAATTTTAAATCGTTGTTAAGCCAATAACAAAAAACACCAACAGGTGAGTAAAGCATAACGTTGCATTTATTCCTATTAATGAATTTTGTTTTGTGTATATTTTTTTTTATTGCGCACTGCACATAAAGTTAATGAACTCTTGATCTTTGCACTTTTTCATTTGATTGCGAATTTTGGTACAAGTGAAATTGCTAATTGAAAACCGACGAATTGAATTTGTTTTACTTCTTGTATACAAACATATACTATTTGTTAATGAAATTCTTTTTTTTAATCTTATCTTTTATGTCTTCATACAAAACGTTTAAGAATTAATAGTTTAATTTTGTTGTACTAATCACGTGCTATATATTTTATGTACATATGTACATATATGGAACATCACTTGTTGTTTTGGGGTACTTGTTGCAGTTGCTGCTGCAACCCCAACAGTTTGAGCTAATACTTCAAAGACAAAGGTGCATTAAAAGTGTTTTATTTAAGTAATTTGTGTAATGTGCCGGCATTTTTTGAAACAAGTGCAACATTTGTTGAAAATTCACACAATATAAAATGTTTTGTAGAAGCAAAAATGTCAAAAATCTAATAAAATAGAGAAAAAAAACGGAAAAGTTAAACTAATATCTAAAATCAATTCAAGAATATAGCTTTCATTAAAAAAAACCAAATTATAGGAATGAAAGCGCACTGGGGCTCTTTCGTGTGCTTCAAAAGTTAACAGAGTGCGCATTGTCATTAATAGCGGACTAACAGTGGCTTAACACTGTTAAGTATCGTGCCAAACATCGCACAGCCACGACTTATCGATACTTTTTGCCCGAAATACCAAATTCTTGGGTATTTTTTTGCCACTTGTCAACGAAAGCAAGACGATAATTGTGAGTTTCGGTTTGAATCTGCTAAATAACAGTAAGCTGTAAACGTTGAAGCCAATCGGATGCTGTGCACGCAAGGACACGCAAGAAGCAACCAAACGCGTTTCAATTATTTACAAAAGGACTTCGAATCACGTGTGCGCATTGTTGCTGTTCATTTTTTTGAAGTGCCCAAAGTGCGAGTGCAGTGAATAAAACCGCAAATTATTTCAGTTTTTTTTTTTGAGAGAGAGAGCGACAAGTGTCGAAGAACACAAGTGAGATCAGACAGCAAGAAGAAGAGGAAGAAGAACCATACAAAAAGCACAAATCAAAAACAAAAACAAAGCCTGGCACCAATGCCATGGCTGTTAAATCGGACGCCACGTGCAGACGGCGTCGCCGACAACAAAGTCAGCGACATTAGTTATTCCACTGACAGCAATAACAACCGTTACAGCAACAACAACAGCAATCGCATACCGTGTTACGACGACAACTGTTACTACAACAACAAGAACAATAACAATAACTATAGTTGTTGACCATAAAGCTTGTAAGCTGCAAGTGGCGCCGCAGCATCTTAAAGTGTTTTGGTCACACCATAAATCAAGTGACAGGGGCACCAACGCCGCGAGCGGCGCGCATAAACAAAACTCATTTGCACACGCTGTCCTTAACGCCGTGTGTCCTTTGCCAGCGCCTGTCCCCATAGGCCGAGCGGCACAGGCAGCAGCAGCAGCAGAGGTAGAGGTAGCAGCAGAGGCAGCGTCAACAGCAGCGGCATTGGCAGCGCATAAATTTGCCAACAGTTGGCAACACTGGGGTAAGTTGTGCGGGGGAAAAGAGATGGGGCATAACCTCTCTCGAGTATGCCTAAAATTATGTTACAAATGTCCTTCTAACTGTCTGTCTGTGTGTGTGCGTGTGTGTGTTGCATACATTTTTGAATGATTGTCAGATGTGATTGCCTGTAGTAGAAAGAGAGAGAGAGAGAGATAGAGAGAGGAGCAAAGAGCAGGGCAGATCGCAGTCAGGGATGAGCAAGTAGTAGAAGAGAGAGGGGGACAGCAAATCAGCGTTAAATAGCGGTACTTTTTCGATTGCGCATATTAATAGAAACAAATTTAACTTGTGCACTTTAATTAGCGCTGTCAAAGAGTAACGGTAATAGCCGACGCCACAGCAAAGGCAGAGGACGAGACAGAGGCAGAGAACAAGGCAGAGAACGACGTAGAGGCAGCAGCAGAGGACGAGACAGAGGCAGAGGACGAGGCAGCCAACGTGGAGAAAAGGCGAGAATTGCAACGTTGCAACTTTTTGCACTTTTGATTTCCCTCTCTTTCTCTTCTCTCCATCCTCCTCATCATATTCTTTCGTCTGAAAATTGTGTCGCTAGAAGCAGCGACGAGAACAAGCAGCGATAAAGCGCGAGAGGAGTTAGGGGCAAGAGGAGAAGGCAGAGGGGCAGGCACCGCCGTAGGTTGGGCACACGCTGCTCCATATTGTTGCTTTGCATTTTGCTTGATTTATGCCAAAGGCAGCTTAACTACAACAACAACAAAAAGCGTCGCAAAATTATGAAAAATTGCTACAAGTCGAAAATGTTAGGCCAAAGAAAAAGGAAGAAAGAAGTAAAAAATAAAATAAAAGAAACGAAACGCAAAAAAACAGCTAAATAAATAGCCATATTTGATGCATAAATTTACAGCACACACACATAATATGGCAACGCTATTTTCATGTCGCAATTAACATAAACAAATTTTAAACAAACAAATTACAAAAAAAAAAGAAACAGAAAACCGCTAAAAACATGAAGAATTTGGACTTAAAGAAGCTAAGCTGAAAGTTACAAATATAAAACGATTTAGCTTGAATGGCAAAGCGGCGATGGAGAGAAAAAGGAAGAGAGAGAGCGTAAGTGAAGGAGAGAGAGAGAGAGTGCGAAAAAGAGAGAGAGAGAGAGAGAGAGAGAGAAAGGAATAGAGAGCGAAAGCCTGAGAGGGAGATAGAGAGAAACAGACAGACAGACACAGAGCTAGGGAGAGAAATAGTGTGAGACTACAGAGAAAGGAGAGACTGATGGAGAAAGAGAGAGTGAGAGGGAGAGAGAGAGAGAAGGATTTACAGAGAAAGAAGGATACACAGAGAAAGGAACAACGACAGAGAGAGAGATAAAGAGAGATAGATAAAGGAGAGACAGCGAAAAAAAGAAAAGACAAAGAGATACAGAGGCAGAGTGAGAGATCGACAGGAAGAAAAAGAGAGAAAGAAAGACAGACAGATAGAGAGAAATAGAGAAAAATAAATAGAAATATAGAGAGATGGAGAAACAGAGCCAGAGAGAAAGAGTAAGACAGAGAGACAGAGACAGTGAGAGAAAGAGCATTCAAAATATAATTATATAATTTAATTATTTATTAATTTATTAATAATTTATTTATTTATTTATATGTATATATAATTTATTTACAATTCCCATTTCACTTTTTTTCACACGTAAATTGCCAAAAAAGCGACGGCATTTGCATGCTAGGGTTGCCAGCCCATACAAGCATTGCCAACTTGTTCATGCAACTCTACATAGCGATGCCACACTTTCGAAATTCTACCACAATTCCTAGTTCAAATTCCCCAATGGCCTTTTTACAATGCAACAGTTTGTTCTCGTTGAGGGGGAGAGTCTTAAATACAATTACTTCAACGTCAAATTCAACTTGAATCTCGTTTAATTCAATTTACTTCACTGCCAAGAAGACAAGGCAAGTTGACTAGAGGTTAACGTATCGCTAGATAAACTTAATTGCGGTAAACCAAGTGCAGGTCAAGTGCTTGCGACGTTGAGCTCAAAGAAGTCGCTACACTCAATTCAATACATATGTACATGTATTATATTATATAATATATGCTAAGCTTGTTGCCGCAGGACACATGACACACAACTCAAAGGGAATCCTCATTTGGGTGGAGCAGGGGGGTCTGTAGAGAGGGGGGAGAGTGTTGATAAAGCAAAGTCAAATCGTTTTACGCATTTGCGAAAAGTGTCCTTTGGTTTGGCTCATTAATATGAATGGTCGCCCTAATTGCTGGCTGTCAAAACTGCAGGCATTAAATATGCAATTGCGGTCACCTTAAAAGCGCACAGTTGCACAAGGGGAGAGAGAGAGAGTGAAAGAGAGAGAGAGAGAGAATGACAGAGAGGTAAATGGGGCGAGGCTCTGGCCGCAAAGTCAGGGCAACTCAAAGCGGGCAACGCCCGACTGATTTAATGCATGTCAAAGTGTCAAAATATGCGATGCACAAAGAAACACTGGCCACGCCCACTCGACCAAATACGCCCCCTTACTCCCCCCCGCAAGCAAGCGACCGCAAAGAGCGACCAAACGCTTGACACACAGCCAAACAATTATAAATGATAAATGCCAGCTGAGAGAGAGAGAGAGAGAGAGAGAGAGAGAGAGAGAGAGAGAGAGTCGAAAGAGTTGCGAGAGAGTTAACAGAGACAGCAAGACACGCGCTAAAAAAGGCAGCCAAGTTGGCCAAGAATGGTGAAGGGGGGGGGGGTGGACACAGCAATTGCAGTGCATTGAAATTCACATATATTTAAGTTAATTTTGCCCAGCTCATTAATAAAACAAAACACACACACACTGACTTGCAGAACCACTGATGAAAACTAGCGTATGCACAGGGCGAAAAGTTTGTTGCACTTGTTGCAAACATTCTGACAGCCACTGTAGCTGCTAGTTACGGAGGTTTTGTGGGTGCCTTCTCAACTGTTTATTAGAGTTTTATGATATATGGAATAGTAAATGAGGAAGAGCAAAAAGACATTCGAATCTCAGGACTTACTGGAGCAGGGGTTTATACATCTTGTAAAGGGTGATTCTTTAAGAGCTATAGGAAGTTTATCAACTCAAAAACACATAAAATTCAGAGAAATGCCTGAAATCTTTATTTGAATCCATAGTACGTTGCATATAATTGAATGTTTGAAGATTATTTCATGCAAATGTTGACCGCGACTGCGCCTCAAATGGTCCATCCACTTAGTCCAACTTAACTTGGCATACTCTCTCCAACATTTCGGTATCTCACCATTAAATGCTTCAATGTTGTCCTCCAATGCGTCAATTGAACGTGGGTTTGTCTGTATACACATTAGATAATAAAATTCAATAATTTGCAAAGCGTTGTTCGTTTGTTTTGACGATTCATGGTTAAATTATAGACCAAACTGAAGATGTTTGACAGTGATACAAAACACGAAACGTGCGTCAGCTGTTTAAACCAGTGTTGCCAAAAAGATAATAGCTAAAAAATCACCCTTTACATACATATATCCCTTGTATGCCTTGTAAATCCCTAGAGCTCATGATTTGTTTATAGAGTATTGATTTTAGAGTATTGACCTGTTGAATAGATAGACTTGATTATTAGCTAGCACATTGTTAAGTTTTACTCAGCCTAACCTCACTTTAGCGCACATTACAGTGCGAAACGTTAAAGAATGTAGCACAAAGAAGAGATGTAGAGATTTATCATAGTCAACAGCTTCTTTTTTAGTGATCCCAGCGCATTATCTATATGCAGAAAGCTTCTTTGCGTAACGAGCTCTTTATTGATTCGTTAAATGAATTTTTAAATATATTAAATTGCTGAATAGGTACTATACATAGCTAGTAATTGAGGTTAGAAGTAACAGTTAGGGATGAAATAATAGAAATAGGTTAATAAATTTTAACCTATATTCTTATACTATTTCATTCATTAATTTATATTAAATATTTATTCTATATATTTATGTATATTTATTATATACATATATACTTATTCTATATATCTTTATTCTATATAGAACATATTCTATATATTGCTTGGTATATAGCACTGCAGAATCGTTAGTTAATTAACTAGCATTTGTTTTTAGTTTTGTAGCATATAGAGGCGCCGCTGGAAAACCAGTAAGAAAAGCAACAGTCGCGCGGCACGCGAAGTTGGAATCCCGTCCGACCTATATATATTCCGGTGTAGTTTAATTTGTTAAATTCATACACATCTACATATGTACATACTGTGAAATTATTCACAACAGATGGGGCTCGCCTGCCTCCCTTGTTAGCTGACACGAGCCATCGGTTTTATGCTCATACTTTCTTGAATATCTTCTGTGCTTATTGTCTGATCGGATTGCAGAGAGATTGTAGAGAATACGTAGATATTTCATTCAGCTTAGTAAATGTTAAAGTCAGAAAGTTGTATCTTTTATACAGCGCTTATAAATTAAGTTCAAAAATTAAATTATTGATTTGCGGGAGCGGTGGGCGTGGCACCATACATTTGAAATAAACTTGATCTGCGCCTGGTACACAGAAACCTTCATGCCAAATTTGGTGTCTCTAGCTCTTATAATAGCTGAGATCTGTGTGTTCATCTGGTCATCCATACATCCGGACATCCGGACAGACAGACAGACATGGCTCAATCAACTCGGCTAGTGATCCTGGGCAAGAATATATATACTTTATGGGGTCTCCGACGCCTCCTTCTGCCTGTTACATACATTTGCACAAAGTTAGTATACCCTTTTTTGATAATTTTCAATGGTCGTAGGGTATAAAAACGCTAAACCGCCATTAGATGGGGCTATCTTTTATAAGATATGTATCGAAATCTCGTGACAATCGATGGGCGCGTTTTTATTTTACAGCTCTTTTTGTGCAACAACTTTGTTATTACTTGTTTTGTTATAATTACGTAGAACAAGAACATAGAAGAAAAAGATGAAGTAGTAATTTAGAAATTCGGCTTATAAAGCATAGATAGCAAGATTGTTACTACAGATAGCTAGTATTTGAGGTTAGCATAAGGTTAGAATGAGAGAAAACGAACAGCTATGGATGAATTAATTCATCTAAAATATTATTATATTATTCACAAATAGCTGCTAAGCTGTTAATGCTGTTATTTCTTACAGTGTACTACAGTGGTGTTCAAACTGTTCTGTATTGTTTTAGTTGTTGTTGTTGTTGTTGTTGTCGCTGTTGCAGGCTCCGTCGAGCAGACAAATGACAGGCGCCTGCATAATTTATGCATAATAAACCGAGCCAACAGCAAAGGCAACTTATTAAAAATACGTATAACAAACAAGCGGCAGCTATAAATAACACAAAAGAGCATCAGTAGACTGCTAGACAGAGACAGCAGCTGGGTAGAGACAGAGAGAGAAAGGGTAGTCAAGGCAGTGGGAGAGAGAGATTGAGAGAGAAAGGGAGGGAGAGGGAGGGAGGCTGAGGCAGGCGCTAAACTTTATTCAAGTGCTGCTGTAACTGTATTTGTTAAGTTATGCTTGTTATTGCTGTTGCTAATGTTGTTGCTGTTGTTGTTGCTGTTGTTGTTGCTGTTGTGGTTGTTGCTGTTGTTAAGCTGCTGTTTTTGTCGCCAAGAATTTTGGTTTCATTTTCGTTTAGTGTCAAGTGGCAGCAGCAACAACAACAAACTAAACAACTTCAACAACAACTACAATTACAACTAACGGTAATAGCTGCACACGACAACTAGCTAAAACTGTTGGCAGCAACAACAACAGCAACAGCAACAGGAACAACAACAGCAACAGCAGCTTGTCAAAGGCAGCTGCTTGCAACATACACTCACCAGCAACGGAGTCTCAACACTTTTGCAACAAGTTTGTCCAAAAAAAAAAGATACAACAAATTTGCACATTGATTACACTGCGCAAAAAAACTGACTCTCTTCAGTTTGTGCTTGTGCGCCATCTCCCTCTCTCTTATGCTCTGCCTCTCCCTCTCATTTTCGCTGCACGTTTATGTCATGAAATTTATGATTTCCACATTTTGGCGAACAAAAAAGTTTGCGCTCATTTTTTTTTTTTTTTTTTTTTTTTACCACATTTATAAATCCACAAAATGAATTGCTCAGAGAATTTGGCACAAATTCAAAAGAAACATTAAATCTATGATATTAAGTTGGCTGCGCTGTGGGGATATTGTTTTCTTTTGCAGCAAAGAAAGAGAAATAGGGGGCAGAGAGAGAGAGAGAGAGTGAGGTTGTATTTGTACAATTCTTTTTAATATAAGGCAAAAATTGTGAACACGGTTTGTTATTCGTTATTCGATCTCTGATACATTATGCTTTGTAAATATGATATACATATGTATGTGTATGTGTATAGGATATGTAAATGTATTTGAGCATATAACCAATATGCTATAGTCCATTTATAGCTATATCTTCCTAGACGGCTGTTGCCATATGATAAAAAGAGGGGGTTCTAAAGTATAAAGTTCAAAAATTTGAACTATAAAATGTTAAGGCACAATCAAGAAGAATTTAAAGTAGAGAGAGATTCGAGCAAGTTGACATGTTATAGAGATTGAATAGAATAAGTATTAGAATTCAATCAAATTGTTGTTCAGCTTAACCTCACTTTGCGCATCTCGCAGGTGCAAAACGTTAACGAATGCAGCGCAAAGCAAAGCAGAAATTTTATAGATATTGTAGAATATTTAGATGGAAGAAGGAGTTAGAAAGAAAAGTTTACATATTAAAAATATTGAATAGAATAAGTATTATAATTCAGTCAAATTGTTGTTGAACTTAACCTCAATTTGTGCATTTCGCAAGTACAAAACGTTAACGAATGCAGCACAAAGCAAAGCAGAAGAGATATGCCATTCGTTTTAAACGATCTGAGCGCAAAAAAGCTCTGCTAAGCTCGCTAGTAAATTTCGCACCTGTATAAGAGTGTTAAAGCTGTCGTACTATTCCTTACTCTCTCTCTTCCCTTCTCTCCCTCCCTCTCTCTCCATCCCTCTCTCTCTTTCCCCCTCTCTCTTGCTGCCTCGTTCTTGTTGCCTTGGCTCGTTTTGCAGCTCAAATTTATTGTTGATATTGTTGTGGCAGTAGCTGCTTGCTTAGCTAAGCGTTTCCCGTTGCTTTCCTGATTTATAAGCTCAAACAGTGCAAACTTACGCAGGCACAAACATGCACATGCCTGCACACACACAGACACACACACACACGGCGCAGCGTTGACTCCAGTGCTGCTCAAACTGTAAACAGTGCACAGACATAAATTAGGGTAAAGCAACTCAAGTGCCTGTCTCCCACTTTCTCTCCCTCCCTCTCTGTGTGTGTGTCCGTGTGTGTAAATGATGCGTTTTCTTAACCTTATTTTTGTGTGCACTACTCAAACGTATACACACGCATGCATACATAGTATGGCACCCACTTGAACGTTGCCTTTTAGCCGCTTGCAGATGCATCCCCATTATTATCAACATCATTGCGATGTTGTGCTGCCGATAAATATGTGCATACACTGTACAAATAAATAGTTAATAAATAAATATGTAAATATATAAATATACAAATATATTAAATGCCATAAAACAAACTACACTCTGCGCCTGTTACCCCTTAACTTTTCTAATTTCAATCTCATGTTGCAACAAACTTGTATTTGTTTAAACAAGCAACACATACGCACACACACGCACACACATGCACATGCACATGCACACTGTCAAGTTGCTATCTAATATTGATGCGGATCTTATTTTTTGCGCAATGTGTCATTGCAATGCAGCAGTTAGTGGGGAGGGGGACAGAGCTTCAACTTCGTCTCGGCAAAGCAATTTTGCAAATTGCACAAACACGCCAACACACACACACACACACACACACACACACACACACACACACACACACACACACACACACACACACATGCACTTGCAGTGGTGACGGTAACGTTAACGGGCAACGGTAACTGTAACCTGCCCCCTTTCCCGTACGTCGCACACACACACGCTGTACAAACACCCGCCCACAGTGCGTATGATTAATTTAAATGCAATTCTATTTGCATAGAAGGTAGCACAAGAAGACGACAGAGATTCAGCGTCAGCCCCCAAACTTCGCCTTCTCTCTTCTATGCATCCACGTATTTTTTAACTCTCTTTCTCCTTCTTTACGCTTCTCTCCCCTCTTTTCACTCTACAGTTCTGTTTGCCTGCCTTTCCACTTCTCCATTGACATTCGCATGTCGTATTTGACTCGGTGTATGCCAGTGTGTGTGCCTGTGTGTGTTTCTATGTTAATGTGTTTGTTTCTTGAAGCGTGAGCTGCATACTCCTGCTGCAAGTTGCACGCTGCTCTCTTGTTTGTTTAAAGCGCTCGAAATCAATTAAATGCATAGTTTCGAGTTGCTCAAGCGCCGCACTTTGCATTTTGACTGTGACCCGCCCTCAGCATCATCTCCGCAGCAGCTCCTCCTACCTCTCTTTTTGCCACAGCCGCAGCCGAAAAACTGCTGCATACTTTTGTGCGCTTGCAAAACATTTTTATGCGCCACGCTCGAATTCATTAGCACGCAAAACTCAAGTTGCCATAGACCACCCGCCCTCTCTCTTCCCCTCTATCTCTCTGTTTCTCTCTAACAGTTAGTGCGTCTCTCTGTCTGTCTGTCTGCTTCAAGTGTTTAGCTTATTGAAAAGTTTCTTGCAGCGGCACGTTTAGCGTAAAGTTGCCGCCGCCGTTCCTAACTTCTGCTTTCTCCTGCAGCTGCTCTTTGGCTTCTTTATTGGTGTCCGGGGAGGGGGAAGAGGGGGTGGGGTAGCAGGTGGTACGCAAATGACAAAGTGAACTTAACTGACGTCAGCAGCGCCTTCTTCTTTTAGCTTCAACTTCAACTTCGACTTTGACTTCGACTCCAAGTTCGACTTTGAGTTAAGCGTCAGGCGTCGAGCGTTGTGCTAATCAGTCGGTGAATGTGCCACGACTGCAGCATTGACTGCCACTGCAATGGCGACTGCGACTGCGATGGCGACTGCGACGTCGAAAGCGAGTGCCAAAAGTTGGCTAAATAATGTAGCGCGACAGTAATTAGAGGCAAACTTTGTTGGCCAAATAGTTTTAGACAGCGTCAAGTTGAGTGAAAGCAGAATGCGAAATGCAGCAAGCGAGGTTATCTCTAATTAATCGATAAATTAATCGATAACGTACTTAAATGTATGTTGATAAGTTGGGGATTGCAAGTGAACTTTAATATGTACAATATATGTATATGAATGTATGTATAAACAAGTCAATGTGTTTCGTTATCGATAACATATCGACGATTTTATATGTATCAGATGTGGCAAATACACAGCAATTGTTAATTTTACGACTTATCGATTGTATGTGATAATCGATAGCACTTCGATAACATTTCGATAATTACATATCGATAACACATTAATAATTGAAAATTTATATATTAGATATAACAAAACCTAAGTAATTGTTATCGTGTTATCGATTGAATGTGGTCATCGATAACACTGAGATTTAATGCCTTGTGTACAAAACTCAGGCAAAGTCACATAATTACATCAACATTAACGTAAAAAACAATCGATAACTTATCGATAACATACAGATTAACTTAATAGAGTCATTTTGACTGTTAAATAAAGAGGAAATCTCAACGTTTACATTAACTGCCACTTTCGGGGATAATTTAAGTTGATTACATCCAGTTAATCCCTGCACTTCAATTTCGATAACTACGTAATCAGCATAGCTGAAACCTCTTCAAGCTGTTCACTGCGAGTTGTTGCTTTGTCTTCATTTAAATTTCAAATACATAAGGCCTAATGTAATATCTCCCAAGCTGACTCTTAATATTTATGTGTATGTGTGTGTGTGTGTGTTGTTATCAACAAAGTGCAATAATCGTTATCGAGAAAAACAAGTGAAACTGATTTATGAGCACTTTGTTGTCGCACAATGTGTTGCTCTTTAGCGCCACTCTTAACATGTCTGCGCCCCAGACAGAGCCCTGCCTCCCCCACCTCCCCTCTCTGCTGACACCTTCCCAGCAAGCTGACCTAGGCTGTCTGTATAGCTGGCGACCCAATGCGACCCTAATAAACCTGAACAAGGAATCGGCGAAACGAGTTAGACACCGCTAAGCCATTAAAAATGCCATCAATGCGAGCCTGAAAACCACCAAAACCCCTCCACCCACACACACACACAGACACACACACATACACTCCCTGTCTCACACAGACTCCCTCACACACACTTCCTCACACAGACTCCCTCACACACACTTCCTCACACAGTTCCAGTTCCAGTTCCAATTCAAAGCAAAACCAATCTAATTCAAAAAGCCAAAAGACTGTTAGGAGTATATAGGGGGAGGCAGAGGGTAGTAAGGCAAGCAAACAAGCGAGGAAGGGAGGGGGGGGTGTGGGTTGCAGGAATAATAACAACAAATCCATTGTAAAGGCAAGCGTATGGCATAATAATAACCGCCAACTTGTCACCTTGCCTCCGGACCATGACAAAGTTAACCTTTATTATGGGACCTATGTATGCTGCTCTCCCTCTCTGGCCGCAGGAGGATGACCCCGTGCAGGGAGGGAGAAAAGGGGTGTCTGCCTAGCTATGAGTCTGATGCTGGTAACGGCCACAACGGCTCGTAAAAGGAGAATGGCGGAAGAAAAAAATTACGTGTATCCTTTTTCTAATCGCAATGCCGGCAAGGGAGGGAGGCTTGTGGAAGGAGGAAGAACGTAGCGTAACGCAACTATTACTTTTATGTGCACTGCACGTGTGTGTGTGTGTGTGCGTGTGTGTGAGGGAGTAGCATACCTCGGGACATGGGCGTGACCGTGGCACTGTCACTTTGCGGTTTAGTCCTTTTGGCTTAGTTCATAAATGTTGCGTCCGAGTTGGGACAGAGAAAAATGAACGTGGTCAGTTTGCCGAGTTGCGATCCAAATTCAAGCTGTTGCACCTACTCCCCTCCCTCCCTTTTTTTCCTTTTCATGTGTGTGTGTGCGTTGCATACAAAGTGATAACGAAATAAATAAATAATAAAATTCGTTTTTATTTCAACGCTTTTCAGCAAGTTTCCTTTACCATAAATAAATAGCTGCTTTGCCTTTCCCCCTTTCCCCCTCTCTGCCTCTCTGCCCATCTGAAGTTTGTCACATGGTTAGTTAAATATGGCATCCCACTGGCCCCCCGTTGGATGCTGGGAAATGCTACGCAAACACCCATAACCCGTACCCCTTCTTCCCCCCTCTCTCGCTTCCACTGTTCACTGAAGCACAAATGTAATAACTGTGAGCGAGTGCATAAATTCAGCGCCAGTTGAAAAGCTCTGACCATACTCCATAATAATAATAAAAGAAGAAGAAGGGAGAAGGAAGAGCAAGAAAGAAATCAAATGAAATGCAAGTAGAAATAGTAAAAAATATGTAGCATAGCATAAAGGGAAGCCCAAGTGACGATTCACTTTCTGAGTTATGAGCATCCGAAACTGTCTCATAAAATTGCACGAACGGCACTTGAGAAGGCAAGAAGGGGGAGGGGAGCATCAATTGTGAAGCAGTCCATTCCAACGAGTACTCGATGAATGCTTTGAATGACGAGTGCAGTTCCGTATAGTGTTGTTTAGTGTTACCAGTTATAAGAGAGTTGAGTTGTACAGTAATAAATAAAATGTATATACATAAATAAATGTATGTATAGTGCTTAATTCAAAAGAAACCTGTTAAATTGAAACTGTTCCCATTATTATTAGCGAAATTCTGTTTATCAGTATGATCATATTGATTGAAATACTCATTCATACCTCCATTCCATACATGGATCTATATATAAATATACCTCTAATATTATATTATAATTCCCAGTATTTTCTTTAATTTAGAAATTGATTTTTTATTGTTAATTAAAATTATATTCCCTTCTCAGCTTAAGTAATAAGATTTTGTTATTTTTTTAGGTGTTCCCATTATTTTCTCAGCTGTTCCCACTATTTGAACAGGTGTACCTATTATTTTATGTGCTGTTCCCAGCATTTAATTTATATTTTTCTTCTCAGCATGGTAAATTAAAACTGTTCACATTATTATTAGCAAAATTCTGTTCACCAGTATGATTATATTCATTGAAATACTCATTCATACCTCCATTCCATACGTGCATTCAAATATTAATATACCTACATTATTATATTATAATTCCCAGTATTTTCTTTAACTTTACAATTGAATTTTTATTGTTATTTAAAGTTTTAATTCCTTTTCAGCTAATAAGTTTTTGTTATTTTTTTCAGATGCTCCCATTATTTTGTCATTTGTTCCCCCTATTTAAGCAGCTGTACCCATTATTTTATGAGCAGTTTCCAGTATTTAGTTTATATTTATCTTCTCAGCATAATAAGTTGTATACTATAAGTAACTTGAATGCTTAACTGGCCTTATCTCAACAGCTTACCTCACACATTCTGTTCCCACATATTATTTTACTGCAAATGGTCTGTGTCCTGTGCTCTGCCAGATATGTAACTCAAGTCATATCTTGAAGCTGAAAGTCACGTTCAGGTCCTTTCTCCTCCCCCCTCTCTTTCCTTCAGCCATAGTTCCCTTCTCTGTGCCTGGTTCAATCTGTTTGGGGGCCGACTTCTCACTGTCTGGCAGGAATGTAGACCACAATTAATCATAAACAGCAGATAAACCTTGAGAGTTTCTGTTGCTGTTGTAAACCAAGCTAAATACATGAGCCCGAACCGGGCAGCTGGTCACCTGGTTACCTGTACAGATACAACCCGACAACTTGGCAAGATGAGCTGAAGGAGTCGGTAACGAAGCGTGCTAGATGAGTAGAGAAGGTGCGGGTGGTGGGGGTGCTGGAGTGGCAGCTGAGGTCAGTTAACAGTTCTCGACAGGCCAGACCAGGCTAGGAGGAGTTTGTCAGGGCTGTCATACATGGTAAATCCCCAGTGCGAATGATATCGCACACTCTCTCGACACGTTGCCCAGCAGGGCGCGAGTCCTGCAACGCATATCGAATGCAGAACGTTCGCGGCGGCGTCGCTGAAATAATTCGCTGTTTGCCGTAAAACTGGCTGAAAAATATTGCGTATGCGCCCCATATACGTCTGCCCCCGTGTGTGTGTGTGTGTGTGTGTGTGTGTTTGGAGGCGTTGCTACCGCAATGCGTAACACGTGCTGCAAATGAAAGTTGATGGAAATGTTTGCCACGCAGCTTTTTGCTTCTCTTCTCTTGCCTTCTCTCACTTCGGTTTTGTGCCACCTTTTTATGATTTGCCTTGTTTCTTGTTTCCCATCGCATTATGCGCATTCGTAGTAGAGTTTCGGCATATATATATAATAATATATTCTTTAAAATGTTTAACAATACAATTTTTGAAATCCCGTGTACTAAACTTTGACTAGATCTTCAAATATATTTGCATAAACTCTTTGCATTATTCTGTCAGCTGTTGCCAATTTTCAGTAGACAAATCATTTTTTGTTATGTTTATATTTATACTTTGTTGAAAATACTCAACTATAAAGCTTCATTAAATTTATCATACCATATGCATATAAATAATAAATCATTGAATATATATTTTATATTCTTTCTCATTTCTCTCTTCAAGTTTCACAGGCGCTATAAAAAACTATATACGCACATGCATGCATGTATATATATAGAGAAATTTATGCTCCTTTGGTTATGCTGTATATTTAGACCCTTCGAACATTGAAAATTGTCAAAAAAAAGGGTACACGAACTTTGGGAAAATGTATGTTACAGGCTGAAGGAGACGTGGCAGATTCCATAAAGTATAGCCGCGTCGATTGAGCCATGTCTGTCTGTCTGTCTGTCTGTCTGTCTGTGTGTCTGTCTGCCTGTCTGTTTACCTTTCTTGTCTGTCTGTCTGTCTGTCGCTCTCTCTCTGGTTTTCTGTCCGTCTGTCCGTCTGACCGTCCGTCTGACTGTCTGTCTGTCCATCTGTCCGTCCGTTTGACTGTCTGTCTGTCTCTCCGCCTGTCTGTCTGTCCGCCTGTCCGCCTGTCTGTCTGTCTTTCTTTCTTTCTGTCTTTCTGTCTTTCTGTCTTTCTGTCTTTCTGTCTTTCTGTCTTTCTGTCTTTCTGTCTTTCTGTCTTTCTGTCTTTCTGTCTTTCTGTCTTTCTGTCTTTCTGTCTTTCTGTCTTTCTGTCTTTCTGTCTTTCTGTCTTTCTGTCTTTCTGTCTTTCTGTCTTTCTGACTTTCTGTCTATCTGTCTATCTGTCTGTCTGTCTGTCTGTCTGTCTGTATCTCTGTCTTTCTGTCTTTCTGTCTTTCTGTCTTCCTGTCTTTTTTGTATCTCTGTCTTTCTGTCTTTCTGTCTTTCTGTCTTTCTGTCTTTCTGTCTTTCTGTCTTTCTGTCTTTCTGTCTTTCTGTCTTTCTGTCTTTCTGTCTTTCTGTCTTTCTGTCTTTCTGTCTTTCTGTCTTTCTGACTTTCTGTCTATCTGTCTGTCTGTCTGTCTGTCTGTCTGTCTGTCTGTCTGTATCTCTGTCTGTCTGTCTGTGTGAACGCACAGATCTCAGCTTTTATAAAAGCTAGAGTTACCAAATTTGGCAGGAAGACTCCTGTATATTATACGCTAATCAAGTGTATTTCAAATTGTAAGTGCCACGCCCACCGCCCCCATAAATCAATACATTAATTTTTGAAGCCGATTTGTAAGCGACGCATAAAAGATACAACTTTCCTACTTACTATATACAAAGCTGATTAAATTATCCACGTATTCTTTAAATTTCAAATTGATCGGACAAACACAGAAGTTATTCAAAAAAGTATGAACAGAACATCAAGGCAAGAAAGGCAGAGAAGCGCCATCTGTCGAGCATAAATTGAAAGCATGCACATGTTTAAGAAATTAAACTATAACGGAACATAGGTCGAAGGGTATGCCACAGTGGTGTGTCGCTCGTCTCTTGCTCTCGTGGTTGTCTTGGCTGGTGTAGTATTATTATATAGTATGCTATATATAATGTGCATCTGGCTTTAAAGTTTATTAGCGTGTCAGTGGCGGTAGCAGTGTGGCAACACTGTGCAATGCGGAACAGTTTTGATAGCCATCATAAATTCTGTTAATAAGATTGCCACGTTGCCTCTTTCTTCCCACTTCCCACTTCCCTCTCTCTCTTTCTCTTTCTTTCTCTCTGTCTCTCTTGTTTTATCATCATTTTGCACCTCGTTAGTTTGCTGCATTCCTATTAGCATTTTATGTTATTAGATTTGCAGATTATATTTGTTCTCTAGCCTCATACGATATCATTTATTATGTTATTGGTGCTAATAACACGCTTTTCTATATTGTATGTGGCTTGAGTATGAAGTGTGGGCGACTGCCTGCTGGGGGGGGCGTGTCACCTAAATATGCGTAACACATGCTGTCGCTGCATTTGCTTAGCTCTCTCTCCCTTTCTCTCTCGGCTCAAATGGCCACCTGCCTGTTCGCCTGTGCTGTGACTTTGTTATGACCATCATTTCAAAAGCAGTCTATATTTTTGCACCCCCTCTCTGGCTCTCACTCTCCCCCTCTCTCTTTCCTATTCTCTCTCTCTGCTACTCTCTCTTTCTTTTGCCTTGCGTGCTGTTTTCTTTCAGTCTGCGTGGTAATTTGCATTTAAATTTGCCAATGTTTTGCCTTTTCGCTCGTTGGCAAAACAAAAGAAGCTGAAACTGTAGCTCTAGCAGCAGCACAGGGGGGTGTAGCTATGGGAATGTGGTATGGTGGTAGGCGGGAGGCAGTCAGGGCGGGGACGCGTGTTATCAGAGCAAGTTGACAACTTTGCAATGCGTTCGTTTAGATTTGTTTAATATTTGCCCGCAGGATGCTACGGCGACTTACCCAAACTCAAAAAAAAACAGAATATATAAATATATATAAATATATATATACTATATATATACTATATATATATTATATAAACAGGCGCTCTTGTGCCACGCCTTGTTGGGCCACGCCCCAGTTGCTTTGATGTTTGTTATGAGTCGAGCAGCAGCAAAAAAAAAGTGCCAAGTTGGCTAAGTTGTTAGTGGAATACGCGGGCAAGCAGACGTGGCAGGGGATTGGAAATGTTGATGGCAAGGGGAAGGGGGAAGGGAAAAGGCGAAGCGGGGATAAGCGGCACAGAAGGGTGCTGCAGCAAACTGTAGCCAAATATTAAATAACCTTTCGTTTATTGGCTTAGACGTGACGCACTCCACGTGCTGCTACTTGGACAGCCAGGCAACCTACTCTTATCCCCTACCTCCCACCACCCTCCCTCCCATCTCTCTCACACTCCCCTCTCACTCTTTTTTTAGCCTGTCTCTGTCTGCCTGCCAGTTACCATTCCATTTCATTCCGTTTTGTTTCGTTTCGTTTCGTTTTATTGCCACAAATTTCGTTTGATAAGCCGAACAACTTTTTACAGTTGACAGTTTTGCTTCGTTCATTCCCCCTGCTCCCTCCCACTTGCCCCGTGCCCCTTTTCCCCATTCTTAGTTTGCCCTTTTTTGACATACCCAGCAAAGTTTGGGCTTGCCCCAAAAATTGACGAAAAAGCTCATTAACGTGATATAAATTAGATTTTGGGTGTTAGTGCAGAAAATTTAGATACACTTGGCAACACTTGGCATAGTTAATGCCAGCCTAGCAGCCACGTGTGTCTGTGTGTGTGTGCACATATTGTAGTCCCTTTCCTTGGGGTCACACCTAACCAAGTATAAACTGCTTCAAGTTTATCACACACACAGACAGACACTGAAATGGTTTGCAATTAGCTGTGCTCTCTTTGGGTCTGCCTCGTTAAGGCATTATATTTTATAACCAATTTCAACAAGGCAGTGGGTAGATCTACACTGTTTGTCACATGAAAGGGGCAAACTATCATTGTGGGTAAGCCCGAGAGGCCCTTATCTGTAATTTTATTTCATTAGTGGAATGGAAAGTGGTTTATACTAAGGAGTATCGAGTGATAGACTTCATATATGATTTGTTTGTAATATATAAAGTAGAGGTAACTAGGAGAGAGTGCGATTTGGAGGTGGAAGTTGCTTGATATACGATATTATATCATTATATTAAATAAATTATTATATTATATGTTTTATTATGTTTTATTATTAGCATTAGTATAATACATTATATATATATATATATATACAATAAAATATCATACTATTTACAGCTCTAGCTCTACTGCAAATTCTTCATATAAATTAAATTATTAGTCTCCAACAGGCAGTATAATAAATGCCATATTTCTTCAATTTCTTCACAAATATTATTCTAAAGGGTGATTTATTAAGAGCTATAGGAAAGTCTTTCAACTCAAAAACACATAAAATTCAGAGAAATGTCTAAAATCTTTATTTGAATCCATAGTACGTTGTATATATGTAGTTGAATGTTTTAAGATTATTTTATGCAAACACGAGACAAGCGCCAGCTGTTTAAACCAGTGTTGCCAAAAGGGTAATAGTTAAAAAACCACCCTTTATATTTCTATATTATCTATAATCATATTATAAATTTAAAGTAGTTTTTACTTAATTTTTCAGTTTCAACTAATACACAACATATACTCTTTGTATACGTAGTTTCAGCAATGTTAAGCCAGCACAGTAAGAATGAGAGCCGAAACAGTTAGTACTAAGTTAAACTAAAGTCTTAATATGTTTCCAAATTTGCTTCTTTATACTAAATGACTGATTCTTCAGCTAGATAACACAGTCTACTTATTGTTCTAACTGCAACTCTTGGGACAACTCGAATAGACACACACACTGCTTAACAATATAATCACATCTAATATGCTTATTATGGCCCATGTATATTGGCCATATCAGGGCGGGGGAGTCGGGCTTGGGTATGCTCAAAATCTCCTTCAATTGTTTCCAATCGAATTCCTAGAAGTAATCCCATGGCCGAATGCCATGTAATTTGGTTCAATTCGTGTGAATGTCCTCGTAATGCACATTCCAAAATTTTTGCTATCTTATTTTCGACTGTTCTTTTCTCGTCCCCTTTCGGCACAAATTGCAGCACATGCGTTGCCGTCAAGCGGCTTGTTCACAGCGTGTTCTCAACGCTTTTATACCCCATCTCTGCCACAGAGACACCCTCTGCCCTGCAACACTCTTCCCTTCTCCAACACTACGCTTCACCCAAGTCGTACCCTCTAGTCGCCTCTGTAACCCCCGTCACTGCCAAACAGCAAATGGCCATAAATGTGCGCCTGCTGCTATTCCAAGTGTGGAGGACGAAGAAAACCTTTTGTGAATCTCTCTCCCTCTCTCTCTCTCTGTGCGTGTGTGTCGGTTGCCAGACGCGTAGCCCGTAGATGAGAGAGAGAGGGGGCAATGGAATATACGGGTTGGAGGGGACATTGTACGGGAGCTGGCGGTGCTAAGGAGACTGATGCGAGTGTGTTCGCTCGTACTTGAACGCATTGTTGTTACAGCCATCTAATATTGGATTTGTTATTGTTACTTCTTTCGAAGGGGCCTTTATATACACTTGCAGTGTGTATATACACTGCAATCAGCAGAAGAAGACGTTTTCGATACCTTTAAGTGCATATATATGCTAGTCCGACACTTCGATCTGAAGAAGAAGACGTCTTCGATATCATAAATTGCATATACCATATATTCTTGTTCAGCGAGTCCAACACTACGATAAGTAGAAGAAGACGTCTTTGATAGGTTTAAGTGCATATATATTCTTCAACAGCGCGTTTGATACTCTATATCGCTATATATATCCATAGGAACAATTAGAAAACCTTCCCATATTGTCTATAAGATATACTCGCCTGTCTTTAAATTAGAAACGTCTGCCTCTTTCCAAAAGAAACCTATATTGAGAAGATTTGTTCTGTAGTTAAATATATTATATATAAAATATATCTATAGGTTATATCTTCTCAATATATAGCCTGTAAAATATGCTCTTATTATTTCTCATTCTCAACAGAGCTAGGCATATTCTATATTTACAAGCATAGGCACCATCGACTCAGGGTATAGATGCTTCGGCATGTCGAGGGCACCTATCCCTCTTGTTAGTTCTTTACTTTAGTTGTATACATGCATATGTATATTTGTATATGCCATACATATGTACATATATGTAGCTACATAGATATGTCTGTCTGTCTGTGTGTGTGAACAAACAATATTCATACGAGTACAGGCATTGAAGCGAAGTCGGCGGATCCGGCAAGCGTGGATAGGAGGCTAGGATAGGGTCCCTTCGGCAGGCAGTGGGTTGAGGGGAGGGGGGTACCGGACGACCCGAACGACGCCCACGGCCCTGCGGCTCGTGTCTGTTGTTTCAGGCGGCCAAAAAATTTGCTGCTTTTCTTTTTTTTTTTTCTTCTGTTGTTGTTGGTTCTTGCTCGCTTTGCTAAAGGGTGGGAAGCGGGGAGGGGCGTTTTGGGCGCTGTCCGGGAGCCGCTTTGCCTGTCCTGTCCGCCGCTAAGCTTGAGATTTATGTACTGAAAGTACGTTGAAATGCAAAAAAAAAAAGAAGAAGAGGGAGATAGACAGACAGCGAGGGAGAGAGGGCGAGCGGAAAATTCTATATAGAAATAAAATAAAAAATAAAATTAATTTTATTATTTATATTTGTCGTGACTTCGATTTATTATACTGCTCTATATATGGCCTTTACACACGCATATATGTTTCTATGTCTGTGTTTGTGTGTCTGTCTCGCATAGTTCAGTTAGATGGGCAGATAAACTGAACTCTGTTTGGGGTCTGCCAGACGCGTCGCATATGTCTATGTCTCTTCTCTTGTTTATGACACATTTGCCTTCGTAGATTAACTCTGAGTGTGTGTGTGTTTGCTATTCTGTGTTAGTGCTAGTGTGTGTGTGTGTGTGTGTATTGTGGTACTTTCTTTTCAATATGAGCCGATTGTTTATAACCCGTTGTCATTGCTCTTGAGTGTCTTCCCAATTTCCCTTTTTGCCTAATGGTTTTTGTTTTTGTTTTCCCCCACTCTCTTTTTCTCTCTATCTTTTTCTTTTTTGCTGAAATTGAGCTTCGATTTGCCTCCATCGATTGTGTGTGTGTGTGTGTGTGTGTAGGCTGTAGTTGAAGTAATTGTTTCATTTTGATGTGCATTTGAGCAGCCATTTGGTTGTTTCGCTTTCACTTTTTGGGATCATTTAGGGACGCTAACATTTTGCGGTCGCTCGTCTAGCTCATAAATGTTTACAGTCGACTTAGTTCATAACTTTACAGCTTAAACTTAAACGATTACAGTTCTAGCTCTGTCTGTGACTCAGTTTGGGGATTTTACTAGGCTAAATTTATTGCCTTTTAAGTGAAAGATTCGTTAGGGAAGGTTTATTCAGATGACTATCTAAATTTAATTTCAATGTCGAAGCGAAAACTTTCTCGCAATAACATGGGAGTACTCTTTGAAGAAGGCTTTAAAAGAGGCATGAATAAATATTGATATACACATATAGAGGAATATATATAAAAAGCAAACGAATTTTACAGTCAGGCAGTAAGATATCCTTTGCCTAGTTTTGAAAAAGTCTTAAAAATACATTAACAATTATCAAAATTAGATTCTTCTGACGCTCAACGCTTTTTGGCTAAGATAACGAAAATTTCGAACGGGAATGGATCAGGCGAAAATTTACTAAATATTTTGAATAAATAATTTGTTGTGTGTTTTTAGCTCACACTTTTTCGACCGAATTGTTCAACTAGCTCTAAGGCCTTCTTACTGTAACACACAAGTGCAGGCACGCCCGCAAAAACTAAAGCATACCCACAGGGGCAGGTATGCTGCTTGACAATTCGGGTAGACTTGAATAACTTCTGTATTTATGGTCGGATACAATTAAAATTTGGAGAAGAGAAAGTTACTATAGTCAGCTAAATATATGTCGAAGTCAAAAATGTATATCTTCTATGAGTCGCTTATAAATTAAATAAAAAAATTTAATCATTGATTTGCAGGGGCAGTGGGTGCGGTATCTAATAATTTAAATAAATTTGAGCTGCTCAGAAAACGAAGGTACCAAATTTGTTATCTCTAGCTCTTATATTTGCTGAGATCTGTGTGCTCTCACAGACTGATAGATTTGGCTCAATCGACTTGGCTTCTGATCCTGAGCAAGAACACACTTTGTATGGTCTGCCACGCCTTCTTCTTGCTGTTACATACATTTGCACAAAGTATAGCCTTTTCATAAGTGTACAAGACGAAAGTGTTGCGCTTATTTCAGATGTTCAACCCATGATAATGAAGGCTGGGGTATGAATATGCTTTTAAATACTTTTTCAATTAATTATATTTAACTTGTTCAACTTATTCAACTTGTTTCTTGTTTTATTTATGAAAATACCTCTCTTATCTGCCTTTACTATTTTGTATGGTTTTTTTTTTGAGGTTCTAACTGGAAAATTGCATATAAATTGAATTTATTTGTTACTTTATTTTACACTCTCAAACACACAGTTGTCTCGAACAATCGTAAATTTAGCTACGAAATTAACGACGATAGCTTTATGGTTGACAGGGCTAGGGGTAGGGGTAGGGGTAGGGAGTAGGAGGGGGGAGGCAGGCATCAGAAAGTGGATAACGAACATTTGCCGACTGAATAATTCAATTAGAATGCAAAAAATCATGTCGAAAACAATCATAATTACTTCCGGGGGGAATACAGAATTGTGGGGAGTAGGGAAGGAATTTAGGCACTTATTTTATTTTTAGAGCCGCAGGGACACTGGCACAATCCCCCCTCTAGCCATGGGAATGGCAGCCTAAGCCTACTTGTGCCCACTCCTGCCCCCCCACTATTAGCTTGGCTGCCATTGGAGAGCGAGTATAAGCTCATTAGACCGCAAACTTTGCTGCCTGCTAACGCTTAAAGCTGGCCCCGACATGCTAATGACAACAACAACAACAACGAGTGTAATAGATATATAGATAGGAAAGAAATGCAAGAGGGAGAGAGAGAGAGAGATGGGGAAAAGCGAAAATCAAATTCAGCAAATCAACAAATTAGCGCTGTCAAATCCCACAGAGTGTGTCTGTCAGTAATTGTGTGTATATATATATTGTATATATATATGTGTATATATGTGATTGTGTGTGTGTGGGCAGCCACTGTGGCTGTGCGGTTCTCTTGGCTATAATGTAATTTGAAGTGACCCTCGGCAAATAGCTTTGTTGACCTCCCTCCTTTGGGGCAACTCCTCCATTCAATAAGTCAATATTTACGCATTTCATTTACTCACTTTCAATTTATAACCATTAAATGTAATTTCTGTTTTCACATAGCTCCAATCGAGAGAGGAAGACAGAGCCATCATTACCATCTTGCTTACCCTGGCTTTAGACCTCATCCTGCTTTAGTCAGTCAGTCTCCCTTGCCTGATCCTAGCAGGGCCCTCGCTAAGCTCTCTCGCCTTCTCATTTGTGCATTCGCCTTGGCAATTTTTTAGCGTTAATTTCACAGATACTTATGCGCGGCTGTAGACAGACGGACAGTGGCCACTTCATCTTCCTCATCTCATCTCATCTCTCACTCACTCCCCTGCGCTGCCCTTGCCTGTAGCTACTCTTGTCTCTCTGCTTGTCATTTGTGTCTCCATTGGGTATCTAACTCATCTAACTCTGCTCGGCTGGGCGAATTCGCTTTGTCGCACTGTTTGTTGTGTTACATTCACAGAGATTGGCGCTGGGCACCTAAGCAGAGTTACTTAGAGTTGACTTGTAGTAGACTTAAGTCAGCTCTTTAGCTCTTAGTTTATAATCTATGTAAGTTTATTATTACAGTTGATAATTATGATTCAAATCAATTCAGTAATGTTAATTTGTTACATCTTGATGACGTTACAACTTTAGTGTTCTATACAACTTAATATTTGGGAAGTTTTACAACTTAATAGCGGTTTTATTTCTGCACGTTCAACTGTCAACTTTATACGCGAGACGATCGACTACGACTCTCTTTCGCTACACTCATGGTAACACTCTTCGAACCGGCAGGGATGCCAACTTTCCTCTATTGCTGGGGCTGCCAACCTGCATCAGAGTATACCATTTTACATCTTTAAAATATCACTTCTTTTTATATTTGTGGAGTTTGTTATGCTTTACTGCAATGTGACTTCAACTTAGCGTTAGTTATTCTATTGTTAAGCGGTTTTTCATTGAAATAAGTGAGATCGCAACGATATATTGTATAGCTGCCATAAACCTAGCGGGCGTTTAGCCTTTTCTTTTGGTGCAATCAAGTTTACTTAATCGTCCTTTTTCTACATAAATATTGTGCATGTAAAACTTCATCAAAATGGGACTACTATAACATATAGCTGCTAAAGGAAACAATCATCTTAAATAAGGTTTTTGTATTGAGGGAAGTATTCTTTATTGAAATAATTTAACTTATCAAAGTGTCAGTCAAAGTTAGACAGTAATTGATATATTTTTATTGAAGTCTGTATCATTATATATAACTAATAAAGGAATGATCGCAGGAGATGAAACCTGCAAGTGTATGAACCGATGGCGAAGGTATCTGTAAAGAATTAAACGCTTCTTCACACTTACACGACTTTATTAAAACTGAAAGTTATAGTCTAAAGCAAACTTATAGTCTGCTTGTAAACAAGGAAACACCGGTTGTGCATGAACAGTATCTTTTCGAGCTGGTTTTGATTCTACTAACAAGAACAATACTATAACAACTTGTAATTAATTGTATAGTAATCTCAAAAATTGCAACTCTTGATACACATTAGATAAAGCTGAATTCCTCCTCTGATTCCATTTAAAATAAATAAATGAATAAGATACAAAAAATACTAATTTTTAACACTTTCTCTATTGGTATTTTTCCTTGTGTAAAAGTCGTAAATTTCTATTAAAATTAGTTATGCGCAATTTTACATGAAATATTATTCAACTAATTCCCATAAAATATCAATTTTGAATAAAGCTAATCTCAATTAATTGTTGAGCGACAATATGAAAGATTTCTAGCCCAGTTTGAATCGGTTGGGAATGTCTTTTGCTAGCATTATTTATGTATTTCGAACAAGCAGCAAACGAATCGTTTTAATAATCATGTAAGATGATTTGTGTTCACTTTGTTTCCGTTGAGGTCTCAGAGAAGAGAGAGAGAGAGAGAGAGAGAGAGAGGGAGAGAGGAAGGGAGGAAGGGAGGAAGAGAGAGAGAGGTTTTATGCAGACAATTAAGGGTACTCACTGGTCGTTGGGGTTCGTTGAGCTAGGCAAAAACGTGCATTGAACTTATTCGTTTCATTTTGAAATTCCATTTTAGTTTTGCGCTGACGATGGCGGCATTTTTAATGGTCGCCATTTTCATCCTCGTTTTCGTCGTCATCGCCGCCGCACACACAAGTTGTAAATTTGGTTAGTGGCACAATTTCCCCTCTGGCGTTTCCCTTGCCCCTCTCTCTGTCTCAGTCTCTCGCTCCCTTCATCCTTCTTCTGCCCTGACATGAGCCACGCGGCAGTTTACGCCGACGGCTGTTTCAATTGTTTTTGGTAGCCCATTGTCATCTAATTTATTTTCTTTGTGTCTTCGCTCTTTTTTTTTTTTGCTCTCCCCCCTCTTAAGAATGGGCATAAAGGGCGGGGGAGGGGGCATCATATCTGTTTAATGTAACTGCCTAAAGCATTTGGGCAAAAAGTTTGCTTGGCGCTCAATTAACGCTTAGTTTTATGGCAAAAATTGCTGTTTAAAAGACGACGCCGCCAAGTAGGCAACACTTTTTGCATAACTTTGCCATCCTTCTTCGCTCTTAGCAATTAGGCAGCCCCAGCCCCCTCATCCCCTCATCCTATCTTCCTTCCCTTTCCTCTCTCTTTCCCTGACATTTTGTACGCCTCATAAAGCGAGAGCTGAGACTTCTTCATCTAGAGCATTTAGCACGCCAAATAGCTTCATTTCGAGCTACAGTGAACTAAGTGAAGCAACACGGAGTGTAGTTTCCATAACTGAAGGAGGGATGGGAGGTGCTACACTGCCTGAAAAGAATGTGTTCTAATAATTGTGGATTTATTTAATAGCTTTTTCATGTTAGCAGAAAGAGATCTGCCGAGAAAGTCCAAGATGAAAATATTAAAATAATCCCAGTTTTATGTATATTTCGTTTAGCATTAATTTATTTCTTTTAGTGTAGCTACTTTACCTTCATTTTGCAGCTGCTGTCGCACTGTTTTTTCCTCTATCTGTTGCCTTGTTTTTTGACAAAAACCTTCCCTTCCCCTACCCTCCCCCGCCGCCCTGCTATCCTGCTCATTCCATCAAAGCAGCAAAGGCAAAACTTTTCCACTTTAGTTCGTAAAGAATCCAAGACTCTGGCAGCCCAATCTAACGAGCAAACAAACCGCCCACTACAGCCATCCCAGCCAGTACACACCCCCCCCCCTTGCCACACTATCAAGCTCTCTTTCAACTGCCTCCCCCGTCTAGTAACAAAATAACCGACCAATGTATCCCACTCCAACGACTCATTCTCCTTGCCTCCACAGACATTATAAAATTCCTTATGCCCCCCACAAAAATATAGTGAAAATCTATTTTCGAATGCCAGTCAGCAAAGCAGTCGCTACACTCTTCACGCTCTCCACACTCCACACTCCCTGCTCCATGAAGCGATTCATCCATGGCGGCAACTCGTCCAACATCTCTGCAACTCGTCCGCGTCTTTAGCGAATTACAAAAAGTATTTTTCATTACATTTGCCCAACAATTCAAGGCACAACAGAGACACCTCCTCCCCCCTTTACCTAGAGCTACGACCAGTGCCTCTTGGTTCTTCTCCTTCTCTTTCTTCTTCTTTTCCTTCTACCCCTCTTGCTGTTCCCCGCCAAGTCAGTTTGCCAGTTCGCAGTTCTGGCCAACGCTCCTGACCAACGTCGACTTAATTTATAATTACGATAATTTGCGCGTTACGTTTTCTTTTGTTGCTCTGCTGCCCCTCCTCCCCCCTCCCTTCCACCCTTACGCACTGATTGAGGGGTAGTAGGCAGCGGAGTGAGAGGGGGAAGGGGGGTTGGTGCAAAAAGTTTTGTTGGTTAGTTGGAAACTGACTTAGTTGGCAGCGTCGCCAGGGGCACTGATTGGTCAGCAGCGCGGCAGCTCAGGCGCGCTGTCGTTGACATTCCCCCTTCCCACTCCCTCTTCTTGCACCTTCTCCCTCTCTTGCAGTTGCTTCGCTTCGTGTTTTCTTTTATTTTCTCTCTTTTTTTTTGCTCTGTTCCTTTGCCTTGCCTTGCTATTTTTGCCGTTGTCCTTGCGGCTTATCAATAATGTTGATTTCACTCTGTGTCGCATAATTGAATTCTGAAGTTGTTAAGTCACTGCGCGTGGCGCTCAGAGGCCAAATTTACGCAGCGCAGCGCGCATTCCCAGAGCAACCCACCTAACGTACCTAGAGAGAAGATACATACCCTCCCCCCCCCAGCCCAATCCGCGCTGTCATTCCGGCCGCGTTGCTGATTGAAAATTTGCCAATTAGAAATAATGAAGCGTGTGACATTAAATGCAAGACAAGCAGCAAAGTGAAGAGGCTGATAGAGGGGGGGGTGGAAGGGGGAGGTAGGTGAGCTAGCTGGCTACACTACTTATTCGTAATATATATAGTATATGTACGTCCTGCCTTATATATAGCTGCAGTGGCCCCTCCCGTCTGTCAGTGCGATAACAAATTTTGCCTTAGACGGAAGTGGAAGCTCTTAAAATCTCATTGCCGCCTAACCTAATGCTACATCTTCCTCTCCCTCTCCCTCTCACTCCCTCTCTCTCTCTCCCTCTCTTAGTGAGTGCCGGCAGTCGTTAGGCACGGATATCGAAAAATTTCATGTCTTCCTTTAGTTTGTTTTAGCCCATGCAGCAGGCATCATTAGGCCAGAAAGAAGGCGATGGCAAAGGCGAAGAATTGTACCCCCAGCCGCCCACTTAGCATGCCGGAAATTTATAGTCTAGAGACGGGGTGTTGGTAGGTAAATGCGCATTATCAGCGCTTCGATATGCTGCCAGACACGCCCCAAAGACTTCCGTCTTACCCAACTTTCCCTGCCTCACTCTTCCACTCTCTATCTCTCTCTCTCTCTGGTGCAGCTGCCAATCGAACGTGCTGCATTTTCTTGGCGTTTGCATTTCACATGCATATTTCCCTTTAAGTAGCTCATTACTTTGTTCTTTTATAGTGAGACGGTGAGCGGGGGGGGGAGGTTCAAGTGTCTCAGTGTGTCGTTAAACTGTTTCCCCTTCATTTTGCATGGTGTTTATTAGTCTGCCATCAAGTTAAATTGGCGATAACATGGCAACAATTTGGTTTACTTGCCAAGCAGCAGACCGTGATGGATTCGATTTGTGCACTAAATAGCATATTTCTGTTGCCTGTCTACACTCAGTTCCTCACCTAACCTCACTCTTCACTCCTCCACTCGAGTTGGAGTTGGTGCAGTCTTCTATTTCCCTGTCTTATGTGTGTGTTATAAGTAGTTCCGTGTTAGCATTCAAGCTGACTGCCGCTTAAAAGTTGATCCCCAACTCAGTCTCTCTCTCTTTATCTCCTGCTTCCTCTCTCTCTCTCTCCCTCCTTCTCTCTCTCTCTCTCTTTCTTCTACTCTTGCTCTTCTGCTGAAATTAAATTAGAAGCAACTTGTCTTCGCCCAACCCAATATTGTTAACAACCCGCTTATATTGTCCTATATATATACATACATACAATGCCCTAAGTGGCAGGCTGTAGTGGGCGTGGCTTGGCATCGCTCACCTTAAGCACATAATTACAATTCTGCTTTATATTTACGTGTATTTATATTACCTTTTACTGTGTAGACTTCACTCCTCATCTCTCTCACTCTCACTCTCACTCACTCTCACTCTCACTCTCACTCTCACTCTCACTCTCACTCTCACTCTCACTCTCACTCACTCTCTCTCTCTCTGCAGTGCGAGCCTAAGCATTTGCCACGTTGACGTGTTAATACCCTACAGACTATGTTAACTTTATTTACTTTAAGTTCGTTTTTGCAAATTATAGAAATGTTATACGACTCAAGGGAATCAAACAAACTGAATTGGGAACAAGAATTAAATATAATAAAATAGTTAACAAACTGTTTATGGTTGTTAGTCTGCTATCTGCTTTAATTGATATAATTCAACTAGCATAATTTGATGATGCTCGAACTCATGTTCCATTGAATTACACACGCAATGAGCTGGTGGTGGTTACCGGGACACACTTATCTGGCAAATGAACTATCCTTAGCAGGTTTGTCAGCTGTCTGCGTCGACAGAATTCATTCATTTCTATTTAGTATGCGTCGCGAACTTGATGTGTGTTGCGCTTGTTGTGAGAACCGTCAAGAGTTTAGCACACATACACAGACACGTACACACACACACAGACTGGCACATACTTACAGACTGGCACACACCTGTACACACACACAGTGGCACACACGTAGTCGACTAACTGGGAGCCCGTCCTCGTCGACATATTTCACGTTGATGTATGGTTTAATTACATTTGCGTGGATAAGTATAGCTAGAGGCCAGGCGAGGGTTAGGGGGAGGGGATTGACGGGTTAAGGCGGGCCTTGCTCTAACCCCAATACTGTAGGTCTGCTTATAATATCCCAAGGGGTTTAGCACTGCAGCTCCCTCTCTCCTTCTCTCTCTCCGTCTCTCTCTCGGCGCTTTTGTTTAGCTGTCGACAACGTCTCGACGGCATCAACAACAGCGCAGCAAACATCAAGATAGAAGACTGCTTCGAGCTCTTATAATTATTAAGCGAGTACGCCGTAGAACATCTATCTCTCTCTCCCTCTCTCTCTGTCTCTCTCTGTATCTGTATCTCTGTCTGTCTAGCCTGGGCAGCTGCTTAGCATTGAAGGCAACTTCTTTTATGACTTTTACACGTCTACTCGGGCTCAAAAGCTATACATATCATATACCATATATATATATATATATATAATATGTATATATGATATATATAATATATATACTATATAAAGCTGTCTGTGCGTGTGTGTTTTTTCTTGGTTTTCGTCGCTAGTTGTGGGTTAAGTGGGTTTATTAGGTTTGTGGTTCTTTAATTGATGTTAAGCACATCGTTGACATCAACTTGTAAGTTTTATTACAGTCAGCAAGTTACTGAACTATCACATGCCCTGCCTACAACTTCCACCCAACCCTGGCAGGCAACCCTGGCAAGCAATCCTGGCAACACAACCCTGGCTCACTGTCTACATACCCCGTTTCTTACTTCTTCCACTTAACCGCCAAAAAAATTGTGAATTCTGTGCGGCATTTTTCATTACCAACAGCAAAGAAAGAGAGAGAGAGAGAGAGAGGAAGGCACGCAGGGAGGTAGATGAAGAAGAGGAAGCAGAGCAAACTATAATTTCAATTGCAGCACGCACCGAAGGCGGCATTAAAACTTTGTCTCATTAAAACCGAACGAAAAGCTTGGCTAAAGCAAAAAAGGTTGCCGACTTGCCAATCTCATCTTCAATTTCAAGTTGGCGTGAAAAGCTTCACAAAAAGCTGGAAAATGCAGCAAAGTGTTGGCAGCTGTCGAAAATATTATAGATTATAATTGAGGGAGCAAGCGAAACTTGAGTTGGATAGATACGTAGAAGAAAGAGAGGGTTCAAAATTTACTACAAATGCAAAGAGGATGCAAGGTTGGGAGTGTACAAGAGTTACAATTGGTTTAGTAGTTGTGATCACTTTAGGCTGACATTTAATAGGTATAAACTAAAACAAAAAACAAAAAGAAAATAGAATATCTGTTTCCTGCTTTATGAACTTGATATCACTCTTTATAAGACTCTTTATAATAAAAGAGCTATCGGACAGTTTTTCAACTCAAAAACACATAAAATTCAGAGAAATGTTTGAAATCTTTATTTGAATCGATAGTACGTTGCATATAATTGAATGTTTGAAGATTGTTTTATGCAAATATTGACTGTGACTGCGTCCAAATGGTTCATCCGCTTAGTCTAATTTCGGCATACTCTTTCCAACATTTCGGCTGGTATCTCACGTATTAATGCTTCAATGTTATCCTCCAATACGTCAATTGAACGTGGGTTTGTCTGTTTACACATTAGATAATAAAATTCAATAATTTGCAGCGCGTTGTTTGTTTGTAAGATATGGTTAAATTAAAGACCAAACTGAAGATGTTTGACAGTGATACAAAACACGAGACATGCGTCAGTTGTTCAAACCAGTGTTGCCAAAAAGATAATAGCTAAAAAATCACCTTTTATTTGACATTTGTTGCCAAAAAGATAATAGCTAAAAAATCACCCTTTATTTTACATTTTTTTTGCATTTTGTTAAAAATTCTTTTTTGGTTTTCTCTTTGTTCTTTTCAACTGTAGAGTTTTCTATAACTATTTGACCTTAAGTTGGCTTTGGCTCAAGTTTCCTTTCGTCACTTGCCTCCCCCCACACCGTCCTCAGCTCTGCTGTCAACCAATTAGCTCGCCATTCATTAAAGCTAACCTCGATTTGACCACACTTAAATTTCAGTCAACCATCAGACCACACAAACACACACACAAACACATGCACACACATGCACATACAAACACACACATGCACACACAAACACACACATGCACACACAAGTCTCGCACACTCATCTTTTTTACCTTAGCGCACAGCTTATCCGTACTCAGCTCTTACTTTCCCATTTCCCCTTCCTTATTTTCCCCTGCTGCAGCTGCCCTCTGCCCCCCTGCCCCCTTTTCCCTCTTGTTACGTTTCCCCTTGGCAGTTGCCATTAGCTGTAACCATCTGCCATGGCGGGTTTTGGTCGCTTTGGTCGCCTCATTAATGGGTCTCCTTCATTTACTCTCTCTCGACTTTATTACTACTTTTCACTCCTTATTGTTGTTGTTGTTGTTGCCACTGCGTTTTCAGCACATTTTATTTATTTATGAGCAACTTGACTTTAATTAATGTATTTATCGCTCCAATAAGTCGCACATAACTTTCAGCTCTTTCTGCTTCAGTCTCAACCTACCTTCCTCCCTTCCTTCCTCTTTCCATGTCTTCTCCCTCGTTAGGTTTGGCTGCGCCTTGTGGGCGTGGCATGCCTCAAAAAACTTTGTCATCTTGCGGACTCGCTGTTCATTCATGCCTGCCTGCTACCTCCTCACTGGATTCATCATCCATCGTCCAGTCCAGCTTTTCAAGTTGGCTCATTAGAAAATCTTTCGTAATTCGCATTCGCATTGTGTTGACGCCAACTTGTTTGTTGTGCTGGCAAGAAAAGTTGGCCAAGCTTAAAAGCTTCAGCCGCATCAGCCTCCGAAATTGTAAATTATATTTACTTATTTGTGCCGGTGTCAGTTACGCGTGCCGTGAGAGAACTGCTCCCTGCTTGTCCTTCAGCTTCGGGGACAAGCTTGAAAGACACGTTCCTTTAGGCACCTTAATAACCCGTACCTGTATAGGATACAGACCGTCTCCTCCACTCCTACCCTCCCTTCAGCTGCTGCTGCAGCACTGAAGCACTTCGTTTACCCCCCAACTACAGACAATTAGCCAGACAGCAGGCACCTGTCGCACAGTGTGCCGAGTCTGCTATGAGTTGCACTCAAAATGAATATAAATGTCTCAAGGAAAATTAATAAGAACTGTTGAGAATTGTCATTCATTGTCAAGAGAAGACTACAAATGAGAAGATTCTTCAGTTGAATTGTCATTCATTGTCAAGATAAGGCTGAGAAGATTCTTTAGATTGAAGATAAGCATGCAATAAAATACTGAATTATGTAAGCAAACTTGCTAGACATGCTTTACAAGTTTGCATACACTGTGCCATAAGAAAAGCCGTATACGGGAGTGCAGCAGTTAGCCACGCCTTCACTCATTTCACCGCCTTCCTTTTTGAAATTATGCGCACTTTACATTTTGCGGCTTTCTGAATACGGAATTTCTGTACTGAATGCTGAAAGTGTAGCGAACTTTGGATGCTTATTTACTTAGTTCTGTGAACGTGAATTTAACAAAATCATTTTGTATCTTAAGCGCAAATGATTTACTTGAGCGCAGACAGGGCAATAATAACAACAAGAGGCTTAAGTCCAAGTCCAAGTCCAAGTACGAAGGAAAGGAATGGAAAGGAAAGAAACGAACCGAAGAAGCATCAAAAAAAAGAATCCACAGAGTCGGAATTGTTTGTGGCCAGAGCTGGAAATTGCACAAGTTACCAACTGAACAATTGAAACAATGACAGAGATAAGCAGCTGAAGGAGGAACTTGCCAAGCAGAGAATGAGGAAGGCAGTAAAAACCTTAAGGTGTGCTTGACTGTCTATTGGTAGGGGCGTATTTAGTGGGCGCGGCTGTGTCTTGTAATAGAAAAGCGATAAGCGTTTTTGTTGTTGCTTCAATTCCTGTGAGAGTCATTCAAAAAGGTCACCTAGGCCAGCCCAGGCTGGCTGGCTATGGTTTGGCAATTGAAGGTCAAGGGTAGCTAAAGAAAATAATTTGAAAAACAGAAAAGAAAAGCAAGCAAATCTTAAAAAAGAAGCTGGCAAAAAATGGCGTATAAAATAGGGAAACGGAGACGCTTCGCTAAGCACGTGGTTAGGCGAATAAGGTATCGGGGGGAGGGAGAAAGTAGGGGGGCAGACGGGCCCGAAGTAGATCGTAGAAAGTTGGGGGAAAAGTGCTTAGCAGTGGGCACATTAATATGATTAAAGGCAGCTCATAATTGAGCTCAATACATTAGGGTTAGAGGTAGAGAGAGGGAGAGCGACAGAGATAGAGGAGCAGGAAGAAAAAGAGAGGGATTGAGAGAAGTAGAGAGAGCAGTGAGTGTGCGACGAAGCGATAACTGAGTTTGGCAAAATGTCAGGTAGAAGTACCTATGGCATAATAATAGGTAATGGATTTGGCAAATTGTGGTAGACTGGGGGATTACTTGGTCCTGCTGAAGGATTGAGAAATTGGCATTGAAAGCGGAGAGAAACAATGGCGCAATGGAGAATAAGGTTAACGAGAGGTTGATGAATAGACAATGAGATGGATATTATACTAGAAATGGAATTCAAAGGAACCAATGCCAAGAGGAAAGGGGGTTAGGCTGGCGTGCGTCTCTTTAGTACACACGCACTTCAGAAACTTAATAGAAACGAAATTAATGAGAGTTCACTGAATAGACAATGAGATGACGATATTACAAAAAGGTTTGCAAGCTAGAGAGAGAAATAGAGAGAGAGATAGTGATAGAAGGGGAATGGAGGCAAATCTATAAGTGTAATTACAAGTATATTATAGCTTCCTGTACAGTTGGCAGAGTAGTGCAAGAGAAATAGAGGAAACGATATTGTGGCCGTAACGAATTAGAAAGATAGATTAGAAACAACAAAAGTAATTGATGAAAATTAAAAACTCAAGCTGAAAAGGGCATAAGGCAAATGTGAAGGTGAATTGAAGTGAAGAGAGAGAGAGAGAGAGAGAGAGAGAGAGAGAGAGAGAGAGAGAGAGTTAAGAGTTAATTAAAACGATGCATCGTTGCTAGAAAATAAAGTTAAATTTGACAACAGTTTGGGTATTGGTAAAGTGGCAATTTTGGAGAATTTAATTGGGTAAAACTGTTTCTGCTTTTCCTTCTGTGCCTCTTTGGGGTATTCAATTTGGTTTTTATTCTCTCTTTCTTTCCCTCTCTTTCCCTCTCTTTCCCTCTCTCTCTCTTAAAGCTATCTTGCTGAAACTTGTCACACATGCTTCTTATTGCTGCATGCTGTAAATAAGTCGATACAAGTCGGATCAGAGCGATATATAGTATAGCTGCCATACAAACTATCGGCAGATTTTTGTTATTTGTCAAGATATGGCAACCAAATTGACAACATCGTACTCATTTTATATATTCATTATGTTTATAAAATTTAATTTACATCGAATCACTTTAACATATAGCTTCCATAGGAACTATCGGCTGAAATGAAGCTTTTTTATATGCAGTTCAGTTTTGATTTTAGAAATAACTTAACTGATTAGTGCCAATCAAAGTGTATGTAAAATTGAATATACACATAGTATTGTGTATATATAATCTGCATTGTATAATATAATATAGTATGGGAACGATTAGAGATTATGAGAAGCTGCAAAGGCATAGAACATTGGGCTTTTTGAAGGTAACCTTTCTTTCTTTGGTTGGTTGTATTTCTCTGTCTCTCTTTTGCTCTGTCAGTTTCTCTGTATCATTCTCTCCCTCTGCCCGTGCTTAACGCATTGCCTGCTGGCACTGTATCATACATTTTGGCCACTAACCAGTCGCATTGCCCCATTATGCTTTATCCGCTATCCGTTCTACTCTATCCATTATCCGTTGCCCAAATTGACTGGCTACGTTTTGACATAAAAGCTGCGCTTATTTCACTTTTCCACTTGGCTAACAGTGCACACAGGCGAGCGAGAGAGAGGTAGAGTGACAGAGAGAGAGAGAAAGAGAGAGAGAGGAAGGGAGAGCAAGTGACAGAAGAATAGCTAAAGACAGAGATGACGTGGGGGGCAGAAGAGTGTGCGAGCAAGACAAGCGATGCGAAAGCGCTGGCCAAGCCAGCCGAAAATCCCATCATATAAGTTTATACAAATGACATCCGGCACACACACACACACACACACACACATACACATACACACACAGGCGCGTACACACATGAAGGCACAGAGACCGCAGCGCGCATTGTTGAATGATGTATGTAGCTTAGGGCGCCACGCAGCTGCTTGTGTCTAGAGCGGCGCACACACACACAGGCACACACACACACACACACGCACACACCACACACATACACACACATACACTTTCAGGCACACATACACGCACGCAAATACCACAAACGCTCTACGCTGACTGTGGACGAGGTGCAAAATCGTGTTTGAACATCATCCAGGCAGGCATGCAACAAAGGCCTTTATACCACATACTGCCAAACAGAGAGAGAGGGAGAAAGAGAGAGACAGAGAGAAAGAGACAGAGAGAAAGAGAGAGATAGAAAGAGAGAGAGAGAGAGAGGAAGAGGTAGTAATTTATTTGGTAGCCAGCTCGATTAGTTGGCTATGAACGCTTTCGCTTGCTGGTCAACTGCTGCCTCAGCTGGCAGTGTGTACAAATTCGCTTGTGCCACGCCCCCCCCTCCCCTTGCCACTGCCAACCACAACAGCCGTCCACTTAACGGTAAATCAGTTGAAATTGATTGAGTTTTCACTTGGCACGCTGCTAATAAGCAGCTCAAAGTGCATACAACACATTGCGGGCAGCAGTACAGGGTATAAGAAAGAGAGAGAGAAAGAGAGCGAAAACAAATCAAGCTAAAAATGCTGTTCGTTACGCCAAAGCGTATCAATTTCATCATGCGTATCCCCTCTCCCCTCTCTCTCTCACCCTCTCTCTCGCTCTCTCTCTCTTTGTGTGTGTGTGTGTGTGTGTGTGCTAAATGCCGCAAATTGAAATATGGTTTTCGATTTTCAGTTTATATGCAGTCATCTATAACACAACCGAAGCGTACCAATTCTATTTATATGTGCGTATGTGTGTGTTTGTCTTTGTGTGTGTGTGTGTGGCTGTGTGTGCAAAAGATTTGTGTGTGTTTATACTGTGTTGGTTTATCGTTATTTCGTTTACTTTATAAAATTTCAAGTCGTTCATTTTTATGCACGCTTCACTGGCAGAGTGAATTCAGCCCCAATTAGGGTTGACTTGGCTTTGTCCAATGCTTTGACTTGCCAAGTGTTTACGGAAATCAACGATTTACTATATAGTATACAACTTACAAGCAGTCTTTGATCGTATAGAGTTGTGGTATAACATAAAAATTAGTTATATATGAAAGTTTTTCTCTGCTAGCAATGAAATTAAGGCACAAAAGGGAAAAATATCATACTTTAGTTAGCTCTGCTGTTAGCTGATCAATTTTACACTATGCTATAGTAAAGCCCCCTCATTTATATATGCATACAGTAGTGCCACATCAAATGGAATACACTAATTACAGTAAATTTTCAAACAGCAAGATATTTTGATATAAATTACTTTTTTATATTTTAGTTTTTGTCAATTTTTCTTTTATTTTTTCCTTTTTTTTTTCAACTGCAGCAAAGTCATTCTATATATATGGTTTATGTGTATATATTATTTATATAGTCAACTATGCACTGTTGCAGTCTGTGTGCTGTTTTTTTTTAAGTTGTTTCTATTGCTTTTTAGGGTATTTGAACTTTGACTTTGCAAGAATTTCAATCATGCAACCTATTTTGTAAGCTATTTTTTATTTTGTTGCGGCCCCATGACTCTGTATAGTTTTGTGATTGAATAACGGCTTAGCCAGGCCGTTCTACATATACAAATACAAACATAACACTCCCACAATGCAACAAGGGGGAGCACACATTGTCATATTAAATCATACAATTGGTCAGGGCGCGCCCCAAAAAGCAGGCAACGAATTTGTTGAAACCGTAGCGACCTCATCCATGCTTCCCCTTGCCCTCTTCTCTATGCCCTGCAAAGGGGGAGGGGAGGAGGAATGCCAACACATTTCGCCATTCACTTTTCACGCTCACATTCACACACACACATACACAGCGCAGGCAAACACGCAGCGATTTGTGTATCAGCTGCGCGTGAAAATAAAGCGCAAAAATTTGCATGAGAGATAGAGAGAGAAGCAGAGAGTTATGCTTTTACTTTTTGCTGGTTTGCATACCCTGTAGAAAGTTACAAATTCTGTTTGCACTTGTAAAAACCCAAAAAACTATTTACAGGGTATGCCAGGCAGTCGAGCATGCAGCGCGCACAGTTATTTGGCAGCTCATTTTTGCGTTGGGGTTTCATTTTTTTAAAAAGTTTTGGTCGGCTTTTTTTACTCCTCCCCCCTCAACAAAAACACACTCTTTGCTTGCTTTATAAACTTTTCGATTTTTGCATGAGCTGAGAAGTGTGTACAGGGGCCGGACGGGGGGATGGGTGGAGGGTAGTGTGTGTGTGGGCGTGTGAGCTTAGGGTGTGTGTGCAGCTGTTTGTCTATTTTTGTCATACGATTTGCTGTTCTTGTTGTTGTTGTTGTTAGCACCAATGGAAGCTTAGCTAAATTTGCATTTATTGTTAAAATGTTTCATTTCATTTATTTGCTCGCGCCCAAAGCCAAAAACTCAAATTCATTGCACACGTGCATGAATACAGCAACTTCCACTGCCCTCTGCCGTCTTCCCTGTCTCTGTCTGTGCCTTGCAACATCTCGCCCTCTCTCCCTTTCTCCTCTTATTGCCATCGTTGGTGCGGTCTATTGGTCGCTTGGTCTATTGGTTTTTTGGCTTTGGATTATGACAAAGTTGTGGGTTAAAGTGTGTGATGCAGGGTTTCGTGGCAGCTACAGTTAACATACTATACATACCTAGCGAGCTGTTGAAGGGTTGATTAAACCCGCTTTAAGCATGTTGTATGTAGCCAAGAGGAAGCTGTTTAAGGTTGCAAGACTGTATATGCTGCAAATCGTTGTAGCATCAAATTCAGCATTGTCATAATGTAAGCGGCTTATGCATGTGAGTGTGTGTACAGTATGTGCTTATATAAGAAGGTCTTCTATTTATTTATAGCAAGTTATTACTCCACACCTGAAACTCTCAACTTGACACGAGACTGTGTGTTTGTGTTTTTCTGCATGCTAACTTTTTTGTTGTATTGTATATTTATTTTTTTAGCTTGGGTTGGAATTTATGTAAAGTGCGCCTCATTTGCAATTTGTTTGTTTACTTTTTTGTGAGCTTAAGGTGTGTGTTCGATTTAGAAATGAAATTTCATAAATCTATATATAGTTTATGCTGTATATATGTATGTTATAACTCTCTGCATATGCGGGGGGCTACTTAAGTGTTGGCACGTTAAGTGCTTTTGCACTTTTACACTTAAGGGAAAAGCTGCCCTCTTTCTGTATCTTTCCTCTCTCTGCTAATTCTCTTGACTTTGACAGCTTTGCTGCCTTGGTTGCTCATTCTTTTTTGTGGTGTTGCCTACTTGACCTGTCGCTGTCTTTGGAGATTTCACTTGTGTTTCGGCAGGCTGAAAAGGATTCAAGCATATAACTTAATTTGGGTGTTAGCAAGTAACCAAAAAAAGGAAGAGAGAAGAGAGAATAAAAACAATGAACAGCGACAAAAGGCATAAAGGCAGAGGCAGCGACATAGAGAGAGAGAGAGAGAGAGAGAGAGAGAGAGAGAGAGAGAGAGAGAGAGAGAGAGAGAGAGAGAGAGAGAGAGAGAGAGAGAGAGAGAGAGAGAGAGAGAGAGAGAGAGAGAGAGAGAGAGAGAGAGAGAGAGAGAGAGAGAGAGAGAGAGAGAGAGAGAGAGAGAGAGAGAGAGAGAGAGAGAGAGAGAGAGAGAGAGAGAGAGAGAGAGAGAGAGAGAGAGAGAGAGAGAGAGAGAGAGAGAGAGAGAGAGAGAGAGAGAGAGAGAGAGAGAGAGAGAGAGAGAGAGAGAGAGAGAGAGAGGAGAGAGAGAGAGAGAGAGAGAGAGAGAGAGAGAGAGAGAGAGAGAGAGAGAGAGAGAGAGAGAGAGAGAGAGAGAGAGAGAGAGAGAGAGAGGAGAGAGAGAGAGGGAGAGAGGAGAGAGAGAGAGAGAGAGAGAGAGAGAGAGAGAGAGAGAGAGAGAGAGAGAGAGAGAGAGAGAGAGAGAGAGAGAGAGAGAGAGAGAGAGAGAGAGAGAGAGGGTGGGCAGGGGGGAAGGCCTAGGCCAGGCAGGGCATTTAAAAGGCATTTCCATTGCATTTTCATTCATCGCTCGTAATTGTGGTGTAAAAACGAACTGAACGAAGCTCTTTCTTCATTGCTCTTTCTTTGTGTGCGAGTGTGTGTGTGTGTAGATGCAAAGGCAATAACTGTCATTTCCTGGCGACCTACTAAATTTACGTGTGTGTGTGTGTGTGAGAAACGCAGTTTAAATGAAAATGTGCTGACCTAGACAAAGTGAGCCTAAGGCTCGTTACGTGCGTATTGAGTCAGCTCCACACACACACACACACACACACACATCTACACCACGTATGCAACAATTGTGGCCGTGCATAATTCGTTATCTAAATTCAGCTTGTGGCATGCCCCAGCACCCTCTACACTGATTAAATTTTCACCCTACACACAGTAAAGAAGAGGAAGGAGAAGGTGCAGGAGGAAGAGCTGTTGGAGACGTAACAAACCGACAGCTTGCATTGAAAATAAAATCCTTCAGCTGCTTAACACGTTTCAGGACATGCATGGAACGTGCTGGTTACATGTGCGAATACAGTGTGCGAAACACGATCCAACAACCATCCAAGTTGCTACCCCCGACTCCAACCCCTACACCAAGCCCAACCTCAGCTCCAAGACCTCCAACTACAATCGCAATCGCAGGCGAGACGCAGCCACAGAGCCGCTCTCGGCTCCGTTTCCTATGTCAGCTTCATGTCCATGCCGCGTTCTCCTTTCCCTCATTCCCATTCTCATTGTGATTCCCTGTTGCCCTTTCCCTTTTCCCTTTCCCCCTTCCATTTTCATTTGCTGGGTTTCGATTTCGTTGCTTGGCCGTGTAATTTCAAGTCACAACGCCAGCTCAGTCAGAGAATCTATTTGGCTTGTTGTTTATGCATTCGTATTACACTGCAAAAAAAAAAACAAGCATATCAATTTTAATAGCATCGTAATGTATGAGGGTTGCCTGAGAAAAAACATGAATACATTACGAGGTGTGTAAAACTTTGTGAATGCTCATAAAATTGTGCGAAAAAAGTGTAACTCTGCATTAAAAACATTTACAACATTTTAGCTACACTGTAAACAAATGGGGTTAAAGGGGGCTGCTTGTTAAAAGACTCTTGGGTGTTTGCAAAATATTAAAATTGCTTAATTTCTTTTCTCTCTTAAATAGTTTACAGTGCACAGTCACAAAATCGCAGGCTGTAAGAGTCACTGAGAGTCAGAGTTTCATATTGTATGCTGTGCTGGCCAGGCCACAGCACACCTACTTCATTCGCATCTCGATGATGCAAAGATTACCAAGTTGTTTGCCATACAGTGTAAGAAGAAGAAGAAGCAGAAGAAGCAGCAGCAAAAGAACAGGCCAGCAGAAGAAAGAGAAGAAGATGAAGCTGAAAAGTTTTTCTATGCTTGTAGGTCATTATGCAGGCACCCAGCAACTGCTCTGGCACTCTCTGCATTACGTTACTTCTCTCTCACTCTCTCTCGCACCTCTCTCTCTCTCTCTTTCACTCACTCACTCTTTATACCTCCGGTAATGTTGGGTTACGTTTCCGAAACCTCTGGCACAAGAACTGACAGCAACAGAGACGCGTCAGTTATGCCTGTGTTTGGTTTGCATCCATGACTGCCCCGAAAGATTTATTTATTGCGGCTTTTAAGCTTGCTTCCTCCTTCTCCTCCTTCTCGGTGCCTCCTGTGTGTCCCTTCTCTCTCTCTCTGTCTAGCGTCTTGCGTCTTGAGTTGGGTCTTTGATTTTCAGTTGTGCACTCTCTCGCCCGTTATCGGAACGCGTTTTGGGGCGCTGTGCGATGGCGTCACGAACTCGATGAGTGATTTACTTAACTGATGCACGTCCAATGCCACGAGTAATGAGTGCTCAAAAGCAATGCTTGCCATTGAAAACGAGAGAGGAAGAGAGACAGAGACAAAAAGGAGAGAGAGAGAGAGAGAGAGAGAAGTGAAAAACGAAAGCCCAAAAGGCGTGTAACATTTTTGGCATAACGAGTGGCTTATTGCCCGGACGAGCGTGAAGGGAGAAGCCACAGGGGAGGAGGCGAAGGAAACGCAACAAACTAAAATGTTGCCATTTTAGTGTATGGTATGTACTTAATGAGCTTTTCAATCATTAGCTAGAAGGTTACTCGTTAGTGATTTGAAGGGAGTATGTGGTTTAGTGCAAGCTGTGGATTGGTAACTTAGAAGACTAGTTAGCTCACTCGCTATACTTAATTATTGGCAAAGTAACAAGTAGGTTACTTATTTTCATTCAATGAAGTAAGCACAGTTAATTCGATAGTTTAAGCATTGTGTGAACGAGTGAAGCGAGAGATTTACTTGTTACCAGGCAGACAAAAGACAACGAGTAACTTTCTGATTGCCTGAATGAAGGTTCATGGCTGACAGATGATTTCTTGTAGGCATAGCGAGTAGCTTAGTCGTTACTCGCGATATGTAAATCAAATTTACTCGTCAGTAGATCATAGGTAAGCACTCGTTACTTTGTAAATATTACGAGTAGCAGATCTCTTGGCAAACAACAACTGATTTTTGAATAACTTTAGGTACACGTTGTTCGATGTAGGAATAGCGAGAGATTTATTTATTGCTGAATATATTTAAAGTGATAAGTTTACTCGTTACTCAAATTTTTATTGGAAGTTTACTCATCAACGAAAAACGAGTATCCCCACTCGTTACTTTATAAATATAACGAGTAGCAGATCTCCTGTCAAATAACATGTAATCTTCACATAGTTCGCATAGTTTCATGTTACTCGTTGCTCGATATATTTATTGCGAGTTGTTTACTTGTTGCTTGAATTTTGGTTACTCGTTACATTTTTCTCGTTGCTCGATATATTTATTGCGAGTAGTTTACTTGTTATTTGAATTTTAGGTAGGGCTGTGGCGAGGGTCAGCGCTCGTTACATATAACGAGTAGTAGATCGTTAGCTAAGCAACGAGAATCAGCACTCGTTACTTTGTAAATATAACGAGTAGCAGATTTCTTGTCAAACAACATGTAATCTACGCATAGTTCTTGATACTCGTTATATTTTTCTTGTTGCTCGAGATATTTAAAGCGAGAAGTTTATTATATCTTTATAATTTTGGTTGGGTTGTGACGTACAGCAAGAGTTAGCGCTCGTTACATTCTGTATAACATATAACGAGTAGTAGATCGTTAGCTAAGCAACGAAAGAAGCCTTCTTTACGTTCTATTTGTAACGAGTAGCAGATCGTTAGCTTAACCAAGCAATCGTGAAACTCAGTCTGGGCACAGTGACATCCATTTAGCAGCTGTTCAACGGCTTTAAGTACTAACATACCTTAGATGTACACTCTGTCAAGATTAACAAACGACTCAATTTACATAATGCTTACCCTTCCACCCCTCCCCTCGGCCCAGCTAGGGGGTATATTGCTAGACAAATCACACTCCATAGAAATCTAAAGCTATTCACGTTGTAGTTTGGTTTGGATTCGAGGCTTCCACAGCCTCTGTGCCAATGCCAAAATGTCCGATTGCTAATTGAAGGCACTTGGTCATTATCTGCGATACACACACTCGCATTCATTTCTGAACAACACTTGAGAGTTGCCAGCTTGTTAGAGAGGCGCCCTGAAATAGCAGACGCAACGACAGAGACACAGAGGGAGATAGACAGAGAGAAAAACGGAGACGGAGACGGAGAGGAGGGCAGAAGATGTTAGAAAGCAGAGCGTAGCTCTCGTCGACGTCGTCGTCTACGCTGGCCTTGTGCCAATCAACGACAGCGTCGCCAAAGCGTCACCGCCACTTGTGGCAGTGACCCAACTCTTCTGCCTGCCCTCCCCCTCTGCTTGTGCTTGGCATCTTTATTGTGTTGCACACAGTCTGTGCTATGCATGTGTGTGTGTGTGTGTGTAAGACGCAAAGCTATGCAGGACACACACAGCGAGTGCATCAAAATTCGTGGCACAAGACTTGGATTTGTACATACATATCTTGTATCTTGTATCTTGTTTTCTTCTTCCTATTTTAAGGCTCAGTCTTAGTCGTGCTCAACTTGCCCTGCCCTGCCCTGCCCTTCCTCTTCTTTTCCCTTTCCTCTTCTCCACTTCTCTTGTAGTTTTGCAAAGTTCCCATTTCTTTTTTTTTCACTTAGTTTAGTTTACCTTACATTTTTCATGATTTTTTACATGTGTTTTCTTGTGCTTCTTCCATTTTCATGTCGTTTTCCGTTTGGTTTTTATGTTTTGCACAACAATTTTATGTTGCCTTTCCCAGTTCCCCTCCCCCTCTCTCTACACCCCCTTTGTGCCATTGGTCTATGTACGTGCTGCTGCTCTAGAAAAATGCACACAAAATTCTTCATTTGCTTTTGCAGCAGCGACAGCGACAGCGACGTCAGCGTCAGCGTCAACGTTGAGCTGAGCTAAGAGTTTCAATTGAATTTAGAGCTGAGGCTTTTCTATCCACATGTGTGTGTGTATCGTTTGTGTTTGTGTGTGTGTGGGCATTCAATCATTGCAAGTCTCGAAACTGACGGAAGAGGCCAGAGTTGTTCTCTCTCTCTCTCGCTCTTACTAACTGATTTTCTTGCATTTCTTTTTCACTCTTTTAGTTTCTTTTTTTTTTCAATTTATTTGCTTGCCCTACAAAATCAGCTGCTATAAGGGTCGAGGGGGTAAGGGAGGTTGACGGGTTAGGACGTGCCTGCGTTTCGGTTTTACACAGAAATTGTTTTTTCATTTGCCCATTCGCCTCTTGCTTTATTTGTATAACCAGCAACACCACAACTTTGGGGTAGTAACCACCTCCATCCCCGCCCCCCCTTAACCTCACTCTATGCACCCTCTTGTGCTCTACACTCCACTCCACTCAGCTCTATTTGTATGCAATTTTTGTTATCCCATTCCCATTCCCATTCGCATTCGCATTGCTATCGTCATTCCTTGTTCCTCTGTCTCTCTCTGCGTCTTCCAATTGCCGTGTGCCCTTCAGCGCACTAATGGGTTAACTTGAGTTTGTTACAATCTAACCCAAGGGCTGCTCAAGTGGGTAAGCCTAAGCATTTGTCTGACAACGCCCCGAGTTGCCCCTCGGACCAAGCAAGCTCAAGGCTGTAGGCATACTCGTGTTTGGGGGCTCAAGGCTCAAGTTCAACTTGTTGGTCCAGCAAATTTGTGAGGCTTTTCGAGTTATTGTTGACCAATCTGTTTGGGTCAGTGCGAACTTTTCCACAACTGCAGAGTGGTCAGAGAGGGAGAAAGAGAGAGAGAAAGAAAGAGAGAGAGGGATGATAGGAGGCGTTTTCTGTGCCGACAATTGAGCAGACTTATGTAAGCAGAATTAGACATGCATAGCTCGTAGCCAGTGATAGCTTTGCAGTTGTCGGATTCATCCCTTAGGCAATAATTTGTAGTAGACCCTACCCGTTTACTGCCCTACCTCCCCCCACGCATGGTATAAGCTGGCAAAGCGTGTAAACTTTGGTACATTACTCGTAACAAATCTTTCGATAGTTTACAGTTTACAGCTGCTTCTTTCACTGCGCATTTCAATCTCTACTCGTTGTCTCTGTTCCTCTTCCTCTCCCTCTCTTTTTCTAATATGGCATTTTATTTTCGTGCTTTAGTTTATCAGCTCGTTGAGAGTGGGTTCTTCTGTGCTTCTCCTGCTTTTGTTCTTGCCTGGCGCAATTGAATATATTTCGTTTTGTTTCTTCACTTTGGCTTTGAAATCTGTTGACATACTTTAACATTTCATGTTTCTTATAGTTTTTGTCAGTGTATAATCTCTGGGCGATCATGAATGTCACTTTGAGTTGCTTCTTAAATTAAATCTAGCTTGGTTTAACTCAAAGTTAGTCTAACCTTCTTATAAAGAAGCTTTTTCTTGGCTTTTATTTATTTTTTTTTTTATTTTTTCGTCCGTATGAACGCCTATATTTCAGGTGCTATATGAGCTATGGCTATTAAACTTGCTGTTAATATGTCATATTTATGTATGCAGATAAAGGTTGTTTTAGCTATTGGCCACGCCCCCTTTTACGCCCTAGTAAATCGAAAAATTAATTGTAATACTTTCATTTGGGGCGTGAAATTAAAATAACCCCTAAAAATGATTTAAGATTTTTGTTAACCTGTAGCAATAGAGAAGAAGAAAAACAAAAGAAGGCAGTTAGGAAGAAAAAGAGAAAGGGAGAGACGATCTCTTTTCTCTCTCTCTCTTCCTTACTGCCTTCTTTTGTTTTTATTCTTCTCTATTGCTTTTCTTTTCTCGCATCTTAAACTTTAACGTTCCCAGCTGTTTTTCTGTAATTCGCATTGCATTAATACTTGTTTTGCCGTAATTTACCCACTCTCTCTTTACCCATTGCCATCACCTCACTCTCTCTCTCTCCCTCTCCCTCTCTCCCTCTCTCACTCTCTCTCTCTGTCCCTCTCTTATGCCTTTCATCATTCAATCAATGCAATCGCAATTGCAGTTGCAGCTTGCAGCTGTTGCTGCTTTTGTTACTGTTGCTGTTGTTGCTGTAGTTGCTGTTGTTGCTGTTGCTGTTGTTGCTGTTGCTGTTACTGTTGTTGCTTTTGCTGTTACTGTCGTTTGTACTGCGTTTCTGGTTCATCGACTTAATCCGCATTTGCAGCTGCATCTACATCCGCATTTGGTATCCACATTTCGCATCTGCAACTGCATCTCACTTGCATCTACCTCTCTCTCTCCCTCTCTCCTTCTTCCGCTCGCCTTGCAATTCTTTAGTCCCATTTGGCCAGTTTTGGCTGCAGGCCTTCTTGTGGGCCTTCTGTTTGTGTTAGTTTAGCTTTGTTTTGTTCGCTTCGGTTTGGTTTGGTTTGGTTTCGTTTTGGGTTTTGGTTTCAGTTTCGGTTTCGGTTTGGTTTCGCTTTTCAGTTTTGGTTTCGGTGGCTTGGCTTCGTCATCGGCAATGGCTTCGGTTGTGCCTGACGCATCGTCGATGCTGACACCGATGCCGTCGACGCCGTTGCCGTTGCCGTTGCCGGCGCCGTCGCCTTCAGGCCATGCTCCATTTTTCAGTTTTTTCTACCATTTTTGCAATTGCTTTTTGTGTGGCATTCTTTGTTGTTGTTGTTGCTATTATTGTTGCTGCTGCCCTGAGTGCCTTTTCATATTTACTTGCTCGAAAAATTCGAGGCGTGATTTGCAGTTTAATTGTGCAGCAAAAGGGGTAAGCAGGAGGGGGGCGGTGGCTGGGGCGTGGCAACACCACCAAACCAACTGCGCAATGAGAAAATTGTTGGCCAGTCTTTTGTCTATGCTGCTTCCCTTTTTGATTTATCAACAGTTGCTTTTCGTTGTTGTTGTTGTTGGCATTGGCAGACGGTGCGTATGCGTAATGTGGCAATGCGTTCATCAATAAGTTATAATCAAACAGACTAGAGTCGAATGCAAGTCGGATTGTAGAGGCTGCAGTTGGTCAAAATGATGTAGATATACATAGCTAAAGACGCAGATACAGATGCAGCTACAGCTACAGCTACAGCTACAGCTACAGCTACAGCTACAGCTACAGCTACAGCTACAGCTACAGCTACAGCTACAGCTACAGCTACAGCTACAGCTACAGCTACAGCTACAGCTACAGCTACAGCTACAGCTACAGCTACAGCTACAGCTACAGCTACAGCTACAGCTACAGCTACAGCTACAGCTACAGCTACAGCTACAGCTACAGCTACAGCTACAGCTACAGCTACAGCTACAGCTACAGCTACAGCTACAGCTACAGCTACAGCTACAGCTACAGCTACAGCTACAGCTACAGCTACAGCTACAGCTACAGCTACAGCTACAGCTACAGCTACAGCTACAGCTACAGCTACAGCTACAGCTACAGCTACAGCTACAGCTACAGCTACAGCTACAGCTACAGCTACAGCTACAGCTACAGCTACAGCTACAGCTACAGCTACAGCTACAGCTACAGCTACAGCTACAGCTACAGCTACAGCTACAGCTACAGCTACAGCTACAGCTACAGCTACAGCTACAGCTACAGCTACAGCTACAGCTACAGCTACAGATACAGCTACAGCTACAGCTGTAGCTACAGCTACGGCTACAGATACAGTAGCTCAGCCAGCTGCAGATGCAAGAAGGGGCAAGGGAAGGTGTTTTGCAGTCATTCGTGTGCAAATCAGTTGCAAGATTCTATCAGAAATTCCGCAAATAGTTACACGTGTGTGCAGGCCACGTACTGACAATGCCACTGGCTTTAACTCCCCTCTCCCCTCTCCCCTACACTCCACATCTCTCTGTGCCTCCCCTCTGCATTTCACTCACACTCAATCAGGCATATTGCAATGCCTGAGAAATGCTGAAAAGGCAAAGCTAAGGCAACGTCTTGACAAACGACAAAGGAGCAGCTGCAAGGACAGCAGCAGCTGAAGCAGCTCCTCTGCCTAAGCTGCTCTTGCATTTGATTAAGTGCTGGACATACTCCACACTGTAATAGTATGTGTGTATCAGTGTGTGTCAGTGTGTGTGTGTGGGAGTGTGTTTAGTGCTAAGAAAGGAACATGTGAACTTTCTCATCTGAGCTAATGATCCGTGTAATCTGCTTCCAGCACAGCCAACACTCAGCCACAAATCACTACGCCCCCCTCCCTTCCTCTCTCTCACACACCAAAAGACACCTATAACACACACACACACATACACATACATGTTGCCTGTTGCCTTGTGCATGTGTGTGTTAAGTTTGAGTGAAAATGGCAAAGCGATACATGGCAGGCAAAAGCTGCACATAATTGGCATAAGTTTGCACTTAAGTCAAAGGCAATACACACACACACATGTAGTACACTCCCCCCCACACACACACACACAGACAGACAACCTGGCTGTGCTGTTGCTGTGTGTGCTCACGGTAGATTTAACACACGGCGGGCGTTCAATAAATGTCAGCAATTAAAAAGGTGCGATGAATGTGTATCGAGTATCAGAGCGCAGTCAAAAGAGTTGGCAGAGGCGTAGTCGAGCAGGGGGAGTGCTACAGAGGGGTAGCTAGGCAACACTGGCTGACTGACTGACTGATGAGGGCAGCCTAGCGACCAATTGCAAATACTCCAAAGCGAGTCGCAGTCAAAGAATCGTGCAATTGAAATGGAAAATAAAAATATCATCTATATATATATATACCATCTATTTATACTATATATAGTGCTGCGTTCTAAAAGGTGCTCATTTAAAAATCGATGGCACATTAAGCCGACTGCCTTACAAGCTGACTGAAATTATGCAGAAATATTACGTATACGTTGTGCAGTGGGAGTGTGGGAGAGAGACAGTTTCTGGGTAAATGCTTGTTACTAACATATGTTCATTAGTTTCGTAGATAAAAGAGCGCACTTCAAACTAGATATTTTCTTGATATAGCAGCAATTGCGAGTTAGCTAGTTGTCCTTTGTCCTTTCAGCAACAGTTGCTCTGGTTACCAGGAGTGTTACTTGTCTATTATTGACATTTGGAGAAAGCAAAGCTCAGCAGGCACAAAACAAGATGCCAATTAAAATGTGATAGATATAATTTAAAAATACTATTTGAAAAGAAAATATACCAATAGTAAAGGTCTTCTTCTTCTTCTTTGAGCACGAAAACACATTAAGAGTTTCTAAAGGGTGTTTTTTTAGCTATTATCATTTTGGCAACCCTGGTTTAAACAGCCGACGCACGTTTCGTATTTTGTATTACTGTCAAACATCTTCAGTTTGGTCTATAATTTAACCATGAATCGTCTTACAAACGAACAACGCGCTGCAAATTATTAAATTTTATTATCAAAGTGCGTGCTCTGTTAAGAGAGTTCATCGCGCGCTGTTTCCATTTCTATGGTCAGTTTATTTGTGAGATATCGACCGAAATGTTGGAAAGAGTATGCCAAAATTGGCCCAAGCGTCAACTTTTCCATAAAATACTCTTAAAACATTCAATTATATGCAACGTACTATCGATTCAGATAAAGATTTCCTGCATTTCTCTGAATTTTATGTGTTTTTGAGTTGAAAAACTTTCATAAAGCTCTTAAAAATCACCGTTTACTAACAAGAGATACCTACGATATTCATTAATCATATAAAAGAAAAGTCAGTTGATCTGCACAGAACAAAAAAGAAAGATAACTTTGAATGGTATCAGATTTGTAAAAAAGTTATGACCTTGACAACGAAACTGAATCTGAGATAAGAAACACAAAAAAATCAAGAATAAACTTGAAATATTTAACTCTTTTTTTATTTATTTCTTATTGTCATCTTTCTGCTCAGTATCTGTGAATCTGCAGCTATAGTTTATCGCATTAAGTACTTTGTATGCATGATATGCTTTTGGTTCAGTGTGTGTCTGCATAAAATGTAATGTAGTGTGAGTGTAAGTGTGAGTGTGTGTGCGGCATTAATTCATTTGATTCACTTAATTCGTCTCCTTATTTCCATAATTCATTTGGCGTCGCCAACGGAATTTTTTCGCCTATCGTTTTAATAATCTGCAAATCTTTGCTGCCTCTTAACAATTGTCTCTCCCTCTCTGTTGCTCCCTCTCTCTCTCTCTCTTTCTCTCTCTGTCACTGTTTGAGTAACCCGTTAAGTAAGTGTGTGTGCGTGCGTGCGTTTGACTGTGTGATGTGTACGAAAAACGTGACGTGACTCTGTGGCGGGTTGCTGTAATTAGCATTGAGGCTGAAGCAGCAAAAATGCAAGTAATAAGCTAAGCATACAACAACAACAGCAACAGCAACAACAGCATTAGCAACAACAACAGCATTAGCACCAACAACAACTAGAATGCCAACAACAACAGCAGCAGCAGCAGCAGTTGCTGCCGCACTGCCAGCGACAGCAGCGGCACGTTAACTGGGTCCTAATTGAAGTGCCATTGAATGAACATGGCAGGACACGTGCCTCACAGCAGCAGCAACAACAGCAGCAGCAACAACAGCAGCAGCAACAAAAGCAGCAACAACAGCAGCTGCGGCACAACAGCAACTCGGCAACTTTTTGTGCTTGGCGGACAATCTTTAATTTAAATGCCGGCCATCTTCACGTTTATCAGATTACGCGACAGCCAACACCCACGACACAGACACTTACACACACACTCACACACACACACACTCACACACACACACACACACTCACACACACACGTACAGAGAGCAATCCCGTTCATATGCGGCGATGATCCGTGCATTGTTGTTGCTGTTGTTGTTCCATTGTTATACACTCAACGAAGAGGCGAAAACTTTTGGCTAGCACGTTTAGTTGGTACTTTTTGTAGGTATTACAGTATATACTGACAATTAGTATTTAGTTATGTGCTCTTATATATTTGGTATAGTTATTAATACAGTTTAATACTGTTATTGAGTATAAGTTGGTATTTTTTTTTTTTGTATAACAGTATTTTTCTGGTTATAAGTATAGGTTTTTTGCACTTATATATTTGGTATATTGATTGTCATTTTAATACTGATATTTAGTATTTTCTATAATTTTAAATTGCACAGTAATTAAATATTTACATTGTCGTATTGATATATTTGGTATTTCGTTAAGTATTGCAGTATATTATGTTAAATTACCCTTTTATTTTATTTTCCTTATATTTTGGTATATTTATTATTTCTGATTTGCAGTATTTTCTAATAAATTAAAGTTTAAAACAACTAAAGTTAATAAAATAGTATTTTTCTTGCTATTATAATTATTCATTTGATTTATTTGCATTGTATATATTTTCGTTGCTAGTATATTTACTTGGTATTTTTATTATATTTACATAAATATAAATACAATAATTATAACATAGTCATTTTTTATTTTGTAGTACTTTTCTTTTAACTTAAATACTATACTTTGGGTAAAATTCATTTAATGGAAGCCTTAACCTCTGGTTAAACTGTCTGTCAGTTACTTCACTGTACTCGCTTAACAAACAGCAGTATTTCTGGTATTTTAGCAGAATATACTATAGTATTTTATTTATAATTTAAAAATATTATATTATATGCTGGAGGTTAAATTTTTTTAATGTTAATCTTAATCTCTGGTTAAACTGTCTGTCAGTTACTGCATCCTATTAACAAGCTGCAGTATTTCAAGTATATCACACAATATTTTATAGTATTTTACTTAAATTTAAAAATAAGATAAAATAAATTGAAATACCATGTTCTTTAGTTTAAATTTGTTTAATATTAAGCTTAACCACAGATTAAACTGTCAGTTAGGTACTGCATTCTACTCTCCTGGGCTATTTCTAGTATATCACACAATATTTTATGGTATTTCACCTATAATAAAAAACCATAATGCTTTCGGTTAAATTTGTTTTATGTTAAGCTTAATCTCAGGTTTAACTGCCAGTTAGGTATTGCACTCTACGCTCCTCTGCTAATCTCTATGGGGTAGGGTATCCAGCAATTCGCTGCTAATCGCTGAGCTGTTAAAATAACTTCCCCTGCTTGTTGCTAACTCAATTACGCAGCATTTGCCATGCAATTTGTCTACACCACATGTGTGTGTGTATGTGTGTGTGTGAGTGTTTGAGTATGATTGTTTGTGCGTGTGTGTGTGTGGGTGTGTGGGTGTGTGTGTGTTGTTTACCCGTGCACAGCATCGCAATTTTCATTTTCATTTCGCCAGTCGCTTTTCTTGTTTTTTTTTTCATGACAATATTTTGCATTTGCAGCATCCGGTGACAATTTTCGCCGCAGTGCCCAAAACATTTCCGAGCATCATAAAAACAACAACAACGAGCAGACGTGAACATTTTCATTGCTGTCGACAACATTTTATGACGGTCACATAATAACGTGAAGCGACAAAACGGTAAACGTTCTCAACGAGGCGAACGAGGAGGAGAAGACGACAGAAGGAGTAAGAGGAGGAGACGAAGGATGCAAATTACGTGGCACATGATGCGCCAAAGCTTTTGATTTGATTACGAATCAAGTAATTCCAGCGCCAAATCGGTCAATCGCACACGACCTAAATACTTATATATATACATATATATATAGCACCTTCATTGTGTCCATCGATCAATCGATCAATCGCCGTCTCGCAGCGGGTCACAAGCCGAAGCTATAGCTGGGTGAGCGGCCTTCAGAGAAGGCGAGAGACGTACGTGATCAGCCACAAAACGGAGCTGAAAGAGTTTCCGAGCAGCTGCAACAGGCAGCGCATAATGAACAAAAAGCCGCCAATGCCGTTGGGCTCATTTCACGGCAACGGGGATAAGAGCATCAGCATCAGCGGGAACGGCAACGGCAACAACATTAGCCACATCAGCAGCAGCAACATCAACAACATCAGCCACATCGGTAGCATCAGCAACTGTAGCAGCATCAACAGCAGTCCCATACTTGGCACCGGTAGCGGCAACTCATCTTCGCGTATGGGACGCCAAGTCGGTGCTGCCATGGGTTCCAGTTCATCCAATGCCGGTGGTGGTGTAGGTGGTGCCTCTGGTTCAGGGGCAGGTGCTGGCAGTGGTGCAGGGGGCGGTGGCTCGGGCAACTCTTCATCTGCCTCGTCTACATCAAAGGGTGATAAACAAAGAGACGGTGACGATGATGGCGGATTCGGACTTTGCGGTTGCCATAAGGCCCCCAAATCGCATTGCATATCAGCGACAGGTGAGTGACAAAGCTCTCTATCTCTATCTCTCTCCGTCTGTCTGTCTGTTCTCTGCTTGAAGCTGAGGTTGCTTAGCATCCAACAATTCAATTGAAAGCAACTTTGCCGTGTGCTCATTATTGTATCGTTAAAGGTTAATCGGCTTTCCATGTGCCACATAATCTTTTGTCCTTGTCATCCATTGAACTCTATTTGGAATGTCATTAAAGCTATTAATAGATTAAAACTGCCATTGTTGCGTTTCAATTGAAATCAACAAGTATCGCTTAACGAAATACAAAAGAATATTTGAAACATTTGAAATTTTTAGTTAAATTGCAAAGCTCTAAGGAATTTATGCGTGTGTTTTTGCGTCAATTAGGCTTCTGTTGCCGTTTTTAATTGAAAGAATTCATTTATCGATATTGTTTTGGTATTATATTCGGCTTATATAATTTAAACTCAAATATCTATACATTTTCTACTCTTTTAGGCGTACTGCTGTTGGTACTGCTGTACACGGCCCTGGGTTCCATTGTGTTTGTAACGCTCGAAGGTGAACTGGAGGAGGCGACTGCTCTGGAGACAGCTGTGGCCGCTTCCAAGCCATATCCGCGTACTGAACTGGCCAATGCAGAGATACGTTCACGGTAAGTGACAGTTGAAGAGAGTAAAGAGTTATCGATAGGTAGAATACTTTCAGAAACTGTTTTCATAATTTTATCCATTATTTTAAGCGATAATTGCAATAGTTACCTCGATAACTATTGTTATCGATATGCCAATCGATAATACTATCCGTTAATTAAATTTGTTAACTATTGTTACCGATACTGACCTACAATATTATCTATATCGATAATACACCAAATGTCATAGATAATTGCTATAGTTGACTTGATTATTGTTATCGAAACACTAATCGATAACTCTCTTAGATCATAATTCTTTATAACTATTCTTATCGATATACTAATCGATAACTCTGTCAGTTTATAATCCTTGATAGTTATTGTTATCGATATACAAATCGATAACTCTGCCAGTTAATAATGCTTGATAGCTTTTTTTTATCGATATACTATTACTATTGTTATCGATAAATTGTTATGATACAAATCGATAATATTATTGATTAAAGTGTTTGATAACTTTAACGTTAATTTAGTTAAGTTATAGTTTTGTGTATCGATTTAGATCCATTATCTTCTTCGATAATACATTCTTACATTATTTTATATCAATCTTTTATTATCGATAAATGTGTAATATCATGCATGTCTTCCATCTCTTTCCCTCTCAGCACTGTGGATCGCTTGTGGTCCATAACGGAAGATCTCAACATACTCTACAAGGAAAACTGGACACGTCTTGCCGCTCAGGAGGTGCAATTATTTCAGGTAAGCTAACTCTCTCTCTCTCTCACACTCTCTTTCTTTTTTCTTTGCTTGATTGATTTTACACATTCTTCTCCGTCTGTTTCTGTTTCTTCTCACAGGATACGCTGCTGCGTGCGGTGCGCCAATCGAAGGTTTATCAACCTGGGGGCGTGCAAATGAATGCACCGACACACAAATGGACCTACGCCTCGGCCTTTCTCTACTCACTGACATTAATTACAACGATAGGTGAGTAAGCTAGCCTAGCAGTCCCCCTCCCCATGCTTCTCACCCTCTTCTCTGTGTGTAAGGGAGAAGGGCGACGGCTTGGACAATTTATTAGCACACGAGCTGACGTTTTCCGTCTGCCAACTGCAGAGTTGTGCGTGTGTGCGTGCGTTTGAGACGTTGACTGAGCGCCTCAGTGCACAGCTGACCGGGTGACTGGATGACTGGATGACTGGGTGACTGGATGACCAGTTGACCGCCGCCTGACCGGCTACTGCTTTTAATTAACAAACTGTCAACGTGAGGCGGCCATGGGCAAAGGGCAATGGGCTATGGGCAAGGCTCGTCTATGTCTGCTGTTGCTGCTTCTTCTTATTCTTGTTGTTATTTCTTGTTGCTTTTGTTGTTGTCTTTTTTTTTTTGCTGCCAATATACCCTGCACACTTGACAACATTTTTCAATTTACGAGGCCGCGCGTTGATTTTGCAATTCCTCCCCCAATTGACGGCAGAGACATGACTGCAGGCCCACACACACACACACACAGGCTGAAACACAGACATAGACAGAGAGAGAGAGAGAGAGATAGATAGGAAGAGAGTGAGCAGTTCAGCAACGGGCTCTGCTACCTCTGTGCTTGACTCTCTCTCTCTCTCTCTCTCTGTCTGTCTCCTCCAGTCCCCCTTTGGTTTCTTAAGGTTACGCAGCGATTTCAATAAATTATAAACAGCTCGAGGGCTAAGCCATTTGGCTGACAAGCGCAGAGATACAGAGACAGAGACAGCGACAGAGATAGAGACAGTGTGCGAGTCCGTTTTACGCCCACTGCCATGCCTATGCCGCCTGAAGGATGAATGCAAGCGACAAAAAGCAGAGATACGCAATTAAGATGTATGTAAAATGTCATTAATTTGCCAGCCTATCCAGCCCCAACAACGGACTCCCACTACCTCGCTCACTCTCACTATTCCCCTCTCTCTCTACCTCCATCTCTCTCTCCCTTTCTCTCTCTCTCCCTTTTTCCCTTGCTTGACTTTCTGGCCTGTTAATTGTGTTTGCGGCTTGTAAATGACAGAAGAATCGCACGCGGGCTCTGGTAACTTTTGGCATGGCAGCCCAAGAGCAAAAGCAACAACAACTGTCTATGATTTCGAGTAGAATATTTCGTAAAACGTACAGATACATATGTTATACATATATATGTTACATATATATATATCAGCATTATCTACGGGCATTATGTTTCAATCGAGTTACAGTTTGCCTATATTTTACCATGTGATATTGCATTTGTATGTAATTCAAAGAGCATCGGTAGGTTGCTTTGGCATATCTTCTTCTTTCCTAGTTGTAGTGATTCTTTATGTAGTATATCTCTTTCTTCTGTTCATAATTCCCTTATATAAACATTGCTTTTAAAATATATTTGCCTTCAAGCCTCTTCAATGTTTAATTATTCATGAATTTCATTGAGTCAGTTCTATAATATACCTCTCACTCATAAGGTAGAAGGGTATTACAACTGTTTGCTAGCTTAAAATGTATCTAACAGTCAGAAGAGGGCATCTTCAACCTCAGGAAGTATATATATGTTGGATTAGCGCTAACAGCCAAGGCAATATAGCCCTGACTGTTCGTATGAGCGTTTATATCTCAGAGACTATACGAGCTAGGCCAACCAAATTAAGAGACAATATAAACCATAACTGCACATACATAAAGTTAACTTTAAAAATTGACCACGCCCTCTTTCGCCCCTTCAAATTACAAAAGAACTATAAGCAAGCTTTATTTGAAAAGCAGAACGTTTTATTATAGTCTACACAATTATAAACAACAAGTTAATGAATAAAAGAAAGTATTGGTTTTAGTTTTGGTTTTTATACCCTTCGACCATTGAAAATGGTCAAAAAAGGTAATACTAACTTTGTGCAAATGTATGCAAAAGGCAGAAGGAGGCGTGGCAGAACCCATAAAGTATATATAATATATTCCTTTTTTTAATATCTTTGTTTTATTGCTGAACAAATTTCATGTAACTTTAGTTGAATACTTCTTGTCTCTTTCTTTATAACCCAGTTCTTCAATTGACTAGTTACTGTTGTGGGATGTAGCATGTATGTTATTGTAATCATTATGTTAAGCAGCTGTTAGCTTGCAGCTACTTTGCACTCTACTCCAGGATTACCTTCTACCTATACGAATTTAGACAGTGCCAACAAAATGTTACTTATCAATTTTAATATAATTTATGCCTTATGAAAGGGGTAAACATTTAGCTCAAAATGCTGTCAAAGTGTGTGGGTGTGGTTATTTGAGTGTGCTAAGCAGCTCGGATGCAATTACACACACATCAAATGAAGGCTGTCAAGTGGTCACACACATACACTCCGGCACACACACATACACTCTGGCACACACAAACACGGTCGCTTTGGCTTGTGGCAACATTAACGAAGCCAAGTCAAACGCAAAGAAACATCAAAAGCAGCAAAAGGCAGCGAGCGGTTGACCCGGCCAAAGAATTGTGGCAGAAGTACAAACACACTAGCACACACACAGGCACACATACAGGCAGGCACACAAATACATGGACAGTGCATGCAATACAAATGCGTTGTGAAATCAATCGAATCAATCGCCAGGGTTGACTTTGGCGCAGTGTCAATGGTCGCTTGCCGGGTCGCCCTTAGCTGCTCACACGGTCACGGCTCGTCTAGATGTGTTGTGTGTGTGTCTGTGTGTGTGTGTGGCTTTTTTCTTTGGTTTTGCCGCGCATCGCATTATGGGTAAATTGGGTTTGAAATCAAAACTCAATTTCAGGCACGGCTCAGTTTGAAGGCGGCGACGACGTTAGCGTTGGCGACAGCTATCAAAAATCTGTCTAAATAACTCAACTGGGCGACGGCTGTGCAGCCAGGCTGCTGCTTTGTGCTTCAATCTGTCTCGCTCACTCTCTCTCCCTATCTCTCTCTTTTCTCTCTATCTCTCTATCTACTCTCTCCATTCATCTCTCTTCACTCTCCTTCTCTCGCCCCCCTTGTGCTGCTCTACTGTTTGCATTGGGGGCGTCATTGAAATTATTTTGACATCAGTCCAGACAGACAGAGAGAGAGAAAGGTATATAGAGAGAGAGAGAGAGAGGGGAATGCTGGTGCGGTTGGCAGTAGAGCAAACAGGATATGTACATGGACAGCATGAAGGGTAACCTGGCAGAGAAACCCTATACCAAAATCGAAAATACAATCAACGAAACGCCTAAGCTGCTGCTGCCGTTGTTGTTTTTGTTGTTGTTGCTGTTGCCCACATGTATCTATATCAGCTCTGATTGTATCTGCAACTTTGTCATACAATATGTGTGTGCGTGTGTATAGGTGTGTGTGTGTGTTTGCCTGCACATCAATCAATTATGAAACAATTTATCCAAAATGCGTTTTGGGTACATTTTGTGTCGTCTGTTGGGGATTTTGATTGTTTTCATGCAGTCCCCTTGGCTGCCAGCCCTTGCCACGCCCTCCTTGCCCTTGCCTGCGCCTCAATCCTCTCTCCACAGCTTTCCGCTATTGCCAGCATAGCTCTCGGCGTCAGCTGTCGTAACTGTAAAACCGAGTTAATGTGTTTTCTATAAATATAATAAATAGCCACTGTCTGGGGATTGCGCTCTGGGCCTTTGCCAAACACACACACATGTGCTATATATGCATGTGTGTGTGTGTATATATAGGACAACAAACTAAATCGAGCCACAGTTATTACACAGGTCTACAGTGAATTTAGTGCGTGCTATAAACGAAATGACAAAATATAAATATGAAAATCTGTTGCGAATATCAAATGGAAATTGCGCTATAAAAAGAAATTTGATTGAAAACCAAATTGAAACTTGACTGATCACAACAAAAAGTAAATAGAGAGACAGAGAGAGTTTTGTGGAAATTAAAGTAAAACAAATCAATTTTGGTTTATTGAGTGGAGTAACTTGCGAAGCAGTTTGAAACTGAAAAGGATTCAAGAAGAGTTTACATATAGTACAAAAAGGGAATGAATATGGGAGCTTAAGATATACCACTTAGTAAGTTTAGTTTGGATTATAACTTGGATTTTCGTATATTATATAAGCTCGGTTCCTTCTTTCGATATTCTTAAACTTCAAATTCGCTTTAATTATTATTATATATTATATTACTATAGTCTATAATCTCAACTCATCTCTTGCCTATCTAATTCACATTCTGTAGCGCAGTGTGCGATTGTCATTTGATCGACCTATCACGCATGGTATACCCCCAATGCGGTTGACCTAACCTAACATTTGTTATGCGCAACAAAGTTTCGCTTTTGTTGGATTTGTTTTGTGCGTTTTTTGGTTAATGCGGTTAGCGGGCGCAGAGCTCTGTTAGCTCAGTTTGCAATCGAAGTGAAACTTGAACTCAAATCGATTAGCAGAAAAGGGAAAGACTTCCCTCATTAACATATATGCCAACTTTGGGGCAAACTGTTTCCGGCTTTGTTGTTGAGCGCTTTTTAATGGCTTTGCTGGGGAGGGACAGAGACAGACTAAGCAGGCACACACACACTTCTGCACGCACACTCCTGCACACACACACGCTGCCGCACTCCTTTTGCACACCTCTTAATTAAATTATTGGGTATTTGCCACGCCTTTATAGGCGGCAGGATGGGGGGCACCATTGACTGAAGTTTATGCGTGTTTGTCATGTGGCAGTTGCCGCATTCAAGAAATTTCTTTGTCTCACCTTGCTTACCCTATCTCTGCAAATTACATTGCCTACTTTTGTGCGCAGATCGCATTCCCTCTGCAAATTACATTGCCTACTTTTGTGCGCAGCAAATCCTTTGATTGAGCTTCCGTTTGGCATTTTTATTTGCATTTGCATTCATTGGCGGAGCCAACTCTGCTCCCTCCCCCGCACACACACACACACTTGTGCTAAGCTAATGAGCCGTTTATGCAGTTTGATTGATTGCACCCAGGTGGCAACGCTGGTGGTTTTAAAAAAAACCCCGCTTAGTAAATCACTTAAGCAGCGCAAAGCGATTCGGCTTTCAATAATTTTTCAACGGCTTTAACTAATGTGTGTCGCAGCAAGGAAAGGGGAGGTATGCATAACTTATGTGTGTGTGTGTGTGAGGGACATTGTTGCCGTATGCTATGTATGTTGCTGCCTCTGCCTCTTCCTCTGCGCCAATAACAATTTCAATTTATTTGCCGCTAATAAACGCGAATTGAGATTATGGCAAATTAATATCGCGCATACGCCGCGTTGCTGCCAGTCCGCATTCCCCCAGTGTGTTTGGAAAGTAATAAAATTAACACATATGCACATAAATATCCAAACCAGCTCAGCCCGCAATGATGCTGCCCAAGCCAAATGCGCTTCTATTGAGTGGCGCACCCTCACTTCCCCTTCTTCATTCTATTTTGATTTATGCCTTTCACGATTGCTGACAGCCCATATGCGCATGGCTTTTATGTGTGTATGTGAGAGTGTGTATGTGTGTGTGTGTTGCCACTGTAAACTTAATGTAATTATGACTGTGACAGCGGCAATTCACTTAGAGCAGCAACTGCAACAGCAGCGCCACAGTCGAGTCCGCAAATATGTTTACCCTCTTCACCTGTGTTTGCCAGCCTCATTATTAATTTATTAACTAACTGCAAACAATAAATACACGCGGGTATTTTTGGGGGCTGACTAATTAAATTTAGACAGTGTGTTTAGTTTTGAGAGCGCAGCTTAGCTTAAGCTCTACACAACTTTGATTTTGAATTGCAATCTGAATTTGATTTTGTGCCTTATGCAGTCGCATGTGTCAGCAATTTATCGCATTGCGTATTATAATTTCAGCAGAGTTGATGATATCAACTAAATACGAGGATTATGAGGAATGCCAGATATTTAAAGAAAATAGTTGAGATAATGCGAAGTTAATGAAGCTTTTTACTATACACAATATTTATAAATGGCTTATACCTTTGCAACTTAAAGAAAGAGTCTTGTGTGTTGATAATAATAATATAAAATATCCATGTTGATAAGGTTTACTTAATTTGGGTTTCTTATGAAAATATTTTATATATTTAACTGTTTCTTAATTAACTTAAGGACTTTCATTAGTTTTTAATACTCTTTGATCATTGAAAATGTTAAAATAGCGTATACTCACTTTGTACAAATGTATTTAACACGCAGTAGAAGGCGTGGCAGACCCCAGAAAAAAATATACATAATAGACACATATTCTTGCTTAGGATTGCGCTACGTCTGTCTGTTTATTTGTCTGTTCGTCTGTTTGTCTGTTCGTCTGTCTGCCAGTATATCTGTTTGTCTGTTCGTCTGTCTCTCTGTAAAAACACCTAGATCTCAGCTATTATAAAAACTAACATAAAGACACCAACTTTGGCATTAAGGTTTCGATATACTGTACCCAAAGAAACAAAACACAGGCAAAACAAGTTTATAACATTGTAAATTCATAGTGTACTTAACTATTTGCCAAGCGGAGAGTGACATCTGCCAAAAGGTGCTACTATGGGCTCAGTAAGCAGATGTGTAGCAGTGCTATTCTCTCTCTCTCGACAGACAAAACTAGCACTCTACAAGACGCTCATGTTACCCGTGCTCTTATACGCGTGGGTACTGTCACACACGGATGCAGCAGCACTTGCAGTCTTCAAAAGGAAAATACTTAGCAAGATCTTTGGTCCTGATCGTACCGGGGATGGCTTGTGCATTCGAATAAACCACAAACTGTATAAGCTCTACGACGACATTGACGTAGTCCAGCGCCTTACAATACAACGTATGGATGAAGAAGTTCCAGTGAAGAAAGTGTTTGAGACGAGAGTCGATGTTGGGCGACGAAGGGGAAGAAGAACCTGGCTACGCTTGAAAGTGGCGCGCAAGAAGCAGAGGCTCCTGATGGGTTGATGATGATGGGTTGTAATGGCCACATAAGAAGAACTATTTGCCAGGCATGCACTGAAAGCTGAAGCTTAATAAGCCGTATCTATTAACTTGCATATTTGCCAATAATTACAAGATATTCCTTACTAATATTTATATAAAATAATAATGCCATAAAGGCTGCATACAAATGACCATACATATTGTCCTCTTTTGAATTTAACTTTTGCTTCACAATTATTCGGCTTATTTCATTTGAATGGAAATTATATGTGCACATTAAGCAGCTTAGTATCAGTTATGATGATCACATCATTGGCATTAGTATAATTATTATTACCAATACCATTGCCGTTATCATGATGCGTGCCAATTAAAACAAAGGCGAATTTTGAGGGAAATTGAAACTGGGCAAATCAACATTGAGCAATGTGATTTAAGTCCATCGTTGCATATTTCCTTATAATTTGCCGGTCTTAAGTAGTCGACGAATATCGGCAACAACGTATGCATGCATATACCTCCCCCCCCGCTCTGTCCATCCATTGGCCTTGTTCCCTTTGGCTTATTTGAACAAAAGGAAAGTTGAATTCAATTAATATGCCTCGGCACAAGAAATGCGCTTAGGACTTGGCAAAAGGCAAAAGACCCAGTTGTAAAAGGAATTAGCCAGAGAATCTGCAGTCCAGCTTGAATTCCTTTCTTTATTACTGGCAGTTGAGTATTGAAGAATGGAGCCTTGTATGCTGCATTGGTCAGTGAGTTTGATTTTGAATTTTTTGTATTTAATTACCAATTTACAAATTACCGGTTTTGATCTTATTAATGGCAACACACACCAATACCCACTAATACACAAAGAGAATGCTGCTGTTCGACCTCGAACTGCTGTATGCGATTTTAATTGGTTGCGGATTAGTTTCACAAATGCTTTGAGAGAGAGTTCTTTCTTACACACCTTGTTTCGCCAAATAGTTCATCCTGCAGAGTTGTGTATGTCCTTTCGCTGCCCGTGGCATTGTTCAATTGTTCATTACAACACCAACTAATGCGGCCACAGCTAAGGGGATAACTTCAAACTGCGCGCCCCGAGACCCATTTAGCAATCGGACCACAGCGGATTAGATTTTCGTGCATAATGGAAGCCTAAATACATAATACTTGCCAATTAACTGACCACACAATGCACTGCCACAGGCGATAATGTCTAACTGCATGTTAACCAATTGTTCTTGTGCGTCTGTTTTGTCTCTTTCTGCTGCTCTGCTGCAGCTTAAGTTCTCCCTCACTTACGCGACTGCAATTCAAAAGATTCTCAAAGGCTTATGTGATCAACATGGCACTAATTAGTTGGGGATTTTCAATTTAACTTTAAATGTAAACTACGTGTTTTTTCCATAAATCGATTAGTTTTTTTTTTTTTTTTTGGCATCTCTTTCTATTTGTTAGTTGAACTTTATTAACTGTACTGTCTTTAATGATTGTAATTTGCACTTGTTACTGTCTCTTTTCTCTAACTCACATTTACATTCGCCGCCTCTTTGACTTCTTCTCCTTGACTTAAGATGACATTTCTCGCACATTTATTGTCTCTTTCATTTGCTGTCTTGACTACTTTCCAACACTTGAATTGTAGCTCTCTTTTGCATTTAAGTTACACTTTATGGTAGAATAAGATATCTATCGATAGTGTCGTCCATCAATTTGTATGATAATCATGTTGATAGTTCCTTTGATTTCTTTAAAAGTTTTATTTATTTCGTCAATGAATGACCAATGACACGTTCCCAGCGTAAGTTTCTTTAATTCTAAGGAATTCATAGACTGTTTTGTTAATCTAAGCCGATTCTCATTCTATTGATGCCATTGACTGTTCAATCGATTCTATCGATTGTTCCACTGATTCTTTCGATCTCATCGATAGTTCCATAGATAGTTCTATCTACTCTTATAATTTTCGACTTAATGCTTTGTTTAATAATTGTTAATTGGTATAGTACGTTGTATCTTTCTAACTCACTCTCTACTTAACTCTTTTGTACTCCCTCTTCCTCTCTGTCTCTCTTGCTCTGGCGCTCTTTTCTCTCTCAACCCTGATGGCTCTTGTATTTGTTGTTATATTGTTGCTATATGTTTCTCTTTAGCGCTGTTGCTTTCTTTCTCCCTCTCTCCCTCTCTCTCTCTCTCTTCCTCGGTCTCCCTCTATATATCTCCATCTTTCTCTCTTTCTCTTTCACACTTTTTATCTCTTCCTCTCTCTTTAACTTTCGTCTAAAATGCACTTCATTTTTTTACACTTTTTACTGCCATTCTTCATGCTTCAGTCGCATCTATTAGCAAGACCCGCACTGTACTGTCTCTTCCTCTGCCTTTCTCTCCCTCTCTGTCTCTCTCTCTCTCTTCCTCTCTCCCTCTTTTTCTGTTTGCCATTGACCACTTTATTAAGCATGTTGGCCTATTGGTCCATTATTTAAAGCGGCAGCTGCAGCTGCCACAATTCGCATTCGCATTCACATCTCATTCGGAATTCTCATTCACATTAACACACACACACACACACTCACACACACACTAACTCCCAGCCAGCTCGATACTTAGTCATTCATCGATGCTGACCTATGACAGGCGTCACGTTTTGTTGTTACTTCTGTAATATGTAATAATATTATTACACAATTTGTATGCGTGATTGTTGTTGCTGCCCTTCTCGTTGTTGTTGTTCTCGTTGTTGTTGCTCTTCTCTTCGTTGTTGTTGCTCTTCTCTTCGTTGTTGTTGTTGTTGTTGTTGGTGTGTTTCCTCATTGTTGTCGCTGTCCGGTTGGCAACTATAATTTGTGACACGTGCCGCCAAAATCTATAGCTATGGTCACTTGGCCAGAGTCGCTTCCCCTTTTTTGCTCCACTTGTTGTTGTTGTTGTTGTTGTGCTGATTGTTGTTGTGCTGATTGTTGTTGTTGCTTGTGGAGGAGTGAGTCAACAAAAAAAAAAACGCGGCAGTTTATTTTATTTTATTGCAATTCGTCGCTTGCCTCACATTTTTTTTATGGCCCAAACGTTGCGTGGCTCTCCATTGTTTCTCCCAGTGTAGTGTGTGTGTGTGTTTGTGTGTGTGTGTGTGTGTGTGTGTGTGTGTGTGTATGGTGTCAAATATAAAACAAATAATGCCAAAAGCGAGAACAGCGCGACAACAACTAGAATCACAGATAAGTCAACAAACATTCTGCTGATGCGAAGGGTTTCTGTTCTTGTCCAGGCAGGAACCCCAATGAAGGACAACGCCTACGCCATATTATATGTGTGAGTGGGAGGGAGAGGAACAGAGAGGGAGGGAGATGGGCAGACATTCCGAGCAGCGCGTAACGAACCACTCCAACACTTTTATGTGCTACTCTCGCTTGGTCGCGAGGACAAAGTTGCCCCTCGACAGGCTGCATACATTTTTTAATGTTTTGCAACAGCAACAACAACAACAAGCTGAGTTGATATGTGTCATACTAACTGCATGCAGGGACTTGGCATACCAATACACACGCAGACACACACAGCACAACATACACAGGCACACACACGCATGCAGACGGCATTTTGTCTTCGTCGTTTGACCAGACGCTGCAGTTTTTCATCTGCAGCAGCAACAAGAACAACAACAATAGCAGCAACAGCAACAACAACAGACACAACAGCAACAACAATAACAGCAGCAACAACAGCAGCAGCTGCTGCCTTAGCTTACAGTGCAGCACATCAATCTTGTGAGCAAACAACAAGAGGGGCAAGAAAGAAAGGCAGAGCAAGAGGGAAAGACAAAGTGAAGTAGAGCAAGAGAGAGGGAGAGAGAGGTAAAGAGAGAGCGAGAGAGAGAGATAGAGTGAGCAAGCCTGAGCGGATGCATACTGCGGAATGGTGTCCATAATATGCCAGCTTAATGTCCAAGTCCAATTTTGCCAATCAACTGACAACGACAGACAGATTCCATATTATTGCAGATATCATACATTCTTATACAGACTATATACATATGTACATACATATACATACATACATGCATGCATAAATGTTAGTATGTGTGTGTGTATGTGTATGCACTTTTCGCTACTGACGCACAACGTTCTTCAATGATGTCAGATGCGATTTTTGGGAGCATCGCGAAAGTAGCTACAATTTAGCTATAACCAGCTAAATCCTGCATATGATTTTTGCAAAGTCAGCTTTATTTTTATAGTCGATGGAAATTGAAATCTACTACTATGTAGGATGTTATACTATAAAGAATGTGAGATGGTATAGGTACCTACAGTGTGTATGTTAGTGACTTAATCAACTGTTATACGTATGTAATACTAGAATCTTTGAAATTTGGTTGTGTTGTCATTTTAAGTATTCTTTTAATCTGTTATACACATAAAATCATGTATACAAACAGTTATACAAACTGTTATATAAACTGTTATACAAAGTGTTATACAAACTGTTATATTAACTGTCATACAAACTGTTAAACAAATTGTTATACAAACTGTTATTCAAACAGTTTCACAAACTGTTATATAAACTGTTATACAACCTGTTATACAAACTGTTATACAAATTATTACACAAACTATTATACAAACTGTTATATAAACTATTATACAGTATTTTAATGATTACCAAGCCAGTCTGTTTTACTGATTTAAAGTAAAGTTCAAGTATAACAATAGTTGTATAACAATAATCGCATACTTGCTTGATATACACTTGTGTCTGTATCTCTATTACGTAGTGTAAACTTCAGTATAAAATAATTGTATAACAGTTTTTACTTTTATTTATATAAGCTGATAATCAGAGAGTTATGTAGAGAGGAAGAGGAAGAGAGAGAGAGAAATAAATAAAAATAAACTATGTATATTCCATATGGCTTTAGCATTACTCGCATATTTTCTCCGCTTTGCGAGAGCGCCCCTTTCGAGTTTCCTCTCTGTCATATGCCAGTCCCTTCCCTCTCTCTCTCTCTCTTTCTCTTAGTCTGTCTCTCTTAACCTTCATCATGCTGACAAATTGTTGAAAACAGTTGCGAAAAAACTGCACAGCACAGTTAAAAAACTATTCGTGTTCCTCTTCCTCCTCCTTCCCCTTCTTTTCGTTCTACTTGTTCTTCTCGTTTTCGTTTTCGCATTGAGAAATGCAAAATTGCTGGAAACAAAAGTGTTATACAAACACATTATGTCATTATGTACGGCTCTCAATGGGTATGTAAACGGTAATTTGGCACTCTGCTTCGTCAATGTCAACGACTGTTATACCGTAAGCTTAAACTGTTTAAATGATAACTGTTATACAAGTCAAAATTGGATACTTAGCCACTTTTCAATGCATATGACTGTTATACACATTTTATACACACTGTTATACAACTGTTATACACAATGTTATACAACTGTTATACACATTGTTATACATACTGTTAGACAACTGTTATACAACTGTTATACATCTGTTATATGAACTGTTATACAACTGTTATACACACTAATTTTCCGCGCTTAATCATTTGTACTGTTAAATTTGTCTGAAGACACCAACTTGTCCATGGCTATGTTCTGGGCTGCCAATCAATCTGTTATACTCCTAGAGGCGTCACCATTGAAAATATGCGCCATAAGTGCCGAAATTAAAGAAGCTGTTTTACGATGCTCAAACGGAAACTATGATTTTAATGACGTCGCTCGTCTCTGTCTCTGTCTCTTTGCATTTGCCTGCTCTCTCTCTCTCTATCTCTCTCTCTCACTCACTCTCTTTCTGTCCCTCTCAGTGTCTGCCTGTCTCTGTTGCTGTCCCTCTTGCGCTTGTTCGTCTCAATTTGTTTGTTGTGCATGTTCGGACATTTTTATGCATGTTTTGACATGTTTATATCGCACTGGCGTCAGTTCACAATGCCATAAGCGCATCCATCGTTTTACGAGCACCAAACGCCACGCCCCCACGTCAAAAACGCCCACAGAAAAACGCGCGTTGAGTGATTGCAGCAGCCATGTTTGGACTGGGGCCGCGCCATTGTTGTTGCGGACAGTCTCTGTGTCTGTGTGGGTGTGTGTGTGTGTGTCTGTGTGGGTGTGGGTGTGTGTGTCTGTGTGGGTGTGTGTGTGTGTGTGTGCGTTTTGGCTTTTATGTATGTATATTCATTTGCTGCTGTCGCTATGTTTGTGTCACTTCAATGGCCAACACCGTGACCAACTCCGTTGCCGTTGCCGATGACGATGACGGCGTCACCGCGTCTCGATAACAATTTTAATAGGCCATTTAATTTTTAATTAATTCCTCAAGCGGCAGTTGGCATGTCATAAAAATGTTTGCTGTCACATTATTGTTGTTTTTTTTGACTTACGGGTAGAGTAGAATGAGGGGGGTAGCAGGAGAGGGGGGGAGTAGGCATTTAATGTCATGTTTCCTCTGTTGTTTGTTGTCTTTCGAAGCTGCATATCATTATGATGATGATTATATGTTGTTTTTGATGTTACGCCATTTACATATTACTCTCCCTCTCCCCCCGCCATCAGTCGCTTCTTATCTCGCTCCCTCTCTCTCTGTCTTTCATGTTGCTTCCTGTTTCCTCCACGCCTCATTGTTTATTGAACATTTGTCTATTTATAACGATGAGACGCGTGATTGTGTCGTAATTTCATTATTCAATGTTTTTATAACACGCACACTTACACGCTCATAAATACACTCACACCAGCACCCAAACTGACACTCACACTCACACTCACACTCAGAGTGCGAGCAATGAATACATTACGCCATGGCAAGTGTAATTAAAGCCTTGAGGCAGCATCAAGTGTTGCAACAGCAACTCATTAATACAGAAGACATCGATCGTGCTCGTGACACGATAAAAGAAAGCTGTGCTACACACTTAATTGGCTTCGTGACACGAAGAAGGGCTTTTAGACAGGGGCTACCAACTTGTAGCACACTATTCTGCTCTATCTTTTAGCTTTCGATCATGTTCGTGGCATTAAAGAGATAATAAGAAAATAGAGATATGGTCGAAAGAATTCAGTTTTGTTATCAATCTCAGTCTCGTGACACGAAGTGAGGTTATAGAAAAGGGTATACAACTTTTTTTCTTTATTTAGCAGGCTATAATCGTGTTCGAGACACTTAAGAGAACAGAGAATTGATAAATCATCATGATTGAAAATGCTATCAATCTCAGTCTCGTGACACGAAGAATGGGGTTAAGAAAAGATTTACAAGTTTGCCAACTTTCTAACTTTATCTCTAAGGATACTATCATGTTAGTTACATAAAAGAGTTAAGAATATACAGAAATAGTCAAAAGAATTCAGTTTTGCCATCAATCTCTGTCTCGTGAAACAAAGAGAGACTTTTGAAAGGGTTTACTATGAGGTTAAAATCATGTTCGTAACAAAAAAATATAAGAAAATATCTCTATTTTAAATTTTCTAATCAACAAAATTGAGTTTTGCTATCAATCTCAGTCTCGTGACACGAAGAAATTGAGCACTAACTAGCACGACACGTTGAACTTTGATTTATTTGGCCTTAAATGCTTATAATTTTCGAAGCTAATCATGTACTTATCTATCAGTCTAACCAACCCAACAACTACTTCTATTTCGTGCCATCATCAACCTAATTGCCTCACGCGCACATCTCTAGCACTGATGAGATGAGATGAACGTAAAACGCGCTTTGAACCATCGCAAGTTGGCCTCGACTCGCGTTTATTGTCTCCTCCACCTCCACCTCCACATCCTTTTGGCAATATCAGTGACTGAGGGTCCAGTCAGTCTAGCGACCAGCCTTGCTACCCTCACCACCCCTCGCCCCCTTCGGAACCACCCTCCACCCACAAACGGCGCCTCCATTTCGTGAAGTGCCCCGCCCATTTATGCGCATTGTTTGGTTTTATATTTGAGCAATTTTTGTGACTCTCTTAATAGCTTTTTGTGAAAATTAATTTCTTAGCTATTAGAAACGAGGCTTCGCCACCCCTACCCCTGCCCCCTCTACCCCTCATCGCTACGCCACTGTGCTCAAGTGTAGCTTTTAGTGTGCACTCTCTGTGTGTGTGTTTGTGTGTGTATTTTGTAATTACTTTATGCCCGAAAATTGCCGTAGTAAAATATTTTGTTGGTTTTAAAGAAGAGGAGCAAGAGAGAGAGAGAGAGAGAGAGTGAGAATGAGAATGAGAGAGTGAGAGAACACAGTGGCAGAGGAAGGAAATTGAGTGGGTAAGGTTGCGTGGGGTTAGAGCGGGTAGAGGGTCAGCCTTTGAAGCTCGAGGTCATGTCGGGAAGGCAAGGGGAGGCGAGGCGAGGACGGACGTTACTCGTTGCTTGCTTTGCATTATTATTGTTGTAGTCAGGCTTTGTTTTTGTAGCTATTGTTGTTGCTTCTGTTGTTGTTGTTGCTGTTGTAGCTGTGCGCTGTAATCAATGGCCACTAATCAAATCAAACGACTTGCGTCGCTGCATGCGCAATGTGGCGCGGCTGCTGCTGCTCGACGAGATTGAGGATTTGCTGGCCCCCAAAAAAGGGAAACCCTTGCCACTTTGCGCCATGGAACCGGAAACTCAAAGTGGCAGTGGCAGTGGCAATGGCAGCAAGCTGAAACTCAGTCTAGTGAGAGAGAGTGGAGAGTGCTTGCTACTTATAGACTTATAGACCAAGTCGCCATATTCAATGCCTAATTGCATTATCTATACTGCTAAGCCATAACAGGCACTGTTGAAGTAGAGCTGGAACTGGAATCCGAGTTGGAGTTGCTAATGAAATACCCTCAGTGGCAAACTGATCCAACCTGACAGCCTGGTTCACAACGCATTTGAGTCATTTCGACCATTCCATTTGCATTCATGTGTTCCACACAATTTCGGTCATTCAGCTGTCAGTTTCACGTACTGCATTGGATTAGACAGTTGTTTACGGAAGGAGAAACAAATGTAGGGCTTGGAAACGCGAAGAAACGAAGAAAGAGATTGAATTGAAATATCTGTTTATAAAGAAACGGATAATGTATTTATGCAATAGAAACTAATATGCCTACTTTAGCTTCTTTAGCTTTCTTGGTTGACTTTGCCTCTCAATTATGAAAACCTGCATGTTTTTCTTAATGCCAATTGAATATGATTGTCACGGGCAGAAGGAGGCGTTACAGACCACACAAACTATATATATTCCTAATCAGCATCCACAGTCGAGTCTATATAACCATGTTCATTTATCCGTCTGTCTATCTGTCCATGTGAGAACGGCTAAATGTCTAGAGCTAGGACAACTAAAGTTCCTGATAACATATCATATTATTGCGCGCAGATCAAATATATTTTAGAATTTCGCCACGCCCTCTTCGACCCCCATTAATTGCTTAAAACTAAATTACAAGCGTGATTTACATGTTAGAATGTTAATTTCTGGCTGAGCACTTTTTATTTATTGTTTAAATGTTTTCTGCAAATTTGCTTGTAAACGGTTTATTGACAGAGAAGTTATTTAAGAAACAATTTGAAGAAGTGTTGCTTTACAAGGCGCCCCAAAGTATGCAACTGCAAATAGACTAAACTGTTGCTTATGTGCTTGTCATTTTAAACGACTACTTAATCGTTTCTCATTGCTTCCAGTCAACAATTTGCACATTTCAATATCAATCGAATTTATTTACGTATTTTTTGCCTTATTCATTTTGAGTAAATTGTATTTTTTGGTTTGCATTCACTTTTTGCTGAAAGCGCATTACAGAAAATTTGTAATTGAAATGTACTAAAAGACGCCACTGAAAACTGTTATACTACTTTCATCTATGGCATCTATAAATGACATTAAAAACATAACAAATTGCCAAGTTGAACAGCTACCAATAATAACAACAAGAACAACAAAAACAACAGCAACATGTTTTCCAAATAGTTTTACTACTTTTATGCTGGGGAAAACTTGAAAATTGCCACGCATAATTGGCAGTTTTTACAGTGCCTTTGGCAAGCTCCCCTCCCCCCACTCCCCCCTTGCCTTCCTCTTCCCCTTCAATTCCCCCTGTCCCAATTACTCAACCCAGTCTACCTTCTTCGTTCTTTCTCCTCCCTTTATTCCAATACAAATCTTCATAAGTTGAGAAGGGTCTCAAAAAGGGGTCCAGCAAGAGGCATAGGTGGAGAGTGTGAGTGCATGTGCGTGTGTGTGTTGGAGTGTGTGTGTGTGAGGCCGACATGTGCTGGCCGTTAGTTAGTTAGTTATAACTACATACAATTTTATGCACACCATATTGTAAATGTTATAATTTTCACTAAAAATTTTCACCCGACTGCGGGTGCAAATTCATGTCTTGCCTCATGGGAGTGGAGCAGGAAGGGGAGGAAGAGAGAGAGAGAGAGAGAGAGAGAGAGAGAGAGAGAGTGGTTGCGACCATGTGTAGAGGGCAGTTGGCTTTCGGCCTGGCTTGGTATGTCCTGCCCTAGACTGGACTGGTCTGGGCGGCGATCAGCAAGAGGCGCAGCCTTTAAGCCTGATGATAATTTTTAGCAACTTTTTCGTTGCAAATGGAGCGGGTTGTGTCATGACCCCTCTCTCCCTTATCCCTCTCCCTTATCTCTCTCCCTTACCTTCTCTCCCTCTTTTCCTCTTCCCTGTTTTGCATTTACAATTTCTCTGGCTCAGTCTCTTGCTTGCTTCAGCACATGTGCACTTCAACGTGCTTGGGGTTTTAAAGTATTATTACATTAAGGCTATGGCCAAAAGCATTTGCTGTGCCTGTTTGAAATACCCTGTAGCAGTTGTTATAAGCAGCTCGGATATATGCAAACAAGTATCGTCTTTATATGGTACATATCTCTTACAAGTTAAGAAACCTTTCGCATTAGTTATGCTCGCAAGATATCAGCAGACAGTTCATAGATATGTAACTTCCTACTTGAAATGTTTAAATATGACTGCCATACCTTATAGATGTCTTCACCATACCCTGTAGTTGAAGTTTTAATCCTTTATTTTTTACATGGTATTCAAGGCAACGAAATCCGGTTGCAACTGCTTCAATTTCAGCCTGTTTTCACTGATATTTTTGCTGTCGCTATGCTGGCTTTTTATATTTTGAGTAATAAAATTTAATACACGGGTACATGGCATAGTCGCATCGCACACTCACACACTCACACACCCATACACCCATACACACACTCAGGCACTCACATTTATATGTATACGCACATTTTACTCAATTATAAAAGTTTCCACATTAAAAGTTCATTGCTGGAACCGGCCAAGCGAGTTCCGGCTCCGCATTCGCCTGCTCGCCTCGGCTCGGCTCGGTCCAAGACTTTCTTTCGGGTATCGCCGGCCCGGGCACCGTCAACGGCACCGGCTTGATAACGGTAAGCGACCATCGTTGTACGCTACGATGATGTTGGGTTAGGTCGTGTGCCCGCCGGCGGTTAACGGCTACTGTAGTTGCAACGCCCCCACTTTCCTTAGCCCCGTTTGCGGACTGCTAAACTGGTATATGGGCGACAACATCAAAGTTCTAGTCAAAGCGAAAACGTCTGACAGTAAAAAGTTTAATGTGTGTGCGAGTGTGTGTGTGTGTGTGCGAGTGTGTGCCTGTTGTTTTTTCTGTTTGTGACCAACACAGGAAAAATTAAAAACGTCCTTGTTGTTGCTGTTGTTGTATAACATGAGCACGCAAATTACTCTATCGAGTAGGGCGGACAGCCAAAGAGGGTTGCCAGGTTCTTGTGAGGGTTGTCGCAATTGCTTTGCTACCTTTTTCTCTCTCTCCCTCTCTCACTTCCTCTTTCGGTTATTCAAAATGGTTATATTATGTTATGCTCTGCAAGAGTTCAGGAATGTCATATTAAGTTCCACAAAAATGTTACTTTATTACGAGTGCGGTGACAGTAACGCACTATAACACACACATACACAGTGCATATTTTAACTGTTATACATGTACAGTAAGGCACTATAAAACACACACATACACAGGACATATTTTAACTTTTATACAAGGGGAGAGTCATGACATGTGACAAGTGGTAAGTGAACTCAGCGCCGGCTTCAACACAATGAACACAATGAAATTATTACTGCCCTTGACAAGAAAGTGGGGGTGTAGTACAGGAAATGAAGTCAATTGAACTGTTATACGCAAGGGTAACATAAAGTGTGTATAGCTCAGGCACGTGCGTGTGTATGAGTAGCTATTTTACAAGTTTTGGCTGTAATAAAAGACTGTTATACAAACTGTTATACAAACTGTTATACAAACTGTTATACAAACCGTTCTACTAACTGTTATACAAACTGTTTTACAAACTGTTGTACAAACTGTTGTACAAACTGTTGTACAAACTGTTATACGAACTGTTATACAAACCGTTAAACTAACTGTTATACAAAGTGTTATACAAACTGTTTTACAAACTGTTGTACAAACTGTTGTACAAACTGTTGTACAAACTGTTATACAAACTGCTATACAAACTGTTTTACAAAGTGTTATACAAACTGTTATACAAACTGTTATACACATGCAATTAACAGCCTGGTGCACGTTTGGGCTAACAAGCAGACATGTTATACATGTTTTCGCTATAAGCAAAACTGTTATACTGTTATACAGGGCACCAATGAATACTTGCACGTTGGTCAGGTTGAATGTAGACTGTTATACATGAGCAACTGTTATATTAAAGCACCTTTGTCCTTTCTTTCTATCATTACAGGCTTTGGCGGCGTCTCTCCTCGCACCCAGTGGGGTCGCATTGCGGCCCTCGTCTACGCTCTGTTCGGCATACCAATTGTACTGCTCTATCTCTCGGCCATGGGCGAAGCTCTGTCCGCCGGCATGCGTTGCCTGTTCCGGCGTCAGCGCGTCAAGGGCACCAATGCCAGCAATGGCAGCAACGGCAACGGCACCTGCCCCAATGCAGGACCCAGTGGCAGTCGCAGTGGCAAATCGGACAAGAACAAGGGACAGCAGTATAAATCTCATCAATACGGAGCCTCTTCATCGAACTATCAGCAGCAACAGCAGCAGCAGCAACAGCAGCAGCAACAACAACAGCAGCAGCAGCAGCAGCAACAGCAGCAACAACGTGGAGGTGCTGGTGGTGGTGGTGGCAAGGAGAACGGCGAAGGACGCAAGGAATCATCCAGTGTGCCCATCTCGATTTGTGTTTGCGTGCTCGTCTGCTATGTGACCAGCGGTGCCATACTGTTCCACAAGCTGCAGAACTGGAGTGTCCTCGAATCGTTGTACTTCTGCTTCACCTCACTGGGCACCATCGGGTTTGGCGAGCTGTCGCCCAGCGGCACATTGACATTGTACACGGCATCCGCTTACATTCTTGTGGGCATGGCTGTGGTTGCCATGTGCTTCAGCCTGATTCAAACGGAAATTGTAATGTGGCTGCGTCGGTTCAGTGTGCAGGATCATGTCAGCCCCAAGGCCGAGGAGCTCGCTATTGTTACCGTCGCCCACACGCCGAAGGCCTCCTGACAACGACCCAGCGCCGAGATGGTCGGCGGTGCCGGTGCTGCAGGCCCATCCGGTCTGCAGGCTGGCAATAATATTGGCCAGCATCAGACCATGTTCTTTGGCCCGGCTCACACGCTAACCCAGTACAGTTCCCTGCCACGTCGCAGTCATCTGCATGGCGGCGGCATTGGCATCGGTGGCGGCGCTGGCGCTGCAGGAGGCATGGGATTCGGGGGGTTATGCTGGTGCAGCTGGAGCTGGAGTTGCATATGGTGGTTATGGTGGCTATGGCGGACTTGGCGGCGGTGGGGGCGTCGGACCATCGACATCGGCTTTTCAACGCAACACACCCATTAGACGATCCACAGGCATTCCGGAGCATCACATGGAGTACTTTGTGCCGCGCAGCATTAGCGAGTTCAATCTATCTGGCGTGGGGGATTTGGCACTGCCACCACCACGACGCTTCTCACCCAATGGCAACACCAACAACAACAACAACAACAGCAACAACGGCAATGGCAATGGCAACACTAACAACGGCAACATGGGCATTTCAATGGGCATGCACAACGGCATGGGAATGGGCATGGGAATGGGCATGGGTATGGGCATGGGCATGGGCATGGGCATGGGTATGGGCATGCCACATGGCCTACAGTTGGGTCCGCCACAGACGTTGCTCTGCGCCGCTGCAGCGCCAACACAGCAGCAACAGCAGCAGCAGCAGCAACAGCAGCAACCTCCTGCTCAGTTGCAGATCGTAACCATTAAGCCGCGTAGCGAGAAAATGGTTACCTTTGAGGATGAATCCAAACAGCAGCAGCAGCAGCAGCAACAGTCATCAGCGGCTGCATCGACATCAGCTACATTGTCTGTAGCTGCCTCCACATCGGCAGCAGCAGCTGCAGCAGCAGCAGCGGCGACCGCGTCACACTGTCCACATGGTGTGCCCACTACGCCACGTAAATCCGGCGCCGTTTCGTCGGCAACTGGTGACATCTTTATGTGACCAGCCAGTTGACAGGCGGCCGTTGCTGCTGCTGCTGCTGCCGGCGAGCCTGTCGAGCAGGGAGGCGAGCTGAGTGCAGCGCTGCGATTGCGCGACAGCATCGATGATGCGCTGTGCCCCAAGCCGGCGCCAGGCGAGATAATACGCGTCTAAGCAGGCACAGTCACAGGCAGGCAACCCACACACACTCACTAACAGGCAGACACACACACAGACACACACTTCAGGGGGGTGGGGGGAGTGCGAGCAGTGGGGGCATGACTAATTGGGGCTAGAGCCCGCAGCAACATCAACATCAGCGGCAGCAATTTTGGCAACTTTTCGCCTATTTAAATTCAACGTAAGTTAAGCAAATATTTCTGATTATGTGTGTAAATATAAATACAACTACAACAACAACTACATATACATATACATATATTATGGCATGTGTGAAAAAAGAAACAGCACACAAAACAAACAGACAGACAACAACAGCAGCAACTGGAACAAGGGCAGAAAATGAAGGCAAGTTTGCAATTGGAAATGCTAAATGCGAATTGCATAAATAATTCGAATGCTTTTGCTTTGCCTGTTGCTGTTGTTGCTGTTGTTGCTGTTGTTAATGCCAAACAACAAAACAAAAGAGCGAGAGTAGGAGAATGTAAGAAGAAAAGTGAGAAACAGAAATTAATAAATACAACAAACGACTAACAATGAATAATAAATAACTCGATCGGGGGCAAATACAACAAATGTAAATTGTAAATTGTAAATTGCAAATTGCAAATTGCCAAAAATGGGCAAAATGTGTGTGTATAACACAAACGGAGCTAGCTGCATGGCCACGAAAATACTAAATAGAGAAACTACTAAACTGGCAAAATGACAAATTGTGTACAAAAGCCAAAGGACAAACTTTATTTAAGCGAATTGTTAGTTAGTTAGTTTATTGTTGTAGTTCGTTTTATTGTTTTTTGTTTTGTCGTCGTTGACAAATACGCATGCATGAATGGCGGCACTTTGTGTGATTGAAACAATGTGTGCATATATATTACTATGGTTAGTGCTTTTTTTGTGTTTGGGGCTGTATAACAGTTTTATAACAGTTGCGCAAACTATTATACTAGCATAGTTAAGCGTACCACAAGCCAAACACAGCCATTCCATGCTTAATATATGTATGACAGTCGTTTAATTGCTGTATAACAGTTCCGCAAACTGTTATACTGGCGTATTTTAGCGTACCTCAAGCCAAACACAGCCATTCCATGCTTGATATATGTATAATAGACGTTTAAGTGCTGTATAACAGCTGCTCAAACTGTTATACTGGCATAGTTAAGCGTACCACAAGCCAAATACAGTCATTCCATGCTTGAAATATATATATCACAAACGCTTAAGTGTTGTATAACAGTTCCGCAAACTGTTATACTGGCTAAGCAAATCATAGTCGCACACAAACAGAGTTATTCATTGCTTATCATTTGTATAACTGTCGTCGCACAGTTGTATAAAAGCTGTATTAACACCATTGCAAACATGTAAATATGAATAAAAATGGGTGAGCTTTACGATTTATTGGTAGAACCGAGCCAGACCCACCCAGGCCAACCAATACTGTTATACATTGCTAACCGAAATGAATCGAGTGACCAAAATCGCAGCTAATTAACAACTAAGTCCATTATAATTGCCAAACTGTCAGTTCAACTTGTACATAAATTAAATACCCACCCCAAGCTTTGTGTATACAACCTTCCCCACCTCACCCCTCCCTCTTTTCCTCTTTCTCCCTGCTTTAGATGGCATTATGGTATGGGGATTTTTATAGCACATTTATCATTTGATTTTTTAATAGTATCTCTGGTTGCGCCTTTGATGGGAATTAACGTGCTGCAGCAATTAGGTTTAAATGCTTTTTAAATGCATTTTCATTGTAGGTAATTGAGCTGATGGCCAAAATATCCAAATTTCGTCATGTTGTGCACATTTTGAAGGGAGCGTGGAGGGGGGGGCGTCTACCAACGCGCTTTATAGCGCTGCCCCCTCACTCAATTCACATTTCCGTTTTAATTGAAAATAAATTAAATTTAAGTCCACGGGAGAGCCCTTCATTTTGTGGCTGTCTGTATGAGTGTGTGCGTGCATGAGTGTGTGCATGAGTGTGTGTAATTGGAAGTGTGTGTGTGTTAATTTTTTTTGTATGCCACTGTTAATTTGTGGCGTTAAATAAAAATAATCGAATAGATATAAGAATACAAAAAAACAAATAAAGAGAAAATGGAATGCGGGCAAGCCGATGATGTCTACTAAACAGGACACTTTAAATCCATGGGTTGTGGTAGAAAGTGCGAAAAGAGCAAATTGTGAAACGAACAAAAAAAAAAAAAAAAAACCAAAACGAACAAAAAAAATACGAAATAAAACAAAGGAAAATCATAAACAAATACTAAATTAAAACCAAAATGAGAATAACGTTAAACGACTAAAGTAAAACTAAATTAGCGCAAGCGAGTGGGAGCTAACTAATAAAATAACTGTGCATTGTGAGTTGCATTCGTGTTTGTAACATTCCAATTGTGTCATACTACTGTCATACTACTGTCATACTGTCATACTCACTTACCTAGCTAATAACGAACAATGCAAACTGGTAGAAAAACCAAATATTTAACATAAGTTCATGTAATTACAATTAAGTCCAGTTCACACTCACACACACATTGACTCTTTTAATACAAATATACATACATATATAGATATATAAATATATCAAATGGCAAACATACAAATTACCTATATATATATTAATCGAAATATGATGATATTTGTGTGATGCCCTTGCAGACGCTACATTCAAACAGATTTATAGGGTATAACTTAACTAACCAATGCGATTTATCGGTGTATCTTTTCAGTGTCAACAGTTAAATGCATACATACTATATATACATACAAATACACATATACCATATATATATATATACGATATGCGATCGATATGCGATCAGAGCTTAATTGATGTTTCAGCTATTGTCGGACTTTCCGAAACAAACAACCCGCTGCAAGGGTGGAACCGAAACAAAAGAACAAAGAAACAAAAGTCACTTAAAAATAACTCAAGCTAAACTAAATAAACAAAACAAGAACACAAAAAAAAAATGAAAAATTTAAAACTACAAAAAAAAGAAAATGAAATGAAAAACAAAATGAAGAATTTTTTTTTGGTCGATTCCTAGTTAAGTAAGTCAAACTTTAGCATTTAGCTCAACTAAATCGGTAACTAAATCTAGTGAATGTACTTCTAGTCGAAACTATTATACGATATGCTAAATGTTAATAAAATACTGCAGTAACAACAACAACAACAGACACATCTATATGTATGACATATGTATCAACGTCTGTGTACCATGTTTAACTATACTACGACAGGCGACATGTCTCTGTCTCTGTCTATGTCTCAGTCTATCTCTCTAAAACTCTCTCAGTGTCTGTATGTATGTTACATATATATATATAATATTTATGTGTGTGTGTCATTATAAACATGAAACTAATTGAACGTGAAACAAAACCCAAAAAGAGAGAAAAACATAAATAAATAAACGCAGTTCGCACTATGCATACATAAAAATACCAAAAGATGTAGCTATACATATATAGACAACTATGTACTGCGTATATAATATATGTATATGTCTAGCTACATCAAATTATATATATAAATTAATATATATATACGTATATATATAATATATACAAATAAATACATCATGAAATTTAGTCAAACATCCAAATCAAAAAGCGTGTTTCATTTTTTCCGTTTCACTCTGCTAGTGTTGCATACTTTTTTGGGCATGTTTCTGTTGCGGCTTCAGGGACCGCATTGTGACACAAACTCAGCACACTCCGTCCACTCCGTCCACTCCAGTCCACTTGGTACTCAACTAATGTGAATGTGAGTACATATGCGCATCTGTTGACATTCCAGGCTTAGTTGCTCACATAAGTAGAACATGATGAGGATTCGTTGCTAACCTCAAACAGAGAACATTCGCCTACACAAGGGCTAAAGTTGAACCTCATCCACTTTTTCTCTCTTTACACAAGCTTAAAGTGAAGTATTTGTGGGTGCTTCTTCCGACTGTTACCCATGTATCATAGGTATTTCAGAGTTAAAGCTGAATATGGAAAAGCATGTGGCGTACTTAGCTCTGTGCATGAATAACTCGAAAGTTGTCAGACGTTGACAAAGCCATAGAGCAAACTGGCATTGTGAAGGACAAGCAAATCAAACGAATGCATTCGTAAGTAACAAATACGTGGCTCGGTAACTTTTAGACAGAAGGTACTCTAGTTATTCAATGGATCATCGTTGCACCTCAAAGTGGAACTTGAATTGCAAATCACTTGCTAATGAAATGAAGGACAAGCAAGTCAATAGAATACATTCGAAAGTTAGAAATACTTGTTTGAAGAATGAGTGCAACTTTTAGACAGAAGCTACTACATTTATTCAATGTATTAGCGTCGAATGGTCCATCGTTGCAACTCAAAGTGAAACTTGAATTGTAAATCACTTGCAAATGAAATGAAGGACACGTAAATCAATCGAATACATTCGTTAGTACCAAATACTTGTTTATTCAATGGATCATCGTAGTACCTCAAAGTCAAGCTTGAATCGCAAACCACTTGCAAATGAAATTAATGAAGGACAGGCAAACAATCGAATACATTCGTAAGTAGCAAATACTTGTCTGAGTAATGAGTGCAACTTTTAGACAGAAGATACTCTACATTTATTCAATTTCTACACTCGTATGCATCATCGCCGCACTATAAAGTAAAGCTTGCATTGCAAATCACTTGCAAATGAATGAAATGAATTAAATGAAATGGCGAATGCACTTGCAAAAAATCGAATTCATTCAAATAATCGAATAATGCTAATTGGATTGTTAGCAGCGACATCTGTATATGGTCTTATCTTGTATATGCATTTCGCACCGCAATCTGCAGGTGACACGTTTGTGTGTGCATTAGTGTGTGTGTGCAAGTACATATTTACTTATGTGTGCGTGCATATGCATAAAATCAATCGGCGCCTTAATTGGCAAGCACAAATAAGAGAGTGCGAGAAAGGGGGATGGAGGCAAAAAATGCTCTATATAAAATCGAATGCGAATTAATCTGGAATCATTAAAATTAACTCGCTGTCCCCCTCTCTCTCTCTGTCTCCCTCTGTCTCTTTCTCCATCTCTCTCTCGCGCTCTAGGTGAATTGGTTGCATTTGTTTGATTTTACGCATTATTTTGCTCTTTTTTTCTCATTTCATTCCATTTCTTATCAGTTATTTCGTGAATAATTTATAACAAACAATTCACGTTCGATTTATTTTGAGTCTTTACCGGCATTTTTTTTTGTTTTTATCATTATTATCTTATTATTATTATATGTCTTTGTACCCTATGAAAAGGAATATTGGCTGAGAATAACATCACAGGTGGTAACCTAAAAATAACCTATATTTACCAAAGTAACTAATATATAAATTATAATTTCGAAATCTTAAACAAACAATGAATGGGAACACTGCTTCACTTCAGTAGCATTAACAGGGTATAGCCCAGTCTCTAAACTGTCTACTTGATAGGGTTTTATGATCTCAGCTTGTAAATTTGATGACATTTTTAACTTTTCATTTCTCTTCTCATTTTTTTTTTTATCTGAACGACAGTTGAGTTGTTTTTCGTTCACAGGTGGTCTGCATGTTGGCCGGATGTGTGTATAACATGTGCTTTTTGCCAGAGCAATTTAATTTACAACTGTGTGCGTGTGTGTTGCCAGAGTCAAAAGGGGGGAGAGAGACAGACAGATAGAGTAGAGGAGGAGAGAAAAGAAGCTCAATAGAACTTTCGGGCAAATGATGAAATGTGAAAGGCATTAGCCATCAAATGCTGAAGAATAACTGGGAGGCATGGGGCGTACAACGATTGCATGAGGCATGAGGCATGAGGCATGAGTGTGCTTGTCCTCTCGGTATGTCTCGCAATTGGAGTCAGCTCACAGTCAGCTCCTTCAAGATCTGAACAGACTGCAATATATTGTCGTCGCACACGCATAAAAATATGTCTGAGCATTTTTTTATTTCTTTCTTTAACGAAAAATGTGATTGCACAAGAGCGGGAGCAAGAGAGTTTGGTAGAAGGAGAGGAGTGTAGGAGGGTGTAGCATGTTGCCAGTAGGAAAGGGAGGAGAGCGAGACTGAATGATACATATGACACTTTAGTAATTATATAAAGAATCACTCTTTCTATTCTAATTTGATTTGCCAATATTTTATAGAATTTCTTTTCGTTTTTTCGGTGTCTAAAACTACAAATTTCGTTATGATTTGCCAAGGAACAATCCAAGCAATCCAGCAATCTGAAGATCTGTGATATATTAAGCTATTTATCAATATCTTTCTCCAGATTTTGGCCACACACAAAACTCTCATAAAAAAAAGAGGCCATAAATAATGCTCGATTTGCAGTCTGCGACACACACACACGCATACATACATACGTATGTCACTATATATTGTATACACACGTAATACCCACTAAATGCGACTTAAATCGAGCATATGCATAGCCAGGCATGGCGTATGCTGCCCCTTAGCTGCTTATATAGTCAGTCTCTCTCTCTCTCTCGGTTCTTTCTCTCGTTCACTCTCGATTTGTGGATGGGCAGCAATTTATGATACAGTTTTTAAGAAAATTTCTTGCTGTTGCTGCTGCTGTTGTTGTTGTTGTTGTTCTTATTGTTGTTGTTCTTGTTGCTGTTCTTGTTTTTGGGGGAAAGAAAAGAAAGCAAAGAAAAAGTCATCGGGGCAATAAATTCGCTTAAATGCTTTGTTCGAGTCATTAAAATCGCATTTGGAGCTCGGTTAACTGACTTGGCCCGTAATGCTGATGATGACGATGACGATGACGATGACGATGACGACGGGAATGATAATAATGAGGAGAATGTTTCTCATAATGTTCATAATGCTCAGCTGGCGTCGCAGTCGACGTCACAGTTGGCGTCACAGTTGACGCTGTTGACATTAACGTTGAATGTTATTCGTTGTCAACACACTTGACATATAATTTCATTACGTATACGCATTTTATTAACTCATTTTTAGCAGAGAGAGAGAGAGAGAGAGCGGATAACGACATCGCCCTCGTCTTCGTCAGCGCCTACGTTGGCAACCCGCAACCCGTAACCCGCAATCCGCAATCCGCAACCTGCCACCCCCTTCCCCTCATTACCTCGCTTGATGCGTATATGATATACATACTCGCTATCCCACTCTTTCGATGAGGTCGATGAGGCAGGTTAGGAGTGTTGCCTGGGCGACTGCCAAGTACTTCACATTAACGGTTACGCTGTGCAGATTGCCTATACACATATGGATATGCCACACACACACATACACACATACACACATACACACATACACATATATATATATAGGCTATATAGTATAGGCATATGTATGTTTTCCCTATCGCACTGTCCACATCCATTGCTCAATTACAACTACAGCAAGAGCGGGAGAAGGAGGCCACAGTTTTGCAGGCAGCAACTAATTTCTTTTAACAACTATGCAGCGGATCTTAAGCTTTATGGCAAAACCCACACACACATATGTATGTACACTGTGTGTGTGTGTGTGTGTGTGTGTGCGTGTTTACATTGCCGCACAGCTGGCGTGCCGCATAGTCATGCCAAGCAGGCAGACAGGCAGGCAGGCAGACATCAAGTCAAGCCAATATACCAAGAGCAGCAGCAACAACAAGAACTGCGTTTACTTACCACAAGCTATCCTCACACACACACACACACATAGACACTTGCATACACACACACATGGCCAGCCAAGCCCAGCAGAAAACTTATGCCGTAGCCATTGAAAAGTCGTTAGCAAAACGTCAAGAAGAACGCACCCCTTTTTGGGAACCCGATTTTCTCTCTTGCCAAATTTCAAAAACTTTTCCTCGACTTTTTTCGGGCTGCTGTTCCCACATACTGCAACAACAATAGCAACAATAACCGCAGGCGAAACAATGTCAGCCCAAAATCCCCTATTGACGGTCGCAAAAATAAAAACTCAGGCAACTTGCTAAGTAGACCCACACACGAGTGTCGAGATCCTACCGAGATAGGGGACTAAAAACTTGAATATCCCAGCATGACAAGCAGGGGGAAGGGAGGAGGATTGACTATAGCTAAGTGATATGATATGAGGAGTATTTATTGCAGTTTATTTATTTATTTATTTAATTAGTTTATAGTCGGACTAAGGTCAGTCGACTGTTTAAAAGTAAAGAAAAAATACAATTAATAGTTATAATTAATAATTTTAAGTTAAAAGTAAAATCTTAACTGTGAGAAAAGAAAGAAAAAGAAATTAATTGAATTGAGTTTACATTGGGATAAAAAAATGAAAGAGCCGATCCAACATTTGTTGCAGAGGATTGGGGAAAACCCAGAAAAACCCAATCAGATCAGGAGAGTAGATAGTCAAGTTAAAGTTTGCATAATTCTAATGATGATAAAATGATCATGGCTCTGTTTATGAGAATCCATTTGGAAATGAAAGAAAGAATGAAATAAAAGAAAGGAGAGTGATAGATAGAATGTAGTATATATGGCATATATAGTATTCTTTTATATATATTATTGATAAATAAAAACTTCAAAAATTATAACTCCCAATTAAAAAAATACTAACGCTACAGTCAGGTGCTGACTGTATAAGGCCATGGATTATCATATTATACCGTAATAAAAATGTTAACGGTATGGAATTGCCGCCCGAATATTATTAGAATAAAATAAATAAAAAAAATAAAATAAAATAATAGATAATTAATAAATGAAAATTCGCGCCCGCCTCAACCGGGAGTTGAACACACACACACGCACTCTCTCACAGCCGTCCGCCACTCTAACCACTCGGCGATTGCCTCACTCCTCGGCCTGTCAGCAAAGCCTCATTGTGAACCAATTCTGTTACCATACAATGCAAATAAAAAGTTTAAAATGCTGTGTGTCTGACGCTAGATTTGAACTTCGGTATGCTTGCGTAAATTAGGTCTGCTTAAGTATAAATGTATGTTCAAAGTGAGTTTAATTCGTATCATATCTCACTTATTAATAGTCCGATTTAAATGAAATTTTCATACAACGCCCGTGGCAAAGTATTTGTCATGTAAGATATACAACTTTGGTTGTTGAGCTAATATTGTAGTTTTTAAATAGTTATTACTGATTTACGGAGGCGGGAAGGGGCGTGTCCAAATTTTAAAAAAACTTTGAGACACTGCAATATATACGTATGTTGTCGCAAAATTTGATGACTCTAGCTCTTATACTTTCTGAGATCCAGGTGTTCATACAGACAGACAGACGGACAGACGGACAGACGGACAGACGGACAGACAGACATGGCTCAATCGACTCGGCTACTGATACTGAATCAGAATATATATAGTTTATGGGGTCGGAGATGCCTCCTTCTGCCTGTTACGCACAATTCCGTTCCGACAAACACAATAGACCATGAATTTTTTTAAAATCCATGGCCTAAAAAGTCTGAGCTACAGCTCGTAAACCCCCTGATAAAGCATAATTAGAATAAGAAGATCAACCTACTACTATCACAGTATAAACACCTAAACTAGTAAATATGGTATATTGCAGATCAAAGGAAACTCTAACCTATTGCTTATGATGACAAACTCTGTATATCTCTTGATCATCTTTCTTTATATACAGACACAATTTCATGTCAAGACTTAATATCCAAAAGAACTTCTTGTGCATAAAAGCTGAACAGAAACTTCTGTTTCTTTAAAAGACATTAGAAAACTCGCCTCCTGCCTCAATTGCCATATTTATCGATAATCGTTTGGTAATGTCGCTCTCGATAAACTCTCAGGCAGGAGTGGAAAAATGAAATTTGCGTACGTTGTTGTTGTTGGGGGTAGGAGAAGGCGGCCATTGGTCACGCAAAGCTGTGGGCAATCTTTATGCGTTCAGCTGCTGCTTAAATCCAATTGGAATGCTATTAAGTCGAGCTAATGTTGCCACCAGGCACGCCCAGACCAATGCGCTACTCTGCCCCCCCTCCTTCTGCTGCTCCTGCTCCTGCTCCTTCTCCTGGTGCAAGCCAAACAAATGGGTTGTTACACACGCAGCAGGAGGAGAGGGAGGTAGGGGAGGTAGGGCAGCCCAAGGCGAACTGCGCGCAAGCGAATTAAAAGTCCTGACCATACCCCGATGTCCAAACTGTCGCTAGTAGCTTTTCCGTTTCCGTTTCCGCATTCGCATTCGCATCCGCACGCGAGGCAAAGGCAGCGAGGCAAAGGCAATGGCAAAGTGCAGCCATTTTGCGTACGCCCATAAATCTATTAAGACAATTTGGCAGTGGAAAAAGGCGCAAACTTTTCGACGACTTTTAGTGCTGTGTGAATGGTGGGTAGTGGGGAGGGGTAGGGAGCATTAGGTAGGGCAGTAGAGGCAGCCAAGCTAAAGGACACTGTGGCCTTTGCTTAGCTCAGTGGAAAGAATTGAAAACCGCACTGATTTAAAACGCAGTTAGGCAAATAGCGCTAAAATTGCTGAGCCAAGGCACAACATACATACACACATACAAACACACACACAGCAGACTGAGAGGCTGGCAAACAAAAGTCAACTTTTTATGCTCGTTTTTAAGTACTGTCAAGGGTATCGCTATCTATCTATACATGCATAAGCATGTATATGTGTGTTTATGTGTGTGCGCTTGTGTGTGTGTATGTGTGTATGTGGGTGGTTATATGACAAGGTGCTGGTGTGTTGCATATGAAACCGTCGCTTCCTTCGCGACATCGACTGATGCCTTGGCAAAGCTGAGGCAAGCAAACCCACAGCATACGCTTCATGCCTCAGTTTTGCCACTCATCTCTGCTAGCACAGCCCCAGTCAGCCCTCCTGCCCCCCTTCCCCCCTTTGCCGGCTCCTACTGCGTTTATATGGCATTTCTTTTAGCCAAGTTCCCGCTTGGCTCTTTTCATTCCCCGTGCCTCTCTGTGTCTGCCCCTGCTTCACGTTAGTGTCAACTTGGCGCGTTTGTTTGTGCGCCTCCAAGATACTGTCACATTCGCGTTGCCACATCTCCCCCCCTCCTACACCCTGCTAGGGTGCCTGCTTGCGTCACAGGCAGCGTGCCGCATTCTGTAATAATCTATCAAAAAATTGTACGCAAACAAAATGTGATTTTGCGCAGTCTAGCATATATAGTATGTATATATATCTAGATAGTATGTATGTATGTATATGCCCTCTATAAGTATCTGTGTATTCCCAAGTGGCTCAAGTGCTGCCTCATCCGCATAGGTGGGTGGCCAGGCGGGTGGCTCCAAGTCAGACCCAGAGCCAGAGCCAGAGCTGAGGCTGAAGCTGCTCTGCATAAATTTTCGTTCGCTTTTCGCATTTGACAATTGCAAGGGAAATATTAGCACCACCATTTTGCAAATCGCATTTGTTTGCCAGAGTGAATGAGGGGGGGTGTCATGGGAACGAGATCATCACCCAGATATGCAACTAGTTTGAGAGTAGAAGGTAGATAGAGCGCACAATTGCATTGCATATCATCAAACGAGCATCTTCATAATCAACTTTGCTGCGGCACTAGTTCAGAGTGAGACACACGGCACTACTACTACTACTACTATTATACGATAGTATGTACCATATGTAGTGCCACATCTAATATGTGTTGCCTCATGCATTCTGTTGACTCTTGGCAAAGAGTTTTATCTTAAGTCGCCGGCGTTGATGCAACTAGTATCAAGTTGCTAGTGACAATATTGAAAGGGGGAAGAATATCTTGTCTGTATTGTCTGACTTGATTTTGTTATCACGAATATCTGCAAGAAAACTTTGGCATTATAGACTTGTAGATTTGTAGATTCAAGCATCAGAGTTGTATATATAGAAACAGATATAGAGGCAGATATATAGACAGATATAAAGGCAGATATAGAGACAGATATAAAGACAGATGTAAAGGCACATAAAAAGACAGATCTAAAGGTAGATATAATGACATATATAAAGGCAGATATAAAGGCAGATATAAAGGCAATATATGCTTATAGATTTGTGGTTTCAAGCACCAGAGTTGCAGATATAAAGGCATAGGTAACTTGACATAGGTACCTCGACATTGGTACTTCGACATAGATGCCTTGACATATGTAGGTATCTCGACTAGGCATAGGTCCCTTAGCATAGGTACCTTGACATAGTTGCCATTATTAACACACATTTCTATAACATTTCTACAGAATTGCCATACAATATTCTGTTTAAAATCACTTTAATATTCATTTCACTAAAACAAAACTGAAAGCACTGAGAGACTGATAATATCTATTTTCCAAAAGGTTTTTATTTTGTCAATGCAAAACGCAAATGTGAATACCTTCAAATATCAATTTTTTCTGCACTTACATATTTGACATAAAGAGAGAGAAAGATAAAGAGAGATTCAGAGAGATATAAATCTAAATGCACTCTTCAATTTCCAGTGAAATTTGTTTAAGTTCAGTTAAATTAAATTTTTTGTATGCCTGATATTTTGTGCCGTGGCTTCAGTGCATGTTCTGTTGCTGAATTAAGTTTTCAGTTTTGATTTTGTAATATTTTTTTTTGTTTTTGTTGATTGCATTCATTTCATGTTCGATATAAAAATCTGTCTCCGAATCACTTTTTAAATCGTTTTTGTTTCAAACTTTGCCTTTGCCTGCTGCAGTTCCTGCTGCAGCTGCTCTCTCTCTCTCTCTCTCTCTCTGTCTCTCTCTCTCTGTCTCTTTGTGTCTGTCTCTGTGACTTTCAACACAGTCGCAATCTGTCGCTCAATCTCCCCAGAGCCAACTATGCAACATTACTTGTGTGCCACAGTTTTTCCTACAAAAGCGACAAAGTTGAAACTCAACGAGAACTTTGCAACACACACACAGGCCTTGCTATCTGCACTGCTATCTACCTCTCTCCCTTTCCCTATCTCTCGCTGTCTCTCTCTCTCCCTTGCCTAGTTTGTCTATCTTATCGACTTCGCTGTATATCTGCGGTGCTTTATGTCTCTGCTCATATTCACTTGGTCTACAGGGGGTGGGTAGAGAGAGGGGGAGGCATGGACTGGGCCTGCTTCGCTTTGCCTTGCCACATCGTTTGAAGCCTGAAATTGTCCTTGGCTTGAGGAACTTTGCTTACACACAACTCGAATTGAATCGACGCGACTTTGCTTTTACTTTTGCCGCTTGGCAGACGAACAAACAAACACCACAACATCAGCAACAACATCAGCAACAACATCAGCAGCAACAACAGCAACAACAACAACAACAACAATGACAGTCAGTGAAGAAATTGCAGACAAAAACTCGATGAATTGCAACTGCTCGCAGCGCAACTGGCAAAGGCAACGACAACGGCAAAGAAAAAGGACTTAAAAACAACAAGAGACTGGCAGTGTGGAAAGAAAGCGCAGCAGCAACTAAACAGTAGCACAGCAACAAGAAATACCCTGTAAGTCAAAGAGTGCAACATGATGAAAGCCTCAAATCAACGCAGTTTAGTGCAAGAAATATGTTTTAGTGCAGCATTTCGTATATTAGTTGGATTTACTTCATTTACGGCAACAAAAGGGGGCGTCGTCGAATTCAAAAAATACAATATTCTACGAGCAACTATAAGATATAGTCACACCAAGTTTGGTATGCCTAGCTCTGATAATCTCTGAGATCTAGATGTTCATACGAACAGAAAGATGGAACTGGCTGTGCTTTCTCTACTGTTGACTTTGTGGGGCTGTAGATGCCTTCATCTGCATTTTACTATTCAAAGAAATACATATACTGCACATTTAATATACCCTCTAGTACTACTTGCCTGCTGGGTATAACAAAACATTGACAAATCGTGGCAAACAAATTTTTCTTGAATTACTCAAACAAGACGTACGAATGATGGGAGACAAAAGGAAACTGCAATTTGTGGCTAAGTCGCCAATGCCGGAATGTAGCTGAAGCAGCGGAGGGGTGGGGGAGGGGGTGTTTTAGAGTTGCCGAACTGTCTGGTAAACATTTGCCAAGGACACCAACTGGTGGATGGGATAACCCTTTCCTTTTTTTCCTACTCACCTGCTGTCCAAATCCTATAGAAATTGCATTTGTGGCTGCAATTTGAATTGCAATTGCAGGACACGCGCGGCTAGCAGACACACACCCCCCCCTCCGATACCACGCCCCTTAGCCAGAGAGCAAGCACACTCTTCCCCCATGCCACCCTGCAGAGTCGAGCTCACTCCCATTTGCCGTTTGCTCTTCTTTACCAAAAGTTTTTCTATCTCAACTCGTTTTTTTCATTGGCCTGGCATTTCGATTTATACCCATAGCTATCCTAGAACCAAACCAAACCAAACCAAACTGAACCTAGCTGAAGAGAACTAGCGGAGCAGTCAGAAGATGCGCAGAGAACAGCGATAGAAGCCCAGCAGAAGAAGTCAAGGGGGTCCAGCAGCAGCTGAGAGGGAGTTGAGCAGAAACCGAGCAGGAGGAACAGAGAGAAGCCGAGAGGGAGTCAGGTCGAAGCCAAGGAGAAGGAGGAACAGGCAGAGGGGAAGATGAAGAGTAGCCGAGGAGTCGCCACTACTGGACTAGCCAGCAGGCAAGCTGCAGCTCGTTTATCAAAGCCAACGCTTTGAATTTCTGAAATGTCCTTTCCGGCGCCGAATTCGAGGATTGCGAGATTGCCGGCCAGCTACGAGGAGCTTCGGTTACGGTTTCGGGTGGCTCAGGAAATGTATTTGCAGCAAATTACGTTGGCGTTGTCGCTCTCCTTGTCTTACTCCCCTTCTCCCCCTCCCTCTTCGCACTCCCTTTGGCTCGGTTTTTTCTCGTGCTCACAAAGACAAATAGATTAGGCTAGGCCACTGACAGACAGGGCCGGGTCGAGGGTGTGACCAGCGTGCGAGGGGGGAGGGGTTAGGGATGGCAGGACATTTAATGATGACGCCTCAGCTGCAATTAGTTGGGCGCGAAGGTGCCAGGGAAGTGGGCGAGGGGAGGGGAGGATGGTGCGAGAAATTGAAACTGTTGCTGCGTCTGCGGTGCGTTCGCTTTTATGCCAAATACCCTGCATAAATTAAGGATGAGTATAACTAGGATTACTATTGAATCATTGATAGCGCTCGACTATTTGATACTCTCTGTAGGAATTATGTGCAAGGAGGGAGGTAAAGGAAAGGTAAGAAAGAAAGGAATGTGACTCGACTCTGGGGCATGATGAAATTATACAAGATGGTCAAGGTTTAGTATAGACTGTGACTTGAATGTTAATTGTTTGAAGTGTGTACGAACAAGAAGAGTATCCCGAACACACTTCGAGTGCCGACAAGAGCACCTGGTATCTCATCATGGTATCTCTTAGCACATCACTGTCGATCTGTTTGATTTTGCTCTTCTTGTTCCTTTGTAAAACGCCAAACGCATGAAAAATTTGAGTACAAAAATAATAATGGCAGCAGTAACAATAGCAACAGTTACAGCAAATCTAGCAACAACAATGGCAGGTGCTGCAACAACAGCAACAATAACAATAAGAACAATGTCAGATACACGTTTAAATAATAAAATTGGCGCGTGCAGCGGCGAAATAAAGAAAAAACAAACAAAGGCATAAAAATAATGGCAATTTCTCTCTCCCTCTCACTTAATGTGTGTGTGTATGTGCGTTTATGTGTGTGTGTGCGTGTATGTGGGTGTGTCAGCGTGCATGTTATTCAATGTCCTCTACAAAGGGGCAATACAACTTTATCGCATTGTTTGCAAAGCGAAATGGATAGCTGACCTTGCTGCTGCCTTCTACAGGGTATCATTGAATCATATAATACCTTACAATAGAATCAATTGCATTCTTTATACTCTCGACTATCACTAATGATCACCCTGCGATATCGATAAATAATTGTGACAACTGTAGTACAACCAGGGTATATTCACTTCGTGTCAGTTATTACTGACTGAGAGATTGAGGTTAACCTGATCTATGAGTCCTATATGTCAAATTGAGGTTAAACTGATCTATGAGCCTAATGTGTCCAATACTAGTTGTTGGAATGTAGAGCACTGTAGAGAGAGGGAGAGGTGGAGCTGGGGACTACGAGAAATTGGCACAGAGCGCATATGTCACCGCTGCCCATTTATGGTTATTAATTTTTCTGCAACACTCCCAATTGATGGGCATAATTGTTTATTGCCTGTGCATGCGCAACCTGGTGTTATATTTATAGCACCGTTTTTGGGGCGTGGCATTTAAGTGTGGCGCAAATGGAATTTTAAAAGAATTTTTAAAAGTTTCAATAAACAACAAGTAAATTATCTCAGCCAGTAAAGCAATCAATTTAAGGCCGATGGACAATTGCTTTCAACTGTTTTTAATGAAGTCGTTTCAATTTAAACGCAAAATTTATATTCATGAGTGTTTGCGCACGAAGAACACGGAGGCTGCGATGATTATTGCGTATCACGGAACTATCTGATAAATGAGTAAAGTGGGAAGAGTGTGGGGAATATCTAGTTGTAGTAGTGTAGTAACACTTGTGGTAACACTTAACTAATGTGTATTTATAGAGAAGTCATTCAAAATAATTAAGAATCAAACTGTTGAGGTACCTTTTAATAAGAGTTCATCATCTCTGCAATTATGGTCACCCTAAAACTGTTAAACTCACATAGACAGCGATTCTATCGAATACACTCTTCAGTCACACAGTTGTAGGAGTGTAGCATAGTGTAGAGTCAATTTTACATGTAGTACGGTCACTCTTAACTAATGTGTACTTATATGGAATTCATTGATCATTCAAACTTATTAAGAATCAAACTTTTGAGGTACATATTAATAAAAGTACTTCATCTTTGCAAATATGGTCACTCGTATACAGTCAAACTTCCTTTGACAGTAATGCCACTCGATGTTCAGTTCAGTCACACAGTTATAGAAATATAGTGTGGTGTAGAGTCAATTAACTTGTAGTATGGTCACTCTTAACAAAAAAATGATTGTATGCAATTTATTACTCACTCAAACTTATTAAAAAGCAAACTGTTGAGTTCCCCTTTTTTAAAAGATCATTATCCCTGCAAATATGGTTACCCTAAAACAGTTAAACTCCCATAGATAGCTATTCTACCCGATAAAATTTTCAGTCACACAGTTGTAGTAGTGTAGTGTAGTGTAGAGTCAATTAACTTGTAGTATGGTCACCCTAAACAAATATTTGCCTATTTGGAAGTCATTACTCATTCAAGCTAATGAAAAACCTGACTTTTAAGGTACCTCTAAAATATGGTCACCTTAAAATAGTCAAACAGACATTCCACAAAATTCAGTTACACAGTTGTTGTAATGCAGAGTCAATAAATCTGCAGTATGGTCACCCTTAACAAATAATTCATTACTCATTGAAACTAATTAAAAATCAAACTGCAGAGGTACCTTTTAATATGATTTCATTACCTCTGTAAACATGGTCACTCTAAAGTAATCATTTGACTCCCATTGACAGCAAGTCTCCTCTCTACACAGCTCAGTAACATTCCAAAGAAGCTATCCAAACTTACCATTCACGTTTTCTGAAATGGTCACCCTAAAAAAGAATTTCCATTTATTAATTAAGAGCTGAAGAAAATGTATAAATCGACCGTAATTCATTACGAAACTTACGCACCCATAGCAATACCACAGTAATCATGGCATGCCTCCAAACTTTCATTTCCCCCTCCCTGCCCCAGCCCCATCGTCCCATCCACTCTTCGTGCACTTTCTTCTGCAGTTGCTACGTTAAAGTTTATCAAATGAAAACTCATCTCTGATGAAATCTTTCCACTCATTTTGGGCGTTCACGTAGTGTGCAAGAGAGAGAGAAAGGGAGATAGATGAGGAAAAATTCCATGATATGAAATTTAGATGTTCAACTCATTAAGCGAATGCCGACAGCCTGCTGTGCACCTTAAACTGAATTAACAAGAAGAGGAGCCGAAACAAACATGCTGACAGCAACAACATCCTCATTCACATCCAGCTGTACACCCACACTCACAGCCACAGCCACTGCCACACCAACATACCCAGACACACAGCCAGATGTACACCTACACTGGCACAAAGACAATCCCAGGAACATTCACATTCACATTCGCATCGAGATTCAAGGCTCTCCGGCCAGATGAAAAAACAAGACAAATACAATTTATAAATAGTTTGGCCTGAGACGAGAAAATTGAAAAACCGAAGCGTGTGCAAGCACGAGCAAAAGGAATGGAAAAACAGCTTCAGTGAGGAGCTGGAGAATAGCACGAAACAAGAGCAGAAGGAACAAAATACAAGAAGAAAAAAAACGTGGAAAGAAAGCAAAAGAAACACTGAGAAACGTAGCAAAAGGCAGAAATACAATAATAAAATAGAAAAACTTTTAGCAGCGCATTAAGTAAACCGAAAAACTGTGACTCTGCGGTTGTCCTTGAAGAGAGGTGTGGATGGCGGCGGTGGTGCAGGCGGTGCAGACGGTGCAGGCGGTGCAGGCGGTGCGAAAATGTGTTGCTAACTTAAATTTATGCAACACTTGCCCCGCCCCCGGCCACGACTCCGTCTACCGTCTAACGATCGAGGAAAAAACAGGAACAGCAAGCTGAAGCAAAAAATAAAAAAATGGAAAGAAAAAATCAGAAATGAAAAAAAAATAGGAAAGCTAAAAAATAGGAAAACGAGAAAAAGTCGCATAAAATTCAAACGCAAGCGAAAAGTTTTTGCAAAGCTCAACCGAATGGCAACTCACAATCACAGCACAACAGCACCCCAACCCTCCCGTGTCGGACCCCCAGCCTACCCATCGGCCCTACTCATATCTACCACCCCCAAGCAGAAGGTTCCTGCCCTCCTCCTGCTTATGCCGAAAGCCAAGCAATGCGAACCGTACTCCAAGCACGGGTCCCATTGATACTGGACAATGCTTCGATAGGCCAAGAACAATAAACCCCCATCCACGAGTGACAAACACACACACACATGCACACCCTCACACACTCACATGCACTCACACTCCTAAGCTGGGACAAATCAGCGACATTTTGATTTATTTATTTTGCAACGCTGCGAACCTTGAATATATTCACAGTTCACAGGGCAACACGCTTCCCTTCCTGATGAGGGTATGCAGGGTATGGCGAGGGTGGCATCCCCTCGCTCGTGGTAGGGAAATAAAACAGAATGATATACACCAAGGAAAGTGGCTTAATTAACACGTGAGCTCTGCTGACTAGTTGAAGCGAGCAGTAGAGTAAATCAATCAAGTGCTGCTTAACAAGTGGAAGGATGGCATGGAGTAACCCGTACGATGAAGGCAGAGTTCCCCTTCAGGCACTTGAAGTTGGGGAAATTAATGGAATGCGATGCTCTTGACTTTCCTAATACCAGCAAACAATTTAGAGAATAAGGCTAAGTTGTCCCAGGTCAGTTAAAAGCTTGATGAGCTGAGTTGGAGTTCGGGTTAGGGTAGGCTAGGATAGGTCAGGCTTGGTTAGGTTGGATGAGGATAGGTTAGGATAGATTCGGCTTGGTTACGTAGGGTGAGCTTCGGTTAATCTGGCTGAGTCTAGATTGACTAAGGCAAGGTTCGGTCTTAGCCTCAGCGTAGTTAGGTCAGTAACCATTTAACCATGGTAAGGTTAACTCAACTTGTGATATGCAAGGTTGGGTTAGGTCAGCTTAGGTTAAGGTTAAATTAAGTTATGCCACCTTTCCTTATATTACACTTAATCACATCAGTCTGGACTAATTGATTTCTAAGCTCCCCCAATTACATCCTCATTCCCTTAGCCACATTCAAATTGATTTGAGAACGAGACGCAAAACTAAAGCGATTACCTTGCCGGAGCTGCTGTTACCGAGCTAAGCCGTTGGTTAAGGCGATCCTCATGCACCATGGAAGGTAAAGGTGTTTAATAATAAACTAGCTTGTTTATTCATTAGCAGATAATCCCCATAGATTTGATATCACAGCTCACTGGGTTTGGGCTTAGACACCTTTCGTAACGTACCGAATGTGGACACCCGTTGGAGAGTGCGCTACGATTTGTTGTGTCCCTCAACTGCAGCACCGTCGGCACTAATCTATTTATTTACTATTTTTAGTGCAGCAACATCTACGACTACAGCTACAGCTACAGCTACAGATGTCAATGGTTTACTCGGGAATCGAGGTGAGATAGACAGGAACGATGTGAAATCAGGGCAGGGCAGGGCAGGGCAGGTTCAGGGCAGTACAGTGGCCAGAGGGTCCTGGAGCGTGACTCACTCATTTGGTTTTCCGTTTGAATTTCCTTTGCACTCAATGAAATTTCAACTTGATTTCCGTCTGGCGTTTGTTACTTTTATTTTGAGCTCAGGCGACAAACCATCCCACACACACGCACACAAACACACAGCCACACACATGTGCACATACACACACTGGACCGTTGACAGCTGTGTGTGGTAGTTCGTGTGTTTGTTTGTTTATTTGGCTTAATAGTCACCACTGCAAGTGTGCGTTTGTGTGTGTGTGTGCGTCTAGCCTTCGCCAGTTGCTAGCACAAGGAGAAGCATAAAAAAGGCAACACACACACATACAGATGAAACATATAGCCAATTTTGCGAATCCGCTTAAGTGCGACATTGATTTCCGTCACCGATTCTTGACACTGGGCCAGCAGAGCATCAACTGAGGGGCAGAGCATAGCCCATATAGTGGAGCAAAGACTGAGAAAGAGAGAGAGAGAGTGGTAAAGGGGGAGGGGGAGAGAGTGTGACAGAGTGAGGCAGCTAGCCGCACAGTCCCACTGGGTGCGGCGTGTGAAACTGAAGTACAAACTATATTGAAATAGCAGCTAAAAGGCGCACACTTGGACATATATCATATTAGCAACGCATTTGGACACACACAGACAGGCACAAACTAACTCACACTCACACACACACACACCATGGCAGAGTGGACGAAGTGAAGCTTTAGGTGTGCCGGCTCGTGTCCTGCGCATCCACATCCGGTTTCACACGTTGCCACTCTCCGACAGCCTGGCGCCGTTCGCCTTGGGCACTTGCAAAATCTATGAGTTTGTATGGCTGCCACACACACCGGCAGCCACACCTGCACACACACACTTGCTTGTCGAATCAAATATTGCTGCCAAGCGATTTTTACATACCTCACAATTTGTGTTCGTCTTTCAAGTACCCTGCGTGGGTTGTGCTGTGAGTGAGTGTGTTAGATTAGATTCAACTAGGTCAACACACACCCACCCACACACACATACAACAACAAACGACGTGTCATTAATAACTTAGCAATCGCATTGGGGCCACCTGCCTTTGATCGAGCCTGGCCGGGCCAAGAAGCTGCCTACCTCAGCTTAGAAAGACTTACAGCTCAACTGAAACTGACACCTGCTCGAATGACCCAACCAAAATAATAGAAATGCGCTACCTCTCACTCTGCCACCCTTTCTCTGCCTCTCCCTGCCTCTCCCTCCCTCTCCCTGTCTCCCTCTATCTCTCTCTATCTCTTTTTGTGTAGGCAAAGTTGGGCCAGTGCAGGATTTATACGTTATCGAACTCTAAAAGCTATTCAGTTCGAACTAACTAACATCACGCATGCAACGCATCGAGTCGAGTCCGACTTTAGTGAGAATTCGATATTCAAAATTGGCTAAGCCAGTATGGAAAACTGAACAATGCAGAGAGTGCAACTCCTGCAGATTTTGGCACTATGAAAGCGCGAAGTGGACCAAACTTTACAATCGGCTTAAATGTTTTAATGGAGAGCTACCAAAATGAAACAGACACTTGGATTTTTGTTTAGAAATTGGAAATACAATACGAGCGCCGCTAGATAGAGATTAGGAGTTCAAACCGAAGAGGATTTTGTTGAAAAAAAGCTAAACAATTGCTGAAGTTGTTAAATATAAATGTAAAAGTAGTAAACAATAAACATTATTTGATATATACTTAATAACTGCTTATCATAGATTAGTTTAAAGAAGTATAAGAGAACTGGTTATCTGTTAAGAGAATACCTTAATCGAATGAAAGGAAACTAGACTTTCCAAAGAGTCAGGCTACCTTTATGAAGCACTAGACTCGCTGAAACCTAACCATCTTATGAACATCAGAGCATGCGTGTGTACAGTGTTAAGTATAGTTAGAGGGAGGTAGCCAACTAACCAACCTGCTCCATTTCCACTCAAAGCCATCACACAGATATCGCATTAGCCCATGCAATAGACACAACTGAAGTTGGCTACCTCAGCTCTCATCACTTCTAGGGACTGATTGAGTGCATCGTATGTTGCGAGTTAACTAAGCACATTGCAGACATAACTTCGATCACGGCAAGGCAAGGCACGAGACGACACAAAGTACGAGGTCAGCTTAATAGGCTGTCCATCAATCTGAGGCAAGAGCAAGAGCAAGAGCAACAACAAGCAGCCTGCAAGACCTATTGACCATGTGTATCATATAAAATATGATGGCAAAAGGCAAACTAGAAGACAGCAGACACGAGACACGAGACAGAAGACACAAGACATGAGGCTAACAGCAACAGCAACAGCAATGAAAGGATAGTTCCAAGGAGGGAGAGGCAGAGCAGAGAAGGTTTGCAGATTTAGCAAAAGGTCAATCAGTGGGTACATTTATCTCAAAAGCTAAACTGGCAGCCCAAAATTCGTGTTAAAGAAGCCGCTCACACTCTGCAACATCAACGTCAATGTCAGCGACAAACTGAAAGATTGGAAGATGCTTTCAATCAGCGCCCGCCCGCTGCTCATCCGGTGTGTCCGTCCACGTCGATGATTAATTGCCGGAGCATGCATTTTAAGAATGTTAATTTGTCATATATGCCACGTTCCATCCGCCTGTCCCCGAAAAAGGAAACAGACAGACAGAGAGGCAGGCATACAGGCCGAGGGACAGACCGAGGGACGGACGGAGAGACAGACAAAGAGCAGAAGTAGCAAACGAAAGGAAAATCTGTGTAAGAAAATGCTTCAGACGAGCTACAGAAATCAAATTAAAAATGTATAATCGACAAATGAGGGGGGGAAGAACAAGGCAAGGGCGAGAGAGAGAGATAGAGAGAGAGGGAGAGAGACATAGAGGTCAGTGGGGTGGGATCCAAGGAGGACAACAAGGATTATGAGGGCATAGTCAAAATAGGGACAACGAGGAGCTATCAAATCAATAATTCATATTAAGAGAACGATGTGCCAAAAAGTTGGCTACAAGCGACGTGGGAGTTGCCAACTGGGGGAGTGTACAAAGAGGGGAAAGGAGGTTGGTGGGGGGGGGCGGTTGGCATATTGAACGAGGGTAAGCTGATTGCGGACGCTAAAGCAAACGTACATTTTCAATGACAGCGATAAGTGCATGTAAATACAGAAAAGATGAGAAGCAACAACGCGAGTGGGGGTGTGACGAGGGGAAGAGCAGGAAAAACGCAAATAGTGAAGCAGCAGCAACACGAACAACATGTTATACTTAACACCCTAACAGCACACACACACATATATAGTTGACAGTTTGCAACTGCAATTCGCATAAATTCTCATCTATTTTAGATTTGGATTCTGCTCGGACTCTTCCACTTACACTCCCTCCGATGCATTCCTCAACTCCCTCAGCTCTTACAGCGCTTTACCACTTTAGCTATATTTAAATACTTGCACGATTTCCGGTTGTTAGCGCTGTTAAGTTTCAAAGTGGCTGCCCCACACACACACACACACACACACACTCACACACACACAGATGCAGAGGATTCAACAAAATTTCATAGTTTACATTTGAGCGTGTTGTGGCTCATCGACATTGATTGCACAAGAACAAGAGCAGCAATAGGAAGAGCAGCAATAGGAATAGCAACAACAATAGCAACTACAACAACAACAATAACAACAGCCACAATGCTGCTGCTGCTGGTGTTATTATTTTTACTACTGTTGTTGCTACAAATCTGGCAGGCAATAGGGCAGCAACCAGCAGCAGCTGGGATTGAAATGAATTGTCTAACGCGTTCTGTACCCTACTCCCCTCCCCCTTCCTCTCCTTCCCCACTGCCTAAACAATGTGAGCACGACAGGGTTAATTTCAGTTATTTTAGGAATGATGGATGATGCCTATGCGAACTGTGGAACTGTGGAAAGATGTTGCTACCAATTAAAATCTACTTTGATCGATGTTTTCGATTTGTAGCGATTGTACCGATCAACAATTTTTGCAGCAAATCCAATACTACGAGAAATACTTGACGAGACATTTGAGTGTAATTCAAAAGGAATTAGAATTGACAATGAATGCTGTGTCTTTATCTGTCTCTCTATTCACTTGCAACAATTTAAAGTAAATACTAAAGTATTTAACATTGCAGTTATGTGTGTATGAACAATATCTGCAGCAAGAGCAGCCAGCCATGGCTGAGGCAACCGCGCAATAAGCGAACCGCCTCAAGCAGCCACGAGCAACCTCACGATACAGTCATTGTCGCTCGCAGCGCATCGCTGTGGCCTCTGCTTTCATTTTGCCACCCAACCTGTGTATTGTGGGTGCACACCCTTACACTAACAGCATACAAAGACCTACCACACACACACACACACAAGCTGGGAGAATCCTACCCCCTCCCATGGCAGACAAAGCGACGCAGCGTGTTGTGCTTTCTCTGCATTCATGTAGTTCTTTGGCTTATATTATTATCTTTTGTTTTGCTGCCGCTTTGGCTGTTGATTTGTATACCCTGTGAATCTGTGAAAGCAAACAAAGAGCGCAAAAGGATGATATAATCTGGCGTATGGAATACTTATGTACGACACGACAGAGCTGGCAATTTACAATGCTTTCATTCTTCCCGAGCCGGTCAAGCTGATTCTCGTTTTCTTCTTCGCAATGTAAACGTGTGATATATGTAAACGAAGTGTTCCAATTAGCTGTGCAGAGTTTAATGATGGAGGGGAGTCTTAAAGAATGGACTGGTTTACAATTTTAAAAATTATTGCATACTTTGTTGGGCTTTTATTTAAAATAGAAAGAATCCTTCTATATACAAAGAATACAAACAAACAGAATGATAAATACACCTAAGATGGATAAAATACAGTCAGGTAGAACATATTTAAATAGAATATAGGTAAATGGAAGTATAGTCTTGTGTGGATAGTTAGATATTCATAAGAACTTATGCCATATTGAAAGAGAGCAATCAAAATACTTTATTCCATCTCTGGTATTTAAATACACTTCACAATTGTTAATATTTCTTATTCTTCAGTTACACTGCGCAACAGGGTATGCTTGCGTCGTGCATACCAGCAGCCGACGCCATCGTTCATGGCCAATCGCACAGGTATAGACTTGTACAAACTTGTTTATCTTCGCATTGTGCGGCGGAAGTTCATCGAAGGAATTTCGCAGCGGTGGCGGCATTTCAGACATGCCCTTTAACACGGTTCCAGCTGGAGCTGACGCGCCCCACGCCCACAACGTTCCACAACTGAGCCATTCACAGCCAATCACTTGAATGGCATGAATAGCTGAATGAATGAGTGACGCAATGAATGAATGAATGAATAGCCTGATTTATAATGATTAATGCGCGCCCAAACGAGATGTGTGTGGGTGTACCCTCAAAGTGGGTGTCCCCTACAATTGCCTGGCATATTAGCTGTCACACCTGGTCGCACACTCACACACACACTCACATACACACAGACACGCACATGTATATTCGCCCAGATAGGATCACACCTCAACACGATGGCTGACAGTTATTCAGTTATTAGATATGGTCACTGTTAACTTCGGACATGCTGTCCCTCTCCTCCCTCTCCTCCTCCCCTCTCTTTTTTCCTTCACCTGACCGACTGTACCTGGCTGATAGTGTGCAGGCCAAAATTGTAAGCTGCTTAACGGGCTCAGTCCCTGGACACAGTCCGCCCCCATGGCAAGCTGCTGTGGCAATCTAATGTGAATGTGTCTCCCAATTCCAGCTGCATGATGAGTGAGTCCCACTCTGTGTGTGCCTGGACCACGCACCACCCCTCGTCCCCCAGTTTATTTCAATTTCCATCTCGCATTCCCATTTCAATTCCAACTTGAGGTTTGCTCCCTCTCCACCTCCCTTCCTCTCTCTCTCTCTCTCTCTCTGTGCCAGACATCGTAAAATATAATTATGTATTTGCCTCACTCACCGAAAGTGAAAAATAAACTGCCAATTTTGGCGCTGGCCACCGGCTAACAATAAGCTAACTACAACAACAACACAAGAGCACAAGCGGAGGGGGCACAACGACAATGGACGAAAGTAAGCTATTTGTTTAACAGCTGCAAGTCAGCAGAAAAAAGCACAAGACGAACAAGCAAAAAGAAAAAGAAGCAGCAAAATGTAAGCAAAGCGCAGCCGAGAGGAAAAAAATAACCGCAACTCGTAATACACTTCAAACGCCCGAAAACGAGCAGCCTTAAAAGGTAGAAGAGGGTCGCAAACATTGGAATCAAAATGGGAGAGAAGAACCCGACGAAGACGAGCAAGAAAAAAGGTCCTAAATGTTGATGCTCAAATTGAAATTCGGCGCCGGAGAAGTGCTCACTTTAAGTACTCACCAAATGGCGAAATACTTAATTAAATTATTATTCCGAGCCGCATTGATTCGCTTCTTCTCTCCTCTTCTTTTGAGCTCTAATTGAGCACGAATATCCAACTAATTTAATAACGATTTGAGCTTAAAGCGAATTATGATAAAGTGTGAGGGGTGAACTGTGTGAGCTGTGTGTTTTATGTGGAATTACTCAATCCGTGCAATACTGAAACCAATCAAGAGATGTGTGATAAGTGTAAGCCAAGTATGGAATGTGTAATATGCTAAGCTGCTAGGAATTCTACAGAGTTTTAAGATCATAAATAAAGGCTTAAGTCCTAGTTTTGTAAACTAGAATACTCACACTTTCTATTTTTAAGATCAGCTCGTTCGGTATAAATTAAATTATTTCAGCTACCCTGCACCCTCAGTGGAGTATATTTGAAGGCACCTACAAGACTCAAGATTGAACCTAGACCCCATAATGGAATTTCAGTCAACAGCACATACATATATTACATTACATTTATAGCTACAAATTAAATAATTATATAGATTATATTGTATATATATTGTCTATAAAACACTTGTACACTCCAGTCAAAAATCAACGTATCTAGCACTTATTAATTTTATATTACATTTAGTCATACCTTTAATTTGTTATCTTATATTGGACCAGGACGCAAGTCAGTTCCATTACAATATATTAATATAATATAAATATATACAATATATTAATATATTTAATATAAAACAATAAACCAAAATAAATTAATAAAAGGAAAGCAATCATAGTTAGCACCTTTTGAATTATCTACAAATTAAGTTGTTAGTGCAATACATCATGCATCATTTGATTGCCAAATCAAGAAGCTGTCTAGTTCAACAGTAACAAGCCTCATGACATATCCACAGTACTTCTCGCTGGGACCACAAAGAAAGAGAGTGACCACAAAGAATTGTCGAAAGGAAAGAAAAATTGCTGCTGCTGTTCTGCGTAGGTGCGATTGTTATATGGTTTTTTGGTGGTTGCCGCTTGCCGCATGGACGGAAACCGAAACCGCATTAATGCCATACACACACACACATATATATATATATATATGTATATATGTAGGTATATATAGATTTGTGTGTGTGTGTGTGTGTTTGAGCCACTCACTGTTTGCTTTAACCGCCGCCGCTTGGCCTACAATTTTTACCAGATTTTTACCTATGGGCGAGGCGCGTGTTGCCACACCCCCTGGCGCCCACTCGCGTTGAATTCATTAAAAATTTAATGACCTAACCAGTGCTGTAAAATGTTGTTATTGTTGTTGCCGCTGCCGTTACTTCAACATGCATACACAACACCAGCAACAACAACAGCAACGCGAGCAACATCAACACGAGCAACGGCAACAACAGCAACAACAACCGCGAGTAACGGCAACGGCGATATTAAAATTCATTAAAAATGATTTGCGTAAAACGCAATTTTATTTTTTAACATAAAAATGAGCAAAGCAAAAAGAAAAAAAAAAGAAAAACTGGCAGCAGCAGCAAAAATTTGGTCAGGCAGGGCGGAAAATGTACTCGTAATACACAACACTACAAAATGAAACAAATAAACAAGCCAAGGTCCCAACCCGGCACCGGCTATGACCCTAGGCCCGTATGCGGCGCCGACACGGGCCCAGAGGAGGGTCAAGCTAGCGAGAGGGAGAGAGAGAGAGCAAACGAGCACGAGGAATATAATTTAGCGTGGGGTAAAGCAGGTTGCCTGTGGCATTCCTTGAGATCGGCCAAGCGGGAAATGTTCATCAATGAATGCTGCGAAACTAGTAACATAGTCGGATATAGTCCACGCATTCATTCGTGTTGCAAGTGCAAGTTGCAACTTCCTCCACTGCTCAAGGACTTACTGCGCTATCAAATTACCCATTTCCAGCAAACAACATTTTCTCTGCGCAGAAAAATCATTTTCAATTTCTTTATGCGAAAATGCACAACTTTCTCGTTTTGTATACTATATGTATGTGTGTGTGTTGGTGTGCGTGTGTGTGTGTGTGTGTGTGTGTGCAGTATAGAAATCGACACACAATGCAAACCTTAATCTCCTCAACGAGAAGTCTTGTTACTCGTTACTCGCATTTTTTTTTTCAATTGATTCGTTGGTTCTCAGTTTCGGAATTTGATTCATTTGTAAAAATCAATTTAATTCGCAATTCATTCTTATGGTCTTACACTCTTTCACCTTCTCTTTATACCCGCTACCCGCAGGATAGAAGGGTGTTATGACTGTGTGCCAATCGACAGTGTTTGTATCAGGCAGAAGGAGGATTGGTAGATCCCACAGTATGGTAAATGTACTCTTGATCAGCATCAACAGCCGAGGCGATCTATTGTATTTAAGTTCATCTACCCGTCTATTCACCTGTCTGTTCATCTATATGTTTGTGGCTGCCTGTCTGTCTGTTTAGTTATCTATCTATTTATCTATCTGTCTATCTATCTGTCTGTCTATCTGCCTGTCTGTCTCTCTGTCTGTTTTTCTGTCCGTCTGTCTGTCTATCTATATCTATCTGTCTGTCTGTCTCTCTATCTCTCTGTCTGTCTGTCTACCTGTCTGTCTATCTGTTTGATAATCCGGATCACACAGACTCTAAGAGCTAGAGCTACCAATGAATGCGTTACAAAATACATACAAGCATCTTTGGTTTATTAAATAAGACGTCGTTTTGGACAAGTGAGTAGCGGGTATATCACAGTAGAGTACATTCGACTGTAGTTTTCGTGCTTATTTATGATACCCTCTAGCAGTGAGAGAATAAATTAAAATTTAAGGGGTATTTCAGTTTGAGTTATGTAGCTATGATGCCTTCTTCTCTCTCTATTCTATCAATTCAATTACGACTAAGAATTGATACACCAATTAGATATTTCTTAGCTCTTTTACAGGGTATACTGCTATTAAGCAATGCGCTGTCTCTTTGGCTTGAGCCATTCTTATTTTTGGTTATTTTGTATTTTTGATAAGTAACTTTTTATTGTCTGCGCGTTTGTCTCGCCATCTCACTCCCACTGTCTCTCTCTCCCTCTCGCTCTCTCTCGCTCGCTCTCTTCTCTTTCTCTTCGGGCTTTATGCAGTGGTGCAATCAATTAAATGATACTTTGCTCTTTGGCTGCTCGCCCTAGAGTCGGGAGAGTCTACCGATTATTGATAGGACCGACGCTTTAGCCGCATCGAACGTATAATACTCCCCTGTCCCCTGCCCCCCTTGCACCACCTACATTCGCTGGACACTAAAAAATTAATGAAAAAATTGGCACACAGACAGCAACACAGACACACACACACATGCATATATGTATGCACACATACATATTTATACATACATATACATATAAAATTAAAAAATTTATTGCTTTCACTGATAGGCATCCAGGCCATTGGCTGTCCATCGCCCCATCGGCCTCGACAACCCCCCCCTTACACGCCTCTTGCCACACCCCGCATCATGTCCCTTCGTCGGGATGGCAGCAAATTAAAAACAAGCATAACAACAACAACAGCACCAGAAAAAAAGTGAAAAACACAAGTAAAAATGCTTTAGTGGAGAGTACACGACCAGCAGATACCCTGTAAATGGCACACCCTGTAAGTGATAAAGAAAAGTACAACTAATTTCAGTTTCTCACTCTGCAAATTGTAGATTCTATTCACCTTTTTCTAAAACCTTATCATGTTTATGGACTATCTGAGATGTTGTGCACAGCATGTGCTCGACTTCGCGCATAAAGTATTCAATTCATGTGGCATCATTAGCTATTCTCTCTGTTAACCTTTGCAACTTCACCATAACCTCAATCAATAGATTGTAGGGTGCCTGGGAGAAAAAAGTAACATTAAAAAATATTTCACATCGCATTTATTTTTAACAGTCCATGCATTTTATATGACGCGTCATGCTCATGCCCGCCCACTGGGCGTGTCATGTGGTGTAATTTCGTTGTAGACACGGCAACAATAAGTGTACAACAACAACCAGCAACAACAACAACAGCAGCAACAGCTTTCACCTTGTCACATTTTCAAATTCAATTTTCATTTCCATTTCAAAGATTTCACAGACTGTTTGTCAATTTTTAACAGATAGAACAGATAGAATGAATGTCGAGGGGGGAGGGAGGTGACACAGGGCGTGGCAGACGGGGCATTCATGGCATTCACCGTTAGACGTGCCCGATTTTGAGGCTCATTAAATTTGACAAAGATTTGCGCAAAAGTTTTTCTCTCGCAGCTCTCAACTTTTCCGACTTGCTTTTTATGAGTTTCCATTCCAGTCTGGTATCAAATTGATTGCCCAGACATGTGTACAGCATGTGTCTGTGTATGTGCGTGAATTGCAAGTGCTTTGTCAGAAGTCACAGCCCCCCCATTGCCATCCCCTTTCGCACGTCCCCCGTCGACGTCGACTCGGGTCCAATTAGCCCAAAAGGTGACAAAGTGGGCGACGTTGAACAACTGCCAGCCACGCCCACATCTGCTGCCTACTGCCAGCTGTCTGCTGCACCAATAATTGCCAGCCAAACTAGCATTAGACCCGAACCGTTGGCATGAGCGTGCCCGCATAAAACACGGCCACCTGATAAGAAAAGCAACAAAAGTTCAAAGTTGACAGTAGAAAAAAAAGGCCTGCAACAGCCTTCAATAAAGTGCCTAAGCTGCAACGCACTGAGCGATGCCCCGCACAATGAATTATGATGAAAAAACATCGCATCTCTTCTCTATAAACTGCAAACAGGATTGGGGAAAACCCAGAAAAACCAAATCATCTGCAGAAAATGATGTTGGTCTAAAGTTGCCAATGCTTGAACTGGAAATAAACTTGAAAAAGGTATTTGTTTTCATCATATATTCTACATTACATACTTTTAAATATTGTTAATCTGTTTCAAGTCAAGTTAAATAAATAAATAACTAACGCAAATTTTCAATTTTCCGCCTTAAATTCAGCAAGAAAGTAAAATTTTATTATTTTATTTCTTCAATTGCTGTGTTCTGCAAGAATAATTGAATCCATTTAGATGGAAGTTTCAGCTCCAGAGATTTCTTTCTTTAATAAATATCGCATGCAATAAAAGTTAGTCGAACAACATATGAATGAATCCCGAGTCGAGCTCGATTTTATTATACATATATTCTTTATTTAATCTTGTATTTACTTTAAAATTCTTTTGAATTGTTGCTCCTGTTGTGGGCATGGTCAGCTGCAGACCCAAACAGAACCTGCATGCATGGACTGGGTGGTGAAGGAGATTGTGGGAAGGGGGTGGAGGTGTAGAGTGAATCAGCGCTGAGTGGAGAGCCAACCTGATGGCGAAGCGAAGCGGAGCAAACAGAGCAGACCAGCTTTGCCCAAGAGCAAATATGCAAAGCTACACAAACGCACACACACACATACAAACACAGGGACACACACACACACACATAGAGAGGGACACACACGGATACTCAGCTACAAACCATTGGCGGCTGAGTTGATTTTCTTGTTGCTTTTTCAGCATCGTGTAAAAGAAGAAAAATGTTTGGCAATGCCTTCGTTGTTGTTGTTGTTGTTCTTGTTGTTGTTGCCGCTGTCATTGTTGAGGTAAAAACAGGTGGGAGTGCCTAGACAGGGTCAGCGGGAATACTCGCACGGGGTGCGTTGTGTGAAAAGCAGCGTAAAAAATGCTTAAGCCAAAACGGGATTAGAAACAACAACAGCAACAGGAGGACGAAAGGAACCAGCGGACAGAGCTGATGGCAGACGGCAGCCCCAAGCGCAAAGCGTGGCAAGCAGGGGAGTGGAGTGGGACAAACAAAGGAAAACACGTTGCGAAAGACAGAGAGAGAGAGAGAGAGAAATCAAGGTTGTTGCTGCTGTTGTTGGCCACGTTGCCAAAGTGCTGGGATCTAGTGCGCCTATCGGTGTGTGTGTGTCTCTGTGTGTGTGCGTGTGTAAGTCTGTTGTTTGCCTGCTGTTGTTATGCGAGTGGCCACACAGCTGGTACATCAAAAAACCAACAAAAAAACGCTCACACACTCGAAAACAGAATAAACGCACTTTTACGGACACCTCTGCGCGGCAGAGAGACAGAGAGAGAAAGAGAGAGAGGGGAAGGAGGAGTAGGAGTGAGTGTGTGAGTGAGTGAGAGGCAGGAGAGACAAAGACCAAAGGCAAATTGACTCTAATTGGTGCACAGGACCCGAAAGTTGTTTTATGGCTCTAAGATCAGACAACATATCTCTCCCGGCTGACCTAAATCAATGACACGGACTGTAGATTGAGATAGCACGGCAGATTGAAAGATCTCCGAGTGTGAGTGCTGTCTCCTTCTCCACGTGTTGTTCTAAGTGCCAACTGGAGCAGCTTATTACTTTATGCTGCCGCCGAAAAGTATGTTATGTTTTTTATTTTATTTTTTTTTTTTTTTGTTGTCATTTTGATTTTGGGCAAAGCTTAGTGCGAGGGGCGCATTGTCTCGCAAATTTAAGCTTATTTCTTATAAACACATTCGTAAATATATAAATACATATTCATATATATACTTATACATATCCCTATATGCTATACTAAGCGTACATATAAGGCCTGTTTGGACTATCAGCACTGACTGAGTGGAATAGATTCTCAGTTAATAGTAACCTAGAGTATTCTCTGCTAAAAGGGAACTCTACACTTCTTATGTGCATGCCTCAGTTGCACAGAGCAGTCCCTGTCAAGCAGCTGATAGCGTATTTCATATTCGACTTGTCGGCAGCAGGAATTCGTTAAGACACTCGCGTGTGTCTAAGCCAGGTTGTCTTGTCCAAGCGGGCGCAGGATATGTGCGAGGGTGTCAACTGTTGTCAGCATGTTGCAGCTTCAGCTGGCTTAGCAGCTGTAGAGAGAGAGAGAGAGAGAGAGAGAGAGAGAGAGAGAGAGGGAAGTAAGCTGCTGCTGTTGCCACACGAGTGCGTGGCATAAAAATCGCATTAAACTTAAAGCAAATGTCGTCAACTTTACAAATATAACAAAAACACAGACCTCTCTCTCTCTCTGAGTGTGAAGAAGGCAGAGAGTGTTTGAGAGGCAGAGAGAACATTACTGGGTTGCTTGTCTTCTGTTGTCTTGTGTTTTTTCTTCGGCTTTATTCTTACCTTTTCGGCAAGGCAGCTTTTGATGTAGGTTTATCAGATATCAAAGCGCATAACTGATAATGTGGCAAATGGGGGACAAATCTAAGAGACAATCACAACAGGTGGTTGGCCCTGCCCAGCGCCGTATCCCGCACCCCGCAACCCGCAGACCACACCTCGTATCCCTCTACTCGGTCCAGTCACTGTCTCCAACTGCTGCCTTCAGCTCCGTTTTGTTTTGTCTCCTTTCGTTTGGTTTGGGTTTCTTTTCTTTTCGGCCTTGTCTTATCATTTCCTGGGCAATGTGGTCGTCTTTTAGCAGTTGCTGCGGCAACCAGGCGAAGTCCAGTGTCCAAAGTCGGGAGTTGGGAGTCGGGAGTCGCCAGAGTCGTTGCTGCTTGTTATTTGCCTTGGCTTTTCCACATGAGATTATCTTGATTGGAGCTGACTTGCTGACCTGATGCAGCCCAACAATAATAACAATAAAAGGACAAAGCAACAGATACATAAAGCGATTGACAATTGCTAGTGATAGAATGCTTAATACCCTGGAAGAACTGGGTGGAGTTTAATTAGTGAATGCCAGAAAGAACTTTGAGGGCATAAGTTGGGAATAGTTTCTTGATTGATACAATATCTTAAATCTTATATCAATTTAGTTACTTTATAGTATTGTATATCATTTATGCCCATCTAGATAAGATTTGGTCTTCGTGCTGCTGAGATACTTTAGCTTCTATGTTAGCTAATTTTAAAGCAGATTAAATCTGCCACTACTTACAGGGTACAGAAAGGTTTGCTGTGTTTGCTTTGCATCACGCGCTTATCGGCCAGTCTCTCAGCCCCTTTCACTCTCTATCCCTCTCTCTCTCGTTAGCAGTTGGGTTTGTTTCCATGTTTTCCGCTTGTGATTTCAGGCATTTGATTTGTTTATGTTGATAATGATTACAATGTTTTCGTTGTCGTTGCCCGGGCACAAGAGGGCAACCCCTCAGGGGAGCAGTTCGACCCTGGCCGGGCCCCCGGCCCCGTATCCGTTTGCCTCTTAGTCTCCCCAGCCAATTGGCATATCGGGCATAAAGCCTGCTACTTCCGGCCCTCGGAGCTTGCCCGCTTGCGCCGCCCGCTGCGCCACGACTCTCATTATCGCGACCATCTTTCAAACGTTGCCAGCATATGTTAGTTTTGCGTAAACTTGAAAAGCTGCTTCACATTGTCAGGGGCGGGGATGGTGCAGGGGGGCAGGGGCAGGTGGCAGTTGGCAAAAGGGTAGTGTACTAACACACTCGTACACTCACACACACACAACACACGTACTTACACACACAATGCACAATCTGATTTAGCCTCGACAACGGCAGCGCCAGCAAAAGTGTGGCCTACTTTTGGGACGCCGGCTCATTCATAAGCACACACACACACTCTCTCACACACACAGATACGCGCCTGCATGTTAGCATAGCATCTGCTAAAACGTTGCCACACACACACACACAGACACACACACACACACACACCTACACCCAGTGCTGAGCCCCCGACACAGTCTCCACACCTTGTGGCATTTAATATTTGTGTCGTTGGCAGCAGCAGCAGCAACAGCAGTAGAAGCAGCAGCAGCAGCAGCAGCAGCAGCGGAGGCAGCCAGGACATTGCCAGGACACTGCCAGAACGCTGCCAGAGCATTGCCAGAATGCTGCCAGCGGCGTTAAGTAGGCGACTAACGTGAAATGTTTTCCATTGCACTTTATTCCCTCCCTCATCTTCCTTCTACCTTCCCCCTTACTGCTGCCTTTCCTCTTCTCCCTGCCCCTCTACAGCTCAGACTTTTGGGGCAAATATAATAATGTCAGGGCGTCGACTTGTTTACGCTTTGTGCAGGCTTTTCCAGGCGACAATTTATGTTTGACCGCATGTCCTGGCTAACTGTGCCGGCATTTGCCCCACGGTGTAAGATAGTCCTGCTGAAGCCTCCATCTGCCTGTGTCCTCAACCACAGCGCAATCACTTGCTGCCACTATCGTTGCCGGCACCACCACCAGCAGCAGCAGCAGCAGCAGGTGAGTGCGAAAAGTTGCCGACGGGAGCAGCAGCAAAAGTTTGCTTGTTTTTTCGCTTGCTTGAACCTGTTGAGAATTTTAAGCGTCATGTGAATATGTCTTGCTTGCCAAGGGTGTTAAATGCCTCTTAAGCAATATTGTGCTCCACAATGGCTAAGAATAAGCGCCACTGTACGATACCATGCCCTCGATTCGTTGAGAGGCGTTATAAAGATACAAAAGTATCTCTCAGATACAGGAGTATCTTTCATATACAAAGTATCTTTCAGATACAAGGGTATCTTTCATATACAAAAGTATCTTTCAATAACAAAAATATCCTTCAGATAAAAAGTATCTTTCAGATACCAAATTATTTTTTAGATACAAAAGTATCTTTCAGATGCAAAAGTCTTTTTAGGATAAAAAAGTATCTAACAGGAACAAAAGTATCTTTCAGATACAAGAGAATCTAACAGACACAATAGTATCTTACAGTTACAAGAGTATCTAACAGATACAAAGTAACTAACAGAAACAAAAGTATCTTACAGATACAAGAGTATCTTACAGATACAAAAGTATCTCACAGATACAAAAGAATCTAACAAATACATTGGTATGGCACGGTTACAAAAGTATCTCACAAACTACAAAAGTACTTCACAAATACATAAGTAATTCACCGATACATGAGAATCTAACAGTTAGAAAAGGATACAAAATGGATACAAAAGAAACTAGCACATGCGAAAGTATCTCAAAGATACAAAAGCATCTGGCATACACAAAATTATCTCATATCTTTGCAGTTTGCAATTTATATCAATTGCCACCCCAGATAGCGCCCCACGATATTCCAAATGCCTGCGAACAATCCAGAGACACAAGGTTTCACACGCATTTAAAGCTCTCTCGCCGCGACATTAATTCACACACAGGCTCGAGGGCTCTCGTAAAATTATTTAATTTGCAGTGAGTTGCATATTTAATAAAATTAATTAGTTCTTATCACGTAACTTTTACGTTTTTCCTTTTTCCATTTTTTCTTTATTTTTTATTTTTTTTTTTTATTTTTGTGGGTAAAAAATGTTCGACAGCTTGTTGTTGTTGTTGTGGGTAGTATTGTTGTAGTTGTCGCTGTTATTGTGTTGCTTCTTGCTGTTGTTGCTGTTGTTGTTGTACTTCTGTCAAGCGTCATAAACAATTAATTTAAAAAGTTTTTTTTTTCGTGGCATTTCATGCGCTTCATCGGCTTCTAATGACGCAGTGGCAGCAATAAGATCGACAATAACAACAATTGTCAAAGTCAATTGTGGGCGTGGTGGCAGCAAAAAAGCCTTCAACATATTTACACACATAAGGTAGAGAGAGAGAGAGAGAGAGAGGAAGACAGGGAGATGCCTTTGCCATTGTCCTCATGCTCGCTTTGCCTTACTGCAATCAGTTAGCTGTTTGTTTAAATTAATTAAATTATCATTATAATTGATTAGCTTGCATATGCAATTGGCTATCAATTTCCTTTGCTTGACCATTCCCTGTCCCCCTACACCCTTCCTTACCCACTCTTCCCGCCTTTCCTTCATACTCTCCCTGCGACACTGCGAATTTTATTTGCAGCATTGCATGCTGGACCTAATATAAATCAAATTGCTCGAGTGACGCTATTTGTGTATGCATGTGTGTGTCTGTGTGACTGTGTGTGTGCCGGTGTTTATGCATGACTTTATCTGTGTGTATGTGTGGGTTTTTTTTTTTTTTTTTTTTTGTATCGCCTTACGGTAGGAAAATTAAAATCTTCTAAAGATACCACCTACCGTCCGTAGGTGGCATGCACGATTCATAACCCCTGGTGGGATTATGCCTACGTACTAAAACAAAAACCTCCGTATGCTCCTCAGTCCTTTAATCGCTCACCGGAACTGCCAGCCAAGGTAAGACTTCGATGAGCAGGATGTGAAGCCAGGTCGCACTCCCTTCCTGAGATATTGGCCATGTAGCGCACCTCCTTCCACCCTTTAGTCGCCTTTTACGACAAGCCGGGTACGCTGAGGTAGTATTCTTGTCCCGCCACCTCACAGGAATGTGTGGGTGTGTGCGTGTGTGTGTGCGTACTTGTGCTTACATTCACTTTACACCAACTCAAAGGCAGCGTCTGAGGGTGGCAAACGTTTTTTGTCGCCAGCTGCTTTTTATGGCACAAAGTCAAAGCGAAAGATGTGAGTAAAAGAAAGTAAAAGAAGCAAAGAGGGGGATGCAGAAAGGGAAAAGCAAGGCAAGTCTGGAAACTGGACCCGCGTTCAAGCTGATGCAAAGCACATGAAGCACATTGCATGAGCTGGCGGAGATATCACAGTAACTTACAGTCAGATATATCGCAAATATATATTCCAACACAGAGAGAAAGAGACAGCGCAGCACAGACAAGGACAAAGGAGACAGGACACACACAGAAATACGCACACATAGACACACAGATACAGACACAGGCAAAACATTGGGGCAGTCGGTCAGGCAGACAGTCAGACAGTGCGAGAATGGGATTCGAATAGCATTTCGTAGACAATATGCAAACATATAGCATACTAGACATGCCAACACACACACACACACACGCAGTTCTGGACTGGAAGATGAAGTTACTGTGCGATTTGCTTGTATTGTAAAAAGCTTTTTCACTTTGTCGTCGCCCGAGACCAACGAAATGCACAAATATTTGCATGTAACTATGGCAATGCTCTAACGATAATAAATATCATGGCATTGCAGAGTGAGAAAGTTAAATTTAATTTCAGCTTTAATTTATTTTCCCGACTTTCCCATCGTTTGTTTGCGAACACGTAATGAAAACTCAACAACAGCCAAACATTTAAATTGAATTATTCAAGCATATCAGTTAACAGCCATTGAGGAGCATGTTGACAGCATAACAGAGCTGTAACAGTACAGCAAGCTGCCACTGAAGGAACGCCACAGTGGGCAGTGAGTCTGAAGTGAACTCATTGAATAACAGTTTTATAAACTTCTCACAATAATTTCTCATGCAAATCACTTAGCCTAAAGCATAATTTTAATCAATATATTTGAAATGTTCAAGCATATCAGTTAACAGCCATTGAAGAGCATGTTAACAGCATAACAGAACTGTAACAGTACAGCAAGCTGCCACTGAAAGAGCGCCACAGTGGGCAGTGAGAAAATGAGACACACTGAAGATAACTAGAGAAACTTTTGCTTGCACTCAAAACTTATCGAAATTGATATCGCAAAGCCTTCGTTCAATAGTTTTGCACAGGATTGACTCACTTCCATTTCGATGCATTAATAGTTGAGCTAATAATCACCAAATGTAGCCAGCTCTAAGGAATTGCTCAGCTCTCTCGTCTAACTATCGCACTGGGAGAGCTCAAAGGGACCATGTAGCTAAGATATCCAGCGGAAATTTGAGTACTCGCTTCGTACTCGCAATGCCAGCTTGGCCATCTATCTGCTCTATCTGTGGCATGCATGTGTGTGTGTGCGTGTGTGTGTCTAGTGTGGGATATTTATGTGTACTTGTATGTACATATATCTAGCCTCGGGCAAGCAGAAGCTGCCCCAGCAATAGTCAGAAGTGGACATTGCACATAACTTTTGCCACGTAAATCGAACAGAAGCAGCAGCAGCACCAGTTGATAGAGTGAAGAGAGGGCAGAGGAAAGGGGCAACTCTTGGCTGGCTATCTTTAAGATGACCTCCACACACACACACACGCACTGAGACACAAACACTGACTTACACGCGTGTGGACAAGTCGAGCAACAGCCGCAATGCAAAAGCACTTGCCCCATGCTGGGCCTGGGGCTGGGGCAGTAGCAGCAGCGGCAACGCAATAGATTGATAAACATGGACAACAGATGCCGCAGAGAAAGATAGAGAGAGATGGAAATCAGACAGAGATGGCGATACAAACTGTAGTGCTCGAACTGATTGTTGTATTTGTTGCTCTGCTGCTCCTGCTGCTGCTGCTGCTGCTGGCTGTGGCATGTTGAACATTGTTTGTCGAGCAGCTTAACGGCTTAATGGCAAATAGTTTAGCAAATTTAATTAATAATATTTCGAGCCTGCCCGTCTGTCTCTCCACTCTCTCTCCCCCCTCCCTTCCGCTCTGCTAATAATCAAACAATGTTGCATACCTTTGAGGCCTGGGCGTGTTTTCCATTTACCATTTGACGCTTCACTGAAACATGACACTTTTGCGCCCGTACTAGCAAACGATTGACGCCATTATCGTTTATCGATTGATTTCCGATTGAAGGCCATTCAAACGTACTAAATGCATCCATAGCAAGCCATCGTATAATAGCTCCGATTCCGACTCCGACTCATCGCAATGCTAACAAGCAAACGAGCCAATAATGATTGAATTTCCATGTTCCATGTACAGCATGCAACACGCAGCATGCACCACATACCAGCAGCATTACGACAACATTCCGACATTACGATATTATGCACAATAATTGAGGTTAAGCGCACTGCAAAGCACAAAATTGTGGCTTCATAATTATTTTCACTGAGATTTGTGCATTGATTGCCCGGCCAGGATTAGATCAAATCGATTAAGCATGAGCTGAGTGCGAAAATTTGTTCGGTTTTTGGTCAAGAGATTCCTTTGCTTATTGCCTGTTTGCTTGGGCAAGTGACAAAGGGGAAGGGGAAGGAGAAGGGAAAGCTCCCAAAGGATTTCGAAATAAACTAAACATTTATTGAAGTGTTCAATAAGTCAATGAATGGAATGAATGGACCCATACTGGAACTAATCATATCAGTGTTCATAAACATATAAATGCCAAATTGTACAATGTATTGCATAATACCCTTGTTATACCCTTGCAGAGGGTATATCAATTTTTGTCTGTCTGTCTGTCCGTCTGTCTGTCCGTCTGTCTGTCTGTCTGTCTGTCTGTCTGTCTGTCTGTCTGTCTGTCTGTCTATCTGTCTGTCTGTCTGTCTGTCTGTCTGTCTGTCTGTCTGTCTGTCTGCCTGTCTGTCTGTCTGTCTGTCTGTCTGTCTGTCTGTCCGTCTGTCCATCAGTTGCAACACAAACTAGTATCTTAGTTTTAGAGCTATTTTAATGAAACTTGGCACACATGCTTCTTATTGCTGCACGCTGTAAATAAGTTGGAACGAGCCGGTTCGAACCGATATATCGCATAGCTGCCATACGGTCATATACTATTGGCCTATTTTGTTATTTGTCCAGATATGGCAACCAAAATCACTACATCAGACTTTTTCTATATAAGTAATATGCATATATAATTTCATCAAAATCAGACCACCATAACATATAGCTGCCATAGGAACAATCGGCCGAAATGCAGGTTTTTGTATGAAGACCAGTTCTGATTTGGGAAATATCTTAAGTAATCAGTGTCAATCAAACTGAGACACAATATTGAATATACACATTAACATTCAATTCTGCACCTAATGTATATCCTGTCTAGGAACAATCAGATAGGATATAAGCCTACAAGTGTATAGAACCTTCCGCTTGCTGAAGTCAGACTTTCTTTTTCAGATTTTCATTGCTCTCTGAAAAACTTAAGAGCTTTATGCACACAAACAACATTAATAATCTGCAGAAAATAGTTTTTGAATGTTGAACATAATGTATAATAATGTATGAGGGATTATAATCGAGGCTTAAGGGCACAGGTTGGTAGACATAGTACATACATGCCATATATATTGGTTAAGGTCTCTGGCAGCCACACTCGAGTGTGGCACTCGAACGGGCACTTGCCACAAGAAAATGGTTCACTTAACAAAGCAGTTAAGCTGTAACAACTTAATGAATATCTAATCATCATCTATGACAACTGTCCAGTCTCCTCCAAGCAGGCAAGCTTCAGGCTCAGGCTCCTCTCCCGTCTCCTCTGGGCTCCTTCAATCCCCAGTGTCTGTGTGCAGAGTGTCCACTCTGTCCTGCTGTGTGTGTGTGTGCTAAGCTGAATATGCTGCTGATGCAACTCGGCTCGGTAAGTGGCCGAAAATGTGTGTGCCTTATGCGACATTTGGGCATGAAAACTTTGCAACAATCCTTGTGGCATTTACTTTGCTAATTTAAATCTCAGAGGCACTTTACGTTCACCTGCAACTGTGGCTACAGTGAGTGGATGGGTGGGGGGTGTGGGGAGGTACTGTTGCCAGTTGCAGGGTGTTGCAAGTTTGTGGTAAATAGTCAAATGTAAACTATTTACCACACATTGAACATCAGTTGCATAACTAAACATTACAAAGCGACCGACTGCGGTCGCACCAAAACTGACCAAACTCCCGAGGGGGCGGCCAGCTTCATACAGGGCGAGGGAGCAAGAGGTGGCATAAGAGCGGGGGGTAGGCAAAGGAAGTGTATGCAATTTTAACTATGTCACACACACTTACCCATACACACACACACACACACACACACACACACACAAGCAACCGCACACACGCAGATAGTGAGATGGAGCAGTCGAGTGGCACTCCATTAAACATATAAGTACACCTATTAATGGTCAAAAAGGAAGTCCAAGAGCAGGCAGAACGGAAAAAGCAAAGGGAGACTGAGGAGAGGAAGGAGAAAGAGGGGGGGTTGCATGGCTGAGCAAAGTGCAAAGGCGAAGCAAATGGGGCAAATGGGCAAACGAGCGAAATGCGAAATCAAAAGCAGACAATATTACACTTTATACTTTTGCCACATTACAAAATGGCATTTCCCTTGCACACACACAAACACACACAGACAGACACACACACAGACAGACAGGCAGACACATACCCACAGAAACAATTACCGAGTGTGCAAGCGAGACAGTGCCAGCTTGGGCCATATAATGTAACTCATCTTAAGCACATTAAGCAAGGGCGCAACGGAGAAAGGCAGAGAGAGAGAGAATGGGAAGGAAAGAAAGAGAGAGGGAAAATGGAGAGAGAAAGGTAGAGAAAGAGGTAGAGAGAAAGGTAGAGAATGAGCGACTCCGCAGCGAGGATAGCGGGCTACCAATGATGGGCCACAAAAGCACATCTACTGCGGTTGAGCCCCCCCCGCGCAGAGCTTGCTCCCTTTGGCGAATGTCATATAGATATTTGCCTGCTTGCCCCTCTCCCTTTCTCGCACTATGTCTGCATCTCGCTTGCCGTGTGCGTTGAGTATATGGATTAAAAGTCCATCAAAATGTACATAAAAGTCATTGACTTAACAGGCCGCCAAGTTGGTTACCTGCCCTGCCTACTGTCGTTGCCAACTTTTGCCTCACCTCAGCAAAATCTTGAGGCATCCTTTGCTATTTGCATGCAAGCATATATGCGCTATATACATATATATATGTATGTGTGTGTGTGTGTGTGCATGTACGTGCACTGCAAGAAAGGAGTATAAATTTCAATTTGATTAACATACAGTTTGCAATGAAGGGCAGGGAGAGAGTAAGAGAGAGTGAGGGAGATGAGGTAGGGGGGAGGGGGTGAAGACACTTTAAAGTGCGCTCTCCATGTATCAGCACTAGGTTTCAAAGTTAGAGCTACGAATAAATTTAAGAGAAGTGCAAGGGAAATGGTCCAAAGAAAACTTCTTATGCTTGTTCCCTTTGCTCTAGAGAGATTCCACAATCTATGCCTGCTTCAATATATTCCATATACACTGCAAACTTGCTGAGCTGTGTAAAGAATATAACGAGTTGATAATCTGAATACATTATTTTTTAAAGTATTTATTATATAATTTTAAATATATTTATCGTGCTCATTTAAAACAATTTTCACTTTACTCTTGAGAGATTACTCGCTCTATGCCTGCTTCAATATCCTCTCTGTATGCACTGCAATCTTGCTGTGTAGTGTGAAGAGAATAATAAGTTAATATTCTGAATATATTATATATAATAGTAATTATTATACATACATACATTATATACCATAGTAATTAGCACACCACTTTCAATATACTGCTCATTATCATTTTAAACAATTTGCACTTCAAATTCTTCCCCATCTGCCCAACTCCATTGCCTATATCCCCCTTATACTATATACACATCATCTTGCCATTTCAGCAGACCTTTTTTTAATTTGGATTCGCTGGAGTTTATTAACTTTGCCAGGGCGTTACTATGCGCCTGCTCCATTGTGTTGTTATTAAAATATTACGTATACGCACGCATATTGCACTATTTTTTGCTGTGCACTTTGCTGCGCCCACTTTCTCTGTTCCTCCTTACTTACATGATGTGTGTGTGCATGTGTGCGTGTGTTGCCGTATCGGCTGGCTGATTTCACATGCCGCACGACAACACTGGCGCTCGCGTGTGAAATTAAATTGTTTGTTGGTTCGCGCAGAATAAAAATAAAGTTCTTGTTATTTCTCCTGCTGTTGTTGTTGTTATTGTTGTTGTTACTCACGCTGCTGAAGCTTGCTGCTGCTGCTGCGGCCCCGAGCAGAGGCCTCAGTGACAGTGACAGCAGCACAGCCACAGTCGCACCACGCCCCCATCCCGCCACGCGGGTGATGAAATGCCGCCGAGCGGCTGTCACCTGGCGGCGGCTGCGGTCGTCGTCTCAACCAGGTTTTTTTTGGGGCTGCATGGGGCGCGGCACGGGGGAGGGGCAAGGGGAAGGGGGCTTGCTAAACGTGAGCGATCAACATTTTGTGGCAAGTTGAGTTAGTGCGCGCCTAGATTGAGTTGTGTGTGTGTGTGTGTGCTGCGTTGTGCGAAAGTGAGGTTAGTTTTGCGTGCTGATGTACTGTACTGATGTGTGTGTGTGGGGCGGGGGGGAGATGCAGCAGCCAGCAGCTGATTAAGTGAGGTTAGCTTGAAGTGGGAGTACATTTCGGGCAGTATTTTATGCTGTATTCATTATAAAATGAAACTAACTTTGGCATTGCATTAGTGAGGTTAGTTTGCTGCACAAGATATCATATGAGGTTAGAGAGATAACTGCGGCAGGAAGAGATAGAAAACAGTTAATAAATATTGAAGCTCAGCTTCAATATATGAGTTTGGATAGAGACATCTTATTAACAGTATTTTATTTGAGCTAAAATAAAAGAGGTTAAATTGAGGGACAGTAATTCAAGTTAGATTCCAAACCAATATTGAAATATTCAAGCTCAATAAGTGAGGGAAGGGAGGAAGGGAGAGAAAGAGATTGAGAGACAGTTCATAAATAGCTTAGCTTTAATATGTGAGGTTAGATAGAGACACCTAATTTAATGTATTCAGTTGAACTTTAATAAATGAAGTAATTCAAGTCAGGTTACAAACAAAAAAAAAAAAAAAAAAAAAAGAGAGAAAGAGATTGAGAGACAGTTATTAAATATCAAAGCTTATCTTTAATATGTGCGGTTAGATAGAGACATCTTGTTTACAGTATTCAGTCCAGCAGCAATAAGTGAGGTTATATTATATTAAGGCAGAGTAATGCACTGAGTGAGGTCAGAGAGAAAGAGTGAAAATTAATAAATATTTAAGCTTAGCTTCGATATGAGAGGTTAGATTAAGGCACAGTAATTCATCAAGTGAGGTTAGAGAGAAATGGATAGAGAGATAGTCATAAATATACCATATATGTAAATATATTTGAGGGTAGATTGAGACACCTTGTTGACAGAAGTCAGTTGAGCTGATATAAGCTGAATAAGTATACCATAATTAGATTGAGGCACAGCCATAGAAGTGAGGTTCCAAACAAATATGGTATTCAAATATTCAAGCTCCGATACAATAAGTAAGGTTAGATAGAGACCGCTTATTTTCAGTACTTCAAGTACATTCAAAGGGGAGGCTGAAAACTGACACAGTGTTCAGCGAAGTTGCAACAAGTGAGGTTACACTGTGCAACAAAGTAAAGATCAATCATTTATTTCACACTGCACATGCTAATTGATTGATTGCCGTTAGATAACTCAACAGCAACTCGAAAGTTCGCAATATTTTTCGCTACCCCCCCCCCTCATTCACCGCTTGCAAGCCTTATTGAGCCTGACTGAACATGTTCGCCTGCCATATATCATTTTTGGTGGCCATGAGAAAGACTTTTGTAATGAGCCGAGCATGATTTTGGTTGATTTTTGTAGATGCTGCAGTGTGTGAAATTCCGTTTAGATACAAAAACAGGCAACCACACACACACACACACACTCATGCCCCTCCCTGGTATGCACATTTTATGCCAGTCATTCAATTTACCTATCTCCAGCAGGAAAAGCCGCGTCCCCTCTTTCCCCTCCTCTTGACAGGCAAAGCTTCCCGCTCGGATGCTCTGTAATAAAGTGTACAACAATTATGCGGCGGCTTCTCGTTATGCCCACCTTTGCTGCGGTTGCCATTGTCTATGCTCGACATGCTTTTGTCTTGCACCACACACACACCTGCACACCTGCACACACAAACGCACACTCGCGTGAACACTCATCAATCGAGGGACGCATTTTGCAAACATTTTGCTTAGTTTATTGGTGAAATTTTTGTGCCTATGCTTTGGGCCGACAAACCACAACAAGTACGCGGCAAGGACCCTTCAAGTGCTGCCTGTGTGTGTGTGTGTGAGTGTGTGTGTATGTGTGTGCTTGTATGTGTACGTGTGCTCACCCATCCAAAAATCACAGCATCTAACAATGCCGAGAACCACAAAAACGCCATTCCACCGCATCCTGCTCTGTTCCCCTCTCCCTCTCGCTCTCTCTTTTCATCTTTCTCTCTCACCCACTCTGACTCTGACTGTTCAAGCGTTTGCCTAACCGATGCAACCCCAAGGCTCGAATACAAAATGAATTTACATAGAATGCAACATATTCGATAGCGAAAATAACTTCATTTTCAACAGCAACATGTGCTGCAAGTGTGTGCGTGTGTGTGTGTGTGAAGCACTTCATCATACGCACACGCACACACACACTGACAGACATACACAGCAATGCTGCAAATACCTTTATATAATATATTTGGGGAATCTATTCGATACGTGCGTTGGCAATGCACATTACGATAGTTGGGCCAGTTTTCTCCCTTTCTGTACTTCAATTACCCGAAAAGTTAAATAGATCTGGCCACATTTATACACAAGCTTCGATTGCTATGCAAACTAATTCGTTGTACAGCTAAATTCATAACAATTGAATAAGATGATGAATACATTATTGAATAATAGGAATAACTCAACGAAACTCGTCTTTAAATCAAATAAATATCGCATGCTGTATACTGTGATATACAGACTATACTGTGAATATCGTAAAGGTGGACTGTGAATATCGTAAAGATATATATTGTGGATATCGTATGGGTATACTTTGAATATCGTATAAATATACAATGAATATCGCATAAATACGCTGAGAATATCATATAAATATACTGTCAATATCGTAGGCTGTGAATATCGTAACAATATTTTGTGAATATCGTAACAATATTTTGTGAATATCGTATAAATATTCTGCGAATATTGTATAAATAGACAATTAATATCGCATAAATTCACTGTGAATATCGTATAAATATACTATGCATAAAAAATAAACTGCGAGTACCGTAATAATATTATGTAAATATCGTACGAATAAACCATGAATATCGTATAAATAATCTTCTATTTTTAGCAAGGTAAATACCAACACAATATTCCTCGCTCTCTGACTTTTCCCTCCCTGTCTCCATCCTTCTCTCTCTCTCTCTCTCTCTATCTCTCTCTCTCTCTCTTTCTCTGTCTCTGCTGATCTTACAAGGTTGCCAAAGGATCTAATGCTGCCCTACTTTGTATTCATGCAAAGCGCAGCCAACATGAATCGAATTGCGCTCAGTGCCATTATTTATTTTCCCATAGACAGAGAGGGAAATAAAGAATGAGAGAGAGAGAGAGAAAGAGGAAGGGAGTGTGAGTGGTAGCAGAAGAGAGATTTACATTTATTCACCTTGGGGGCAAATCGGATTTTCGACATTTATGAATTATTGGCGAAAAATAATCGCTCGTCCATGTGCCTGCGTCGTGCACATAAACCATCCCCACCCACCTCTCTCGCCACTCTGCTGGGCAACAACTGTGCTCATTGTGTGCCCACAGCTAATCCTCGTTGTCAACTAATTTCAACCAGTCTCTCTCCTTCTCCCCCTCTTCTTGCCTCTCTCTCTCTCTCTCTCTTGCACACTCGCTATTGCTATGACAGCTGTGACCGCTTTCATAATTGTGGCGAATGAACCACAGAACTTTTGTTTAATAGACCCAATCACAAACACACCCAACCCCAAACACCCCACCCACTGTCTCATAGGAGACACATCTCCTGGGAACACACACACACCGACATAGCGCCCACATATGAGGGGTGGGGGTTACACACACATACGGCACACTTAACTCAAGTTTCATTCAATTATTGTTAAGCACCTCAAGTTTTCTTAGCCACACACCGCAATACGCCCACGACCACGCCCATTCCAGACCAAAAACGAGGCCACTTACTGGCGGACCTGTCACCGTCACCGTCACCGTCACCGTCAACAACAACAACAACAACAAAAACGACAACAGTAACAACAACGAGCCAACAAACACCAATACTGACAGCATTCACAGAATGTCCTGTTCTCTGAGTCTGCCTGGTGGCAGAGGGAAAGGGGGAAAGAGGGAGAGAGGAGAGTGGAAAGAGGAGGGGGAGGTGAAGGTTGTGTAGCCTGTAAGCCTAGCAGCTGCTTATTGTTGCTTTTGTTGTTGTTGCTGTTGTTGCTGCTTCTGCTGTCTGCTCCGTTTTGCAGTTTGACAAAAATGTTGGCGCACAATTTTCATGTTGGCCAAATGACGCGCCAATGTCTACACTTCAGAGCAACACACACATGCATAAGTTCTTTATGTGTGTCTGTGTGTGTGTGTGTGTGTGGGTGTCAGCCAGGCAGCAACCGAGCCTAGACGTCATGGTGTGCACTCCCATGGCGCGCCCCGACGAGCTCCTGCGGCCTGACACCAATACTAATGCCTGCGATTAACATTCCCAATGCTGTTCGGACACAATCCAAGGAAGCCAAGGCAGCAAAGAAGCAGAGGGAACAGCGCATAGTGGTGGAGGAGGTGATAGGGGAAAAGCGAAAGGAAGGCAGGCAGGAAAGCAGGGAAGCAGGCAGAGAGAGAGGAGCAGGCAGAGAAGACCAAGCTGAAGGGCAGACAGAGGAACAGGCATGTGGGGGAACAGGCTGAGCCAGGTCTGCCATCAGCGGAGTCGTCAGTGGAATCCAAAAAGCTCAAGCTGTAGCAACGCGCAATGAGCATGGACACACGTCGGCAAACACGTACGAACACGAGGACACGGTCAAAAGCAGATGCAACCCCACCTATTCCTATAATATAAGCCGCATGTTCTCACACACACACTCCCACACACACTCACTCACACACATGCATATGTTGTTATAAGTTTGCCAGCGAAATTGTGCGATAAACTACTTGGCACTTGGCAAAGGCTCAGCCGGCTAAAGCAGCGGTGAAGGCGGGGACAGGATCACGGCCACTGGCAGGGGCAAGAGGAGGAGGAGGAGCAAGAGCAGGGCCAGCGGTTCGGAGGTCGCCATTCGCTGTAGCAGCAGCAGCAAAATGGCGGCAAGGGAATCAGGGCTGCAGAATTGGCGAAAGAAAGTGCACACAGGAATTTCGACAATGCGATAGAGTTGCCAAATCAGTTACAGTTATAGAATTCTTACATTACATTACATTATGTTATATATATATATGTATATATATATCTCTATTTATTTTTCCCTTCTTTAATGTTCTTTAAATTCTTTATATTGTCTCTCAATCTTCAGCATTTTGTTTCTTTCTCACTTCTTCAAGTTTGTATCTCTTTCTTCTTCAAGTTTCCGTAAGTTACTATTTCTTTCTTTCAACTTGCTGTCTTACTTTATATTGTATTGCTCTTTCTTACGCAATCTAGACATCCTTATCATCTCCCCCACTTTGTCTTTATCTGTCTTCTCTTTAGATCTATTAAGATTTGAATGCCCCTTCATCAGTATCTTTAGTTTCCTCTCTTCATATATTTTATAGTATCAGTTAGGGTTCTACTTTTCTCCAGCTCTCTTTTTCTCTTTCTTTCTCCTAGATTCTTCCCCTCTGCTATGTTACTGTTCTTCTCTGCTTGTTGTTCTCTCACTCACTCCCTCTCTTTGCCACTCTCTCTTCCACTTTTCATAAACGTGTTTGTAGCCCTAAAAGGCGCCCACGTAATTCGCATAACTTCAGCACACTTTACGCCTATTTCGCATAAAACTTCGCCCCGTCAAAAAAAAACACACACAAAACAAGTAAAGAAATTCACACTCGAACGTAGGTTCGACAGTGAGATACCCTGCGCGAGAATAAAGCCAAGCAGAGTGGTAGAAATCATCACTCACACTATCTATAAAGTGACTGTCTTTAAAGTACCTGTACCATCTATGTATCTACTATAAAGTACCAATACTATCTATCTACTATACAATTACCTATACTATCTTCAAAGTATCTATACTATCCATATAATACTTAACATAATATATTATTATGTGGCTTGCTTATTGTTATTTATTTTTATATAAATTTAGAAAATATATATAAAACGGAATCTCATAGGTACTGACTCTTAGTATTAATATAATGTTTAAATATTATTAGCAATAATACAGGAACCTGTTAACCAAACTTGCTGTCTCTACCTTTCATAGTTACAGTTATTAACGCGTTCATACAGACGGATATAGTTAAATCTACTCGATATTGCTGTTCAAGACACTCAATACTTTATAGCCTCTGCCATACCTTCTACTATACATTTACCCAAAATACATATACCCACATTGGACCAATTTCAATGGTTGCCGGGTATAAAAACGAGAGAACAAGCAAAGCCAAAAAAGGCTACAGATTGTGTGCGTGATGTAGGTGGAAGCAGCTTATCCATGTTTGTGTGTGTTGTGTGTGTGTCTGCGTGAGAGGGTGTTTAGGGTGTGTCCTACTACTACCACTACTAGGATTTCCCAACTCGCCTGGCCGGGCGCGTCTTGAGTGGAGTTGATTTTCAGTGCGGTATGATTTCATGCAAATGATTTTCGAAGTCGAGTCGAGGCGAGGCTGGGGAAATGGGAGAGGATGGCGAATGCCGCATGGATGATGGCAACTTGCTACACAACTTTCATCCAAATCAATTCGAACTTGCCAAAGTGACACACAAAGAATGCGAGAGAGAGAGAGAGAGAGAGAGAGAAAGAGCAAGGGAAAGAGTGAGAGAGAGAGGGAGACTAAAGTTGGCGAGGCGAGGCGAGGCGCCGTTTTTGCAATTTGTGTGCGACGCTTGTCAAAAAAACATTGCCAACGACAACTACAGCAACAACTCCAGGAACAACAACAGGAACAGCAACAACAACAGCAACACGGCAACAGGAGCAGGACGAGAGGACAATGGAAGTGGAGCATCGCAGAGACAATGACGAGCAGCATGTAAATGCCAAATGGCCGTCGAGTGGATGGCAACAGAGACACAGTGCAGGATATGCAAATAGTCAAACGACAGTTGCGCCCTCGCCCCACCCAGTCCCCAGTCCCCCTCCACCACGCCCCCTTACCACACTTGACCTTGTTGCGCCGCCATTTGGGAATTACAATTCCGATTGGTATACAGATTCAGATGCAGAATACGAATTGGTATGGGGGCATTGGGATTCACAGTGCGGCCA